>CM073571.1:147157153-149557153 GCA_037074715.1 Magnolia kwangsiensis
TCTACTATTAATCGACAATGAAAGCGTTGGGAACCGTCAATCAAAGCGTCTAAAATCCTCACCTTATGTCTTGTAGACTCGGGAATTGAAACGGAGCGTATACGCTTCGTCTACGGCAAATAAGGAACCTAATACACGAGATCCATAAGCTACATCGCTATGGAAATAAGGAAAACTCAAATCAGCAACTATTTAGGGTATTTACTTACCTAGAATCGCGGTGAAATCGCCGGGAAAGCGGTAGAGGTGTGTTGCTTGAGCATGTGCAACACGTAGCACAAGTGCCAGGAAGAACTCTCCCACTCTCTCACAATCTCTCACCTTTTTCTCTCTCCCAAGTTAGGGTTTCTCTCAAATTCGGATGGGAGAGAGGAGTGAGGGTTTCAACCCCTTTTATAGCCTAAAACATGCCCAAAATAGGCTTGGGAACAATGTTTACTTGGTGCCTAACCAAATCGGGGCTGTTTCGGTCCAAATGAGCATTTCTGAAGGTCCCCAGGCCAAATGCGTTCAGACTTAAGCTCATGCATACTGGATCTAGCACACATCCAGTTTTCAGACCGGTAGGGTTCCCAGATCGCACGTGGCAGTCCAGTTTCAGTTTAATGGTCATCGCACCAAGATCAGGCCTATAAGTCTCGTGATATGTAATAGATATTTTTCCTGATCCAAGGGTGTAATTTGGCTGTATTCTGACGGTCATAACGCTTAATACTGATGCGTTAAATCGTGTGCCAGATTTGAATTTCAAATTCAAATTCTAACCCTATTCTCACTCTCTTCGGTCCGGGCTCAATGAAATAGCCTGTGATTATCGGTTTGACTTGATTTTCGGAATGAGTGTCAAGTCCAGCTAGGCGGTTCTAACGGTCTAAGATAGGAGGTATCGGACTTTCGACGTGCGGTCTAGATCCAATACAAAGATTCAAAGTGGTTCAGAGAACAAACCTGCTTAGAGTTTGGTCCGAGGTTTTAGAGCATTATAGCACCATTGGTTCCACTCGCTTTGGGCCTTGTAGAACGTATTTAAAGTGATTCGGGACCATTTCCCAGCTATTCTAACGTTGCACTAGCTAACCTAGTCATATTTTCTAAAGGAATGAATTCTACGCAATCTCGGGTCGAATTGGTACTCGAGCCCAAGTACGGATTTTTCACGGGCGTTACAATCTACCCCCCTTAACAAATAGTTTCGTCCTCGAAATTTTGTACCTTTTCGTACTCCTCGAGAAGTTGTGGATAGTTCTTTCTGATCTCGGCTTCTGTCTCCCAGGTAGCCTCCTCCTCAGAGTGATGCGTCCATAATACCTTCACAAGGGGAATCACCTTGCTACGCAGTACCTGTTCCTTCCTGTCTAGGATACGTGTCGGTCGCAGGGTATATGTAACGTCCTCTCCTAACTGCACCTGCTCCCATCTGATGATATGGGAAGGATCAGCAACGTACTTCTTCAGCATAGAAACATGAAATACGTTGTAAACGCTCGCGAGAGGCGTGGGTAAAGCCAATCGATAAGCCACTGCTCCCACACGATCGAGGATCTGGAATGGACCAATGAATCGCGGTGCCAGCTTCCCCTTCTTCCCGAACCGAAGGACTCCCTTCATAGGGGAAACTCGCAAAAACACGTGATCCCCGACTGTGAACTCTAGTGGCCTCCGTCTCGTATCGGCGTAGCTCTTCTATTTGCTCTGCGCTGTAAGAAGCCGACGTCGAATAGTATCAATCTTCTCTGACGTCGCCTGCACTAACTCTGGGCCAACCAAGCTACGCTCACCGACCTCTAGCCAGCAATGCGGTGCACGACAAGGTCACCCATACAGCGCCTCATAAGGTGCCATACCGATACTCGCCTGAAAACTGTTGTTGTACGCAAACTCCGCATATGCAAGACAATCATCCCAACTGTCCTTGAAGTCCAATGCGTAAGCTCGCAACATGTCCTCCAAGACCTGGTTCACCCGCTCTGTCTGTCCGTCTGTCTGTGGGTGGAAGGCAGTACTGAACTTCAACTTCACACCCATAGCATCCTGAATGCGAGTCCAGAAGATAGAAGTGAACCGCGTGTCTCTGTCCGACACGATCTCCAACGGAACTCCATGCAGACGCACAATCTCTCTGATGTACAATCTATCCAGCTCGTCTGCAGAGTTCGTAACTCTGATCGGTAGGAAGTGCGCCGACTTCGTCAGACGGTCGACGATCACCCAAATGGAATCATGTCCCTTCCTCATCTTCGGCAACCCAGAAATGAAGTCCATGAAAATGAAATCCCACTTCCACTCTGCAATCGGCATAGGTTGCAAAAGTCCAGGTGGTCGGCGATGCTCTGCCTTCACCTACTGACAAGTGAGACAACGGGATACGAACTCAGCTATGTGGGTCTTCATACCTTCCCACCAATATGTCCTCTTCACATCATGATACATCTTTGTGCTGACTGGATGCATCGCGAGTCTAGTACAATGCGCAGCCTCGAGAATCTCTCGTCTCAAGTCAGGGACATCTGGGACGCATAGACGGCCACGGTAACGTAAGCCCCCATCCATACCAACTCGCCAGTCGGCGTCAGCATCATCACTGGCCTGCTCTCGAAGCTCAGTAAGATGCGCATCGTCCCTCTGCGCCTCGATGACTCGGTCATCGATCTGAGATCGTACCTGTACATGTGCGATGAACTCAAACGGCTCCTCTACTGTGAGTTTCTGCTCAAAGTCTCACAAAAACTCAACCATATCCCACTCGGCAACCATCAGCGGAGCCGCAAACTCTATCGCCTTCTTGCGGCTCAATGCGTCAGCCACAAGGTTCGCCTTCCCAGGATGGTAAGAGACTTCAAACTTGAAGTCCTTCAACGTCTCCATCCATCGCCGCTGCCTCATATTCAAGTCTCGCTGCGTGAATATGTACTTGAGGCTCTTGTGGTCGCAAAAGAGCTCGAACTCCTCTCCGTAGAGGTAATGTCTCCAGAGTCTCAGTGCGAATATAACGGCTGCCAACTCTAGGTCGTGTGTAGGGTAATTCTCCTCGTGCTTCCTTAATTGTCTCGAGGCATACGAAATTACCCTGTCCCTCTGCATAAGGACACAACCCAAACCAACGCTAGATGTGTCAGTGTATAGAGTGTATCTAACCCCTTACTCTGGTAATACTAGCATAGGGGCGGACGTAATTCTGTCCTTCAGCTCCTGAAAAGCTGACTCCGCCTTATCATTCCAGGCGAACTTCACGTCCTTCCGTGTCAACTGAGATAAGGGTCTCCTGATCTTCGAGAAGTCCTGAATGAAGCGCATATAGTAGCCAGCGAGACCCAAGAAACTCCTCACCTCAGTGACAGAACTAGGCTGCTCCCAGTCCTGCACCGCAGCTACCTTAGACAGGTCAACTGCCATGCCATCCTTGGACACCACATGTCCCAGAAACTTCACCTCCTGCTTCCAGAAGTCGCACTTCTTGTACTGTGCGAACAACTGATGCTGTCTGAGCGTATCAAGGACCAAACGCAAGTGCTCCTCATGCTCCTCTCGACTCCTAGAGTACACCAAAATGTCGTCAATGAATACAACGACGAATCGATAGAGGAAAGGCCGAAATACCCAGTTCATCAGATCCATGAACACGGCTGGTGCGTTCGTGAGACCGAATGACATCACGAGGAACTCGTAGTGGCCAAAACTGGTCCTGAATGCTGTCTTCTGCACGTCTTCATCCCTGACGCGCAGCTGATGATAACCTGACTGAAGATCAATCTTTGAGAAGTACTGCGCTCCTCTCAGCTGATCGAACAAGTCGTCGATCCTAGGCAAAGGGTACTTGTTCTTCACCGTGTGCTGGTTCATCCTGCGATAATCAATACACAATCGCATCGAACCATCCTTCTTCGTCACGAACAAGACCGGTACTCCCTAAGGAGACACGCTAGGCCATATAAGGCCAATCTCCAGTAGACCATCAATCTGCGTCCTCAACTCCTCCATCTCACATGGTGCCATGCGATACGTCGGCAGTGAGACGGGTGTAGAACCAGGAACCAGATCGATAGTGAAATCGATCTCATGTCGGGGCGGCAAACCAGGGATCTTCCTGAACAGATCCCCGAACTCGGAAACGACTGGCGTATGCTCAAGTACCTGGGCCCCAGCGTCACGCAATAAAGTGGCATAGCTAAGTGTGCAGAAAGGAAGATTTACCCGCACTGAAAATGTGAAAGGCTTTCCCTCAGGCTCGTACACCGTCACCATACGAGCCTCGCAGTCAATCTCGGCTCTCGCTACAGTCAACCAGTCCATGCCAAGAATGACGTCAAGATAAACGAGCGAGGGATCGACGACAAGATCAAGAGTCATCGTCCTGCCTCCCAGATCAACTAAACAACCCTCACACATCTGGGTGACATCCGAATAATCCCCATGAGCTGCAAAGACTCGCACACTATCCATAGTGATAGTCTGTAATCCAAGACGCCTGACTACGGCACGCGATATCAAAGAAATCGTGGAACCAGTGTCCACCATCACAAGAATGGGAGTACCTCCAATATGGGTCGTGACCTCGAAGGCTGAATGCTGGGAAGTCGGCCTCGTAGCTGCCTCAGCTGTCAATGCATGAACCCGAGCCTGCTGTGGCCGGTTCGGCCGCTGTGTCAAGGGCCGTGGAGGCTGTCTGATCTGCGATACCGGAGGTCTGAATGTAGGATGCGCAGGAGCTGACCATATAGGCGGTGCTAATAACGCCTGTGGACGTGCACGGTCGATCTTCTGCAGCGTCGAGAACCCACTGTCCCGCATCTGAGAAAAACAGCTCTGCGCCAAGTGGCCTGTCCTCCCACAGTATGTACATGTCAAATCAGGGTGTCGAAACGGTGGTACTGGCACTATGGCCGGAGTAGGAGGGTCGACGCGAGGCCTCTTGCCCGCAAAGGGCCTGTCTGGAAAGTCAGGTCGCGGCCTAGAAGCAACCGGGCCACGAGATCGCGCAAGTCGATCCACATCCTGCTCTGCCCGCATGGACATGTGAATCAACTCCGCATAAGAGGGAATGCTAACACAGCACATCTTCGACCGAATATCCAGTCGCAAACCCTCCAAAAAGCGCCGTATGCACATCTGCTCATCAGCCAAAATCGTCGGGACGTACCTGCCCAACTCCGTGAACCGATGCTCATACTCTGTAACTGTCATAGCTGCCTGTCTGAGGCGGAGAAACTCATTCTCCCTGTCGTGCCTGTAAGTCTGGGGATAATACTTCTCATGGAAGCAGAACTCAAATGCTGCCCACGTCCATACAAAGTCGGTGGCAACAGTCCGCAGTATGCTATCCCACCACATGCTGGCCTCTCTCTCAAACAGGAAGGTAGCCAGCTCTACCTGCTTGGCCTCCGTGCAATGCAACATCCGTAAAATCTTCGACACCCGGTCGAGCCAGTACTCGGCCTCCTCGGGTCTTTGAGAACCCGTGAAAGTGGGAGGCCACAAGCGCTGAAATCGCTCCAATAGGCCCCGTGTATCGGCGGGATTCCCTGCATGGTAAGCAGGCGGCGCAGGATGAGTCATGCCCTCATCCTGGGCGTATGTATAAGCATCCTCAACTGGATGCGCAGGTGGTGCAGGTGGTGTAGATGGAGCCGCACCCCCACCCTGGGCTAATGTCCCCACGATGGTAGTCAGAAGCTGCTGCTGCTGCAGCATCATAGCCATCATCTGCTCGAATCTGTCAGGGGGGGAGCAGGCTGTGGCGGATGCTGTGTGGAAGTAGATGCGCGATATGGCTCTCTGACCGATGGCGTAAATGGCGGTGGTCCATCTGTAGGACCAGCGGCAGGCTGAGACGATCGAACCGCCTCAGGAATCGGGCCCAAAGCAGGGTTCGCATGAGTGTCAAACTGCGAAGGAGTCTGATCCATATGCTCTGTCAGTGCAAGCCGAACCGTGCTCTGCGTAGCCTTAGGCGGCATTCCTTATATTTAAAATAGGGCGCAACCTTGTCAGTCTCAATTGCACAAATACACCACAATCATTCACACAAGGAGTCAAAGGCATTCCATGCATTTCATTTAATCAAAATTGTCACAATACAAGGGATATATCCTTACAAGCATCACGACGAGAAATACATGGGAACTAAGATAGTTAAAATTGCAACAACAATGTAAGCAAAGAACTAGCCCTAACAGGCTTACACACATAAAGTAGGAAATGACTAACTACTAATAATAACATCAAAGATCGCATCGCTAGTCGGAGTCTGGGGACGGAGGAGGAGCACCCTTATTGTGTAAGCAACACAGGATCGCCTTCAAGGTGCGAGTCACCTTGCCAAATTTCTTCTTTGTAACGGCCTTGGCATCCGCGACTTCTGCGCGAAGTTCTTGGACTTCCCTTCGCAAAGTGGTCTGACTCTCCTCCATCCGAGCAATGCGATCGTCGATAGTAGCCTGCGCAGAAGGAGGAGGGCTCTCATCTATATCCTGAGCCTCCTCTTCTACCTCTTCCTAAGCTTCTTCCTGAACCTCTGCTCTAGGTTCTTCTTCGCTTTGATCTTCCTCATCATCAAAGTCATCCTCACTATCCTTTTCAAGTTGATTTTCATGGTATTGTGACCCAATCTTCATCTTGACCATTGTCGACTCATCAATGGTATGAATCGATACGGCAATTCCGGCCCAAGTCTATAGGCAAACTCAAGCGCAATCTTGCAAATCAGTCGGCCAAAGGGAAGCGATTCGGATGTTCTTCTTGACCTGACTATGAGGATTATTTATCGTAAGATGAAAGTGGCCATACATACGTTCTCTCCCTGGGCCACCAGATATAAGAAATCGACCATAAGGCGTGTACATTCAATGCGATTCGTCGACCTGGGATAAACACTGAACGTGCAGATATGGTGCAGCAGGCACAAATTCTCAGACATATACGTCACCTTGAGGCTATTATTAGGCTGCCATGGAACCAACTTACCGCACAGAAATCTGGTGCGGTGATCTCATTCACGTCTAGTCCTCAGATTCTTCTCACTAGGATGCACATCACCAAGAGGCACGTTGAGAAGTCGCGCAATCAACCGAACATCGATCGTAGCCATCCGATCTCTACCAAAAGGGATTTTGAACTGCAAAGGCTCCAAGGTAGGATTCTGAATACTAGCGTAGAAGGCACGAACGGTGCTCACATTAGCACGAGCGCGAGCTTCAAAGATCGGACCCCAATGCGCAACTTCAATGCGTTCGAACAATAGATATTCACCAAATAGTCATCCATCTACGTCTGCCTCAAATAACGCTTTGCGATCAGTGTATTGGCCATGAGGCATCTCCGATAGAATTGCTCGCCTAAGGTGTGCATGGGGATCCATATCCCGCTTTGTACTGCACTCCAGGACTGCAGTTGGACCTGCGGCGGCGCTTGAACTTGCGGCACCACCCCGCGGTCTTCTCGATTGAGCAGGGCGGCTCGGCCCAGCCTCGTCTGTTGCATTTTTTCTCTTACCCATCAAAGATATGATGGATGAGAGTGATAAAAGGCCTAAAATGGCTTCCACGAAAGCTATGAAAAACGGTGAAAATGCGGAGAAGTGGTTGTCCAATCTGGAAAAAGAAAATCTAGGCATCGTAGAGGGATGCTTCAAGCTTCCCAAGAGTATATTTTCAAGGAGAAATGCAAACAAAAAAGTGAAATGGAGCACCTCACGATTTCAGCTCGATTTGGGGGTTTTTGGAGCTCCAAATGGTAAAATCTTCAAGAGGAAGGGCTGCCAACTCTCAAGAAGTGATGGATAATGGTCAGTTTTGGCCAAGGAGGGACCTAGGAGCAATTTGGAATGCCAGAATTTGGAAATGGCTGCTGGAAAATGAAAATAGGGCTAAGGGGAGGGCTGTTTGTGAAGGAGGGGGGTGTTTTAGGGGTTTTTGTGGGACGGGAGGTATATGGGGAGGGTATGCACTTCATTTAAGGGCGTGCGCCCAAAAATTAGGACCAACGGGCCCCACCGGTCGGCGATGCATAGCCGGACCGGCGATGGCATCGCCTGCAAACTTCCCAGTTGGTCAGTGGGACCACATGGGTCTGGTCCCCCATGGTCCAGGGACCCCAAAAATGTGTGGTCCACCCCCCGGTTCATTGTATTTTGACCTCTATGAGCCCAAACATGTGTTCGGGGCTTTCCAGGACCACTCTGCAATCTCGAATACCAAAACCTACAATGCATCATATGAATTTGGGGTAGAAGGAGCTAGTACATCCATCTAGATCCTTAGTTGCTAAAGAAAGTGAAGTTACAATGGCCTTATGGCCATTTTTCATGAAATTTTACTATTCACTATACAATTTTGTGAAAGTACTAATTTGTGTTATTTTCATATTAGTTTTGATGCCTAACATGAAATGGATAAGAAAGAAATGAAGATCAGAGTGTTTAGAGGAGGAATTTTGAAGATTTTTGGTGAAACGGGGTTTTTAAGCCCTGGCGATTGATTACAGGAGTCGTGGTCATCCCACGGCCCAAGGATTCACTTTTACGGGTTTAAAATCGTTCATAGGACGTCTCAACCCAACTTCCTACGGCTTAGAAACTATTCGGGTTGCTTTACGCGACCCGAGATACGTTACAGACTCGATTGTGCGATCGATTTCAATAAACATCGCCTATCGGCGAATCTGCGATCCTAGAAGTGTTTCTAGACCCTTCTCGCACCCACCTAAGTCAAAGAAAGTGATAGCGTACGTCGCGAGACCATAACCCAGGCCCAGTATACTCTCATTCATGCTCTGATACCAACTTGTAACACCCTGAAAATCGGGGTCGTGTATAAACTCAACTCCCGAGTTCCAGACCGTCACTTATGCAACAAAAGTGATTATGATTCAATGTTGTCTGATTTAAAGCATTCACATGAGTAAAAGTATACCAAAACTGCAATTCATACTTCAGATCCAGTGATAAAAGCAAGCGAAAGACTAAACAATATATATATATCACTGTATGGAAAAATAAAGTAAATCTCATCTGTCTCCAAAGTATGACTACATCTCTGAGTCTCATATAATATACATGAACAAAATAAATATCCAAAATGGTCCCATTGAAATTCCATCGATCCAGGTCGCCTACGCGAAGCCATCGTGATACTGCATGTACGAGAACTCGTCCTGGTCCTCGTCAAAGTCTGGCTCCACCTCCTGGATCTCAGCCTCACCTGCATCTACAACAGGGTCTGGTGGGTGTTGTAAACACCATCCCGTAATGTGGGAGTGAGTGATCAACTCAGTGGAATCATAGAACAAAGATTAGTATGTTCACAATTCAATCATGCGATAATAGTAAAGCAGTAAATCAGACAATCCTAATACTGTTGTTAATACAAGATGACATGACGTGATGTATGCCCTCACCGACGATCTCCCTCATACGGTAACATCTTACGACCACGGCATGCCACACTCCCTAGAGTGCTCCACATCTTCCAGGCACATGCAATGCTATGGTGATATGATTTCCAAGTTGTTATTAGTCCATTCAAACAGCAGGATTGGGAAACTAAGGTACTTCCCTTGTATCAATCCCAACACAGATCCTGTCTAGGGTCGTCACTCCTAGAAATCTCATACGATGTATATTTCGTAGGTCGCTGCAAGGGCTGTCAGGGCTGTTGCTCGCACTCGTTGCACCGCTCCCCCATCACCTTATCAATACAGGCCTACTGTACTCTACTACAACGGAAGGGTCGTCACCTCCCGTGGACTCAGAATACGCTCGCGGTCACTACAAAGGACTCGTCGCCTGATCAGTGTAGGCCGACAGCTAGAATATAGTGTCCCGTACCACCATAATCTGTTCACGAGTCTAGGTGCTCACTGGTCACTACGGGGAGGTTTGTGGCCTCAGCGTAGGCCAACAGCTCGACCACGGTGTCCCATACCACCATGCCCGGCTCATGAGTCTTCGTGGATCAAGGTACCATGGTTAACAGGGTTTACAATGGTAAGTTCAGTACCCTAGGTTCAAGCAGTTATGACTCATACAGGGTGAACATACATCGGCCAGTCGGGTTACTTGACGGGCTCGACTAGCGCGATCACATCTCAAGTCGAATGACATGAAGTGAGTAAACACTTCGCGTGGCCTAACCACTGCCGCCAACTCCAAACACGAATCGCATTCATCGACGCGTCGTTCGTGGCTATGACCAGTCAGCCACGAATTCGCTCAGTTTCCGACTGCCTGGACTAAGTCTAGTCCCAAACACTTATGAAATCACATCAGCAATTTATGCAAGAGTATTGGAATTGAAATACAATCATGTGAGCATGTTAACACATGTTATAACATTCAACTTAAGCAAATCTTCAAGCACATATATTCCATGCATGTAATGAAATCATGCATTTAGTCAACATGTAGAAAATCATTTAGGTCAGCATATTAATTGAGAAATCTATCATAAACTATCACATAACATCATTTAATTCAATACATACTAATACAAGCATTTATACAAACACATACACTACACACTTAAGTCTACATATAGTATGCCGACCCGAAGTGCGCAATTAGGCGAATCTCTCCGCCAAACTAATTATGAACCTATTCCTAACTTCCTAATGCGACAACAAACCATGTCAATCACATCAGCAAAATATGAATGTAAACAGTACTTCCTACAAATGACTAAAATGCCCTAAATCTCATATTCTTCCTTAGCTTATGAAACGGGAAACGGAGAGCATTTTGTACATGTCAAACGGTGTTGCCGTCAATAATCTACTATTAATCGACATTGAAAGCGTTGGGAACCGTCAATCAAAGCGTCTAAAATCCTCACCTTATGTCTTGTAGACTCGGGAATTGAAACGGAGCGTATACGCTTCGTCTACGGCGAATAAGGAACCTAATACACGAGATCCATAAGCTACATCGCTATGGAAACAAGGGAAACTTAAATCAGCAACTATTTAGGGTATTTACTTACCTAGAATCACGGTGAAATCGCCAGGAAAGCGGTAGAGGTGTGTTGCTTGAGCACGTGCAACACGTAGCACAAGTGCCAGGAAGAACTCTCCCACTCTCTCACAATCTCTCACCTTTTTCTCTCCCAAGTTAGGTTTCTCTCAAATTCGGATGGGAGAGAGGAGTGAGGGTTT
This sequence comes from Magnolia kwangsiensis, assembly GCA_037074715.1. Taxonomy (NCBI): domain Eukaryota; kingdom Viridiplantae; phylum Streptophyta; class Magnoliopsida; order Magnoliales; family Magnoliaceae; genus Magnolia; species Magnolia kwangsiensis. Next base: position 147,168,296 of record CM073571.1, read on the forward strand.
CAACCCCTTTTATAGCCTAAAACATGCCCAAAATAGGCTTGGGAACAATGTTTACTTGGTGCCTAACCAAATCGGGGCCGTTTCGGTCCAAATGAGCATTTCTGAAGGTCCCCAGGCCAAATGCGGTCGGACTTAAGCTCATGCATACTGGATCTAGCACACATCCAGTTTTCAGACCGGTAGGGTTCCCAGATCGCACGTGGCGGTCCAGTTTCAGTTTAACGGTCATCGCACCAAGATCAGGCCTATAAGTCTCGTGATATGTAATAGAATTTTTTCCTGATGCAAGGGTGTAATTTGGCTGTATTCTGACAGTCAGAACGCTTAATACTGATGCATCAAATCGTGTGCCAGATTTGAATTTCAAATTCCAATTCTAACCCTATTCTCACTCTCTTCGGTCCGGGCTCAATGAAATAGCCTGTGATTATCGGTTTGACTTGATTTTCGAAATGCGTGTCAAGTCCAGCTAGGCGGTTCTAACGGTCTAAGATAGGAGGTATCGGACTTTCGACGTGCGGTCTAGATCCAATACAAAGATTCAAAGTGGTCCAGAGAACAAACCTGCTTAGAGTTTGGTCCGAGGTTTTAGAGCATTATAGCACCATTGGTTCCACTCACTTTGGGCCTTGTAGAACGTATTTAAAGTGATCAGGGACCATTTCCCAGCTATTCTAACGTTGTACTAGCTAACCTAGTCATATTTTCTAAAGGAATGAATTCTACGTAATCTCGGGTCGAATTGGTACTCGAGCCCAAGTACGGATTTTTTACAGGCGTTAAAGGCAGCTGCGACAACGACTTCTCAGCATTCGGCCTTCGAGGTCACTGCCCATATTGGAGGTATTCATATTCTTGTGATGGTGGACACTGGATCCATGATTTCTTTGATATCACGTGCTATAGTCAGGCGTCTTGGGATACAGACTAGTACTATGGATGGGGTGCGAGTTTATACAGCTCACGGGTCCTTTACAAATGCCACCCAGATGTGTGAGGGCTGTTTGGTGGATCTGAGGGGCAAGACGACGTCTCTAGATCTCGTCGTCGACCCCGCTCTTGTTTATCTCGACGTCATTCTTGGCATGGACTGGTTGACTGCAGCGAGGGCCGAGATTGACTGCGAGACTCATATAGTGACAGCCTACGAGCCAGAGGGAGCATCCTTCACATTTCCAGTGCGGGTAAATCTCCCGTTCCGCATACTTAGCTACGCTACATTACTGCGAGACGCTGGTGCCTAGATACTTGAGCATACGCCAGTCGTTTGTGAGTTTGGGGATCTGTTCAGGAAGATCCCTGGTTTACCGCCCCGACGAGAGATCGATTTCACTATCGATCTGGTGCCTGGTTCCTCGCCCGTCTCACTGCCGACGTATCGCATGGCACCGTGTGAGATGGAGGAGTTGAGGACGCAGATTGATGGTCTGCTGGAGCTTGGCCTTATACGGCATAGCGTGTCTCCTTGGAGAGCACCAGTCCTGTTCGTGAGAAAGAAGGACGGTTCGATGTGATTGTGTATTGATTATCACAGGTTGAACCAGATCATGGTGAAGAACAAGTACCCGTTACCCAAGATCGATGACTTGTTTGATCAGTTGAGAGGAGCGCAGTACTTCTCAAAGATTGATCTTCAGTCAGGATATCATCAGTTGCGCGTCAGGGATGAGGACGTGCAGAAGACAGCATTCAGGACCAGTTTTCGCCACTACGAGTTCCTTGTGATGTCGTTCGGTCTCACGAACGCACCAGCCGTGTTCATGGATCTGATGAACCGGGTATTTCGGTCTTTCCTCTATCGATTCGTCGTTGTATTCATGGATGACATTTTGGTGTACTCCAGGAGTCGAGAGGAGCATGAGGAGCACTTGCGTTTGGTCCTGGATACGCTCAGACAGCATCAGTTGTTCGCACTGTACAAGAAGTGCGACTTCTGGAAGCAGGAAGTGAAGTTTCTGGGACACGTAGTGTCCAAGGATGGCATGGCAGTTGACCTGTCTAAGGTAGCTGCGGTTCAGGACTGGGAGCAGCCTGGTTCTGTCACTGAGGTGAGGAGTTTCTTGGGTCTCGCTGGCTACTATCGGCACTTCATTCAAGATTTCTCAAAGATCGCAAGATCCTTATCTCAGTTGACACAGAAGGACGTGAAGTTTGCCTAGAACGACAAGGCGGAGTCAGCTTTTCAGGAGCTGAAGGACAGACTTACGTCCGCCCCTGTGCTAGTGTTGCCAAAGCAGGGGGTTAGATACACTATATACACTGACGCGTCTAGCGTTGGTCTGGGTTGTGTCCTTATGCAGAGGGACAGGGTAATTTTGTATGCCTCGAGACAATTAAGGAAGCACAAGGAGAATTACCCTACACACGACCTGGAGTTGGCAGCCGTCATATTCGCACTGAGACTCTAGAGACATTACCTCTATGGAGAGGAGTTCGAGCTCTTTTGCGACCATAAGAGCCTCAAGTACATATTCACGCAGCGAGACTTGAATATGAGGCAGCGGCGATGGATGGAGACTTTGAAGGACCTCAAGTTCGAAGTCTCTTACCATCATGGGAAGGCGAACCTTGTGGCTGATGCGTTGAGCCGCAAGAAGGCGATAGAGTTTTCGGCTCCGTTTATGGTTGCTGAGTGGGATATGGTTGAGTTTTTACGAGATTTTGAGCAGAAACTCACCGTAGAGGAGCCGTATGAGTTCATCACACATGTACAGCTGCGATCTCAGATCGATGACCGGGTCATCGAGGCACAGAGGGACGATGCGCATCTGACGGAGCTTCGAGAGAAGGTCAGTGATGATGCGGACACAGAGTGGCGAGTTGGTATGGATGGGGGCTTACGTTATCGTGGCCGCCTATGCGTCCCAGATGTCCCTGACTTGAGACGAGAGATTCTCGAGACTGCGCATTGTAAAAGACTTGCGATGCATCCAGGCAGTACAAAGATGTATCGTGACGTGAAGAGGACTTATTGGTGGGAAGGTATGAAGACCCACATAGCAGAGTTCGTGTCCTGTTGTCTCACTTGTCAGCAGGTGAAGGCAGAGCATTGCCGACCACCTGGACTTTTGCAGCCTATGCCGATCGCAGAGTGGAAGTGGGATTTAATTTTCATGGACTTCATTTCTGGGCTGCCGAAGACGAGGAAGGGACATGATTCCATTTGGGTGATCGTCAACCGTCTGACGAAGTCGGTGCACTTCCTATCGATCAGAGTTACGAACTCTGCAGACGAGCTGGCTAGACTGTACATCAGAGAGATTGTGCGTCTGCATGGAGTTCCGTTGGAGATCGTGTCAGACAGAGACACGCGGTTCACTTCTCTTTTCTGGACTCGCATTCAGGAGGCTATGGGTGTGAAGTTGAAGTTCAGTACTGCCTTTCACCCATAAACAGACGGACAGACAGAGCGGGTGAACCAGATCTTAAAGGACATGTTGCGGGCTTGCGCATTGGACTTCAAGGACAGTTGGGATGATTGTCTTGCATATGTGGAGTTCGCATACAACAACAGTTATCAGGCGAGTATCGGTATGGCACCTTATGAGGCGCTGTATGGGTGACCTTGTCGCGCACCGCATTGCTGGACTGAGGTCGGTGAGCATAGCTTGATTGGCCCAGAGTTAGTGCAGGCGACGTCAGAGAAGATTGATATTATTAGACGTCGGCTTCTCACAGCGCAGAGCAGACAGAAGAGCTATGCAGATACGAGACCATGACCACTGGAGTTCACAGTTGGGGATCATGTATTCTTGCGAGTTTCCCCTATGAAGGGAGTCCTTCGGTTCAGGAAGAAGGGGAAGCTAGCACCGCGATTTATTGATCCATTCCAGATCCTCGATCATGTGGGAGCAGTGGATTACCGATTGGCTTTACTCACGCCTCTCGCGAGCGTTCACAACGTATTTCATGTTTCTATGCTGAAGAAGTACGTTTCTGATCCTTCCTATATCATCAGATGGGAGCAGGTGCAGTTAGAAGAGGATGTTACATATATCCTGCGACCGACACGTATCCTAGACAGGAAGGAGCAGGTACTGCGTAGCAAGGTGATTCCCCTTGTGAAGGTATTGTGGACGCATCACTCTGAGGAAGAGGCTACTTGGGAGATAGAAGCGGAGATCAGAAAGAACTACCCACAGCTTCTCGAGGAGTACGAAAAGGTAAAATTTCAAGGATGAAATTATTTGTTAAGGGGGGTAGATTGTAACGCCCGTGAAAAATCCATACTTGGACTCGAGTACCAACTCGACCAGAAATCGCGTAGGATTAATTCCTACAGAAAAGAAGCGTAAGTTAGCTAGCGCAACGCTAGAGTAGCTGGGAAATAGTCCCTGATCGCTTTAAATACGTTCTACAAGACCCAAATCGAGTAGAACCAATGAGTTTATAATACTCTAAAACCTCGGATCAAACTCTAAGCAGGTTTGTTCTCTGGACCACTTTGAAACTTTGTATTGGATCTAGACCGCGCATCGAAAGTCCGATACCTACTATCTTAGACCGTTAGAACCGCCTAGCTGGACTTGACAATCATTTCGAAAATCAAGTCCAACCGATAACCACGGGCTATTTCATTGAGCCCGGACTGAAGAGAGTGCGAATAGGGACAGATTTAGAATTTGAAATTCAAATCTAGCACACGACTTGACGTGTCAGTATTAAGCATTCTGACCGTCAGAATTCAGCCAAATTACACCCTCGTATCAGGAAAATTTTCTATTTCATATCATGAGACTTGCAGCCCTGATCTACGTGCGGTGACCGCTGAATTGAAACTGGACCACCACGTACGATCTACAAAAACTGATGGTCTAAAAATGGTATGAGAGCGACATCTGACATGTGTGAACTTAAGTCCGATCGCGTTCGGTCAGGGGACCACCAGAAATCATCTGTTGGACCGAAACAGCCCCGATTTGGATATGCCCTAAGTGAACTTTGTTCCTGAGCCTATTCTAGGTACTTTTGAGCTTATAAAAGGGGTTGAAACCCTCACTCCTCTCTCCCATCCGAATTTGAGAGAAACCCTAGATTGGGAGAGAGAAAAGGTGAGAATTTGTGAGAGAGAGTAGGAGAGAATTTTTCTGCCGTTGCACCACCTGTTGCAAGTGCCTAAGCAACACACTCCGATCACCTGGACGGTGATTCCTCCACATTTTCAAGTAAGAAAATACCCTAGAAGTTGCTGATTTAAGGTTCACTAGGATTCATAGCTTGTTAACCGATAGATCTTGTAAAATAGGTCCTCTATTCGCCGTAGACGAAGCGTATACGCTCCGTTCGAAACGATACGTTTATAAGAGACAAGGTACGGATTTTAGACGCTTTGATTGATTGTTTCCAAAGCTTTCAATGTCGTTTAATAGTAGATTATCGACGGCAACGCCATTTGACATGTACAACATGCTGTCCATTTCCTGTTTCGTAAACCGACGGAGAATATGAGATTTAGGGCATTTTAGTCATTTGTAGGAAGTACTGATTTCATTCATATTTTTCTGATGTGATTGACATGGTTTATTGTCGCATTAGAATGTTAGGAATACGTGCATAATTAGTTTGGCGAAGAGATTCGCCTAAATGCGCACTTCGGGTCGACATACTATATGTAGACTTAAATGTGTAGTGTAAGTATTTGTATAAATGCTTGTATTAATATGTATTGAATTAAATGGTGTTATGGATTAGTTTGAGATTGATTTCTCAATTAATATGCTGATGTAAATGATTTCTTACATGTTAGCTATATGCATGATTTCATTATATGTATGAAATGCACGTACTTGAAGATTTGCTTAAGTTGTATGTTACAACATATGTTAACATGCTCATATGGTTGTATTTCATTTCCAATACTCTCACATACTTTGCTGATGTGATTTCACATGTTTGGGACTATACTTAGTCCAGGCAGTCGGTAACCGAGCGAATTCGTGGTTAGCTTATCTTCGCCATGAACGACGCGTCGATGAACGAGAGCCGTGTTATGAAGTTGGCGACAGTGGTTAGGCCACACGAAGTGTTTTATACACTTCATGTCGTTCAACTTGAGATGCGATCATGCTAGTCAAGCCCGTCAAGTAACTCGACTGGCCATTGTATGTTCACCCTGCATGAGTCATAACTGCTTGAACTTAGGGTACTGAACTTACCATTGTAAACCCTGTCAACCATGGTACCTTGATCTACGAAGATTCATGAGCCGGACATGGTGGTATGGGACACCGTGGTTGAGCTGTCGGCCTACGCTGGGGCCACAAACCTCCTCGTAGTGACCAGTGAGCACCTAGTCTCGTGAGCAGATTATGGTGGTATGGGACACTATATTCTTGCTGTCGGCCTACACTGATCAGGCGACGAGTCCTTTGTAGTGACCATAAGCGAATTCTGAGTCTACGGGAGGCGACGACTCTTCATTAGAAGTAGAGTACAGTAGTCCTGTATTGATAAGGTGATGGGGGAGCGGAGCAACGAGTGCTTGCAACAGCCCTGGCAGCCCTTGCAGCGACCTACAAAATATACATCGTATGAGATTACTAGGAGTGACGACCCTAGACAGGATCTATGTTGGGATTGATATAAGGGAAGTACCTTAGTTTCCCAATCCTGCTGTTTGAATGGACTAATAACAACTCAAAAATCATATCATCATGACATTGCATGTGCCTGGAAGATGTGGAGCACTTGAGGGACGATTGCATGCCGCAGTCGTAAGATAGTGCCGTATGAGGGAGATCGTCAGTGAGGGCATACATCACGTCATGTCATATTGCATTAACAACAATATTAGGATTGTTTGATTTACTGCTTTACTATTATCGCATGATTGATTTGAGAACATGTTAATCCTTGCTCTATTATTCCACTGAGTTAGCTACTCATTCCCACATGTCAGGATGGTGTTTGCAACACCCACCAGACCATGTTGTAGATGCAGGTGATGCCGAGATCCAGGAGGTAGAGCCGGACTTGGATGAGAACCAGGACGAGTTCTCATACATGCAGTACCACGACGGCTTTGCCTAGGTGGCCTGGGTTGACGGGACTCCTCAGTGGGACTATTTTGGACATTTATTTCTATTATTTACATGTATATGAGACTCAGAGATGTATTCATACTTTAGTGACAGTTGAGATCTACTTTGTTTTTCCATACAGTGATATATATATTCTTTAGTCTTCCGCTTGCTTTTATCACTGGATCTGAAGTATGAATTGTAGTTTTGGTATACTTTTACTCATGTGAATACTTTAACTCAGACAACATTGAATCATAATCATTTTTGTTGCATAAGTGACGGTCTGGAACTCGGGAGTTGAGTTTATACACGACCCCCGATTTTTAGGGTGTTACACCTAAATCTCATATTTCCCGTACGCAGTCGAAATGGAAAACGGACAGCATGTTCTATATGTCAAACAGCGTTCTCATCGATAATCTACTATTAAACGACATTGAAAGCTTTGAAATCAGTCAATCTAAGCGTCTAAAATTCTCACCTTTCGCCTTAGACGCGTATCAATTTGAATAGAAAGTCTACGCTTCGTCAACGGCATTACGACGACATAGTGTACAAGATACATAAGCTACATCGCTACTTGTATCAAAGGAATCCCTAAAACAGCTAGAGGGTTGGTTTTTCTTACCTAGAAATGAATTAGAATCGCCGAAAAAATGATTTGAATGTGGTGATAAATCACATGTAGAAGCTGCAGCAAACGGCAGGAAGTTCTCTCACAATTCTCTCACTAACTCTCTCTTTCTCTCTCACCACTTTCTAGGGTTTCTTACAAATTTGGATGGGAGAGATATGAGAGGGTTTAAAGCCCTTATATAGGCTAAAACCTCACCTAAATAGACTCCAGACAAAGGTATACTTAGGTTATAACCAAATTGGGACTTTTCCAATCCAAAAGAGCATTTCGGGAGGTCCCCCGACCGAACGCGGTCGGACTTAAGCTCATGGATGTAGGATGTTGACCACATTAAGTTTTCTGCCCGGTAGTGTTCTCAGATCGCACGTGGCGGTCCAGTTTCAGTCCAGCGGTCATCGAACCTAAATCAAGTCTACAAGTTTCATGACATGAAAGAGAAATTTTTCCTGATCCGAGGGTGAAATTTGGCTGAGTTCTGACCGTCAGAATGCTTAATAATAATGCGCAACAACACGTGCCAGATTTTAAATTAAATTTCTAAATCTTTACCTTTCCTTACTCTCTTCACTCCAAGCTTAATGAAATAGCCTCAGAACATCGGTTGGGCTTGATTTTTGAAATGATTGTCAAGTCCAGCTAAGTGGTCATAACGGTCTAAGATTGTGGATATCGGACTTTCGACGTGCGGTCTAAATCCAATACGAAGTTTCAAAGGGTTCCTGAGAGCAAACGGGTTTAGAGTTTAATCCTAAATTTCAGGGTACTATAGCGTCATTGCTTCTACAAGTTTTAGGTCTTGTAGAACGTATTTAAAGCGATCAGCACTAATTTCACAGCTATTCTAGTATAGCGCTAGTTAACTTACGCTTAATTTCTAAAGGAATTAATCCTAAGTGATTTCTAATCGAGTTGGTACTCGAGTCTCCGTACGGGTTTTTCTGAGGCGTTACACTTGGCTTCCTTAGCTCCTTAGCTTCGATTCCAACGGAGGAGATGAGGTTTGGAGGTTGAGATGGGAGATGAAGGGGTAGGAAAGGTGGGTCACACTTGTTGCTTAGGAGGGCTTGGAGAGGCTTGGATGTGTGATGCTTTCTTGCTTGAGAAAGAGAATTTTTTTATAGAAATGAAAATGAGAGAGAAGGTTGTAAAGAGAGAGAGAGAGAGAGAGAGAGAGAGAGAGAGAGAGAGAGAGAGAGAGACGGATGGGTGATGGAGTGATGGATGTGGTGAGCGATGGGTGTAAGAACTTTTTGACTTTTGTGGTAAATGGGGTAAGAAAAGTATGGGTTTGTGTAAGAAACTTTTGACTTTCGGGTTGCTTGGGAATGGGTGAAAGGTGATGTGTACTTGACATGTACTTGACCCTTGATGGATTGAGGTGACATGTTGTAGAGATTCTCTTGGGTTTTACAACGCGCGATATTTTTCTCACACCAAACGTTGGCCAACATCTCCTAACTAGGGTATCACCTCGGCGAGCAAGTCGCGGCATTGGAACCTCGGTGAAGGTGCAGTTGCTAGGGTACAAGTCTTGGGTTGAGTCGACTCGGGTTAACGGCGTGTGACGCAGGGTTACGCGCAAATACCGGTTAAGGGTCGAAGGTTGCCAAAATTTGACCATGAAGATCACGGAATCCTACGTAACGGTATGGACTAAGATACTGGTCTTATAGCTCTCCCCTCCTAATAAAAATTTTATCCTTGAAATTTACACAATCATCGCAACTAGTTATAACTCATGAGTGAGAAGAAACATAACATCACTATATAAAATCAGAGATAACATACAAAGTACAACATAATCAATCATCAAAAAGGTAGGAATAACGCTCTCGAATCTCGGCCTCGCGCTCCCAAGAAGCCTCCTCAACAGAATAGTGACCCCACTGAACCTTCACCATCGAAATGACCTTGGTCCGGAGGACCTGCTCCTTCCGATTAAGGTACAGAATGGCTGCTCAATATAAGAAGCATCCTCCTAAACCTCTAACGATTGTCAATCAATAATAGGAACGATGTCTGACTCAAACTTCCTCAACATAGAGACATGAAAAATGTTATGGACGCCATACAACTGAGATGGTAAGGCAAGCCGATAGGCCACGGCGCCAACGCACCTATTGATCTCAAAAGGTCCTATGTATCTCGGGAAAAGCTTGCCCTTTGCTCCAAATTAAACTACGCCCTTCATGGGCGAGACCTTGAGATACACATGGTCCCCTACATCAAACTCCAAGGGATAACGTCGATGATCAGCAAAACTCTTTTGTCGGCTCTGAGTTGTACGCATCTTCTACCCGATGATATCAATAGCCTCTGACGTCTCCTGCATAAGCTCGGGACCTAGGAGACGGCGTTCTCCAACCTCGGTCTAGCAACTTGGTGATCTGCATGGTTTGGCATATAGTTCCTTAAAAGGAACCATGCCGATGGTCGCCTGATAGCTGTTGTTGTATGTGAACACAGCCAATCACAGATACTTATTCCAGCTACTCCTGAAATCAATCGCGTAGGCCCAAAGCATATCCTTAAGGATCTAGTTGACCCTCTCGGTCTAGCCATTGGTCTGCGGTTGGTACATGGTGCTGAGCTGCAAATCAGTCCCCATCGCTCTCTGGAAGCTCCCCCAAAACTGAGACGTGAACTTCGAATCTCGGTCAGAAATGATCGAGACTGGAATGTCATGCAGTCTCACAATCTCCTCGATAAATAATCTCGCAAGTCGGTCCATAAACCAAGTTACACACATTGCAAGGAAATGTGCCGACTTCGTCAGACGATCCATAACAATCTAAATGGCGTCATGACAGCGATGAGTCCTCGGTAAGTCCATAATGAAATCTATTGACACATGCTCTCACTTTCACATCAGGACGCTCAACAGCTGCAATAGACCAGGGTGTCTCTAATGATCGGCCTTGACATGCTGGCATGTGTCGTACTCCGCCATAAAACTAGCGATCTGACGCTTCATCCCTACTCAAAAATACTGATGCCTCATGTCACGGTACATCTTCGTCGAGCCAGGGTGGATAGAAAATCACGATCGATGTGCCACAGTCATAAGATCTTTACATAACTCAGGAATATCCGGGACACATAATCGGCCTCCAAAGTGAAGTCCACCATCTGTACCAATTTACCAATCTGCCTGACTCTCAGATGCAGCCTCAGCCATATAACTCTACAATGACTCATCATCCTACTGAGCCTCGATCACCCTTGTGACAAGAGAGGGTTGAATCGATAGGCTCGATAACTGCACGATAGAAGACTGTAGACCGAACTCAAAATCATACTCTGTTATATCCTCAAGCATCCGCTACTCCTGAATCATCGTGTGCACCACCAGGCCTCGTGGCTGATGTCTGATGGCATCTGTCACCACGTTCGCCTTGCCCGACTGGTACTGAAGATTGAAATCATAGTCCTTCAGGAGCTCCATCCAGTGCCTCCGCCTCATATTCAATTCAGATTGCGAGAAGATGTACTTCAAGCTCTTATGGTTAGAGAAGAGCTCGAACCTGACCCCATAGAGATAGTGTCTCCACACCTTCAGTGCGAAGACGACTACTGCCAGCTCTAAATCATGCGTGAGGTAGTTCAGCTCATGGACCTTGAGCTGACGAGACGCGAAAGCCACTGGTCTCCCATGTTACATCAGGACAATACCCAAACTAATTGTGAGGCATCGGTGAATACAATAAATCCATCACTCCTAGAGGAAAGAGTGAGGACAGGAGTGGACGTAAGATGGTCCTTCAACTCCATAAATGCTTGCCCGTAGGCTTCATTCAAAATAAACTCTGCTCCCTTCTGGGTCAACTCAGTTAGCAGGGCTGCAATACAGGAGAAGCCCTCAATGAAACACTGGTAGTAGCCTGCTAAACCAAGAAAATTATGGATCTTAGACATAGTCGTGGGCTGGCCCCACTGACACACTACCTCAACCTTAAAGGGTTCCACTGTGACATCCTCTCTCGTCACCACGTGATCGAGAAACTTCACCTCCTCCTGCTAGAACTTGCAATTTTCCAGCTTCGCATACAACTGGTGTGTGTGGAGGGTCTACAAGGTAATCTCCAGGTGCTGCTCGTGCTCCTCATGGGTCCACCCGAATCTGATGATAACAGGAACCCAGGTCGATCTTTAAAAAGAACTATGCACCCTACAGCTGATCAAGTAAATCATCAATCCTCGGGAGTGGGTACTTATTTTTTATCGTGACTTTTTTGAGCTCGCAGTAATCCACGTAGAGCCACAACGAGTCATCCTTAATCTTCATGAAGAGTATAGATGCTCCACACGACGATCTTCTAGGACGGATAAAGCTTAACTCACGCAACTCGTCCAACTGCTTCTGTAGTTCCTGCAACTCCAACGGTGCCACACAATACAAGACCTTCGAAATAGGCGCAGTACTAGGCATGAGATCAATCTGAAGCTGTAAGTGCTATGTTTCATATCCCTTTGGTTGTCAAATTTTATGGTGCCAAAACCTATATCTATGCCTTGTATATCTTGTGTTTCATGTTTGAGACTATTCATTGCTTCAAGACATCGTAATTCAAGATAAGAACTTAAATGAAGAAAGTTTCAAGTCATGGATGAAGAATTCAAGAATAGAAGTCTCCAAGTATGCATGTTCAAGATTCAAACAAGTACAAGTATAGAAGAAGACTTTGTCAACTCAAGAAAGGATCAAGCTCGAGAAGGCCTACAACAAGATTTATAAATTCTCAAGCTTCTCTTAAAGGTCATCTGAGTGTACAGACTATCAATGTCCATCTCACTTTTAAGGTTTGTTTGACCTTAGATTGACCTTAGTATGGGGTTTACTATAGGTCATTCTAGATACATAATTTGTATATTTTAATATGCTTATTCGGGTTGTTCTAAGACCAGTCATAGGGACTTCAACACCAGTCCTAGCTCTGCTATGACCAGTCTTAAGTTTTTCTGGACCAGTCCTAGGTTGTTGAAGATTTTTGAATTTTTCTGGTTGTCTTACGACCAGTCCTGGACATCCTTCGACCAATCCTGTGAGCTGTACGACTTGTCCTACGACCAGTCTTAGCCTTACGACTTAAACTCCAGCAATTAAACTAGGGGTCCTACGACCGGTCGTAGGTGACCCACGACCAGTCGTAGGTGGCCCACGACCGGTCGTAGGCTACCCAGGACCCGTCGTGGAACAACTAATCCTTATCCCGTGGAAATCTTTAAAAATCTTTGAAGCTACGACCAGTCCTAGGATCCTAAGACTAGTCGTAGATGAGATTTTTCAGGCTATAAATAGAGCACGAACTTCAGAGTTTTTCAATTCATTTCAACTCAATTCAAGCAATCTTTAGGCTATACTCTGAGATAAGTTCGTGTTTGTTTTTAAGCTACTTTCTACTCATTTAATATTCCTTTTGCTAGCTTGTTTATTATTTGATTTTGATCTACATTCCAATCTTATTTGAAAAGGGGAATTTCTGATATTCCTTCTTCTTAGATTCAAAATCAAATAGAACTAACCCTTTTGATTTAAAATCAATTAGACTTAGAACCATTCTTAAAGTGAGTATTGGACTTTGAACGTTGAATCGAACTTCTACTCCGATTGGTTCTACCAGATACTTCAAAAGGAGATTCAGGTATTTTACATTTGTGTAATTTACATTCTTTGGTTTTGTTTGAGATTTACCCAAAAAATCTCATTATTTTGGTTATCTGAGGAGAGCCAGAAAACTCAGATTATGTGGGTTTTTGAATTATGTAAGCTCGTGATAAGAAGACACAATTGTAAAGGTTTTAGGTAAACCCGTGAAACCTATTTTGATAGTGCATGCTAATATCTCCTGTGTGAGGATATTAGGAGTGGAGTAGCATTCTGTGTGGCTGTTGGATAACAGTTGGTGTGCACACAGGCGAACCACTATATATCATTGTGTTGTGCATGTGTTTTATTCATTCTATTTTGTGGATTGTATTTGTGGATGAATGTTGTAATCATTTTATTTCAAGAAAGTGTGGGAATGTTGTAATAACTTAGGATTTATTTCTGCAAGTTATTTTGGTTTCCTTGCATTTTATTTGTCATTGGTTTGAGATACAAAGGACGTTCTAGAAATAAGGTTGTCCTACCTTAAAGCTTTGGTTTTTGGTGTAAGGTTGTCCTTAGAACTGATATAGTATCATTCTCTTAAATCTAGTTTGTTGAGATTGATTTTTAATTCAGCATTGTGCTTTATTTCTTTTATTATTCTGTTGTTATAAGTTTTATTTGGCATTGCCCTATTCATGCCCCCTCTAGGGCATATTGCTAGGCCCTTTCAAGTGGTATCAGAGCCTAATAGCTCGTGCTTATTGTTTATTTATTGGATTTATTTCTTGAGCTAACAATCTAAGGTATATTAAGATGTCAAATTTTGATAGCCTATCAGTCACTAGGCCACCACCCTTTAATGGCACAACTATGCCTATTGGAAAGCCAGGATGAGGATCTTCCTCAAATCCTTGGATGAAAGTGTGTGGCTGGCCACATTGAATGAATGGAACCCTCCTATCACTGAAGTAACTAATGACGATGGTTCAAAATCAATGAAAGTAACAGCTTATTCTCTTTGGACCACACTTCAAAAAAGTAAGAGTAGTGCCAATGCAAAAGCACTAAATGCAATTACTTGTGCATTATCACCAGATGAATTCAAAAGAATCATCTCTTGTGAAAATGCAAAACAAGCATGGGATGTATTAGAAATGACACACGAGGGTACATCAATTGTCAAGAAATCTAAAGTCCAACTCCTCACAACTAAATTTGAAGAAATTCATATGGAGGAGAATGAGATGTTTATGGACTTCTACACTAGATTGAATGACATTGTGAACTCTATGTGGGATCTTGGTGATAGAATCCCAGAAAGTAAAGTGTGCACAAAGATACTACGCTCACTTCCTAAACGGTTCAATTCTAAAGTGACCGCGATTCAGGAACTTCGTGATACGGATACCATGAGGGTTGAGGAACTAGTTGGTTCACTACAAACCTACGAGTTGTCCTTTAAAGCTCCTAAAGGAAAATTAATTTCTCTTAAATCATCAAATGTTTCATAAGAAAGCACTTCGGACTTAGAAAATTTCGAAGATGATATGGCGCTTTTAGCAAAAAAGTTTTATGAAATTTTTAAAAGCAAGAAAATAGTTGATTTTTAAAAGTTAAATGATAAGAGACGATCTAAACCTAAAGCTCGAAAATCTTTGAAAGATAGTCAATGTTACAACTGTCAAGAGTATGGGCACTTAGATAACAAATGTCCTAAAAAGGACAAATTAAAAAGGAAAAGCACGATGGCTACTTGGGATGAATCGTCTGATTCTGAATCCTCTTCTAAATTAGAAGATTCTGAAACCGAGTCAGGCAATAATGTTAAAGACCTTATGACTCTAGCTAAGATCACTTTTCCAGATAATGATGATATATCTAGTAAAGAAAATCTGAATAGTGATTGTGATAATGAAGATGATCTTCAGGATGCTTATAATGGCCTTTATAAGGAGAGTTGTAAAATTGTCGTCAAGATTAAATTACAAAAAGAAAAATTTTCCAAGCTTAAGGAAGATTATGAGTCTCTCGTTTTAGAAAAGTCTCATATTTTCGATTCTTTTGAAAAGACCAAATGTGATTTAGATTTTAAAACCTCCAAAATTGAAGATTTGAGATCCGAAAATGAGAAACTCAAAAATGAGGTAGCTTCTCTTCTGAGTTTGAAAGACACATGGAGATATGCCCAAGGTGATCCTAAATTGAAAAAATTATTATCTGGATCAAGAAAATGTGGCGATCGATCCGGGTTGGGCTATGATAAGAATACATCTCCTAAACAAAAGAATATTGCACCTAAATTTATAAAAGGAGAGTCTTCAACCTCAAAAGAAAAGAATACTTTTCAAGGTTTTTCCAAAAATTCAAGGACTTTTCAAAAACCTAAAGGTAGCCATGTCAACTTTAATTTTCAAAACTGAAATCCATTGGCTAAAAAAATAATTGATCTACTCAACGAGCTATTAAAGTCTAACTCTATAGTTCTCTCCTATAACAACAGAGAGAAAAAGACCATCTATACTCCTAAACCTAAAACAGTTCTGAAATGGGTTCCTAAAGTTGCCTGCTTGGTTGCCCACACTGCTTTCAAAGCTACAAGCCATTCAAAGTGGTACCTAGATAGTGGTTGCTCCAGGCATATGATAGGCGACAAGGCTTTATTTACTGATCTAAAAGATATAACTGACAGGTCAGTCACATTTGGTGATGGAAGCAATTGTAAGATCATTGGCCAAGGTACGGTTCAAATTTATAACCTTCCCTTATTTAAGAATGTTTTATATGTTGAGGGCTTGAAACACAACCTACTAAGAATTTCTCAGATATGCGATAATAACCATAGTGTGAAGTTTTCTAATTAAGGTTGTGAGATACTTAATAAAAAGGGTTCTGTTATATTAACTGGTCGCAGAACTTCTGAAAACTGCTACATCGTTAGTGATGCAAGCTCATCTGCTCAATCGTGTTACATGGTCCATACCGTTGAGACTGAATTATGGCATAAATGCCTTGGACATGTATACTACCGAAACTTATTTAGATTGAACAAAAGAGAACTAATTAGAGGTCTACCCAAATTGCAAAGAGTAGACAAAATATGTGGTGAATGCCAGTTGGGCAAACAGACTAGGAGCTCTCACAAGAAAGTGAACTCCAATACCATATCTAGACCACTCGAGCTTCTCCACATGGATCTTATTAGACCAACTAGATCAGAGAGTCGAGGAGGCAAAAAATACATATTGGTTATCGTAGAAGACTATACCAGATTCACTTGGGTATCTTTCTTAAAAGATAAAAATGAAACCCTGGATGAAGTGAAAAAGGTCATTAAACGAATCCAAAATGAAAAAGGTTTTCATGTTAGTAAGATCCGTAGTGATCATGGATCCGAATTCGAAAACAGTAGTTTTGAGAAATTCTGTAGTGATCAGGGAATACTGCATGAATTCTCTGCGCCCAAAACACCGCAACAAAATGGTATAGTTGGAAGAAAAAACAAAGTGCTTCAGGATATAGCTAATGTTATGTTGAATAACATGAAGCTCTCTAGAAATCTTTGGGCTGAAGCAGTTAATACCGCATGTTATATTATTAATCGGGTTTATACCAGTAAATCTGATAATAAGACTGCTTATGAATTATGGTTTGAAAAGAAACCTACTGTCAAATACTTTCTAGTTTTTGGCAGCAAGTGTTATATTTTACGTGATCGTGAAAATTTAGGAAAGTTTGAAATAAATAGTGATGAAGGTATTTTTCTTGGTTATTCTTTGAACAGTCGAGCTTATAGGGTTCTAAATAAGAGAACTGGTGTGATTCAAGAGTCCATCAATGTGGTCATTGATGATCATTTGAATACACTAGCTCCGAGTTCAGATGATGATGAAGCTCTTATTATCAACAATCAAGATACCTCATCAAGTCAAAAAGAGTCTGAACCAAGGACTGTCAAAGATCATCTAACCAATCAAATTCTTGGAAACCCTCTCACTGGAGTTTGTACTCACAAACAACTTGAGAACATGTGTAATTATGTTTGTTTTACATCCCAAATAGAATCGGTCAATGTGAAAGAAGCACTTTCTGATGAAAATTGGATAATTGCTATGCAGGATGAACTTATTCAATTTGTTCATAATGATATCTGGTTTCTTGTTCCTAGACCTAAAGATAAAGACATTATTAGAACAAAATGGATCTTTAAAAATAAGTCTGATGAACTTGGAAATATAATACGAAATAAGGCTAAACTAGTTGTACAAGGGTACACTTAGATTGAAGGCATCGATTATGATGAAACCTTTGCTCCAGTCGCTCGCCTGGAATCAATCAGACTTTTTATTTCCATCGCATGCTTTAGAAAATCTAAGATTTATCAGATGGATGTAAAGAGTTCTTTCTTGAATGGCGATTTACATGAAGAGGTGTATGTTGAACAAACTTCAGGGTTTGAAGACCCCAAGTTATCTGACCATGTATTTCATTTCGAAAAAGCTCTCTATGGTCTAAAACAAGTGCCCAGGGCATGGTATGAGAAATTGACTAAATTCTTACTTAGTCATAGTTTTCAAGTAGGAAGTGTTGATAAGACGCTCTTTGTTAAGAAACATAACAATGATATTTTGATGGTTCAAATTTATGTTGATGATATTATTTATGGATCAACTTTCTCTAACATGTCTATTTAGTTTACAGAGTTAATGAAATCAAGGTTCGAAATGAGCATAGTTGGTGAATTAAACTATTTCCTGTGGTTGCAAGCAAAACAACAACCTGATGGAATTTTCATTTCCCAGACCAAATATGCTTCAAACTTGGTTAAAAGGTTTGGATTTGAGAATGGTAAGAACTTTGATAATCCTATGAGTACAACGTTAAGACTTTCAAAAGACTCTACAGGTAAAGATATAGATCCTAAACTGTATCGTAATATGATTGGTAGTTTGTTGTATCTAACTGCAAGTAGACCTGATATCGCGTTAAGTGTTGGTATTTGTGCAAGATATCAGTCTAATCCTAAGAAATCACATCTTACTGCTGTTAAACGGATTATTAGATATGTCGCAAGTACTATAAATCCGGGTCTGTGGTATCCTTTTGATACTAGTGTTCAATTAGCCGGGTACTCAGATGCTGATTGGGCCAGTAATATCGATGATAGAAAATCAACCAGTGGTTGTTGTTTTTACATTGAAAATTGCTTAGTTTCTTGGTTCAGCAAGAAGCAAAGCTCAATATCGCTCTCCACTGCTGAGGCTGAGTATATTGTAACTGGATATGCATGTACTCAACTAGTTTGGATGAAATGCATCCTAAGAGATTATGGAATTAATCAAGATTCAATTATCTTACACTGTAATAATTCCAGTGCTATAAATATTTTCAAAAATCCAATTCAGCATTCATGTACTAAGCACATTGACATTAGGTATCATTATATTCGTGAGTTGGTTGAAGAAAAAGTTATTTTCTTAGAATATATACCAACCGAAAATCAACTTGCAAATATATTTACTAAACCGCTCGACAAAAGCAGGTTAAATAAATAAAAATTTGATCTTGGTATGTGTATTTTACATTGAGTATTCTTACTTACATGTATCATAGTGTATTATATTTGGTATTATATGTGTTAAAATTTTAATTTTTTAAATTAAAAATGTATTTTTGGTCGATACTCGACCGGTCGTAGCTGTTCACGACCAGTCGTGGTACGACTGGTCGTGCACCGTACTCGACCGGTCGTGGAGCTCGTGAACATGATATAATTTGGAGAAAACCTCCTTCTTCATTTTCACTCCGACCTACGATGAGTTGTGGCTCGACCAGTCATAAGATTTCTTATATTTCTTCAAGGTTAGTCCTATTTCTTCATTTTTCATGAAGATTCATGCTCTCTATGCTTTGGTTTGATCATTGTGTAGCTAGATTTCATCCTTTGTTATTTTTTAAGGGTTTCTTCTCATATTGCTGATCTAGAGAAAACTCATCCTTCTTTTTGTGCATTTCTCTTGCTCTTTGTATATCTTGTTGAAGATGGATGCTAGAGGGAAGAAGAAAATATCCCGTGGTCCATCCTTATCTAGATCTACACCGATAACAAAATGGCACCTTTGGTCACCTGAAGATGATCCTCAAGATGTACGAGATTTGTGTGTCCGTAATGTTATCGTTGAGCATACCACTGATCTCAATCACATTGCTCCATATGGTATTGTGCCTCTCCTTAAATTTGTTGGCTGGGCTAACATTTTGCTTTGGGGTGGGCCTGCATACCAGTTTATTGCACAATCAATGGTTGAATGTATCTCAGAATTCTCCCATGACAACTTAACTTTTTCAATTGATATTAGAAAAGGAAAATTTGAAGTAGACCGTCATTTAATATCAGGTATTATGAATATACCCGTTAATGATGAAGGTATACCAATTCATACTCTATACGACAAACCATCTAAATCGAAAAAATGCATGTTAACAAGAGACTTATGCAAAATTAATGCGTAATGGACACACAAAGGTAATGCGCTCCCTTCAAAGTATCTGTTACCTAGATATAGAGTGTTACATCATTTTTTCATTTCAAATTTGTATCCTCGGTCTGGTAATAAAACTGAGTTAACTTCTTTCATGGTTCGTGTGTTGTATTCTATTGCTTTTGGTACTATGGTCTGCCTTCCTTCATTGATCTGTCATTTTATCATACAGGTTCATCTTCATCCGGGTCATAGTGATATTCCGTTTGGTTATTTTATGACTGTGTTAGCCACTCACATGCTTGTCAATAAACCTATTAATGAGGAACCAATTCGTCATCTTATTTTAAACAATACCAATCTTAATAAGATGAAGTTGGATTTGCTTTCTAGCCAAGTAGATGAAGGTGGTGTTGGTGGTGATGGTGGTGAAGCCGAAAATGAAGGGAAAGATGGCGATCTTCCTCAACAGGATGTTAATATGGATGAGTTATTTGATGAGATAGAAATTAATTCGCTAAATGATCCTAATTATGATCCATCTAGTTATGATGCACGCATTCGTGCATTGGAGGAGAAGGTTGATAACATGAGTGTAGCGCACGATATGCAGTTTAAATATATGCAAAAATATCTTCGTCGCATCAATAGGGGCTTACACCAGATTGATCCTACTATCCCTGCTCCCTCCTCTAGATCTGATTAGGCGAATTATCTTTTAGATTATATAACATTATCTTATCTTTTATTTTGGATATTGTATTAACTTGGTTATGGCTTGATGATTCGGGTTTATATTTTGAAATATGCTATGTCCTTTCATATTTCTTTCTCATTATCTACTTTTTATTACTCTCTATGTTGTTGTTCTCTTTATTATTGTATCTTTCTCTTGTCATTTTGTGACAAAAAGGGGGAGTAGTATGGTGAAGGGGAGTAGTATGGAAAGGGGGAGTAATTTGTGCTTTTATTGATTGATTGAGAAGGATATATGGATTGAGAATATAGAGTCTTGATGTTTTCATGTTGTTTATTATTTACATGATCAGTACTCGTATCTCTCAGGGGGAGTAGAGTAATTTGCATGATGTTGCTCTTATCTGTATGATATGTGTTTTGTCACAAATTTGACAAAGGGGGAGATTGCAAGTGCTATGATTTCATATCCCTTTGGTTGTCAAATTTTATGGTGCCAAAACCTATATCTATGTCTTGTATATCTTGTGTTTCATGTTTGAGACTATTCATTGCTTCAAGACATCGTATTTCAAGATAAGAACTTAAATGAAGAAAGTTTTAAGTCATGGATGAAGAATTCAAGAATAGAAGTCTCCAAGTATGCATGTTCAAGATTCAAACAAGTACAAGTATAGAAGAAGACTTTGTCAACTCAAGAAAGGATCAAGCTCGAGAAGGCATACAACAAGATTCATAAATTCTCAAGCTTCTCTTAAGGGTCATCTGAGTGTACAGACTATCAATGTCTATCTCACTTTTAAGGTTTGTTTGACCTTAGATTGACCTTAGGATGGGCTTTACTGTAGGTCATTCTGGATACATAATTCGTATATTTTAATATCCTTGTTTGGACTGCTCTAAGACCAGTCCTAGGGACTTCAAGACCAGTCCTAGCTCTGCTATGACCAATCTTAAGTCTTTCAGGACCAGTCCTAAGTTGTTGAAGATTTTTGGATTTTTCTAGTTGTCCTACGACTAGTCCTGGACATCCTTCGACCAATCCTGTGAGCTGTACAACTTGTCATACGACCAGTCTTAGCCCTACGACTCAAACTCTAGCAACTAAACTGGGGGTCATACGACCGGTCGTGGGTCACCACGACCAGTCGTAGGTGGCCCACGACCGGTCGTAGGCTACCCAGGACCAGTCGTGGAACAACTAATCCTTATCCCGTGAAAATCTTTAAAAATATTTGAAGCTACGACCAGTCCTAGGATCCTAAGACTAGTCGTAAATGGGATTTTTTAGGCTATAAATAGAGCACGAACTTCAGAGTTTTTCAATTCAATTCAACTCAATTTAAGCAATCTTTAAGCTATACTTTGAGATAAGTTCGTGTTTGTTTTTAAGCTACTTTGTGCTCATTTAATATTCCTTTTGCTAGCTTGTTTATTATTTAATTTTGATCTACATTCCAATCTTATTTGAAAAGAGGAATTTCTGATATTCCTTCTTCTTGGATTCAAAATCAAATAGAACTAGCCCTTTTGATTTAAAATCATTAGACTTAGAACCATTCTTAAAGTGAGTATTGGACTTTAAAAGTTGAATCGAACTTCTACTCCGATTGGTTCTACCGGGCTACTTCAAAAGGAGATTCGGGTATTTTACATTTGTGTAATTTATATTCTTTAGTTTTGTTTGAGATTTGTCAGAAAAATCTCATTATTTTGGTTATCTGAAGAGAGCTAAAAAAATCAGATTGTGTAAGCCCGTGATAAAAAGACACAATTGTGAAGGTTTTAGGTAAACCCGTGAAACCTATTTTGATAGTGCATGCTAATATCCCCTGTGTGAGGATATTAGGAGCGGAGTAGCATTCTGTGTGGCTGTTGGATAACAGTTGGTGTACACACAGGCGAACCACTATATATCATTGTGTTGTGCATGTGCTTTATTCTTTCATTTCTTTATTCATTCAGTTTTGTGGATTGTATTTGTGGATGAATGTTGTAATCATTTTATTTCAAGCAAGTGTGGGAATGTTATAATAACTTAGGATTTATTTTTACAAATTATTTTGGTTTCCTTGCTTTTTATTTATCATTGGTTTGAGATACAAAGGACGTTCTAGAAATAAGGTTGTCCTACCTTAAACCTTTGGTTTTTGGTGTAAGGTTGTCCTTAGAACTAATATAGTATCATTCCCTTAAATCTAGTTTGTTGAGAATGTTTTTTAATTCAACATTGTGCTTTATTTCTTTTATTATTCCGTTGTTTTAAGTTTTATTTGGTATTGCCCTATTCACCCCCCCTCTAGGGCATATAGCTAGGCCCTTTCAGAAACTCGGTGAGTCGTCGAGGTGATAATTTCAGAATTTCCTTGAACACATCGGGAAAATCGCAAACCATGGGCAACTGGTCGATGCTCACTATTATGGGCTCCTCTATGGCATATGACCTCAAACAAGATAACGGCTCTCCTCTGGGTTCTGTAATGAACTGAAACTGTGGCATGCCGGGTATACAGAACGTGACTGTCCTCGCGGCGCAATCTAATATGGCATAGTACTCGGTAAGCCAATCCATACCCAGGATGATATCGAACTCGGACATCGGCAATGCAAACAGATCGGAAGACAAAAAGGTATCCCCAACCAGAATAGGGCAAGACGAGCAAAGTCATCCCAACACTATAGTCTTCCCCAAGGGAGTAGATACTGACAAGCCCTCACAAGCAGACTCCAATGGCAAGCCAGTCTATCGGTAGAAACTCTCGGTAATAAAAGAATGAGAAGTACTAGAATTAAAGAACACACATGCAGTGCATGCAGAGACTAAAAGTATACCCTCGATGACTCCTCTGGATGACTACGGATCCTGCCGAGCCACGTAGAACCTAGCCTAAGCCAGTTGGGGAGGTTCTTGTCCCCTTTGAGTGCGCTGCTGCTGCTGCTGTCACTAAGGTGGTCGAAAGTACTGACTCTGCTGCTGCGGCCTCGGAGGCTAATGTTGATGCTGCTGCTGAGGTGGACTCGGTGGTGGGGGCGGCTCCTACTACTGCTGTCGGGGTCTCTGCTGTTACTGTGGTGGAGGCTGCTGTGAACCTATCGGCTGCTGCTGCTACTCGGGGCGAGGACACTCCCACATATGCTGCCCATCACACCACACCCAAAACAAATGTCGGTGAACTGCCTCGGAGGTGGTGTGGAGGTGTTGCTGGCGCTTGAAAGGCTGGGCAACCAGTGCGCCTCTGCTACTGTGGTCGATGCTATTAAGAGTCATCGAAAGGAACCCGCCTCTTCCAGTCTCTCCTCTGACCACAATCAGACTAAAAATTGGCCCACTCAACCTCAAAAATCTGGGCCTTCCATACCCCTCCCTCGAAAGTCGAGAGCTCATGCCTAATAACATGACCTCAAAGACCGTAACGTAAGCTGTCCTTGAATCGGTGGGCTCTCCTCTCCTCATCATCTACCAAGTAAGGTATAAATCTGGACGGCGCTACAAAGCAAGCCGCGTACTGAGCCACTATCATATCACCCTGCACAAAGGCCTCGAACTCCAACGCTCGCTGTCGTCGGATGTGATTAGGAAAGTACTGTCGGTCAAACCGATCCATAAAATCCTCCCAGGTCCACACAAATTCGGTGCCTATTGCTTGGGAGACTAATGTCCACTAATGCTCAGCCTCACCATGGAGAAGAAATACGACTAATCAGACTTGCCACTCGGTCGTGCATCCCATTGTATCAAATATATTCTCCACATCAGAGCGCCATCTCTCAGCTGCTGTCCGGTCTGGTTCACCTTGGAAACGCGGGGGATCAAGCCATCAAAACTCACGAAGGAGGGCGTTTACGCACTCCTGCTCAGCCTGGTCTGGTGAAACAACGGGGTTCCTGCCCTGCCCCTGAAGGGCGGCCGTCACAGCCTGCAACATCTGCTGTAACTAGGAGGCACTCACGGATATGGTCAGATCCGCACTGGTCTTTGGTGGAGGAGCTACATCGATAAGCTGGGTAGTAGGAATTTCTAGTGGTGAAGTGGGGATCATAGGTGGTAGTGCGAGAGTTATAGGTGGTGGAGCAGGAGTCTCAGGTGGTGGTGCGGGAGTTGATCGGGTCACTCTCTTGGGCATCTTGTCCTACAGGAAAGAGCGAAGGCACCAATTAACTTTGGAAAACTCTCGAAGGCACGCACGTTAAGCGTTTATAATCAAAGATTGCTAAGTGATCCAAACTTCGGGACTTAGCCATTCTAAACTCATAGCAAATATGTAATGTTATTCTCAGTTATTCCGAAGGTTATGCTCTAATACCAACTTCATTCACGCCCTAAACTCGAAAACTGGGCTCACAAAATTCCCGATCACTGAATTTGGCACCGACAGCCTCCATAAAACCCCATTCTCAGCTCCCAGTGCCCATTCGCCAGGTTTCGATCCTAGGATGCTACGAGGAGGATTTTTGACATCAGTTTGATTCATGATAAGCATAACCAAAGGCATAACTCAAAACAACAATCAAAACTCCATTACATTTTCACTAAGATCAAAAACTTTACAAGTACAATGAGCATAAAAGGAAATACAATGATGATGAACAAAAGCTCCAAGATGATCTGCAAAGCGCTACTGCCTCAACGTTGCTGCGCCCTAACGTCACCTGCACGTAATGGTCATGCATAAGCTTATGGAAAGCTTAGAGGGCGGTGAAAGTGTTTGCGCAATGTAGTAATGCAATATCAGAGTAATGTAGAATATGCTGATGGAGCAATGAATACTATTGGTCATACCAAGGCCATGTGATGCGAAATGTAACTCACGCATACAAATCCTCATCTAAGTCCACATATCAATACAGTTCAATTCTGGAATATCACCGGGGTTTAGTACACTCTAAACTAGGTCGTTGTCCCATTGCACGTAATAAGATAAGTGGAAGAGACCTCACTATCCACCTACCAATATCAGGCTTGGCTCACCAATAGTAGAACCATTCCTTAAGCTGGTCAAACTCAGCCTAGCTTTGCCCCCTTCTCTCGGGCGGGTAAGGCTGCATCCCCTTCCAACGGATCACAACACAGTGGAAAGCACGACCATCTGATAATAGGCACTCAACACTCATGCACCTACTCAGTCTAAACGTTGGAGCAACCTCCTGGTACCATAAGGGTTTAGGGACTTTCACCTAGGTATATCTATAGCACCCCATGTAGAATAAGATTTTAGGTATCCAATCCTGCTAACCACGATACACCTGTGGAGGTTACAACCCTAATGTCGCTAAGGCGTACAGTAACCATGTCACAAAATGTGAAATGCATGAATTACACTATCCAGTCATGCAGCAATCCTGCGCGTATCATGTGCTCATGTAGGCCAACACCGCCTAACTGGGAGCTTATAAACAATCTAGCTGAAGGCATATGCTATGATCAGTCACTTCTCATATCAAGCATACATATGATGTGCATGATCATGAATCATGAAACTATACTAAACATGTTATGAAGTACTGCACTATCCTTACAACGCAGATGGCCTAGACGGCCTACACATAACAAGTACAGGCCTATCAATGGGCCCTAGGGAGAGTCGTTATTTGGATATTTAACTAACATTATACTGACAATGTGGACGTCAAACCATCATTTCTCCCAATGTATAGCCCGTCGTAAACATCATTACATACCATGTTGGGATCACACATTGCAATGGACTTAGATACATCCCATTGGGCCTTAAATACATCAAATAGGCCATATCACATGGGCCTTATATTCATCAAGTGGGACTCATCAATGGGCCGCACCAATGGGTCTTATGTACATTGCAATGGGCCATAACCCGTGGGCCTTAGAATACACCAAAATGGGCCTTGTAACATGGGCCTTATATATATCAAAGTGAGCCTCAACCACAGGCCACAAATGCATCAAATAGGCCTCATAACATGGGCCTTACATCGACATCAAAGTGGGCCCCAATGGACTACCACAGATAAATCAAGATGGGCCTCATCCACATACTAAGGTGGGGTCCACTTGAACTATGGATCTGGCTCATTCTTTAGCTCATGCCATAAAATGAGCTTTTTAAAATGGATGGACAGATTGGATGTAGCACCTGCATCATGGTGGGTCCCATATAAATGGATGACATGGAGAGAACACACGCATCATAGGGTTCCCACCGTCCAGCCCTAGACGGTGTGGTGAAAACACATGCGCCATGGTGGGTTCCACCGTCTAGATACCTACAGATAATTACAGATAAGTTGATGAGTCCAATTCAGAACGGTGGTGAATATCTCCTCCTTATTGACGAAGAGTCTTCAGCTTCCTTGATCTGCATCACAAATGTTGTACCAATATATGGCTAAGGGTTAGGTCAAGGTTATGATGGAATCCTACTCTCTAAATGTTTTTCTATTAGGAAGATAGAGCAATTCCAATCATCTATGCATTCAAGGCATCCTAACTTAAAGATTTTCCATGAAAGTAGCAGCTGGAGGATCCTTGAATGTGGAAGTTCATTCCCCAATCCACTCTATTGAATTTCAATGATGAGGGTGGATTGGAGGATTGTAACATCCCGAAAATCGGGGGGTCGAGCAAAAATCCAACTCCCGAGTTCCAAAATGTTATTTATACAACATAGATATGTATGATTGAATGTTGTCTGTGATAATGTATTAAACATGAGTGAGATTAAGCTAAAACAGTATATCACGCTCCAGAGACGGTTAAATTTACAAGCGGAAGACTGTGATAGTATGTATAACATATATAAACTGTTGTATGTCTCCAGAGTGTGAATATGTTACCAGGTTATGTACATACATGTATACTCCAAAAGTAAACCAAAAGGATATACATGAGTGTTCTAAAAATATAAAATGACAAGTGTCAAGGTATCTAATCAACCTCCCTGTAATCCCGTCAATCAGAACACGCATAAAGGAGGAATCCTCCTCATCATCATCAAGTCCAGCTCCGCCTCGCAGGCCGCGCCATCATCTGCAATCACAATAGGGACTGGTCTGTAACATCCCAAAAATTGGGGGGTCGAGTAAAAACCCAACTCCCGAGTTCCAAAATGTTATTTATGCAACATAGATATGTATGATTGAATGTTGTCTGTGATAATATATTAAACATGAGTGAGATTAAGCTAAAACAGCATATCACGCTCCAGAGACGGTTAAATTTACAAGCGGAAGACTGTGATAGTATGTATAACATATATAAACTGTTGTATGTCTCCAGAGTGTGAATATGTTACCAGGTTATGTACATACATGTATACTCCAAAAGTAAACCAAAAGGATATACATGAGTGTTCTAAAAATATAAAATGACAAGTGTCAAGGTATCTAATCAACCTCCCTGTAATCCCGTCAATCAGAACACGCATAAAGGAGGAATCCCCTCATCATCATCAAGTCCAGCTCCGCCTCGCAGGCCTCGCCATCATCTGCAATCACAATAGGAACTGGTCTGTAACATCCCAAAAATTGGGGGGTCGAGCAAAAACCCAACTCCCGAGTTCCAAAATGTTATTTATGCAACATAGATATGTATGATTGAATGTTGTCTGTGATAATGTATTAAACATGAGTGAGATTAAGCTAAAACAGCATATCACGCTCCAGAGACGGTTAAATTTACAAGCGGAAGACTGTGATAGTATGTATAACATATATAAACTGTTGTATGTCTCCAGAGTGTGAATATGTTACCAGGTTATGTACATACATGTATACTCCAAAAGTAAACCAAAAGGATATACATGAGTATTCTAAAAATATAAAATGACAAGTGTCAAGGTATCTAATCAACCTCCCTGTAATCCTGTCAATCAGAACACGCATTAAGGAGGAATCCTCATCATCATCAAGTCCAGCTCCGCCTTGCAGGCCGCGCCATCATCTGCAATCACAATAGGGACTGGTGGGTGTCCGAAAACACCATCCCGTAACGTGGGAGTGAGTGATCAACTCAGTGGGATAAGAGAGCAAAGATTAACATGTTCTCAAATCAATCATGCGATAATAGTAAAGCAGTAAATCAGACAATCCTAATACTGTTGTTAATGCAATATGACATGACGTGATGTATGCCCTCACTGACGATCTCCCTCATACGGCACCATCTTACGACCGCGGCATGCAATCGACCCTCAAGTGCTCCACATCTTCCAAGCACATGCAATGTTATGGTGATATGATTTTCGAGTTGTTATTAGTCCATTCATACAGCAGGATTGGGAAACTAAGGTACTTCCCTTATATCAATCCCAACACAGATCCTGTCAGGGTCGTCACTCCTAGTAATCTCATACGATGTATATTTTATAGGTCGCTGCAAGGGCTGCCAGGGCTATTGCACGCACTCATTGCTCCGCTCCCCCATCACCTTATCAATACAGGCCTACTGTACTCTACTACTACGGAAGGGTCGTCGCCTCCCGTAGACTCAGAATACGCTCGCGGTCACTACAAAGGACTCGTCGCCTGATTAGTGTAGGCTGAAAGCAAGAATATAGTGTCCCATACCACCATAATCTGCTCACGAGACTAGGTGCTCACTGGTCACTACGGGGAGGTTTGTGGCCCCAGCGTAGGCCGACAGCTCGACCACGGTGTCCCATACCACCATGCCCGGCTCATGAGTCTTCGTAGATCAAGGTACCATGGTTAACAGGATTTACAATGGTAAGTTTAGTACCCTAGGTTCAAGCAGTTATGACTCATACAGGGTGAACAAACAACGGCCAGTCGGGTTACTTGACGGGCTCGACTAGCACGATCGCATCTCAAGTTGAACGACATGAAGTGTGTAAAACACTTCGCGTGGCCTAACCACTGCCGCCAACTCCAAACACGACTCCCGTTCATCGACACGTCGTTCGTGGCAAAAATAAGCCAATCACAAATTTGCTCGGTTACCGACTGCCTGGACTAAGTATAGTCCCAAACACATATGAATCCACATCAGCAATCATGTGAGAGTATTAGAAATGAAATACAACCATGTGAGCATGTTAACACATGTTATATCGTACAACTTAAGTAAATCATCTGACACATGCCTTTCATACATATAATGAAATTATGCATATCGCCAACATATAGGAAATCATTTCCATCAGCATATTAATTGAGAATTCAATCTCAAACTAAATCATAATGAAATCATAAAACACATGTCATAACATACAACTTAAGTGAATCATCAAGCACATGCATTTCATTCATATAATGAAATCATGCATATGGCTAACATGTAGGAAACCATTTACACCAGCATATTAATTGAGAAATCAATCTCAACTAATTCATAACACCATTTAATTCAATACATACTAATATAAGCATTTATACAAACACTTACACTACACACTTAAGTCTACATATAGTATGTCGACCCGAAGTGCGCATTTAGGCGAATCTCTTCGCCAAAATAATTATGCACGTATTCCTAACATTCTAATGTGACAATAAACCATGTCAATCACATCAGCAAAATATGAAAGAAAACAGTACTTCCTACAAATGACTAAAATGCCCTAAATCTCATATTCTTCGTCGGTTTACGAAACAGGAAACGGACAGCATGTTGTACATGTCAAACGGCGTTACCGTCGATAATCTACTATTAAACGACATTGAAAGCATTGGAAACAGTCAATCAAAGCGTCTAAAATCCGCACCTTTCACTTTATATATGTATCGTTTCGAACGGAGCGTATACGCTTCGTCTATGGCGATCAGGCGACCTAATACACAAGTTCTATCAGCTAACATGCTATGAATCCTAGTGAACCTCAAATCAGCAACTTTTAGGATATTTTTTTACCTGAAAATGTGGAGAAATCACCGGGAAAGTGGTTGGAGTGCGTCGCCTAAGCACGTGCAGCAGCAGCAGCAGGTGGCAGGAAAATCCTTCCCACCTTCTCTCACAAACTCTCACCTTTTCTCTCTCCCAATCTAGGGTTTTTCTCAAATTCGGATGGGAGAGAGGAATGAGGGTTTCAACCCCTTTTATAAGCCCAAAAGTGCCCAAAATAGGCTCAGGAACAAAATATACTTGAGGTATATCCAAATCGGGGCTGTTTCGGTCCAAAAGATCATTTCTGGTGGTCTCCTAGCCGAACGCGATCAGACTTAAGTTCATGCTTACAAGATCTAGCATGCATTAAGTTTTTAGTCCAGCAGGGTTCGTAGATCGCCCGTGGCGGTCCAGTTTCAGTTCAGCGGTCACCGCACGTAGATCAGGTCTGCAAATCTCATGGTATGAAATAAAATTTTTTTCTGATCCGAGGGTGTAATTTGGTTGAATTTTGACGGTCAGAACGCTTAATATTGACGCGTCAAGTTGTGTGCCAGATTTGAATTTCAAATTCCAAATCTGTCCCTATTTGCACTCTCTTCAGTCCGGGCTCAATGAAATAGCCTGTGATTATCGGTTGGACTTGATTTTCGAAATGATTGTCAAGTCCAGCTAGGCGGTTCTAACAGTCTAAGATAGTAAGTATCGGACTTTCGACGTGCGGTCTAGATTCAATACAAAGTTTCAAAGAGGTCCAGAGAACAAACCGGTTTAGAGTTTGATCCGAGGTTTTAGAGTATCATAGCACCATGGATTCTACAAGTTTTGGGTCTTGTAGAACATATTTAAAGCGATCAGAGACTATTTCCCAGCTACTCTAGCATTGCGCTAGCTAACTTATGCTTAGTTTCTAAAGGAATTAATCCTAAGTGGTTTCTTTGGCTATGGAATTGGGTTCTGAGCGATTTCCTAGGTGTTTTAGTTGACCCATTGCCTAAGGACATCTAATCCCAGGTTGGCCAAAATCTGAGGTGTTACAAGGATGAACTCCCATGAGAGAAAGGGCTCTGGGAATATGACCTAACGTTAAACACACAAAAGCACTCTCTACTTTCTCTCACAGCAGCAATAGAAAAACTCTCTTTATATAGGCAAAAGGTTCCAACGGATATAAAATGGTCACATTTATGACAGAGTTCGATATCATTGAGCGGGTTTGATATCATCAAGCATATACTCTCGATTGTATCGATGGTCTGCTCGATGACACAAACTCAATGTCATACGCTTTTAAAAAACCTCTTGCCAGCTGGTCGAGGGATCGAGACTCGTGTCGATGCCATTTGATTTCAAACTCTGATATATTAATACAAGGATTGAGTCCTCAACATTTGAAAAATTAGAGAGACTTGCATGAAATTTTTTAGGTCATTAGATATGATCGGGGGATACTCGATATCATTAGAATTTGAATGTCAATGATATCGGAAGTTATGTCGATGCATCGATAAATTTAAAGGTTTTATCAGTGAGATTGTTGGATAGTTTTATCCATTCTTGATGCAATCGATCCGGCCCCGATATCATCGATATTTAGAATATCGATTCTATCGAGTGACCCCCAATCAGAGATAAAAAACCACCTAAAAAATGTTGTTGGAAGACTAGGCGTCCATGACCGATATCATCGAGAGCCCTCTGTTTCATCAATATTTGAACTCCGATGGTATCGAGGAGAGCTCCAATATATCGAAGCATATATGATTTTCCTAAGTAAAAATAGGGGCGCCAAATATCTGCCTATCGATAATATCAAGCCACCTTCGATGGGCTCGAGATTCAAATATCGATGACATCGATAGGTATATCGATGTATCGATAATTCCATCAAGATATGTATGTGGTTGCTGGACACATTACGTCCTCATTCGATTTTATCGATTGGTCTTTTGAGGACATTAACAATGCAGATCGATCATATCGAGATGTGTATCGATACAATCGACAGAGCAAGAAAACTTAGAGATTTTCTGATTCTTCAAGAAAGTTTTCCTACCTAAAAAAACCTATGATGTCTATCTTGTTTTAAGGGTTTATTCACCTGGTGCTTTGGGAAATGGGATGTGAGGCTTATATTTACCTATGGTGAGCTTCCACACACCCGGTTGAGGCAGACGCTTGAATTGATCTTCCTGTGAGGCTCTGCAGTCCGACTGACTCAAGATACATGCTAATTGACAAACCATGGCACGAGCAAGGGTACTTTCAATCTCCCCCTTTGTCAATTACGTGACAAAATACCCAAAACACCCTAGGATAATATCTAGACAAACACATCCTAAATTGTGTATACATGCATTTTACACAATTTCACAAATTCTAATGATCCCATGTACACAACCAGTATCTACTCCCCCTTATTATAAAACTCCCCCATCCTTGGTGCAGCTACTCCCCCTAAATCCTGCATCACCATTCAAGTAGATATACGATTTCCATTCGGGGTGTTTGAACTTTTTCTCCCCCTTTTTGTTAGTCATTGACAAAGATATAACAATTAATATTGACTGAAGTAGATGATATATGAGAGAACCAGTAGATAAATATCAGTTGAAAGCATTCATCAGTAGCAGACAGTATGGATGCATATGAAAGGATGCACTGGTAAACCAGATAAGATATTCATGAAAAACACATGTATTCCATGGAAGACAGTAAATATTAGAAACCAGGGGATCATGTATATCAGAGTGATCATAAGAGTAGAATTATGTGCAGCCATATTTAAGAAAACATCCAAACATTCATGGGTACCAAAAATTCTCAAAATGTAAAGCAACATGATGTCAGGTGAGGATTTTTTAAAAAGTGATTACAATATCCTCACATTCTTTTCTAACACTACCATCTTCTAAAATATACCAGATCCACCAGTAGTTAGTAATTCCAAAATCTGTTGCATAAAGGATTGGAGAACTTCTAGCTTGTCCTCTATCCCTGACAATCGTTGTTCGCAGTTATGGAGCCGCTCGTCAATTCCAGTGAGGTTGTTTAGCAAATGACGCTCAAGTATATGACGCCTACGATTTATGACTGATGCAAGACTATAGAGCGGTGTTCAATTTGATTCCCAAGGTGTTTCTTCATTTTGTTGCTGGCTACCAACCGATGGAGAACTATTTGTATGAGAAGAGGCGGAGACATACACCTGTTGAACTGCATCATGGTCGAACCACACTTTAGGATATACTTTGTCTGATGTTGTCGGTAGTCCTACGTAGTGTGCCAGTTTGCAGATGAGGGACGAAAATGGAAGGATTTCAAGATGGTCTCCTTTAACTACCTTAATAAGTTGTTCTAGGATAAGAGTTGGCAAACACACAGGAACCTCTTGATAGACATCATACAAGACATTAAGTGCAAAGGGACTCAGGCCGATGTCATTGACGTCACATGGGTAGACATTCGTACTAAAGATACTGTGGAGGATTCTGAACAAGGTTTCTAGATGTTTTTTAAGGAGTATATTATGATTGTATCTAGGAATTGTTGCACTTTGGCACTGAAAAAGCGGTGAAGACCGCTTAAGTTAAAGTAAGAATATGTCAATATATCTTAGAGGGGGGGTGAATAGGACTTTTTAAAGTTTTTATGAATTGTTAAAAATCCTTATCACACTAATCCTATCAAAGAGTACTGAATAGGATTACTCAAAATTAACTCTACTGGATTCCAAGCCTGATAGAGGATCCAATCACAAACTATTTAAAAGATAAACAATTTATAGATGAGATTGTGATGGATATGACTGTGTGTGCATAAGATGTGATCATGTATAAAGACATGAAAGGTAATCACATAAATGAAAGACAATATCAATCTCAAACACAGTCATTTTATAGTGGTTCGACGACTTGTCTACTCTACTCCCGTCTTCCACACTCAACCCTTGAGTGACCGGATTTCACTAAGGAGGTTTCCCATGGTTCACCTCAAGCCTAAGGTTTTAAATCAGGTTCACCTTCAACCTTTACAGAGGTTTCTACTCGGTTCACCTCAAACCCTTGAGTTTTACTGGTGTACTCCTAACCAGATATTTATGCCCTCACAGGACAAGGGTCCATACAATGCATATGGAGGTTTCTACTCGGTTCACCTCTAACCCTGGAGTTTTACTGGTGTACTCCTAACCAGATGTTTATGCTCTCCATAGAGCAAGGGTCCACACAACGCATCCCGCACGTACACTCCCGTCGGAGGCCTCCTTCGAGGGCTTCAAAGGGTGAGCAACACTTAGAACCCAATCCTAGAAAGGAATGATTATAAATGTCCTCTGGACTCTTAGTACTTATAGATAAGTTGATGAGTCCCTTTCAGCGCAATGTTGAAGATCTCCTCCTTGATGTTGAAGCGTCTTCAGCTCCCTTGATTCGTACCCAAAAGATATATCGATACTAGGCTTTAGGTTGGGTCAAGGTTATGATAGAATACCACTCTCTAAAGATTTTTCAATTTAGAAAGATAGAGTGGTTCCAATCATCTATGCATTCAAGGCATCCCAGCTTATTGATTAAGATTATAGCTGGAGGATCCTTGAATGCGAAAGTTCATTCTCCAATCCACTCTATGAGATATCAATGATGAGGGTGGATTGGAGGATGAACTTCCTGAGAGAAAGGGCTTAGGTAAATCATAGGAAGGTTAAAACTCTCTAAAGCACTCTCTTTTTTCTCTACCAGCAATAAAGACTAATCTCTCTATATATAGGCAAAAGGTTCCAACGGATATAAACGGTCACATTTATGAAAGAGTTCGATATGATCGAGCAGTCATCGATATAATCGAGCGTATACTCTCGATTGTATCGGAAGATCTCTCGATGATACAAACTCAATTGTCATTTCACTTTTGGAAACCTTTCGCCTATTGGTCGATGGGATCGAGACACGCATCGATGTTATCGAATTTCGAACTCCGATCCCTCGAGGGATGGATCGATCTATCGACAGATGAAAAATAAGAGAGAAGCCTTGAAGAATTTCAGGTTCTACAGATATGATCGAGGGACGGTCGATGTCATCGAAATTTGTACATCGATCATATCGAAGACCATGTCGATGAGATCGATAAATCGTATAGATTTACCTTTAAGCTGCTGGACGATTTATGTCCAGACTCGATCCAATCGAAAAGGTCTCAATATGATTGATATATGAATATCGATTTATCGACTGGCACCCCGATCGTCATTAAAAATAACCTAAAATTCATGCTGGTGTAAACATGCGCCCACAATCGATATGATCGACTGACTTTCGATATGATCGATATTTGAGTTCAGATTGAATTAGGCAGTCATCGATATATCGAAGCTTATGTTAGTTTTCTTTAGAAAAATAGGGGCGTCGGAAAGAAGTCTTTCGATACTATCGATCCACTTCAGATATGATCGATATTCAAATATCGATGATATCGACTACCAAGTCGATATATCGATAAATCGTCCAGATGATTGTTTGCTTGCTGGACACTTTTTGTCCTCACTCGATTGTATCGATTGAGATGCCGAGGACATTGATAGAGCTGGTCAATCATATCAAAGGGGTACTCGATCGACAATGTAAGAAAAACTTAGAAGATTTTCCTTTTTGATAAAAAGTTTTCTTACACATAAACCCTAAGATGTTCTAGTTCTTTTTAAGGGTGTAATCACCTGATGTTTTGGGACATGGGATGTGAGGCTATGATTTACTTATGGCGAGCTTACATACATCCAGTTGAGGGAGACGCTTGACTTGATCTTCCTATTAAGCACTGTTGTCCGACTGACTCAACATACAACGTAATTGACAAACCAGGGCACGTGGTAGGTGCACTTTCAGGCACAGTGCTTGAGTGATCTCTCCCGACCTGCCTAATTCATTGAAACTTCTTCCAGTGACTGGGATCTGAGTCACGCCAATATCTAGAAGGCAACCAAGAACCATTAGGGTAATCATTTTGGAGTGTTGCACAAATTCTAGACAAATACATGGTGGATGATCGGAACCACATGGCAATAATTGAAGAACCGTTGAATCATGTCAAACTAGTAAGGACCACCCAATTTAAGCACATTTTTCCATCTAATAGTCTCTAACATGAGATCTACCCCATAGGGCTCGGTAGCACTGTTGAGAACAATACGATCGACGATCGTAACTTGTTCCCAATCAGATTGGTTTTGAGGTGATCTAACATTTTTCTCTTTCTTAGCTTTTGAGACCAAGGGGTTCTTACCTTTCTCTTTAACCATCTTCCTTACTCTTTTTGGTGTTCCGGAGCCAGTAAGGAAATGAGGAAGATCAGAGGGAGGAAAGCTGAGTGAATCTCTTCCTCGCAATCAGTTAGTTCTTATAAAAGGTTCACTGGTGTTATTGATACGGTGCCGATGATATCAGAAAAATACTCATAAATGCATTGAAGACTGTGTTAGTGACTGTTGGGAAGAACCAACAGTAACATGAGAATTCCAACGGACACAATCTTTACTCTTTTTTTTCAAGAGCTGCCGATCATATCGATAGTGCATATCGATATTATCGAATTTTGAATATCGATGATATCGATAGGATCTAGGTTTCATCGAGCATGTCTTCGATATCATTCTTGATCATATGGCTTTTCACATTTCAAAGAGTCATTGATTATATCGACCTTTCATCGATTAATCGAGAATGACATATTGAAGTTGTATTAAAGGCAGATGATTTTACACTTTCAGTAGACGACCCTATAAGTATAATATTAGAACTTCAATGTATCAAGTATACTTAGCAAAATTTTATACAGTCACTGTACACAACAAAAGTATAAACATGTGAATGTTTATATACAAAAGATAGAGGTCAGGGACCTTAGATATATCATTTGAAGCTCAACAAAAAAATTACATCATTCCATCAAATATACCAGATCCAGATGCATGACCTGGACTTGTTTTTTTATGCTCAATACTTCTAGGCATTAGTCCCTTCTTTGCCTCTATTAATGTAGAAGTGGTTATTTGTGCGATGACCTTTCATTACTGATTTTCCTGATTAATTTACGATTTTACATTCTTGTTTGTTGAATTTGACCACATGCCCATTATCAAAGATTTGATATATTCTTAGGAGATTATGTACCAAACCTTTTATGTAGAAAGCATTCTCATTTTAAAGCAGATTAATCCCTTTTATGATTCCCTGTCCAATTACTTTAGCAGTGGTTCCATCTCCGTAGGTGACTATCCCATTGTACAAATTTTGATAGTTTAACAAAAGGGACTTGTCACCTGTGACATGTCTTGAGCAACCACTATCTAGGTACCACTTAGTGTCATTGTCTGTTAAATGATTTGAGTGAGTAGCAAGACAATTTTTCTTTTCTTTAATTACCCACCTCGTGACAGTATTCTTACTCTTAGTTTTATTTGATTCAACTCTTTGATTAGTTTCTTTGTTGCTACTGGAGGCATCAGATTTTTTAAATATTTGTATTCCATACCTAGCTCTAACTTTCTCATATCCTAAGCTATTTTTGTCATTTCGAGATTTTCTCATTCCTAAAAGTTTTTCTAACTTCTCACCACTTTGGGAAAACTTTCAGCTTAGCTTGGTAATTTTTCTGGACTCTTCAAAATCAAATAGGAGTGTATGATTTTCATTTTGAAGGAGCTTATTTTTATCTTTTAACTGCTCAACCTGTTTGTTTAGTTTTTCAGATTTGGATTTAAGGAAGGAGTTAATTCTCTTAAGTCTACTATTATCTGAGTGATGTTGCTGCAAGTCATTGA
Organism: Magnolia kwangsiensis; assembly: GCA_037074715.1. Taxonomy (NCBI): domain Eukaryota; kingdom Viridiplantae; phylum Streptophyta; class Magnoliopsida; order Magnoliales; family Magnoliaceae; genus Magnolia; species Magnolia kwangsiensis. The sequence goes on from CM073571.1 coordinate 147,206,359, forward strand.
TTAAATGTGTATAAATTTCTAGAGTTTTATCCAAATCTTTTTGTAGAAATTCATTTTTATTCTCAAATATATCAAGCCTTTTAACAACCTTGATGTTGTGGATATATAGTTGATTGTAAGCATCTTGCAGTTTGTCCTTTTCTACCTCTTCTTCTTCTTCTTCTACAGTTTCTTCATTATCAGACAGAAATGATTCAGTGGCTTGCTGTTCTTTCTTGTTCTCAGATTCACTGGGGATGATTGGAGTAGTGGAGACCATAAGTGTAACACCCTAAAAATCGGGGGTCGTGTATAAATTCGGCTCCCGAGTTCCAGACCATCACTTATGCAACAAATATGATTATGATTCGATGTTGTCTGAGTTAAAGCACTCGCACGAGTAACATTATACCAAAACTACAATTCATACTCCAGATTCAGTGATAAAAGCAAGCGGAAGACTAAAGGATAAATATATCATTGTATGGAAAAAAAATACATCTCAACTATCTCTAAAGTATGAATACATCACTGAGTCTCATATACATGAAATAAAATAAAAATCAAAATGTTTGAAGTCCAACTAGTATGTCCCGCCAATCCAGGTCACCTACGCAAAGCCGTTGTGAAACTGCATATATGAGAACTCGTCCAGCTCCTCATCGTAATCGGGCTCTGCATCCTGAATCGTCGCCTCACCTGCATCTAAGATAGGGTCTGGTGGGTGTTGCAAACACCATCCCGTAACGTGGGAGTGAGTGATCAACTCAGTGGAATAATAGAGCAGAGATTAACATGTTCTTAAATCAATCATGCAATAATAGTAAAGCAATTAATCAAACATTCCTAAATATTGTTGTTAATGCAATATGGCAAGACATGATGGATGCCCTCACCGATGATCTCCCTCATACGACACCATCTTACGCCCGTGGCATGCTTTCTTCCCACAGTGCTCCACATCTTCCAGGCACATGCAATGTGATGGTGATATGATTACCGAGTTATTATTAGTCCATTCATACAGCAGTATTGGGAAACTAAGGTACCTTACTTATATCAATCCCAACACAGATCCTATCTAGGGTCGTCACTCCTAGTAATCTCATACGAGGTTATATTTTGTAGGTCGCTGCAAGGGCTGTCAGGGCTGTTGCTCGCACTCGTTGCACCGCTCCCCCATCACCTTATCAATACAGGCCTACTGTACTCTCATTGTTACGGAAGGGTCGTCACCTCTCGTAGACTCAGAATACGCTTGCGGTCACTACAAAGGGCTCGTCACCTGATCAGTGTAGGCCGACAACAAGAATAAAGTGTCCCATACTACCATAATCTGCTCACGAGTCATAGGTGCTCACTGGTCACTACGGGGAGGTTTGTGGCCCCAACGTAGGCCGACAGCTCGACCACGGTGTCCCATACCACCATGCCCGGCTCATGAGTCTTTGTAGATCAAGGTACCATGGTTAACACGGTTTCCAACGGTAAGTTCACTACCCTAGGTTCAAGCAGTTATGACTCATACAAGGTGAACATACAATGGCCAGTCGGGTTACTTGACGGGCTCGACTAGTACGAGCGCATCTCAAGCTGAGCGACATGAAGTGCATAAAACACTTCGCGTGGCCTAACCACTACCGTCAACTCCAAACACGACTCGCGTTCATCGACGCGTCCTTCGTGTCAAATACAAGCTAGCCACGAATTTTCTCTGTTACCAACTGCCTGGACTAAGTATAGCCCCAAACATTTGTGATTCCACCTCATCAATCATATAAGAGTAATGAAAATAAAATACAACAATATAAGCATGTTGTTGCATGTTATAACATACCACTTAAGCAATTCATTCAACACATGCATTTCGTACATACAATGAAATCCATAACTTAGCCAACATGATGAAAATCATTTACATCAGCATGTTACTTGAGAATTTGATCTCAAAACTATTTCACAACACCATATACTCAATACATACTAATACAAACATTTATACAAACACTTAGTCTACACACTTAAGTCTACATATTGTATGTCGACTCAAAGTGCGCATTTGGGTGAATCACTTTGCCAAACTGATTTTGCACGCATTCCAAACACCCTACTGCGACAAAAATCCATGTCAACCATTTCAACAAAATATGGATGTATACAGTAATTCCTACAAATGACTAAAATGCCCTAAATCTCATATTTTCCTACGTTTACGAAATAGGAAACGGACAACATGTTGTACATGTCAAACGGTGTTGCCGTCGATAATCTACTATTAAACGACATTGAAAGCATTGAAATCAGCCAATCAAAGCTTCTAAAATCCTCAGCTTTTTCCCTAGATGTCTATCTCTTCCAACAGAGCGTATATGCTTCGTCTACGGCGAACAGGCGACCTAATACACAAGCTACATAAGCTACATCGCTAATGGAATTGACAGAATGCTAAATCAGCAAATGGTTAGGGTTCTCCTTACCTAAAAATACGACGGAATCACCAGGAAAATGATTGGGATACGTTGTTTAAGCACGTGTAGCAGCTGGTGCAGGTGGTAGGAAGATCCCTCCCACACTCTCTCACAATCTCTCCCTTTTTCTCTCACTCTTGCTAGGGTTTCTAGCAAATTCGGATGGGTGAGTGAAGTGAGGGTTTAAACCCCTTTTATAAGCTTAAAACTGCCCAAATTAGGCTTGGGAACAATGTTTACTTGAGGTCTAACCAAATCGGGGCTGTTCTGGTCCAAAAAGGCATTTCGGGAGGTCCCCTGGCCGAACGCGATTGGACTTAAGCTCATGGTCGCCGGATGTTGCTCACACGAAGTTTTCAGACCAGTAGAGTTCGTAGATCACACGTGCCAGTGCAGTTTCAGTTCAGCGGTCATCGCACCTAGATCAGGTCTACAAGTCTCATGACATGAAAGAGAAATTTTTTCTGATCCGAGGGTATAATTTGGCTGAATTCTGACAGTCAGAATGCTTAATAATAACGCGCCAAGTCACGTGCCAGATTTGAATTTAAATTTTCAAATATAACCCTATTCTCACTCTCTTCACTCCAGGCTCAATGAAATAGCCTCTGAACGTCGGCTGGGCTTGATTTTTGAAATGATTGTCAAGTCCAGCTAAGCTGTCATAACGGTCTAAGATTGCAAGTATCGGACTTTCGACGCGCGGTCTAGATCCAATACAAAGTTTCAAAGGGGTCCTGAGAATAAACCGGTTTAGAGTTTGATCCAAGGTTTCAGGATGTTATAGCGTCATTGGTTCTACAAGTTTTGGGTCTTGTAGAATGTATTTAAAGTGATCAGGGACTATTTCACAGCTACTCTAGCGTTGCACTATCTAACTTACGCTTATTTTCTAAAGGAATTAATCCTACGTGATTTCTGGTCGAGTTAGTACTCGAGTATAAGTACGGATTTTTCCAGGGCATTACAATCTACCCCCCTTAACAAAAAAATTTCATCCTCAAAATTTGTACCTTTTCGTACTCCTAGAGAAGCTGTGGGTAGTTCTTTCTGATCTCGGCTTCTGTCTCCTAGGTAGCCTCTTCCTCAGAGTGATGCGTCCATAGTACCTTCACAAGGGGGATAACCTTGCTACGCAGTACCTGTTCCTTCCTGTCTAGGATACGCGTCGGTCGTAGGATATATGTAACATCCTCTCCTAACTGCACCTGCTCCCATCTGATGATATGGGAAGGATCAGAAACGTATTTCTTCAGCATAGAAGCATGAAATATGTTGTGAACGCTCGCGAGAGGCGTAGGTAAAGCCAAACAGTAAGCCACTGCACCCACGCGATCGAGGATCTGGAATGGACCAATGAATTGCGGTGCCAGCTTCCCCTTCTTCCCGAACCGAAGGACTCCCTTCATAGGGAAAATTTGTAAAAAGACATGATCCCCAACCGTGAACTCTAGCGGCCGCCGTCTCGTATTGGTATAACTCTTCTGTCTACTCTGCGCTGTGAGAAGCCGGCGTCTAATGATGTCAATCTTCTCCGACGTCGCCTGCACTAACTCTGGGTCAAGCAATCTATGCTCACCAACCTCTGCCCAGCAATGTGGTGCTCGACAAGGTCGCCCATACAATGCCTCGTAAGGTGCCATACCGATACTCGCCTGGTAACTGTTATTGTACGTGAACTCCGTATATGCAAGACAATCATCCCAACTGTCCTTGAAGTCCAATGCGCAAGCCCGTAACATATCCTCTAAGATTTGGTTCACCCGCTCTGTCTGTCCGTCTGTCTGTGGGTGGAAGGCCGTACTGAACTTCAACTTCACACCCATAGCCTCCTGAATGCGAGTCCAGAAAATAGAAGTGAAACGCGTGTCTCTGTCCGATATGATCTCCAAAGGAACTCCATGCAGACGTACGATCTCTCTGATATACAGTCTACCCAGCTCGTCTGCAGAGTTCGTTACTTTGATCGGTGGGAAGTGCGCCAAGTTCGTCAAATGGTCGACGATCACCCATATAGAATCATGTCCCTTCCTCGTCTTCAGTAGCCCTTAAACAAAATCCATGAAAATGAAGTCCCACTTCCACTCTGCGATCGGCATAGGCTGAAGGAGTCCAGGTGGTCGGCGATGCTCTGCCTTCACCTGCTGGTAAGTGAGACAACGGGACACGAAATCTACGATGTGGGTCTTCATACCTTCCCACCAATACGTCCTCTTCACGTCGCGATACATTTTGGTACTGCCTGAATGCATCGCGAGTCTGGTACAATGCGCAACCTCGAGAATCTCTCGTCTCAAGTCAGGGATATCTGGGACGCATAGGCGGCCACGATAACATAATTCCCCATCCGTGCCAACTCACCACTCAGTATCTGCATCATCACTGGCCTGCTCTTGAAGCTCAGTCAGACGTGTATCATCCCTCTGTGCCTCGATGACCCGGTCATCGATCTGAGATCGCACCTGCACATGTGCGATGAACTCATACGGCTCCTCTATAGTGAGTTTCTGCTCAAAGTCTCGTAAAAACTCAACCATATCCCACTCAGCAACCATCAGCGGAGCCGCAAACTCTATCGTCTTCTTGCGGCTCAACGCGTTAGCCACAAGGTTCTCCTTCCCAAGATGGTAAGAGACTTCAAACTTGAAGTCCTTCAAAGTCTCCATCCATCGCCGCTGTCTCATATTCAAGTCTCACTGCGTGAATATGTACTTGAGGCTCTTGTGGTCGCAAAAGAGCTCGAACGACTCTCCATAGAGGTAATGTCTCCAGAGCTTCAGTGCGAATATGACGGCTGCCAACTCTAGGTCGTGTGTAGGGTAATTCTCTTCGTGCTTCCTTAATTTTCTCGAGCCATACAAAATTACCCTGTCCTTCTGCATAAGGACACAACCCAGACTAACGCTAGATGCGTCAATGTATATAGTGTATCTAACCCCTTGCTCTGGCAATACTAGCATAGGGGCGGACGTAAGTCCATCCTTCAGCTCCTGAAAAGCTGACTCCGCCTTATCATTCCAGGAGAACTTCACGTCCTTCCGTGCCAACTGAGATAAAGGTGTCACGATCTTCAAGAAATCCTGAATGAAACGTCGATAGTAGCCAGCAAGACCCAAGAAACTCCTCACCTCAGTGACAGAATCAGGCTCCTTCCAGTCCTGAACTACAGCTACCTTAGACAGGTCGACTGCCAGGCCATCCTTGGGCACCACGTGTCCTAGAAACTTCACTTCCTGCTTCCAGAAGTCGCAGTTCTTGTACTGTACGAACAACTGATGCTGCCTCAGTGTATCTAGGACCAATTGCAAGTGCTCCTCATGCTCCTCTCGACTCCTGGAGTATACCAAAATGTCGTCAATGAACAAAACGATGAACCGATAGAGGAAAGGCCGAAATACCCTGTTCATCAGATCCATGAACACGGCTGGTGCGTTCGTGAGACCGAACGACATCACAAGGAACTCGTAGTGGCCAAAGCTGGTCCTGAATGCTGTCTTCTACACATCCTCATCTCTGACGCGTAGCTGATGATATCCTGATTGAAGATTAATCTTCGAGAAGTACTGCGCTCCTCTCAACTGATCAAACAAGTCAGATCCTGGGTAAAGGGTACTTGTTCTTCACCGTGATCTGGTTCAGCCTGCGATAATCAATACACAATCGCATCGAACCATCCTTCTTCCTTACAAACATGACTGGTGCTCCCCAAGGAGACACACTGGGTCAAATAAGACCAAGCTCCAACAGACCATCAATCCACGTCCTCAAGTCCTCCATCTCACACGATGCCATGCGATACGTCGGCAGTGAGACGGGCATGGAACCAGGCACCATATTATAGTGAAATCAATCTCTCGTCGAGGCGGCAAACTAGGGATCTTCCTGAACAGATCCCCAAAATCACGAACCACTGGTGTGTGCTCAAGTATCGGGGCATCAGCGTCCCGTAGTAAAGAAGCGTACTTAAGTATGCGGAAGGGGAGATTTACCCGAACTGAAAATATAAAAGGCGTGCCCTCTGGCTCGTATACCGTCACCATACGAGTCTCGCAGTCAATCTCGGTCCTCCCAACAGTCAACCAGTCCATGCCAAGAATGACGTTAAGATAAACAAGAGATGGATCGACGACAAGATCAAGAGTCATCGTCCTACCTCCTAGATCCACCAAGTAACCCTCACACATCAGGGTGGCATCAGAAAAATCCCCATGAGCTGAAAGGACTCGCACTCCATCCATATGAATAGTCGGTAGTCCAAGACGCCTGACTATGAAATGTAATATCAAAGAAAGTTTGGATCCAGTATCCACCATCACAAGTATAGGAGTAGCTCCGATGTGGGCAGTGACCTTAAAGGCCGAATGCTGAGAATTCTTTATCTCGGCTGCCTCAGCTGTCAAGGCATGCACCCACGTCTGTTGTGGCCGGTTCGGTCGCTGTACCATGGGCCGTAGAGGCGGCCTGAACTGAGATATGGGAGGTCTGAAGGAAGGGTGCGTAGGAGCCAACCGTAAAGGCGGTGCTGATATAGCCTGTGGGCGTGTGCGGTCGATCTTCTGTGGCGACGAGAACCCACTGTCCCGCATCCGAGCAAAATAACTCTGCGCTAGGTGACCCGATCTCCCACAGTAAGTACATGATAGATTAGGGCGCCGCAACGGGGGTACTGGCGCTGAAGCCCTAGGAGGAGGGTCGACCCGAGGCCTCTTGCCCGCAAAGGGCTTGTCCTGCAACTCTGGTCGCGGCCTAGGGAAATAGGGCCATGAGATCGTGTCAGTCTATCAACGTCATGCTCTGCCCTCATGGACATGTGAATCAGCTCAGCGTAGGAGGGGATGCTCATGCAACACATCTTCGACCGTATGTCCTGTCGCAAACCCTCAAAAAAGTGCCGTATGCGCATCTTCTCATCAGCAAGAATAGTCGGGACATATCTACTCAACTCAGTGAATCGATGCTCATACTCCGTGACTATCATGCCTCCCTATCTGAGGCGCAGAAACTCAATCTCCCGCTCATGCCTGTACGTCTGGGGATAATATTTATCGTGAAAATGGAACTCGAACGCTGCCCAGGTCCAGATATAATCAGTGGCAACGGTCCACAACACACTATCCCACCACAAGCTAGCCTCTCGCTCGAACAAGAACGTAGCCAACTCAACCTGCTCAGTCTCTGAGCAATGCAACATACGTAGTATCTTCGACACACGGTCGAGCCAATACTCGGCCTCCTCGGATCTGTGAGAACCCGTAAAAGTAGGAGGCCACAAGCGGTGGAATCGCTCGAGTAGGCCCCGTGTATCTGCAGCAGTCCCCATATGATAAGAAGGTGGTGCAGGATGAGAAATGTCCTCATCCTGAGCATAAGTACCGACATCCTCAGCTTGATGCACAGGTGGTGCAGGTGGAGTCACACTCCCAGCCTGGGCTAGAGCCTCCACTATAGTAGTCAGGAGCTGCTGCTGCTGCTGCATCATGGCCATCATCTGCTCAAATATATCTAGAGGTAGAGCAGGTTGTGGCATGTATTGCGTCGAAGAAGATGCACGGTACTTCTCTCTGACAGGCGGTGTGAAAGGCGGTAGTCCAACTGCAGGACCAGTAGGAGGCTGAGACTCACGTGCTGTCTCAGGAATCGGGCCCACAGCAGGGTCCGTATGAGCATTAGACTGGAGGGGAACCTGATCCATGGGCTCTCCCAAAGTAAGTCGAACTGTGCTCCTCGTAGCCTTAGGCGGCATTTCCTATATTCAAAATAGGGCGCAACCTTGTCAGTCTCAATAGCACAAACACACTGCAATCATTCACATAAAGAGTCAAAGGCATTCCATGCATTTCATTTAACCAAAATTGTCACAATATAAGAGATATATTCTTACATGCATCATGACCAGAAACACATGGGAAACTAAGATAGTAAGCTACTACAGTAACATAAGAAAACTACTAGCCTTATCAGGCTTACACTTAGAAAGCAGGAAGCGACTAACTACTACCAACAACATGTAAGATCTCATCGCTAGTCCGAGTCGGGCAATGGAGGAGGAGCACCCTTATCCTGCAAGAAACAAAGGATAGCCTTCAAAGTATGAGTCACCTTGTCGAATTTCTTCTTCATGATGGCCTTGGTATCCTCAACCTCGGTCCAAAGTTCCTGGACTTCTCTTCGAAAGGCAACCTGACTCTCCTTAATTTAGGAAATGTGATCATCTCTAGTAGCCCGAGTCGTAGGAGGAGGGCTCTCATCAGTATCCTGAGCCTCCTCCTCTTCTTCTTCCTGAGCTTCTTCCTCTATTTCTGTGCCAGGTTCTCCTTCACCAACATCCGCTTCACTATCATAATCGCCCTCGCTATCATGATCAAGCTGAGCCTCATGCTGCCGAGGCCCTATCTTCGTTCTGTTCATAGTAGTCTCATCAATGTGGTGAATCGGTACAAGCAACTCCAGCCCAAGCCTGTAAGCAAACTCAAGTGCGATCTTGCATATGAGCCGGCCAAAAGGAAGCGACTCAGACGTTCTTCTTGAATTTTCTATGAGGATGATCTGTCACAATATAAACGTGGCCATGCACATATTTTCACCCTGGCCCACTTGATACAAAAAATCGACCATGAGGCGTGTACACTCACAACAGTTAGTCGACCTGGGATATACGTTGAACGTGCAAATGTGGTGTAGCAGGCGTAAATCATCTGACATATGAGATGCTAAGAGGCTTCTGTTAGGCTGCCACGGAACCAAACTACCTCATAGGAACCTGGTACGGCGATTTCGCTCACGCACACTCTTCAGATTCTTAGCACTGGGATGAACTTCACCAAGAGGCACCTTCAGAATGCGAGCTATCAACCGAACATCGATCGTAGCCATCTGGTCTCTATCAAAGGGAATCTTGAAATGCAATGGCTCCAACGTAGGATCTCGGATACGAGCGTAGAAGGCACGAACGGTGCTCACATTAGCACGAGAACGGGCTTCAAAGAGCGGACCCCAGTGTGCCGCTTCAATGCGCTCAAATAACAGATATTCACCGAAGAGCCGCTCATCCACATGGGCTTCAAATAGTACCTTACGGTCAGTATAAGCGCCATGGGGAAACTCTGCCAACAGTACTCACCCTACGTGAGCATGGGGATCCAAATCTCGCTTTGTGTGAAACTCACGAGCTGTGCTTGGACTTGCGGTGGCACTTGAGCTAGCGGCACCACCCCTCGGTCTTCTTGATTATACAGGGTGACTAGGCCCAGCTTCGTCTGCTGTGATTTTCCTCTTCCCCATCAAAGAGAGGATGGTGGAGAACGAGAAAAGAGCCAAAATGGCTTCAACCAAAGCCATGGAAAATGAGGAAAATGTAGAGAAACCGCTGCCCAAACGGATAGAAGGAAATCTAGGCATTGTAGAGGGATGCTTCAAGATCCCAAGGGCTGGATTTTTAAAAAGAAAAGAGAAGAATAAAGGGGAATGGAGCTCCACTCGATTTCAGCCACAAATGGAGGTTGTAGGAGCTCCAAACGATGAGATCGGAGAGGGAGAGGGTTGCTAATCACAATGGAAGGATGGACAGGCATCGTTTTTACCAATGGAAGGGATTAGAAGGGATTTGGAGCTACGTTTTGAGATGGGGCAGCAAGAAAAACAGAAATGGGAGGGCGTTGGAGCATTTTTATGAAGGAAGTATATGATTTAGGGGTTTTTGAGGGACGAGCAACATATAGGAGGGGTGCCCTACCCATAAAACCACGTGTGCCCAAATTTCAGACCAAGTGGGGCCCATCGATCGGCGATGCATCGCTGAGTTGGCGATGCCATCGCCGGCCGGCCATCAATCCGGCTAGTGGGACCACATGGGTTGGGTCCCCCCTGACCTAAGGACACCAAATATATGTGGTCCCCACCCTAGTTCATTGTAGATTGGCTTAGGGATGCCAAAAACTCCTTTTTGGGTGTTTCGGGGCCAGTCTGTAAACCAGAATGAACTTATAGGTCATGTAACATATGATTTTGGGGTATGAGGAGCTAATCCATCCAACTAACCCATCTGATATGAAAGATTTCATACCTGGAATGGACAAAAGGCCAATTTTCACGTAATTTTACTATTCATTATAAAATTTTGTCTAAGTATGAATTTTTATTATTTTCACATTAGGATTAATGCCTAACATGAAAGGACTGAAAAAGAATTGAAGAATGGGGCGGGGAGAGGAAGAATTTTGAAGGAATTTGGTGAAACGGGGTTTTTAAGCCCTAATGGTTGAATGTAAGGGTTGTGGTTGCCCCACAACCCAAGGATTCATATTTTCAGGTTTAGAACCCTTCAGAGAACGTTTCAAACCCGCCTACTTACAACCTAGGAGCTACTTAGGTAGCTTCACGCGACCCTAGATGCGTTATGGACTCGATCAAACGATCGATATGAGTAGAGTTCGCCTATTGGCGAAACTACGATCCTATAAGTATTTCTAGGTTCTTTCTTGCACCCACCTAAGTCAAGGGAGTGACAGCGTACGTCGCGTGACCATAACCTAGGCCCGGTATAATCTCATTCATGCTCTCATACCAACTTGTAACACCTTGAAAATCGGGGGTCGTGTATAAACCTGGCTCCCGAGTTCCAGACCATCACTTATGCAACAAATATAATTATGATTCGATGTTTTCTGAGTTAAAGCACTTGCATGAGTAACAGTATACCAAAACTGTAATTCATACTCCAGATTCAGTGATAAAAGCAAGCGAAAGACTAAAGGATATATATATATATCACTGTACGGAAAACAAAATACATCTCAACTGTCTCCAAAGTATGAATACATCACTGAGTCTCATATACATGAAATAAAATAAAAATTAAAATGTCTGAAGTCCAACTAGTATGTCCCGCCAATCCAGGTCACCTACGCAAAGCCGTCGTGAAACTGCATATATGAGAACTCGTCCTGGTCCTCATCGTTATCCGGCTCTGCATCCTGAATCGCCACCTCACATGCATCTAAGACAGGGTCTGGTGGGTGTTGCAAACACCATCCTGTAACGTGGGAGTGAGTGATCAACTCAGTGGAATAATAGAGCAGAGATTAGCATATTCTCAAATCAATCATGCGATAATAGTAAAGTAATTAATCAAAAATTCCTAAATACTATTGTTAATGCAATATGACATGACATGATGGATGCCCTCACCGACGATCTCCCTCATATGGCACCATCTTACACCCGCAACATGCTTTCTTCCCACAGTGCTCCACATCTTCCATGCACATGCAATGTGATGGTGATATGATTACCGAGTTATTATTAGTCCATTCATACAGCAGTATTAGGAAACTAAGGTACCTTACTTATATCAATCCTAACACAGATCCTGTCTAGGGTCGTCACTCCTAGTAATCTCATACGAGGTTATATTTTGTAGGTCACTGCAAGGGCTGTCAGGGCTGTTGCTCGCACTCGTTGCACCGCTCCCCCATCACCTTATCAATACAGGCCTACTGTACTCTCATTGCTACGGAAGGGTCGTCACCTCCCGTAGACTCAGAATACGCTTGCGGTCACTACAAAGGGCTCGTCACCTGATCAGTGTAGGCCGACAACAAGAATATAGTGTCCCATACCACCATAATCTGCTCACAAGTCATAGGTGCTCACTGGTCACTACGGGGAGGTTTATGGCCCCAACGTAGGCCAACAGCTCGACCACGGTGTCCCATACCACCATGCCCGGCTCATGAGTCTTTGTGGATCAAGGTACCATGGTTAACACGGTTTCCAACGGTACGTTCAGTACCCTAGGTTCAAGCAGTTATGACTCATATAAGGTGAACATACAATGGCCAGTCGGGTTACTTGACGGGCTCGACTAGTATGAGCGCATCTCAAGCTGAGCGACATGAAGTGCATAAAACACTTCGCGTGGCCTAACCACTACTGCCAACTCCAAACACGACTCGCGTTCATCGACGCGTCCTTCGTGTCAAATACAAGCTAACCACGAATTTTCTCTGTTACCGACTGTCTGGACTAAGTATTGCCCCAAAAATTTGTGATTCCACCTCATCAATCATATAAGAGTAATGGAAATGAAATACAACAATATAAGCATGTTGTTGCATGTTATAATATACCACTTAAGCAATTCATTCAACACATGCATTTCGTACATACAATGAAATCCATAACTTAGCCAACATGTTGAAAATCATTTACATCAGCATGTTACTTGAGAATTTAATCTCAAAACTATTTCACAACGCCATATTCTCAATACATACTAATACAAACATTTATACAAACACTTAGTCTACACACTTAAGTCTACATAGTGTATGTCGACTTAAAATGCGCATTTGGGCGAATCTCTTCGCCAAACTGATTTTGCACGCATTCCTAACACCCTAATGCGACAAAAATCCATGTCAACCATTTTAGCAAAATATGAATGTATACAGTAATTCCTACAAATGACTAAAATGCCCTAAATCTCATATTTTCCTACGTTTACGAAACAGGAAACGGACAACATGTTGTGCATGTCAAACGGCGTTGTCGTCGATAATCTACTATTAAACGACATTGAAAGCGTTGAAATCAGCCAATCAAAGCATCTAAAATCCTCACCTTTTTCCTTAAATGTGTATCGCTTCAAACGGAGCATATATGCTTCGTCTACGGCGAACAGGAAACCTAATACACAAGCTACATAAGCTACATCGCTTATGGAATTGACAGAATGCTAAATCACTAAATGGTTAGGGTTTTTCTTACCTAGAAATGCGGCGGAATCACTGGGAAAGTGATTGGGATACGTTGTTTAAGCACGTGTAGCAGCTGGTGCAGGTGGCAGGAAGATCCCTCCCACACTCTCTCACAATCTCTCCCTTTATCTCTCACTCTTGTTAAGGTTTCTAGCAAATTCGGATGGGTGAGAGAAGTGAGGGTTTAAACCCCTTTTATAAGCTTAAAACTTTTTAAATTAGTCTTGGGAACAATGTTTACTTGAGGTCTAACCAAATCGGGGTTGTTCTGGTCCAAAAAGGCATTTCGGGAGGTCCCCTGGCCGAACCGATCGGACTTAAGCTCATGGTCGCTTGATGTTGATCACACGAAGTTTTTAAATCAGCAGAGTTCGTATATCGCACGTGGTGGTCCAGTTTCAGTTCAGCGGTCATCGTACCTAGATCAGGTCTACAAGTCTCATGACATGAAAGAGAAATTTTTCCTGATCTAAGGGTGTAATTTAGCTGAATTCTGACGGTTAGAATGCTTAATAATAATGTGCCAAGTCACGTGCCAGATTTAAATTTAAATTTTCAAATCTAACCCTATTGTCACTCTCTTCACTCCAAGCTTAATGAAATAGCCTCCGAATGTCGGTTGGGCTTGATTTTCGGAATGATTGTCAAGTCTAGCTAAGCGGTCATAACGGCCTAAGATTGCAGGTATTGGACTTTCGACGTGCGGTCTAGATCCAATACAAAGTTTCAAAGGGGTCCTGAGAACAAATCGGTTTAGAGTTTGATCTAAGGTTTCAGGATGTTATAGCGTCATTGGTTCTACAAGTTTTGGGTCTTGTAGAACGTATTTAAAGTGATCAGGGACTATTTCACAGCTACTCTAGCGTTGCGCTATCTAACTTACGCTTATTTTCTAAAGGAATTAATCCTACGTGATTTCTGGTCGAGTTAGTACTCGAGTCTAAGTATGAATTTTTTCAGGGCGTTACAATAAGGATTTTCAATGATTTCTGATCTCCATCACTCTCTGAGTCACTAGATTCTGAGTTTGACTCTTCTGTATCATCCTACGTGGCAGTCATCGCCTAGCTCTTAGTTTTTTTTTGTTTGGGCATTCAATTGACAGGTGTCCATACTCATGACAGGCATAGCATTATGGTTCTTTGGTCCTTTTACCAAATTTACGTGTAGAGGGTTTGTTGTTCACCTTTCTTCCTTTGGAAGGACGGCCACAATTCTTCTAAAAGAATCCTCTGAATCTTTGTGCTAGCAAAGCCACTTCCTCATCTTCATCTTCCTTTTCACTTCCACTGTCCTCATGTATTGTTCTCTTGAAGGTTTTTAGGATAGTATTTTTGAATTTTTGGGATTGTTTGAAGTGTGGTTCAAAACTTTGTAGGGAACCTACTAGTTCTTCTACTTTCATCTCATCAATATTCATATACTCCTCAATTATTGTAACTTTAGGATTAAATCGTTCCTGTAGGGATCTTAGGATTTTCCTACAAATTTTTTATATCTGAACCTTTTCTCCCAATCCACCCATGGAGTTACAGATGATCTTTAATTTCGTGAAAAAATCCATAAATGTCTCATGCTCCTCCATCCTGAGACTTTCGAACTGTAAAGTCAAGAGTTGGAGTTTGGACCTCTTCACAGTACTTGTGCCTTTATGGGTTGTCTCCAATAGATCTCATGCTTCCTTGGATGTCCCACACATGCTTATTTGATTGAAAATATCCTGGGATATGGCACAGTAGATGGCGTTCATAGCTTTAGCTTCAGCAGTTTGCTTTCCTTTATCGAACATCGTCCACTTTTCTTTGGGTTTGGGTTTTGTGATGGTTATGCCACTCTCAAGTGTGATTTGTTCAGATGGTGGTACATATAACTATATCCCAAACATCATGGTCTAAAGATCTCATGAAGTAGTGCATCCTAGCCTTCCAGTATGCATAATTTTAACCATCAAATACTGGAGGCCTAATGACGGATGAGCCCTCTCCTTTGGCCATATTCCAAACTTCAGTCAAGATCACTCTCTAGGCGGTGAAGCCCTTAAAGAGAGACCCACTTTGATACTAATTGAAATAGCGGTGAAGACCGCTTGAGTTGAAGTCGGAATATGCCAATATATCCTAGAGGGGGGTGAATAGGACTTTTAAAGTTAGCGGTGAAGATCGCTTGAGTTGAAGTCGGAGTATGCCAATATGTCTTAAAGGGGGATGAATAGGACTTTTAAAGTTTTTATAATATATTTAAAAAATTCCGTTACACTAATCCTTATAGATATGCAATTATTAGGATTACTCAAATGTAACTCTACTGGCTTCCAAGCCAAGTAGAGGATCCAATCACAAACTATTTAAGAATCAACAATATATAACTTAATTTATGATGAAATTGACTTGTGTAAGTGTGTGAGGTGTGATCAGATAGATAGAGATGGAAGAATATGAATAAATTACACACATAGAAAGAATACAATCACAAACATAGTCATTTTTATAGTGGTTCAACTACTTGTCTACTCCACTCCCGGTAACCGCACTCAACCCTTGAGTATACCAGATTTCACTAAGGAGGTTTTATATGGTTCACCTTTAACCTAAGGTTTTAAATTATGTTCACCTTCAACCTTTACAACCTATACTGAGGCTGACTGTTTATGCTCTCATGAGTAAGGGTCAACACAACGCACCCACTTTTAGACACACTAGCCAAGGATCATCCAAAAGACCCTAACGGAGATTTTACGCGGTTCACCTCTAACCTAAGGTTTTGACTGGTTCACCTTCAACCAGATGTTTATGCACTCCATAGAGCAAGGGTCTACACAACGCACCCACCACATATACTCCTGTCGGAGGCCTCCATGAGGACTTCAAAAGGTAAGAAACACCATAGACCCAATCCTACAAAGGAATGATCAAAGGGGTCCCCTGGACTCTAGATACTTACAGATATATTGATGAGTCTCATTCAGCACGATGGTGAAGATCTCCTCCTTGTTGACGAAGAGTCTTCAGCTTCCTTGATCCACAACACAAATGATGTACTAATATATGGCTAAGGATTGGGTCAAGGTTATGATGGAATCCTACTCTCTAAATGTTTTTCTATTAGGAAGATAGAGCGATTCTAATCATCTATGCATTCAAGGCATCCCAGTTTAAAGATTTTCCATTAAAGTAGTAGCTGGAGGATCTTTGAATGCGGAAGTTCTTCCCTTATCCACTCTATTAAATATCAATGATAAGGGTAGATTGGAGGATGAACTCCCATGAGAGAAAGGGCTTTGAGAATATGATCTAAGGTTAAACACACAAAAGAACTCTTTACTTTCTCTCACAACAGCAGCAGACAAACTCTCTTTATATAGGTAAAAGGTTCCTATGGATATAAAATGGTCACATTTATGACAGAGGTCGATATCATCGAGCGGGTTCGATATCATCCAACATATACTCTCAATTGTATCGATGATTCGCTCGATGACACAAACTCAATGTCATACACTTTTGAAAAACCTCTTGCCAACTAGTCGAGGGAATCGAGACTCGTGTCGATATCATCAGATTTCAAACTCTGATATTATTGATACAAGAATCGAGTCTTCGACATTTGAAAAATGAGAGAGACTTGCATGAAATTTTTCAGGTCATTAGATATGATCGGGGGATACTCAATATCATCAGAATTTGAATGTCGATGATATCGGAAGTCATGTCGATACATAGATAAATCCAAAGATTTTATTAGTGAGCTTGCTGGACAGTTTTATCCATTCTCGATGCAATCGATCTGGCCCTAATATCATTGATATTTAGAATATCGATTATATCGAGTGACCCCCGATCAGAGATAAAAAAAATAACCTAAAAAATATTGTTGGAAGACTATGTGCCCATGACCGATATCATCAAGAGCCTTCTGATATCATCGATATTTGAACTCTAATAGTATCGAGGAGAGATCCGATATATCGAAGCATATATGATTTTCTTAAGTAAAAATAGGGGCATCAGATATCTGCCTATTAATAATATCAAGCCACCTTTGATGGGCTCAAGATTCAAAATATCGATGTTATCAATAGGTATATCAATATATTGATAATTCCGTCCAGATATGTATGCGGTTGCTGGACGCATTACGTCCTCATTTGATTTTATCGATTAGTCTTCTGAGAACATCAATAGGACAAGTCGATCATATCGAGATGTGTATCGATACAATCGACAGAGCAAGAAAACTTAGAGATTTTCTGATTCTTCGAAAAAAAATTTCTATCTAAAAAATCCTATGATGTTTATCTTGTTTTAAGGGTTTTATTCACCTGGTGTTTTAGGACTTGGGATGTGAGGCTTAGATTTGCCTATGGCGAGCTTCCACACACCCGGTTGAGGCAGACGCTTGAATTGATCTTCCTGTGAGGCTTTGCAGTCCGAATGACTCAACACACATGCTAATTGACAAACCAGGCCACTTTCAGTGGACACCACTGATGTGGCCCCACATAAATTTTACATCAAACAAACTTTTGTACAATGTTGTTCTGGGCCACTTTAGAGTCAGATTCATGATCATGTGGGGCCTACATAAGGTGAAAGAGAGTAACCACCTGGTAGCTCCATGTATGGTCTTTACAAATTATAAGGCAGGCCTCATTGGTTGGGTGAGTTCAATTTACGATGATGGCCCAAACATGGGTACTAGGAGAAACTGTGCAGGAAATATAGTGCAGAATTAGTTTTGGCCTAATTTTAAGTAGATCCCATGATCCCAAGGGACAACATTTCAGTATGTCATTAGGTGCCCTTCGTTGTGCTATATATGCACTTCAAAAATTATTAGTTGGGACCAACTGGTTGTGCACACGTAATATTTGGCATAGGGCCAAACATTGGCACTTTGATTTTCTGTAAATAATTTTTCTACACAACCATGCTTGACAACATTTTGGAATCCACTCACTGATCAAGTGGGATCTGATTTGGCCTAATTAAAATATTATTTATCTATTCATTAGTGCAGGTTAGAGGTTCCAAGTGGTGACCAACTTAAACCACTAGCATGTGGTCCACTACAGAGGCCCAAAGTTGATACAAAACACAAATAATTAGATAGTTTTCAGAAATGGGGTCTGTCACAACTTAGGGCCTAATTTCCAAACACTTAAGGATCATTCTTAAAAAAAAGGTTGGGACATCCTAGATCACTTATATAAGGATTAAACATCCCCCAAAGTGGGACCCTTAACTACAGAGTGTGAGGGCTACTACAAGGTGTCAAAGAGGCCTACATGCAATACAATTAAATACTTAAAAAATTTTTAACAAATAGAAAGTGTAAAGGGAATGAAATAGATCCAATGGTAAGTGGGGCCCACATACTAGCAAACCATAGATAACAGACATAAAAATATATATGGGTTCCCAGATTGAATGAGCTAATAAAATGCATGAATCACAAGTAATCCCGCACCCAAGTGGGTCAATGAGAGGATAATTGTTATGTATAACATAGATCCAACATATTCATTAAGTAAAATATGAATATATATTAATGAAATCTCTATAATGAGATTCTCTCTTGGAAGATCTGATCCAATGGATGGTTTGGGAATAAGTCATTTAGGCTATTTATAGGTTTCCAACCATAAAGAGCTATGGATCCATCTAGACCACATGTAAAAATTCAAGATTTGTCCTTACAGAAGTATCTATCAGTCTAGAATTTTTAAAATTTATCATGAAAGAATCTAACCATATGAACCATTCGTATGATTATTAACTATCTCAAGTACGTTAAGAGAAAATATCAAATACATCTGACGGTTGGACTCACGGATATGGCCTAATCAAGAATGGTCATAATAAGCTCCCAAATACATATTTCATATAAGACCAAGATCTCAGTCGTCCAAACTCAGATTGAGGCTTATTATATACTGTTGGAAATATGGTTCGATTTTCTACGAATCAAATGGAACACATGTTTTTAATACATTGATTGAAAGAGTTAAAAATGGGTTCATTTAGGCAAATCGGAGTTCGATATGTGCCACTGGATAGCAGCCAAGTAAACTTGATGTTATAGATGATTGGATCGTTGGATGGCTATAAAATTTGATCCAGAGTTAGTTCATATTGTGATTGATAATATCCCCAATTTTCAACTCCGATCTTAGCAATGGTCAATTTTATATGATTTTTAGAACTTGCTGTCCATAAACAAAAATAAGATTACAAATGAAGGGTATAAATATGATGTTTATCATGGTGGACCATAATGACATAGGCCACTTTACTGACCACCATAGATATAAATACATGCACATAAGAAATCTACACTAGTAAGGTCCACACATATCAAGAAAATAAAAATGGGAAGAAAGAGGAGGATGAAGAAAATGGAAGGAGGTGTGTAGACTCACTTCAATGGATGGATGGTTGGATGATGATGTGTGGTCCACTCCCTCTTGATCAATGGTGGGCCATACCTTAGCCCTACTCTCTCTCACTCTCTCTTAAAATCTTAGAATTGTTTTAAGTATAGGAAAAGAATAACTGCAAGAGAGCTCCTACTCTTATATAGGGAATTGGGGGTTGAGGTGGAAAAATGATGTGATAAGTTCATGAAATCTCATTGGTGCTAAAAGTGAGCTGGAATGTGATGTATGGTATAGATAGTGGATGGATGAGGTGGATGGTGCTAAGCATGCATTGGCCAAGGTGGAAGAAATCTAGACATGCATTGACTAATGGATGGATAAGGGTTACGGGTTGTAGGTGATGCATGGTGGATGATGAAGTGGAGTGTTGCAATTGGTTGTTTGAAGTGATGTGGCACAAATCAAGACATGCATTGGATGCATGTATAGGATGAGGGGGACATGGCCATGATTAGTTTCTAAGGCATGAGGAGAGAGCTAATGATAAGCTTTTGGATAGAATCCAATTGTCTTATAGTGCTTGTCTTATATGTGCAATTTTCTTATTTTGTCATGTACCAATTGTCCTATTTGTTGGTAATTTTCATATTTTAAAAATGGACTTTAGGCCTACATGGGCTCAAGTCCAATAGGCCTAGCATAATAAAGGTTGCTTGTGTTACTGGATACATAATTTAGGCCATACATTCGATAGGTCATATCTCACTAACGGAGCGTCGGATTGACATGCGGTTTTTACCATTACGATCATAACAACGATGTGGTCCACATTATAGAGGTCTCAAGGTCATCCAGAAAAAATCACTTTGGTGAGTTTTCTAGCTGCACTAGGGTGCAGTATATGGTCTATCAACGGTGCGAGTTGGGACACGTGTGCACATGAGCAATGTTATAAAAGACCGGGATCTCACATCCCCACCTCACAAAAAATTTTATACTCAAAATTTCTAACTAAGTTCACATTCAATCGTGTTAAACAAATGAACAACCGAATCCCAAAGATCGTTGTATAATCACAATCAATTCATACCATCTAGATAGGGCACAACAACTAAGAATACATCAATCAAACATCAAACAAGTAAGAATGATAATGAAGGGATGAGTGTTCTACATTTATACTCATATATTTTACGCACCAGGTCAACAAACTCTAACAACTGTTGTATGCATTCGGAAAAGTGTAAGTCATATGTATGATCAAACCATTGCTCATTAGTCTACTACGTGACGGGAGTAAAACATGTTCTATCAAGACGCTCCCGTAAAGACATCCAAAATAACCATATGCATGTTATCAACCAATCATGTTATCATAGGTGAGTAGGTTATCAATCAAGCATATCATATTACCACACAAGTTATCATGAACATGACATCAGTAATAGGCATGTCACTCAACAAGCAACCATGAATCATTAAAATAACCAATCATAATGAACAAGATAATCAAATTTCATTTTCTACTATATGGGATACGATGGAAAGGCAATGGCAAGGCTGACGTGTAATCATTCGAGTACAAGGACATAAAAAATAAAATGTCATATGCTGAGGATGTAATGCAATATGCAAATCCTGATGAATCCACAAATATGTGGAATAAGGTCCTACCTACACTGTATGCACGGTAGCTTGCCAACTACTGGTAGCTCGCAGGCCCTCTATTCCCTGCCCACATGTGATCACAGTGATGGGGCGTCATAATATGCCATATACAGAGGATGTAATGCAGTATGCAATGCAAAATAAATGAGAAGGTTGGAGTTTGTAGTCGGGATGATAGTATGTGGTATCGCAAGCTGTGGGGTTCATCATAAGAGATTTCTATCCAAATCAGTTCCATAACGAAATTTGGATAGCTACACTTAATGTGGTAAACTCCTTATCTCAGGTTGGTCTCGTGCTCCAACCGAAATCCTGACCTTTACAAAGATACACTTAATGATTTGATTGTGCACCACTAACCCAAGTAGATAGTGAATGAATGAATGAATAAGTCAAATGTTGAGTACGAAACTCCTACTCAGTAAGTCCACATTAGTACCATACATCTTTGGTATCATCACTGTAGTTTAATACAATGCTGTCAGCCAAACCAAGGTTATGCGATGTAAAGCCTATTGTTGAGGGTCAAATATTGTATATTAGACCACAGTTATTACTTGGATTTACGAACATGATACTATTTAACAGCCCGTTTTTATCGTGCTTATGTTGCAAGGTGGATTTATAAGCATGAACTGAAAAAGGGTACTAAATGCATGGATTTGACGCTCCAGAATTACCTAGGCAAGGGATGGACCCCAGGGGACCAAGATCGACAGATTTACATGCCAAAGATCCAAGAAAATTGAGAAACTGAAGCCCAAGTAGCCCGAAAATCATCCAGAATGCAAGCCCAGGGGGTTCTCACCACCCGTTCGGCTCAAAACTACGTATATGGCCTGAAGACCATAAATTAACCATACACGTCGATTTTCAACCACTAAATCCTTGTGGAAGTAGCCTAAATGACAAAAGAGCCACTAAATCCTTGATTTGAGGCCCACTTGAGATCTGCATATACTTCCAATTTGGTCTCAACCAATTATATGACAAGTCAAGGCAGATGGACGGAGAGGATTTCTCATACACATTACAGTGCACCCCACATGGAATTGACGTACGTGTAGTGCATGTGCACTAGACATGCACCGGACTAAGAACCCGGTCAAAAGGTGATGACCCGAACCGGTTTTTGTGCACACACGACGTCAGCAAGGTGCAGATGCTGTGATGATCAGTGGGCCCCACTCATTACCCAAATCAATGATCTGAACCATCCATATGCTCTACAGTATGTCCAAGACCTGGGCTGTGATTCCTTTCTGGTCCCATGCAATGGATCGTGTGAATTTTTCATCCAAACGGAAGATGGATGGTGAAATGCAAAGTTCCGTGGGCCACATCTAATATGAGCCAAAATAGTTCATTACTAAATGGTTTTTCATGAGGAGTCTAATGCACGGAATGGATTTCTCCGTCTGTATCGATCATGACCACAATCATCAGAATAGAAAACACATTGCGGCGGCTTTATTTCAGAAACAGAGATTGCAGAAGATCTTTGTGGGCCACTATCAGGGCCTAGCAGTCAAATCCACACCATCCATCAAGAAGATGATCTCGAGCGAGTTAAACCCAAGTTAACTGTGTGCAGCCATGCACACGCGCACGCTCTCTAAAGCAGTCACAAGAAACCATTTTGCCGCGTTCAAAGCACTATAGTAGATGTGATTCTTTGGGCCACACTAAATTTGGATAAAAAAACTTGGGGCAAGAACGTGTGAAAGGATTTCTCTATCGACGACAATATTGATGGAGTGGACGGAGTGGGGCAGTTAATGGACGGAGTGGATTTCTCTATCGACGGTAATATGGGGCCCACCAAGCATCCCAGTGTAAGAATGTGTGAAAGGATGCACGTTCGGATGCTACCGGCCATGGTGGGGAGTCTGTAATCTTGGTCATGATCTGATGTAAGATCCGATCCATCCAGAAGATGCCAAAGGGGGTTCTGATCCTGTTCATCAAGGAAAATCAGAAGGCTAGGACCGTCAGCCACCATAAATCTGAGCCGACGTAATTCAGTTTCCAAGATCTTCCTCACCAAAACAAGGACTTACGTTCTTGGCTACGTAAAGAACCGAGCCTCCATTCCACCGTCTTTAGCTGCGTGAGTCTCCACCGACCTCCATCAACTTATAAAAAGGAGACATGCGGGAGAGAAAAGGGAGGCAGGGACGTGGAGCAGAGAGAGTTTGTTTGAATTTTTTTATTTGTTTAATTCTTATTTTTTTATGATTATTTTTGAGAGATTTAACCCCATCATGTTGGGCTAAACCTCTTAGCTAGGGCTAAGAGGTGAAGCTTGTAGTGTGATGAGAGACCTTTTTCTTGCATTTTTTTAATTATTATTTAGGTTGAATTGAACTTGATATTAGTTTGATTATGGGAATGCTTTCAGTTTTTAATGGTCTGTTGTGACTGAAATTACAATGGGTTTGCGATAGCTTTGAGCATGTTCCTTGCTTTATTTTGATTATGACGTCGGGAAGCCCTGTTGTTCACCATCATCTCCTGGGCATGGTCGGATGATGGTACCCTTCTTAACCTTCATACATTGTTGATTGGTTGGTAATTAATTTAATTCTTTTCTTTACTTTGTCTCCTGGGCATGGTTTGGTGATGGAATCCATTTTAATTCATATACCTTTCATCTCTTTAAAACTATACCAAAGGAAGTTCGGTTCATTTTCATAGTTACACCCTTCAACTGGATAAAGATGGACTCTAAGTCCAGTTGAGTTTTTAATGCAGGCATAAGATCTCCCTAATCTCTACAAGTGGACTCTCTGAATCCCTAGTTTCCTTTTCCTAAATTCCTTAAGTTTTAGATTAATATTTCAACATTATTCCTTCACTTTTATTCGATTTAGATTTCATCTTAGTCTAGTTCTAGTTCTACTTAATTTCAGATTACGTACAGGTATCAGTCCCTTGGGATTCGACCTCAGTCTTATCGAGTTTATTACTACATCACAACCCTGCACTTGGAGTGTGAACAAGTTTTTAGCGCTGTTGCCGGGGACTGACGGCTATGATTTTCTAAAATTAATTAGTTTTAGAATTAGGTTAAGATTAGGGTTTTCTAACCTTAGGCTTAGGTTTTTTTATTTTTAGGAACTAACCTAACTTTCTTATTTTATAGGATTCTGAGATAGAAACTTCTAATTTGGTGATATCATTCTAATTTCTTTACTTTTTCTATTTTTTAGAATTATGGTTTTATTTTTAAAAATTTTCTAATCTTAGACTTAGTATTTTAGAAACTAACTTGTTTTGTTTTCTTTTGCAGGATCTTAACATAAGAACTTCTCATTTGGTATTTTCCTTCTAACTTCTCCTCCTTTTACTTTCCATACTGCTGTAGGATTTTTATTTTATTTTCTTTTAGGAGAAGACTTAGAGTTAGGGTTTCACCATCTATGTGCACGAGTGGTAACGTTAGTATGCTGAGAAGAATAATTTATATTGGGATGATGATCGTGGTAGAAATCGACCTATGTCTCAAAAATTTTCCGAAACTATCATCGAGAACCGATCGAAATATAATGATCCACCTATTAAGAAGTCCTTACGCGATCATATGCGGGAGAACAATTACACCCCATGAATTAACAAAACAGTATGTGAGTGTTGAGGTTATCATAACTATGGGATGGAGAATTATTATCACCCATCCGATAAAAAGAAAACAATGTATGACTATATTTGAGTGATAATATGTATTAATAACCATCAGATTCTCCCACCTATGATCTGTATGACTATAATCAGTGAAAACATCAAAATTGGGGAAATGAACCAACAACATGTTATAATGATTATCATCCTAAGTCCTCTACCTTTGAAACCCAAGCAGAAATGATCCAAGAGGATTTATTTCAGCGTAACATGGCTTGTCTTACGAAAATTAGAAAATCGTTGGAAGCACTTAATTTGCGCCTTAATAAGATAGAGGAGGCTCGTTCATCTCGGCCGCAATTCATTCCAGAAATACAATGCGAGGAAAGTGATCCTAACTCACTTTTAAATAATTTAGAAATTTGGAATGAAGAGTTGAATGGTGCTAATGAACATATGGTTCACTTTCCCGATGAGTCGATCTCGATGACGGTTCAAAGGAGTGGTCAAGAGATGTGGGTATCTTTCAAATACAGTGATGATGACATACCTTCCTTACATGACACATAGGCTCTCAATGATGAGATTAGTTTATTCGAACCTCAACCTAATTCAGGAATGGAATGTGAGGAAAACGATCTGATCCGAAGTGTGCACTGCACAAAATTAGATGTTGATGCATATTGGGATGATGATCATGAACGTGCAACCCAAATTTCCCTAGAATCAATCTTAAGTTTGGTCTAGGTCAATGATCAAGACATGCACGAAGTGGTCGGTCATAATGAGCCACTACCCTCACCTGACATGTCTGATTTTAAGGTGGAGGATGAGCACCTTACAACTGACCCTTCTAACTCTTGTGAAACATGTTTGGACCACTTCCCTGAATCGAATGATGATGTGATTCAAGATAAGGACGAGTTACTCGCTACAACCATAGAATTTGAAACCACTCAGTTGAGGCCACCATCTGAGCTGTACACGTTTGACAATTCAATGCCTCGATTGAGTAATTTCAATGAATAAAGTGATCACATCGATGCTTCCCCTGTTGATTTTCAATCTATCTATGCAGTACTGGAGGAAGAGAGCTCACATCCGTCTACTTTTAAGGATGATGGATTCCTTGGGCAGATCATCACGCACTCCAATGCGGAGAATAAGTTACACTTAGCTGAACTTCCCAACTCTTGGGATTTCTTGGCACACTTTGCAGATTCAAACGATCCATGTCAAAAGATAAAGAGGATACCTTGCAAGACAACATCTTGGTAGTCTTCACTGACCAAAAGAACCCTTATTCTGAAGCCCCTTCTTCTCCAGATCCTAAACGTATACCATTAAAGGAGGAAGGGCTGACAATGAAACCGAAGTCTGATACTTCAGAATGTGTTGAGACTACATCACTTCTTAAGAAGTTTTTTAAACTTTATTTACTTGTAGTCTCTGATTCACCATGGGATACTAACGTTGAAACTTTTTCTGTCATAGGTGAATCGTATATACTCTAGATACCTCGAGCAATTCAATGAAAAAATTCTTATAAGATACATATGTTTCTTTGGAAAGTCATGCTCTAGGGTGTCCAAGCCTATTGAAAAAAGGGCTTTAAGATGATCCCGTTGAGGAACTTACTAAGAAACTTATCAAGATATTGGCCGGAAGAGGAACCGTGCGGCATGATCGAGAAGTTTTTCCATGCTTTCATAAGACTAGGGTAGTTTGCTTTATGCTGTTCTATGATAGATAGTTTTATGCTGTTAGGTTAGTTTGCTTGATATATTGTTTTAGGATAGTTTCTTTTGTGTCTTTACTCTCGTACTTACCTGCTCTCTCCCAGCGATCTCTTAAAAAATCGCTCTTGATCCCTTCATTCGCGTACTATCTTCCCATCACTTCTCATTTACTTTCATTGTCCCATGTGCATTGCATGCTCATATCTTTTACATTGAGGACAATGTAGATTTTAGGTTGGGGGTGGGAGATTAGGTTTCCTAATCAGTGTTTTCTTGGTCTTGAGCAAAAAATTGAGAAAATTTTTAAATTTTTCTGGAATTTCTTGTGAATTCGAAACGATTTTGAGGGATAGTCGTGATTTTAGAATTACAAGACAGGTGATGTTGGTGATTTATGACTCTTGGATTCAGTTATCTTTTAGCTTTCATAGTAAGTTTGAATTATTAATCCATGATTCGAAGTTTCAAAGATTGATTGAGGCATGATTTCACATATCACATCTTGCTTTCACATTAAGGCTTCAGTTTGATATTGAAAGATTAACTTGGTAATCACTAAGCATGAAAGGAATCATCCTGAAAAATTTGCCCGTTATGATCAATTCAAAAAAAGAAAAAGAAAAAAAAGACACCTTTGGAAAGATTTGGGCAAATAATCTTCACCATAGGTTTGCTCCCTATACGTATAGATTTAATTCCCTATGGATGATATGTGAAAAAGGTTTGGGTGTATGGTCTTCACCATATGTCTGCTCCCTATATATGAGGATTTGATTCCCTTTGTTGGCGTTACTGTAACAACCCGAAAATTGGGGGTCGAGGATAAACTCCACTCCCGAGTTCCAGAACATCACTTATGCAACATTTTTAATGATGGATGAATGTCGGCTGTAATAGTGCATAAAATATGAAGTGGATTAAGCCAAAACAACATCTCATACTCCAGAGACAGTTAAATTAGCAAGTGAAAGAATGTGATAGATATATAAAATATATGAACTGTTGTAAGTCTCCAGAGTGTGAACATGTTACCAGGTTAAACATATACATGTATACTCCAAAAATGATCAAAAAGAATATACATGAGTTCTTCAAAAATATAAAATGAGAAGTGTCATGGCGTCTAATCAACCTCCCTATAATCCTGTCGATCAGAACACGGTCTACCTAGACCCACCTGATAACTGCCTATAGGAGAAATCTCCCTCATCATCAAACAAGTCCGGCTCTGCTTCACAAGCAGCGCCATCATCTGAAACTAAAACAGAGACTGGTTGGTGTGTACAACACCGTCCCGTAACATGGGAGTGAGTGGCCAACTTAGTGGAATCATAGAGCAAAGGTTAATATGTTATCAAATCAATCAAGCGATAATGATAAAGAAAGCAAATCAAACATTCTTAAATATTGTAATTAAGAATGAAATGACATGATGGATGCCCTCTTAAACAAACTTCCTCATGCGACATCATCTTACGTCCGTGGCATGCTTTCTTCCCTCAGTGCTCCACATCTTCCAGGCATATGCAATGTGATATGAATATGATTACCGAGTTGTTACTAGTCCTTTTCATACAGTAGGATTGGAAAACTAGAGTACTTCCCTTATATCATTCCCAACAAGGATGTTGTCTAGGGTCGTCACTCCTAGTAGTCTCATACGATGATATGGTTCTAGGTCACTGCAAGGGCTGTCAGGGCTGTTGCACGCACTCGTTGCACCGCTCCCCCATCACCTTATCAATATAGGCCTAGTTGTACTCTTATTGCTACGAACGGGTCGTCGCCTCACGTAGACTTAGAGTACGCTCGAGGTCACTGAAAAATGGTAACCTAAGCGTTTAAAATCCGCACCTTACGTCATAGAAGAGTAACGAATTCAATAGAGACTCCAAGTCTTCTTCAACGACTGATTAGCAACCTACAGTATGACTTAGGTTAGCTACTTCACCACTTGCACTAATTGAAACCCTAGAACAGGTTAGGGTTAGGCTTTCTTACCTAAGAACGAAGCCAGAGTCACCGGAAAAGCGATACGAAGGGGTGGATTAGGCACGTAGCAAAGCTGGGAAGAATCCCAGGAAGAATCACCAACTTCTCTCCCACTTTCTCTTTCTTTTCTCTCTCTTGATTTGGGTAGGGTTTGAAATTCGTATGGAATTTGTGAGAGAGGGTTTAAGGCCTTTTTATAAGTACAAACACGATGAAAATAAACTTGAAGTCAAGGTATACTTAAGTTATAACCAAATCGGGTCTGTTCCAATCCAACGGAGCACTTCTGGAGGTCCTATTACTAAATGCGGTCGGACTTACGCTCTCGAATATTGGATCTAGGTCAAGCTAATTTTTCAGTCCGGTCGGGTTTCCAGATCGACTGTGGCGGAGCAGTTTCAGTTCAGCAGTCACCGAAACTCGATCAAGGCCACAAGTGTTATGACATGTATGGGCCACCTATCCTGATCCGAGGGTGAATTTGGGTCAAAATCTAACGGTCAGAACGCTTAGAAATAATGCGCAAGTGAAACGTGCCAGATTTCTTAAAATTATAATTAATTTTCTAAATATCTTCCTTTTCTCACTCTCTTCACTCCGGACGTAATAAAATGGTCTCAGGACATCGTTTAGGCATGATTTTCATGGTGCTTATCAAGTCCAACAACGCGGTCAATATCTTCTAAGTTCATCGCTATCAGACTTTCGATGTGCGGTCCAGGTCCGATACGAAGTTTCTAAATGCTCCCGAGAGCAACTGGGTTTAAAGATTGATCCTAAGTTTTTAGGTAACATAGAGTTAGCAGTCTTACTCATTTTGGGTATTGTAGTTCGTATTTAAAGTGGTTCAAGTCAATTCTACTGAGTATTCAGTTTGGTACTTAACCAACTTCTACCCTAATTATGACAGAATACGGTCTTAGGGCCATTCTATGCCCCATTTTGGGAACTTCTAGATCTCATATTATTTTAATTATTTTTTCTAGTGGTTCATCATCAATTTTACCCTGACTCCACCAAATTTCATAATATTTCTACTTGTAAAAAAATTCTTAAAATTCCAGAAGCAGCAGCTGTCCAACAAGTGATTATCGGACAGTTGCTCACAACGACCTACTTTAAACTATATTAAATATTTTATTATATTTTTCACATATTTTTATATAAAACTAGACTCATTTATCTTCAATACTTTTTTTAATCACTTAAATCGGAGTTATAACGAAGGAGATGATTTTTCAAAGTTTGACAAAATGCATAGAAAAAATGCAGGAAGCGAGCTGCCTGTCCGCTGTACGGATGAGGCCTCGCCGATGCCGCGAGGACCTCACCAGTCACTGATTTATTTGGTGACGAATCGCCCCATGAGTGAGTTCCTCACCCCCCAGGGATGCCGGAAACATGTGGGGCCCAACTTGGATCCCTCCGAATTGAGTCGTTTGGGCCCACGAGTCCATCGAGGCATTTATTGAGTCTCATTTACAAACTGGAATGAATAATGCAACATACAATATATGATTTTGGGGTAGAAAAAGATAATTCATCCAAATAACATATCTACCTCATGAAATTCTAAATATTAATTAGTCAAAATCCCATTTTACGCATGTATTTACCATTTATAGTAAGTTTTAGTTTAAGTATAGTTCCTCACCTTTTAACTTTAGGTTTGTGTCTAATATGAAAGTACATAGAGAAATTTGAAGAATGGGGTGGTGAAAGGTGAGATTTTGAAGGAAATGGGTTGAAAAGTGATTTCTAGACTTTAGGATTGATCTCTAAGAGTGATATGGTTGACTCATTTCCTAAGGACGTCTAATTCTAGGTTGGTAAAAATTCAGGGTGTTACAGTTACTTTTAATGGAAAAATTAAAAGTTTGAAGAATGAAAAGATGATCTGTAAGGCAAGTTTTGGTTATCATGAATTCTCTTGTTGGTTACCAATGGTATCATGAAATAGAGAATTGAATTTTAATGATGATAAGCCGAGATTAGACTATACATTCATGGATCTTAATGTTTAGAATTTTTTCTAATTGATGGATTAATACTTTGAACTTGACTATGGAATTTACCATGTACTTGAGTTTAAGAAAAAGTAATGCCTAACATTCATGAATTTTAAAATTCTAGGATTTAGATTGCTTTTCAAAAATCACTCAGGTCTGCAAAAATTTTCCTATAATTCTCAACGTATTTTTTCGCATACTTTGCTCGGGACTTGCAAAATGCTGGTTGGGGGTTGTGTTGAGGGTCTAATATGCAATTCACATACTTTGCTCGGGACTTGCAAAATGCTGGTTGGGGGTTGTGTTGAGGGTCAAATATTGCATATTAGACCCCATTTATTACCTGAATTTACGAACATGATACGAACATGATATGGTTGACCCATTACCTAAAGATGTCTAATTCCAGGTTGGTAAAAATCCGGGTTGTTACAATCTACCCCCCTTAAAAATAATTTCGTCCCCGAAATTGACGAAGGGTAATGAGTAATGATTCTATTATGCCTTTTGCCTAAACTGTACTGATTTCAAGTTTATAAGCGTGGTGGGATAATACATCTATATTAGTCTGGCACATTTTTGTCTATTC
The DNA here is from genome assembly GCA_037074715.1 of Magnolia kwangsiensis. Taxonomy (NCBI): domain Eukaryota; kingdom Viridiplantae; phylum Streptophyta; class Magnoliopsida; order Magnoliales; family Magnoliaceae; genus Magnolia; species Magnolia kwangsiensis. The sequence continues at coordinate 147,237,557 of CM073571.1, forward strand.
ACCTTAAAAATTTACTCTTTATCTCTTGTTTATACCCTGATGGCTGGCTACAATTGATTTCTTTATCTATTTGAAATCTTGACGATGAGTCCCAACTACTTAGAGTAATATATATATTTTCAGTGGTTGACCAGTACGGAGAGATGGTTGTAGTGGGCTCGATCCTGATACGTTGAACATCTACCTGACCAGGGTAGAAGGCTCATTGTATCCCTTCCTAGTCTTGGTAGATCCTGGTCTTCTGCCTTGTCAAAGCAGTGAGTCCATTGGTAATCTCCTAGGATTGAGAAATGAGTCAAGCCGCAAATGCTTCGCCATTATATATTTCAGTAACTCTGTATAATTCGATTACTCCAAAGTCTAGGGAATGCCCATAATTGAAAGGTTTCAATTTCCTATTTATAAGGTTGCACTTTGGGTCTTGGTCTAAGGGAGTCCTCATCTGAATCTATGTCTAAGGTAGGGGTTAATATGCACCCTAATAGATCATCCTAAAAGGATTTCTAATCGTATAGAGTTGGCGAAGGCTTCTATTATGTTCATATTTAATGAGTAGGTTTATGGATACACTAACCTTCGCTCACTCCCATTGTTAGGCCTATGATTTAATATGAATGGGTTCAACACTAAATCCGTAATTGTTTCCCTATAAAGACTTCACTATTGACATTCTAAGGAAGATTCAGAATCCTAATTTAATAACCTAACCTTACGTATAACCTGAATCACTTTCTTCGATCCCGGGCCAGTGGGGAAAGGGCCAACCATGCTTCGCTGCGCAGTTCTAACTCAACTGTTGTATTAGCTAGCCTTACTAGATTGGGCTCATAAGGTTCTACCCCCCTTAAAAATTATTTCTACTCTTAAAGCTCAAGATTCTATGTCTCGATTCATATGTTGGAGCGAGGTATAATTTAGGACCTATCCTTGACATGAAATGGTAAACCACCCCTCAATACATTAATCTTTCTTTCATTGACGATATATACTATGGCATTGGAACTTATGGTTATAGAAATGAGCCTAGTCTCTATTACGGTTGATTTCAGGGGTAAGTGTGAGTTGGTGGCAAGATATCTAATTCTCTGCTGGCTACTCTACTGGCTATATGTCCTTAACATTTCCCAAGGGTAAAGCAATAACTTTTAGTTATAGGTAGTCAGGCCAACACGGAAGAAAAATGGTGTAGTGGGTTTGAGCCGGATACATAGACTTTCTGTCTAGCTAGGACAGAAAACTTGTCGTATCAGTTCTTAATCCTAGTTGGTCTCGATCTTCTGCTTTATCAAAGCATTGAGTTCATTGGTAAATACCAGGATTAAGAAGTCGATTCAAACCATGAATACCTCTCTTATATATAATTTCTCTACTCCGTGTTCCCAATTGTACTAAGTCCCTAGGAGGGAAAATCTAAGGGGCGTGTTGGTTTATCCTAGCATTTAATCTGAGGGGTATATAAGTTTTCTCTGAGCGTAACTAGTTCTGAGTCAAGCAAGCTTCCTAAGAATTAATAAAGGAGCCTATAAGTATCAAGGGAATCCAACAAAAGAACGAGATCTCACTCTAACTAAATTAAGACAACTAACTACGTCTATATTCCAATTACCTTGGCAAAATCAGTCTTTTACATTCCTTAACAAAACCAGTAGCCTAGTCTTACTAAATTTAACGACGCTCAAGCACTTCACATATGTCTATACTAGCTAAGGAGGTTCTAGGATTTACATTTTTAATTTACTAGCTTTCCTATACCGTCAGATCTTTCTAAATCTAAGAATACCCACTCTAGGTCCAAAACTCTAAGGGCCTGTTTGGCTAATGAATTGCGTCGCTAATCCCACCTCCGGATTGGGAATGACATGTTTGGAAGGAGGGTGGGATGTGATAAAAATCAATTTCATAGGCTTTGGAAAATGAGCCTTGTGTTGGAGAATGTGAGATGGGATTTTCAAATCCCATGATGATGAATGTCTAAGTGTAATTTGAAAGGAAATCCTAAGATTTACTGTTAATTGCATACATGCCAACCATGATATTGAAAACCATTGTTTACACCCAAATCTAAGGACAATACCTTACACATGCATTTATTGTTACTTTTACAATTCTATCTATCCTAATCTCACCTAATGCAGTTGGTCGAATGGGCCCTATATGTCCCATCATTCAGAAATGTGCAGTTTATGGGACATAAAAATGTGAGTTTTATGCCCATATGAGAGGGTATAATGAAGGTGAAAAGTCATACAGAATAGTTTTTGGGTAATGGTGGTTAGTGGGTGTAAGGTGTAGAAGAAGACGGAAGCTTGAGTGAATAGAAGTGGGGATGTGAGATCATTTTACATGGTCTCGGTTACGTATGGTCTATATTACGATAGTTAATCTCGCTGGTCGGTGAAACTTTGGAATCTAATGTGGTTTCTAGATTCCATCGCCCCCTTCCTAAGTCAGAGTGCGTCAGTGTGCATTGTGTTACCATAACCGAGGTCCGGTTTAATCCAAATCATGCTCTGATACCATCTGTAACATCCTGAAAATCGGGGGTCGAGAATAAACTCCACTCCCGAGTTCCAGAACATCACTTATGCAACATTTTCAATGATGGATGAATGTCGGCTGTAATAGTGCATAAAATATGAAGTGGATTAAGCCAAAACAACATCTCATACTCCAGAGACAGTTAAATTAGCAAGCGAAAGAATGTGATAGATATATAAAATATATGAACTGTTGTAAGTCTCCAGAGTGTGAACATGTTACCAGGTTAAACATATACATATATACTCCAAAAATGATAAAAAAAGAATATAAATGAGTGCTTCAAAAATATAAAATGAGAAGTGTCATGGCGTCTAATCAACCTCCCTGTAATCCTGTCGATCAGAACATAGTCTACCTAGACCCGCCTGATAACCGCCTATAGGAGAAATCCTCCTCATCATCAAACAAGTCCGGCTCCACTTCACAAGCAGTGTTATCATCTGAAACTAAAACAGAGACTGGTTGGTGTGTACAACACCGTCCCATAACGTGGGAGTGAGTGGCCAACTCAGTGGAATCATAGAGCAAATGTTAACATGTTATCAAATCAATCAAGCGATAATGATAAAGCAAGCAAATCAAACATTCTGAAATACTATAATTAATGCAAGAATGAAATGACATGATGGATGCCCTTGCCAACATACTCCCTTGTGCGACACCATTTTACGTCCGCGGCATGCTTTCTTCCTTCAGTGCTCCACATCTTTCAGGCACATGCAGTGCGATATGAATATGATTATCGAGTTTTATTAGTCCTTTTCATATAGAAGGATTGGGAAACTAGGGTACTTCCCTTATATCATTCCCAACAAGGATCCTATCTAGGGTCGTCACTCTTAGTAGTCTCATACGATGATATGATTCTAGGTCACTATAAGGGCTGTTAGGGCTATTCCACGCACTCGTTGCACTGCTCCCCCATCACCTTATCAATACAGGCCTAGTTGTACTCTTGTTGCTATGGACGGGTCGTCGCCTCACGTAGACTCAGAGTATGCTCGAGGTCACTACAAAGGGCTGTCAGGGCTGTTGCACGCACTCGTTGTACCGCTCTCCCATCACTTTATCAGTGTAGGCCGATAGCTCGAATATAGTGTCTCATACCACCATAATTGGCTCACGAGTCTGGATTGCTCACTGGTCACTACAGGGAGGCTCGTGGCCCCAGCGTAGGCCGACAGCTCGACCACGGTGTCCCATACCACCATGCCCAACTCATGAGTCTTAATGGATCAAGGTACCATGGTTATCAGGGTTATCAGTGGAAAGTTCAGTATCCTAGGTTCAAGCAGTTATGACCAATACAAGGTGAACATACAGTGGTCAGTCGAGTTGCTTGACGAGCTCGACTAGTACGAGCGCACCTGAAGCTGAATGACATAAAGTGTATAAACACCTCGTGTGGCCTAACCACTACCGTCAACCAAAGAAAGACTCGGGTTCGTCAACGTGTCCTTCGTGGCCAATAGAATCCAACCACGAATTCAAATCTGTTACCGACTACCTGGACTAGAGTATAGCTCCAAACACTTGTAATCTAAATCAATAATCATATGAGAGAGACAGAATTGAAATACAAGTAATTCCAGCATGTTATGTAACACCCCGGATTTTGGCCAATCTGGGATTTGACGTCCTTAGGCAATGGGTCAACTAAAACACCTTGAAAATCGCTCAGAACCCAATTTCATAGCCAAAGAAACCACTTAGGATTAATTCCTATGGAAATTTAGCGTAAGTTAGCTAGCGCAACGCTGGAGTAGCTGGGAAACAGTCCCTGATCACTTTAAATACGTTCTACAAGACCCAAATCGAGTAGAACGTATGACTCCATAATACTCTATAACCTCGGATCAAACTCTAAGCAGGTTTGTTCTCTGGACCACTTTGAATTCTTGTATTGGATTTAGACCGCGCGTCGAAAGTCCGTTACTTCCTATCTTAGACCGTTAGAACCGCCCAGCTGGACTTGACAATCATTTCGAAAATCAAGTCAAACCGATAATCACAGACTATTTCATTGAGCCCGGACTGAAGAGACTGCGAATAGGGACAGAATTGAAATTTCAAATTCAAATCTGGCACACGACTTGACACGTCAGTATTAAGCGTTCTGACCGTCAGAATTCATCCAGATTACACCCTCGGATCAGGAAAAATTTCTATTTATTATTATGAGACTTTCAGCCCTGATCTACGTGCGGTGACCGCTGAACTGAAACTGGTCCGCCACGTGCGATCTGCGAACCCTGCCGGACTGAAAACTTAATGCGCGCTAGATCTGGTACACATGAGCTTAAGTCCGATCGCATTCGACCAGGGGACCACCAGAAAGCATCTTTTGGACCGAAACAGCCCCGATTTGGTTACCCCTCAAGTGAAACTTGTTCCCGAGTCTATTTCGGGCAAGTTTGGGCTTATAAAAGGGCTTGAAACACTCACTCCTCTCTCCCATCCGAATTTGCAAAAACCCTAGATTGGGAGAGAGAAAAGGTGAGAGTTTGTGAGAGAAGGTGGGAGAGCTTTTCCTGCTGCTGCTGCACGTGCTTAAACGGCGTATTCCAATCACTTTGCCGGTGATTTCTCCGCATTTGCAGGTAAGAAAACACCCTAGAAAGTTACTGATTTGATGCTTCTTTAGTTCCATAGTTTGTTAGTTGATAAATCTCGTAAATCAGGTTCCTTAGTCGCCGTAGACGAAGCGTATACGCTCCGTTCGAATCACTTCACCTATAAGGGAAAAGGTGCGGATTTTAGACGCTTTGATTGACTGTTTCCAAAGCTTTCAATGTCGTTTAATAGTAGATTATCGACGGCAATGCCGTTTGACATGTACAACATGCTGTCCGTTTCCTGTTTCGTAAACTAGCGAAGAATATGAGATTTAGGGCATTTTAGTCATTTGTAGGAAGTATAGATTTCATTCATATTTTGCTGATGTGATTGACATGATATGTTGTCGCATTAGAATGTTAGGAATGCGTGCATAATTAGTTTGGCGAAGAGATTCGCCTAAATGCGCACTTCGGGCCGACATACTATATGTAGACTTAAGTGTGTAGTGTAAGTGTTTGTATAAATGCTCGTATTAGTATGTATTGAATTAAATGGTGTTATGATTCAGTTTGAGATTGATATCTCAATTAAATTGCTGATGTAAATGATTTCCTACATGTTGGCCATATGTACGATTTCATTATATGTATGAGATGCATATGCTTGATGTTTCACTTAAGCGGTATGTTATAACATGTGCTTGATGGTTTCCTCATGATCTAGTTGAGATCGAATTCTCAATTAATATGCTGATGGAGATGATGTCCTATATGTTAATGATATGCATAATTTCATTATATGCGTGATAGACATGTGTAAGATGATTTACTTAAGTTGTACATTATAACATGTGTTAACATGCTCACATGGTTGTATTTCATTTCCAATACTCTCACTTGATTTGCTGATGTGATTCCATGATTGTTTGGGATTATGCTTAGTCCAGGCAGTCGGTAACCGAGCGAATTCGTGGTTAGCTTATCTTCGCCACGAACGACACGTCGATGAACGCGGGCCGTGTTCTGGAGTTGGCGGCAGTGGTTAGGCCACACGAAGTGTTTTACGCACTTCATGTCGTCAACTTGAGATACGATCGTGCTAGTCGAGCCCGTCAAGTAACCCGACTGGCCATTGTATGTTCACCCTGCATGAGTCATAACTGCTTGAACCTAGGGTACTGAACTTACCATTGTAAACCCTGTTAACTATGGTACCTTGATCCACGAAGACTCATGAGCCGGGCATGGTGGTATGGGACACCGTGGTCGAGCTGTCGGCCTACGCTGGGGCCACAAACCTCCCCGTAGTGACCAGTGAGCACCTAGTCTGGTGAGCAGATTATGGTGGTATAGGACACTATATTCTTGCTGTCGGCCTACACTGATCAGGCGACGAGTCCTTTGTAGTGACCGCGAGCGTATTCTGAGTCTACGGGAGGCGACGACCCTTCAGTAGCAGTAGAGTACAGTAGGCCTGTATTGATAAGGTGATGGGGGAGCGGAGCAACGAGTGCGTGCAACAGCCCTGGCAGCCCTTGCAGCGACCTACAAAATATACATCGTATGAGATTACTAGGAGTGACGACCCTAGACAGGATCTGTGTTGGGATTGATATAAGGGAGGTACCTTAGTTTCCCAATCCTGCTGTTTGAATGGACTAATAACAACTTGAAAATCATATCACCATAGCATTGCATGTGCCTGGAAGATGTGGAGCACTTTAGGGAGTGTGGCATGCCGCGGTCGTAAGATGTTGCCGCATGAGGGAGATCGTCGGTGAGGGCATACATCACGTCATGTCATATTGCATTAACAACAGTATTAGAATTGTTTGATTTACTGCTTTACTATTATCGCATGATTGATTTGAGAACATGCTAATCTTTGCTCTCTTATCCCACTGAGTTGATCACTCACTCCCACGTTACGGGATGGTGTTTCCGAACACCCACCAGTCCCTATTGTGATTGCAGATGATGGTGCAGCCTGCGAGGCGGAGCTGGATTTGATGATGATGAGGAGGATATCTCCTTTATGCATGATCTGATTGACGGGATTACAGGGAGGTTGATTAGATACATTGACACTTGTCATTTTATATTTTTATCGCCCTCATGTATATTCATTTTTGTTTACTTTTGAAGTATACATGTATGTGTATAACCTGGTAATATATTCACACTCTGGAGACATACAACAGTTTATATATGTTATACATACTATTACAGTCTTCCGCTTGCAAATTTAACTGTCTCTGGAGTATGATATGCTGTTCTGGCTTAATCTCACTCATGTTTAATACATTATCACAGACAACATTCAATCATACATATCTATGTTGCATAAATAACATTTTGGAACTCGGGAGTTGGGTTTTTGCTCGACCCCCCGATTTTCGGAATGTTACATGTTATCAGCATGTTATAACGTACATCAGAAGCAGTTAACCATACACGAGTATTTCACACATAAGGTAATCAATTCAAATACAACAAGCATGGAGGAAATCATGTACATCATCAAATTAGTTAAGAATCCAATCTCAACGCTAAACTACAACACCATTTACTCAATACATACTAATACATACATTTATACAAACACAGTCTACACACATTAGTCTACATAGCATATGTCAGCCAATAATGTGCATTAGGGCGAATCTCTTCGCCAAAAAGATCATACACGCATAACTAGCATAGGTACACGATAAATACTCATGGCAATCATATCAGCAAAATACGTACGTATACAGTATTTTCTACAAATACATAAAATACCCTAAATCTCATATTCTTCATACATATTCGAAATGAAAAATGGACAACATGTTCTACATGTCAAACAACATCCTTGTCAACAATTTACCATTAAATGACATTGAAAGCTTTGAAAAATGGTAACCTAAGCGTCTAAAATCCGCACCTTACGCCGTAGAAGTGTAACGAATTCAATAGAGACTCTAAGTCTTCGTCAATGACTGATTGACAACCTACAGTATGACTTTGATTAGCTACTTCACCACTTGCACCAATTGAAACCCTAGAACAGGTTAGGGTTAGGCTTTCTTACCTAAGAACGGAGCCAGAGTCACCGGAAAAGCGATACGGAGGGGTGAATTAGGCATGTAGCAGAGCTAGGAAGAATCCCAGGAAGAATCACCAACTTCTCACCCACTTTCTCTCTCTTTTCTCTCTCTTGATTTGGGTAGGGTTTGAAATTCGTATGAAATTTGTGAGAGAGGGTTTAAGGCCTTTTTATAAGCCTAAACACGATGAAAACAGACTTGAAGTCAAGGTATACTTAAGTTATAACCAAATCGGGTCTGTTCCGATCCAACGGAGCACTTCTGGAGGTCTTGTTGCTAAATGGGGTTGGACTTAAGTTCTCTAATATTAGATCTAGGTCAAGCCAAGTTTTTAGTCCGGTTGGGTTTCCAGATCAACCATGGTGGACCAGTTTCAGTTCAGCGGTCACCAAAATTCGATCAGGGCCACAAGTGCTATGACACGTATGGGCCACCTATCCTGATCCGAGGGTGAATTTGGGTCAAAATCTAACGGTCAGAACACTTAGAAATAACGTGCAAGTGAAATGTGCCAGATTTCTTAAAATTATAATTAATTTTCTAAATATCTTCCTTTTCTCACTCTCTTCACTCCGGACGTAATAAAATGGTCTCATGACATCATTTGGGCGTGATTTTCACGGTGCTTATCAAGTCCAACAACGCGGTCAATATCTTCTAAGTTCATCGCTATCAGACTTTCGATGTGCAGTCCAGGTCTGATACGAAGTTTCTGAATGCTCCCAAGAGCAACTGGGTTTAGAGATTGATCCTAGGTTTATAGGTAACATAGCGTTAGCAGTCTTACTCATTTTGGGTCTTGTAGTTCGTATTTAAAGTGGTTCAAGTCAATTCTACTGAGTATTCAGTTTCGTACTTAACCAACTTTTTTAATTATTTTAATTATTTTTTTCTAGTGGTTCATCATCAAGTTTACCCTGACTCCACCAAATTTCATAAGATTTTGAATTGTAGAAAATTTCTAAAAATTCTTGAAGCAGCAGCTGTCCAACAAGTGATTATCAGATAGTTGCTCAAAATGACCTACTTTAAAATATATTAAATATTTTATTATATTTTTTACATATTTTTATATAAAACTATACTCATTTATCTTCAATCTTGTTTTTAAATCACTTAAATCGGAGTTATAATGAAGGAGATATGATTTTTAAAGTTTGATAAAGTGTGCAGAAAAAATGTAGGAACCGGGCTACCTGTCCGCTGTACGGACGAGGCCTGGCCGATGCCGCGAGGACCTCGACGGTCACTGACTTATTTGGTGAGGAATCGCCCCATGAGTGAGGTCCTCACCCTCCAAGGATGATGAAAACATGTGGGGCCCACCTTTGATCCCCCCGAATTGAGTCATTTGGGCCCATGAGACCATCGAGGCGTTTATCGAGTCTCATTTACAAACTGGAATGAATTACGTAATGTGCAATATATGATTTTAGGGTAGAAGAAGCTAATCCATCCAAATAACCTATCTAAATTATAAAATTCTAAATATTAAATAGTCAAAATCCCATTTTACGCATGTATTTACCATTTATGGTAAGTTTTAGTTTTAGTTTCTCACCTTTTAAACTTTAGGTTTGTGTCTAATATGAAAGTATTTGGAGAAATTTGAAGAATGTTGTGGTGAAAGGTGAGATTTTGAAGGAAATGGGTTGAAAAGCGATTTCTAGACCTTAGGATTGATCTCTAAGAGTGATATGGTTGACCCATTGCCTAAGGACGTCTAATTCCAGGTTGGTACAAATTCGGGGTGTTACAGTTACTTTTAATGGAAAAATTAAAAGTTTGAAGAATGAAAAGATGATCTGTGAGGCAAGTTTTGGTTATCATGAATTCTCTTGTTGGTTACCAATGGTATCATGAAATAGAAAATTGAATTTTAATGATGATAAGCCGAGATTAGACTATACATTCGTGGATCTTAATGTTTAGAATTTTTTCTAATTGATGGATTAATACTTTGAACTTGACTATGGAATTTACCGTGTACTTGAGTTTAGGAGAAAGTAATGCCTAGCATTCATGAATCTTAAAATTTTAGGATTTAGATTGCTTTTCAAAAATCACTCGGGTCTACAAAAATTTTCCAATAATTCTCAATATATTTTTTCGCATACTTTTCTCGGGACTTGCAAAATGCTGGTTGGGGGTTGTGTTGAGGGTCAAATATTGCATATTAGACCCCATTTATTACCTTGATTTACGAACATGATACTATTTAACAGCCTGTTTTAATCGTGTTTATGTTGTAAGGTGGATTTATAAGTGTGGACTGAAAAAGGGTGCTAAGGGCATGGATTTGATGCTCTAGAATTACCAAGGCAAGGGATGGACCCCAGGGGACCAAGATCGATGGATTTACATGCCAGAGATCCAAGAAAACTGAGAAACTGAAGCCCGAGTAGCCCGAAAATCAGCCCGAATGTAAGATCACGGGGTTCCCACCACCCATTCGGCTCGAAACTACATATATAGCCTGAAGACCATAAATTTACCATACATGTTGATTTTCAACCACTAGATCCTTGTGGAAGTAGCCCAAATGATAAAAGAGCCACTAAATCCTTGATCTGGGGCCTGCCCGAGATCTTCATATACTTCCAATTTGGTCTCAACCAATTATATGACGAGTCAAGGCAGATGGATGAAGAGGATTTCTCATAGACATTATAGTGGACCCCACATGGGATTAACGTACGTGCAGTGCACGTGCACCGGACCAAGAACCTAGTTAAAAGGTCGATGACCCAAACCAGTTTCTGCGCACGCACAGCGTGCGCAAGGTGCGGACGCTGTGATGATCAGTGGGCCCCACTCATTACCCAATTCAATGATCTGAACTGTCCATATGCTCTGCAATATGGCCAAGACCTGGGCTATGATTCCTTTCTGGTCCCATGCAATGGATCGTGTGAATTTTTCATCCAAACGGAAGATAGAAGGTGAAATGCAAAGTTCCGTGGGCCACATCTAATATGAGCCAAAATAGTCCATTACTGAATGGTTTTTCATGAGGAGTCTAATGGACAGAATAGATTTCTTCGTCTGTATCGATCATGGCCTCAATCATCATGGCAGAAAATGCATTGCGGCGGCTCTGTTTCTGAAACAGATACTGCGGACAATCTTTGTGGGCCACCATCGGGGCCTAACAGTCAAATCCACACCATCCATCATGAAGATGATCTCGAGCGAGTCAAACCCAAGTCGACCGTGTGTAAGCATGCACACGCACACACTCTCTACAATAGTTATAAGAATCCATTCCGCCACGTTCAAAGCACTACAATAGATGTGATTCTTTGGGCCACACCAAATTTGGATTAAAAAAACATGGTTTTTAGGGCCAAGATTCCACGAGGCAGCTAATGCACGGAGTGGATTTCTCCGTCGACAGCAATATGGGGCCCACCGAGCATCCCAGCGCAAGAACTTGCGAAAGGATGCACGTCCGGATGCTGCTGGCCACGAAGGGGAGTCTGTGATCTTGGCCATGATGGGATGTAAGATCCGATCCGTCTAGAAGATGCCAAAGGGGATTCTGATCCTGCTCATCAAGGCAAGTCAGAAAGCTAGGACCGTCAGCCACCATAAATCTGAGCTGACGTAAGTCAGTTTCTAAGATCATCCACACTAAAACAGGGACTTAAATTCTTAGCTGCATAAAGAGCTTTGCCTCCACTCCATCATCTTTAGCTGCATGAGTCTCCACCGACCTCCATCAGCTTATAAAAAGGAGACGTGCAGGAGAGAAAAGGGAGGCAAGGACGTGGAGCAGAGAGAGTTTGTTTAAATTTTTTGATTTGTTTAATTCTTATTTTTTTATGATTATTTTTGAGAGATTTAACCTCATCATGTTGGGCTAAACCTCTTAGTTAAGGCTAATAGGTGAAGCTTGTAGCGTGATGGGAGACCTTTTGCTTGTGTTTATTTATTTATTTATTTAGGTTGAATTGAACTTTATATTAGTTTGATTATGGGAATGCTTTCAGTTTTTAATGGTCTGTTATGACTGAAATTACAATGGGTCTGTGATAGCTTTGAGCATGTTCCTTGCTTTATTTTGATTATGACGTCAGGAAGCCCTTTTGTTCACCATTGTCTCCTGGGCTTGGTCGGATGACGGTACCCTTCTTAACCTTCATACATTGTTGATTGGTTGGTAATTAGTTTAATTCTGTTGTTTACTTTGTTTCCTGGGCATGGTTTGGTTATGGAATCTATTCTATTTTATATACCTTTTATCTCTTTAAAATTATATCAAAGGAAGTTCAGTTAATTTTCATGGTTACACCCTTCAACTGGATAAAGATGGATCTAAGTCCAGTTGCATTTTTTTATGCAGGCATAAGATCTCCCTGATCTCTACAAGTGGATCCTCTGAATCCCTAGTTTCCTTTCCCTAAATTCCTTAAGTTTTAGATTAATATTTCACCATTATTCCTTCACTTTTATTCAATTTAAATTTCGTCTTAGTCTAGTTCTAGTTCTACTTAATTTCAGATTACGTACAGGTATCAGTCTCTTAGGATTCGACCTCGGTCTTACCGAGTTTATTACTATATCACGACCCTGTACTTGGGGAGTGAATACCTACGTAGCCAATGTCATATGTAAGATGCAATCACAAGTCATGTCAATCCTCATCTGAATCTACATATTAATACAGTTTAGCTTTGGACAATCATCATGGTCTAATACGCTCCAAATGGCATTGCCCCTTCCCCAGGCGCACAGTCCAAGTGAGCATAAGAGACCTCACTATCCGCCTAGCCAATAGTCTACCAATAGTTATCTGGCACGTCAATAGCAGACCAAATTACGAGCTGGTCAGACCCAGTTAGAATTGGCTACTACCCTCGGGTGGATAAGGGCACACCCTCTTCCAACCAACCACGACGCAGTGGGAGACGCATCCTAATGGTATTCGGCACTCGTGTGCTCATACATCCAATCGGTTATGTTGGAGCATCCTCTTGGTACCATAAGGGTTTAGGGATTTTCATCCAGGGACATCTATGGTGCCTCATGTAGAACCAAAACATTTTCGGTGTCCAATCCGGCCATCCATGATATGCCCGTGGAGGTCTCAGCCCTGATGTCACTAGGGCGAACAGAAATCATATCACACAAATGCAAAGATGCATGAGTTATACAATTCAATCATGCATTAGTCCTGCGCATACCACGCGTTCATATGGGGAAACTCCATCTCTCAGGGAGTCTCAAAAATAGTCAGGCCAATGGCATATATTATGGTCAATCACTCCTCATAACAAGCATGCAAGTGATACATATGGGCATGAATCATGGTGTATGTCATGCATGATTATCAATCATAATAATGATCAGCCTTACACAATCATAATGGCCTCACGCATCGAAATGGGCATCATACAATCATCACGAGCCTCGCACAATCGACTTCATACAATCAAAATGGGCCTCATACCATTATAACGGTCCTCATACAATCACAATGGGCCTCATACAATCACAACGGGCCTCTCACAATCACAACGGGCCTCAGACAATGGGCCTCATATAATCAAAACAGGCCTAATACCATCACAATGTGCCTCATACAATCATAATGGGTCTCATACAATCATAATGGGCCTCATACAATCACAATGGTCCTACATATCACAATGGGTCAACGTATCACAACGGTCCTATATATCATAATGGGCCAACATATCACAATGGGCCTACATATCATGGCCACAAGATGGGTTCCAAGGTTTGAGTAGTACTACAGGGTATGGTGGAAAACATTATTCTCAATGAGGGCTTAATAAGGGGAAAATAGTAATGGGCTTAACAATGGGCTCTAGAGAGTTTGTAATGTGGACATTTAACCATCATTGCTCCTAAAGTGCTGCCTGTCTTAGATTATAACTTATCATGGAGAATGAGCTTAGCAATGGGGCCTAGGGAGTTTACAATGTGGGTATTTAACCACCATTTTCTCCTAGAATGCGGCCCACTATAGAGACTATCTCACAATGGGGCCCATGGACCTTAACTAGCTAGAAAAATGGATGGGCATCATAAACATTATCATATACATCATGGTGGGATCAACATCATATTTGGACCTTGCGTAAGAGTCTCATATATCACAATGGGCTTCATCACATGGGCCTCACATACATCACAATGGGTTTCATCACATGGGCATCATCACATCACAATGGGTTTCATCCTATAGGCCTCATATACATCACAGTGCACCTCATCACATAGGCCTTATATTCATCACAATAGGCCCCATCCCATAGGCCTCATATACATTACAATGGGTCTCATCACAGGGGACTTATATACATTATAGTGGGCCTCACCACATAGGCCTTATACACATCACAATGGGCCTCATAAAAGGGCTTCACATACATCACAGTGGGCCTCATCACATGGAAGGTAAGGCTCATACAAGATAGCCCATACTAGATGGCCCACTTAAGTGTTTGAGCCCAACAACACCTGGGAGTTGTTTTTTAGATTTTAGATACTGCATGAAATTCTTTGTGAAGGTGGTGGATACCACTGACGTGGCCCCACAAATTTTACATCAAACAGATTTTTGTGCAATGTTGGTTCTGGGCTACTTTAGAGTCAGATTCATGATCACGTGGGGCTTACATATGGTGAAAGAGAATAACCACCTGGTAGCTCTATGTATGGTCCTTACAATTTAAAGGCAGACCTCATTGGTTGGGTGAGTACAATTTACGGTGATGACCCAAACATGGGTACTTGGAGAAATTGTACGGAAAATATTGTGCAGAATTAGTTTTGGCCCAATTTTAAGTACATCCCATGATCACAAGGGACCACATTTCGGTGTACCATTAGGTGCCCTTGGTAATACTACATATGTACTTCAAAAATTATAAGTTGGGACCAACTAGTTGTGCACACGTAATATTTGGTATAGGGCCAAACATAGGCACTTTGATTTTCTGAACATAATTTTTTTGCACAACCATGCTTGACCACATTTTGGGATCCACTCCCTGATCATGTGGGGTCTGATTTGGCCCAATTAAAATATTATTTATCTATTCATTATTGTAGTTTAGAGGTTCCAAGTGGTGGCCTACTCAAACCTCCACCGTGTGGTCCACTACAGAGGTCCAAAGTTGGTATAAAACACAAATAATCAGACAGTTTTCAGAAATGGGGCCTGTCACAACTTAGGGCCTAATTTCCAAACACTTAGGGATCATTCCTAACAAAAATGTTGGGACATCCCAGTTCACTTATATCAGGATTAAACATCTCCCAAAGTGGGATCCGTAACTACAGAGCGTGGGGCCTACTACAAGGTGTCAAAGATGACTACATGCAATACAGTTTAGTACTTGTAATTTTTTCAGCAAACAGAAAGTGTAAAGGGAATGAAATAGATCTGATGGTAAGTGGGGCCCACATACTAGAAAACCATAGATAAAAGACACACAAAAATCTACATGGGCTCCCAGATTGGATGAACTAATAAAATGTATAAATCACAAGTGATCCCATACCTAAGTGGGTCAATGAGAGGATAATTTTTATGTATAACATAGATCCAACATATTCATCAAGTAACACATGAAATATATATTGAGGAAATCTCTATGATCAGATTCTCTGGTGGAAGATCTGATCCAATGGATGTTTTGGGAACGAGTCATTCAAGCCGTTTATAGGTTTCCAACCATACAGAGCCTTGGATCTAATTGGACCTCACATAGAAACTTAAGATTTGTCTTAACAGAAGTATCTATTGGAACAAAATTTTCTAAATTTATCATGAAAGAATCTAACCATAGGAACCATACATATAATTACTAACTATCTCAATTAAGTTAAGAGCAAATATCAAATACATCTGACCGTTGGAATCACGGATATGGCCCAAACAAGAATGGTCATAATAAGCTCTCAAATACATCTTTCATATAAGGCCAAGAAATCAGTCGTACGAACTCCGATTGAGGCTTATTATATACCGTTGGAAAGATGGTTCAATTTTTTACTAATCCAACCCAACATATATTTTTATTACATTCATTAAAAGAGTTAAAAAATGTGTCCAATTAGGCAAATTGGAATCCTGCATGTGCTGCTCGACAACAGCCAAGTAAACATGATGTTACGGATGATTGGACCATTTGCTAGCTATGAAATTTTGTCGAGAGTTAGTTCAAACGGTGATTCATAATATCCCCAATTTTCAACTCTAATCTTACCAATGGTTGATTTTATATGATTTTTAGAACTCACTGTCCAGAAACAAAAATAAGATTACAAATGAAGGGTATAGATATGATGCTCATCATGGTGGACCATACTGACATGGGCCACTTTTCTGACCACCATAGATATAAATACACGCACACAAGAACTCCACACTAGTGGGCCCCACACATATCAAGAAAATAAAAAGGGGAAGAAAGAGGAGGATGAGGAAGATGGAAGGAGGGGTGTAAACTCACTTTAATGGATGGATGGTTGGATGATGATGTGTGGTCCACTCCCTTTTGATCAATGGTGGGCCACATCTTGGCCCCACTCTCTCTCACTCTCTTAAAATTTCAGAATTTTTTTAAGTATAGGAAAAGGAAAAGTGTAAGAGAGTTCCTACTCTTACATAGGGAATTGGGGGTTGAGGTTGCAAAATGATGTGGCAAGTTCATGGGATCTCATTGGTGCTAAAAGTGAGGTGGAATGTGACGTATGGTATAGGTAGTGAATGGATGAGGTGAATGGTGCTAAGCACGCATTAGCCAAGGTAGAAGAAATCTAGACATGCATTGACTAATGGATGGATAAGGGTTATGGGTTGTAGGTGATGCATGGTAGATGATGAAGTGGAGTATTGCAATTTATTGTTTGAAGTAATGTGAAACAAATCAATACATGCATTAGATGCATGTATAGGATGAGGTGGACATGAGCCATGATTAGTTTCTAAGGCATGGGAAGAGAGTTAATGATGAGTTTTTAGATAGAATCCGATTTTGTCTTATAGTGCTTGTCTTATATGTGCTAAGTTCTTATTTTGTCATGTAGAAATTGTCCTATTTGTTGGTAATTTCCATATTCTAAAAGTTGGCTTTAGGCCCACATGGGCTCAAGTCCAATAGGCCTAACATAGTAAAGGTTGCTTGTGTTACTAGATAAATAATTTGGGCTGTACATTCGATGGGTCATATCTCACTAACAGAGCGTCGGATTGACACACGGTTTTCACCATTGCGACCGCAATGACGATGCGGTCCACATGATAGAAACTCATGGTTATCTAGAAGAAATCACTTTAGTGAGTTTTCTTGGTGCACTAGGATCTAGTGTATGTTTTATCAACCGTGCTAGTTGGGACACGTGTGCACACGACCGATGTTGCAAAAGATCAAGATCCCCCACTGCCCCTATGATCCCTTCTAAGTTACAAATCATACATCAAAGGGGGTCTTAAATAGGATCTAAACCATCAATTGGTAGGCCCCACTTGGTCCATCACACAAATAACAATCTAGTCCTATAAACACCCACCAATGATCTTCTTCTTTAACTCCTTGGAATCCTTGGCTCTTAAGCTTTCCCTTTGATGGAGGATGATGAGATTTGAAAGGTGGAGATGAGAATTGACGGTGCTAGGAAGTGGACCACGCCAGGCTCTCCTTAATTTCCTTAGAGCTTGGACAGTCTCTCCTTATTTGGTTGCTTAGAAAATGGGTAGGGAAGAGAGAGAGAGAGAGAGAGAGAGAGAGAGAGAGAGAGAGAGAGGTTGTAAGGGGGAGGGATGGGTGTGATGAGTGACTGATGGGTGTACTTGACTCGAGAGGTATGGGTTATGTTGACCATGGGGAAGAGAGGTTTGGGTGAGTGATGGGTTATACTTGATTTGATTGATGTGATTAATTTGATAGATTGGGTAGAGATTCTCTCGAGATTTACAACACATGGTATTTTTCTCAATATGAATGCGGGCCCACAACTCCTGGCCTGCGTATCACATCAACGTGCGATACGCGGCATTGAAATTATGACGACGGCGCGGTCAATAGGGTACAAGTTTCGAGTCGAGTCAACACAGATCTATATTATGCGACTTAGGGTCGCACGCAAATGCTGATTATAGGTCACAGATTATTGGAATTCAACAAGGAGGATCACGGAAGTCTAAGGAACGATACAGATTAGGATACAGGCCTTATAAATTACCTTAGAAAAGAACTTACCTTAATTATTTTGTACAGATTTGATCTATCTCAGTCTCTCCCTGGCAACGATGCCAAAAACTTGATTGCTTGCCTCCAAGTGCAGAGGTTTGTAAGTAATATCCCGCGAATATAGGGTCAAATCCACAAGGAGATGAATTACGAGAAGGAGAAAATCAAAGGTAAAATAAACTAAGTAATAAAAACTAAACTGATGATTTGATTTTGAAATTTTTGAATGGATGTAATTCAACTGAATTAAAACAACACCCAAGATTCAAAGTTCTACACATAGGTTAATGTTTAATAATAATGATTAAGGGTGTACATCGAGTCGAATCAAGTCGAGCTGGTATCAGCTCTACTCGAATCGGCCACTGGTTGACCTCAGCTCGAACTCGGCTCGGCTTGGTTTGGTCACCAACTCGCGCCAAGTTCAAGCCAAGATCGAGCTGAGTTTGTCATTGAGCCATTTCCACAAACACCTGAATTGCAACTTCAAAATCCCACCATTTTACAAACAAAGGTAATGGTTTTACAGATATTTTATCAAACACCTTCTATGCAACATAAAAACCAAGAAAAATAAAGAGAAAAAGGGCAATTGTTTCATGTACATACCTTCCTTGCCACCAACCACATTTTGTTAAGTCATTTTATCAAACGGTTGTTGAGTAACATCAATGGCAAAGTAACCAAGTCATTGAACTGGTTTGATTCGAGCTGGATTCGAGTTGGATTCGATCTGAGTCGAGTCAAGCTAGGGCTTACTTAAACTCGTCTCAAACTCATTTTCGAGCTTAAAAAATCAGGTCGACTCGGCTTGAACTTAGCTTCGAATCGAGTTAAATCAAGCTTTTTTTAGTCGAGTCGAGTCGAGCGAGCTAACCGAGTTAGCTCGGTTCGTGTACACACCTAATCATGATGACTTGGATAACACAACTAGGATCCGAGCACTATGGTTGGCCTAATCAGAAAATAAAACAGTTTGAAAATTTTAATTAAATGATATAAAGGGTTAGAAAATCATGGATTTGTACCATTGATATATATTCTCAAGTGCTAGTGATTTTAAGCATACAATATCCATGAGATAATGACTCAAATAAATGTAGTAGGTTCAAAACCTCTCCTATCTAGGGAATCTAAATGATTCAGGGTAAGCCTATCCATCAATGTGTATTTCATATGATGGAAACATATGAATCTCATATGGGGATAAAAAACTAAACCTAAAAAATTGATAATATGCATACACCATTCTTTTCATCATTAAAACAAGCAATTATCATAACTATAAAAACATTAAACTAATGTACTTCCCTTCTAGCTTGGGTTAGAGGGAACTTCGAAAAATATAACTAAATTGTACAAATAAAAAGCAACAAGAAAAGAAAGAAATACAAACAGAAAAGAAAGAAAAAATAAATAAACAAAAACTTGAAAGGAAAACAAGAACTATGAAACTTGGAAGCTCTCTAAAAGAAAGTAGAACAAACCCTAGATCTTGTTTTGGGATGCATTGAATGATGCTTAAGAATGCCCTGAGAAGCCGTATTTATAAGTGGGGAACTCCCTCTTTCAAACTGGCTTGAAAAAATAAATCAGAAACTACTTCAAAACCGCTTACTCCGCTTAGGCTCCGCGTAAACCCTTCGATGTCATCGAACAACATTCGATGTCATCTAAGACTGACTTTAATGTCATCTAAGACTAGCATCGATGTCATCGAAACTGTTTCGATGAATCTAAGCTTAGATCCTGTAATTTTCTACACTTCCTTTTCCACTTGGTTTTCTTGACTCTTAAGGCCTTGAAATCTTCAATCTTAGTCTCCAAAAGTTGATTCTTTTACTAGGTGATTCTTGCACATCAAATTCATGGTTTTAACATTATTTTCAATCTAAGCTCTTAAGTTCATCTTGCAACACAAACATGTATAAAATATGCCATTAAGCATTATCATGTTCATAAAACCAAGATATAAATGGGAAAAAATATGCAATATTTGACACTTAACAATATACCAATCCCACAAGTAATTATAGGAGAATTGTGAAGATTAGAAATGATTCCATCACCCTACTATGCCCAAGGGACGATGGTGGACAACGGGACTTACTAATTTCACAATCTCAATTCAGAGAAAGAAGATATTCAAAGCAATCGTAGATCCATTGTAATTTGAGTCACAACAAACCATTAAACAATAAAAATATTTCTTAATAAAGAACTACAATCCATAAGAGTTCAACAAAACATGAACCAAAATAAAGTGAACATGCTAATCACGCTACAAGCTTCAGCTCTTATCCTTAGCTAAGAGGTTTACCCAACCATAGACATGATTGAACTAAAAACTCTTAAACAAAACATCAACTAAGGAAGAAGACGAAAAACTCCTGAACGGTGGCTCCACCCTTTTTCTCCACTCCTCCAACCCTATAAGATGTTTAGGGATGCCTTAGGGACTCTTATTTATAGTTGTACATCACCTCCTTTCACACAGACTTGGAAAAATCTGGAAACTGCCTCAAATTTATGCAGTCCGTGCAAAACCTGTGTAACCCTCGACTGGTCGAGGACATCCTTTGACTGGTCGAGGGTTACCTTCGACTAGTCGAGGATGATGGGGATTTTAGAATCTGATGTTGCTACAGTTCGAGTCGAAGTTTCCTCGACTAGTCGAGCAAGATCTTAGATGAGTCGAAGGAGGGCTTAGACTAGTCAAAGCAGACATATTTTTAAGGCTCTTTTTCTTCACTTCAAGCCTTCAATTCTCTTCATTTTTCACTTAGTTTTCTTGGATATTTGGCATGTAAATTCTTCATTCTTGGTCTCATAAGATCCATCCTTATCTTTGATGATTCTTGAGCGTTAAATCTATGCTTTTAACATCCTTTTTCAATCCAAGCTCTTAAATTCACATTGCAATACAAACATGATTAAAATAGAATACTAAGCATTATATGTTCATAAAATAAAGTAATAAATAGGGAATAATATGCAATATTTGACCCTCAACACAATCTCCAATCAGCATTTTGCTAGTCCCGAGCAAAGTATGCTAAAAGTTTTTTGAGAACCACATGACAAATTCTATAAGCTCAAGTGATTTGGTTTTTTTTTTTTTTTTTAAAAAAAAAAAAACTACAATCCAAATAATAGAATTCTAAGATACATCAATGTTGAGCATCACCTTCTCCTCAACTCCAGCACTCAGCAAATTTGACAATCTAGTTCAAAGTATTAATCTATAAATTAGAACAATTCTAAACATTGAGTTCCGTGGGTGCATAGTGAAATCTGGACTTATCACAATGAAAGGTTTAATTCTTAATTTTCATGATAACATTGATAATTAAAAGAGCATTTAGGAAAACCAAAAATTACCTTATAGTTCCTCTTTTCATTCTTTCACATTTTAATTTTTTCATTGATGGCTTTCATACTATGTCATCCTTTTTAAAGATCTTTAATAGGTAGCCGTTTTCGACGATAATTATTTTTTTCTTTAGCTAAATATTTATTTATTTATTATATTATTATTATTTTTTCAATTCTTCTCATTGTACATGATGAAAAAATTCCCCAGGTTGGTTCCTTCCATGCTTAATAATCACCAGGTTAACAATTCAATGTTGACCGAAGCTTTAGTGTGAAAGCTAAATGTGACATGTGCAATCATGACTCGATCAATGTTTAAAACTTTAACTCATGGATTAATAATTCGAACTTAACTTTGAAATATCCAAGTAACCGAATCTAAGAGACATAAATCATTAAGCATCTTATAATTAATTTTTATTTTCAATTTTCTACAAATTTTGCGCAAAGACTATGAAAACAACTGATTAGCGTGCCTAATCTCCCATCCCTAACCTAAAATCTACCTTTTCCTTAATGTAAAAGTAATAAGCATGTAATGCAAAAAATGGAATGAAAAGAAAAGGGAAGTGATGGAGAGATAATGCCTGAAGAAGGAATTTTGAGGCTTTTCCAATCTCAGTGTGAAAAATGGGTTAGCACAAAAGGCTCAAACCGATGTTAAGAAAACTATCGTAAACAAATGAAAAGAAAACTATCCTAAACAGAGGAAGTGAACTATCCCAATCCTATGAAAGTAATCAATTCTAATCCTAAACTAGGAAAACAAGGGAAATCTACTCAATCATGTAAGAAAGTTCCTCCTCCAGCCAGTATCTTGATAAATTTCTCAGTAGGTTTCTCAATAAGATCATCTAAAAGTCCTTTTTGCAATAGGCTTGGATGCCCTGGAGCATGAATTTCCAGAGAAAATTATGGACATCAGCATAAGGTTTCCTTTTAATCTCCTGAGGTGTCCAAAGTATATATGATTCACCTGTGACAGAGAAAGTTTTAGATTTAGTACACCATGGTGAATCAAAGACTACAAGTAGATAAAATTTAGAAAAATTCTCAGTAGATGATGTAGTCTTAACACATTCCAAAGTTTCAGACTTTGGTTCAATTGTCAACTTTCCCTCTTGTAATAGTAAACATTCAAGATCTATGGAGGGAAGGGTTTTAGAATAAAGGTTCTCTCGGTCAGTAAAAACTACTGAGATTTTGTCTTGTAAGGCATTCACTACATCTTGTATCATGGGATCGTTTGAATCTGCAAAGTGTGCCAAGAAATCTTTCGAAGAGTTAGAAAATTCAGTTGAGAGTGGCTTATTCTCCACATTGAGGTTTGTGATGGTTTGCCCATTGGTTCTATCATCTTTAGAAGTGGATGGAAGCATGATCTCTTTCTTTTCATCACAGTGAGAATAAATCGTCACTGGGTGTATCTCGCCCTACCTAGGAAGAGACTCTTCCTCGACATTTATCTCAAGCATGTCATATGGCTGGAGTAGAACTTCCTATACCTCATGATCACTTTCTTGAACCATAATTGAAGTTGATTCTAATGAATCTTGGGCTGTAAACACATGATTCTCATCCCCATACTTATCATAGTCCAATTTAGTATAATTCATAAGTGAGATGAGATCACTTACCTCACACTATTTTTCTAGGTTGAGTTGAGGCTTGAATAAACTACCGTCTTATTCATTATTGAAGTCAAGTGTGTTGTATGACTGGAGTGTGTCGGTATCATTATATTTGAAAGACACCCATGTCTCTTAATCATTCCTTTAGATGGTCATCGAGATCGACTTTTCGAGAAATTGAACCGTATGCTCATTAACACAATCCAAATTTTCATTCTCAATTTCAGTACTCTGCACAAGCGAGTTAGGATCACTTTCCTCGCATTATGTTTCCAGATTGGGTTGAAGCTGGTATGAACTAGCCTCTTCCTCCTCATTAAGATGTGACTGACGCTCTTGAATGGTGGTTTCAATCACCTCTAATGATTTCATAATACCTACGACTGCTTATGTGACATATTTGTTAAATTGTTCTTGAGCACCTATGTATTTCTGAATTGACTCATCTTGGATTATTTTCGGTTAAATCTCATAAGTAGGGAATCTAAGGGAGTAGTCATTAAAATCAATTGGCGGTTCATCTCTTTAATGTTGATGTTTCCACTGATTATAGTCATATGGGTTATAGGTGAAAGAATCTGATGGTCGTTGGTACATATTATCACCCATAATATAATCACACATTATTTTCTTCTTGTCTGATGGGTGATAATACTTCTCACTCCCATAATTATATAACCCCAACATTCACATACTATTTTCTTAATCAGTGAAGTATAATTATTCTCCTACATATGATCACATAAGGACTTCTTAACTGGTGGAGCATTATATTCCATTTGGTTCTCGATGATATTTTCAGAAATACTTTGAGACATGGACTATTTCCTCTTATAATTATTATACATCCCTTCTCATTGTCTCTTAGTTATCTCAATATACTAACGTTCCGACTCTTGCATAGTGAAACCCTAATTCTGAATCTAATCCTAAAAAAGAAAAAAAGAAAAATCCTATAGAAATATGGAAAGTAAGTAGATGAGAAGTTAGAAGGAAGTTACCAGATTGGAGGGGATTTATGTTAGAATCCTACAAAAGAAAAAGGAAAGTGAATTAGTTTCTATTAATTTTATTTTATTTTATTTTTTTAAAAAGAAACCTAGTTTCTAAAAAAAAAAAAAGGAAAGTTCTAAAAATAGAAAATAGAAAGTTTCTAAAAAGAAAAAAAAGTTAGTTTCTAAAAACTGAAAAGGAAAGTTTTTAAACCTAGAATTAAAAGGTAGTTTCTAAAAATAGAAAAGGAGAGTTTCTAAACCTAGAATTAAAAAGAAAAATTAGTTTCTAAAATAAAATAGAAAAACCGTAATCTTAAACATAGAAAATAGAAAAACCATAATCTTAAACTAATTACAAAACTAGTCAATCTAAAAAAAACACAACTGTTAGTGCCCAGCAACGGCACCAAAAACTTGTTCACAAGCCCAAGTGTAGGGTCACGATGTAGTTATAATCTCGGTAAGACCGAAGTTAAATCCACAGGGAATGAACTTATGTGTCTTCTGAAAGTAATTAGAACTAGAAGTAGACGAAGATGTAAAACTAAATCTGAAATATTTGAGATAGTGATTTTAAATATGGTAATTAAAACTTATAAATTTAAAGGTGGTCACTAAGGTGTCAAGGATCCACTTGCAGCAATTGGGACACTACCTTGCATGATTTAATAAATCTAACTGGAATCAGAGTCCTATCTTATCCAGATGGAGAAAGGAGAGACAGTCAGATTTATGAACTTCTCATGGATCTAGTCTTAACGGATGAGAGTTATGAGGTTTGGAAGTGATTTCATCACCCAACCATACTCAGGAGACAATGGAAAATAATAGGATATACCAATCCCACAACCAATCATAAGAGAATTGTGAAGATTAGAAAGGATTCCATCAGCCTACCATGCCCAAGGGACGATAGTGGACAACATGATTTAATAATTTCACAATCTCAATTTAGGGAAAGAAGATATTCAAAGAAATCGTAGATCCATTATAATTTGAGTCACAACAAACCATTAAACACTAAAAATATTCCTTAATAAAGAACTAGAATCCATAAGAGCTCAACAAACATGAATCAAAACAAAGAAAACATCCTAATCATGATACAAGATTCACCTCTTAGCCCTAACTAAGAGGTTTAGCCAACCATAGACATGATTGAACTAAGAACTCTTAAACAAAACATCAACTAAGGAAGAAGAAAAAAACTCCCGAATGGCAGCTCCACCCTTTTACTCCACTCCTCCAACCCTATAAGATGCCTAAGGATGCCTTGGGGACTCCTATTTATAGTTGTGCATCACCTCCTTTCGCACCAACTTGGAAAAATTAGGAAACATCCTCAAATTTACGCAGTCCGCGCAAAACCTGCATAGCCCTTGACTGGTCGAGGACATTCTTTGACTGGTCGAGGGTTACCTTTAACTAGTCAAGGATGATGGGATTTTAAAATCTGATGTTTTTGGACTTTGAGTTGAAGTTTCCTTAACTAGTCGAGCAAGATCTTAGACAAGTTGAAGGAGGGCTTAGACTAGTCGAAGCAGACAAATTTTTAAGGCTCTTTTTCTTTACTTCAAGCCTTTAATTCTCTTCATTCTTCACTTGGTTTTCTTGGATCTTTGACATGTAAATTCTTCATTCCTGGTCTCACAAGATCCATCCCTATCTTTGGTGATTCTTGAGTGTTAAATCCATGCTTTTAGCATCCTTTTCAATCCAAGCTCTTAAATTCACCTTGCAACACAAACATGATTAAAATAGAACATTAAGAACTATCATGTTCATAAAACTGAGTAATAAATGGGAGATAATATGTAATATTTAACCCTTAACATAATTCCAATTTTGGCATGTCTGCAACCACCCTTATTAGGAAAGAATCGTATGAACACCTTCTTCCCACCCCAAATGACGGACTCAAATTCTTCCTTAAGATCAAAGAAGTAGGCAGTAGTGTGGTCGTGGTTATGGTGGAAGTGACAATATTTTCATTTATATCTCTTATCTGCATCAATCTTCATCCTGCTCAGCCACTTCAGGATCCTTTTGTCATGAATTTCCATAAGAACTTACTCAGGAGTAGCTTTTAATGGAGTATAGGAGTGGGACCTTCTTTCCAGTCATCGGCTAGGATGTGAGCCTCTATTTGGATCATTGTCCTTTCTCTTCTTACTGTTGACGGTGGGGGTTCTCTCTCCTCCTTACGCTTTTTATCCTTGGTTAAGCTTCCCAAGCTCCCTATTAGCTTTTCATGAGTTGAAGAAGTCCTATGTGTTAGAGTACTTCTGAGCTTCGTTAAGAAGGTCAGTTAAGGTGGTTGGAGGGTTCTTGCCAATTCAGAAGAGGAACTTTCCTTCTCGAAGGCCAGATATCATGGTGGACAGAGCTATCTGGTCAAAGTAACCATCCACTTCCACTGCCTCCTTGTTAAAATGAATAATGTATCCTTTCAGTAGCACTTCCTCCCTTTGGTTAACAATGAGGAGGTGGGTCACTAGCTTCCTTTTATCTTTCCCTCTGATAAACTACGTTATGAAGGACTTACTAAGCTGGGTGAAAGAGCTAATTGACTTCAGTTTTAACTTCCTGTACCACTTTCTCGCTACTCTTGACAAGGTCAGGGAGAACGCCCGTCACATAACTAAGCTATAGGCACAGTGTAACTCCAACCATGCCCTGAAGGATTCCAGGTGCTCGGTCGGATCTCCGACTTCAGAGTAGAGAGTGATTCGAGACATCTAGAATCTCGACAAAAGTTGAAATCTCATGATGTTGTCAATAAACAGTGGTTCTGTTTCCTTCAAAATGGCCTTAACTGAGGTCAAAATTCGAGCGCAATGTGCTTGTTGAATATCACTGAGTTGTCCTCGAATCACCTTGTGCTCGGATTCCTATGGGATCTTGTTCTCTGCTATCACCTCGGGAGCTTTCCCGCACTTTCTTTTCTCTAGTGTATGGCATAAGTCAGAGTCAGCATGTGTGGTGGCTCCCGCGGTGTGTGTGGGTGCGTGGCTATGTTACCCTATTTGCTACTTGACTATGTGCAAGTCGTCAGGTACTTGAGGGGGTTGAGATAGCACAATAGTCACGCTCAATTTTGATCCATGGTCAGGAGGTGAATTCTTCCTTTCTAGTACTCGTATAATTTGGTTTATATTGTTGGTTAAGGCGTCAACCTAATTTTCCAATGAGACGAGTTGACTTCTCCAGTTGCTAGACCTCTGTGCGAGCACCAAAGGAGCAGAGTCGGCTTGATATTGTGAGGGAGGATCATGGGGATCAGCATTCTCCTCTTCTAGTGTGAGGGCTTATGCAGCAATAATGATGAAGACTTTCTTCCTCCCTTTCACCATTGTAAAGTAAATGGAGATACGATAGGTGAATTCAAGGTAGCTTGGATGTTGATTCCGATAGACAACGCCAAAATGTTGATACTAAAATCTGATTGTCCTTGTTAGACCGCCGTGTACTTGCAAGACCAGATAACAATGGGGGCCCTGGTTGTAGCCGAGGACCCTCTAATGCCTGAGTTAAATAAGCACTCTGGGTCTAATTGTATTAGCATTTTTGTGCATACATTCTACCGTAGGTGAGATTCTTATTTATAGTCTCTTTATACCTCTTACGTATATGGCAATGCCACTGCTAGGCAGATACGTATCTCAGAAGGGATCATCTTCCGGATATGTAGTGATTATCTGGGCAGGATCTTCAGCAAAAATCTTGAGGAGGTAATCCTCCTGTACAGAGAGGAGTATCTCCTAGTGGTCGGCATCCGAGGAGGTCATGGTCGACGACTGATGCCAACTTCTAAGTCGAGTTGGACGAGATCCTGTGGGCTGAGCTTAACTGTTGATCAATGGACGAGGCCTATCTTCAAGGTTGGGTTGGTACTTATAGTCATTCCTTGGTCGCAATAGTAAAATGCTAGATAGCCGATTGAGGCCATCATTGATGATCAACACTCAGATAGATTGCGGAGGTCGTGGTCGGCTTCTTGAGGTCCATCTCTTATCTTATCCCTCTTCTGAGATGTTTTCCTTGTTGTCTTTATTGGATCCTCGTTACTCCATCAATCTAATTTTACCCATAACAACAGAGTTTCTGTTATTCGTAGTAACAACTACTCTGTCAATCTAATTAATTTTTATGTGGTGCTAACGATTCAATAACTATCTTTGTAGCTCTAAAATGTTTCAGTTTATGTTCCTACCTATTATCAGGATATACTAAGAGAGATGTACGATTTAATGAGGCTTTTACAAAATATTTACTCATAGGTGGGGCAAGCTCTTCTATTTTGGTTCATGGTTTCTCTTGGCTATATGGTTCATCTTGGGGAGTGTGTGTATGATTCTACCATTGATGAAAAAAATAAAAAAATAGAATGCATAAATAAATGAATTAATGGTTAGGTCAAGTGGTGTTCCTATCATTCCATGCATTGATGAATTAATTAAAAAAAACAAATAATGCAACTGATGAGTCAGTGATCAGATTAAGTGTTATTGCTATCATTTCATGCATAATCGCAGAAAATGTGAACGTAGTGAAGTTAGCAATGAGATTCGTGGAACCTGACAAGGATAACTCACCATAAAGATGAATCAATCATGGGATCCAACTGAAAAACATGTCAAAAGTCAGGGGACGCAATCCCTTTCCATTAAAGCCAAACAAATAAGGAGGGTTACATTATAAACCTCGACTGGATGGAAATTGTGCTATAAAGGAGCATCACATGATTCAAAATTGAGTAGGGCTGTCAACGGGCTAGGCCTGAGGTTGGTCTTGGCCCATATTTTGAACTCACTACAACAAAAACTAGATTAGCCGACGATTTATGTGTCTTATTTACTGGCGCTAATTAAAATGGGCGTCGATTAGCGATCGGGTATATATACCGTACCAAAAGCCCTAGCCCTATTTTTCTCCCCTCTCCTGACTCTCTCTCTCTCTCTCTCTCTCTCTCTCTCTCTCTCTCTCTCTCTCTCGCTCTCACTCTCTCTCTCTCCCTCCCTCCCTCCCTCCCTCCCTTTAGATGCAATGACAGCCTCGATCCCTAATCTATTGTATTCTACATCCTTAATCCCGTCCCTCTCTCGGTGCCCTATCCTTCTGTCTCTCTCCCTCCCACCCTTTCTCCTCCCCGATCACGTCCCTCTCTCTCTCTCTCTCTCTCTCTCTCTCTCTCTCTCTCTCTCTTCTCCAGCTTTCTTTTTGTTTGAAAAGCAGCAACGTCTTCAGATCTGGCGATCTGTAAATGCTACCCGTGAAAACATCACTCGATGCCACTGCACTCGAATGCGTTTGCTGTGTCCGCTGCACTCGATCGATACTCTTTCTCTCTGCACCTCATTCCTCTCATGCATCTCCCGATTTCTCCAAATCTCCTAAAACCCTAGAGATTTTAGTTGATTTCTCTAAATCTTCTAAAACCTTATTCAACTCTGCAGCTGCCTGAACCGAAGAGACTGGTTAAGTGGTTTTTTTCCTCTCTTTTAATCACTAATGGATTTATTTTTTTACTTCACTAGATTTGGGATTTTACAGGCACTTATTTCTTACACAAAGCATGCTTATATAGAATTTGAGCTATAAGCATGTCACATGACGAAATTCCTGAAACAAATGTGTGTGATTTTTATGTTTGTTTTTCTTAATGGTTTGGTAGGTGTAACACCCCGGATTTTGGCCAATCTGAGATTTGACGTCCTTAGGCAATGGGTCAATTAAAACACCTGAAAAATCGTTCAGAACCGAATTCCATAGCCAAAGAAACCACTTAGGATAAATTTCTTTAGAAACTAAGCATAAGTTAGCTAGCGCAACGTTGGAGTGGCTGGGAAACAGTCCCTGATCACTTTAAATACGTTATACAAGGCCCAAAGCGAGTGGAACCAAGGGTGCTATAATGCTCTAAAGCCTCGGATCAAACTCTAAGCCGGTTTGTTCTCGGGACCTCCTTGAAACTTTGTATTGGATCTAGACCGCGCGTCGTAAGTCAGATGCCTACCATCTTAGACCGTTATGACCACTTAGCTGGGCTTGGCAATCGTTTCGAATATCAAGTCCGACTGACGATCACAGGCTATTTCATTGAGCCCGGACCGAAGAGAGTGTGAATAGGGACATAGTTGGAATTTCAAATTCAAATCTGGCACACAAATTTGACGCATCAGTATTAAGCATTCTGACCGTCAGAATACAGCCAAATTACACCCTTGGATCAGGAAAAATTTCTATTACATATCACGAGACTTATAGGCCTGATCTTGGTGCGGTGACCGTTAAACTGAAACTGGGCCGCCACGTGCGATCTGGGAACCCAACCGGTCTGAAAACTGGATGTGTGCTAGATCCAGTATGCATGAGCTTAAGTCCGACCGCATTTGGCCAGGGGACCTTCAGAAATGCCCTTTTGGACCGAAACGGCCCCGATTTGGTTAGGCACCAAGTAAACATTGTTCCCAAGCCTATTTTGGGCATGTTGTAGGCTATAAAAGGGGTTGAAACCCTCACTCCTCTCTCCCATCCGAATTTGAGAGAAGCCCTAGCTTGGGAGAGGGAAAGAAAAGTGAGAGATTGTGAGAGAGTGGGGGAGTTCTTCCTGCCACTTGTACTACGCGTTGCACGTGCTTAAGCAACACACCTCTACCGCTTTCCCGGCGATTCCACCGCGATCCTAGGTAAGTAAAAACCCTAAATAGTTGTTGATTTGAGTTTCCCTTGTTTCCATAGCGATGTAGCTTATGGATCTTGTGTATTAGGCTCCTTATTCGCCGTAGACGAAGCGTATACGCTCCGTTTCAATTCCCGAGTCTACAAGACATAAGGTGCGGATATTAGACGCTTTGATTGACTGTTTTCAAAGCTTTCAATGTCGTTTAATAGTAGATTCTTGACGGCAACGCCGTTTGACATGTACAACATGCTCTCCGTTTCCTGTTTCGTAAATTAACGAAGAATATGAGATTTAGGGCATTTTAGTCATTTGTAGGAAGTACCGTTTACATTCATATTTTGCTGATGTGATTGACATGGTTTGTTGTCGCATTAGGAAGTTAGGAATGCGTGCATAATTAGTTTGGCGAAGAGATTCGCCTAGTTGCGCACTTTGGGTCGACATACTATATGTAGACTTAAGTGTGTAGTGTATGTGTTTGTATAAATGCTTGTATTAGTATGTATTAAATTAAATGATGTTATTTGATAGTTTGTGATTGATTTTTCAATTATTATGCTGACCTAAATGATTTTCTACATGTTGACAAAATGCATGATTTCATTACATGCATGGAATGTATGTGCTTGAGGATTTGCTTAAGTTGAATATGCATGGGAAGTATGCCTTGAAGATTTGCTTAAGTTGAATGTTATAACATGTGCTAACATGCTCACATGATGTATTTCAATTCCAATACCTTTGTATAGTGTTAATGTAATTCCATAGATGTGTGGGACTTGACTTAGTCCAGGCAGTCGGTAACCGAGCGAATTCGTGGCTGACTGGTCATAGCCACGAACGACGCGTCGATGAATGTGATTCGTGTTGAGAGTTGGCGGCAGTGGTTAGGCCACGCGAAGTGTTTCACGCACTTCATGTCGTTCAATTCGAGATGCGATCGCACTAGTCGAGCCCGTCAAGTAACCCGACTGGCCGATGTTTGTTCACCTTGTATGTATCATAACTGCTTGAACCTAGGGTACTGAACTTACCATTGTAAACCCTATTAACCGTGGTACCTTGATCCACGAAGACTCATGAGCCGGGCATGGTGGTATGGGACACCGTGGTCGAGCTGTCGGCCTACGCTGGGGCCACAAACCTCCCCGTAGTGACCAGTGAGCACCTATGACTCGTGAGCAGATTATGGTGGTATGGGACACTATATTCTTGCTGTCGGCCTACACTGATAAGGTGATGGGGGAGCGGTGCAACGAGTGCGAGCAACAGCCCTGACAGCCCTTTGTAGTGACCGCGAGCGTATTCTGAGTCTACGGGAGGCGACGACCCTTCCGTAGCAGTAGAGTACAGTAGGCCTGTATTGATAAGGTGATGGGGGAGCGGAGCAACGAGTGCGTGCAACAGCCCTGGCAGCCCTTGCAGCGACCTACAAAATATACATCGTATGAGATTACTAGGAGTGACGACCCTAGACAGGATCTGTGTTGGGATTGATATAAGGGAGGTACCTTAGTTTCCCAATATTGCTGTATGAAAAGGACTAATAACAACTCGGTAATCATATCACCATGACATTGCATGTGCCTGGAAGATGTGGAGCACTTGAGGGAGTGCGGCATGCCGCGGTCGTAAGATGTTGCCGCATGAGGGTGATCGTCGGTGAGGGCATACATCACGTCATGTCATAATTGCATTAACAACAGTATTAGGACTGTTTGATTTATTGCTTTACTATTATCGCGTGATTGATTTGAGAACATGTTAATCCTTGCTCTATTATTCCACTGAGTTAGCTACTCACTCCCACGTTACGGGACGGTGTTCCTGGACACCCACCAGACCTTTGTGATTGCAGATGATGGCGCGGCCTGCGAGGCGGAGCTGGACTTGATGATGATGAGGAGGATCCCTCCTTTATGCATGTTGTGATCGACGGGATTACAGGGAGGTTGATTAGATACTTTGACATTTGTCATATTATATTTTTAGCGCACTCATGTATATTCGTTTCATCTACTTTTGGAGTATACATGTATGTGTATAACCTGGTAACATGTTCACACTCTAGAGACATACAACAGTTTATATATGCTATACATACTATTACAGACTTCCGCTGGTTAATTTAACTGTCTCTGGAGTATGATATGTTGTTCTGGCTTAATTTCACTCATGTTTAATACATCATCACAGAAAACATTCAAACATACATATCTATGTTGCATAAATAACATTTTGGAACTCGGGAGTTGGGTTTTTGCTCGACCCCCCGATTTTCGGGATGTTACAGTAGGTCTTTTTTTTTTTAATAGTTTGGTAGGTCTTTTTTTAATGGTTTTATTTTCATGTTTTGTTTATCTGTACTTGTACAGTACAAACATGCATCTCTTTTATTCTCTCATCATGCTGAAAACACTTTCCCTAGGAAGAGAAACAATCAGACCAGAAACTATAGGGGGCTAAGGCTCTCCAAGACCTGCTACAGGTGAGGAGGCATGGAGCACATCGCTATGCCTGCACCATGGACCAGAGCACGATTACACAAGGGACCACAAACATAAAACTTTAGCTATGAAATCATGAGAATTTCTTTTTGGTATATGATTGACAAAGCATGATCATACAGCCTACCCCAAAATGGCGGGATGAGGCTGGGATGAAGATGATGGTGATGTACATAAATAAAGAAAAAGAAATTCAAACAAAGATTAGTGACTGACCAGGGAGTATTGGTGTGAAAATGGAAAATCTCCAATTGTCCTATTTTGGCAAACAAATGTTTGTGAATCAGAGATTAGGATTGTTCAACCAATCTAATCTTGGGATTGTGACTTGGTAGTAGTGAACTACACAATATACTTTTTTTGGTTAAGTTAAGCTTGTTTTGGTTTTTGCAGGGCATAATTGAAGTGCATGGAAGGATTTATTTTTATTTATTTTTCATTCATCAATTACTAGAAGGTGGTGTAAAATATTCGTTTCTTTGGTGAATGATTTTATGCAGGTTTTCCTTTCAGGAACAACCCACTCCTAGTTTTTTATATCTTTGATTTTAACTTGTCAATGTCATTGTCAATTTAATACAAAATCCATGTTCACCTGCATTGTTGATGAGCAGGTAGCCAAGGACATATAACTGCTAGATTCCATTGCTGAGATGCAAATGCAAGTATTATTGAAGTAAAGAGTTTGATTTTTTTCACCGGAGTTTGAAGATGAGATCATAATACTGGTTGATTTACTTGATGCCTCTGCCTTTTGGATGGATTGAAGATTTTTGGGGTCCTAATGCATTTAGTTTATTTTGCCTTTTGTTACTGAATACTTATTGGATGTTGTAGGTTATTAGCACATGGGATGACCAAAAATGAGTGATGCCCCATTGGTTTGACCTGGAAATTTTATTATAACTAACCTTTTCAAGTAATTAGATGATTCATATGATGTAGTAACATTTGTTGTTTCATGTCTACTTGTTGAGGCAAGGCTTTCAAGATTAAATGGTAGTAGCTTGATTGGGAAGTAATGGGATTTCGGTTGTTAAGCTATTAGAGGCTCCTATTTTTTGGTTGGAGAGCATTCTGATTACAATATATTTGCATCGAACATGACTGTTCATTTTCTGATACATATGTATCCCATCTTATATTTGATCACTTTGGTATTTTTTCTTTTTTCTTGGGGTAAAATTGGGCAAGTTTGAATTGAAGCTTATTGAGTGGTTTGGAGTGTGTTGAAATGCATTGAAGCAGTTGAAAATGCTACTTAGTTCTCCTATTTAATCATTGTTAACTGCATATTGAATTCATCTCATCCATTCATCTTGTTTGTTTTTGGGATACATAGTTTTGCTAATTATGTGGACTTAACAATTTTAATTAAATGGGTTGGTGGTTTGAGCCCTAGTCAACTTGTTCTACCCCTATAATTTATCAATGGGTTGAGTTGGATGATCCAACTAGACTTAGTCCAGCTGATCTGATGGTGGCTTATATCTCTGTAGTTTCTTCATTTTACATGTTCTTGCCTTGAATTGAAATCTCATGTCACTAAAATTTGCTTGATTCTGTGGAAATCTTTAGGAACCCTGAAGAGATCCCATGGGGTAAGACTGGTGCTGAGTATGTTGCAAAAAGAAGGTCCGTAGCAAATAATGATGAGGGATTGCTATGTGTGCAGAAGACCATGTTATGAATGAGCCGTTCTAAATCTTGTTTTCCTAGACAGTTCTACAAACTTTTTATTCCACTTGTTAATGTTCCTTGATACAAATCATGCAATCCCTGTATTTCTACATGGAGTAGTAGATGAGCAAGCAAGGACCCTTGATTCAACCAGTAGAATTGCTAGACAGGTGAGTATGTATGCACTCTCCTTGTCGTTGGTGAAGTATCATCCAAATGCTCCTTTTGGTTATGGCTTGCATTTTTTGAACTTAGCAATGGATGGATTCATTAATGCAATTCAGGATTCCATAACTGCAAGGTTTGTCAGTTCATGAGTTGACTATTTCTCCTCTTATTGGTGAACTCGTGCTTTCTGAAAATATTATATTTTTGAAATAGAACATTTTTACTTCGATCTTGCATCTAACTACAAAATTTCTTTCTCCTCTTCTTGTTACTATCAGAATTTTCTATTCATACTTATCAAAGGAAAATAAAATTTTTTTTTCAAAGATGATGAAGCTCTTTAATGTTGCATACTAGTCTTAAATGGCACATGACGCATACCATTACTATCAGAATTTGTTTTTATTCCTAAACTTCATCTTGCAGTTTTTGGAATGGGTTCATGAAGTAGCAAATGGATGACAAAAAAAATCACTGTGAGGCCTTGGTAGGTTTCCACCATTGACATCATTATCCCCACTGTTTCTACAGTGTGGTCTACTTGAGCTGGAAATGCTTTCATTTTGGGTTCAAGCTTGTGAATTTAGCTATATTGCCCTTCACTAGTTTATATTCATACCCCAGTTTTTTTTTTTCTTCTTCTGCTTCTTTCCTTCCTCATTCTTCTTTTGCTTCTTCTTCTTCTCCTCCTTCTTCTTCTTCTTCTTCACGTTATATGAACTTGGTTAGACACAATATCCAAGTTAAGAGCCATAAACTTAGATTTCTATTTTTATTTTTATTTTTTATTTTTGGGTATTTCACAAATTTGATCTTCTTTTTTCTTAACCATTCACAGTGGATTTTTTTTCTTTCTCTTTCTTTTGCAGTGCTGCTGATTGGAAATTTACAGCTGACCAACTTGTTAGAATAATTGTCCTTTTCATGCATTTCTTAGGGCTTTCCAGTATGCCATTTCACATTTCAAATTATCTAGATGCTTACGTTGGGTGGAATGCCCTTCGTAGTTCTAGCCCTTACATATCCATAGTTGGGATTTGTCTATTGTTTCTTCATGGTTACGACAATCAATTCAAGGAGTGGAAACAACAAAAGATATGCTCAAGTCCTTGGGCTGTCAAACAGAATCCAATCACGCTTGAATGGATGGTTACCCAGAGCCTTGGGTGACTGATGGACCTGATGTGAATCTAATGGGTTCATATCCTATCTTTTCAGACTCGTTAAGAAGTTGGGTTGGGTTGGGTTTTACATTTTAAACCCTGGTTAAAAATCATGTTCAGTCACATTGGTGTGATAGATGTAATTGAAACTGGGATAGGTTAGATATCTCCAAACAGGGGTTAGGTCTAATTAGGTTTTTATAGTCCAATATATATATATATATATATATATATAAAAACATTATGTTCGGCCTTGAAGCTTTTAATGTTAGGGTGTTCAATTTTCCTATAGTGGTCCACTTGAGATTTAGATCTTCTTCATTTTTAAGCCCATGCCTTAAAATGGATATTAAATAAGATGCCATTGAGCGCTAACTAACCCGCTTCCATCTCGATCAGGACTGACCAATGAAAGCTCTAATTTTCAAATGCACACTTAAATGAGAAAAATCCTTTTTATGTGGGCATCCAAATAGGATCATAATAAAATCATTTTTCCCTATGATTTTTAGGAGATGAAATCAGTCTTTCATGAGACTAAAGGTCAGGTCCGGTGGATTCATTCAAAGTGGGAGGAGGAACACAAAAGGCATGGATGCATGATATGAATCGATATTTGATTGCTTGCATCCATGTCTGATGCAAACATAGACCTTTGTGACTGCTTGCATCAGACATGGATGCATGATGTCCAATCTATGTTTAAATTCTATGGTACATGGACTTGTTGAGGATTTTGATAACTGTACAATCAAAGGTCTAAATATTGGAATCTGTGGCTGTATCAGCTAACCAAAAAAGTAATACCATTATGTCATTATCAACCACACTGTTGCCAACATTTGCCAATATTTCTGCAAAAATTTTTTAATTCAAAATATTTGCCAATACATGTATTAATCCAAACTCAAATCATTGGGCCATCTTTAGACGGGGTGGGGCCTCAAATTTAGATTCTTTAGGAAGTTGTAAGTTTAACCTCTTACTAATGGAAATTTATTCTTTGAATTTGCTTCATTTTCATTTTAAAGTCCATTTGACAATCACCAATTAGATGGTTTCGTTCAGCGTAATATTTGAATCATGTACATCTAGAACTAGGCCTACGCAGTGTTTTAAATATCGATGATATCGGCCGATATATCCCATGATATATCTTGTATCCCACCAGTGCGATACGAAATGTACAAGTAGTCCAATATATCCCACATGTTCGATTCGGTGAGCAATTTTGAATTTCAATCCTTTTATTTTCTGTAATTTATGTTTTCGTGCATTTCTTCAATGTTGTTGTAATAGTAAATATCTACTCCAATTGTTGTTTTTTAATGCATTTCAGGAGGACAAGTTTTTCAATGATATGCCTACCACATCACATAAGAGTAATGTAGGGCTGCCCATTTTTGGAGGTTTGTGTCCTTGTCTCACATATGATGCTCTTGTGCATCTTTGGAGGGACAACATGTCTAATTTTGTTTTGGATCTGTCACACAGGAAATGGTTACTATAAGCGTAGATGGTTTTGTACTTGATCTAATATCCAAAGTTATGTTGTATCTTTGACTTGGATCACCTGGGAAGTTTTTGCAGGAAAAGAAAATGGATAGAGATGTAGAAGGTATATATATTATATCACCCATATATCCCTTCTTCTCTTTAGTTATGTATATATTATATCACCAATATCACCCATCATCTCTATAGTTCTGTAGTCTGTATACAATGCAGCACTTTATCAGGATTTTTAATGTCATGAGAATAGCCTTATCAGCCATGAAACTATAAATACCCACCCAGTATCCATATGAGATAGCATTCACAATATTTCAGGACTTGATGAAAATTTGTAATTTTTCCATGCATTTAATGTGAAGTATTGCTTTCTTACTTGCAACCCCTTACTTTAACACCTTACTCATGTGAACATGTCTCATGTTTGGGAGGGCCTCACTGCCTCGCTATGGATGTAACCATTTCCATAAGTGCTTCAAGTATTTGGATTGTTTAAGTGCTTTCTGATAGCATCTATCTCTGGTTTCTTTAAGTGCTTTAAGTATTTGGATTCTGACCTTGCATTTTCTTTCTGAACAAGCTTAGGCTTTTTTAAAAAACATAAATGTAAATACTCTTTTCTTTTTTACATTTCCTGACAATAGCAGCTTCTACTGAATCCATGTATAGAAACTACAATACACAGATACTTGTGTTGGATCAAGCTATCTATATCAAACTCAATTAGGAATTGATAAATACTTGTGTTGGATCAAGCTATCTATATCTATATCTAACTCTGAGGCTAGTAAGTAACTAACTCAGACCCTTTCCTTTTTGTGCTTGATTGCAACACTATTTCTTGTTTTCTTTCTCATTTAATGAACCTTCTCTTACTTATAGATTAGACTTGTGTTGAAAATTTTAGAAGATTAATAAAATCCTGAAAATATTGAACATGCATTAATCAAAAGAAGAGTTCCCTGATATGCAGTTTACTTTAATATCAATTTAATTTTCTGGGTAGGCTTAATCTACTAGTTGTAAGTTTGTTAAGTCATTTGACATTCATTTATGGATTTAGTCTATGCAATTTGCAACCCATCTCAGTGATACAAAAGTATAATGTCTTAATGCAGTTCGTACATGTTAATGTAGCAGTTAGGGGACATTTGATTCATGCATTAGGTGGCATGAATTGTGCCGATGACCCGACATAAAAAGTCAAGCGGTTCCACTCAAGATGTGTGCTACATGTGTACATTGAATGTAGACTGTGGGCAAGGGGCAACCTACCTGATGAGTTGACTGGCTTGATTTCTATTCCGAGACATCTTTGTAGTGGGCTTTACCTTATGTACCACTTAGATGTCCCAAGTATGTGCCAGGTTGGCATCTAGTGCAAGTAAATATGCTTGGGGGAAATTGTCTTTATAACTTATTTGTTTTAAATTATTATCTATGTTATTTACTACATAAATCAGTATTATTTAGCACATGCGTGGTTTTATAGGTATATACTGGCACCAAATTGATCTTAAGTTGCCAAATAATTCAAAATTGAGTCACATGAACTGAATTTATTCTAAAAATCTCCGATATATTCAAACTTGAACTAGATTTGATTTTAATCTCATGGAGCCAATTTACATTACTGAGCTGCATTGGAGATAGGTCAACATGGATGGAAGTGACATGTGTTAGTATAAAAAGGTGAATCGTCAATCATCATAGTCACATATATACCCACAAAATTTTTCATGCATCAATTTGTTGAATGCTACTTTTTAACTTCTTCTTTTTTTTCATTGTGTGTAGGATTTTAATCAATTGTGCCTAAATTTAGGCCTGCAAGTACTTCAACCTTTTGACACCACTCTTGCTAGGAGTAAACCACCTAGAGGATTTGTTATTTATTTATTTATTTTTATTCAAGACCATTTTCACTTTATTGTAATAAATATGATATTTTTTTTATTGTGAAGTAATATAAATTTTGTTTAATATTAGTTTTAATTGTATTGCATCATTTTTTCTGTTTCAAATATTACAAAAATACAGGTTTCAATTGAATTATATATAATAATAATAAATTACTGGCCTGCACTAGGCCCTTTCAAATCTATACAAAGACTTTTATTGGCGCTTGTATAGATCTTTGTCGGCA
The DNA here is from genome assembly GCA_037074715.1 of Magnolia kwangsiensis. Lineage (NCBI taxonomy): Eukaryota > Viridiplantae > Streptophyta > Magnoliopsida > Magnoliales > Magnoliaceae > Magnolia > Magnolia kwangsiensis. The sequence goes on from CM073571.1 coordinate 147,277,836, forward strand.
CCTTTCCATAATTAAAAGTGTTTAGGAACCCTATTTTTTCCGACGCTTTTTAAACTTTTTTTGGCACTTCTATAAGAAATACCAGTGCCCAACAAAAGCGTCGGTGAAACTTAAAAGGGTATTGCCAAAGCCTCCACAATTGTTGGCGCTCGTGCAAGCGCCTCTAAAAACACACTATCAATGGCAAACCTTTTACCAACATACCCTTCTTTCGGTGCTTGTCTAGCGCTGGTAAAGAGTATTACCAGTGGTTTTGGGAGCTTTTACCGATGGTTTTGGCCGCCGATAAAAGTACTTTGTCTTATAGTGACTCATTTGGGCGATGCCGTCACGCCTACCCTATTCAAAATTTTGATTTTGCAGGCCCAACCCTGGCCTATTAACACCCCTAAAATTGAGGTTGAGTTGATGAGAACATCGAGGCCATCCACAATCAGCAAGACCAACCCGATTGGATCCCCCGATTCAGAGTAGTCGCGAAAGTTGATTCAGCTGCCAGATAGATTTGGGAATCATATTTATTTATCAGATCATGGTGGGCCATGCATATTTATACCAGATCATGCGATCCGGATCGCCCAATCAATGAGATCATTCTGTGAACTGCATAAGTAGAGTGGAGATTTGAAAGTAGGTCACTTTGGACAGCTAGATCTCCTCTGGTCTAAATCAGTTTTCAATGATTCTTATACTGTTGTGGAGATTTTACAAAGGACAACAGTAATGGTAATGGAGATCCTAATAAGAAGCCCCACGATGTGGTGGCGAAGCCCTAAAGTCTCCAACAAATTTTTTGGCATGTGGACTGCATAAGTAGAGTGGACACATTTTCAGCAGTAATTTGCTCCCATTTCCACTAAGTATTTTTCAGAATATTTTATATGATTTCATTTAGGGCTGTACATGAGCCAAGCTAGATTGTAAAGCTAGCTCAGCTTGAACGAGGACTCGAGGCGAGCCAAGCTTCATATGACCCAGCTCATTTTGAAAACGGGCCGACTTCGAACGTAATGGATCTTGACTTGACTGAACTCGAATTTGGCTTGACTCAACTTAAATATTATATATATATATATATATATATATATATATATATATATATATATATATATATATATATATATATATATATATATGGGGGTAGGTTCTGGTGTGGGTTAGGTCAGTTGGGTCGGGTGGCTGGGTTAAGTCAAGTGTGGGTTGGGTCAGATTGTTAGGTTGAGTAAGGTGCAAGTTGGGTGCTAGGTTAGGTTGGGTTGGGAGTAGGCTCAACTCGACTCGAGGTAAGCTTGCCTCAACTCGATCCACTAGCTCTCTTTAAGCTTGACTCGAAAGGTTTTATAAATAAGCCAAGCTCCAATGGCAAATTCAAGATAGAGCTTGAGCTCGAGAAGAGTGAGGACGAGTCAAGCGAAGCTTGACCAACCTCGACTCGACTCAGCTCGATGTACAACCCTAATTTCACACTACTCACATCCATTTATAAAACAGTGATTGGTACTCCGAATCATGTGGGCCACACACCATTTGAATGGCTCCAAAATAGCAAGGAACCTTGTTGTTACAGTAAACCTGTGCATCTTACGAACTGCGCATCTTGCGAACTACACATGTACGCGGTGATTTTCCCACCAATACGCGCAAACATGGTATTCCATCTTCATATGCTTTTAAAGATCATATATCCACCTGTCAAGAGAAGGTTTTTTTCGAGTGTTTGGTGGTGCCTATGTGAAGCAATAGTTACTCAAAGTCAAAGAAAAATAAAAATTCACAGTAACAATTGAGGCTGCTTTTCGAAAGTTTTTGACGGTTCCAAACCGGTACCTGGCTGGAACGTGGAAATAGGTTTTCAGCATCCAATTATAATCTTCCTGAGACACTGAAATAGATTTTCCGCAACCACCACTGCATCTTCACATAGTGCATCTTTCTAAAAATCTCTCCTTACGAAGTAGAGGCCAACTCATAGAGGAAAGTGAAAGCTAACTACAATTGTCAAAAAGTTGATGTGTGTGTAAAACATTCCATTGTTATCTTAAATAAGTTAATCCTGACATCACGACACACAAATTTTGACTAGGTTGGACCCGCTATTGGACTCGTTTGGACCTAACCACCAACAAAAATAGGCCGAAATCCGGTCGACTCAGCTTTAAAACTTTGAACCATTGTGCTTAATCCATACCTTTGCCATCGGAAATGGTTCGTAAATGTTACTCATACCATCAATATTTAGTGAAAGAGATGGCTCCGATAGTGTGTAAAGGTCTTAATCTAACCACATGGTGTGGTTATATATATATATATATATATATATATATATATATATATATATATATATATATATATATATATATTCAATATTTATTGAAAGAGATGGCTCCGAGTGTGTGTAAAGGTCTTAATCTAACCACATGGTGTGGTATGTATATATATATAGGAAAAAGTACTATGTGCTTGACCTCATGATAAGCTCTCGTGAGGTCGAGTTGTGTGGGCCCTATCGTGATGCGTGTCGACCATCAACACCATGCATTTGATGGGTTCCCTATAAATTATGGGATATCCCAAAAATCAGCCGTATACGGAACTCAGGTAGGCCATACCATCTAAAATCATGTGAAGACACCGTTAAAACATATAAAAGCACTTAGTGGGGCCCACATGAATTTTGAATGCTGCTAAAACTTTGTATGACCCCTCATCATAGTGGGACACACATAATGGATGGGCTGGATTTGCAAACCACATCTCAGTAGGCCATTAAAATGATTATGAATGTTTTAATGGTGCACGGCCCCTCTCCACTTTTGTATGTGGTGTGTCCCACACAAGTCACGGATTGACTTGATTTTTGAGACCTAGGCCCATGATGGAATGGTGCATCTAACTGATGGGGTAGATGTTCGAAAAGCATCACGGTGGGGCCCACACAGCTCAACCTCATGGGACGGACTCGTGAGGTGGAGCGCATAGTACCTTTTCCCATATATATATATATATATATATATATATATATATATATATATAGACACACACACAAAAACGCACGCATGCACGCACACACATGTAGGATGGGAGCTATATGCGCATGGCAAGAAAAGAGTGTTTCGTATCAAGGAAGTCCCCATGCAATCCGCTTACATCTGTACATTTGGATGTAGATTTCCTGACGAAGGCTTTTGTGCACAGAAAAGCAAAGTGGGGCCCATCTTTATGTTTGTAAAAATCCTACCATGTCGATCCATTTTTTGAGCTCATTTCGTGTTATGTGTATATGCAATCTAGGCCATTTAGGCCCTTCATCTAACTTAAATGAAGGGTTGGGCAAAAGATCAAGTTGTTTTGTAACTCAGGTCAGTCACACTAGAAATCAATGGTGGAAATTCTCTCTCGCTTTGTCATGGCCCACTAAATTTTATGATCAAGATAAATTTTGGGCCCTAATGGTTTTATTACATGACTTATTTAGTGGACAATTCAGATTTTATGCTTACATCACTGAGGTGAGTTTTCAAGAAGTTCTAGTGAGAACTAATTCTTAGGTGAGCATTTCATACACACACACACACACAACCTTTTGCATGCGTGTCATTGGCACAAAATATGAACGGTCCACATGGCATGAGTGCAAAGTTTTTAGTTTGATCCAAAATTCTAGTGGGCCATAGTAAATAGGGAAGAAACTATTTCCTTTTGCCATGCCCACCAAAGTTTTGTATCGGGCTAAAAGTTGGGCTTGTGAGGTTTCAAGGGGTGCATCACGTGGACATTTCAGATTCTGTGCCCATGGCATGAGTGCAAAGGTGCGCGCGGGTGCTCACGTAGGAAGGTGCACAAGAGAGCATTCATCTATAGCTCGAACACACGTGTCATGGTACATAATCAGTTTGTCTGATTCGAACACTACTCGTATACTATGTTTTTTTCAGAAGATCCCTAAGAACTAAGTTTCACCTCATGTTTGCGATGTGCAGCATGTTAGTCAATATTACCTTCTTACTAGAGGTAAACATCGATTCCAAGGTTCCTTTGACCACGACCTTCGATCGGCCTTCATTACCCATTGGAACTTCTTGACCATTGGTCAAGTCCTCGTAAGTTTTGAAGGCTAACCTATTGCAGCAAACACGGACTATGACAGTCATATTGTACCACCAATTGGTAACTTTCCCTTGGATAATGTTAACATCGGTGAACATGGCAACTATCTCATCTTCAACTGTACTTGTTTCTTTCTTTAATTTACGAAATAAGTATAATCGAGCATAATGCCCAATTTTTTCACAGATATGATAAGGGCCTTTGAACTTTTTATGATTTGTAAAGTCGACAACGGGCATGGGCTTGGGCACGGTCCAATTGATTTATCCATAGATATGGATGTTTGTACCCTATCTGGTTAATTCCTATTTACGGCTACTAAGGGTCAAACACGTGTGAGCTGTACATATGCTTGTTCAACGACTGTAGGATTACTACAGATATGTACGACCGCATTTTAAAGGGGGACCGCAACGTATTGACCGCATTAGAAGAAATTGACATAGTTGTGACCATGTTCGAACAACTAAGCAACAAATAGCTAGTGGTTAAGTTCATGTGAGCACTGGACAGGTGTCAGAATACTAAAATAAGTAAAAACATGGGAATTATCTGGAATTGGAGAGAGGGAAGAAACAATTACAATAACCGTCAAGACGTGAGAAGCATATGAAGTAATGAAGCAGCATTATAAATAGAAGATCAAGCAAGTTCAGAAAGTCATCTCACACAAACCCAAACAAATTAGTAAATCAATTATCTTTCAATTTTCTTGTCAACTTTACATTCATAGAGTGACTGCGGCCTTTATCAAGTAAACTCTTCTCCTTAGCATAATTTTTTTTACTTTCGCATTTTCTATTTACATTCCTTGGCCCAATTCATAGCGTAAGTATATTATCTGATCATTGTAGTTATAATTAGAGCTCTTTATAGTGGCTAATCTTAATTTTTCTCTGTTATTCCATTTCATCTGCATTGAGAAAGTTTTTTTCATATGGAAGGCAAGAAGAAACCTATCATCAAAGGATGAACCCCACTCTCTAACTATCGCCTGATCCATTTGCACTTTGAGCAAGTGGCTGAATAGGTGACCAATCTCTTCAGACCTCGATCATACTCAGTGTCTGTCTACTTCGGCACTTAGGGTCATTGTTGTTTGGCTTGAATTGGAACCGCAATCTCAATTATGGCATGCTCGTGTGCCACCCATGCTAGAGAAAGGATTGCGAAAACCGCAGTAAATAATATTCTGGCACGCCTAGTGGGATTTTTACTTTAGGCTACTGATCTAGCCGTTACTGGAATGTAGAGAAGAAGTGGTAGGATTGCCGGAAACAAACCTACAACACCAACCATACCATGCCCAAGGGATGATGTGTAGGTTCAGGTACCTACAAGTGAAATTATTTTGAATATTAAAAACCAAGTAGGGCTGTCGAAGGCTCGCCCTATCCTTTCGGACGAGGATCGATGGTACCATGGATGTTCATACGAGCATCCAAATAGTACAAGAGCACTAGAGAACTCAGGCAGAGCAGTTCCGTCGACATGTTGAAAATATTAATCGTTACATGGTCAATCAGATTAAGGCTATGTAATGATTGTTAGCCATTGTGATAGAACGAACACAACCGACGAAACAACATAAGGGCAGTTCGGTCGGTAATGCTACCCCATTCCCATAGGTACTACCATTACAGTGCAACCCACCACCTAATCCTCCTCAGAGATCAGGAATGTGCCTTCTCCTACTGTGGTCAGGCAACCAGAACATGAGGCTAGGAATTATGAGAATAGAAATCAAGGACCGCTAGTGGAGTTCTACCCGTCGTAAGGTCCTAGGCTTCAATATAATTTTAATCGATTTGGTCCAGATCATCTGCAAGCCATGGAACCTCCACAGATCGATCACGACCAAATATTGCAACTTGTGCAAGAAGTTATTGTCCATGTGTTGGGCCACAACGCTATTCTTGCATATCATAAACCATACCTTGAATGGGTGGATCGCCAACACCCATTTTTGATAAATTATCGACCGGATTTTGCCTTATTTTCAGGAGAACATGGTCAATCAACTATCGAACATGTCGACCTGTTTAACATGCAATGTGGTGAGCTAGCCAATAATGATTATTATAAATTGTAGTTATTTGATCACTCGTTAACTGTTGCGACCTTCACGTGGTATTCCAATATGTCGCCAAACTCCATACATAGCTGGCAGGAATTGGAGGAAAAATTTCATGCTCTATTTTTCTCCAGAAACATGGACATAACTATAGCCGATCTCACACGATTTTGACAGTTAATAGGGGAATCTTATGAGAGTTATATTATGTGATTCAAGTGGGCAAAAAGTCATTGTAAGGTAGTCATGACCGAAGCTGAATTTTTGTTGCTTGCACAAGATGGTTTAGAGTACAAACTCCATAAATAGTGCGTAAGCACAGAGTTTGTCAATTTATACGACCTCACTAAGAATGTCTCTCGATATGAAGAATTACTTCCAGAATGGCCTAGACAAGAAAATTTGTCAATAGGAATGTATGACAATAATCCTAATTATGAAATTGTGATTACTGAAGTAGTGACTAAGAAGTCATTAATTTTCCTAGCATTGGTCAAAGTAGAATCGACTACCCAACCAAGCCAAAACGCCTGGAAAGTATATACCTTTGATAATACTCGAGTGGAAGAAATTTTTTACTTCATTTTAGAGGCATAGTTTATCAAGGTCCCTATTAATCATAAGGTACCTTCGACTGAGGAACTAAAGAAGGTCGACTCTTGCAAATGTCATGGATCTCATTCTCATTTCACTAACAAATGTGTTATTTTCAAGAATCCCATTCAAGATCATATCGACTGCGGATTACTGAAATTTCCAAAAAAGGAAAAGGAAGCCATATTGATTAAATATCGATTCGTTCCTAGCCAGCATGGAGATAAACACTGTCACGGCTGATTTGAAAGATCAACCTCGATTGAAGGTCGAACTTAGTCCAAAAAATATATGTGGAATGAGCAATCAATACACTCCAAGACAACGAAGGGTATCCCAGTATCGGGATGTACGCAGGTGAAGGAATCATCAGTTATGTAACCATTACCCCTAAGAGATCCCTTTACGACCCAAAGGCCATCCAGGGCGGGAGAATTACAACACCGGCTATAGTTAAGATCATCAACGGTCGAAGAAAACAACGTCTAACCACCAATCGTGCTGGGAATTGCCTTGAAACAGAATGGTCAAACCTCCTGCTACACAAGGAGTGTGGAAGCGACTCATGCATCCAAAGTTCCTAGCAGCACCAGAGAATCTAACCAGACCTTAGAAACATCGTTGGCAGAGACATGGAGTCGTGTTGAGAAGAGAAAGAAAAGGGAGTGAAGTCCTTTCTCGACCAGAACCCAAGCTACCACATCCATTCTAGAGAGTTCCCTCACCAGAGGAACAAGTAGCAGTGAACATGGTCTAGGCTATGATGTTACCTACTAATTGGGAAGGCAAAGTTCCTCTCAAAAGCATCAAAACGTCAAGGGGTCTTAAAGGAGAAGACAGTACTAGCAACTTGTCAGATTATTTCAGTAAAGATTGCTTTCTCACGGAGGAATGGTTGCCCAGCAAATTCACATCCACCGTAGACACGCCAAGGGATACATCGACTGATTCACCGATCAACCCCACGGTGAACGTGACCCCTAGTCAAAATGATGATATCAAGTCTAATACAATAGGAGGGCAAGGTTTGGGCAGTGGAATTATTTTTTGTTCGTTGCCACATACGGTATTCCATGACAACATGGTACTCACTTTACCGTCTGACTTTAGGGCAAGGGTAACTCAGCCAAACATAATGCTTGGGGATGTAGAAGAGCACACTTCCTCGATTATTATACAGTATTCTTCTTTTCCTTTTGAAGAGGAAAAGCAAGACGAGGCATTACATGCCGACATGGTCACTGTACCACTGATGGTAGCACCGATAAAGTAATTATAGATAAACCCTTGTATATATCAGCCCACTTGGATGGATGTCCTGTTACTAGGATCATAATAGACAACGTAGCCGTAGTAAATTTGTTACTAAAAAGAATGATGGACAACTTAGGGAAAACTGTAGCCGATTTGATTCCATCTGAAGTGACTGTCAATAATTTTGCTGGCCATATTACTAACACGCATGGCGTTCTGCCGATTGACCTTATTGTGGGTACCAAATCTATCCTTGCACCATTATTTGTAGTTGACACTTCATCAATCTATAATGCTTTATTTAGGAGAGATTAGATTGTTGGGATTTATGCTGTAGAATCACATAGATATGGATCTAGGATAGCAATCCAAGAGCACTGAGCAAACCCAAGAGAATATAGAAGTTTAACGTGGAAAACCCTTGTGGGAAAAAAAATGGCACAAACCGATAGAAAATTTCACTATAAAAGAACAGATTACCAAGATAGAGGACTTACCCAGCTTGAGAAATCTTCAAACCTCTCCTTTTCTCCAAAAACCCTAGAACCCTTTTAAAAACCCTAAAATGCCTTAGAATTTACTTAAATTCCCTTAGAATATTTTCTAGTTCTGTAGACAACCCTTTTTATAGCTTTAGAAACAAGTAGAACCATAATAGGAAACAAAAATTGCATAATCTGTGTTTTTACAAACGAATATGTGTAACCTTTGATGACAACGAACTAGCTTCGATGTTATCAAAAAATGACAAAATATGTCTAGCGAGCAGGGGTGAAAATATGAAAAATATTTGATGGCATCAACTGGCTGCGATGACATCAAAGTTAGTTCGATATCATCAAACCATGCTTATAGATTTAAGACATTTGTTATCAACAATCTCCACTGTCTTCAATCTTCAAACGTGTAGCTTCTTGTCCTCTTTTCTTATTTTTTATCATATCATAGCTTCATCAACGCTTCTCGTGTACACTCCATCCTTCTATTATATCATTGCCAAGTCCAGAGAAGTTGCACATAACTCGAACTTCTCTGAAGGAATGATCTTAGTGAGCATGTTTATTGGATATGAATCCACATGCCCAACCACCTTTACTCCTATCATCTCAAAAACAAGACGTAGTCTTTTGTACCTCGAATATATCGAAGTAATTATCTCACCGCCTCCCAATGTTGTTTGTCGACGTATTTGCTCACAACACTAATTGCTTATGAAATAATCAGTCTAATTCAGACCATGACATACACTGTCAACCACATTCGAATAAGGCTCATGAGACATATCCTACTTTTTCTCATCTGTTTTGGACATGTCCTGAGGAAAACTTGAAGTGAGTCGCGTAAGGAATGCTCACTGGCTTTGCCTGGTCCATCGCATACCTACTCAAGGTATTCTACCTGTGATTATCAAAACCAATACTCTTCCAGTCTCTATGAATATCAATGCCAAAAACTATCTTTACAGCCCCCGATCCTTCATGTCCAATGTCTGACTTAACCGAGTCTTTAGTATGTTGATTCTAAACATAACATGATTGTCAATCTACATGTCATCAACATACAGTTCCTAATTCACCATGAAGGAATCAAATTTCATACCATTACCTAGGCGACAGGTTGTACTATGACCTCCTGTAGAATTTTTCCTTAGCCCCTTTAAACTTCAAACCACTCTAGTTGCTTCATGAATAATAATTCGATTTCTCGTGCAGAAGTGTAGTCTCCACATCCTTCCTTTCAACTCGAGATCATATTGGGCAACCGATACCAACACGAATCTGATAGACACCTGCTATAATATTGGCACGAATATCTCTGAGAAATCGATCCCTTCTCTCTAAGCATAACCCTTCGTTAGCAGCCTCATTCTGTATCTATGTTGCATCCTCTTGAAGATCTACCTGCCTTCAACTACTTTCCAACCCACTGGAAGTTCCACTGGATCTCACGTGTCAATATGGTATAATGAATCCATCACATAGTCTATACTTACCTTCCACTTCTCAGCACTAGGCTCACCTAAAGCTATCTGAATAGTAGACGGATCCCCCTTGACTTTAATGAGAGCATATGCGATGTTGGAGATGTCTATGTACCTCGGTGATATCCTGCAATTATGTTGTTTGATTCTTCTCATAGGTGGGTGCTCCACTTGCTCTATATCTCTGTTTACACATCTCAGCCTTCATGCCCTACCCGCTCATGTGGCTATGGCCAGCATGCCACACACGTGCAGAGGTGGAATCCTCTACAACTATTGTGCTCCACTAGTTGAAGAGCTCCCAATCAACCTATAAAGTTTACCAAGTCGTTGCGCTTTCGTGATTATGTGTGCCCCTTTAGATACTTTAAGGGCACCATCAATACCCATGAACTTACACCCTATAACCTCGAGTGCACCGAGAAAAATCAGACTCTTCTTCATATCGGGAATGTGCCTTACCTCAGTCAGGGTACACTCTCTCACATCAAAATCTTGATGCGCATTGTACCAACATCCACAAAATTATAGGTACTATCATTACCCATAAATGCCTGTCCACCATCGCACTCCCTGTAGCTAGCAAACTAACTCCGATGAGGAGTCACGTGAAAGGATGCCCCTATGTCTAAAATCCACTCGCCCTTACGATCATCCTATGAGCATCTAATTGTAGACACAGATAAGACATCATCATCACATCCACTCGATCCATCTGACATGACACCGTTAGCCTCCTTGTACGAAGCCTCCTATTTTTCTCTCTTAGATTTAAGATTTGCACAATCCTTCTTCATGTATCCTTCCATCCTATAGTTTTAGTAATTTAACTTTCCTTTGCCCTTGCCCTTGGATTTGGATCTAGAGCTTGAAGATCTTGTACCTTATTCAAAATTCCTACCCCTCGTAATCAGTACATCAGAAGATGTCCCCATGTCATCATTAAGCTTTCTCATGGCCTTCCCTTAAAAAGATGGGATAACAGCATTGACACTGAAGGTTTTATTTGCGGTGTACATTGTGTCCTTGAATGACTCATATGATACCGGAAGAGACTTCAATAACATATATGCTTGTTCCTCATCTTTGATCACTTCCTTCATAGCCATCAATTTGCATACCAATTTATTAAAGTTGCTGATGTGGGCCTTCAGATCTCCACCCTCTGCCATCATGAAGTTATACCATTGTAGCTTCAAGTGTAGGCAATTTTTAGATGATTTTTTTCATAGACATCCTCTAACTTTGCCCATAACTTAGTCACAGTTTTCTCCCTCATAACATTGTAGAGAATCTCATTCGTGAGACACAAACTGTAACATCCCGAAAATTGGGGGGTCGAGTAAAAACCCAACTCCCGAGTTTCAAAATATTATTTATGCAACATAGATATGTATGATTGAATGTTGTCAGTATTAATGTATTAAACATGAGTGAGATTAAGCCAGAACAACATATCCTACTCCAGAGACAGTTAAATTAGCAAGCGGAAGACAGTGATAGTATGTATAACATATATAAACTGTTGTATGTCTCCAGAGTGTGAACATGTCACCAGGTTATATACATACATGTATACTCCAAAAGTAAACAAAACGAATATACATGAGTGCACAAAAAAAATATAAAATGACAAGTGTCAAGGTATCTAATCAACCTCCCTGTAATCCCGTCAATCAGAACACGCATAAAGGAGAGATCCTCCTCATCATCATCAAATCCAGCTCTGCCTCGCAGGCCGCGCTATCATCTACAATCACAATAGGGACTGGTGGGTGTCCAGAAACACCATCCCGTAACGTGGGAGTGAGTGATCAACTCAGTGGGATAAGAGAGCAGAGATTAGCATGTTTTCAAATCAATCATGCGATAATAGTAAAGCAGTAAATCAAATAATCCTAATATTGTTGTTAATGCAATATGACATGACGTGATGTATGCCCTCACCGACGATCTCCCTCATACGGCACCATCTTATGACCGCGGCATGCAATCGACCCTCAAGTGCTCCACGTCTTCCAGGCACATGCAATGTCATGGTGATATGATTATCGAGTTATTATTAGTCCATTCAAATAGCAGGATTGGGAAACTAAGGTACTTCCCTTGTATCAATCCCAACACAGATCCTGTCTAGGGTCGTCACTCCTAGTAATCTCATACGATGTATATTTTGTAGGTCGTTGCACGGGTTGTCAGGGCTGTTGCACGCACTCGTTACTCCGCTCCCCCATCACCTTATCAATACAGGCCTACTGTACTCTACTGCTATGGAAGGGTCGTCGCCTCCCGTAGACTCAGAATACACTCACGGTCACTACAAAGGGCTGCCAGGGCTGTTGCACGCACTCGTTGCTCCGCTCCCCCATCACCTTATCAATGTAGGCCGACAGTAAAAATATAGTGTCCCATACCACCATAATCTGCTCACGAGTCATAGGTACTCACTGGTCACTATGGGGAGGTTTGTGGCCCCAGCGTAGGTCGACAGCTCGACCACGGTGTCCCATACCACCATGCCCGGCTCATGAGTCTTCGTGGATCAAGGTACCATGGTTAACAGGGTTTACAATGGTAAGTTCAGTACCTTAGGTTCAAGCAGTTACGACTCATGCAGGGTGAACATACAATGGCCAGTCAGGTTACTTGACGGGCTCGACTAGCGCGATCGCATCTTAAGTCGAACGACATGAAGTGCGTAAAACACTTCGTGTGGCCTAACCACTGTCGCCAACTCCAAAACACGGCTCGTGTTCATCGACGCGTCGTTCGTGGCAAAGATAAGCCAACCACGAATTCGCTCGGTTACCGACTGCCTGGACTAAGTATAGTCCCAAACAACTATGAAATCACATCAGCAAATCATGTGAGAGTATTAGAAATGAAATACAACCATGTGAGCATGTTAACACATGTTATAAAATACAACTTAAGCAAATCTTCAAGCACATGAATTCCATACATGTAATGAAATCATGCATTTAGCTAACATGTAGGAAATCATTTACATCAGCATATTAATTGAGAAAACAATCTCAAACTAATTTATAACACCATTTAATTCAATACATACTAATACAAGCATTTATACAAACACTTACACTACACACTTAAGTCTACATATAGCATGTCGACCCGAAGTGCGCATTTAGGCGAATCTCTTTGTCAAACTAATTATGCACGTATTCCTAATATTCTAATGCGACAATTAACCATCTCAATCAGATCAGCAAAATATGCATGAAAACAGTACTTCCTACAAATGACTAAAATGCCCTAAATCTCATATTCTTCGTCTATTTACGAAACAGGAAACGGACAACATGTTGTACATGTCAAACGGCATTGCCGTCAAGAATCTACTATTAAACGACATTGAAAGCATTGAAAACAGTCAATCAAAGCGTCTAATATCTGCACCTTGTCTCTTATAGACGTGTCGTTTCGAACGGAGCGTATACGCTTCGTCTACAGCGATAAGAGAACCTAATTTACAAGATAAGTCAGCTAACATGCTATGAATCCTAACGAACCTCAAATTAGCAACTTCTAGGGTTAGTTCTTACCTAAAAATGTGGAAGAATCACCGGTCAGGTGATTGAGATGTGTTGCTGAAGCACGTGCAACAGGTGGCACGAAGGTAGGAAAAATCTATCCTACTCTCTCTCACAAATTCTCACCTTTTCTCTCTCCCAAACTTGGGTTTCTCTCAAATTCGGATGGGAGAGAGGAGTGAGGGTTTCAACCCCTTTTATAAGCTTAAAAATGCCCAAAACAGGCTCCGGTACAAAGTTCACTTAGTGCATAACCGAATCGGGGCTGTTTCGGTCCAAAAGATGCTTTCTAGTGGTCCCCTGGACGAATGCGATCGGACTTAAGCTCATGCATACTGGATCTAGCATACATGAAGTTTTCAGTCCGGCAGGGTTCGCAGATCGTACGTGGCGGTCCAGTTTCAGTTTAGCGGTCACCGCACGTAGATCAGGGCTGCAAGTCTCATGATATGAAATAAAAAATTTTCCTGATCCGAGGGTGTAATCTGGCTGAATTCTGACGGTCAGAACGCTTAATACTGACGTGTCAAGTCGTGTGCCAGATTTAAATTTTAAATTCCAAATCTGTCCCTATTCGCACTCTCTTCAATCCGGGCTCAATGAAATAGCCTGTGATTATCGGTTGGACTTAATTTTTGAAATGATTGTCAAGTCCAGCTGAGCGGTCCTAACGGTCTAAGATAGGAGATATCGGACTTTCGACGCGCGGTCTAGATCCAATACAAAGTTTCAAAGTGGTCTAGAGAACAAACCTGCTTAGAGTTTGATCCGAGGTTATAGAGTATTATAGATTCATTAGTTCTACTCGCTTTGGGTCTTGTAAAACATATTTAAAGTGATCCAAGTTAATTCTACTGAGTATTCAGTTTGGTACTCAACCAAACTCTACCCTAATTATGGCAGAATACGGTCCTAGAGCCATTCTATCCCCTATTTTGGGAACTTTTAGGTATCATATAATTATTATTATTTTTTTAGAGGTTCATCATCAAGTTTACCCTAACTCCACCAAATTTCATAAGATTTTGAGTTGTAGAAAAATTCTAAAACTTCTAAAAGCAGCAGCTGTCAAACAAGTGATTATCAGATAGTTGCTCACAATGACCTACTTTAAACTATATTAAATATTTTATTATATTTTTCACATATTTTTATATAAAACTAGACTCATTTAGCTTCAATATGGTTTTTGAATCACCTAAATCGGAGTTATAACGAAGGAGATATAATTTTTTAAAGTTCGAAGAAACGTGTAGAAAAAAAGGTACAGAAACTCGCTGTACGGACGAGTACGGCGATGCATTGCCAAACCGGCGATGGCATCGCCGACCACTGACCTGTTTGGGGTGATTTCTTCGTCTAATATTCGAAATGGGTGTATTTTAGAACCTGGGATGATTTATTTGACATGCAATATATGATTTTGGGGTAGGAGAAGCTGATCCTTCCAATTTGTCTACTTATTTAGTAAGACTTCAAAAGGTTAATGGTTAAAAATCCTTTTCATTTATTTATTTACTATTAATAGTACTTTTTTAGCTTAAGTATTGATCAACATCACCTAAACTTTAAGATTTGTGTTTAATGTGAGAGCTCTTAAAAAATTTTGAAGGATAAAATAGTAAAAGGTCAGATTTTCGAAGGAAGTAGGGATTTGAGACTTTTGGATTGAGTTTTGAGAAGTTAATCAAGGGTTAGGATTGACCCATTGCCTAAGGACGTCTAACCTCAGGTTGGTAAAAATTTGGGGTGTTACACAAAAAGATGGAGGCTAAAGCATTACTATCAAGAGTCTCCCATTCTTCATCCTTCATATTCAATTTTCGCTCCTCAAAAGCCTTAACTTCACCTTGCTTGGTTAATAGACTAATTATCTTAATCTTCCACAACTCAAAATTATTTTTTCCTGAGTACTTCTCGATATCAAATTTGGCATTTGGTATTGATATTAATCCTACAAATTCAGATCTGTGCCCCAACGATAGCTCTGATTCCACTTGTTAGGATTTGTTTTGAGGAATCACACATATATGGATCTAAGATAGCAATTCAAGAGCACCAACCAAACATAAGAGAACATAAAGATTTAACGTGAAAAATCCTCACGAGAAAAAACCACAGCACAAAGTGACAAAAAATTTCACTATGAAAGCACAAATTATAAAGATAGAGGACTTACTCGTCTTGAGAAATCCTTAAACCTCTCCTTTTCTCTACCCCTTAAATAAAAACTTTTTAAAACCCCTAGAATGCCTTAGAATTCCCTTATAATACCTCATAGTTCCGTATACAACCCTTTATATAGCTTTAGAAACAAGTAAAATTGGAATAGGAAACAAAAATCGCAGAATCTGTATTTCCGCAAATGAATCTATGTAAACCTTCGATGACATCAAAGTAGCTTCGATGTCATCGAAAAAATGATAAAATATTTTCAGTGAGTAGGAGAAAACATCTAAAAAGTATTCGATGGCATCGACCGGCTTCGATGTCATCGAACCATGCTGACAGATTGAAGACATCTTTTATCACCATGGATTCATTCTTTTACATGTGTTACATCCTCTCTTCACCAGTTTGTCATTTTTTGGAATCAGAGCAAGGTCAAGCTTATCGTGGCTAATAATAAGCCTTTTCTAGCCATGTCTAGTGTTAATGAAGCTTATTGTTACGACAGGCAAATAGAGCCCAATAGGTTCACCAGAAGGAATAAGCATGGACAACCGAGTATTTCAGTAAAGAAGAATCTGGATAGCATAGTTCAAGCTATACCAACCCAAAAAAAGGAGGCCCAGCTGAAGGACTTAGTCCTCTATCAGCTGGTTGCAAGCTATGTTATTGAAGAAATATCATGATGGTGACGGCTATAGGCATAGTGTGCCGGTCCGATTTCCTGGCTAGAATAAAGAGACTTAAAGAAAGCCTGAAGGAAATTGATGAGGGTGTCTTTGTAAACTTGGCTGAGTTGGATGAATCGGCCGAGGAAGATAGCTTTGAAATAAAAGATTTACCAGAAGAAGAAGAAGACCGTACAGCATAGGTCTAAGATCTATTAGATGAAGTAAATTTGGGGACGGATCATAATCTAAGGTCTGCATTCATAAGTAACCTATTACGATTGCCTAAGCGGGACAAGCTATAAGGTTGTTACAAGAATTTGTGCACTGCTTCACACAAGACTATCATGATATACCAAGAATGGATAGATATGTGGTCGAGCATAGATTACCTACCAAAGAGGGGCATCAGCCATACAAACAGCCTCTAATAAGGATTACGACTGAAGTCACTTTCAAGATCAAAAAAGAGATTGAACGGCTTTTGAAGGTCGGGTTTATTCGACCAATCAAATACGCTGATCGATGTCAAATATAGTCTTAGTAATGAAGAAGAATGGTAAGTTGAGATTGTAGGTGAATTTTAGAAATTTGAATCTATCCACTCATAAAGACGAATATCCTATGCTCGTGGCTGATTAGTTAATCGATCGGGCTGCCAAAAACGAGATTATGTCATTCTTAGACAGACATTCAGACTATAATTAGATAATATAGCCTTGGATGATGTGTTAAAAGCAATGAATACCATCTTTCATGATATGATTGGCCGATTTATGAAAGTCTACATTAATGATGTAATGGTCAGGCTGACCAATGCAGAAGAGTATCTATTCCACTTACGCAAGTCTTTCAAATGAATGAGGCTTCATAAATTAAAAATGAACCTCATGAAATGTGCTTTTGGGGTATCGGCCAGTAATTTCTCAGGTTTCCTTGTACATCAGAAAGGAATCAAAATTGATCATAACCATATTTTCTCCATTATTAAAATTGAAACATGGGGCCGAATTTCTATTGGAAGCAGAACATCAGATGGCTTTTGATCGAATTAAGGAATATTTGATGAAGTCACCTATGTTAATGCCTCCTATCAAGAATCGACCGCTTAAATTGTACATAGTTGCCTCCATAGGATCGATCAGAGCTCTCTTAGTACAAGAGGATGATTCGCGAAAAGAAAGAGAAATCTACTATTTGACTTGAGTGTTGTTTGATGAAGAAATGAGGTATTCGGCTATGGAAAAATTGTGTCTGTCTTTATACTTCGCAAGCACCAAGCCAAAGGCATTAATTTTTGCCCGAAAGAGTTAATGTAGTCTCATGTACTGATTTAATCAAATACATGTTAAATCAGCCTATTTTAAGCTGTCGAATTGATAAATGGGTATTAGCGTTATCCGATTTTGACTTACATTATATGCCACATAAAGCAGTAATGGGTAGAGTCATAGTAGATTTTTTGGCTAGCCACCTGTTGGATTTAGAGGAACACATTCCGTCGGGTATTGTGGATTCATATGTTATGCAAATCTTGCCTTGGAAATTAATCTTTGATGGGTCTAGGACCCATTAGACATGCAGGGCTTATATAATTATGATTGCTCCCAACAAAAATCAATAAGAATTTGCATTTTCATTGGAATTCGAGTACACTAACAATCAGGTTGAATATGAGGCTATGATAATCAGCTTGTTAGAATTACGTGTGAAGGACGTAATGATCATCGGGGATTCACAATTGGTGATAAATGCTGGTTTGTTTAGGTGCACTAGCACATTTTTTTTATCGTACTATGAGGTGGCTATCTAATTGCTCGAGTGATTTAATGACGTCCAATTGATGCATGTCACCCGAAACTACAATGTGGATGTTATTGAAATCGCACAAATGGCAGTAGGACTGAAAATGTAGAAGGGATCGACCAGTCGGTCGATTATAGCTTTAAAAAGATCATTGCCTTCTATTTTTCAAAGAAGACAATTAGATCAGTGCAGAAGTTTTTTTGATCAGTGCAAAAGAAGACGATTAGAAAGCCGCTCTTATGGGCTATCTGTAAAGTCCTCGGACCAAAGCCAATCGAAGAAAAAGAAAATCAGCTGTGAATTAGGTCATGGTCGATAATGATCTATACCGAAAAGGGTCGATGGAGTTCTGCTTAGTTTCTTGTCAAAAAATGAAGCGATGATAGTCATGGAAGGGGTCCATGAGGATGTTTATGAGGCTCATCAGCCAAAAAGGTGTTCACAACCCAAGTATAGGGTTGTGATGTAGTAATAATCTTGGTAAGACCAAGGTCGAATCCATAGTGACTGAACCTTGTATGTAATCTGAAAGTAACTCAAACTAGGACTAGGCGAAGTTGTAATCTAAATCAAGAAATTATAGGAGAAACTATAGTGAAATATTAGACTAAAGCTTATGAAATTCAAAGGTGAGAAACTAGGGTGCCAAGGATCCACTTGTAGAAATCAGGGAGATCTATGCTTAATTCATGAACACAACTGGATTTAAAGTCCCATCTTCATCCAGTTGGAAGATATAACATTATAAATCAAATCTAAACTTCCTTTGATCTAGTTTTCAAGAGCTGAGTGGTATGAGAATTAGAATTGATTCAATCACAAAACCATGCCCATGTGACAAAGCAACAACATAATTTACCTAATCCACAACCAATCTGAGAGATGTATAATGTTAAGAAGGATTCCATCATCCATCCATGTCCAAGGGGCGATGGGGAAAAATAGGGCTTCCTAACTTCATTATCATAATAATGAAAAGACAATACTCCAAGCTATCAAAGATCTATCGTAATTTAAGTCACAACAAACCATTAAAAACTAAAAGAATTCTTTATAATCAAACCATGATAAACAAGAGTTCAACTACTAAGAATCAAAGTAATAGGAAACCATCCTTCACACTATAAGCTTCACCTCTTAACCTTAGCTAAAAGGCTTAGCCCATCAAAGACATGGTGAGGCTAAAACTCATAAATAAAAGCATAAAAGGGAAGAAAAATTGGAAAGAAGAACAAAGAAGGAGCACACGTCCAAGATGATCCCACGTCTCACGGCCCAAAGAATAGATCTGATGATGCCCCCACATTTTCTTCTCTTTCTTTTATAGATTGGAGGGAGGACAGTGGCTGGAGTCGATGTTGTAACGTCTCGAAAAAATCTGTACAAAGACCCGAGTACCACTTCAAGCATAAATACCTAAGGACCGTATCCTCTCTTAATTTAGGTGAAAATTTGTTAAGTACTAAACAAAATAATCAGTGGATTTAGCTCGAACCATCATTTCAACAAATGAGAAGATCAAAAACTATTAATACCACTGACTCAACACTACATAAAGACCTAAAGAAAATCCCAAGAACCTATCGCTCTTGGGAGTACATTGAAACTCCGTATCAACCTGAATAGCATGTCAAAAGTTTGATGACCATGAAACTATGGGGTTATGTCCGTCCTACTGGGCTTAACAATCTTCGTGGGAATCAAGCCTAGATAATATCTAGAAACGCACAACTTGAGCCTTGAGCGAAGTGTGTGAGAAACACGAATATCTTTAAAATATAAAATGAAACTTAAGTGAATTGGGTCATTCACTCAAACGTGAAATTAAGGATTTTAGACCATCAGTTTCTGACCAAACTTCACCCATGGGAAAAGAAATTTTCCCTGCACGTATCCTTATACTTGTGGCCCCAATCGTGTAAATATGACCGTTGATCTGACACAGGTCCTCCACGGTCGATCATCCTGCCCGATCACTAAAATCATGTCCTGTCATAGATCCATTATTAGGGAACTTACCCTATGACGTATGTGAGTAGTGGGCCTTCCTATGAGCCCTGTTTGTCAAAAACAGTTGCCCAAAGGATATAAACAATGTATAAGTGGCCCTAGGGCCATTTGCATCGCTTCTAGGCCTATATATAGCCCTTATACCGCCCCACCTCTCTCTCATACGAATTTCTCCTAACTCTAGGAGAGAGAAGAAAGAAAAGAAGAGAAAAGAGTAAGGAGAGAAGGGAGATCCTGGGAGATTGTTGCAGTGTTTCTCTCCCACTACTCCACGCACTGAATCACTTTCCCGTTTCACTACACGATCCATTTCGGCTACAATTTGGGTAAGAAATCCTAACCCTAATACCGTAGTTAAGATCCAGAATAGTTGTTTACTAACCTAGCTAACCAGTTTCACCATTTAGGTACCTGACATTCTGTTTTCTGGAACGTAGAATTCGAGCCGAGTCTGAATCAAGTATTCTGACGAAAGTTACGGACTATAAATGTTTAGGTTATGGTTATCAATGCTTTTAATGTTAGCTAATGATTTATGTCGGACTTGATTGCTTCCATATTTTCTTAGATACGCCATTTAAATATAATATACATACATGAACTATGTTGAGATGCATCTCATGTGTTTATTGAAATGTTTGAATGAACATGTAAATATGATTTGTGATTGCCAAGATTACTAATATAGGATTCATTGGATTTGGTAAAATATGTGTTGTAACTAACCTAGTCTATGTATTTGGTGAAGTGTAGTCTAAGTGTTTGATGAATTGTCTGAATGAGAGATTCTTGATGATTTGTATGTATTACGAGTGTTAAGATAGTGTTTTCTCTTACCTTATACATACGTATAGTTTCTTTCACATAATCAATTTTACCTCTATGCAAATGATTGATAAAATGCTAGTATTTGGTAATATGATCAAGGTGTTGGATGAAATGCTCAAATGAGGATTTCACTTGGATTGCTTGTTAAATACTGAATTGATTATCATATATATTTAATTTTTGCATCTGAATCAGATCGGGGCTACAACCTAGCCCAGGCAATTGGTAACAGTTCCTGTTCAGGTGGCCAAATTAGTCTCGCCACATTGGGTATATTTGATGAAACCAAGTCGTACAACAATTGTCGACAGTGGTTAGGCCATGAGGGGTGCTTCTGCGCTCCATGTCGATTAAGTCAGGATGTGCCTATACCAATTAGATTTTCCTAATAAACTGATTAGCCTATTGTGTGTTTACCATGTATGGACAGTACTTCTTGAAACTAAGGTACTCCTTTCCAATGTAAAGACCCTCTCTGACCATGGTACCACGATCCACTAAGACTCATGAGCTGGGCATGGTGGTATGAGATACTGTGTTCGAGCTATCGGCCTACGCTGAGGTGACAAGCCTCCCTATAGTGACTAGTGAGCAACCAAGACTCGTGAGCCGGGCATTGTGGTATGGGACACCGTGTTCAAGATGTCGGCCTATGCTGAGGTGACGTGCCTCCCCGTAGTGACCTCGAGTATAAACTTTAAATTTGCCTATCGATTATTTTTCATCAGGAGTGGTGCCCTACAACTTGTCTATCGTATGTGTTTAATTAGGATTGACAACCCTAGATGGATCTTTCAGTTTGGGTTAATGATATAAAGGGAGGTACCTTAGCTTCCTAAGCCTGCTGTATGAATAAGCTTAATTAAAGACTCGACTACCATTGCCATGCATCGCATTCCATTAGTTAAGATGTGCTTTTAGCGAGGAAGGTGCACTTTAGGGAGCATTGATATAAGTTAAATTGGTTGTCGGAGTCACTTGTGAGGGAGCTTTGTGCGAGGGCATACATCATACTTGCACACCATTCCTTCATTAACAAGAGTAGTTAGGATGTGATTGTTTTATTGCTTTATCATTACTACTTGATTAACTTGATAACATATTAACCTTTGCCTTATAGTACCACTGAGTTGATCACTCACTCCCACCCTGGGATAGTGTTTTAAAACATCAACCAGACTTTGGTTTAGATGTAGGTGATGATAAAGTTTATGTAACAGATCTGGGCTTCATGGATGAGGAGGAAGAGTTCTCCTATATTCAGCTCTCTGGCAGGTCTATGTAGACCTCGTGTTGATTCGATAAGAACATGGGGATACTTGGCTTAGTTGGACATCTTACATTCTCACATTTTGTATATTTTGAAACAATACATGTATATATTCAACCCAGTTGCATACTCATACTCTGGAAGTTGTGAAACACTTACCTGTTCAATATATATATATATATATATATATATATATATATATATATATATATATATATATATATATATATATGTTTCAGTATTCAGCTTGCTTAAATTTAATTATATCTGGAGTATGATATACTGTCTTGGTATAATCTCACTCATGTTTAACTCATTAATATGGATGAAATATGAACATCATCATCCATATTGCATAAGTGATGTGCTCGATCTCGGGAGTGGAGCTTTGTCGACCCTCGAAATTCAGGGCATTACAAGTTGGTATAAGAGCATGATTTGGATTAAACTAGACCTGGGTTATAGATAACACGACGCACTCTGACGCACTCTGACTTAGGAAAGGGGCGATGAAATTTATAAACAGTCTTAGAATCTCAAGGTTTCGCCAGGAAATGAGATCGAATACTGTAGTTTAGTCCACAACGCATCTTGGATCACGTGCATTGATCCAAGACACCTATGGGCCATCAGTCAATGAGTTTAAATCATTGGCCGACAAATTCCAAATCTAAAATAGACCCAAAAGGCATGAATACGTTTGCGTACAACTAGGAGAATGGAC
The DNA here is from genome assembly GCA_037074715.1 of Magnolia kwangsiensis. NCBI lineage: Eukaryota > Viridiplantae > Streptophyta > Magnoliopsida > Magnoliales > Magnoliaceae > Magnolia > Magnolia kwangsiensis. The sequence continues at coordinate 147,300,875 of CM073571.1, forward strand.
CATGCAGGCCTAAAACCCCGAAGTACAAAATCCAGTGGTGCCTAATGGGTCCTACGCATCCATACGGCACCTCGGGAGGGGGTGGCCACCGCCTTAGGGCGGAGCCATCGCCGGACACCCCAGATGGGCGCGGTAGCACCACCCAATTGAGGCGCACCGCCGGCTCCCAAAAATGCACCTGACGACAACACGGGGGCAGCAGCGCACCGTCATTCAACCGGCCATGTGGGGCCTCTCCTATATGTGGGGCCCCTCTTTTTAATCCCTTTGCCCCATTTCACCCCCATTTCATCATTTTTAACCCTCCAAACACCTCTAAACCCTCCAAAACTCCCTTTCTCTCTTAAATCCCCACTTCTATACACTAAAATCTCTCAAATCCTCTACATCTTACACCCCTCCACCACTATTCCTCCAGAACTACCCATTACATCTTCTCATTTCTCTTATTTTTACCTATTTGGGCACAAAAACCCTCTTTTTATGTCTCATAACTCCCATTTCTTCTATACCCTACACCCATCCACCACCATTCCCCTAAAACTATCCCTTACAACTTTCCATCTTCCTTATTCCCACTCATTTGAGCACAAAACCCACCTTTTTGTCTCATAACCTTTAAACTTTCAAATCCACTTCATACTCAAGCCTTTCTGCCTCCATGGCTCTCTTTGATCTTGTCACCACTATTTTCTCCATCTCAACACTCCTTTCCCTTATGGGAAAGAAGAAAGCGACCCAGGATGAGGTCGGGCCTAAATGTCCAAGCCATTCTAGGAAGAAGTCAAGTGCCGAGACAAGTGTAAGCACCGAGCGAAGAACAAAACGAGACCTTGACCCTTGAATCCTAATAGAAAGGTTTCTACCGGGGAGCGCTAAACTTGGTAAGTACCTTGATCGCAAAGTTGTATTTGAAGTTCATGTTGATGAGAAGTTATTTGGGTTGTATCTAGTAATCAACCTTCTCCTAAAGAAGGGGTGTGGTTTCATGTTTGAAGGTAAAACTCATGCAAGTGAAGGCACCGTTCGAGCCTTCTATGCTCACATACAGGACCCCACTCTGATGGCCCTCCAATTTATCATACCGTTGGGAAGAACTCACACCTGAGTCGATGTGGACGTCATGGCATGTATTATGGGGATAGAACATGGTGTGGTGCATGCCAGCGAGACTAATCTCGCTAGTGAATGAGAGAGGAATCGCCACACACGTTTCCTTTACGTCCAACTTATTGGTTAGAGGCGAGGGAACAGTCTTGCATCGACTCATATGACGAAATACTTCCGCCTACTCCATCATATATGCATGTACAACGTGTATCCTAGCTAGAGTAACCACACAGAATGTACTCGATTCATGGTGAATTTCCTGTATAGAGTTGGACAGGGAGAGAAAGTGTGTCTTCCTACTCTTGCCTTAACTCAGATAATCAATATTGAACGATTTACTCAAAGAGATGCCTCACTCCCTTTTGACCGACTCATTTACATGAGACTCCATATGGATAATCTCACCTCAATCCATTTCTTTAGTGAAACTACACTCAACAATATGGGCATAGGCCCCAAGCAACGCTAAGCAAGGCTTGATGATTACGGGGATGAGATAGAAGAAGAGACTGAAGAGGAGGAAGGCAGTGAAGAAGAGGAAGGAAATGAAGAAGAGGAAGGCAGTGAGGAAGTGGAGCAAGAAGAAGAAGAAGAGACCCAAGACTCAGATGGGGGACCTCCTACTGCTCGTGAGGACTGTCATGATCGGGCCACCTTAGAAACCCGCGTGGCTAAGATTGAAGAAAACCAAGCCTACCTAAAGCATAAATTCAAGGAGAACCATGCCCACCTAAAACAAAGGTTCAAGAGAATGTCTCGCACCCTTAAGGCCCTCCTGTGTTGTATGCAGGATAAGGGAGTGCCTCTGTCCTCCCACTTTTATGGGTACTCATAGACCCAAGGAGGCTGAGTATTGGTTGGATTGCATATCCAAGACATTGAGGTTGTTGCACAATACTGAAGCAGAGCAAGTCGAGTTTGTTACATATATGTTTGGAAAAAAGGCTAGTCTTTGGTGGGAAAGCATTCTACGAACCATTCCCACAGAATTTAAGTGGACGGGTGACGAGTTTGAAACCCATTTTCATGGAAAGTACTTGCCCCTCACTTACCATAATGAAAAGGAGGGATAATTTCTCTGCCTTCGACAAGGGTGGATGATAGTGGCAAAATACGAGAACCGTTTCACGAAGCTAACTAGTTACGCTCCTTTGATTTTGGCAAACGAGCTGATGAGAATGTGGCAATTTTCAGAAGGGTTGCGGGCTAATATCCTCACCAAGATGTGTTGCACTAGAATTTCCAACTATGCTGAGCTAGTGTACATGTCCCTGAGAGGCTGATACGAATGTAGTTCTAAGGCTAACCATGCACCATAAAAACCAAGGGTTTATGGTAGGACAACCTTACTAGAACGATAACTATCAAATCCCAACCTGAAGAGGAATAATAAAGGGAAATAACAGAAAGTAAATTCTAAACTATTACAACATTCCCCACTGTGCTTGAAATGAAAATATTACAACATTCACATCCACACATACATCCCACAATCTTGAATAATAAAAGATAGGAAATATAAATCACACAACCACAAAACATAAAGAATTATAGTGGTTCGCCTGTGTGTATAACAGTTATAAAACAGCCACACAAATTGCTACTCCACTCCCAATATCCTCACACAGGGGATATTAGCATTCACTATCAAAATAGGTTTTCATAGGTTCACCCAAAATCTTCACAATTATATCGTTTTAACTTGGGCTTACAAAATCCAAAAACCCACTTTCTGAGTTTTCTAGCTCTCCTTAGATAACCACCACAATGAGATTTTTTTGGCGAATCTCAAAAGAAAACCAAAAATAATAGAAGATTTACACAAATATAAAATACCTGAATTTCTCCTTCTGTAGCAGCCCGGTAGAACCAATCGGAGTAGATGATTGAATGTAGAAGTTCAAAAGTCCAATAGTAACTTTAAAATGGTTCTAAGTTCTAATTGATTTTAAATTAAACAAGTTGGGCTTAACTCTATTTGATTTTGATTTTAAGAAGAAAGAATATCACAATTCCTCTTTTCAATTAAGATTGAAATGTAAAAAAAATTAAATTAAATTAATAAATCTAACAAAAGAGAATATTAAATGAGCACAATATAGCTTAAAATAAACACAAACTTATCTCAGAGTGATCCCTTGATTTTACTTGAATTTCTGTTGTCAAAGTCTGAAATTCATTGTTTATTTATATCTGCAGAAATCACACCTTCGATAGGTCTAGTGGATAGTACGGCTAGTCATAGGAGAACGGATTTTTGAAATTTTCAGCGCGATCGGATAAAACTGACTCACAACTAGTCGTAGGGTGTCTATGACTGGTCGTACGCCCTTTACGACTGGTCATAGGCTTCTCACGACTGGTCGTAGGACTTTCAGTTTAGTTGCTAGACTTTGAGTCCTAGAACCAGGACTAGTCGTAGGACAAGTCGACACTGTTCATAAGACTGGTTGAGTAGTGTCCAGGACTAGTCGTTGACGAACAAAAATTTTTAAAAAATTACAACAAACTTAGGACTAGTCTTGAAATCTCTTGGACTGGTCATGGACATGATAGGACTAGTCTTAGAATAGTCTAATTCTATGTAAAATGATTTAATTGAATTATTTATTCAAAATGACCTATCCTAAGGACAATCTAAGGTTTATCTTACCTTGAAAATGAGATATGAATTTCGAAAATTCTTAACTTTAGATGGTAGATGACCTTTGTGAATGAAGCTTGAGATCTTTAAATATAATGTAGCACTTGAAACAAAAGATCTTCTAAAGCTTGAATAACCATTCTTCTTCGTGTTGAATGCTGGCTTGAGTCTTGAACAAGAACACTTCTACTATTGTAGTTAGTACTTACACTTCTGGAAACAGTTTGTACTCACATTCTTCTGTAGTATCTGAAGTAGTTCTTCATTCTTGACTTGAAGCAAAGTTCTTAGAGCGATGAAGCAATGTCTTGAACATTTATAACATTGAGCTCCATAAGACATAGATTAAGGTTTTGGCCCTACAACATTTGACAACCAAAGGTGCATAAAATCAAAGCACTTACAAATTCTCCCTTTGTCAAATTTGTGATAAAAAACTCAATAATAATATAACCAAGAATACAAAGAATTATGCATAGGTTATAAAAGGAAACCAGTAATAGCCTGGTTAAAGAATCATGCACCATTTTGTCATACACCAGATGCATCAACAAACATACATCAAGATGAAGTAGGTAAAACATTTACATTTACATTCCACTTCCTTACTCTTACTCCCCCTGAGTTACTCCCCTTGAGTAGCACATAAATTCAAAAAAAAAAAACTCATAAATAAAAATACGCTTGCTTCGCTTGCAATGCAATGTACAATCCAATCCAATCCAAACCATAAATTCTCTCCCTTTTTGTCACAATGTGACAAAGGAAGAAGAAAACAATGGAAAATAAATAGGAGTAATCAAGGAGTCAAGATATATGTAAATAAAAGTTCAATAAGGCATTAAGATTTCAATAGTTTAAACCAAAGTCAGTATACCATTTAAAGTTCACAATCCAACAAAAGTAAACTTAAATTTATTATAGACCAAAGAGAAAACTACTCAATTAGAACCTGAAGACGGAACATGTATGGTATGATCAATTTGATGCATGCCCTTGTTTAAGCACATATGATACTTGCGCATATATTTAAATTGTAAATCATGGGCAACATTTATGTTTTCTACCTTAACATTTATATTTTCTACATTCTCCTCAAGTGCACGTAGACGCGCATCAAACTCAGATGGTTCATAATCAGGATCATTTGCAGAATCAGACTCAATTTCATAAAAAATATCATCCATGTTTATGTCATCAGGAGGAAGATCATCAGCTTCTTCTTCATTCCCAACTCTAGCTCCATCACCATCATTCACTTGGCCAGGAGCCAATTCCAACTTCATTTTGTTTATATTTGAGTTGTTAAAAATCAGATTATGGATAAGAGCCTCTCCAACAGGCATAGCAACTAACATATGAGAAGCCAACACAGTCATAAGATAGGCAAACGGTATATCACTATACCTGGATGGAGACGAAATTGAATTATGGAATGACAAATTAAAGATGAAAGACAAACTTTCGTAGAAACAACTGAGTGCAAAACATGAACCATAAATGAACTCAACTTTGTTTTATTACCAAACCACGGATACAGATTTGAAGTAAAGATTCTATGGAGGACTTTGTTTCTGGGTAACAAATACTTTGAGGGGAGCGCATTCCCTTTATGAGTCCATTGCACATTCATGTTACATAATGTTTTGGTGAGCATTCATTTTTCTGTTTCTGAGGGTTTTTCAGTTAGAATATGAATGGGATGCCCTCATCATTAACAGGTATTTTCATAAGGCCAAATATTAGATGACGGCCTACATCAAAAGGGCCTTCTCTAGCATCTATTTGAAATGTTAAATTTTTAGTAGAAAAATTAGAGATGTATGCAAACATGGATTATGTAATAGATTGGTATGCAGGAAATCACCAATGTAAGATGTTATCCCATCTTACGGCTTAGAGAAGTGGAAAGATACCAAATGGAGTAATGTGGTTAAGATCAATAGTTTTTTCAGCAATAACATTGCGCAAACACTAATCCCGTACGTATGAAGGATCATCTTCGGGTGAACGAAGATGGCGCTGAGTTATTGGAGTTGATCTAGAGGATGATGGACCACGGGTTATTTTCTTTTTCTCTCCAGCATCCATTTCCACAAAGATATACAAAGGAACAAAAAACTCAAAGGAAGTAAAGATTGGTTTTCTTAGATCAACAAATATAGAAGGAAAATCCCAAAATCTCCACAAAGCTTGAAATCAAGCATTCTAATGTAAATAAAGAAAAGAATAGTACTTGAATCTAATAGATTGACTAAAAAAATGCACTAACCTTGAAGATCAGGTCAGTAGGTTCTACTGGTCGGACGTCGGCTCGTTGGAGAGGAAGTTAGAAATAAGGAAGATGAGATTTTTTTCAAATTTAAAACACCCAACGTTCTCCACGACCAGTCTTGAGCTGTCCTCGACCGGTCGTACCAAGACCGGTCGTGTACACTTATCAGTGGTCGAGTACCGAAAAAATCATACAATTAAAAAAAATACAATTTAAACACATAAATATACAAAAATATTTACACTATGATACACAAATGTATGAATAATCAATTTTGAATGCACATACTAAGATCAAATTTCAATTTATTAAACCCGCTTTTATCGAGTGGTTTAGTAAAAATGTTAGCAAGTTGAGTCTCTGTCGGAATATATTCCAAAGATATTATTTTTTTCTTCTACTAATTCACGAATATAATGATACCTAATGTCAATGTTCTTGGTAAGTGAATGCTGGATTGGATTTTTTTAAATATTTATAGCAATGGAATTAGCACAATGTAAAGTCATTGAATCCTGTGTAATTTCATAATCACTTAACATACGTTTCATCCAAACAAGCTGAGTACATGCATTTCCAACTATGATGTATTCAGCCTCAACAATAGAGAGTGATATAGAACTTTGTTTCTTGCTAAACCAAGAAACCAAGGAATTTCCAATACAAAAACAACCACCACTGGTTGATTTTCTATTATCGATATTTCCAGCCCAATAAGCATCAGTATACCCTACCAATTGAACACTAGTATCATATGGATACCAGAGACCCAAATTACCTGAACTTGCGACATAAGCATAATCCGCTTAACGAGAGTTAAATGTGACTCTTTAGGATTAGACTGAGATCTTATGCAAATACTAACACTGAAAGTAATATCAGGTTTACTAGCAGTTAAATAAAGCAAACTGCCAATCATGCTACAATACAATTTAGGATCCACATCTTTACCTGTAGAATCCTTTGAGAGTCTTAAAGTGTAAGTGCTATGATTTCATATCCCTTTGGTTGTCAAATTTTATGGTGCCAAAACCTACATCTATGTCTTGTATATCTTATGTTTCATGTTTAAGACTATTCATTGCTTCAAGACATCGCATTTCAAGACAAGATCTTAAATGAAAAAAGTTTCAAGTCATGGATGAAGAATTCAAGAATAGAAGTCTTCAAGTATGCATGTTCAAGATACAATCAAGTTCAAGTATAGTAGAAGACTTTGTTCAAGTCAAGATCAAGCTCAAGAAGGCCTACAACAAGATTTGTAAATTCTCAAACTTCTCTTAAGGGTCATCTGAGTATACAGACTATCAATGTCCATCTCACTTTTAAGGTTTGTTTGACCTTAGATTGACCTTAGGATGGGCTTTATTGTAGGTCATTCTAGATACATAATTTGTATATTTTAATATGCTTGTTCAGGCTGTTCTAAGACTAGTCCTGACCAATCTTGAGTTTTTCAGGACCAGTCCTAAGTTGTTGAAGATTTTAGAATCTTTCTGGTTGTCCTACGACCAGTCCTGGACATCCTACGACCAGTTCTGTGAGCTATACGACTCGTCCTTCGACCAGTCTTAGCCCTACGACTCAAACTCGAGCAACTGAATTGGGGGTCCCACAACCGGTCGTATGTGACCCACGACTAGTCGTAGGTGGCCCACGACCAGTCGTATGCTACCCAGGACCGGTCGTGGAACAACAAATCCTTATCCCGTAGAAATCTTTGAAAATCTTTGGAGCTACGACCAGTCCTAGGATCCTAAGACCAGTCGTAGATGGAATTTTTTAGGCTATAAATAGAGCACGAATTTCAGAGTTTTAGCATTTCAAATCAATTCTATTCAAGCATTCTTTAGGCTATACTATGAGATAAGTTTGTGTTTATTTTAAGCTACTTTGTGCTCATTTAATATTCCTTTTGTTAGCTTGTTTATTATTTAATTTTGATCAACATTCCAATCTTATTTGAAAAGGGGAATTTCTGATATTCCTTCTTCTTAGATTCAAAATCAAATAGAACTAGCCCTTTTGATTTAAAATCAATTAGACTTAGAACCATTCTTAAAGTGAGTATTGGACTTTGAACGTTGAATCGAACTTCTACTCCGATTAGTTCTATCGGGCTACTTCAAACGGAGATTCAGGTATTTTACATTTGTGTAATTTACTTTCTTTGGTTTTGTTTGAGATTTGCCAGAAAAATCTCATTGTATTGGTTATCTGATGAGAGCCAAAAAACTCAAATTGTGTGGGTTTTTGGATTGTGTAAGCCCGAGATCAAAGACACAATTGTGAAGGTTTTAGGTGAACTTGTGAAACTTATTTTGATAGTGCATGCTAATATCCCCTGTGTCAGGATATTAGGAGTGGAGTAGCATTTTGTGTGGCTGTTGGATAAAAGTTGGTGTACACACAAGCGAACCACTATATATCGTTGTGTTGTGGATGTGCTTTATTCTTTCATATCTTTATTCATTCAGTTTTGTGGTTTGTATTCATGGATGAATTTTGTAATCTTTTTATTCCAAGCAAGTGTGGAGAATGTTGTAATAACTTAGGATTTATTTCTGCAAGTTATTTTGATTGCTTTGTATTTTCATTCCTCATTGGTTTGTGATACAAGGGCGTTCTAGAAATAAGGTTGTCCTACCTTAAACCTTTGGGTTTTGGTGTAAGGTTGTCCTTAGAACTGATATAGTATCATTCTCTTTATTTTAGGCTATTAAGATTAATTTTAATTCAGCATTGTGCTTTATTTATTTTATTATTCTGCTGTTTTAGTTTTATTTGGCATTTCCCTATTCACCCTCCCTCTAGGGCATATAGCTAGGCCCCTTTCATAAAGTTGTACTCATGGGAGTATCAAAATTCTTACCATTCTCAAATCCGAATCTTTTAATCAAGTTCAGAGTATATTTGGTCTAAGAAATGAAAATTCCACCAGGTTGTTGTTTTACTTGCAACCCTATGAAATAATTTAATTCCCTAACCATGCTCATTTCAAACTTAGATTTCATTAATTTTACAAACTCAATAGTCATGTTAGTACAACTTGATCCATAAATAATATCATCAACATGATCTGAACCATTAAAATATTATTGTTATGTTTCTTAACAAAGAGTGTCTTATCGACATTGCCCATTTGAAAATTATGACTATGTAAAAACTTAGTCAATTTCTAATACCATGCCCTAGGAGCTTGTTTTAGACCATAGAGAGCTTTTTTTAAGACGGTATACATGATCAGCAAACTTAGGGTCTTCAAACCCTGTACGTTGTTCAACATATACTTCTTCATGTAAATTGCCATTTAAGAAGGAACTCTTTAAATCCAGTAGATAGATTTTAAATTTTCTAAAACATGCAATGGATATAAAAAGTATAATTGATTCAAGGTGAGCAACTGGTGCAAAGGTTTCATCATAATCAATACCTTCAATTTAAGTGTACCCTTATACAACCAGTCTTGCCTTGTTTCGTATTATATTACCAAGTTCATCAGATTTATTTTTGAATATCCACTTTGTTCCAATAATATGTTTATCTTTAGGTCTAAGAACAAGATTCCAGACATCATTTCGAACAAAATGATTAAGTTCTTCCTATATAGAAACTATCCAGTTTTCATCAGAAAGAGCTTCTTTTACGTTTACCGGTTCTATCCAGGATGTAAAGCACATGTAATCACATGTCTCTAATTGTCTACGAGTGCGCACACCTGTGAGAGGGTTTCCAAGAATCTGAGTGGTTAGATGATCTTTAACAGTCCTCAATTCAGAGTTTACTTGATTTGATGAAGTATCTGGTTTGTCAATTAAAAGAATGTCATCATGGTCTAAACTTGGGGTAGGTGTATTCAAGTGATCGTCTATGACCACATTAATAGATTCTTGAATAACACCGGTCCTTTTGTTCAGTATGCGGTATGCGTAACTGTTTAAAAAGTATCTTAAAAAGATTCCTTCATCACTTTTAGTGTCAAACTTTCTCAAATTTTTACGGTCATGCAAAATATAGCACTTGCTACCAAAAACTCAAAAGTATTTGACAACAGGCTTCTTATCAAACCATAGTTCATAAGAGATTTTATTATTAGATTTACAAGTATAAACCCAGTTAATAATATAGTAGGCGGTATTCACTGCTTCAGCTCGAAGATTTCTAGGGAGCTTCATACTATTCAACATTACGTTTCCCATTTCTTGAAGCACTCTATTTTTCCTTTCCATAATTCCATTTTATTGTAGCGTTTTGGGCACAGAGAATTCATGTGATATTCCCTGATCACTATAAAATTTCTCAAAACTGTTATTCTCAAACTCAGATCCATAATCACTATGGATCTTACTGACTTGAGAACCTTTTTCAAATTGAATACGTCTGACAATCCGTTTCACTTCATCAAGGGTTTCTGTTTTCTCTTAAAAAAACTACCCAAGTGAATCTGGAGAAATCATCTACGATTACTAAGATGTATTTTTTATCACATCGACTCTTCGTCCTAGTAGGTCCAATAAGATCTATATGGAAAAGCTCGAGTGGTCTTGATGTGGCATTAAAGTTCACCTTCTTATGAGAGCTTCTTGTTTGCTTTCCTATTTAACATTCGCCACATATTTTATCTATCTTTTGTAATTTAGGTAAACCTTTTATTAGTTCTCTTTTGCTCAATCTGTATACATTACGGTAGTGTACATGTCCAAGGTGTTTATGCCATAATTCTGTTTCGTCAGTATGGACCATGTAGCACGTTTGACTAGAAGAGCTGCCATCGCTTACAATATAGCAGTTTTCAGAAGTTCTGCGACCAGTTAATATTACAGATCCCTTTTTGTTTATGATTTCACAACCTTGATTGGAAAATTTCACACTATGATTGTTATCGCATATTTGAGATATGCTTAACAGGTTATTTTTTAGTCCCTCAACATATAAAACATTCTTAAATAAGGGAAGGTTATAGAGTTAAACCGTACCTTAGCCAATAATCTTGCAGTTGATACCATCGCCAAATGTGACTGACCCATCGTCATATCTTTGAGATCGGTGAATAAAGCCTTAACGCCTGTCATATGCCTGAAGCATCCACTATCTAGGTACCACTTTGAATGGCTTGTAGCTTTGAAAGCAGTGTGGGCAACCAAGCAGGTAACCTTAGGAACCCATTTTATAATAGTTTTGGGTTTAGCAGTATAGTGGGTCTTCTTTTGATTGTAGTTATAGTTAGAGTGACCCACTGAGTTAAATTTTAAGAGCTCCTTAAGAAGATTAACTATTTTCTCAGCTAAAGGGTTTCAGTTCTGATATTTATAAATGTTTTTCAATTTTTGAAAAGTAATTTTAGAAAAAACTTGATTTGTACTTTTCCCATTTGAGTTCAACGTCTCTCCTTTTACAAAATTAGGAGACGTATTCTTATATTTAAGAGGAACATTTTCCACGTAGCCCAAACCAGATCGATCGCCACATTTCCTTGATCTAGATAAAAGCTTTTCTAACTTTAGATCTCCTTGGGCATACTTTCATGTATCCTTTAAACTTAAAAGAGAAGAGACTTCAAGTTTAAGATTTTCATTCTCAGATTTCAGACTTTCAATATGAGAGTTTTTAAAATCCAAATCACATTTGCATTTTTCAAAACAGTCTAAAATATAGGATTTTTCTAAAATAAGAGATTCAAAATTTTCTCTAAGCTTTGAAAATCTTTCTTTTTGAAGTTTAAGTTTAATATCAATTTTATAACTTTCCTTATATAAGGCATTATAAGCATTTTAAAGATCATCTTCATTTTCACATTCATTGTTCAGATTTTCTTCACTTGTTGAATCATTATCTAAAAATGTGAATTTGGCTAGAGTCATAAGGGCTTTCACTTTATTAGCCGACTCGGTTTCAGAATCTTCTGAATTAGAAGAGGCTTCAGAATCAGAGGATTCATCCTAAGTAGCCAATATACTCTTCTTTTTGGGTTTGTCCTTTTTAAGACACTTGTTTGCTAAATGCCCATATTCTTGACAGTTGTAACATTGACTCTCTTTTAAAGATTTTTAAGGTTTAGATTTAGATTTTGATCTTTTTTTTCTCATTGGCTTTTTGAAAATCCATCCTCTTTTTGCTTTTAAAAATTTTATAAAACTTTTTTGCTAAAAGAGCCATATCGTCTTTAGAATTTTCTAAATCAGAATGGCTTTCTTGAGAAACATCTTTAGAAGACTTAAGGGCAATAGATTTTCCTTTAGGAGCTTTAAAATTTAACTCGTAGGTTTGTGAAGATCCAACTAATTCTTCTACCCTCATAGTATCCATATCACGAAGTTCCTGGATCGCGGTTACCTTAGAGTTGAACCGTTCAGGAAGTGAGCATAGTATCTTTGTACACAGTTTACTTTCTGGAATTTTATCTCCAAGACACCACATAGAGTTTACAATGTCATTTAATCTTATATAAAAGTCCATAAACATTTCATTTTCCTCCATATGAATTTCTTCGAATTTAGTTATGAGGAGTTGGACTTTAGATTTTTTTGATAATTGATGTACCCTCGTGTGTCATTTCTAAAATATCCTAAGCTTGCTTTGCAGAATCAAAGGATATAATTCTTTTGAATTCATCCAGTGATAGTGTGCAAGTGATTACATTTAGTACTTTAGCATTTGCACTACTCTCACTTTTCAGAAGTGTGGTCTATGAGAAATAAGGAGTTACTCTCATTATCTTTGGACCATCGATTCTAGTCACTTCAGTGGTAGGAGGGGTTCATTCATTCACTGTGGCCAGCCACACACTTTCATCCATAAATTTTAAAAAGAATCTCATCCTGGCTTTCCAATAAGCATAATTGGAGCCATCAAAGGGTGGAGGCCTAGTGACTGATAAGTTATCAAAATTTGACATCTTATATATAGCTTAAATCATTAGCTCAGGAAATAAATCTAAGAATAAATAATTAAAAGCGAGCTATTAGGCTCTGATACCACTTAAAATAGCCAAGCTATATGTCTTAGAGGGAGGGGGGGGGGGGGGGGGGGGGGGGGTGAATAGGACTATGCCAAATTAAAAAAATAACAGCGGAATATAAGAAATAAGATAGCCAACAAAAGAAAGGAAACAAACCACAATAAAGCAACCTCAAATTCAAGTCTTGAGAGGCAGATACGAATGTAGTTCTAAGGACAACCTTGCACCATAAAAACCAAGGGTTTATGGCAGGACAACCTTACTAGAACGATAAATATCAATATCCCAAACTGAAGAGGAATAATAAAGGAAAATAGCAGAAAGTAAATTCTAAACTATTACAACATTCCCCACTGTGCTTGAAATGAAAATATTACAACATTTACATCCACGCATACATCCCACAATCTTGAATAGTAAAAGATAGGAAATATAAATCACACAATCACAAAACATAAAGAATTATAGTGGTTCGCCTATGTGTACACCAACTGTTATAAAACAGCCACACAGATTGCTACTCCACTCCTAATATCCTCACACAGAGGATATTAGCGTTCACTATCAAAATAGGTTTTCACAGGTTTACCCAAAACCCTCACAATTGTGTCTTTTTAACTTGGGCTTACTGTAAGTGTTATGATTTCATATCCCTTTGGTTGTCAAATTTTGTGGTGCCAAAACCTATATCTATGTCTTGTATATCTTGTGTTTCATGGTTGAGACTATTCATTGCTTTAAAACATCGTATTTCAAGACAAGAACTTAAATGAAGAAAGTTTCAAGTCATGGATGAAGAATTCAAGAATAGAAGTCTTCAAGTATGCATGTTCAAGATTCAACCAAGTACAAGTATTGTAGAAGACTTTGTCAACTCAAGAAAGGATCAAGTTCAAGAAGGCCTACTACAAGATTCATATATTTCAAGACAAGATTCATATATTCTGCAAGTTATTTTGGTTTCCTTGCTTTTATTTGTTATTGGTTTGTGATACAAAGGACGTTCTAGAAATAAGGTTCTCCTACCTTAAACCTTTGGTTTTTGGTGTAAGGTTGTCCTTAGAACTGATATGGTATCATTCTGTTAAATCTAGTTTATTGAGATTGATTTTTAATTCAGCATTGTGCTTTATTTCTTTTATTATTCTGCTGTTTTAAGTTTTATTTGGCATTGCCCTATTCACCCCCCCTCTAGGGCATATAGCTTGGCCCTTTCAAGTGGTATCAGAGCCTAATAGCTCGTGCTTATTGTTTATTTATTGGATTTATTTCCTGAGTTAACGATCTAAGCTATATTAAGATGTCAAATTTTGATAGCCTATCAGTCACTAGGCCACCACCTTTTAATGGCACAAACTATGCCTATTGAAAAGCCAGGATGAGGATCTTCCTCAAATCCTTGGATAAAAGTGTGTGGCTAGCCACAGGGAATGAATGGAACCCTCCTATCACTGAAGTAACTAATGAAGATGTTTCAAAATCAATGAAAGTAACGGCTTATTCTCTTTGAACCACACTTCAGAAAAGTGAGAGTAGTGCCAATGCAAAAGCACTAAATGCAATTACTCGTGCATTATCACCAGATGAGTTCAAAAGAATCATCTCTTGTGAAAATGCAAAACAAGCATGTGATGTATTAGAAATGACACACGAGGATACATTAATTTTTAAGAAATCTAAAGTCCAACTCCTCACAATTAAATTTGAAGAAATTCATATGGAGGAGAATGAGATGTTTATGGACTTCTACACTAGATTGAATGACATTGTGAACTCTATGTGGGGTCTTGGTGACAGAATCCCAGAAATAAAGTGTGTGTAAAGATACTACTCTCACTTCCTGAACGGTTCAATTCTAAAGTAACCGCGATTCAGGAACTTCGTGATACGGATACCATGAGGGTTGAGGAATTAGTTGGTTCACTTCAAACCTATGAGTTGTCCTTTAAAGCTCCTAAAGGAAAATCAATTACTCTCAAATCATATAAAAATGTTTCACAAGTGAGTACTTCGGATTTAGAAAATTCTGATGATGATATGACGCTTTTATCAAAAATGTTTTACAAAATTTTCAAAAGCAAGAAAAAAATTTATTTTCAAGAGTCAAATGATAAGAGACGATCTAAACCTAGAGCTCAAAAATCTTTGAAAGATAGTCAATGTTACAACTGTTAAGAGTATGGGCACTTAGCTAACAAATGTCCTAAAAAGGATAAATCAAAAAAGAAAAGCATGATGGCTACTTGGGATGAATCGTCTGATTCTGAATCCTCTTCTAAATCAGAAGATTCTGAAACCGAGTCGGGCGATGATGTTAAAGCCCTTATGACTCCAGCCAAGATCACTTTTTTAGATAATGATGATATATCTAGTGAAGAAAATCTGAATAGTGATTGCGATAATGAAGATGATCTTCAGGATGCTTATAATTCCCTTTATAAGGAGAGTTGTAAAATTGCCGTCAAGCTTAAACTACAAAAAGAAAAATTTTCTAAACTTAAGGAAGATTATGAGTCTCTCATTTTAGAAAAGTCTCATATTTCCGATTCTTTTGAAAAGACCAAAGGTAATTTATATTTCAAAACCTCCAAAATTGAAGATTTGAGATCCAAAAATGAGAAACTCAAAAATGAGGTAGCTTCTCTTCTGAGTTTGAAAGACACATGGAAATATGCCCAAAGTGATCCTAAATTGAAAAAATTATTGTTCAAATCAAGAAAATGTGGCGATCGATCCGGTTTGGGTTATAATAAGAATACATCTCCTAAAAAAAAAGAACATTACTCCTAAATTTGTAAAAGGAGAGTCTTCAATCTCAAAAGAAAAGAATACTTATCAAGATTTTTCCAAAAATTCAAGGACTTTTCAAAAACCTAAAGGTGGCCATGTCAACTTTAATTTTCAAAACTGAAATCCTTTAGCTGAAAAAATAATTGATCTACTCAAGGAGATATTAAAGTCTTACTCTATAGGTCACTCCTATAACAACAGACAAAAAAAGATCATCTATACTCCTAAACCCAAAACAGTTCTGAAATGGGTTCCTAAAGTTGCCTGCTTGGTTACCCACACTGCTTTCAAAGCTACAAGTCATTCAAAGTGGTACCTAGATAGTGGTTACTCCAGGCATATGACAGGCGACAAGGCTTTATTCACCGATCTAAAAGATATGACTGAAGGGTCAGTCACATTTGGTGATGGAAGCAATTGCAGGATCATAGGCCAAGGTACAGTTCAACTTTATAACCTTCCCTTATTTAAGAATTTTTTATATGTTGAGGGCTTGAAACACAACCTTCTAAGCATTTCTCAGATATGCGATAACAACCATATTGTAAAGTTTTCTAATCAAGGTTGTGAGATACTTAATAAAAGGGTTCTGTAATATTAACTGGTCATAAAACTTCTGAAACCTGCTACATCGTTAGTGATGTAAGCTCATCTATTCAATCGTGTTACATGGTCCATACCGATGAGACTGAATTATGGCATAAACGCCTTGGACATGTACACTACCGAAAATTATTTAGATTGAGCAAAAGAGAACTAATTAGAGTTCTACCCAAATTGCAAAGAGTAGATAAAATATGTGGTGAATGTCAGTTGGGCAAACAGACTAGGAGCTCTCACAAGAAAGTGAACTCTAATACCACATCTAGACCACTCGAGCTTCTCCACATGGATCTTATTGGACCAACCAGAACGGAGAGTCGAGGAGGTAAAAAATATATCTTGGTTATCGTAGATGACTATACCAGATTCACTTGGATATCATTCTTAAAAGACAAAACTGAAACCCTGGATGAAGTGAATAAGGTCATTAAACGAATTCAAAATGAAAAAAGTTCTCGTGTTAGTAAGATCCGTAGTGATCATGGATCCGAATTCAAAAACAGTAGTTTTGAGAAATTCTGTAGCGATCAGGGAATATCGCATGAATTCTCTACGCCCAAAACACCGCAACAAAATGGTATAGTTGAAAGAAAAAACAGAGTGCTTCAGGAAATGGCTAATGTTATGTTGAATAACATGAAGCTCTCTAGAAATCTTTGGGCTGAAGCAGTTAATACCGCATGTTATATTATTAATCAGGCTTATACCAGTAAATCTGATAATAAGACTGCTTATGAATTATGGTTTGGAAAGAAACCTACTGTCAAATACTTTTGGGTTTTTGGCAGCAAGTGTTATATTTTACGTGATCGTAAAAATTTAGGAAAGTTTGATACGAAGAGTGATGAAGGTATTTTTCTTGGTTATTCTTTGAACAGTCGAGCTTATAGGGTTCTAAATAAGAGAACTGGTGTGATTCAAAATCCATCAATGTGGTCATTGATGATCATTTGAATACACCAGCTCCGAGTTCAGATGATGATGAAGCTCTTATTATTGACAATCAAGATACCTCATCAAGTCAAAAAGAGTCTGAACCAAGGACTGTCAAAGATCATCTAACCAATCAAATTCTTGGAAACCCTCTCACTAGAGTTCGTACTCTCAAACAACTTGAGAACATATGTAATTAGACCTAAAGATAAACACATTATTGGAACAAAATAGATCTTTAAAAATAAGTCTGATGAACTTGGTAATATAATACGAAACAAGGCTAGACTGGTTGTACAAGGGTACACTCAGATTGAAGGCAACGATTACGATGAAACCTTTGCTCCAGTCACTCACCTTGAATCAATCAGACTTTTTATTTCCATCGCATGCTTTAGAAAATTTAAGATTTATCAGATGGATGTAAAAAGTGCTTTCTTGAATGACGATTTACATAAAGAGGTGTATGTTGAACAACCTTCAGAGTTTGAAGACCCCAAGTTATCTGACCATGTATTTTGTCTCAAAAAAGCTCTCTATACTCTAAAACAAATGCCCAGGGCATGGTATGAGAAATTGACTAAATTCTTACTTAGTCATAGCTTTCAAGTAGGAAGTGTTGATTAGACGATCTTTATTAAGAAGCATAACAATGATATTTTGATGGTTCAAATTTATGTTGATGATATTATTTATGGATCAATTTGCTCTAACATGTCTATGGAGTTTGCAGAGTTAATGAAATTAAGGTTCGAAATGAGCATGGTTGGTGAACTAAATTACTTCCTAGGGTTGCAAGTAAAACAACAACCTGATGGGATTTTTATTTCCCAGACCAAATATGCTTCAAACTTAGTTAAAAGGTTTGGATTTGAGAATGGTAAAAACTTTAATACTCCTATGAGTACAATGTTAAGACTCTCAAAAGACTCTACAGGTAAAGATATAGATCTTAAACTATATCGTAGTATGATTGGTAGTTTGTTGCATCTAACTGCAAGTAGACCTAATATCGCATTTAGTGTTGGTATTTGTGCGAGATATCAGTCTAATCCTAAGGAATCACATCTTATTGCTGTTAAACAGATTATTAGATATGTCGCAAGTACTATAAATCTGGGTCTTCCGTATCCTTTTGATACTAGTGTTCAATTAGCCGGGTACTCAGATGCTGATTGGGCCGGTAATATCGATGATAGAAAATCAACCAGTGGTGGTTGTTTTTACATTGAAAATTGCTTAGTTTCTTGGTTCAGCAAGAAGAAAAGCTCTATATCGCTCTCCACTACTGAGGCTGAGTATATTGCAGCTGGATATGCATATACTCAACTAGTTTGGATGAAACGCATGCTAAGCGATTATGGAATTAATCAAGATTCAATGATCTTACATTGTGATAATTCCAGTGCTATAAATATTTCCAAAAATTTTATCCAGCATTCACGTACTAAGTACATTGACATTAGGTATCATTACATTCATGAGTTGGTTGAAGAAAAAGTTATTTCCTTGGAATATATACCAACCGAAACTCAACTTGCTGATATATTTACTAAATCGATCGACAAAAGCAGGTTTAATTAATTGAAATTTGATCTTGGTATGTGCATTTTACATTGAATATGCTTACTTGCATGTATCATAATGTACTATATTTAGTATTATTTGTGTTTAAATATTAATTTTTTACATTAAAAATGTATTTTTGGTCGAAACTCGACCGGTCGTAGCTGTACACGACCAGTCGTGGTACGACTGGTCGTGAACCGCACTCGACCGGTCATGGAACTTGTGAACATGATATAATTTGGGAAAAATCCCCTTCTTCTTCATTTCCACTCCGACCTACGACGAGTCGTGGCTCGACCAGTCATAGGATTTCTTTTTTTTCTTCAAGGTGAGTCCTATTTCATAATTTTTCTTGAAAATTCATGCTCTCTATGCTTTGATTTGATCATTGTGTAGCTAGATTTCATCTTTTTGTTAGGTTTTTCAAGGGTTTCTTCTCAAATTGCTGATCTAGAGAAAACTCATCTTTCTTTTTGTGCATTTCTCTTGCTCTTTGTATATTTTATTAAAGATGGATGCTAGAGGGAAGAAGAAAACATCTCGTGGTCCATCCTCATCTAGATTTACTCTTATAACAAAATGACACCTTCGATCACCCGAAGATGATCCTCAAGATGTATGAGATTTGCGTGTCCGTAATGTTATCGTTGAGCATACCGCTGATCTCAATTACATTGCTCCATATGGTATTGTCCCTCTCCTTGAATCTGTTGGCTGGACTAACGTTTTGCTTTGGGGTGGGCCTGCATACTAGTCTATTGCCCAATCAATGGTTGCATGTATCTCAGAATTTTCTCTTGATAATTTAACTTTTTCAATTGATAATAGAGAAGGAAAATTTGAAGTATACCGTCATTTGATATCGGGTATTATGGATATACCCGTTAATGATGAAGGTATACCGATTCATACTCTATACGACAAACTATCTGAATCGAAAAAATGCATGCTAACAAGAGACTTATACAAAATTGATGCGCAATGGACACAAAAAGGGAATGCGCAATGGACACAAAAAGGGAATGTGCTCCCTTCAAAGTATCTGTTACCTAGATACAGAGTGTTACATCATTTTTTATTTCAAATCTGTATCCTCGGTTCGGTAATAAAATTGAGTTAACTTCTTTCATGGTTCATGTGTTGCATTCTATTACTTCTGGTACCATGTTCTGTCTTCCTTCTTTGATTTGTCATTTTATCATTCAGTTTCATCTTCATCTGGGTCATAGTGATATTCTGTTAGGTTATCTTATAACTGTGTTAGCCACTCACATGCTTGTCGATAAACCTGTTAATGAGGCACCAATTCATCATCTTATTTTCAACAATTCCAATCTTAATAAGATGAAGTTGGATTTGCTTCCTGACCAAGTAGATGAAGGTGGTGTTGGTGGTGATGGTGGTGAAGCCAGAAATGAAGGGGAAGTTGGCGATCTTCCTCAACAGGATATTAATATGGATGAGATATTTGATGATATAGAAACTGATTCATCAAATGATCCTGATTACGATCCATCTAGTCATGATGCACGCCTTCGTGCATTGGAGGAGAAGGTTGATAACATGAGTATAGACCATGATATGCAGTTTAAATATATGCGAAAATATCTTCGTCACATCAATAGAGGCTTACACCAGATTGATCCTACTATTCCTGCTCCCTCCTCTGGATCTGATTAGGCGAATTATCTTTTGGATTGTATAACTCTATCTTATCTTTTATTTTGGATATTGTATTAACTTTGTTATGACTTGATGATTCTGGTTTATATTTTGAAATATGCTATGTCCTTCCATATTTCTTTCTCATTATCTTCTTATTATTACTCTCTATGTTATTGTGACTTGCCTTTCCCTTGTCATTTTGTGATAAAAAGGGGGAGTAGTATGGTAAAGGGGAGTAGTAGTATAGTATGGAAAGGGGGAGTAATTTGTTTGAATTGATTGATTGAGAAGGATATGTGGATTAAGTATATGGAGTATTGATGTTGTTTATTGTTTACATGAGCAGTATTTGTATTACTCAGGGGGAGTAGAGTAATTTGTGATTTTATGGCTCATGATTCCTTATTATCTTTTATACTATGTGTTTTGTAACAAATTTGACAAATGGGGAGATTGTAAGTGCTATGATTTCATATCCCTTTGGTTGTCAAATTTTGTGGTGCCAAAACCTATATCTATGTCTTGTATATCTTGTGTTTCATGGTTGAGACTATTCATTACTTTAAAACATCGTATTTCAAGATAAGATCTTAAATGAAGAAAGTTTTAAGTCATGGATGAAGAATTCAAGAATAGAAGTCTCCAAGTATGCATATTCAAGTTTCAACCAAGTACAAGTATAGTAGAAAACTTTATCAACTCAAGAAAGGATCAAGTTCGAGAAGGCCTACTACAAGATTCGTATATTCTCAAGCTTCTCTTAAGGGTCATCTGAGTGTACAGACTTTCAATGTCCATCTCATTTTTAAGGTTTCATTGACCTTAGATTGACCTTAGGATGGGCTTTACTGTAGGTCATTCTGGATACATAATTTGTATACTTTAATATACTTGTTTGGGTTGTTCTAAGACTAGTCCTAGGGACTTTAAGACCAATCCTAGCTTTGCTATGACCAGTCTTAAGCTTTTTAGGACCAGTCCTAGGTTGTTGAATATTTTTAAATTTTTCTAGTTGTCCTACGACCAGTCCTGGACATCCTACGACCAGTCCTGTGAGCTGTACGACTCGTCCTTCAACCAGTCTTAGCCCTACAACTCAAACTCCAGCAACTAAATTGGGGGTCCTACGACTGGTCATAGGTGACCCACGACTAGTCGTAGGTGGCCCACGACAGGTCGTAGGCTACCTAAGACCAGTCGTGAAATAGCTAATCCTTATCCCACAGAAATCTTTTAAAATATTTGATGCTACGACCAGTCCTAAGATCCTAAGACCAGTCGTAGATGAGATTTTTCAGGCTATAAATAGAGCACGAACTTCAGAGTTTTTCAATTCAATTCAACTCTATTCAAGCATTCTTTAGGCTATACTCTGAGATAAGTTTGTGTTGTTTTTAAGCTACTTTGTGCTCATTTAATATTCCTTTTGCTAGCTTGTTTATTATTTGATTTTGATCTACATTTCAATCTTATTTGAAAAGGGGAATTTCTGATATTCCTTCTTCTTGGATTCAAAATCAAATAGAACTAGCCCTTTTGATTTAAAATCAATTAGACTTAGAACCATTCTTAAAGTGAGTATTGGACTTTGAATGTTGAATTGAACTTCCACTCCGATTGGTTCTACCGGGCTACTTCAAAAGGAGATTCAGGTATTTTACATTTATGTAATTTACTTTCTATAGTTTTGTTTGAAATTTGTCAGAAAAATCTCATTGTGTGGTTATCTGAGGAGAGCCAGAAAACTCAGACTGTGTGGGTTTTTGGATTGTGTTAGCCCGTGATAAAAAGACACAATTGTGAAGGTTTTAGGTGAACCTGTGAAACCTATTTTGATAGTGCATGCTAATATCCCCTGTGTGAAGATATTAGGAGTGGAGTAGCATTTTGTGTGTCTGTTGGATAACAGTTGGTGTACACATAGAGAAACCACTATATATCGTTGTGTTATGGATGTGCTTTATTCTTTCATATCTTTATTCATTCAGTTTTGTGGTTTGTATTCATGGATGAATGTTGTAATCTTTTTATTCCAAGCAAGTGTGGGGAATGTTGTAATAACTTAGGATTTATTTCTGCAAGTTATTTTGGTTTCCTTGCCTTTTATTTGTTATTGGTTTGTGATACAAAGGACGTTCTAGAAATAAGGTTGTCCTACTTTAAACCTTTGGTTTTTGGTGTAAGGTTGTCCTTAGAACTGATATGGTATCATTCTCTTAAATCTAGTTTATTGAGATTGATTTTTAATTCAGCATTGTTCTTTATTTCTTTTATTATTCCGCTGTTTTAAGTTTTATTTGGCATTGCCCTATTCACCCCCCTCTAGGGCATATAGCTTGGCCCTTTCACTTAATCCAAAATCCACTTTCTGAGTTTTCTGGCTCTCAGATAACCCCCACAATGAGATTTTTCTAGTGAATCTCAAAAGAAAACCAAAAAGAATAGAAGATTTATACAAATATAAAATACCTGAATTTCTCCTTCTGTCGCAGCCCGGTAGAACCAATCGGAGTAGATGATTGAATGTAAAAGTTCAAAAGTTCAATACTCACTTTAAAATAGTTCTAGGTTCTAATTGATTTTAAATAAAATAAGTTGGGCTTAGCTCTATTTGATTTTGATTCCAAGAAGAAGGAATATTACAATTGCTCTTTTCAAGTAAGATTGGAATGTAGAAACAAAATCAAATTAATAAAGCTAACAAAAGAGAATATTAAATGAGTACAATATAGCTTAAAATAGACACAAACTTATCTCAGAGTGATCCCTTGATTTTACTTGAAGTTCTGTTGTCAAACTCTAAAATTCGTCATTTATTTATACCTGTAGAAATCACACCTTCAACTGGTCTAGTGGACACTATGATTGGTTGTATGAGAATGGACTTTTAAAATTTTTGGCACGATCAGATAAAACCGACTCATGAATGGTAGTAGGGTATCTATGACTAGTCGTAGGCCCTCGACAACTGGTTATAGGACCTCTAGTTTAGTTACTGGACTTTGAGTCGTAGAACCAAGACTAGTCATAGGACGAGTTGACACCATCCACACAACCGGTCGAGCAAAGTCCAGGACTAGTCGTGGACGAACATAAATTTTTTTAAAATTGCAACAAACTTAGGATTGGTCTTGGAATCTCTTGGACTGGTCATGGACATGTTAGGACTAGTCGAACAAGGTTTAGGACTAGTCTTAGAATAGTCCAATTCCATGTCAAATGATTCAATTAAATTATGTATTCAAAATGACCTTTCCTATGGACAATCTAAGGTCAATCTTACCTGAAAAATGAGATATAAACTTTGAAACTTCTTAACTTCAGATGGTAGACGACCTTTGTGAATGAAGCTTGAGATCTTTAAACATAATGTAGCACTTGAAAGAAAATATCTTCTAAAGCTTGAATAACTATCCTTTTTATGCTGAATGCTGGCTTGAGTCTTGAACAAGAACACTTCGACTGTTGTAGCTAGTACTTACCCTTCTGGAAGCAGTTTGTACTCGCATTCTTCTGTAGTATCTGAAGTAGTTCTTCATTCTTGACTTAAAGCAAAGTGCTTAGAGCGATGAAGTAATGTTTGAACATTTATAACAATGAGCTACATAAGACATAGATTAAGGTTTTGGCACCACAAAATTTGACAACCAAAGGAGCATAAAATCATAACACCACGTACACGCATGCCAATGGGCCCAAGGCCTCGACTTGAATTACAAAACCGTCTGTTTCTTGGCAAGAGGCACGTGTGAATTTGTCTCCTAGACAACTGGCTCTGCTGGCCCAACAAAGGTAATTTGATCTTTTGTGTGTTTATTGTAACAAGACAGGCCATACAGAGCCCTTTTGTTTCACCAAGATGATGAATAACAGCTTTACGCTACCTTAGAAGATCAACCGCCAGCCATCGTATGTTATTTCAACTCCACCTCTACGATCTGCATCACCTGCACAATAGTTCTACCGACCTCCCGTATCTCAAAATAGGCCGCCTCAATGACCTATGACAATGCAACCAAATTGTCCACAACAAGCTTGAGTACATGCCCTCGTAGCCGAAGCGTATGAATTTGTGGTTGCAGTACCGCTATCTTTTGAAGTCACTGCCCACATCCAAGGTACACCATTATTTCTGTTGGTGGACACCAGGTCCACTATTTCAATGATAGCATACTCTACAGTCAAGCAATTGGGGCTAAGCACTACCCCTATGGTTGGGGTGAGAGTCATTGTAGCAAAAGGAACCTTCACAGATGTCACTAAGCTTTATAAGAATTTCCTGATAGACTTAGGAAGCAAAGTGGTGTGCATTGACCTGATTGTCACCATGATATATCATTACAACATCATCCTTGACATGGATTGGCTCACCAAAATGAAGGCAGAGATTGACTGTGAAACCAGATTGGTGACAGCCCATGGGCCCGAAAACATGACCTTCACTTTCCCAGTTCAGGTCAATAATTCCTTCCGCATCCTTTGTTATGCTTCCTTATTGGAAAATGTTGATGGTCTGTCACTTGGGGACATGCTAGCAGTCCAAGATTTCATGGACGTGTTCAGAACGATCTCTGGACTACCTCCTGAGTGTAAGATCAACTTTACCATCGACCTTGTGTCGGGCATGACACGTATCTCTTTGTCGACATACTATATGCCTCTGTGTGAAATGGAGGAACTAAGGATGCAGATTGATGATTTATTAGATTTGGATTTCATACGGTCGAGCATATCTCCTTAGGGAGCACCTGTGTTATTCATGAAAAAGAAGGATGGATCACTGCAGCTGCGTATAGATTATCGCAGATAAAATCATGTCATGGTGAAGAACAAGTATCATCTACCTAGGATAGATGACCTGTTTGACCAGTTGAAGGGGCACAGTATTTCTCTAAAATAAACTTACAGTCCAGGTATCATCAGTTGTACGTCATAAATGAAGACATAGACAAAAATAACTTTCAATACCAACTTTGGGCACTATGACTTCCTCGTGATGCTATTTGGGCTTATAAATGCACCGGCCGTATTCATGGATCTCATGAACCGGGTATTTTGACCATATCTGTAACGATTCATCATCGTATTCATAGATGACATTTTGATATACTCCAAGAGTCGGAAGGATCATGAAAAACACCTGCAAGCAGTCTTTGATACTCTCAGGTAGAATCAATTATTTACACAATATCGAAAATGTCACTTCTAGAAGGAAGAAGTCAAGCTCCTGGGACACTTTTTTTCCAACGAAGGAATCACTATGGACCTTGCCAAGGTGACCGCGGTGCAAGACTGGGAGCAGCCCGACTCAGTTACAGAAGTGAGGAGTTTCCTCGGACTTGCCGTCTATTATTGTCGATTCATTATGGACTTCTCCAAGATAGTTCGACCGTTATCTCAGCTTACAAAGATCTTAAGTTTTCTTGGAACAAGAAAGCAGAAATAGCCTTTCAAGAATTAAAGGACAAGCTGACGTCTGCACTCGTGCTAGTACTGATAGAACAAAGGGTTAAATATACCATTTACACCAATGCCTCTCGAGTCATTTTAGGTTGTGTACTTATATAAAAGGATAGGGTGATCACCTATGCCTCACGACAGTTGAGGAAACATGAAGAAAACTACCCCACTCATGACCTGTAATTGGTAGCAATCATTTTCGTATTAAAGCTTTGGAGACATTACCTCTACGGAGAGGAGTTCGAGCTCTTTTGTGACCACAAGGACCTCAAATACATCTTTACACAAAGGGACTTGAATATGAGGTAATGATGTTGGATGGAGACCTTGAATGAATTCATGTTTGAGGTCTCTTACCATCCTGAAAAGGCCAACCTTGTGGCCAATTCATTAATCTGCAAGAAAACTATCGAATTTGGAGCCTCACTGATGATAAAAGAGTGGAATATGGTAGAATTCGTGCGAGATTTCGAGCAGAAGCTGACAGTGGAAGAGTCATTCGAGAGTGTCACATACTTCCACATGCAAAATCACTTATCAACGACCGAATAATTACAACTCAGTAAGAAGATGAACTGTTAGTGAAGATGAGAGAGCATGCGAGCGACAATGAATAATCTAAATGGAGGATTGGCTTAGATGGAGGTTTGAGATGTCGTGGCCGCCTATGCATCCTGAACCTCCTTAACTTGAGAAGAGAGATTCTAGAAGTTGCACACAATACAAAGTTGGCGATACATCCGGGTAGTACAAAGATGTATCGAGATGTGAAGTGTTCATACTGGTGGGACAACATGAAGGCCCAAATATTACTTCAACCCATGTCTATAGCTGAGTGGAAGTAGGATTTCATATCTATGGATTTCATTTCCGAGTTACCAAAGACGAGAAAGGTGCATGACTCCATCTTGGTGATTGTGGACCGGTTGATGAAATCGGCTCATTTCCTCCAGATTAGAGTTTCTAATTTGGCAGAAAACCTCGCCAAGCTATACGTCAAGGAGATACTACGGCTACATGGGGTTCCTATGAAAATTATGTCGGACTGAGACATGTGATTCATGTCTATTTTCTGAACTCAAATCCAAGTAGTAATGGGAGTGAAACTGAAGTTCAATACCGCATTCCATTCACAGACCAATGGGCAGACGGAATGGGTAAATCAAATACTTGAAGACATGTTACGAGTATGCGTACTTGACTTCAAGGATAGGTGGGATGAGTGTCTCCCTTATGCCGAGTTTACTTATAACAATAGCTTCCAAGCAAGCATTGGCATGGTTCCTTACGAAGCCTTGTATGAGCGCCGTTGCCAAGCTTCACATTATTGGGCAGAAGTTGACAAGAAGAGCTTGGTTGGCCCAGACCTGGTTCAGGAAACCTCAGAGAAGATCAATATTATCAGGCGTCGACTCCTTTCAGCCTAGAGTAGACAGAAGATTTACGTTGATACGAGGCGAAGACAATTAGAATTCAAAGTTCGGGACCATGTATTCCTTAAAATTTTCACAATGAAGGGAGTCCTTCGTTTTGGTAAGAAGGGGAAGCTCACACCGAGATTCATTGGCCCATTCCAAATTTTAGACCGAGTGGGTGTGGTAGCATACCATCTCGCCTTGCCCATATTACTTGCAGGTGTGCACAATGTATTTCATGTATCAATGTTGAAGAAATATGTTCCTGACCCTACCCATATTATCAAATGGGAGCAAGTACATTTAAGTGAAGATGTTATCTATATATTGCGACCAACGCATATCCTAGACAGGAAGGAGCAAGTGTTACGCGGTAAGGTTATTCCACTCGTGAAAGTGTTATGGACACACCACACTGAGGAAGAGGCTACTTGGGAAATGAAAGCTGAAGTCCGTAAAAACTACCCTTAGATCCTCGAAGAGTACGAAAAGGTACAAATTTTGAGGAAGAATATTTTTCTTTAAGGGGGGTAGATTGTAATGTCTCAAAAAAATCTGTACAAAGACCTGAGTACTACCTCAAGCAAAAATACCTAAGGACCATATCCTGTCGTAATTTAGGTGAAAATCAGTTAAGTACTAAACTAAAAAATTGGTGGATTTAGCACGAACCACCATTTCCACAAATGAGAAGACCAAAAAACCATTAATAGCACTGACTCAGCACTACATAAAGACTTAAGGAAAATCCAAAGAGCCTATCACTCTAGGGAGTACATTGAAGCTCCATATCAACCTTGGACCGCACGTCGAAAGTCCGATGACTGTGAAACTAAAGGGTTATGTCCGTCCTACTTCCTTGACAGTCATCACAGGAATCGAGCCCAGATAGTGTCCAGAAACGTGCAAGTTGAGCCTTGAGCGACGTGTGTGAGAAACGGGAATATCTTTAGAATATGAAATGAAACTTAAGTGAATTGGGTCATTCGCTCACATGCGAAATTAAGGATTTTGGACTGTCAGTTTCTGACCAAACTTCACCCATGGGAAAAGAAAATTTCCCTGCACGTATCCGTATACTTGTGGCCCCGATCGAGTAAATATGACTGTTGATCTGACACAGGTCCTCCATGGTCGATTGACTTGTTCGATCGCACCGAAATCACGTCCTGACATAGATCCATTGTCAATGAACTTACCCTATGACGTATGTGAGTAGTGGGCCTTCCTATGAGCCCTGTTTGTCAAAAATAGCTACCAAAAGGATATAAACCATGTATATAGTGGCCCTGGGGCCATTTACATCACTTCTAGGCCTATAAATAACCCTTATAGAACCCCACCTCTCTCTCGTACGAATTTCTCCAAACCCTAGGAGAGAGAAGAGAGAAAAGAAGAGAAAAGAATAAGGAGAGAAGGGAGATCTTGGGAGATTGTTGCAATGTTTCTCTCCCACTACTCTGCGTACTGAATCACTTTTCCATTTCACTACACGATTCATTTCAGCTAAGATTTCGGTAAGAAATCATAACCCTAATACCATAGTTGAGATCCAGAATGTTTGTTTGCTAACCTAAGTAACCGGTTTCACCATTTAGGTACCCGACATTCTGTTTTCGGGAACATAGAATTCGAACTGAGTTCGAATCATGTATTCCGACGAAAGGTGCGGACTACAAACATTTAGGTTATGGTTATCAATGCTTTCAATGTCATCTAATGATTTATGTTTGACTTAATTGCTTCCATATTATTTTAGATACGCCATTTTCGATATAATATACATGTATGAACTATGTTGAACAAAAGATGCATCCCATGTGTTTGTTGAAATGTTTGAATGAACATGTAAACATGATTTGTGATTGTCATGACTACTAATCTAGGATTCATTGTTTCCATATGAATGCCCACCTCTCTGTATAAGGATTTGCTAAAATATGTGTTGTAACTAACCTAATCTACGTATTTGGTGAAGTGTAGTCTAAGTGTTTGATGAATTGTTTGAATGAGAATTTGTTGATGATTTGTATGTATTACGAGTATTAAGATAGGGTTCTCTCTTACCTTATATATACGTATAGTTTCTTTCATGTAATCAATTTCGCCTCTATACAAATGATTGATAAAATGTTAGTATTTGGTAACATGATTAAGGTGTTTCTTGAAATGTTCAAATGAGGATTTCACTTGGATTATTTGTTAAATGCTGAAATGATTATCCATGTATTTAATTGTTGCACTGAGTAAGATTGGGGTTACAACCTAGACCAGGCAATCGGTAATAGTTACTATTCGGGTGGCCAAATTAGTCTTGCCACATTGAGTATATTTAATGAATCTGGGTTGCACGACGATTGTCGACAGTGGTTAGGCCACGAGGGGTGCTTATGCGCTCCATGTCAATTAAGTCAACGTGTGCCTATACCAATCAGATTTTCCTAACAAACTGATTGACCTATTGTGTGTTTACCATGTATGTACACCACTGCCTGATTCTAAGGTACCCTTTTCTAATGTAAAGATCCTCTCTAACCATGATACCATGATCCGTTAAGACTCATGAGCCGAGCATGGTGGTATGGGAAACCTTGTTCGAGCTGTCGGCCTGCGCTGGGGTGATGAGCCTCCCCGAGTGGCCAGTGAGCAACCAAGACTTGTGAGCTGGGCATGGTGGTATGGGATACCGTGTTCGAGCTGTTGACCTAAGATGAGGTAACCAGCCTCCCCGTAGTGACCGTGAGTATAAACTTTGAATTTACCTATTGACTGCTTTTCATTAGGAATGATGCCCTTCAACTTGCCTATTGTATGTGTTTAACTAAGATTGACGACCCTAGATGGATCCTTCGGTTTGGGTGAATGATATAAAGGGAGGTACCTAAGCTTCCTAAACATGCTTTATGAATAAGCTTAATTAAGTACTCAGCTAACATGGTCATGCATCGCATTGCACTAGTTATGATGTGCTTTTGGTGAGGAAGGTGCACTTTAGGGAGCGTTGTCATATGCGAAATTAGTTGTCGGAGTCGCTTATGAGGGACCTTTGTGAGAGGGCATATATCATACTTGTACACTATTCCTGCATTATTAACAATAGTTAGGAAGTGAGTTTTGTATTGCTTTATCATTACTGCTTAATTGACTTGATAACATGTTAACCTTTGCCTTACAGTTCCACTGAGTTGATTACTCACTCCCACCCTAGGACGGTGTTTCAAAACATCAACCAGACTCTAGTTTAGATGCAGGTGATGATGAAGTCTATGCAACGGAGCCGAGCTTCATAGATGAGGAGGAAGAGTTCTCTTACGTTCAACTCTCAGGAAGATCTATGTAGACCTCATTCTGATTCGACGGGAACACAAGGATACTTGGCTTAGTTGGACATCTTACATTCTCACATTTTGTATATTCTGAAATAATATATGTATATATTCAGCCCGGTTACATACTCATACTCTAGAGGTTGTGAAACACTTACCTGTTCAATATATATATATATATATATATATATATATATATATATATATATATATATATATATATATATATATATTTCAGTCTTTCGCTTGCTTAAATTCAATTATATTGGAGTATGATATGTTTTTTTGGTATAATCTCACTCATGTTTAACTCATTAATATGGACGAAAACTGAACATCATTATCCATATTGCATAAGTGATGTGTTGGATCTCAGGAGTAGAGGTATGCTCGACCCTCGAAATTCAAGGCGTTATAGATTTTGAAGTCGGATCGACTTTGTTTTGTAATAGAGTGCACAACGAGAATGAGGCAACCGCACTTTGAAGAGGTTTGGGATGTCAAATCATCCCAAGACAGGAATCTGATTCCATGGTGAGGGTCGTGGGTCCCAGGGAAAGAGTTTGAATGGTCTGGATCACCCATCCGACCATGATCATGTACGTACAATGGCCCACGGATAACCAGACGTCGAGCATGCATAAGATTTACACAGGGGTGTGCTGAGATGTTCGGTGGACCCCACAGTGATGTTTTTGATGAAATCCACCTCGTTCATTGAATTCCTAGCGAAAAACCAGTTAGGAATGGATGGTTTTGGATTGTTGTTGACGTGGTGTAATGACGTTTTGCTCCACCGTCCATCTTGTGTTTGAACGCTGATCTCCCTGTTTGTATGTGCATGGGACCAGAAGGAAAGCTAGGCGAGGGTTGTGCCCCCTCTGGAGAGTATGGACGATTCAGATAATCCATTTACATGATGGGTGGACCCTACTACCAAAAAACGGTCGGACAACATCTACCCACTAGCAGATGCTATTTTTCTCAAGGAAGAAGGTCGGGTCAACCCGATCCTTAACTAAGGACTGGGTCCGGTGTAGCGCCTGTGCAAGCATGCAGTGTACAAGCACATCTTCAAGTGGGGTCCATTGTAATGTTTAAGAGAAATCCGCTCCATCCATCCATTTTGTAATCCCATTTAAGGGTTGAGAGAAAAATTAAAGCATGTCTAGATATCAAGTGGGCCCCAAATCAAGGATTTATGTCCCGATCTATCTGTTGGGCCACTTTCACAAGGATCCAATGGCTGAAATTCGACGTGTACAGTTAATTTAGGTTCCTCAAGCGAGATATTAAGTTTTGAGCCGAACAGATGGTGGGAACCCTATGATCTTGCATTCTGGAAGACTTTTAGGCCTGTTTACCCAATCACTTAATTTTCTCAGATCTTTGGTGTGTAAATTTTTCGATCTCGGTGTCCTAGAGTTCGTCCCTTGCCTTAGTGATTTATGAGCGTTAAATCTATGCTTTTAGTATCATTTTTCAGTCCAGGCTCCTAAATTCACATTGCAACACAAACACGATTAAAATAGGTCATTAAACGGTATCATGTTTGTAAATTTAGGTAATAACTGGGGTTTAATATGTAATATTTAACCCTCAACACAATCCCCAACCAACATTTTTCTAGTGCTGAGCAAAGTATGCAAAAAATAAGTTGAGAATTATGGGACAAGTCCTATAAACTCGAGTGATTTTTGAAAAACAATCCGGATACTAGAATTCTAAGATTCATGAATGTTGGGCATTACTTTCTCCTAGAATCAAGCACACGGTAAACTTCATAATCAAGTTCAAAGTATTAATCCATCAATTAGAAAAATTCTAGACATTGAGTTCCATGGGTGTATAGTGTAATCTTGGCTTTTCATCATTAAGAGATCTAATTGTTAATTTCATGATAACATTGGTAATCAAAATGGGTAATTAGGACAACCAAAACCTAAATCAAAACTTTCCTTACGGTTCCTCTTTTCTTTCTTCCAGCTTTTGATTTTTCCAACGATGACTTTCACACTATGTCAACCTTTTAAAGGTAAAGCCAAGGAGGGGAATTGAATACTCACTTAAAGGGAGAAAGCCCATGGTGAAGACCATTCACCCAACCCTTTCCAAAGGCAACTGTTTTTTTAGCTGGGTATATTATTTCTTTCTTTTCAATTCTTTTTTTTTTTCTATTGATCATGATGGGCAATTTCCCAACCTAGTTCCTTTCATGCTTAGTGATTACCAAATTAACCTTTCAATATCGAATTGAAACCTTAATGCCTAAGCGAGATGTGACATGTCAAATCATGACTTAATCAATGTTTACAACTTCTAAACATGGATTAACAATTCAAACTTAACTACAAAATCTAACAGATAACTAAATCCAAGTGTCATAAATTACCAACCTTACATATCATATAATTCTAAATTAAAGATGGCCATCAAAATCACTTCGAATTCACAAGAATTTTCAGAAAAATTTTAAATTTTTTTTATAATTTTTGCTCAAGACCAAGAAAGTACAAATTAGGTAACCTAATCTCCCATCCCCAACCTAAAATCTACATTGTCGTCAATGTAAAAGATATACACATGCAATGCACAAGAGACAATGAAGGTAAGGGAGAAGTGATGGAAAGATATTACCTGATAACGGAGTTAAGCTGCTTTTCCAAAGAGATAGCAGTGGGAGAGCGGTTCAGCACAAGAGTTAACCAACGAAAGCAAACTATCTTAAAATAATATATAAAGAAAACTAACCTAATGGCATAAAACTATCCTAAAACAGGATAAAGTAAACTACCCTAGTCCTATGAAAGCAGTAAACCTACCTATACCTCCATCAGACTAGGAGATCAATCTTGGTAAACAGGATGAGTCGGAGGCATGGACATGTCCTCTGAATCATATTTTTCAACAAATGGCTTTAGTTGATGTCCATTTACTTTAAACTCTTTGCCTTTGTTCGGATCTTGTATCTAGACGACCTCATGAGGATAAGTATTGGTAATAGTAAAAGGGCCAGTCCAACGGGATTGAAGCTTACCTAGAAAGAAATGTAACTAAGAATTATACAAAAGGACTTCCTGACCTAGCGTGAATGATTTTTGCAGAATTTGCTAGTCATGAAACACCTTCATCCTGTCCTTATCAATCCTTGAGTTCTCATACGCATCTCTAAGAATTTCTTCAAGTTCATTCAACTGAAGTTTGTGCAGTGAGCCAACGTTGTCTAAATTGAAATTCAAATTTTTGATCACCCAGTGGACTCTATGTTCCAACTCCATAGGTAAGTGGCAGGCCTTCCCATAGATAAGTCTAAAGGGAGACATTCCAATAAAGGTTTTAAAAGCAGTATGGTAAGCTCATAAGGTATCAGTCAATTGAATTGACCAATCCTTACGGTCAGGGTTAACCATTTTCTCCAAGATGTTTTTGATCTCCCTATTACAAATCTCAGCTTGCCCACTTGTCTGTAGGTGGTATGAGGTGCTCACCTTATAGCGATACCGTATTTCTTCATTAAACTCTTGGATGGTCTATTACAAAAGTGTAAGCCCCCATCACAAATGATGGCTCAAGGCATTTCGAACTAGGAAAGGATTTTTTCTTTTAAGAATTTAATGACCGTGCGATGGTCGTTGTTCTAGCACAGAATCGCTTTAACCCATTTAGTGACAGTCTACAACGAGCAAAATATATAAATTTCCAAAGGATTAGGGGAATGGTCTCATGAAATCGATGTCTCACCAATCAAATACCTCTATAATAAGAATGGGCTTCAAGGGCATCATATTTCGATGAGACAATGATCCTAATTTCTGACAACGCTCACAAGCTTTACAAAACTCATGAGTGTCCCTGAACATAGTGGGCTAGTAAAAGCCACACTGTAGAATCTTAGTCGTGGTCTTTTTAGCAAAAAAGGGACCACCACAGGCCTGAGAGTGACAAAAGGAGATGACACTCTGATGCTCATCGTCTGGAATACATCTCCTTAAGATTTAATCTAGAAAATATTTAAACAAATATGAATCATCCTAGAAAAAGTTGCACACATCGGTGAAAATTTTCTTCTTATCTTGCATAATCCAATGTGTCGGTATAAAACCTGTGGCAAGATAATTAGTAATATTAGCGAACCAAGGTGAATGGGAGACTCTGAACAACCGTTCATCAGGGAACATGTCATTGATATATGACATCTTAAGGAAATCAGAGGGATTAATGCAGGAAAGATGGTTAGGCACTACGTTCTCTACTCCCTTTTTATCTTTAATTTTCATATCGAATTCTTGGAGTAGGAGGATCCATCATATCAGGTGGGGCTTAACATCATTCTGAACAAGAAGATACTTAAGCACCACATGATTGTATAAATAATGATCTTTGATCTGATTAAGTAAGACCTAAATTTGTCCAAAGCGAACACTACGGCTATGAATTCTTTTTCCGTAGTCGAGTAGTTCACTTGGGCAGGATTTAGATTCTTACCCGTGTAATGAATAACCTAGGGTTTCTTATCTTTTCTCTGGCCTAAAACAACCCCAAGTGCATAGTTAGACGTGTCACATATAAGCTCAAAAGGAAGGCTCCAGTCGGGTGGCTGCATGATAAGTGTAGTGGTCAATATGCCCTTAAGCTTAGTGAAAGCTTCCTTGTAAGACTTGTATCCTATACCGTACCATTCTATAAGCTTCCACAGTCCTCCCGGTCGAATTTTGGTGACCTACAATGCGTAGATAGTAGTTGTACATAACCCTGAGTCGTATCCCGTATTCCAGAGTCAGCTCAATCTGAGACTTGTACCCTAGCGACCGCACCATACCATGGTTCCAACGCTGTGTCTCGCGCGCCAAGGCGATGCTCAGGCCAGAAGATGTGGGCTCATGTTCAGTTCGAGAAAAATGCCACATGTTACAAATTCTAAGAGATTATATCCCATCAATCAAGTACACATCACACATCAAATGTCAAGTACAACAACATCCTCAAAGTTAACTCTCTCTCTTACAACCTCTCTCTCTCATCTCTCTCTCATTCTCCTAAGAAACCCAATGTCCAAGCATTCCATGGGAGAAGAGGAAAAGCTAGTGTGGCCCACCTTCCTACCACCTAATCCCACCCTCCAAAGATCATCTCGACCGTTGAATCGCATCCCTTGGAGATCTATAATGCGTTGATGTAAAAAGGAAGAGGAGATTAAAGGTTAGTGTTCATTATCTCAATTTTCATGATTTGAGGGCCAACTTGTGGTGGGAGCCATCTTGATGTATACATTGTATCATGAAGGAGCTCATAGTGGCGGAGCTCCTCCCATCATCACCATTCTCTCTCTCTCTCTCTCTCTCTCTCTCTCTCTCTCTCTCTCTCTCTCTCTCTCTCTCCGTGGATGTGCAGCCCACCTAATGTACACATCACATCCAGACCGTCCAGGGCTAACAAGCCCACCGTGATGTATTTTATCCATGCTGACCACCTGTGGGGCCCACCCTGCTAAATGTCCAGCAGGTGGTTGGATGGTCCAGCATTGGTGGCATCGTCTAGTAACCTGAATGAATGGAAAATATAAATATCAGCTTTATTCAAAGTTGTGGTGGGCCACACGTGTGGACCCACCTTGATGATGTGTTGGATCCACACCATCCAAGCAAGGAAGGTGGGTCCTAAGTTGAATGCAGCTATTGTTGCATTATCATCAGCAATTTCTATGACCCCCATCACGAGGTATGTGATATATCCAAACATTCTATCCACTTTCCATGGATGTGGGGCCCACCTCACACATGTGGCACGTGTGAGGGTGGGGCCACCTTATACATGTATTCTGTGTCCACACCATCTAGTACTCTGGTTGGTGGGACCCTCTCAACCATGATGTATGTATTTTATACATACTGTCCATCCACTTTTCATATGGTGTGAGGCCCATCCCACACATATGTTACGTGTGGGGGTGGGACCCACTTTGATGTATGTATCGTATCTCCACACCGTCCATTCTAAACAGTGCTGTGAGGGATGCACCATGATGTATGTGGGTCACTATAAGAAATAGTGCTTTTACCGAAGGCATTTTTTGCCGACGAAAAAAATTTCATCGGTAAAAGTACTGTTTCACTGATGAGATTTTTTCTCATCGGTAAAACTTTTGTCGGTAATAATCTTTTTACTAACGAAAATTTTTGTCAATAAAACAATTATAATTTTTAAGAACGAAAATTTTTAAGAGTTTTACCGACGAAAATTTTCATCGGTAAAAAGCATAAAACCACTTTTACCGATGAAAATTTTCATCGGTAAAAATATTATAATTTTTAAGATAGAAAAATTTTGCACTATTTTGAAAACTTCACAATAAGACTCTTACCGATGAAAATTTTCGTCGGTAAAAAACACAAAACCACTTTAACTGACAAACATTTTTGTCGGCAAAAGTGTTATATTTTTCACTTAGAAAATTTTCACCCCGAGTTTTATCGACGAACAGAAACCATTGGGAATAATGTTTTTACCGACAAAAATTTTCGTTGGTAAAAGTGTTATATTTTTCACTTAGAAAATTTTGGCCCTGAGTTTTACCAACGAACTAAAACTGTTGGGAATAGTGTTTTTACCGACGAATATTTTCGTTGGTAAAAGTGTTATATTTTTCACTTAGAAAATTTTTGCCTTGAATTTTACTGACTAACAAAAACTATCAAGAATAATTTTTTTACACCTGAGTTTTACCGACTAATAGAAACCATCAAGAATAATGTTTTTACCAATGAAACTTTTCGTTGGTAAAAGTGTTATATTTTTCACATAGAAAATTTTCTCCTTAAGTTTTATCGACGAACTAAAACCATTGGGAATAATTTTTTTTTCAATGAAAATTTATTTTTCACTTAGACAATTTTTGCCCTGAGTTTTATCGACGAACTAAAACCATCGGGAATAATGTTTTTACCGATGAAAATTTTCTTCGGTAGAAGTGTTATATTTTGCACTTAAAAAATGTTCGCCCTATGTTTTATAGACGAACTAAAACCGTTGGGAATAATGTTTTACCGATGAAAAGTTTTGTTGGTAAAAGTATTATATTTTTCACTTAGAAAATTTTCGCCCAGAGTTTTACCGAAGAACTAAAACCATCAGGAATAATGTTTTTACCGACGAAAATTTTTGTCGGTAAATTTCTTATATTTTTCACTTAGAAAATTTTGGCCCTGAATTTTACTGACAAACTAAAACCGTTGGGAATAATGTTTTTACCGATGAATATTTTCTTCAGTAAAAGTGTTCTATTTTTCACTTAAAAATTTTTTGCCCTGAGTTTTACCGGTGAACTAAAACCATCCAGAATAATGTTTTTACCAACGAAAAATTTTGCCAGTGAAAGTGTTATATTTTTCACTTAAAAAATTTTCATCCTTAGTTTTACCGACGAACTAAAATCATTTGGAATAATGTTTTTACCGACGAAAATTTTCATTCGTAAAAGTGTTATATTTTTCACTTAGAAAATTTTGGTGCTATTTTGAAAACTTTCGCGGTAAGAGTTTTACCGATGAAAATTTTCGTCAGTAAAAAGTAAAAATTCACTTTTACCAATGAAAATTTTCTTCAGTAAAACTCTTGTCCTGATATAAAAAAACATAGGGGCTATATGAAAAGAGAAGTGGTCTATATAAGAGCAAACTGATTAATTCAACAATCTATGAATTTGCATCAAGGGGTCTCCATGTGGAAAATAAACTCATTAATTCAACAATCCATGAATTCATAAAAAGAGATCTGTATAAAATAAATGCTATCACATATCTTTGCCAAAAAAATATAATTGCCAATTTAGATTAAAACAATGTTGCTCCTTTATCTAAGAAATGCTCTCTTGGTCTAAAAGTCTGCTTCTAATGTTTCCTAATAATATCTAAGAGCATATAAAGATTCTAACCTAGTAAGTAAGTGGAAAATAAATAAATAATGTTAACATAAATTAAATTTATAAAGCTACTCATAAAATTAATATACTAAACTCATTAATGTACAGCTACTCATAAAACTAATATACTAAACTCATTGATTTGCTTAACTTTGACAATACAAGCTAATCCCACATAACAAGCTGAGAATCCAAAACTATGATAAAGGCCTGATCTACTCCTAAAGTATCTACACCCCAATTCAATACACGTTTCAACAGAAAACAGAAGACATTCACATTCATGCCCATCGTTGGATTCCCCATTGATGACATGCATAGAATTCTAGCATATAATGTTTTTAAAATTTACATTTTGAAAAGAATATGTTATTTTCAAATGGAAATTGAAATTTATCTGTGAAAAATAAAATTACTAAATTATTAGTCACATCCACTAATTGAACTTTAATCATTTTTGGACAATCTAATCAGTTCAGATTGAAGAGTAAATAACTTCAGATGTTTAAATCAAATTTCACTGAAATTGTTGATCAATCTTGTATGCCCAATATATTTCTCATATGTAGCCTGATTGATGCGAGTAACTAGTCAAATTGAGAGTATTGATCAGTAAAATAGAGTGAATGGACTAGACATGTAAAATGGGCCAAATATTCTGGTCAAAATTATGACCCAACTTATTGACCTCGTGAGAACCTAAGAATTGATGTTAGTAAGTTTTGTGGGCCCCATCATGATGTGTGTCAAACATCAACACCATGGATTTGATGTGTCCCGTGTAGGTTATGAGATATCTCAAAAATTATCTATATACGAAATCCAAGTGGGCCATACCATCTAAAACTATGTGAAGACATCCTAAAATATATAAAAGCACTTGGTGGGGCCCAAATGAGTTTTGGATGCGGTTGAAACTTGGCCCGACCCCTCATCCAAGTGGGACACACATAATGAGTGGGTTAGATATGTGAATCACATTTAGGCGGGCCCAATATATGATTATGAATGTTTTAAGGAAACCCTTCTCCACTACGTTTAGGTGAGTTACTCGTTACCCTTACCAGAGTAAACTCTGTTGGGTCAACCATTATTAATTTATTTTATCCACTCCATTCATCTATCTTAACAGATAATTTTAGGTCTAAAGAACAAAAAGGAAGCATATCCAAAGCTCAAGTGGACCACACCACGGGAAATAGTGTGATTGAACATCGACCATTTAAAATTTCTTGGAGGCCATAGAAGTTTTGGATCGAGCTGATGTTTCTAGTTTCTATTCATTCATATATTTTTGATATTATGAGCAACCTTTAACCGTTTCTGGATAATCTGATCAGTCCAAATTGAAGAGTAAATAACTTAAGATGTTTAAATCAAAATTCACTCAAATTGTTGATCAATCTTGTTTGCCCAATATCTTTCTCATATGTAGCATGATCGGGGCGAGTAACTAGTCAAATTGAGGGTAATGATCAGTAAAATAGAGTGAAGGAACAGACATGTAAAATGGGCGAAATATTCTAGTCAAAATTGTGACCCAACTTATTGACCTTATGAGAACCTAAGAATTGATGTTAGTAAGTTTTGTGGGCCCCATCATGATGTGTGTCGAACATCAACACTGTGAATTTGATGTGTCCCCTTCAGATTATGAGATATGTAAAAAAATCATCCGTATACGAAACTCATGTGGGCTATGCCATCTAAAACCATGTGAAGACATCCTAAAACATATAAAAGAACTTGGTGGGGCCCACATGAGTTTTGGATGTGGCTGAAACTTGGTCTGACCCCTCATCCAAGTGGGACACACATAGTGAGTGGGTTGGATATCTGAATCACATTTAGGTAGGCCTGTCATGCCCCAGACTCGGTAACCGGAATCACAAGGGACCCGATGGCCGGTTCTGTCCGTAACAGCCTCCATAGTACCCCATTCTTGGCTCCTGAGGCCGATTCCGATCTTGGGATCCTATAAGGAGGATTTTCATTACAGTATAATCATTACCAATATGAGCATACCTAAGATCACAGCAAATACATCTGAGATTAATAAAGGAACACATCACAAAATCTACTAAGAATTTAAACTTTTACAATCATCCATAAGGTCCAAAAGGACATACATGAGATAAAAGGAGAAGAGGGAAAGGTCGGCAACACTAGAGTCCTCAAAAGCTCCGCTCTACTCTACGCGCTGCTGCTACGATGCCTGCCTAGAATCTCCTGCACGCATCAATCGTGCATAAGCTTATAGAAGCTTAGAGGGTGGTGAAAGTGTGTGACAATGGTGCACAGAAGAATAGTAGGAGATGCAAGAAGGGAAATGTGCTCAATGGAAAAATCACTAACCTTACCAAGGCTTACCATGAATATGATGCAATGAGTACTGGATGTTAAACCAAAGCAATGCATAAAGGGGGCTTGTACAACCAATGCTAATGCGATGCAAGTAATGTCAGTGCTCATATCCAAATCATAAGTCAAGTACATTTCCAATCATAAGGAAATCACCGGGGTCCATTACACTGCTGAATGATTGTCGCTCTACAGACCCCGCACAGTCAAACGAGCATAAGAGACTTCACTACCCGCCTGTGGACAGCCAATCACCAACAAGGCCTGACGGTAGCGGACCCATTTACGAGCTGGTCAAACTCAGCCTAGCAATGCAGACTACACACCAGGAAGGTAAGGCCACACCCCTATCCAACCGACTACACGACAGTGGGAGTCGCAGCCTAACGGTATAAGGCCCTTGTACGCTCATGTATTCCACCCGGTCATGGCGTTGGAGCAGATCCTTAGTACTATGGAAGTTTTGAGAATTTCACCCATGGGCATCGTATGCACCTGGTATGCTCAACTAATATTTTTGGTGTCCACACATATGACCATTTACGAATATCCCTATGGAGGTAAGGACCTGATGAAGTAAGGGCAGATATCCACATGCTATGCAATGTCAGATGCATGAATCACACAATCACCCATGCATCAATCCTAAGTATTCATCTCTCAGGGAGATACCAACATGTCCTACACAATGCCACAACCATGGCCAATCATTCCTCAACCAAGCATGCATATGATGTGTATGGGAGTGGGCCATGAAGATGAATAGGGGTGCCAATACGGTGGAGATGAACTCTCTACCTAACCATGAAGGGTCTAGGTACTTAACTAATTCCTCATAAGGAATACAACCTCTAGTGGGGGCCCATATACCTGGGGTAGCCCACAAGACTAAGGAGAACAATGGTATGGGCCTAAATAGTGAGATGGCTTAGCAAGGTTCTATGGTGGGCCTTTAACCACCCATAGAAGCCCATGAGCCTACCTTAAGGCCACCAACGTGGACATCCAACCACAATTAGTCCCTAAGAGGTAGCCCATCTCTAATTGATCATGAATCAAGGACCAAGGCCCTTGCAACATCAAAAATAAGAAATGAGCAGCCATAATTATACCACAACACTCATGTTGGGCTTCAGAAAGGGCGGCCCAAGGCCTACCCAAAATATGGGTTCAAGGGGAACACACATAACCCAACTCATATATACCACTATGGGCCCATAAGGGAAAAGTTAGGGCCCAACATAAAGGCCACTAATCCCATATATTATGGTGGCCTAGTGGGCGGCCCATTGCTCAAACCACATGGGAAATGTCATGCTCTTAGTCAAGTAAGTTGGGCCTACAACTCGGTCCAAGTATAAAATTGATTTAATGGGCAATCAAGGGCCCATCTACTTGTGTAATCTGGCCCACTAACCCAACATAATAGTATAGTAAAATGGCCCAATAGTTCAATGGGTCTATCTGAAAAGTTCCAACCCAATTGGGCCTAAAGAGTTCAACAACTAGCTACATTCATGGACCTAATTAAATTTAACTGTGGTGGGCCTCAAAAGTGCATTTATTAAGCCCAAAATTTAAGAAAACTCAAGGTATAAGTTATCTCCTCTAATACCTTCATAAATGTGGTGGGCCTCACACCTCAAAATTTCAGCCCAAGTCCAAGCATAATTATAACACGTTGTTGTCCTAAATTTGGGCACTCCATTGGAGTGGGCCCATGGCCTCTAAAACTCTAGAAATTAAGGGCCATGGCCCCTCATCATGTATACAATGAGAGGAAACCCAAAAATATGGCCCACCATCAAGAGAAATATTTTTGAATTTTGGTTTTTATCAAGCATATTGCTGGACTGCACAACAGAAAAATTGGGAGTCCAGCCATCTTGGACCATTTTTTTGGATGCCCTAAAGGGGTCATTTGAGGCTGAAATTTTACAGAGTGATACTTCCATATGTTGGCCACACCCCCACAAAATTTCAAAATTTTTAGATATTTATAAGTATTTTAATTAGTTTAAACAAAATAGACTGTCCATGAAATCGGACAGACCTGAACGTCCCAACGTGGTGGGCCAGTCCGGCCCTTGCCACGGTGTGTATAGGGGTCCATTGGCCCTAAAATTTGGTAGGTGGGTCCTAAAATGAGTAGATCACATCCCTACAAAATTTAAGAATTTTTAGACACCTGTAAATATTTTAATTCATTTAGATAAATCAATCTGTCCTAAAAATCGGATTGATCTAGACACTATATTATAGTGGGTCAGTCTAGCCACCACTATGGTACGTACAGGTGTCCATTGGTCCCCAAATTTTGTAGGTGGGTCCTAACTTGCGTAGGCCACCCCTGAATAAACTTTTATAACTTTTTAACACCTATAGATACTTTAATAAATTTTAGAAATCCAATTGTCCATGGTGGAATGTTGCTGGAATAGTGTAGAAAATCCAGACAGTCCACCTCACTTGGACCATACCTTTGGTACCTCAATCAAGGTCAGATGGAGCTGAAATTTGAGAAACATCAAGATGAGATTTCCAAATTTCAAAAAAGTATATTTGATAGGTATGAATAGTCCCCCAAACAGTCCCAAAATCTGGTCCAAAAATAACTAGAAATTGTCCAGAAAATTCTAGACAGCAACATGTACTTAGATAAAATTTATTATATAGGTTAAATAAAAAGGAAAACACATTAATGAATCATGGTGTGGCCTTCCTTAGTGGGCCCCACAAATGTCCATGTCATAATCCAAAGCCAACACACCTTGCATGCATCATTAAGGTAGCAAGTAGGACACCCAAAATCAAACAATGGGCAGTTTGGGCATCCCACCTTGCTGAAATTTATGGATGTCCTAGGCCCACCAAATGAGCCACACACATCAGGAAATAAAATGAGAGAAAAGAGAGATAGAAGGACAATCCGGCCATAGGGAAAGGGCTCCGCCACTATTGAGCCCTCCCTAGATCAATCACACCCATACATCATATATAGATTTACATTTATAACATGAATCTTGCACATGCATGGCCTATAATTAAAATGCATGGTAAGGATGCCATCCCCACCATGGTTATAAGGTCTAGATGACCCAAAAATAATATGATATGAAAGAAAACGGTCATGATGGGGCCCATAGAGAAAGGCCCCATGCATAGATCATGCATGCATAAGATGGGCCATTAGGCCACAACTATGGGATTGTGTGGGATCTCCACCATTGATTGGTGGGTCCTACACTTCCATCATGGAAAAAAG
Organism: Magnolia kwangsiensis; assembly: GCA_037074715.1. NCBI lineage: Eukaryota > Viridiplantae > Streptophyta > Magnoliopsida > Magnoliales > Magnoliaceae > Magnolia > Magnolia kwangsiensis. Next base: position 147,345,167 of record CM073571.1, read on the forward strand.
AAAACATCAAGGCTATAGAAAATATATTTTTACATCTAAAGGGGCACCCACCTCAAAGATGACCACCAAACTTTCACACTAAGATCCTTTAGCACCAAGGGAGATGGATCAATGGTGGAGATGAGGTTTCAAGGATTAGATGGTGGGGGATTAAGGAGGAAGGTGGCTGGAAAAATGGAGAAAAATGGGCTAGAGAAACGGAGGAAAATTGGTAGAGAAGAAGAGAAGAGAGAGAGAAATGAGAGGGAAAGAGAGGAAAAATCTTTTTAAGGAAAGAAATCATTAACCTATGGTGATAAAAATAATGTTGCTAGGGTAGGTTAGGTGTGGGTGGTGTGTGAGGTCTTGGTAGTGTGAGTTATGGAGATTAAGGTGGTGTGTGTAGTGTGTGTTAGAACTTATGCAAAAGTGAGAGTGTGGGCCACATGCACCACTCCAATGTGGGCCACATGATCGAAATCAAGGGCCATAGAATGAAACGTACACAACTTATGATTCACATATCGGATGGACGCACAAGACGCGGCGTTGGAACCGGGGCAACAATGCGGTCGCAATGGCATAGGTCTTAGCTCGATCCGAGTCGGGTCTACTTAATTGGACTTTAGGATGACCGCAGCACTATCTGAGGGTCACAGGTCGCCAGAATTCGACCGGTAGGACTCCGAGACCACAAGAAATGAAATGCAAACTCTCACACACACATGCACATATGCGAACTTGGGTCGGGTCTCACAACCCTCCCCACCAATAATGAAATTTCATCCTCGAAATTGACTAATCCAAGACAGAATAAAAGAGAACACCACCATCACATAGTAATCATCATACAAGAAAGGCAATACAAAAAATCATATATCTATCAATCATCAAACAAATGGGGATAACACTCTCTAATCTCAGCCTCGCATTCCCAAGACGCTTCAGCCTCCAAATGATGACCCCATTGCACTTTCACCAAGGGAATGACCTTAGTCCTAAGGACCTGCTCCTTCCGATCAAGAATACGAATCGGCTGCTCAATGTAAGAAGCATCCTCACGGACCTCAAGTGGCTGCCAATCAATCACAGGAATAGTGTCCGACCCACATTTTCTCAACATAGAAACATGAAACACGTCATGGATCACAGATAACTCAGGAGGTAAGGCAAGCCTATAGGCCACATCGCCTACGCGCTTGGTAATCTCAAAAGGTCCAATAAATCTCAGGGCGAGCTTGCCCTTCACACCAAAGCGAACCACGCCTTTCATAGGCGAGACCTTGAGATGTCCCCGACTACGAACTCGAGGGGTCGACGCTGACGATCAGCATAACTCTTCTGCCGGCTCTGAGCTATGTGCATCCTCTGCCTAATAACATCAATAGCCTCTGACGTCTGTTGCACAAGCTCGGGACCTAAGAGACGGTGCTCTCCAACCTCGGTTCAAAAACTAGGAGATCTGCATGGCCTACCATAAAGTGCCTCGAAAGGAGCCATGCCGATAGTCGATTGATAACTGTTGTTGTATGCAAACTCGGCGAGGCGCATATGCTCATCCCAACTGCCAGCAAAGTCGATCACACAAGCCCTGAGCATATCCTCAAGGATCTGGTTGACCCTTTCGATCTTCCCATCCGTCTGCGGATGATAAACGGTGCTGAGATGCAAAGTGACCCCCAGTGCTTGCTGAAAACTCCTCCAAAACTTAAATGTAAACCTAGAGTCTCGGTCTGAAACAATCGAAACTGGGACACCGTGCAGTCTCACTATCTCCTCAAAAAATATCCTCGCCAACCGGTCCATAGACCAGGAAGCACGTACTGGAATGAAATGAGTTGACTTTGTCAAACGATCGACGATAACCCAGATGGTATCGTGACCGCGCTGAGTCCTCGGCAAACCTGCGATGAAATCCATCGATATGTGCTCTCACTTCCACTCTGAAACACTCAACGGCTGCAAGGGACCAGGGGGTCTTTGATGATTGGCCTTGACGCGCTGGCATGTGTCACACTCAGCCACAAAACTCGCAATCTGGCGCTTCATCCCCTGCGAGAAGTACTGCCTCCTCATATCACGATACATCTTCGTAGAGCCCGGGTGGATAGTAAGTCTAAATCGGTGTGCCTCGGTCGTCAGATCACGACGTAACTCTAGAACGTCCGGGACACACAACCGGCCCCTGAAGCATAACCCACCATCGGAACCAATATGCTAATCTGACTGCTCCACGGAGGTGGCCTCTGCTCGGTACTCCTGAAGTGACTCGTCCGTCTGCTGAGCCTCGATCACCCTAGCCACCAAGGAGGGTTGAATCGATAAGCTCAAAAGCTGAACAATGGAAGACTGCAGACCGACCTCAAAGTCAAACTCTAAAACATCCTCGAGCATCTGCCACTGTCCAACCATCATATGTGCCAGCAGGCCTCGTGGCTGACAGCTGAGCGCGTCTGCCACCACGTTCGCCTTGCCCGAGTGATACTGAAGGTCAAAATCATAATCCTTTAGCAACTCCATCCATCGCCTCTGCCGCAGGTTTAACTCGGACTGCAAAAATAGATACTTCAAGCTCTTATGATCCGAGAAGAGCTCGAACCTGACCCCATATAGATAATGCCTCCACACCTTCAGTGCGAATACAATTGCTGCAAGCTCTAAATCATGAGTGGGGTAGTTCAGCTCATGGACCTTAAGCTGACGCGAGGCATACGCTACTGGCTTCCCGTGCTGCATCAGTACAGTACCCAAGCCAACTCTAGAGGCATCAGTAAAGATAACAAAACCCTCACTCCCATCAGGAAGAGTGAGGATAGGAGCGGACGTGAGGCGGTCCTTCAACTCCAAAAATGCCTTCTCGCAAGCATCACTTCAGATGAACTCGACGCCCTTCCGTGTCAACCGGGTCAGCGGTGCCGCAATATGGGAGAAACCCTCGATAAATCGTCGATAATATCCCGCTAGACCAAGGAAGCTGCGAATCTCAGACGCGTTCGTGGGCTGACCCCACTGACGCACTACATCAACCTTCGAGGGGTCTACAGCGACACCCTCTCTTGTCACCACATGACCAAGGAACTTCATCTCCTCTTGTCAAAACTCGCACTTCTCTAGCTTCGCATACAACTGGTGGGCATGAAGGGTCTCAAGTACAATCCGCATGTGCTCAGCATGGTCCTCACGGCTCCTCGAATATACAAGAATATCATCAATGAATACCACCATGAACTGATCGAGGAACGGCCGAAAGACCTCGTTCATCAGCTGCATGAATATGGCGGGCGCGTTGGTCAGTCCGAACGACATGACTAGGAACTCGAAGTGACCATAACGTATCCGAAACGCCGTCTTTGGAATGTCTTCCTCTCGGACCCGAATCTGATGGTAACCGGAACGTAAGTCTATCTTGGAAAAATACTATGCACCCTGCAACTGATCGAACAGATCATCAATACGGGGAAGCGGGTATCGATTCTTGATGATGACTCTGTTGAGCTCATGATAATCTACACAGAGTCGCAACGAGTCATCCTTCTTCTTCACAAACAATACTGGGGCTTCCCAAGGTGAACTGCTGGGACGAATGAAACCTAACTCCCGAAGCTCATCCAACTGCTCTGCAGTTCTCACAACTCTAACGGTGTCATCTGGTAGGGGGCCTTTTAGATAAGAGCAGTACCAGGCACCAAATCTATCTGGAACTCCACCTGTCGACGTGGCGGCAAACCCGAAATGTCCTGAAACACATTCGGGTACTCACAAACAACTGGCAGCTGCTCAATACTCTCTGCCACAGAATCCTCAACGACCGAAGCCAAGAAGCTAGATAACAGCTCTCTTTTAGGCTCGGTGACGAACTGAAACACTGGAAAGCCTGGAATATGAAATGTAACTGTCCTCGCAGCACAGTCTAAGACGGCACGATACTCCGCAAGCCAGTCCATACCTAGAATCACATCAAATCCTACCATCGACATCACGAACAAATCGGCAGGAAGGAACATCTCACCCACTAACACCGGGCAAGAAGGACAGCGACAGGTCAATATCACAGACTTTCCCATGGGAGTCAAAACGGTCAAGGCCTCGGACACGGACTCCGATGGAATACTGGTCGATCGGTAAAACTTCTCGGCCACAAATGAATGGGAAGCACCAGAATCAAACAAAACATGAGCAATGCAAGTAGAAACAAGAAGAATACCCTCAACGACTCCACTGGTCGACGATTGCGGGTCCTAGCCTGGTGCCTGCTGCGCAAAATAAAAGCGACCCTGAGCTGGTAGGGGAAGCAATCCGGAAGACTGATGGTCCTGAGTCTGAGCCTGCTGGGTTGTTATACACACTGGACCTAAGGATCGAACAACATATGGATATCCCCTCTGCTGATGCTGCTGCTGCTGTCGCTGCTGCCGCTGTCTTTGCTGAGGAGGTCTGCCTGACTGCCTCTACTGCTGAGGAGGAACCCTAGGAGCGGCGGGTGGAAGCTGAGCTCTCTGCTGCTGCTGAGGAGGATGAGGAGGAGGCAACTGCGGTAGCCTCTGCTGCTGAATGGGGAGAGGGCACTCACGCCTCCGATGCCCAGTCTGTCCACAGCCGAAGCATACACCTGAAAAGGGGCCAGAAGATGAGGTGGCTAGCAGTGCCGAAGATGATGAAAAAGCGACTGTCTGAACTGCGGGCTATCGAAATCCTGATCTGCCTCTCCATCTCTGCTGACGGTGCTGCCTGGAACTGCCGGCTGGTACTCTCCTCTTCCGGTCTCCACCGAAACTCTGATCTCTCGACCTTTGGGCCATAGCCCAGTCCTCCTCATAAACTAGTGCTCGATGCACAACCTGGTCAAACGTCTCCAAGCAATGCCCTACAACACGGCTGCGAAGGGCAGGGCGTAAACCAGTCACAAAACGACGGGCTCTCATCTTCTAATCACTGGTCAGATGAGGAGTAAATCTAGATAAGGCCAAGAAACGGACCTCATACTGAGATACAGTCATATCACCCTGCACTAGGGTCTCAAACTCAATCGCCCGCTGGATATGAACATGTTCAGGGAAAAACTTTTGGTTGAAACGGGTCACGAACTCCTCCCATGTCCAAACGAACTGAGGTCCAACCATCCTAGATATGGATGACCACCAATGACGGGCCTCGTCCTGAAGGAGATAGGTCACAAGGGATACTCTCTGGCCTGCAGGACACTGTATAGTGTCAAAAATCCTCTCAACCTCAGTGCGCCAAGCCTCGGCTGCAGAAGGGTCAGGATCACCACTAAACCTCGGGGGATCATGCTGTCGGAACTCTCGGGCTATGGCACTAGCATGGGGTAAGTCAGACTACCTGAAAACCTCAGCGGTAGCTGGCTAACGGGTCTGCAATGCGGTGGCAACAAGCTGCATCAACTGCTGAAAATGCTCAGCTCTTATAGGTACTGTCGAAAAGGTAGGGGCGGCACTCGCCTCAGGCAGAGGCACGGGTGCAGCCGACGGAGTAAGAGCCTCAGTAAGTAGAACAGCAGGCTGAGTAGGGGGAATAGGTGGGGGAACCAGAGAAACTAGAGGTACAGGCGCTACGGGCTCAACTGGAGGAACAGGCCGGATCGGGACCTCAGGAATCGGATCCTCAACTACTGGATCAGGACGTGCTCGAGTAGGATGGGTACCTCGGGCACCTCGCCCACGGGCACCACGACCACGAGTGTCACGACCACGCGGTATTGTCTACAAAATAATGACGACGTAAGGAATCAGGTCAGTTACAAGCTCAATATAGAGCGAAAGGAAGGATCTCGGGACACTACTTGCCCCATGTTCTTAGCAGACATGTGATGTTCCCTAGAGTCATTCCAGAATTACTTGCTATGCTCTGATACCAACTCCTGTCATGCCCCAGACTCGGTAACCGGAATCACAAGGGACCCGATGGCCGGTTCTGGCCGTAACAGCCTCCATAGTACCCCATTCTTAGCTCCAGAGGCAGGTTCTGATCCTGGGATCCTATAAGGAGAATTTTCATTACAGTATAATCATTACCAATATGAGCATACCCAAGATCACAGCAAATACATCTGAGAATAACAAAGGAACACATCACAAAATCCACTAAGAATTTAAACTTTTACAATCATCCATAAGGTCCAAAAGGATATACATGAGATAAAAGGAGAAGAAGGGGGCTTGTACAACCAATGTTAATGTGATGCAAGTAATGTCAGTGCTCATATCCAAATCATAAGTCAAGTACATTTTCAATCATAAGGAAATCACCGGGGTCCATTACACTGCTGAATGACTGTCGCTCTACAGACCCCGCATAGTCAAACGAGCATAAGAGACCTCACTACCCGCCTGTGGACAGCCAATCACTAACAAGGCCTGACGGTAGCGGACCCATTTACGAGCTGGTCAAACTCATCCTAGCAATGCCCACTACGCACCAGGAAGGTAAGGCCACACCCCTATCCAACCAACTGTATGACAGTGGGAATCGCAGCCTAACGGTATAAGGCCCTTGTACGCTCATGTATTCCACCCGGTCACGGCGTTGGAACAGATCCTTGGTACCATGGAAGTTTTGGAAATTTCACCCATAGGCATCGTATGCACCCGGTATGCTCAACTAATATTTTCAGTGTCCACACATATGACCATCCACGAATATCCCTGTGGAGGTAAGGCCCTGATGAAGTAAGGGCAGATATCCACATGCTATGTAATGCCAGATGCATGAATCACACAATCACCCATGCATCAATCCCAGGCATTCATCTCTCAGGGAGATACCAACATGTCCTACACAATGCCACAACCATGGCCAATCATTCATCAACCAAGCATGTATATGATGTGTATGGGAGTGGGCTATGAAGATGAATAGGGGTACCAATACGGTGGAGATGAACTCTCTACCTAACCATGAAGGGTCTAGGTACTTAACTAATTCCTCATAAGGAATACAACCTCTAGTGGGGGCCCATATACCTGGGGTAGCCCACAAGACTAAGGAGAACAATGGTATGGGCCTAAATAGTGAGATGGCTTAGCAAGGTTCTATGGTGGGCCTTTAACCACCCATAGAAGCCCATGAGCCTACCTTAAGGCCACCAACGTGGACATCCAACCACAATTAGTCCCTAAGAGGTTGCCCATCTCTAATTGATCATGAATCACAGACCAAGGCCCATGCAACATCAAAAATAAGAAATGAGCAGCCATAATTATACCACAACACTCATGTTGGGCTTTAGAAAGGGTGGCCCAAGGCCTATACAAAATATGGGTTCAAGGGGAATACACATAACCCAACTCATATATACCACTATGGGCCCATAAGGGAAAAGTTAGGGCCCAACATAAAGGCTACTAATCCCATATATTAAGGCAGCCATTGCTCAAACCACATGGGCAATGTCATGCTCTTAGTCAAGTAAGTTGGGCCTACAACTCGGCCCAAGTATAAAGTTGATTTCATGGGCACTCAAGGGCCCATCTACTTGTGTAATCTGGCCCACTAACCCAACATAATAGTATAGTAAAATGGCCCAATAGTTCAATGGGTCTATCTGAAAAGTTCCAACCCAATTGGGCCTAAAGAGTTCAACAACTAGCTACATTCATGGACCCAATTAAATTTAACTGTGGTAGGCCTCAAAAGTGCATTTATTAAGCCCAAAATTTAAGAAAACTAAAGGTATAAGTTATCTCCTCTAATACCTTCATAAATGTGGTGGGCCTCACTCCTCAAAATTTCAGCCCAAGTCCAAGCATAATTGTAACATGTTGTTGTCCTAAATTTGGGCACTCCATTGGAGTGGGCCCAAGGCCTCTAAAACTCTGAAAATTGAGGGCCATGGCCCCTCATAATGCATACAATGAGAGGAAACCCAAAAATATGGCCCACCATCAAGGGAAATATTTTTGAATTTTGGTTTTTATCAAGCATATTGCTGGACTGCACAACAGAAAAATTGGGAGTCTAGCCATCTTGGACCATTTTTTGGATGCCCTAAAGGGGTCATTTGAGGTTAAAATTTTACAGAGTGATACTTCCATATGTCAGACACACCACCACAAAATTTCAGAATTTTTAGATATTTATAAGTATTTAAATTAGTTTAAAAAAATAGACTGTCCATGAAATCGAACAGACCTAAACGTCCCAACGTGGTGGGCCAGTCCGGCCCTTGCCACGGTGTGTACAGGGGACCATTGGCCTTGAAATTTGGTAGATGGGTCCTACCATGAGTAGATCATATCCCTCTAAAATTTAAGAATTTTTAGACACCTATAAATATTTTAATTCATTTAGATAAATCAATCTGTTCTAAAAATCGGACTGATCTGGACACTATATTATAGTGGGCCAGTCCAGCCACCACTATGGTACGTGCAGGTGTCCATTGGTCCCCAAATTTTGTAGGTGGGTCCTAACTTCCGTAGGACACCCCTGAATAAATTTTTATAATTTTTTAACACCTATAAATATTTTAATAAATTTCAGAAATCCAACTGTCCATTGTGGAATGTTGCTGGAATAGTGTAGAAAATCCAGACAGTCCACCTCACTTGGACCATACCTTTGGGACCTCAATCAAGGTCAGATTGAGCTGAAATTTGGGAAACCCCAAGATGAGATCCCCATCTTTCAAAAAAGTATATTTGATGGGTATGAATAGTTCCCCAAATAGTCCCAAAATATGGTCCAAAAACAACCAAAATTATCTAGAAAATTCTAGACAACAACATGTACTTAGATAAAATTTATTATATAGGTTAAATAAAAAGGAAAACACATTAATGGAGGATGGTGTGTCCTTCCTTAGTGGGCCCCACCAATGTCCATGTCATAATTCAAAGCCAACACACCTTGCATGCATCATTAAGGCAGCAAGTAGGACACCCAAAATCAAACAATGGGCAGTTTGGGCATCCCACCTTGCTGAAATTTATGGATGCCCTAGGCCCACCAAATGAGCCACACACATCAGGAAATAATATGAGAGAAAAGAGAGATAGAAGGACAATTCGGCCATAGGGAAAGGGCTCCGCCACTATTGAGCCCTCCCTAGATCAATCACACCCATACATCATACATAGATTTACATTTATAACATGAATCTTGCACATGCATGGCATATAATTAAAATGCATGGTGAGGATGCCATCCCCACCATGGTTATAAGGTCTAGATGACCCAAACATAATATGATATGAAAGAAAACGGTCATGATGGGGCCCATAGAGAAAGGCCCCATGCATGGATCATGCATGCATAAGATAGGCCATTAGGCCACAACCATGGGATTGTGTGGGATCTCCACCATTGATTGGTGGGTCCTACACTTCCATCATGAAAAAAAGAAAACATCAAGGCTATAGAAAATAGATTTTTACATCTAAAGGGGCACCCACCTCAAAGATGACCACCAAACTTTCACACTAAGGTCCTTTAGCACCAAGGGAGATGGATCAATGGTGGAGATGAGGTTTCAAGGGTTAGATGGTGGGGGATTAAGGAGGAAGGTGGCTGGAAAAATGGAGGAAAATGGGCTGAAGAAATGGAGGAAAATTGGTAGAGAAGAAGAGAAGAGAGAGAAATGAGAGGGAAAGAGAGGAAAAATCTTTTTAAGGAAAGTAATCATTAACCTATGGTGATACAAACAATGTTGCTAGGGTAGGTTAGGTGTGGGTGGTGTGTGAGGTCTTGGTAGTGTGAGTTATGGAGATTTAGGTGGTGTGTGTAGTGTTTGTTGGAACTTATGCAAAAGAGGGAGTGTGGGCCACATGCACCACTCCAATGTGGGCCACATGATCGAAATTAAGGGCCTTAGAATGAAACGTACACAACTTATGATTCACATATCGGATGGATCCACAAGACACGGCGTTGGAACCGGGGTAACAATGTGGTCGCAATGGCATAGGTCTTAGCTCTATCCGAGTCGGGTCTAGTTGATCGGACTCTAGGATGACTGCAGCACTATCTGAGGGTCGCAGGTCGCCAGAATTCGACCGGTAGGACTGCGAGACCACAAGAAATGAAATGCACACTCTCACACACACATGCACATATGCGAACTTGGGTCAGGTCTCACATTGGCCCAATATATGATTATGAATGTTTTTAGGAAACCTCTCTCCACTACATTTAGGGCTTGTTTGATTTTCCAATTCAGAGGTAAATGCAATGTAACTGCATAATGATCATTTCCTTGTGTATTTACACCACTATTCCCTGAATTTGATTTGACCGCTTACTTTTTGTACACAAAAATTGAAAAGGCTGCAAAATGGTTGTGGGCCCCATCGTGATGCATGTTGCTTATCCACATTGTTCCTCCATTATGCCAGATGAATTTATGGCATGAGCCAAAAAATCAGGCATATCCAAAGCTCTAGTGGACCACGCACAGAAAAAAAGTGAATCAAATACTTATCGTTAAAAATTTCTTAGGACCATTGTTTCTTTTGGTTTGGGCCACTCATTACCCTTACTAGAGTAAAATTTGTGGGGTCCACCATTGTTTATTTGTTTTATCCACTCCATTAATCTATGTTAACAGATAATTTGAGGTATAAAGAAGAAATAGAAAACATATCAAAAGCCCAAGTGGACCACACCATAGGAAATTGTGTGATTGAACACCTACCATTGAAAAATTCTTAGAGGCCATAGAAGTTTTAGATTAAGCTGATGTGTTTGTGTTTTCTCTTCATTCATATCTTTTTGATATTATGAACATGTTGGATGTCAAATAAAATTACTGTGGACCCATGAAAGGTATCAACAGTTGAAATCATTATTCTACACTGTTTCAAGTGGCATGGTCCACTTGACTTTCGGATTTACCGAAAATTTAGGATCAACCCACACCATTCATCCATTTTTCGAGATCATTTTAGAGAATTTTCTAAAAAATGAATCATATCCAAAGATTAAATGGACCACACCACAAATAAGGGGAACAGATTGGCTACTCTCCCTGACACCATCCAATGATTGGTGGTTGGTGCTCTGCAAGCCCCACCATGATGTATGTGTTTAATCCATGCCATCCATCTATTTTTAAAGATCATCTTATGGCATTAGACAAAAAATGAGGCATATCCCAATATGAAATGGACCACATTACAGGAAACAGTGTTGAATGAGCGTCAACCATTTTAAACATTTTCGGGGACATAAAAGTTTTGGATCGAGATGATTTTTGTTTTTCCCCTTCATCTATGTCTGTATGGCCTAATAAATAGATTGTATGTTAAATAAAGAATACAATGGGTGTTAAGAGGATTTTAATGATGGATTACCAATCACTATTGTTTCCATGTGGTGTGGTCCACCCGATATATATATATATATATATATATATATATATATATATATATATATATATATATATATATATATATATATATATATATATGTATGTATGTATATATATATACCTCTCATTCCACCATGACGTATGTTTTATATCCACACCTTCCATCCACTTGGAAAGATCATTTTAAGGCAATATCCAAAGAGTGAGTTAAATCTAAAGCTCGCAAAAAATAATGAGACAGTGACGCCCACCATTAAAAACTTCTAAAGGCCACAAAATTTTTATATTAAGATGATATTTGTGTTTTCCCTTATTTCATGTATTTTTTAACTTTTGAATAGGGTGGATTTCAAATAATCATTATGATGGGCCTTAAGATAGGTTCAATGGTGGGAATCACTCTCCCCGCTGTTATCTATGGTGGGGTCCACTACGGATTTTTATCTGCTTCATTCTCTGGCTCATGACTTAAAATGATATCTCAAAATGGATGGATAGTGTGGATATAACAAATACATCCTAGTGGGGCCCACATAACTTGGTGACGTTAGTCAAAGTAGGGCGTCCAAGAGATGCCTACTCCTAACGCCACTCTCCCTCTCTCTGTTGAGGCATAAAAATGATGAGGGATTGAAGCAAGAAGAGACAAAGAAATGGATGGGATACTTGGAAGAGAAGAAGAAAATGATAGTTTTAAAGAGTTTGCGTGGGACCACGTAACCAGTGTCACTTGCTCGGTACTGCGCAATCAATGATGTTTGTACGGGAGCGCGCGGTGTGAATATCAGTTGTGCAGGAAATGTTGCAGAGTGGGTTTTGTGGAAAGGTCTAAAAGCATTAAAAATAGTCCCACATCGCTAAGATCAAGATTTTCACACGTGCGAGGGTCTATAAATACCCCTTTCCCTCCTTCATTAAAGAGAACTGAAGATTTTCAAGAGGAGCGGAGCGGAGCAGAAGACAAAAGGTAGGAGAGAAGTCTCTTAGCAGTTGCGCAAGACCGCGCAACCGGTATCTATTGCGCGGGTCCGCACAACTAGACTGCCCTACAATCTGTAAAGCTCAAGGGACGCTATGCCGTCGAAATGCCTATGCAAGGCTTTTGTTCTTCCAGCACCCTTTCCCCTTCTATTGTCAAGTGCAGAGGAAGAAGATTAGTCGATCGAATCAATATTTCCCCTAAGTATTAGGGATGACTGAAACAGACGCCGTTGTGTTGCTGAAATCTCTGTCTTATTGAAGACTCATCGATCTAGTTGACATTCCTCCCAAGTCCTAGGAGATGGTTGAAACAGATGCCAGAAGGCTGTCGAAATGAACTTTTGATACTTAAAGCACAAGTCATTTATTTCTAAATGATCTATCTTAGAATCAAGGGATGTAAAGAGGATATAAATGAACTCAGTATCAATAAAATGAGATGAATGTTCCTAGTACTCTTTCTCTGTTATGTTTGAATAAAACAACTTCCCAAATCAAATGCATTTGTTTCTTTGTCGAAAAAAATGGTGACTCTGCTGGGGATCATCTTATTGTCTTATTTGAATATTAACAGTGAAGTTGTTACGAACATTCATCACGGTTTGGCATCCTATGGACGCCAAAATGGCGAATCTCAGTGGGAAGTCCTCCTCTTCATCTCTAAGATAGATTGCTCTAATCGTTCAATTACTAATTATAACTATGTTTTATGATAAAAGGTTTTAAAAAATCTGATTACGACTTATTACTCATGGCGACCCCCGTAAGAGAAGTGAACTTCCGATTCACCTCGATAGGGTTCATGATAGAATACGCACCGAGCCATGCGCGTAAAAGTAGCAGGGCTCAAGTAACAGCTGGGGTCATTTTTGCTTCACCCCAGTCATCAGAAGACAATGCAGGCTGGACCGTCGCAACCACTCGTAAGGCAAGAACACAAAACTTCAGAAATTCTGAAATGAATCAGCCTTCATTAAGAATCAGAGAGCCCGTAACACGAAGCACAGTTAGAAGAAATCCTGAACTTACTCCTCCGGTGATTTATCCGGCGCAAATAGTTCCCCAGTTGACAGCACGTGATTTCCCAGCCTTAAATGCTTCAATGGCCGAACAGACAGGAAAATAAAAGGGAAAAGCATTAGTAATCAAATCACCAACGCCATCCCAGAAAGATTCACCAGTAACAGTGTCATCTCAGTCACTTAATGCTACAGGTGGCATGAAAAGGTCCAATGAAACCCCTTCTCCTCCCTTTTCTGCAAGCCCTGTTATGTCAGCATACTCTTGCTCTCCTTCAATTACCGCTTCATCAACAAGTGGAGAAGCTACGGTATTTATGGCCGGAACAAATCCAGATTATAGAGCAATTATAGAGGATCTTTTCAATGCAATGGCAGAAGCCCAAAATATATTAATGAAAGAATGCAGAGATTTTAAAGAAGCCTTGACGACCTTCATGAATAATGCAGCTCAAATAATAATAATTGAAAAGGATGGCCGAATGGAAAAGGAACAAGGAAATACTATACATTATGGGTATCGTGCGCCGTATCCGAGAGAGGTAGATAATATTCCCTTCCTAGCCAATTTCAAGTGTCCAGATTTTTAAAAGTTTGATGGGAAAGGATCCCCTGAAGAACATTTGATGCGCCTCATTACCAGTATGAGAGATCTCTCTACAGTACCGCAATAATGTTTGCAATTGTTCGGGGCATCGCTGACAGGTAGTGCATTCCGATGGTATTTCAATTTGGCTCCGGGTTCTATCGACACTTGGAAGCAGATGCAAGATGCTTTCACATCTCAGTTTTTCTCCCCAAGTCGCAATGTTAATATTGTTAACTTGGCTTCTGTACGACAAGGCAAAGACGAGTCGGCAAGGAGCTATGTAGATAGATGGAAGGCATTGGGAACTATGTGCAAACCAGTGCTAAAAGAAACTGAGCAGGTCGAGATATGTCTAAACTCTATGAAAAAGGAATTCGTAATGGGACTGGCCAATTCTAACATCAACACCCTTCATGATTTGGCCGCAAAGGCTCATGCTTTGGAATTAGTAAATCAGACGGTGCCAATATTTCACCCTGATGCGGCTCAAAGGGATCCTAACAGAATAATAGTAAATACCAATGATCACTATCAGCAGCGTAAAAGTGTAAAAGGTGTAAGGGAAGAAAGTACGAGGCGAAAAGAAGAATTGGCTCAATCAAGAAGAAATAAAAAGGTCGGAACACTTAATTCGCATGAGATATTTTCTTTCGACAAGGAAGATGTCATTCCAATGATGGACCAATTATTGAAAGCTAGCGTGATAGAACTATCAGAACCTAAACGCCCTAGAGAGGCGATGAGACGCGGAGGGAAAATTTTTTACTGCTATCATCGTCTAGTGGGACATTCGACGGAGAACTGTTATACACTGAAGTGTATTATACAGCGAATGATACATAAGAATGAGATAATCATCGAAAATAGGACAAGAAAAGAGGTCATGAAAAGTACGAGTTTCGATTATGAAGACCACAATGGCCGAAGTCACAAGAAAGGAATTTTAATTAGGGCCGGCTAGGAAGGGTGAAGAAATTTTAAAGAAATAGAGGCAAGGTCATCAGCAAACATGGTTACGACAAAGGAGCCAGTGAAAGAAGATACCAAAGTAATGGAGCATCCTGAGGTAGCTTCTAAGCAAATGGAGGACGGGGGGCAGCCAACAACGAATAGCCTGTTAGAAATAAATTTAGGTACGAAAGAGGAACCACGAAACACGTTCATTAGCACCAACCTCTCTGAACAAGAGTCGGGAGAATACATTCAACTTCTTAGAGAAAATAAAGATGTATTCTCCTGAACATATGTAAAAATTCCCGAATTGGAGCCTTCCATGGCATTACACCGTCTAAATATCTCTAAGGAGAAGAGGCCGGTTAAATAGTTGTAAAGGCGATTTCATCCAGATCCGGTTCCCCTTATCGAGGAAGAAGTTAATAAGTTGATAAACGTTGGATTTATTAGGGAAGTTAAGTATCCTAAGTGGATATCGAATATCGTCCCAGTAAGAAAGAAAAATGGACAAGTCAGGGTGTGCGTCGATTTTAGAGACCTAAATGAAGCCTGCCCAAAGGATGATTTTTCGCTCCCAATAACTAAATTACTAATTGATAGTATGACTCAGTATGCTGTTATGTCCTTTATGGACGGTTATGCGGGATATAATCAGATTTGAATGGCTCCTGAGGATGAAGAGACGACGGCATTTAGAACTTCACCCGGAATTTTCTGTTATAAGGTGATGCCGTTTGGGCTTAAAAATTTTGGGGCAACATATCAGAGGGCGATGCAAAATTTTTTTCAAGATATGATACATAAGCACATTGAATGTTATGTTGACGACTTGGTGGTCAGGTCAGGAAGTCATCAGGAACATCTCAAACACTTGGTGTTGGTTTTCTAGCGACTCAGAAAGAAACAGTTAAAGATGAACCCCGCTAAGTGCGCGTTCGGAGTATCCTCCGAAAAGTTTTTGGGTTTTGTTGTTCAACATAGGGGCATTGAGTTTGACCCCAGGAAAGTCAAAGCTATTTAGGATATGCCACCACCAAAGACATTAAAGGAACTAAAGAGATTGCAAGGAAAATTAACATATATCCATCGATTCATTTCAAATCTGGTTGGAAGATGTCAGCCATTTTCTCATTTGATGAAAAAGGATACAAAATTTGTGTGGAGTCAAGCCTGTCAGAATGCATTTAACTCGATAAAGGAGTTGCTGAAAAAGCCACCAGTACTGGTAGCTCCAATAAAAGGGAAGCCGCTTATCTTGTACATGTCTGCAGCTGAACATTCCTTAGGAGCTCTGTTGGCACAAAAGAATGAATTTGGGAAAGAAACAGCTCTCTATTACTTAAGTCAGACTTTAATAAGTGCAGAGTACAATTATTCCCCGATTGAGAAGGAATGTTTAGCGTTAATATTCGTAGTGCAGAAGTTGAGGCATTATTGTTTATCGCAGGATATAACATTGGTTTCAAGGGCTGACCCAATAAAGTTTCTGATGATAAGGCCGATGTTGTCTGGAAGGTTGGCTAAATGGATGTTGTTACTTTCAGAGTACACTATTGCATATGAGGCGACGAAAGCTGTGAAAGGGCAGGCAGTGGCGGATTTCTTAGCAGCGCACCCCGTGGCAGAATCTGAAGCCATCAATGATGATTTTCCGGATGAGCAAGTCATGCTGACTGAATCACAGAATCCGTGGCAGATGTATTTTGACGGCGCTTCTCGAGCATCAGGAGCGGGGGCAGGAATAATATTCATTACTCCCCAAGGTGATTTATTACCTTACTCCTTTGCACTAGGAACTGCATGCACGAACAATGAGGCTAAGTATAAAGCCCTGATTATTGGAATGGAGATGGCGACAAAGATGAAGATATGAGTATTGCATATTTTTGGGGATTCTAAAGTGATTATAAATCAATTGACGACTAAATTCGAGATAAGAAAACAAGAACTTTTGCCATATTGTCAGAAAGCACAACAGTTGTTGGAACACTTTTCCTATGTTAAAATCAAGCATATCCCCCGATTAGAGAATGCAAAAGCCGATGCTTTAGCTAGTTTGACGGTGGCTCTGTCTTGCCCTAATCGAAGCCCCCTTCAAGTAACTATAGAGGAAAGAAGATTTTTATCATCAGCAGAGGTTGTTAAAGAAGTTACTGAAGCCCTTCCTGTATCATGCTTGGAAATTACAATAAATGATTGGCGTCAGCCTTTCATTGATTATCTCAAATTCAACATCATACCAGAAGAATCTATGCAAAGACAACAAATCAGACAGCGGTCGAGTAGATTCGTTATCTGCAGTGAAATATTATATAAAAAATCTAACAATGGAGTGTTGCTACGTTGTTTAAATAAGCAAGAAGCGATCCAGGTGCTACAAGAAGCACACTCTGGGGAGTGTGGGGCACATCAAGCTGGTCAAAATTTATTTCATCGAGTACATGGAATGAGATATTATTGGCCAACTATGTTTGAGGATGCGATAGATTATGCGAAGCGGTGCCATGAATGTCAGATTCATGGAGATGTTATACACATGCCTTCGGAAGACTTACACCAGTCTATTGTCTCTTGGCCCTTTTCTGCTTGGGGACTTGACGTAATCGGTCCTATAAATCCGCCTTCATCCAAAGGAAAACAATATATTCTGGTAGCAACTGATTATTTCTCCAAATGGATTGAAGCAGTTGCTTTGCAAAATGTTAAAGAAAAAGATGTGGTTAATTTCATCCGCCATGCTATAATATACCGACACGGTATTTCAAAGAAAATTGTTGCAGACAATGGCACTCCTTTCAAAAATAAAGGCATAGAAAAATTGTGTCAGAAGTTCAGTATCCATCACTCGTTCTCAACACCTTACTATCCGCCGGCTAACGGATTATCAGAGGCATTCAACAAAACAATAGTTAAAATATTGAAGAAAACAATGACAGGAAACAAACGTGATTAGGATGAAAGGTTACTGGAAGCGCAATGGGCATACAGAACTACTCATCGAACAGCCACAAGGGCAACACCGTATTCATTAGTTTATGGTGTGGAAGCAGTAATTCCAATTGAAATACAAGTAGTGTCACTAAGAGTGGCAGTGCATCAGTCTATAACTGATGATGATAATGCAAAAATAAGATTGAAGGAATTGGATTTGCTTGATGAGAGACGCCTGAATGCACAACAGCATTTGCAAGCTTACCAGGCGAGAATATCGGCCACCTTTGATAAGCGAGTTAAATATCGCTCTTTCAAAAAGGGAGATACGGTGCTAATGTTGAAAAGACCAATCATGGTCACCCGTCAAACAGGAAGCAAGTTTGAGCCTAGATGGGATGGCCCTTATGTAATAAATGAAGTATATTCTAATGGAGTGTATCGAGTTGTAGATCAAGACGGACAAGGAATCAGTATACCAGTTAATGCTCGCTTTCTTAAGAGATATCGTCTGTAAATATATTTGTTGATTTTGCTCTAGAAAATTATCAGAGTTATGATTCTGCGTCAAAAGGGGGCAACTTAGTCGATAAATATGACCGTAAATCGTGCAGTCTTCTACAGAAATATACTGCCTCAATATCTCCAGGGACGAAGAAAATTATCAGAGTATATCTCTGACAACAGTCACAATCATATTCAGGAGGGCAAGTTCAAGACCAAATGAGATAAATGTGCTCAATGAAAGCAAAGTTCTTCAGAAAAGTAAATGAAAGCCTATGTTGGCCTATACTCGCATTGACAAAAAGAAAATTGCTTCTGAAGGCGCTACTGATTTTGATACATAACATTATCAAGATAATAATTCTGTATCAAAAGGGGGTAAGATGAATAGAATGAATAAGGAAGAAGTTTATAAGTATATCAAAATCATATGATAAGCGTATCAAGATCATATGATAGCAAATAAAGAAAGATGAAGAATAGCAAATAAAGAAAGACGAAGAAGATGAGCGCCATCAAGAGAGTTCTATAAAATTTTGCTTGAAATTGATATCATCATCAAGCTGGTATATTACAAACAATACAGACAAAAGATATAAATAAATAATTTCAGGCAAAAATACCTATCATCGTCTTCCAAGACAGCATGCTAGATCATCGCCAAAAGTCCTCAGTCTTCCAAACCATTTGAAGATAGCATATTAAATCATCACCGAACAAAAAAAGTGTCGATGATCGTTATCAAGCATTGACGCTCATCGCCGATAGAAAATCTCCATCGAAATTAGAATCATCAGGTATCGATGATCATAAAAAGAAAAGAGAACAACTATCGCTGTTGCCGATCAATCACTCATCAAAATTGTCATCATCTCTAAGCTGATACATTGTTTTAAACATGATACAAAAGTCCTTATGACATTGTCAGCAGCAATGAAATGTCAATTATTGATCAACCATATGATGAATCATACAACCAACTATATAAAATTGGCGACAGTGATGACTGCTGATCATAAAAAGGTAGCCTAGCCAAGCCTATATGGCCAACTACGCATAAGACCTATGATTATAAAAAGGCAGCCCAGTCAAACCAATGGCCCGCTGTGTATAAGACCTATGAAGATCGTCATTCAAGCAGCGATGAGAAGCTAGTGGCCCTAAAAAGCCCGTGAAGGCCATCGTACGCATACCCATGCAGGCAACTGACGGAGTCAATGACCAAAAGTCAGAAGGCGAAAAGTTGACAAAAAAGCCAAGAGCTAAAAGTCTTCAACGACCAAAAGCCAAAAGGCTAAAAAAAGTCGACTAAGAGTCAAAGTACTAAAAGTCCTCAAATGACCAGTCAGCGTAACCCCCATGCTGTCTGTATAGCTTTCGGATAGCTTCACTGGGAATGGAGGACAATGCCCTCCTGTGAATGGGCCCGACCTTGCAGGCTAAGAAAATGAGGGCTCCAGTGTGCGCTTTAGATAGGCAAACCATGCATAAGACCCCCCAGATTTGTGGTTCGATTCCGGTACTAACTCATGAGGAAGGGCTTAAACCTACTCATCGATGGATCGACAACCATGAATTTGGTACCCCCAAAGGTAGCCTTGCGAGCTCTGTGAACTCTAGAGCATTATCGTGGCCAACCCTGTGGGTAAAACCACCGAGTTCACTGGGCCCCTCTGATGGATCGCGGTTTGTGAACTCCCTAGGCAGTGAGAAGTCCAGCGAACTCTAGAGAGTTACAGAGACCATCACGTAAGACCCGACTCTAACCAGAGTCCAAGTAAATTCGCCAAGTAAATTCGCTCCACTACTCAAGAGCTTAAACTGTGTGCGCAACTGACTGAATTGAAACTTAGCACCGCCAATGATAAAATATATAAATAAAGTCATATAGGAAATCCTGTACTGACAAGCATAAAATGTTGATGTTTTATAATTAGTTCTTTATTGAATATCATGTTAAACTATGCGTAACATTCAAAATGCAGTAGATACATATTTCGCTTTATATAGCTCAAATATGCAAAACATATACTGTGCAATATTCAAATACAGTAAAAACATATTTTACTCTAGATATGTGCTCAAATGTGCAATTCCCTGATGAACATTTTAAATATTAAGTAGACAAGATGCAAAAATGTGTTTCTCTTGAATCAGGTTCAAATTAGCAAAGATTATTCATCCTTCAACGGTATCAGCAGGCTTCACTGCAAAAATATTATCTTCTGAAGAAATCTTTCTGTGACATTGACCGGGAAAGGGAGAAGGATCTCTATCTTCAAAAATCAGTGAAGATTAAAGGAAAAGTCTATGAAGAAATGTTAAGGAGCACAAACTAGAGATGACATATCCAGGAGTGTGAATATCACAATTAGCCTAAAAAAAGAGAGAGAAAAGAGAGAAGTTTTCAATACATGTTTCAGAAATTATCAATACTGCATGAAGATATATTGAAAAAAATATTTATAATGAATTAAGATACTAATTCCGATTAATTTGGCAGGAAAGACCATCATTTGAAAGCTTGGGTTATGCAGATCATGAATAAAGTAAACAATCGAAAAAGGGGTTGCGGTAGGAGCAGCATTAAAGAACAATCCTAGATACAGAGTTGAAAGAAAGAATTGTGGGAGTTGATCAAAAGGAAAGAATCGCTAGAGTTGATAAAAAGACCGTTACAGCAGCAACGATGTTAAAAGAAATTTCTCTGATCAAATCGCTCAGAGAAGAAGTCGTCACAGCTATTGCAGAAGCGTGCTTTAATGAAAAGAGAATTTTATCCTCTCTAGTGAAATATCTGCTCGACACTGCTGGCTGGGGGCATTCCGGTCTTTCATTCGAGCGCCATCATTCAACTCTTCTGATTAAACACAATCATTCAAGCCCTTCGTTCTAGCACAAGCATTCCGGTCTTTCGCTCGAGTGCCATCATTTAAGTCTTTTGGTCAAATGCAATGATGCAAGCCTTCCATTCAAACGCGAGCATTCCAGTCTTTCGTTCGAACGCGATCATTCCATCTTCTGGTCAAACATGATCATCCAGTCTACTATATAAGAATGATCATCCAGTCTTCCATACACATATGATTATCTGGTCATCCTTCAGTTGTAATTTGTTCAAGTTCTTCAGGCAGAAGAAGATCGATCCTCCATTTAATTTCAGGAATCAATCAAAGAAGGATCGAGGGGGCATCTGTTGAGGCATAAAAATGATGAGGGATTGAAGCAAGAAGAGACAAAGAAATGGATGGGATACTTGGAAGAGAAGAAGAAAATGACAGTTTTAGAGAGTTTATGCGGGACCGCGTAACTAGTGTCAGTTGCGTGGTACCGCGCAATCAATGATATTTGCATGGGAGCGTGAAATGTGAATATCAGTTACGCAGGAAACGTTGCAGAGAGGGTTTTGTGGAAAGGTCTAAAAGTATTAAAAATAGTCCCACATCGATAAGATCAGGATTTTCACACGTACGAGAGTCTATAAATACCCCTTCCCCTCCTTCATTAAAAGAGAACTAAAGATTTTCAAGAGGAGCGGAGCGGAGCAGAAGGTAGGAGAGAAGCCTCCTGGTAGTTGCGCAGGACCGTGCAACCGGTATCTGTTGCGTGGGTCCGCGCAACCAGACTACCCTGCAGTCTGTAAAGCTCAAGGGCCGTTATGCCGTCGAAATGCCTATGCAAAGCTTTTGTTCTTCCAGCACCCTTTCCCCTTCTATTGTCAAGTGCAGAGGAAGAAGATTAGTCGATCGAATCGACATTTCCCCTGAGTATTAAGGATGACTGAAACAGACGCCGTTGTGCTACTGAAATCTCTGTCCTATCGAAGACTCATTGATCTAATTGACATTCCTCCTAAGTCCTAGGAGATGGTTGAAACAGACGCCGGAAGGCTGTCGAAATGAACTTTTGATACTTAAAACACAAGTCCTTTATTTCTAAATGATCTATCTTAGAATCAAGGGATGTAAAGAGGATGTAAATGAACTCAGTATCAATAAAATGCGATGAATGTTCCTAGTACTCTTTCTCTGTTATGTTTGAATAAGACAACTTTCCAAATCAAATGCATTTGTTTCTTTGTCGAAACACTCTCATTCTGCCTCTCATGCATCCTCTCCCTTGTCTCGCAGAGCTCACGCATCCTCTCCCTCCTTTCTCTCTCATTGACTCTCTCTCCCTCTCTCTCTGATCTCTCGACCCAATCCCCTCTCTGTCTCTCTTGCATCCTCTACCTCCTCCCTCTCTATATCTCTCTTCCTCTCTCTCTCTGATCTCTCTATCTCTCTCGTTGACGATTGTCGAATGCCCCACCCACTCATGCCCTCTCTCTCTCTCTCTCTGAAGCTTGGTTGACCGTGAGGTATCTCTGTCTCTCTTAATCTCTCTTAATCTCAATACCGATTTAGGGATTTGAGGATGGCAAATAAACCTTACATTGGACCCTAGGAAGCTTTTAATGGCGTCCATGGATCCTACGTTAGGTTTTTAATGGCAAATATCTCAATCTCTCTTTCACACACTCTCTCTCTCAGGTAAGAAAAAATCAGCAGATACTGATTTGATTCTCATTTCCTTTGTTGGGTTTGTTTTCAAATTTGAAATGATAGGAGAAATTTTGTTTTATTTTTCTCATTTATGTTGCGATTTCTTCTTCTTATTGTTGTTTGGATCCAAGAACAGTAGTTTTTGAGATTTCTTTTCTTTTTTTGATTTTTCGAGCACATCATGTTTGGATTTTTGTGTTGGTTGCTTGATATGGATGAATTATGTTCTAGGTATTTTTCATTTTTATTTTATTTTATGGGTTTTGTATTTAGAATGTGTTGAGATAATGGGTTTTTTAAAAGATAATAAAAATTAAAAATAAAAAACTCTTTTTTGATGGGTTGTGCTGAATTTCTTGTGAATGTCACACTCAATCCAAAAGTAGTTTCATATTCATGATTTTCATCACATTAGCATCAACATCATTCTTATGGTTGGTGTCATCCACACAGTGCAGCATAAGAAAGGGAGATGTGTCAGGCAGTTCCACATTGCTTGAAATTTGATGAAGTTTTGAAGTTCTCTTGCTATTTAGTTTGCTAGACATCACTTTTTCTTCTTCTTTTTTTCTATTAGATGTGTGGCAGAGTTCTCTATCAGTAAGTAGAACTTTGTTATTGTGGAGGGCATTTGTCCATGTGAGGTCTATGATCATTGATCCATACCACTGATCTGATGGACCTTACTGTGGATGGATGACACCCTAAAAATCCCCACATTGGATGATTCCTGCTATCCAGATACCTTTGGCCTTCTCTCTCTCTCTCTCTCTCCCTCTCTCTCTCTCTCTCTCTCTCTCTCTTTCCTTCTTTTATTTGAATACTATAGTTGGTGTATTTTTCTTCTTAACCATTTATTTACAGGGCCACCTAGATTATACAATAGGGAGATTTTTTAGCATCACCCATCCATTATAGGGAACATCAGATCAATAGTTTCAATTATTGAATCACACTCTCTGTCCAATAGGGAAGTTGGTTATTTGTTATTAATATTGAACAGATTCTCTAGGAAGGTACTGTGACAATATTTCACTTGGT
This sequence comes from Magnolia kwangsiensis, assembly GCA_037074715.1. NCBI lineage: Eukaryota > Viridiplantae > Streptophyta > Magnoliopsida > Magnoliales > Magnoliaceae > Magnolia > Magnolia kwangsiensis. The sequence goes on from CM073571.1 coordinate 147,369,032, forward strand.
TGATGCAGATGTTGTGTCTTATCGGTGGGTAGAGTGAAATCTCTACTGATGGGATGATTTGAAATCCTAACCCATCAAGTTCATGTCCACCTAATATAAATTCGATGACTTTAAAAGTTTATGCTATGGTTGATAATAAGAAATTTGTTTGGCTTTTATGGTGGTTCTAAACCTTGTTCAGTTGTCTCCAAATTGCTCGAGTCAACTCAGGTTGGCAAGATCTCGAGCCAAGTTGCTGGGAACCTCTCTCCTCGGTTTGACTCAATACCAAGTTAGGACAACTCGTCGAGTCAACTCAACACAAAAATCAAGTGTAAATGGGGAACATTTGACAATGCACTATTTAGTGGTTTGTTGACAAATTTGGATTTTTATTACTTAACTATAGAAAATATCTATTGTTGGCCATTCCAATAGACAGAAGGTTTAAAGACACTCGAGTTGGATCCAGCTACTGTTTTAATGATCCAAACAGTTTATAATGAGACTTATACTAAATGGAGAGTATCAAGTACATAGAACAGTTTATAATGAGTGTTTGATGCTTAACCATAATGATCCCGCTTGGGTCCCGTTAATCTATAGATGCCTAAAAATAATTTTACCTCATTTTAGTATATCTTAAGTATGTATTAGGGTATATACTCAGCATCTTACTCATTCATTCATTCATTCATTCACTCACTATCCATTCAGGTTGGTGGTGCATAACTAATTTCATATGTGTACCTTCGCAATGACCATGATTTCAATTAGGCGCGCAACTAACCTGAGATCAGGAGTCTACCACATTGAGTCTAGATATCCAAATTTAGGTATGGGGCTGGTTTGGATAGAGGTCCTTTATGATGGACCCCATGGTCTGTGATACTACATACTATCATCCCGACCTCACACTCTAGCTTGGTCATTTCATTCACATCGTATATTCCATTACATCCGCAGGCATATGACATTTTAGGTTGCTATGTTTCTACACTTATATGGCCTAGACGGACTTAGTAGGATTTACATATTGCATTATATCTTCGAAATCTGATATTTAGTTTCTATGTCTCCGCATTGCATAACTGATCTACATTGCTTCCTCAGTATATGATATTAACTTATTATGTTGTTGCATCACATAGCCCGGATACGGATGATGGTATTTCTGGACTAACGAGCATGTTTCCACATTACTTTGATATTTTATGATTTATGGATTGCTAGTATTTTTACTTACTTTGATATTTATATGCTTGGCATGTGCATCACACACACTTTCACCACCCTCTAAGCTTTTTATAAGCTTATGCACGATAGATGCGTGCAGGTGGCATTAAGTTACAGCAGCATTGAGCTTGGAGCTGGAGCTTTGATTTTGACATGTGTATTTCCCTTTCTGCATTGTATTCAAATGTTTATATTAGTGGATATGTGATGATAATGTTGCATTTGTGACTTGGGTAAACTTATAGTTATGCTTCTTATCAGATAAATGTACATTGGAAAATCTCCCTTGTAGTATCCTAGGATCTAAATATGGCGTATGGGTGATGGGAGCCGAGAATGGAGTACTATGGAGGCTTTCGACACTAGATTCAGTAATCAGGAATTTTGTGAGCCTGATTTCTGGGTTTAGGGTGTGACATTCCTGGCATTGTTCAATCCACTCATGTGGTACATTCTTTTGAAGTAGATTACATAGAGGATGAGAGATGAGACTAAATTCCTTTATGAATCTTCTGTAAAACCCTACGTGTTCTAAGAAGGATCGCATGTCTCATACGTTCTTGGGTGGAGGTAGGTTAAAGATAAGATCGATTTTAACCTTATCTACCTCGATTTTCAAATTATTTTCTTCACATCTTTTCAACACACATTTAAGACTCTCTGAGCACTCGCTGAAAGATGGACCGAAGACAGAGAAATCGTCCATGAAGACCTCTAAATATTGCCCCATCATGTCAGAAAAGATACTCATCATACATCATTGAAAGGTGGTAAGGGCATTACATAGTTTGAATGGCATCCTTCAGTAAGTAAAGGTGCCATAGGGACATATAAACGTGGTCTTTTCCTAATCTTCAGGGGCCATCTCTATCTGATTGTATCCTGATACCCATCAAGGAAATAATAATAGGAATGACTAGCTAGCCTTTCTAAAATTTGATCAATGAAGGGTAAAGGAAAGTTATAACGTCCCGAAAATCGGGAGTCGAGCATAAACTCCACTCCCGAGTTCCAGATCATCGCTTATGCAACATTTTCAATGATGGATGAATGTCGACTGTAATAGTGCATAAAACATGAAGTAGATTAAGCCAAAACAGCATATCATACTCTAGAGATAGTTAAATTAGCAAGCGGAAGAATGTGATAGATATATAAAATATATAAATGATTATAAGTCTCCAGAGTGTGAACATGTTACCAGGTTAACTAAATACATGTATACTCCAAAATAGAAAGAAAAGAATATACATGGGTGTGGAAATAAAAGGCAAAATACCAAGTGTATTGGCATCTAATCAGTAACCCTGTAAACCCATCGATCAGAACCTGCATAGAGGAGGGATCCTCCTCATCATCATCAAGTCCGACTCTACTTCACAAGCATCGCCATCATCTAAAACTAAAATAGGGTCTGGTTGGTGTACGCAACACCGTCCCGTAACGTGGGAGTGAGTAGCTAACTCAGTGGAATCATAGAGCAAAGATTAGCATGTTATCAAATCAATCAAGCGATAATGATAAAACAAGCAATCTAAACATTCCTAAATACTGTGATTAATGCAAGAATGAAATGACATGATGGATGCCCTCACCGACATACTCCCTCATGCGACACCATCTTACGTCCGCCGCATGCTTTCTTCCCTCAGTGCTCCACATCTTCTAAGCACATGCAGTGTGATATGAATATGATTACCGAGTTGTTATTAGTCCTTTTCATACAGCAGGATTGGAAAACTAGGGTACTTCCCTTATATCATTCCCAACAAAGATCCTGTCTAGGGTCGTCACTCCTAGTAATCTCATATGATGATATATTTCTAGGTCGCTGCAAGGGCTATTGCACGCACTCGTTGCTTCGTTCCCCCATCACTTTATCAATACAGGCCTAGTTGTACTCTTGTTGCTAAGGAAGGGTCGTCGCCTCACGTAGACTCAGAGTACGCTCGAGGTCACTACGAAGGGTGTCAGGGCTGTTGCTCGCACTCGTTGTACCGCTTCCCCATCACCTTATCAGTGTAGGCCGACAGCAAGAATATAGTGTCCCATACCACCATAATCTGCTCACGAGTCTGAGTTGCTCAATGGTCACTACGGGGAGGTTTGTGGCCCCAGCGTAGGTAGACAGCTCGACCACGATGTCCCATACCACCATACTTGGCTCATGAGTCTTAGTGGATCAAGGTGTCAAGGTTATCAGGGTTATCACTGGTAAGTTCAGCACCCTAGGTTCAAGCAGTTATGACCAATACAAGGTGAACATATAATGGTCAGTCGGGTTACTTGATGAGTCCGACTAGCACGAACGCACGTTGAATCGACCGTGTAACACCTTGAAAATCAGGGGTCGTGTATAAACTCAACTCCTGAGTACCAGACCGTCACTTATGCAACAAAAATGATTATGATTCAATATTGTCTGAGTTAAAGCATTCACATGAGTAAAAGTATACCAAAACTGCAATTCATACTCCAGATCCAGTGATAAAAGCAAGCAGAAGACTAAAGAATATATTTATCACTGTATGGAAAAATAAAGTAGATCTCAACTGTCACTAAAGTATGAATACATCACTGAGTCTCATATACATGTAAATGACAGAAATAAATGTCCAAAAGAGTCCCACTATGAAGTCCCGTCAACCCAGGTCACCTAAGCAAAGCCATCATGGTACTGCATGTATGAGAACTCGTCCTGGTCCTCATCAAAGTCCGGCTCTACCTCCTGGATCTCAGCATCACCTGCATCTAAAACAGTGTCTAGTGGGTGTTGCAAACACCATCCCATAACGTGAGAATGAGTGATCAACTCAGTGGAATCATTGAGCAAAGATTAGCATGTTCACAAATCAATCATGCGATAATAGTAAAGCAGTAAATCAGACAATCCTAATACTGTTGTTAATGCAATATGACATGACGTGATGTATGCCCTCACCGATGATCTCTCTCATACGGCACCATCTTACGACCGCGGCATGCAATCGACCCTCAAGTGCTCCACATCTTCCAGGCACATGCAATGGTATGGTGATATAATTTTCGAGTTGTTATTAGTCCATTCAAACAGCAGGATTGAGAAACTAAGGTACTTCCCTTATATCAATCCTAACACAGATCTTGTCTAGGGTCGTCACTCCTAGTAATCTCATACGATGTATATTTAATAGGTCACTGCAAGGCTGCCAGGGCTATTGCACGCACTCGTTGCACCGCTCCCCCATCACCTTATCAATACACGCCCACTGTACTCTACTACTACTGAAGGGTTGTCGCCTCCCGTAGACTCAGAATACGCTCGCGGTCACTACAAAGGACTCATCGCCTGATCAGTGTAGGCCGACAGCAAGAATATAGTGTCCCATACCACCATAATCTGCTCACGAGACTAGGTGATCACTGGTCACTGCGGGGAGGTTTGTGGCCCCAGCGTAAGCCGACAGCTCGACCACGGTGTCCCATACCACTATGCCCGGCTCATGAGTCTTTATGGATCAAGGTACCGTGGTTAACAGGGTTTCCAATGGTAAGTTCAGTACCCTAGGTTCAAGCAGTTATTACTCATACAGGGTGAACATATAATGGCCAGTCGACCATCGAATGATGGGAATGGGCAACCAAGAATGATGGGAATCTGAGTGCCCATGTTACTGATGGGTTCTATATCTAGGATGATAAAATCTACTAGATAGTATAATTTGTCAACCTAAACTAACACATCCTCGATTACCCCTCTCGGTATACGAATTGAGTGATCAGCAAGTTGTAATATGGTTGGAGTGAGTTTTTGTAACACCCTAAAAATTGGGGGTCGCGTAGAAACCCCACTCCCGAGTTTCAGACCATCACTTATGCAACAAATATACTGATGATTCAATGTTGACTGAGTTAGTGCATTAACATGAGTAAGATTATACCAAAACTGCAATTCATACTCCAGATCCAGTGATAAAACACAAGCGGAAGACTGAAGAATATATATATCACTGTATGAAAAATAAAGTAATCTCGAACTGTCTCCAAAGTATGAATACATCTTTGAGTCACATATACATATCATAAACCAAAATCAAATGTCATATAATAGTCCAACTAGAAAAAATCTCACTGATCTAGGCCACCTATGCGAAGCCGTCCCAGAACTGCATGTACGAGAACTCGTCCTGATCCTCGAAGTAGTCCGGCTCCAGCTCCTGGATCTCCTCACAACCTGCATCTAAGACAGAGTCTGGTAGGTGTTGCAAACACCGTCTCATAACGTGGGAGTGAGTGATCAACTCAGTGGAATCATAGAGTAAAGATTAGCATGTTATCAAATCAATCACGCGATAATAGTAAAGCAATCAATCAGACATTCCTAGATATTATTATTAATGTAAGCATGAAATGACATGATGGATGCCCTCACCGACATACTCCCTCATGCGACACCATCTTACGTCCGCGGCATGCTTTATTCCTTCAGTGCTCCACATCTTCCAGGCACATGCAGTGCGATGTGGATATGATTACCGAGTTGTTATTAGTCCTTTCATACAGCAGTATTGGGAAAGTAAGGTACTTCCCTTATATCAATCCCAACACAGATCCTATCTAGGGTCATCACTCCTTGTAATCTCATATGATGTTATATTTCTAGGTCATTGCAAGGGCTGTCAGGGCTGTTGCTCGCATTTGTTGCACCGCTCCCCCATCACCTTATCAATACAGGCCTAGTTGTACTCTTGTTGCTACGGAAGGGTTGTCGCATCACGTAGACTCATAATACGCTCGAGGTCACTACAAAGGGCTCATCACCAATCAGTGTAGGCCGATAGCTCGAATGTAGTGTCCCATACCACCACAATCGGCTCACGAGTCTAAGGTGCTCACTCATCACTACGGGGAGGTTTATGGCCCCAGCGTTGGCCGACAACTTGACCACGGTGTCCCATACCACCATGCCCTGCTCATGACTTTATGGATCAAGGTACCATGGTTAACAGGGTTTTCACTGGTAAGTTCAGTACCTTAGGTTTAAGCAGTTATGACCAATATAAGGAGAACATACAATAGTCATTCGGGTTACTTGACGAGCTCGACTAGTATGAGCGTACCTCAAGCTGAACGACATGAAGTGCGTAAAACACCTCGTGTGGTCTAACCACTGCCATCAACCCAAAGCACGACTCACATTCATCGATGCGTCCTTAGTGGCAAATAGAAGCCAACCACGAACTTGAATCTATTACCGACTGCCTGGACTAGAGCATAGCCCAAGCACTTGAAATCAACATCAGTGATCATGACAGAATGACAGAAATGAAACACAATTAATCCAAGCATAATAACAACACGTTATAACATACAACATAAGCAAATCAAACAAACACAAGCATTTCATATATATAAGGAAATCAATTCATATAGCCAACATGGTGGAAATCATATACACCATCATATTAATTGAGAATTCAATCTCAAAACTAATCTACAACAACATTTGCTCAATACATACTAATACAAACATTTATACAAACACTTAGGCTACACACATTTGTCCACATAGCGTATGTCGACCAAAAGTGTGTATTAGGGCGAATCTCTTCGCCAAACAGATCATGCATGCCTAACTAATATCATACCATGACAAATACACATGACAATAATTTCAGCAAAATACAGATGTATACAGTATTTTCTATAAATGCCTAAAATATCCAAAATCTCATATTCTCCGTACGCAGTCAAAATGGAAAACAGACAGCATGTTCTACATGTCAAACGGCGTTCTAGTCGATAATCTACTATTAAATGACATTGAAATCTTTGAAATCAGTCTACCTAAGGATCTAGAATCCTCACCTTTCACCGTAGACGCGTATCGATTCGAATAGAAAGTCTACGCTTCGTCAACATCGATATGACGACCTAATTCACAAGATATGTCAGCTACTTCGCTATTTGTATTGCTAGAATCCCTAAAAGAGGTTGAGGTTAGGGTTTTCTTAGCTAGAATGAAGTCGGAATCACCGGAAGAGTGATTAGAACGCGGTGGTTAAGCGCATGTAGAAGCAGGATCAAATGTCAGGGACTTTCCCTCACACTTTCACACAATCTCTCTCTTTTCTCTCTTCTCCTTTCTAGGGTTTTTGCAAAATTCGTATAGGAGGGGTGTGAGAGGGTTTAAGGTCTTTAAATACGTTAGAAAGTTATCTATATAGACTTGGAACAAAGGTATACTTGGGTTATAACCAAATCGGGTCTTTCCCGATCTAAAAGAGCATTTCTGGAGGTCCCCTGACCAAATGCGGTCAGACTTAAGCTCATGGATATTGGATCCTGATCACATTAAGTTTTCAGTCCAGTAGTGTTCCCAGATCGCACGTGGTGGACCAGTTTCAATTCAGCGGTCACGGAGATTCGATTAAGGATTTCAAGTACACTGACTTGAGTGAGAAATGTTCCCTGATCCGAGGGTGTATTTGGGTCAGATTCCAACGGTCTGAATGCTTATACTTAACCCACAAGAGAAATGTGCCAGATTTATTTAAATCACATTTAATTTTTTATGAATTTCACTCTTTCTCACAATCCTTGTTCCATGTTCAATGACATAGCCTCAGAACATCAGTTGGGCTTAATTTTTGAAACGATTGTCAAGTCCAGCTAAGCGGTCATAATGGTCTAAGATTGTAGATATCGGACTTTCGATACACGGTCTAGATCCAATACAAAGTTTCAAAGGGTTCCTGAGAGTAAACGGGTTTAGAGTTTGATCCTAGGTTTCAGGACGTTATAGCGTTAACAGTTCCACAAGTTTTTGGTCTTGCAGAACATATTTAAAGTGATCAATGCTAATTTCACAGCTAATCTAACATAGAGTTAGTTAACTTACGCTTAATTTCTAAAGGAATTAATCCTAAGTGATTTCTGATCAAGGTGGTACTCGAGTCTCTGTACGAATTTTTCCGAGACGTTACAATCTACCCCCCTTAAACAATAAATTTCATCCTCAAAATTTGTACCTTTTCGTACTCCTCCAGAAGCTGTGGGTAGTTCTTTCTGATTTCGGCTTCCGTCTCCCAAGTAGCCTCTTCTTCAGTGTGATGCATTCAAAACACCTTCACATGGGGGATGACCTTGCTACGCAATACCTGCTCCTTCATGTCTAATATACGCGTCGGTCGCAGTATATATGTAACATCATCACCTAACTGCACCTGCTCCCATCTGATGATATGGGAAGGATCAGGAACGTATTTCTTCAGCATAGAAATATGAAATACGTTGTGTACACTCGCAAGAGGCATAGGCAAAGCCAGACGATACACCACTGCACCCACACGGTCAAGAATCTAAAATGGACCAATGAATCGCGGTGCTAGTTTTCCCTTCTTCCCGAACCGAAGAACTCCCTTCATAGGGGAAACTCTCAAAAATACATGATCCCCAACCGCGAACTCTAGCGGGCGCCGTCTCGTATCGGCATAACTCTTCTGTCTACTCTGCGCTGTAAGAAGTCGGCGCCTGATGATGTCAATCTTCTTCGAGGTCACCTGCACTATCTTTGGGCCAATCAATCTGTGCTCACCGACCTCTGCCTAGAAATACGGTGCTCGGCAGGGACGCCCATACAAGGCCTCATAAGGTGCCATACCGATACTCGCCTGAAAACTGTTGTTGTATGGGAACTCCGCATATGAAAGACAATCATCTCAACTGTCTTTGAAATTCAACACGCAAGCTCGCTGCATGTCCTCTAGTATCTGGTTCACCCGCTCTGTCTGTCTATCTATCTGTGGGTGGAAAGTAGTACTGAACTTCAACTTCACACCCATAGCTTCCTAGATGAGAGTCCAAAAAATAGAAGTAAAGTGCGTGTCTCTATCCGACACGATCTCTAAGAAAACTCCATGCAGATGCACTATCTCTCTGATATATAGCCTGACCAACTCATCTACGGAGTTCGTGACTCTGATCGGAAGGAAGTGCGCCAACTTCATCAGACAGTCGACGATCACCCAAATAGAATCATGTCCCTTCCTTGTCTTCGGCAGTCCCGAAATGAAATCCATAGAAATAAAGTCCCACTTCCACTCAGCTATAGGCATAGGCTGAAGGAGACCAGGAGGTCGACGATGCTCTGCCTTTACCTGCTGGCAAGTGAGACAACGGGACACGAAATCTGTGATGTGGGTCTTCATATCATCCCACCAATAGGTCCTCTTCACATCGCGATACATCTTTGTGCTGCCCGGATCCATCTAAGTCTAGAACTGTGCGCAGCCTCGAGAATCTCTCGTCTCAAGTCAGGGATATCTGAGACGCATAGGCGGCCACAATAACGTAAGCCTCCATCCGTTCCAACTCGTCACTCGACGTCTGCATCATCACTGGCCTGCTCTCGAAGCTCAGTCAGACGCACATTATCCCTTTGCGCCGCGATGACTCTGTCATCGATAAGAGGTCACACCTGAACATGTGCGATAAACTCATATGGCTCCTTCACAGTGAGTTTCTGCTCAAAGTCTCGCAGAAACTCAACCATGTCTCACTCGGCAACCATCAGCGGAGCCGCAAACTCCAATGCCTTCTTGCAGCTCAACGCATCAGCCACAAGGTTCGCCTTGCCCGGATGGTAGGAAACTTCGAACTTAAAGTCTTTCAAAGTCTCCATCCATCGTCGCTGCCTCATATTCAGGTCTCATTGCGTGAATATGTACTTGAGGCTCTTGTAGTCGCAAAAGAGCTCGAACTCCTCTCCATAGAGGTAATGTCTCTAGAGCTTCAGTGTGAAAATGACAGCAGCTAACTCAAGGTCGTGTGTAGGATAATTCTCCTCGTGCTTCCTTAATTGTCTCGAGGCATACGAAATTACTCTGTCCTTTTACATAAGGACACAACCCAGGCCAACGCTAGACGCGTCGGTGTATACCGTGTATTTAACCCCTTGCTCTGGTAATACTAGCACAGGGGTGGAGGTCAGCCTGTCCTTCAGCTCCTGAAAAGCTGCCTCCACCTTCTCATTCCAGGCGAACTTCAGATCTTCCATGTCAACTGAGACAAGGGTCTGGCTATCTTCAGAAATCTCGAATGAATCGTCGATAGTAACCTGCCAGACCAAGAAAACTACTCACCACAGTAACTGAACCAGGCTGCTCCCAGTCCTGTACTGCAGCTACCTTAGCAAGGTTAACTGTTATCCCGTCCTTAGACGCTACGTGCCCCAAGAACTTGACTTCCTCTTTCCAGAAGTCGCACTTCTTACACTGTGCAAACAACTGATGCTGTCTCAGAGTATCCATGACCAATCGCAAGTGCTCCTCATGCTCCTCTTGATTCCTGGAGTATATCAAAATGTCGTCAATAAATACAATGACGAATCGATAGAGGAATGGCTAAAATACCCAGTTCATCAGATCCATGAACACGGCTGGTGCGATCGTAAGGCCGAACGACATCATGAGGAACTCATAGTGGCCAAAGCTGGTCCTGAAAGCTGTCTTCTGCACGTCCTCATCCCTGACGCACAACTGGTGATACCCTGATTGCAGATCAATCTTCGAGAAGTACTGCGCTCCACTCAACTGATCAAATAGGTCATCAATCTTGGGCAATGGGTACCTGTTCTTCACCGTCACTTGGTTCAACTTGCGGTAGTCAATACACAATCGCATGGACCCATCCTTCTTCTTCATAAATAGCACTGGTGATCCCCAAGGAGACACACTTGACCGTATGAAGCCAGCCTCCAACAAGTCATCGATCTATTTCCTCAACTCCTCCATCTCACACGGGGCCATGCGATACGTCGACAGTGAGATGAGCGTCGAACCAGGTACTAGGTCGATAGTAAAATCGATCTCGCGCTGAGGTGGCAATCCAGGAATCTTCCTAAACGTATCCTCATAATCACGGACTACTGACATGCTCTCAAGTGTCGGGACATCAGTACCCTCTAATAGTGAAGCATAACAACTCAAACGGGAAGGGTGGCTAACCTGAATAGGGAAAGTAAATGTCACGCCCTCCGGTCCATAAGCTGTCACGACTCTGGTCTCGCAATCAATATCTGCCCGCATCTCAGTGAACCAATCCATGTCGAGAATAACGTCGTGGTGATATAGGGGGATGACTCAGATCAACAAGCATCGTCCTGCCCCCTAAGTCTATCGAGCAACTCTCACAAATCCTGGTAACATCAGTAAAAGTCCCGGTGGCGGCAAGGACCCTCACTCCCTTCGTAGGAGTAGTGTTCAGCCCCAATCGTTTGATGGCCGCGCATGATATAATGGAGGTAGTGGAACCAGTGTCAACCAATAAGAGGACTGGAGTACCTTGAATATGAGCTGTGCCCTCAAAAGACCTCGGTGCTAGGCCTTCTATCTCAAAAGCCTCGGCTGTAAGTGCATGTACCCGAGCCTGCTGCGGTCGATTCGGCCATGGTACCATGGGCTGTTGAGGCTGCCGGAACTGAGGTACAGGAGGTCTGAAAGAAGGATGCGCAGGAGTCGACCGTAACGGCGGAGCGGATAAAGCCCATGGGCGTGGATGGTCGATCTTCTGCGGCGACAAAAACCCGCTATCCCTCATCCGAGCAAAGCAGCTCTCTGCAGTGTGACCCGGTCTCCCACAGTAAGTACATGTCACACCGGGGCACCTCATCGGAAGTACTGGCATTGTAGCCTTAGGAGGAGGGTCGATGCGAGGCCTCTTGCTAAGGAATGGCCTATCCTGAGTATCTGGTCGTGGCCTAGTAACCATAGGGCCACGAGAACGTGCCAGTCAATCAACATCCTGCTCTGCCCTCATGGACATATGTATCAGCTCTACATAGGAGGGTATGCTGACACAACACATCTTCGACCGAATGTTAGGTCGCAAGCCCTCAGAAAAATGTCGTATATGCATCTGCTCATCGGCAAGTATCGTAGGGATGTATTTGTCCAACTCTGTAAACCGATGCTCATACTCTGTAACTGACATGCCTCCCTGCCTGAGGCGCAGAAACTCGTTCTCCCTCTCGTGCCGATAGGTCTGAGGATAGTATTTCTCATGGAATCGGAACTCGAATGCTGCCCAAGTCCAGATGTAGCCAACTGCAACCATCCGCAACACACTATCCCACCATAAGCTGGCCTCCCTCTCAAACATGAACGTGGCCAACTCAACCTGCTCAGACTCTAAGTTGTGTAACATCCTCAGTATCTTCAAGATGTGGTCGAGCCAATACTCAGCCTCCTCGGGTCTGTGAGAACCAGTAAAAGTAGGAGGCCGCAAGCCCTAGAATCGCTCAAGTAGGCCTCGTGTATCAGCAGTATTCCCCGTAGGGTAGGCAGGTGGTGCAGGATGAGTCATACCCTCATCCTGAGTCGAAGTCCCAGCATCCTCAGCTGGATGCACAGGAGGCACAGGTGGAGTCGCACTGCCACCCTGGGCTAAGGACCCTGCAATGGTAGTCAAAAGCTGCTGATGCTACTGGTGCATCATGATCATCAACTGCTCAAACCTATCAGGTGGTGGAGCAGGCTGAGGCACATACTGCGTCGAGAAAGACGTACAGTACTTCTCCCTAACTGGCGGTGTGAAAGGTGGTGGTCCGACAGTAGGACCTGAAGAAGGCTGAGACTCAGGTGCAGTCTCACGAATTGGGCTTACAGCAGGGTCCGTATGATCATCACTCTGGGGAGAAATCCGATCCATCGGCTCACCCAGCGTAAGTCATGTCGTGCTCCTAGTAACCTTAGGTGGCATTCCCTATATTCAAAATAGGGCACAACCTCGTCAGTTTTAGCAATAGCATAAACACACCACACAATCATTCACATAACAACCGAAGAAACTACATGCATTTCATTAAGTCAAAATTTGTCACAATACAAGAGATATATCTTTACATGCATCATGACAAGAAACACATGGGAAACTAAGCTAGCCAAGGCTACAACTGCAACATAAACCAACTACTAAGCCTTTTTAGGCTCACATACAGAAAACAGAAAACAACCTAACTACGACTTATAACCATCTGAATCCTAATCACTCGTTCGAATCTGGCGATGGAGGAGGGGCACCCTTATCCTGCAGATAACACAGGATGACCTTCAATGTGTGAGTCACCTTGCCAAACTTTCGCTTCATAACGGCCTTGGTATCCTTAAGCTCTTGTTTTACCTCAGCCTGGAGTTCTTGGACTTCCCGTCGCAAAGCAACCTGACTCTCCTCAAGTCGGGCTACGTGAGCATCCCTAGCCTCCCGAGTCGCAGGGGGAGGACTCTCATCAGTATCCTGAGCCTCCTCTTCTTCTTCTTCCTGGCTTTCTTCCTCTATTTCTACTCCAACTTCTTCTTCACTTTCATCCTCCTCGCTATCATATTCACCCTCACTGTCATCATCAAGCTGGGCCTCACGCTGCCGAGGCCTTATCTTCATCTGGTTCATGGTAGCCTCATCGATGAAATGAATCGGCACAGGCAACTCCGACCCAAGTCTATAAGAAAACTCAAGTGCAATCTTGCATATGAGCCGGTCAAAGGGAAGCGACTCAGACGTTCTTCTCGATTTCGCTACGAGGATAATCTGTCGCAGCATAAACGTGGGCATACACACGTTCTCTCCCTGGTCCACTTGATACAGAAAATCAACCATGAGACGCATACATTCACTGCCGTTGGTCGACCTGAGATACACATTGAAGGTGCAAATGTGGTACAATGGCGAAAATCATCCGACATGTGGGTCGCTAGGAGGCTCTTGTTACGCTGCCACTCAACTAAACCACCACATAGAAACCTGGTGCAGCAATCTCGCTCACGAACACTCTTCAAATTCTTAGCACTGGGATGTACCTTGCCAAGAGGCACGTTCAGAAGTCGGGCTATCAATCGAACATCGATCGTGGCTTCCCGATATCTATCAAAGGGAATCCTGAACTGTAATGACTCCAACGTAGGGTCCCGAATATAAGCATAAAAGGCATGAACAATTCCCACGCTCGCACGAGACTGGCCTTCAAAGAGTGGACCCCACCTGGCAGCTTCGATGCGCTCAAAAAACAAAAAATCACCAAATAGTCGCTCATCCACATGCGCCTCAAACAGAACCTTGCGATCAGTATACGGGCCGTGGGCCAAGTCTGCCAACAGTGCTCTCCCTATGTGAGTGCGGGGATCCAAATCCCGCTTCGTGTGTAACTCTCTGCCAATGTTTGGACTAGCGGTGGCACTTGAACTAGCGGTACCACCTCTCGGCTTCCTTGAACGTGAAGGACGACTAGGCCCAGCTTCATCAATGACGGTCTTCCTCTTTCCCATGAGAGAGAGGATGGTGGAAAGGGAGAAAAAGGCTAAAATAGCCTCTAGAAAGGCCATGAAAAATAGAGGAAAGGGGGAAAAAGGGATGACCTAATGGGCTACCACGAATCTAGGTCCTATAGAGGAGTGAAACAGGCCCCCAAGGGCTAGGATTGCAAAGGAAAAAGAGTGAAATGGGTTAGGTTAGAGGCTTACACGATTTGAGCTTCAAATGGGGGGTGTAAGAGCTCCAAACGAGAGAGAATGGAGACAGAAGGAAGTGTGTACCACAGCAACTAATGAAGGGGCGTCAGTTGTAGCAGAAAATGGGAATGGGAGTGATTGAAAACGGGATTTGAGAGGAAAAACAGCAAAAATGTGAGGAAGGGAGAGCTTGGGAGTGGTTTTTGTGAAGCAGGTAGGGGTTTGGGGCACTTTTAACGGACGACCCATAGCTAGGGGGGCTACCCTAAATCCCAAAGTGGGTTGGCCTGAAGGCCCGCCCTAGTGGGGCCCATTGTACGGGGAGGTCCTCACTGACCACCTTTCTTTTCGGTGATGCCTTGCCATTCAGGCGAGGTCCCCCTACCCTAAGGGCCCCAAATATGTGTGGTTCCCACCTTAGATCATTCTGGATTAGCGTGGGTAGGCCCACGGCTCCGTTTTGAACTATTTCGGGTCATTTCGGGTACTAACTAATGTATATTTTCATTTAGCGACTTCTAACAGCTGGGATTGGGTCCAGAGAGGTCTAGACCTGTCCACACATAAACTAGAGGTGGTCTGGGGTCGTTTCATGCGACCGCGGATGCACACGGACTCGATCAAAATGATTGATTTAAGTGAACTTCGCCAATTGGTGAAACTGGGGTCCTATGAGTTTTTTTATGTTTCTCTCGCACCCACCTAAGTCAAAGGGCAACAGTATATGTCGTGTGACCATAACCCAGGTCTGGTTTAATCCAAATCATGCTCTGATACCAACTTGTAACACCCTAAAAATCGGGGGCCGTGTATAAACTCAACTCCCGAGTTTCAGACCATCACTTATGCAACAAATATATTGATGATTCAATGTTGACTGAGTTAGTGCATTAACATGAGTAAGATTATACCAAAACTGCAATTCATACTCCAGATCCAGTGATAAAATGCAAGCAGAAGACTGACGAATATATATATCACTGTACGAAAAATAAAGTAATCTCGAACTGTCTCCAAAGTATGAATACATCTCTAAGTCACATATACATATCATAAACCAAAATCAAATGTCATATAATAGTCCAACTAGAAAAAATCCCACTGATCCAGGCCACCTATACGAAGCCGTCCAAGAACTGCGTGTACGAGAACTCATCTTGGTCCTCTAAGTAGTCCGGCTCCAACTCCTGGATCTCCTCACAACCTGCATCTAAGACAGTCTGGTAGGTGTTGCAAACACAGTCCCGTAACGTGGGAGTGAGTGATCAACTCAGTGAAATTATAGAGCAAAGAGTAGCATGTTATCAAATCAATCACGCAATAATTGTATAGCAATCAATCAGACATTCCTAGATACTGTTGTTAATGCAAGCATGAAATGACATGATGGATGCCCTCACTGACATACTCTCTCATGCGATACCATCTTATGTCCGTGGCATGCTTTCTTCCCTCAGTGCTCCACATCTTCCAGGCACATGCAGTGCGATGTGGATATGATTACCGAATTGTTATTAGTCCTTTCATACAGCAGTATTGGGAAACTAAGGTACTTCCCTTATATCAATCCCAACACAGATCCTATCTAGGATCGTCACTCCTAGTAATCTCATACGATGTTATATTTCTAGGTCGCTGCAAGGGCTGTTAGGACTGTTGCTCACACTCATTGCACCGCTCCCCCATCAGCTTATCAATACAGGCCTAGTTGTAGTCTTATTGTTACAGAAGGGTCGACACCTCACGTAGACTCATAATACACTCGAGGTCACTACAAAGGGCTCGTCACCAATCAGTGTAGGCCGACAGCTCAAATGTAGTGTTCCATACCACCACAATCGGCTCACTAGTCTAAGGTGCTCACTGGTCACTATGGAGAGGTTTATGGCCCCAGCGTTGGCCGACAACTCGATCACAGTGTCCCATACCACCATGCCCAGCTCATGAGTCTTTATGGATCAAGGTACCATGGTCAACAGGATTTTCACAGGTAAGTTCAGTGCCCTAGGTTCAAGCAGTTATGACTAATACAAGGTAAACATACAATGGTCAGTCGAGTTACTTGACGAGCTCGACTAGTACGAGCGTACCTCAAGTTGAACGACATGAAGTGCATAAAATACCTCGTGTGGCCTAACCGCTGCCGTCAACCCAAAGCACGACTCGCATTCATCGACGCATCCTTCGAGGCAAATAGAAGCCAACCATAAACTTGAATCTATTACCGACTGCCTGGACTAGAGCATAGCCCCAAGCACTTGAAATCAACATCAGTGATCATGTCAGAATGACAAAAATGAAACAAAATTAATCCAAGCATAATAACAACATGTTATAACATACAACATAAGCAAATTAAACAAACAAAAGCATTTCATATATATAAGGAAATCAATTCATATAGCCAACATGGTGAAAATCATATACACCATCATATTAATTAAGAATTCAATCTCAAAACTAATCTACAGTAACATTTGCTCAATACATACTAATACAAACATTTATACAAACACTTAGGCTACACACATTTGTCCACATAGCGTATGTCGACCCAAAGTGTGTATTAGGGCGAATCTCTTCGCCAAACAGATCATGCATGCCTAACTAATATCATAGCATAAAAAATACACATGGCAATCATTTCAGCAAAATACAGATGTATACAGTATTTCCTACAAATGCCTAAAATATCCAAAATCTCATATTCTCCGTACGCAGTCGAAATGGAAAACAGAAAGCATGTTCTACATGTTAAACGGCGTTCTAGTCGATAATCTACTATTAAACGACATTGAAATCTTTGAAATCAATCTACCTAAGAATCTAGAATCCTCACCTTTCGCCGTAGACGCGTATCGATTCAAATAGAAAGTCTACGCTTCGTCAACGTCGATATGACGACCTAATTCACAAGATATGTCAGCTACTTCGCTACTTGTATTGCTAGAATCCCTAAAACAGGTTGAGGTTAGGGTATTCTTACTTAGAATGAAGTCAGAATCAATGGAAGAATGATTAGAATGCAGTGGTTAAGCACGTGTAGAAGCAGGATCGAATGCCAGGGACTTTCCCTCACACTTTCACACAATCTCTCTCTTTTCTCTTTTCTCCTTTCTAGGGTTTTTGCAAAATTCGTATGGGAGGGGTGTGAGAGGGTTTAAGGTCTTTAAATAGGTTAGAAAGTTACCTATATAGACTTGGAACAAAGGTATACTTGGGTTATAACCAAATCGGGTCTTTCCCGATCCAAAAGAGCATTTCTGGATGTCCCCTGACTAAATGCGGTCAGACTTAAGCTCATGGATATTGGATCCTGATCACATTAAGTTTTCAGTTCGGTAGTGTTCCCAGATCGCACGTGGTGGACCAGTTTCAATTCAGCGGTCACGGAGATTCGATTAAGGATTTCAAATACACTGACCTGAGTGAGAAATGTTCCCTGATCCGAGGGTGTATTTGGGTCAGATTCCAACGCTCTGAATGCTTATACTTAACCCACAAGAGAAACGTGCCAGATTTATTTAAATCACATTTAATTTTTTATGAATTTCACTCTTTCTCACAATCCTTGTTCCATGTTCAATGACATAGCCTCAGAACATTAGTTGGGCTTGATTTTTGAAACAATTGTCAAGTCCAGCTAAGCGGTCATAATGGTCTAAGATTGTAGATATCGGACTTTCGACACACGGTCTAGATCCAATACAAAGTTTCAAAAGGTTCCTGAGAGTAAACGGGTTTAGAGTTTGATCCTAGGTTTCAGGACGTTATAGCGTTAACAGTTCCACAAATTTTTTAGTCTTGCAGAACATATTTAAAGCGATAAATGCTAATTTCACAGCTAATCTAACATAGCGTTAGTTAACTTACGCTTAATTTCTAAAGGAATTAATCCTAAGTGATTTCTGATCGAGGTGGTACTCGAGTCTCTGTACGGATTTTTCTGAGACGTTACAAATTCACCCAAACCTAACTGTTTGCACACTGAGTAGGCAATCAGATTTATGCTCTCTTTTAAGTCAAGAAGTGCGTGCTTAATTTGATAGTTCACAATTCCACATGATATGGCTGGGCTACTGGAACCTTTGAATTTATACGGCACATCTTATTTTAGGATGACACTCACTTTCTCAGTCAAGAAGATTTTCTTTTGAATATTTTGTCGTCTTTTGGTCGTACATAAGTCTTTCAGAAAATTGACATATGAAGGTATTTATTTTATAACATCAAGTATAGGAATATTAACGTTTACTTGTTTTAACACCTCTAGAATATCCTAAGAGTTAGAGAGAGGTTTTGGTGCAACCAACCCTTAGGGAAATGGAGCAACTGGCTTGTCTTGAAGTTTCGGTTCTAATTCTTGTGGAGCAATTCTACGTCTATCATTGTTATCCTCTTTCGGGTCCTTAGACTTTTTAGCCCTAACCAAAATAGTTTTATCAGTGGTCTTTCCACTCCTAAGAGTGGTGATAGATTTATCCTGCTCTATCTGATCTAAAAAGCTTGGATCGCTTATCTTATACTGTGGTTTGGGATTGGGGAGAGGTTGAACAGGAAGCATCTCCTTTCCCCCAATCATTATGTGTAACGCCCCAGATTTCGATGGTCGAGTAAAGCTCAACTCCCGAGATCCAGAACATCACTTATGCAATATGAATATTTATATTTAAATGTTTTCCATATTAATGTATTAAACATGAGTGGGATTATACTAAAACAGTATATCATACTCTAGAGATAATGTAATTAAGTAAGTGGAAGACTAAAGTATATGTATTGAAATAAGTAAGCGGTTCACAGCCTCCAGAGTATGATGATGTATCAAGGTTTAATTTATATAAGGTTTATTTTAAAATATACAAAATGTTAAAATGTAAGTGTCCAACTAATCCATGTATCCTTGTAATCCTGTCGGATCAGAACGAGGTCTATATAGACTCACCTGACAGCTGAATATAGGAGAATTCCTCCTCATTTATGAAGTCTAACTCAGCTGCATAGACTTCGTCCTCACCTGCATCTACAACAAAGACTGGTTGTTGTTTTAAAACACTGTCCTAGAGTTGGAGTGAGTGATCAACTCAATGGTACTATAAGGTAAAGGTTAACATGCTATCAAGTCAATCAAGAAGTAATGATAAAGCAATACAACAATTACTTCTTAGATACTCTTGTTAATGCAGGAATGGTGTGTAGTAATGATGCATGCCCTCACACAAAGCACCCTCAAAAGTAATTCCGACAACCAAGTTTGCGTATGACAAACACCCTAAAGTGTAACTTCCTCGCCAAAGCACATGCAATGCGGTGCATGGTCGTGTTAGCGGAGTACTTAATTAAACATGTTCATATAGTAGGTTCGGGAAGCTAAGGTATCTCCCTTTATATCATTTACCCAACTGAAGGATCCATCTAGGGTCATCAATCCTAATTATTCACATACAATAGGCAAGTTGTACAGTATCACCCCTAAATAAAAGTATTAGATAGGCAAATTCAAGAGTTTATACTCGCGGTCACTACAGGGAGGCTCGTCACCTCAACGTAAGCCAATAGTTTGAACATAGTGTCCCATACCACCATGTCTAGCTCATGAGTTTGGGTTGCTCACTGATCACTACGGGGAGGCTTATCACCCCAGCGTAGGCCGACAGCTCGACCACGATGTCCCATACCACCATACCCAGCTCATGACTCTTAGCGGATCATGGTATCATGTTTGAAACAAGCTTTTACATTGGTAAGTGGTACCTTAAATTCAAGTAGTAATGTCCATACATGGTAAACACATAATAGGTCAATCGGTTGGTAAGTTCGATTGGTATGAGCACACGTTGACTTAATCGACATAGAGTGCATAAGCAACCCTTATGGCCTAACGATTGTCAACAATCACCGTGCGACACAGATTCGTCGATTTACCCAATGTGACAAGACTAATTCAGCCACTAGTATAAGGATTGTTACTGATTATGTAACCACCCAGATTTTTGCCAACCTGGAGTTAGACATCCTTAGGCACTGGGCCAACCAGAACACCTTGGTAACTTCTCATAACTCAATTCTAAAGCCAAAGAAATCATTTATGACTAAATTCTTTAGAAATTTAACGTGAATTAACTAGCGCTACACTAGATTTCTTACAAAATTAGCACCAACCACTTTAAATACGATCTATAAGACCCAAAACCTATAGAATTGTTACCGCTATGTTACCCTAAAATATATGATCAATCTCTAAGCCCAGTTGCCCTCGAGATCATTTAGAAACTCCGTATCGGATCTAGACCGCACATCGAAAGTCTGATAGCGATGAACTTAGACAACTATGACCACCTAGTTGGACTTGACTATCACCTTGAAAATTAAGTCCAAACGATGTCGTGAGACCATTTCCTTGAGTCCGGAGTGAAGGGAGTGAGAAAGTGTAGATTTTTTAAAGAAATTAAATATGGTTTTAAGTAATCTGAGCCGTGTCGCTTGCGCGTTATTTCTAAGTATTCTGACCGTTAGATTTCGACCCAAATTCACCCTCGGATCAAGCTAGGTGGCCCATACATGTCATAACACTTGTGGCTCTGATAGATTTTCGATGACCGTTGAACTGAAACTGGTCTGCCACGGTTGATCTAGAAACCCGACCGAATTAAAAACTTAGTTTGACCTAGATCCGATATTAGAGAGCTTAAGTCCGACCGCATTTAGTAATAGGACCTCCAAAAATGCTCTGTTGGATCGGAACAGACCCGATTTGGTTATAACCTAAGTATACATTGGCCCTAAGGCTATTTCTGTCACTTTTGGGCTTATAAAAAGACCTTAAACCCTCATTCCCAAATCCCATACAAATTTTCAAACCCTAGCTAAGAAAGAGAGAGAAAAGAGAGAGAAAGTGAGAGAGAACTTGGTGATTCTTCCTGGGATTCTTCCCGGCTTTACTACGTGCCTAATCCACCTATCCGTATCACTATTCTGGCATTTCTGACTCCATTCCTAGGTAAGAAATCCTAATCCTAACCTATTTTAGGGCATAGTATAGTTTAAGTGATGATGTAGCTAATCTATTTCATGTTCTAGGTGGTCAATCCGCCATTGATGAAGACTTATCGTCTGAATCATATCCATTTCATATTTTCTGGTTTAAGGTGCGGACTATATACGTTTAAGTTATGGTTTTCAAGACTTTCAATGTCAGTTAATGATATATTACTGACGTGGATGCTATTTCACATGTATAAAGTGTTATCCATTTTATATTTCAGTTATACATTAATTATGTTAAATATATTGTATTCCTCATATTTGTAGAAAATACCGTATACTTGTGAAATTTGAATTTGTGCTTGTCATGATAAATTGCTGCGTATGTATGCTAGATGCATGTTCATCATCTTTTAGGTGAATGGATTAGCCTAATACATGTTTTATCAACATACGTTGTGTATATTATATTGTGTAGTTTAGGTATTTGTGAAAATGACTAAATGAGTATAAAATTCACTTTCATACTCGCCATGACTAACTGTCATGGATATATGATTGTTGTATAGGTGACAACCCTTTAACGAAAGGATTTTTCCTAATACGTATGCTAATGAATACATAATATGTATGATGTAATGTGTAGACTAAGTGTTTGTAAAAGTGTCTAAACGAGTTAGTAGTTAGTAAGATGTACCTGTATACAAGTTAAGATATGATTCTCAACTACATCAATAATGTTTATGATTTCCTCCATGTATGACTTATTCTGATATCTGCTTGATTATGAATTGAATGTGTGTGAATTCATGTTTACAATGCATTGCAGAACATGTTCATATGATTGTATGAGTTGTAATATTAATCCATTACTACTTTGACTATCTCATAGGACATCATGTTGTAATGGAATGTGATTGGGGCTATTGTATAGTCGAGGTAATCGGTAATAGTGTTTAAACTAGTGGTTGAGATTGTTTTCGCCACACAGGATGTGTTTGATGAACCCGAGTTGTACTTAGGATGTTCGACAGTGGTTAGGCCACACGGAGTGCTTATGCATTCCATGTCGATCATTTTGATGAGCGCTTGGCCTAGTTGAGCTTATCAATTAACCCGATTGACCGATGTATGTTCACCATGTTTAGACGCTACTGTTTGAACCTAAGGTACCAAACTCACCATTGGAAAGCCCCTCTAACCTTGGTACCTCAATCCGCTAAGACTCATGAGCCGATTATGTAGATATATGACACTATATTTGTGTTGTCGGCCTACTGATGATGAGCCCTTTGTAGTGACCAGTGAGCACCCATATTTGTGAGCCGATTATGGTGGTATGAGATACTATATTCGTGCTGTCGGCCTACATTAATTGGTGACAAGCCCTCTTTAGTAACCTCAAGTATATCCTAACACTGCATAAAGGCGACGAGTCTTGTTGGAGTATTTAGGATATAACTAGACCTGTATTGATTGGTGACGAGTCCTTTACAGCGATCTAGAATTATACTATCATATGAGATTGTCTCAGACTGACGACTCAAGAATGGATCATCGTTTGGGTAATGATACAAGGGAGGTACCTTAGCTTCCCAATCCTATTATATGAAAAGGACTAATAAGAACTAGTAATCATACTCATATCATCGCATTACATGTGCTATCGGTGTTGGTGTAAGAGCAGTGAGGAAGTGACTGACATGCGTGACTCTAAGATGAATATCGCAGAGGGAGATTGTGGTGAGGGCATGCATCATTCCCTCATATCATTCTTCCATTAACAAGAGTATCTAGGACATGTTTGATTGTACTGCTTTATCATTACTGCTTGATTAAATTGATAACATGTTAACCTTTGTTGTATAGTTCCACTGAGTTGATCACTCACTCCCACATTACGGGACGATGTTTGCAACACCAACCAGTCCCTATTTTACTTTCAGATGGTGGCGGTGCTGGCGAGGTAGAGCCGGTCTTTTATGATGATGAGGAGAATTTCTCGTATATGCAGTTCTCAGGCGGGTTCATGTGAACAATGCCCTGATTTATGAGGATTCAGGGCTATGTTGGTAGTTATTCATCACTTTTTGATATATGTATTTTGAGACATGACTTGTAATTATGACCTGGCAGAGCATACATATCTTGGAGACTTATGTTGATTTATATATGTATTTCAGTCTTCCGCTCATGTTTTCAAACTGTCCCTGAACTATGTTTGCTATTTTAGCTTAATCTACTTCATGTTTTATGCCCTAATGTCGATAACATGCATCCACCATAAAAAATGTTGTATATGTGATGTTCTAGAACTCGGGAGTTGAGCTTCTGCTCGACCCTCGATTTTCAGGGCGTTACAGATTACCTGGGCCATGTTATAGCCCTAATCTTACTCACATGCAATAGATACACACATGTGATAATCATATCAGCATTTATCAAACAATCCAAATAAATACCTCATTTGAAAATTTCATAAAACACATTGGACATGTCACCTAACATGCGTATTTAATCCATAAATTACATAGCAGCAAATATTGTTACATGAAAGAGACTATACATATGATTAAGGTAATTGAGAATCTTATCTTAATACACTTAATAAATACAATTCAACAACAATTTCTCATTCAGACATTTAATCAAACACTTAGACTACACATCACCAAATACATAAACTATATTAGTTACCACAAATATTATTGCAATTCCTTACACAAAGAGATCATCATGCATACAACAAACATGTATCCTAGGTTTACAGTCATGATAGGCATAAATCATAATTTCATGTTCATTCAAACATTTCAACAAACACATGGAATGCATCTTGTATTCAACATAGTTCACACATGCATAATATATCGAAAACGTCGTAACTAAGATCATATGGTAACAATTAAGTCAGACATAAATCATTAGCTGACATTGAAAGCATTGAATACTATAACCTAAATATTTATAGTCTGCACCTTTCGTTGAAATACTCATTTCAGACTTGGTTCGAATCTTACATTCCTGAAAATGGAATGACGAGTACCTAAATCACGAAATTCGTTAGCTAGGTTGACAAACAACTACTATAGATCTTAACTACGGCATTAGGGTTTGTATTTTCTTACCCAAATAAAAGTTGAAACTGGTCATGTAGCGAAGTGGGGAGGTGAATCAGTGCGTGGAGTTGTGGGAAAGAATCCCAACAAAGATCTTCAAGAATCTTTCTTCCTTCGTTCCTCTTTTCTCTCCTTTTCTCTCTCTCCCTTAGGGTTTTTAGAAAATTCGTATGAAGGAGAAATGAGGTGGTTTAAGGGCTTTATATATGCCTATGACTGATGTAAATGGCCCCAGGGCAATGGTATACTTAATTTATAACCAAAGGGTGCCTGTTTTTGATAAACAGGGCACATAAGGAGGACCATTATTCACTTGCATCGTAGGTAAGTTCCCTAACAATGGATCTATGCCAGGATGGTGATTTTGGTGCAATTGGATAGGCCGATCGGCCGTGGGGGACCTGAGTCAGATCAATGGTCTACTTGTTCAATCGGGGCCAGAAGTATACGGATACGTGCAGGGAAATTTCCTTTTCCCATGGGTGAAGTTTGGTCAGATATCGACGATCTAAAATCCTCAATTTCTCGTGTGAGAGAATGGCCCAATTCACTTAAGTTCCATTAATTTTCTAAAGATATTCAATTTTCTCACACACTTCAGTCAAGGCTCAAGTTGTGCATTTCTAGATATTATATGGGATCGATTCCCGCAATAGTTTTCAAGCTCAGTAAAATGGATGTAACCCTGTAGTTTCACGGTCATCAGATTGTCGATGTTTGGTCCAGGTCCGATATGGAGTTTCAATATACTCTTGAGAGCAATAGGCTCTTGGGATTTCTCCTAGGTCTTTGTCTAGTGTTGAGTTAGTGGTATTAAGGTTTTAGGTCTTCTTGTTTATGTAAATGGTGGTTCCTAATTAATCCACCAATAATCTAGTTTAGTACTTAACTAAATTTTGCCTAAATTATACTATAGGATGTGGTCCTTGGGTAGTTCTATATTTTTTGGCACTTTTAGTTAGTATATTATTTTAATTATTTTTTAGTAGTTCATTATTAAGTCTACTTTATCTCCACTAAATTTCATTAAATTTCATGTTCTAAAAAAAATTTTAAAATTCTAGAAGTAGCAGTTGTTCGAACTAATAATTTTTGTACAGTTGTCACATCATCCTAGATTTAACTGTATTAATTTTTTTATTTTAGTTTTTACTTAATTTTATATAAAACTAGACTTATCAAGCTTCAATATGGATTTTAAATCATCTAAATTAGAATTATATAGAGGGAGATATGACTTTTTGAAGTCAACTTGAAAATACAAAAAATTTCAGCGAGGGTTCACCGAAATTTGGTGCATCGGCAATGCGCCGCCGACCGGGCAGTGCCGCCGCGGCCATCTGGTGGTCCTGGTGGTGGTTTTGCCACTTTTTTTTTAAAAAAACAAGTGTATCTTAACTAAAATGAGTTATTCGACGTGCAATATATGATTTTGAGGTAGGAGAAGCTAAGTTATCCAAATAACCTAGTTATTTTGTGATATTCTAAACGGTTAATGGTCAAAAGACCCATTTTAGTTATATATTTAATATTTATAATAAATTTTAATTTAATTATAGTTTTTCATCGTTTGAGCTTTAGGATTTATGTCTAATATGAAAGTACTTAGAAAAATTTGAAGAATAAGGTGGTGAAAGGTGAGATTTTTAAAGGAGATGGGTTGAAAGGGAGATTTGAGACTTTAGGATTGAGTTTTAGGAGCTTGGGAAGAGAATGAGGTGATGACTTGAGAGTGAAAAGGGTATAACAGACCAGAAATGGGGTATAACTGAAGTAGAAATGGCCCTAGGTGAAGCCCCTGAGGCTTCTATATGATTCATAAGAGCAAAGAGGAGTCGCTTCTATAGCTGAATCTTGGGCTAAGACTTCAGTGTTTAGATTAGCCAGATGGCTTGATCCTAACATCTTTTTTCGTCACTAAGTTCGATTGCTCCCTCCTAAGTCGATAAGGTGTTATGATAGACCCATTGCCCAAGGACGTCTAACTCCAAGTTGGGAAAAATTCAGGATGTTACATTATGTGTGACTCTATCCTTTGAATGGATGATGTAAGTGATCCTATTGCTGATCTGATATCTTGGTTGAATAACTCTTGGCCTTAAATGTGTTTTAGAACTACATCCTCTTAAGGTTTCCCTTAATTTGGAATTTGATTGAAGAAACCTTGAGGGGTAGCAGTTTGTCCATTCCTCCAACTGAAGTTTGGATGATTTCTCTAACTAGGATTGTACGCATTAGAGGTGGATCCATTGAAAGGTCTTTGGTAATTATTTATGGCATTGGATTACTTAGTCAGTACCTCTTGAAAGGCAGATATAGTTGGAAAATTTTCAGTTGTGTGACTGTTACAACCACAAATACCGTAAATGTCCTTATCCTTATCTTTCTATGATTCCATGGCCTCAAATTTCCTTATGAGATTAGTCACTTTAACATTGATATCATCATCCTCTTTCAGAAGGTATACTCCTCCCCTTTCCTTTGATTGAGTGGGCCTAGAAGTGGTACTCGATTTTAGGTATGTGTCACATGATTGTGCATTTTCAGCAAGTCTATCCAAGTAATCTCACACATCATCAACATTTTTATTCATAAATTCCTCATTGCACATTATCCCGATCAATTGGTGCATGGAAGATGTCAGCCCATCGTAGAAAAAGTGCATATGTGCCACGTTTCAAAATCGTGTTGTGGGCAAGAGCTGACAAGATCCTTGTATCGCTCCTAACATTGGAAGAATGTTTCATCCTCCCGTTGGGCGAAGTTCATGATTGATTTTCTGAGGGTGTTCATTTTATGATGTAGAAAAAATTTCATTATGAACTCCCTTTGCATATCATTCCATGTGCCAATAAATTTAGGGCGTAGTGAATGTAAGAACGTCTTAGCTTTTTCTTCAAAGAAAAGGGAAAGAGTTTCAGCCTGATTATGTCCTCAAACACGTTTGGAAAATATAAAGTGGCTATGATCTCATCAAACTCTTTCAAATGTAAATTTGGATTTTCTGACTCAAGCCCATGAAATTTAGGAAGGAGTTGGATCACCCTTGGCTTGATATCCATGTGTCCCATATTCTCTGGAAAAACTATGCATGAGGGTATGCATATCTCCGCTGGTTGTAAATAATCTCGTAAAGTATGAGGTGGGGTCTTGATGCACCTCATTCTCATCCTGGATGTCCTCTACCCTAGGTTGGGGTATAAGAGGTTGGTTTGCAGTCATCACTTCAATTAACTCTGGGGATCTCGAGCGGTGTCTAGTCCTGTGATGGATAGTCAACCCCTCAACCAATCCTCCTTCATTCAAGAGACATCGAGTGTTGTCATGAACCCACTTGAGCATGAAACACTCGTAGCCCTCAAGTTCAGATTATATCCTAAATTTAGAAGAGAATAAAAGAAATAGAAATCTAGAAATAAAGAAAAAAAAGAGTTGGAAGGAAGTTACCAAATTAGAAGTCCTAAGTTAAGATCCTACAAAATAAAACAAAACAAGTCAGTTCCTAAAATAGAAAGCCTAAATTTAGAAAATAAACTAGTTCTTAAAAAGGGAAAATTCCTATAAAAAAAAGGAAAATATAGAAAAAATTTCTAAAAACAAATTAGGAAAGTTCTAAACCTAAAATAGAAAGAAAGTTACTAAAAAGAAATCCTAGAATTAAAAAGTTTCTAAAAATAGAAAATAAAACCTAATCTAAAATAGAAAACAGAAAGACTAGAAAATTAAAAAGAAATTACCAATTTAAAATGTGTATGTCATGGTCCTACAAAACAGGAAAAACAGGTTAGTTTCTAAAAATAAAATAGAAAAAACTAAGCCTAGAATTAAAATGTAATCTTAAACTAATCCAAAAACTAGTTAATCTCAGAAAACGTAACCGTCAGTTCCCGGCAACGGTGCCAAAAACTTGTTCACACCCCAAGTATAAGGTTGTAATGTAGTAATAATCTCAGTAAGACCGAAGTTGAATCCACAGGGACTGAACCATGTACGTAATCTGAAAGTAACTCGAACTAGAACTAGGCGAAGATGTAATCTAAATCAAGAAATTATAAGAGAAATTATGGTGAAATATTAGACTAAAGCTTGTGAAATTCAAAGGTGGGAAACTAGGGTGCCAAGGATCCACTTGTAGAGATCAGGGAGATCTATGCTTGATTCATAAACAGAACTAGATTTAGAGTCCCATCTTCATCCACTTGGAGGATATAACATTATAAATCAAATCTGAACTTCCTTTGATCTAGTTTTCAAGAGATGAGAGGTATGAGAATTAGAATTGATTTCATCACAAAATCATGCCCATGAGACAAAGCAATGATAGAATTTACCCAATCCACAACCAATCTAAGGGATGAATGAATGTTAGGAAGGATTCCATCATCCAACCATGTCCAAGGGGTGATGGTGAACAATGGGGCTTCCTAACTTCATAATCATAAAAATGAAAAGATAATACTCCAAGCTATCACAGATCTATTGTAATTTAAGTCATAAAAAACCATTAAAAACTAAAGGCATTACTTATAATCAAACCATGATAAAAATAGTTCAACTACCAAGAATCAAAGTAATAGAAAACCATCCTTCACACTACAAGCTTCACCTCTTAACCCTAGCTAAGAGGCTTAGCCCATCATAGACATGGTGAGGCTAAAACTCAGAAATAAAAGCATAAAAGGGACGAAAAACTTTAAAGAAGAAGGAAGAAGGAGCACACGTCCAAGTTGATCCCATGTCTCATGGCCCAAAGAATAGATCTGATGATGCCCCCATGCTTTATTCTCTCTCTTTTATAGATTAGAGGGAGGATGGTGGCTGGAGTTGCTGCTGAAGTCAAACCAACTCTGTTTCACAACAGAGAGCGTAGTGACAGTGAGGCAGCGGCATTTGGAAGTGGTTTGGGATGCCAGATCATCCCAAGACTGGAATCTGACTCCACGGTGAGGGTCATGGCCCCAGGGGAAGAGTTTGAACGGTCTAGATCACCCATCCGACCATGATCATGTACGTACAATGGGCCACAAAGGATCGGATATCCAGCGTGCATAAGATTTATGTAGGGGTGCCTGAGATGTTCGGTGGACCCCACAGTGATGTTTTTGATGAAATCCACCCCATCCATTGAATTCCTGGTGAAAAACCAGTCAGGAATGGATGGTTTTGGATTGTTGTTGACGTGGTCTCCTGATGTTTTGCTTCCGCCGTCCATCTTGCATTTGAACACTGATCTGCCTATTTGTACATGCATAGGACCAATAGGAAAGCTAGGTGAGGGTTGTTCCCCCCTTCTGGAGAGTATGGACATTCCTGATCATCCATTTAGATGATGGGTGGACCTCACTACCCAAAAATGGTCGAATAGCGTCTGCTTGGTGGCGGACGCTATTTTGCTTGAGGAAGAATGTCGAGTTAACCCGATCCTTGACCAAGGACTGGGTCCGTTGTAGCACCTGTGCATGCGTGCAGTGCACATGCACATCTTCATGTGGGGTCCACCGTAATGTTTAAGAGAAATCCACTCCAACCATCCGTTTTCTAATCCCATTTAAGGGGTTGAGACCAAAATTAAAGCATATCCAGATATTAGGTGAGCTTCAAAATAGAGATTTATCAGTTGATCTATCCATTAGACCGCTTCTAGAAGGATCCAATGGCTGAAATTCTACGTGTACGATTAATTTAGGGTCCTCAGACCAGATATAAAGTTTCGAACTGAATGGATGGTGGGAACCCTATTATCTTACATTCTAGATGATTTTAGGCTCGTTTAAACCCAATCACTTGATTTTCTTAGATCTTTGACATGTAAATTCTTTGATCTCGGTCCTTTAGAGTCTATCTCTTACCTTGGTAATTTTTGAGCTTTAAATCCATGCTCTTAGTACCCTTTTTCAGTTCAGGCTCCTAAATTCACCTTACAACACAAACATGATTAAAATAGGCCGTTAAATGGTATCATGTTCATAAAATCAGGTAATAACTGATGTTTAATATTCAATATTTGACCCTCAACAGAAGGAAGATGAGACTTATGCTTAGGAGCTACAGATATTTTTAGCCAGAAATGATGGCCAATTGTGTTCGGTATGCAAAATGGTGTGAGGCTTGCAAAGAAATGGGCCAGTCCAACATATACCTACGACCGAGTTGCATCCTATCATGAAGCCTTGGCCATTTCAAGGATGGGCGATTGATCTGATCAGACAGATCTGCCCACCATCAACCAATCTAAACACGTTCATCATCATGGCAACCGATTACTTTACCAAATGGGTTGAGGAAGAACCTATGTGGAAGGTCGATCATGAAGACATTATTGGCTTTATAGAAACTAATATTATTCATCACTTCAGTGTGCTGGAATCCACTACTATCGACTGAGGTGTTGCATTCACGGCCAAAGAGACACGCTATGGTATAAAGATCCTTCACTTGACCCCGTATTATTCTCAGGCTATTGGTCAAGCTAAGGCTAACAATAAGGTAATCGAGAATTTTTTGAGGAAAATGATATGAGGGAATCCATGAGAATGACATCTTAAGCTATTTAAGGCTTGTGGGCCTACAAGATATCTTATCGTACTAGTACAAGGGTTAGCCCATTTATGCTGACTTACGGGCATGAAGTGGTTTTACATCTAGAAATCATGGTCTCAACATTACAAGTTGCAAATCAATTTCAATTAAGCCTACTTGAATTTATATAGACAATGTTCATCGAGCTTGAAGGACTGGATGAGACTCGCATCAAGGCATTGAATTTCATCATGGCTAATAAAGTGATCGTAGCCTAAGCATACAATAAAATGGTTAAAGGAAAAGCCTTCAAGGAAGGAGATACAGTTTAAAAGATGGTCCTTCCATCGGTCAAAAGGACTGAGCACTAGAAAAATGGTCTCATGTAAGGGGCGGACCATATACCATCAAGCATGTCATAAGGGAGGGAGCTTATCTCCTTAAGAATTTTAATGGTAATGTCGCCCCAACACCTATAAATGGCTAATTTTTGAAATAATACTTCCCTCCATTATAAAAGGTCATCAGAAATCGGGTCGAGCTAGTTCAGTAGGGAAGATTAAATTTGCAGTTAAATAAAAGCCTTGAACATGGAGACCTAGTAAATGTACTTAAAATAATAGCCCAAAGGTCGTAAGTTTTTACCCACACTAGGTAAGATATAATAAAAAAGAAAGAAAGGAAGACATGGGTCAGACAATAGGGGCTACCCCTTAGCCCATTTTACGTGAGCAAAATCCCAAGCAGCATCAAACCTTGCATCCCTCGCCCAGTTCCTCCTCTCGCTCCAGGATACTTCGTGACTTATGAGCGTCTCTACAACATATTCTATATAAGCCAGATGATGGTCGATGTTTTTTAGTTATGAATCAGCTAAGCACTTTTCACCCTCATTGACTTCAACGTGCCCTTGATAAAGAGCTATCTGGGTCTTCATGAATGCAACTAGCTCAATACTCCTTGGTCGATCACGATGGGGGTAAAACTTGTGGATGTCAGCTAGGTTTTCGAGGAGTCGATCAAGTGAGTGCTTCAGACTTCATAACATCTGTTGATTGAACTCGTTTTCACACATCCAATGCAAATGGTTTTTCCAGGCTTCCTGATAACGGGCCGGTAAAGTCCTGAACTCAATGATAAGGGGTGACAACTAGGCTTCAGACTTCATAACATCTGTTGCATACGCTAAATACAATCGAGAGCACCTGCGAAAATGGTATAGGTAGGATTTTATTTTTGTTATTTTCTTTTACTTTCTCTCTCATACTAACCTGCTCTCTCCCAGCGATCTCTTGAAAAATCTCTCTCGATTCGTTATTCAGGTACTATCCTCCCATCACTTCTCATTTACTTTCGTTGTCCCATGTGCATTGTATGCTCATATATCTTTTACATTGAGGACAATTTAGATTTTTGGTTGGGGGTGGGAGATTAGGTAACCTAATCAGTGTTTTCTTAGTCTTGAGCAAAAAAATTGTGAAAATTTCTCAAAATTTTCTGGAAATTCCTGTGAATTCGAAGTAATTTTGACAGATATCCCTAATTTAGATTTTCAAGATACGTGATGTTGGTAATGAATGACTCTTGAATTCAGTTATCTGTTAGATTTCACGGTTATGTTTGAATTGTTAACCATGATTAGAAGTTTTAAACATTGATTGAATCATGATTTCACATGTCACATCTCACTTACACATTAAGGTTTCAGTTCAATATTGAAGGATTGGCTGGGTAATCACTAAGCATGTAAGAAACCAACCTAAAAAAAAAATACCTAACAGCATCGATATGAAAAAAAAAGAAAGAAAAAAAAGGAAGAAGATTCCTTTGGAACGATTTGGGCGAATAATCTTCCCCATAGGTTTGCTCCCTATAGGTGTAGATTTAATTCCCCATGGATAATATGTGAATAGTGTTGGGCATACAGTCTTCACCATAGGTTTTCTCCCTATAGGTAAGGATTTGATTTTCTTTCTTGATGTTATTTTCAATGACAAAATCAAAAGCTGAAAAACTGAAAAGACGATCTGTAAGGCAAACTTTGGTATCATGAATGCTCTTGTGGTTACCAATGATATCCTGAAATAGAGAAGTGAATTTTAATGTTGATAAGCCGAGATTACACTATACAACCATGGATCTCAATGTTTAGAAATTTTCTAATTGGGGATTAATATTTTGAACTTGACTAGAAAGTTTACCGTGCGCTCAAGTCCAAGAGAAAGTAATGCCCAACATCCATGAATCTTAGAATTCTAATGCTTAGATTATTTTTCAAATATCACTCGGGTTACAGAATTTTTTATATCAATCTTAACTTAATTTTCCAATACCTTGCTTGGGACTAGCAAGATGCTGGTTGGGGGTTGTGTTGAGGGTCAATTATTGCATATTAGACCCCATTTATTTCCTGAATTTACGAGTATGATACTGTTTAATAGCCCGTTTTATCGTGTTTATGTTGCAAGGTGATTTTACGAGCATGAATTGCAAAAAGGTATTAAAAGCATGGATTAGACGCTCTAAAGACACCAAGGTAAGGAAAGGAGTCCAGAGGACTGAAATCAATGAATCTGCACGCCAGGGATTTAAAGAAATCAGGTCGTTCATATTAAAGATGGCCCGAAATTGGTCCAGAATGTAAGATCACAGGGTTCCCGCCCTCTGATTGACTTGATACTTAATACACGTGATGGAGGCCATAAATTAACCGTACATGTCAAATTTCAGCCATTGGATCCATGTGGAAGTGGCTTAATAGAGAGATCAAAAGGTGTTAACCATTAAAGCACATCTTGGCAATCCATAAGCGATAAAGGCTCAAAATTAGGCGTTAAAAAGAGCGTGAAAAATAACAACTCCTGGTGAAATTGTCTCATTTGAACGGTGCAATCAAGAGATACAGACGACAGAAGTTATAACAAACAAGAATGGCAAATTTGTAAATAGATGGCCATGCATGGCACCACGTGAAGCAAATTATGTTTTTAACGGTGAATATCATCCGCATAGCAGTTGGCCATGTGGCCCACCCTGAAGTCAGATCTACTTTA
The DNA here is from genome assembly GCA_037074715.1 of Magnolia kwangsiensis. NCBI lineage: Eukaryota > Viridiplantae > Streptophyta > Magnoliopsida > Magnoliales > Magnoliaceae > Magnolia > Magnolia kwangsiensis. The sequence goes on from CM073571.1 coordinate 147,403,403, forward strand.
AACTTAGGACCATGGGCTATCATGATGTGGTGAAAACGGTGAAGGGAGAAGATTTTTCGAGAAAACACCATAGTGGACCCCACCTATTTTTTGTATAAGACATCCAAATAGTGCGAAAACACGTCCAGTGACGAACGTGCTTCGCATTGGGTTTTGACTGTGGGCCACCATCATGGTCCATATGATGAATCTGGACCGTTCATTAGAATCCCACAGCCCATAGTACCATCACCTAGGTGACGAAATTCCAAGGTACATCAGAGATTAATTTTTAACCGCCCAAGCGTAGATCGAACAGTAGAGCAGAAAATTAGGTGAGCCACATCAATGGACACCCAAAACTATCCCTTCCCAAACAGTTTTTCAAGAGGAACGCAATGGCCGGCTTAGATTCCCCCGTTAAAATCAATATTGGGCCCCACCATCAGTTCAGCATAAGCCATTACGTAGGTCGTGCGTCCGAACAGCGCATGGATTCTGTGGGCCAACAACGTGTTAAAGATCACGTTTGAATGCGTGATCCGGATCCTTCATAAGTCAGATCACCGGGTGGTTACCTTGCCCATGAAGTCAAATTACTAAGATACGGCGATCACTCCTCTCAATCTCGGTCCAAACGTAGCTGCAGAACAAGGTGCGCGTCCAAAACTTTTCCTGCGCAAGAGGAGAGTGCGGAAGCTCTACTGACTTCCGTAAAAGCCCCATCTCCTCCGACTACAGTCTATAAAAAGGGAGAGCAAGAGCTGGGCAATGGCATCTTTGGTTTTGAACATGAAGAGTGAGAGAGAGTAGTTCTTTCCTTTTCTTTTCTTTTGCTTTGTTTAAGGGATTCCAGCCCATTCATGGCTGGCTAATCCTCTTAGCTAGGGCTCAGAGGTGAAGCTTGTAATGAGATGGGTGATTCTATGCTTTTAATTTAATTTTAATGTATGAATTAAAGTAGATTTTAGTTTGATTAGTATGGAAATATTTTTAGTCTTTAGTGGTATATTGTGACTGAAATTACAGTGGGTCTGTGATGGCTTTGAATATTTACTTTTCCTTTTATGTTTACGACGTCAGGAAGCCCTGTTGTTCACCATAGTCTCCTGGGCATGGTCGGATGTCGGTACCCTTCCTAACCTTCATACATGTGATTGGTTGGTAATTAGTTTAATTCTGTTGTTTGCCAAAGTCTCTTGGGCATGGTTTGGTGATGGAATCCATTCTAATTCATATACCTTTCATCTCTTGAAAACTAGATTAATGACAATTCAGTAAATTCCATGATTCATGAAACAGGCATAAGATCTCCTTGATCTCTACAAGTGGATCCTCTGAATCCTTAGTTTCCTTTCCTCTGATTTCTATAAATTTTAGATTAATATTTTCACCATTATTCCTCAAATTACATTCAATTTAGATTTCACCTTATTCTAGCTCTAGTTAGTTTTAGATAACGTACAAGTTTCAGTCCCTTGGGATTCGACCTCGGTCTTATCGAGTTTATTACTACATCACAACCCTGCACTTGGGGATTGAACAAAACCATAGCTCCTTTAGAGGATGAGTAGCCAATTTAAGCAAATAGAGCTACCCAACTTCGATTAGGCTAGATGTATCCATCATGACAATGACCAATTGCTCTATTAAACGGGCCAAGTTATGAGAGGATCTGTGATGAATATTTCAGCCTTATAATTGTAAGGAAAATATACATAAAGTCTTCGATCGGTTACAATCATTTTATTTCACTTTTCTGGTTTTAAGCCGCATAATTACATAAGATTGGAAAACTTCACTATTGGTAAGGATGGTATCAAGGACAAGGCTAATTCATTATAGAATGCAGGATTAAGGAAGAAGAGAATGGAGGGGGCAAGCCACTGGTGAAGAAGATCATCAAGATCACGATCTCATGTCCTCTCTCGATTATATGCTTCTACCTCTACATGATGTTTTCTGGCAGGTAGTTTATCTGGGACCCTAATATTACGTTCTTTCGAGCCATCTCTTGACAGATCGTTGAGTCCCATTCGCCCAAACACCAATAGTTGTTCGACCGAGCCAGGATTAGTCTCGCTGGAGATTGAATGGCCATGTCGAATTGTCAAGAATCTGGCTGATGAGGCCAACCCTCTGATGCTCAGCTGGACTCGGCTAGACGAATCTGAGCCGAGCCATTTGTCAATGTTCAAGGAAAGCCCCATCGACCATGATGTCTCATTAATAGGGTAATATGCGCAAATTCCATGCGTTAAGTTTTGCCAATCCATCTCTTAGCTAAGTCCCATATCCAATGACAACGAAGAGAACAATGAAGCGGTCGAGTCCAGCCACTACATCATCGTCTCAAGGCATCAAAATCCTAGGGAAGCCTCCATGACCATCCGAGCAGATTGATTCTCTATAGAAAGATCAGTGATACTTGGGACAAAGAAGGAAACAATAGGTTTGAGGGAATTTGGGAAGGATTCTAAGCTTAATGGTGATCTTTCCTCCATGGTTTTGGAGCCTAGGGGAGGAAATCCATCGTAGGTATGGCTAAGGTTGCCTGGGTTGTGAGAGATTTGGAGCCTAAGGCCTTCCTTTTATAGATGAGCTTTCCAAGACATAAATATATCTATTTTTGGGGATTGGAATACGATAGGATTAATTCCTCTTAATGTGAAGTATCACTGTGAGCGAAGATACAACATTTATGACCAAGGGTGGCTGAGTACTAAGAACCCATGTTGTAGTACATAGACCAGGCAAGGCATGCGAATAGTCTCTTATCCTATGCATGCATGCATGGCCAAAATGTGAAAATTGTGACGCCTAAAAATTGGCTGAGAGTTTAAAAAGCTTATTAATTATTTATTTTGTCATTGACCACTTGGTTACAAGAGAAAGATAGCGAATACTGAAGATAGGGAAATAAATCATATTTTTAAGTTGTGAAATTTTTCTAAAAGGGTTTGCATCTCTGCTTCATTTTTCTCTTTAGTGAGTCCCTAATAGTTTCCCTCCTCGATGAGATGTGGTAAGAAGTGAAGTAGTTAATCAACATGAATAGAAATAGAGTTGACTTCATCTTGGATGCTTTCTTATCAGCATGGTTTACTATCGACCGAGCTCGGTATACGTGAATTTTCTCATCTACGAACTCTAGGTCCACTAGGTTGTTCATATCTTTTGCATAAAAAGTGTTTCCTCGCTCTCATAGTTCATCCATCATGCCTGAACGATACGACCACAAACAACATTTTGAGCATCGACCATTTGAATTGATGTGCCTAAAGACAATGCAACTTGTTGTACCAGGCTCTTTCATGTTTGCCACTCATGTCAGTCAAATCCTGCATGGCCACTTATTGTTGCTCTAAGTAACATGTGTGTACCCCGTGAAGATAGCATGACCTTTCGTATTGTTCTCCTATATCGACAAACTAATTTAGCTTCATGAGTAAATTTTCGAGCCTATAATTTAACTCAGTTGAAGGATGAAGATTGAGCGAGCATGAACCATCAATGATGAATCTCCTTACGTCATATGGCAAAAAGGAGAAGGAGAAATCTTTCAGCCCTATGTTAAAAATCTCTTGAAGGAAGGACTCAGCTCCAGCAATGAGAGATGGTAACCAAATAACCATGGCATCGTTTGGGTGTAATGATGAAATTTGAAGCTCGATGCTACTTAAATAATCGGTTTGGAAAGTCCACTACCCATAACAAGCATGGTTATGTGAAGCCGCATGTTCCGGTTTGTTCCCGATATGAGGAGTTAAGGAAAAATATGCGAAAACAACCCATGTTTAGATAAACTGCAGAGAACATTCTAGGGTGTCTAACTGTAGATACCGAGAAAAAAAAAAAAACTTTTTTGTAAAAGCGAAAGTCCCAAAAGTGGTTCATGGGCCATTCATTCATATGAAAGTGTTACTGTAAATGCTATTATGTAAATCTAGCACTCATAGAGTTGTCAAATTTTGTTGTGCCAAACCATTTAGAATTTGTATCATTCTTTGAGTTGAATTGATCAGGTTTGTACATTGGAAAGTTGTTTACATCTTCATCAAACTTGCCTGCACTTTCAAGATGAAGTGAAGATTGTTGAAATTCGTGGTTTCAAGCTAAAATTCAAGAACTCAAGTTCAAGGTTGAAGTTCATACTGAACACTAAAGATTCAAGAACTCAAGCGTAACTCAAATTCAAGTTCAAGAGATCGAATTCAAGCTTCACGTATCACAAAGAATCAAGGTTCTAAAGCAAATGATGTTTCAATTGTTCCAACTCACAAACAAGGTATGGATGACCCTAGATTGACCATATGTTGTGTCATATTCATTGCATATTTTATGTGGGTCATTTCATAAGTTTATAGGTCATTTTCTCGACTAGTCTTAGCCTTTGTTTGACTAGTCCAAGTACTGACTCGACTAGTCTAAGAGTTTTCTCGACCAGTCCAAGGTTTGTTGTAAAATTTTAAAATTTTCTATTGGACTCTCAACTAGTCGAGTGAACAGTGCTCGACCGATCATGCAGGCTCGACTCAAAGTCCAGCAAGCTTTTCTGATCCAACTTAATTAGTCGAGCAGGCCACTCAACCAGTCGAGTAATGACCTTATCTTATTGTGCTAGAAAATTTGAAATTTTGTTGGTCCTTCGACCAGTCGTTCGACCCTTACACCAGTTGAGTGAATAATATTTTCACCTATAAATAGAGCATGAATTTTAAATTTTTTTCATTCATTGAAAGCTAAATCAAGACACCACTCTGAGAGATAAGCTTGTGATTTTATTAAGATATGTTGTGCTCATTTTAGATTCTCTTTAATTAGCTTTTATAATTTTATTTTGAGATATTTATTCCAAACTTACTTTAAGAAGGGATTTGTATTTTTCCATTTTTTTGAGATCAAAATCAAATCAAGCTAGCCTAGGTTGATTTAATTTAAAAATCATTTAGAACTAGAACCTTTTCATCTGTGAGATTGGACATTGAACATCTTCGTCTAAATCAGATTGGTTCTACCGAGCTTCTTCAAAAGGAGAAACTCCAGATAAGTACATTTACATTTTGTAAATTTCTTTTTGGTTTTTGAGGTTGTGCCAGAAAAATTTGTTTTTAGTTTTGTCTGAGGTGATCCAGAAAATCTCAGAGTGTGGAGTTTTTGTAATTGTGTAAGCCCAACTAAAAACACAATTGTGAAGGTTTTAAGGTGAACCTTGAAAAACCTTTTTCATAGTGAACGCTAATATCCCGAGGGAGTGGATATTAGGAGTGGAGTAGTTGTGTGGCTATTTTCTAATAGTTGGTGTACACATAAGCAAACCACTATAATTCCTGGAGTTATAGTGGAGATTGAATGTGCTTATGTGTGTGAATGTTGTAATTTACTTTAAGCATTTGTGGTGAATGGTGTAATTTATTTTATGCACTCGTGGGAATGTTGTAATAACTTGGTTTATTTCCTTTGATATTTTCTTTTTCTCTTTATTGGTTTGAGTTTTTGATACTTATAAACATTCTAGTAGGGTTGATCTGCCAAAAGCCTTTAGTTTTTGGTGTTAAGTTGTCCTTAGAACTTAGTTTGCATCAACCTCTCAAGACTAGTACATTTGAGGTTGTTATTTACTTCGGCTTTTTTATTATTTAATTGAGCTATCTTTTTTTCATTTCTACATTTAATTTTTATTTTCCATAATCCTATTCACCCCCCACCCCCAAGGACTTTTGGCTCGGCCTTTTCAAGTGATATTAAAGCCTAATAGCTCTTTTTATTTGGATTTATTTCCTAAGCTAACCGATTTAAGCTTATAAGATGTCAAATTTTGATAGTCTCTCAATCATTAGGCCTCCACCTTTTAATGGCTCCAATTATGCCTGTTGGAAAGCAAGAATGAGGATCTTTTTAAGCTCCATAGATGAGAGAGTGTGGCAAGCCACAATGACTAGATGAACCCCTCCTACCACTGAAGTGACTGACACTGATAGATCCAAAACTATAAAGGTTACACCATATTTTTCTTGGACCACACTTCAAAAAAATGAGAGTAATGCCAATGTAAAGACTTTAAATGTGATTTCTTGCATACTATCACTGGATGAATTCAAAACAATTATATCCGGTGATATTTCAAAGCAAGCCTAGGACATTTTAGAAATGAAACACAAGGGTATGACTATTGTCAGGAAATCTAAACTTCAAATCTTCACCACTCGGTTTGAGGAGATACGTATGGAAGAAAGTGAAACTTCCATGGCCTTCTATACTAAGGTAAATGACATAGTCAACTCTATATGGGGTCTTAGTGATAGCATCCAAGAAAGCAAAGTCTGTGCAAAGATATTGTGCTCATTGCCTGATAGGTTCAATTCTAAGCTAACCACGATCGAAGAACTTCGTGATACCGATAATATGAGGGTTGAAGAGCAGGTTGGTTCTTTACAAAACCTACGAGTTAAACTTTAAGGCTTTTAAAGATAAGTCCATCGCCCTTAAGTTTTCTAAAAATATTTCTCATGATAAAGCTAGTAATTCTGATTGTGAAAATTCTAAAGATGATATGACATTATCAGCTAAGAAGTTTTATAAAATTTTTAAAAGTAAAAAAATGATAGATTATCAAAAACCTTTTGAAAATAAAAGGACTAGGTTGAAAGCTTGGAAATCTATTAAAGACAGCTAATGTTTCAACTACCATGAATATGGGAATCTGGCAAACAAATGTCCAAAGAGGGACAAATAAAAGAAAGAAAGGCATGTTAGCTATATGGGATGAATCGTCTTGCTCTAAAGTCTCTTCTGAGTTAGAAGATTTTGAACCCGAGTCTACTAATGAGGTTAAAGCCTTAATGACTCTATCCAATGTCACTTACTTAGACAGTTGTGATTCAACTTGTGATGAAAATCTAAGAGGTGATCCTGAAAATGATGATGATTCACAAGATGCCTATGATGCCCTATACAGGGAAAGTTACAAGATAGCTGTAAAACTAAAACTTCAAAAGGAAAAGTTTTTTAAACTAAAAGAAAATTTTGAAAATCTAGTTTTAGAAAAATCGCACCTTTCAGATTGTTTTGAAAAAACCAAGTATGATTTAGATTTCAAAACTTTCCAAGTTGAAAACCTAAAATTTGAAAATGAAAAACTGAAACTAGGAGTTTCTTCTCTCTTGAGTATGAAGAATACTTGGGGGTATGCCCAGGGTGATCTTAAACTAGTAAAATTGTTAATCGGATCAAGGAAATGTGGCGATAGATCTAGTCTAGGCTGTGATAAGTATAGCCTCCTAAATATAAGAAAACTCCTCTAAAATTTATTAAAGGGGAGTCCTCTAACTCAAAAGGGAAAAGTCTAAATCAAAATACTTTCAAAAATCCTAAAACTTTTTGGGCTATAAAACCTAAAAGCAATCATATCAAGTATAGAAATCAAAATCATAACCCCTTAGCTGAGAAAATTATGGACTTACTCAATGAGCTTCTAAAATCTAACTCGAATGATAGAATATATAACAACTACAAGCATAGAAAAACCAACTATACTCCAAAATCCAAAATTGTATTGAAATGGGTCCCTAAGGTTGCTTGTCTGGTTTCCCACACCGCTTTCAAGGCTACGAGTCAATCAAAGTGGTACCTAGACAGTGGTTGCTCTAGACACATGGCAGGTGATAAAGATTTGTTTACCAATCTTAAAGATATGACTAATGTCTCAGACACATTTGGCGATAGTAGTAACTGCAGAATTGTTGGCCAAGGTACGGTTCAACTCTTTAATCTTCTTCCATTTGAGAATTTTCTGTTGTAGAGGGCCTTAAGCATAATCTCTTAAGAATTTCTTAAATTGTGATAATAAACATAGCGTAAAATTCACCAACATATGGTGTAAAATTTCTAATGAGAATGGTTCTGTGATATTAACTGGTCGTAGAACATCTGAGAACTGCTATATAGTCAGTGATTCAAGCTCATCTAAGTTATTGTGTTACATGGTCCAAACCGATGAAACCAAACTATGGCATAAACGCCTAGGACATGTACACACCGTAGTCTTTATAGACTGAGCAAAGGTGAAGTAATAAGAAGTTTACCCAAGATTAAGAAAATGGATAAAATCTGTGGTGAATGTCTGATTAGAAAATAAACTAGGAGTGCTCACAAGAAAGTGAACTCCAATGCCACATCCAAACCCCTTGAACTCCTCCACATGGATCTCGTCGGACCAACTAGAATGGAGAGTCGAGGCGGTAAGAAATATATTCTGGTTATAGTAGATGACTTTACCAGATATACATGGGTAGTTTTCATGAGAGAGAAATATAAAACTCTCGATGAAGTGAAAAGGGTACTCAATCGTATCCAAACTAAGAAGGAATTACATGTCTCTAAAATTTGTAGTGATCATGGTTCTAAATTTGATAATAGTAGTTTTGAGTAGTTCTGTAGTGATCACGGAATATCGCATGAGTATTCTGCACCCAAGACACCTCAACAGAATGGTGTAGTTGAAAGGAAAAATTGAGTTCTTCAAGAAATGACTAATGTGATGTTAAATAGCGTGAAAATTCCTAAAAATCTTTGGGCTGAAGCAGTGAACACGGCTTATTATATCATTGACCGTGTTTATACTAGAAAATATAATAATAAGACTACTTATGAGTTATGGTTCAATAAGAAGCCTACTGTTAAATACTTTTGAGTTTTTGGCAGCAAGTACTACATTTTACGTGACTGAAAAAATTTAGAAAAATTCGACATTAAGAGTGACGAGGGTATTTTCCTAAGATATGTGCTAAATAGTCGAGTGTATCGTGTTCTCAACAAGAGGACCGGTGTAATTCAAGAATCCATTAATGTGGTTATAGATGATCACCTGAATACTCCTATCTCAAGTTCAGAAGATGATGTAGTCACTTTAATTGATAAACCAGACTCTTAATCTAGTCAAAATGACACTGAACTGTGGTTAGTTAAAGACCATCCAACTGATCAAATTCTTGAGAATCTTCTCATTGGTGTGCGCACTTGTAGACAATTAGAAAATATTTATAATTATGTATGTTTCACATCCTAGAAAAAGTCGGCCACTATAAAAGAAGCGCTTGCTAATAAAAACTGAATAGTATCAATGAAAGAATAACTTAATTAATTCGTAAGGAATGATGTATGGTACTTAGTTCGTATACCTAATGATAAACACATCATTGAAACTAAATGGATCTTTAAAAATAAGTCTGATGAATTTGGTAATATTATAAGAAACAAGGCTAGACTAATTGTACAAGGGTACACTTAGATAGAAGGTATCGATTATGATGAAAACTTTGCCCTGGTAGCCCAACTTGCATTTATTGGACTGTTTACATCCATTGCTTACTACAAAAAATTAAAAATTTATCAAATGGATGTTAAGAGTGCCCTACATGAAGAAGTATATGTAGAACAGCCTACTAGTTTTGAAGACCTTAAACATACTAATCATGTTTATTACCTAAAAAGGCACACTATGGATTAAAATAAGCTCCCAGGGCATTGTATGAGAAATTGACTAAGATTTTACTAAGTCATAATTTTATAAAGGAGAGTGTTGATAAGACACTTTTTGTAAAGAAATACAATAATCACATACTGATAGTACAGATATATGTTGATGACATTATCTATGGATCTACCTGTTATAGCATGACTGTTGAGTTTGCAGATTTAATGAAGTCAAACTTTGAAATAAACATGGTTGGATAACTGAACTATTTCTTAGGTTTGCAAGTAAAACAGCTTACTAATGGATTCTTTATCTCTCAAACCAAATACACTCTAAACTTGGTGAAAGATTTTAGTTTCGAGAGCGATAAAAATTTTGATACTCTTATGAGTATGACTCTGAAACTCTCAAAGGATTGTATCGCAGCATGATAAGTAGTTTATTATATTTAACTACGACCCGACCTGATGTTGCATTAAACGTAGGAATCTATGCTAGATATCAATTGGAACCTAAAGAGTCCCACCTGATTGTTGTAAAGTACATTTTGAGATATGTCGCAAGTTTGGCCAAGCTCGGCCTTTGGTATCCTCATGATACTAATGTTCAAGTAGCTGGTTATTCGGATGCTGATAAGGCTAGTAATATTGATGACCGCAAGTCTACCAGTGGTGGAGGTTTTATGTTGGAAACTGTCTAGTTTCATTGCATAGTAAGAAACGGAGTTTCGTATCACTTTCCATAGCAGAGGCTAAGTATATTGCAGCCGGTAGTGCATGCACCCGGCTTGTGTAAATGAAAAGGATGTTAAGTAATTACGAATTTGTGCAAGATTCTATGGTGTTGTATTGTGACAATTCTAGCGCAATTAACATTTCTAAAAATCCAATTTAGCATTCACGAACTACGCATATTGACACTATATATCATTATATTCATGAATTATTTGAAGATAAAGTCATTTTTTAAGATTATATTCAGACTGAAAATCAACTTACTGACATCTTTACGAAACTGCTTGACAGAAACATTTTTTGCTAAAATAAAATTAGATATGGGTATGTGCAATATGAACTAAATGCTTGTGTTTATTTGTACTATATTGCATATTTTTATTTTATTTATTTTTTATAAATTTTTAAATATCAAAATAGTGAAAATGCAAAATTTATGAGGTCACGACCAGTTGAGTACACGCTCGACCAGTCGTGGCACGACCGGTCGAGCTACTCGGGCTTGGGGCATTTTATTGTGTAAAAAGCACTTTTCTTCATTTGTTTCATCTTCCTCAACCATCCCTACCACAACCGGTCGAACCCACCTTCGATTCCTTCATTGTTAGTGCATCTTTTTCATTTTTCTTGTGGATTTAGGTTCTTTTCACGTCCATTTCCTTAATTTTGTAGTTTATTTCAAGGTTTGTGGTGGTTTATTGGTATTTCTAGCATAAAATCTGATTTACTTGAAACACATCTTGCCTTTCTTACATTGCTTGTATTTCTTGTTGCTATGGAAGGTAGAAATAAGAAGAGATCCTCTCGTGGTCCCTCTTCTTCTCGCTCTGCTTCAATTATGATGCACCATCTTTCGTCACTCGAAGAAGATCCTGAATATTTGCGAGATATGTGTCTTCGCAATGTGATTGTTGAGTGGACGGTCAACTCTAATCATTTAGAGCTGTTTGGCATTGTTCCCCTCTTTCAAAGTGTAGGATGGGATAACATATTAAAGTGGGGCAGTCCTACATACTGTTCCATTGCGCAAGCCATGTTTGCTTGTATAAGTCACTTTTCTACTGAGAATTTAACTTTTACGGTTACAACAAGAGAAGGTCCTATTGATGTAGGCCATTACTTAATATCTAGATTGATGAATCTTTCAGTTAATGATCACGGAATTCCTATTTCTACTTTAGTGGCAAAACCATCTGAATCAGAAAAATGAATGCTCACTAGAGTGTTATGCAATGTGAATGCGGAATAGAATTCTAGGAATGTGGTCGATTCCAAATTTATGCTACCCAGATATAGGAATCTCCATCGTATTTTTATTTTTAAAGTTTATCCTATATCTGGTAACAAAACTGAGCTAACTACTTTCATGGCTCGCATCCTTACTCTATTGTTACTGATGTTCCTGTATGTCTTCCATCTCTTATTTGTTACATTATCATTCAGTTTCGTCTCCATCCGGGTCATAGAGATATTCCATTTTCCTATCTTATGGCTACCTTAGCCACCCATAGTCTTGTAGTTATGCCTGTCACACCCCAAACTCGAAAACAAGGCTTACAAAATTCTCGATCGCCGAATCCAGCGCCAACAGCCTCCGTAGTACCCCATTCTAGGCTCCTGGCACCCATACACTAGGTTTTGATCCTGGGATCCTACAATGAGAATTTTTAACATAATTTTTTTAAAATTTTTACAGAACGTAACCATAAGCATAATCCAGATACAAACAACAACCTCACCACATATCCATTATAATCAAAAGCTTTGAGTACAGTGCTTGAAGAAAAATATAATATAAATAACAAGCCTCCAAATATTGCCACAAGCTCAGCCACACGCTCCTACCTCAGCTTGGCTGCGTCCTATCGACACATGCACGCATCTATCGTGCATAAGCTTATAGAAATCTTAGAGGGTCATGTAAATGTGTGCGCAATATAAGTGTGCTCAGGGTACAATATCAAAGTAATACAGAAGCATACTAGTAAGTCCATAACTACCATGTAATATAGAATCATAACAACCCAAATGTCATATACCGAGGGTGTAATGCAATCTCTAATTTATCACCACTCTAGGAAAATTTATAGTTTAACTTAGTAATTTTTCTAGATTCTTCTAAATCAAACAAGAGTATAATTTTCATTTTGAAGAAGCATGTTTTTGTCTTTTAATTGCTCAACTTGTTTGTTTAGTTATTCAGACTTAAATTTAAGGAAGGTATTGATTCTTTCTAATCTATCATTATTTAAATGATATTGCTATAGATCATAATTAGATGTGTATTAATTCCAAGGTTTTATCCAGATATTTTTGCAGCAATTCCTTTTTGTTTTCAGACATTCCAAGTCTTTTAAGGATGTTGATGCTATGGATATAAAGTTGATTGTAAGCATCCTATAGTTTATCATATTCCTTTTCTTCCTTCTTTGTTTCCTCATTATCAAATGGAAATGATTCAATGGCTTGTGGTTCTTCATCATTCTTAGTTTTGATGGGAATGATTGGAGCAGTAGAGACCATAAGAATTTTCAGAGATGTCTGATCTCCATCGCTCTTTGAGTCATTACATTCTAAGTTTGACTCTTCTGTATCGTTCCATGTGGCAGTCATTGCCTTGCCCTTAGTTTTTTGATTTGGGCATTTAGTAGACAGGTGTCCAAACTACTGATAGGCATAACATTGTGGTTCTTTGGTTTTTTTATCAAATTTATCTACAGAATGTCTGTTGTCCACCTTCCTTTAAATGGACAGTCACGATTTTTCTAAAAGAATTTTTTGAACTGTTGTGCCAACAAATCCACTTCATCATCTTCATTTTCTCTTTCACTTTCAATGTCCTCATTTGTTATATTCTTTGAAGTTTTGAGGATAATAGTTTTGGATTTATGGGTTTGTTTGAAGTGTAGTTCAAATGTTTGTAGGGAACCTACCAGTTCTTCTACTTTCATTTCATCTATGTTCCTACATTCTTCAATGGTTGTTACTTTAGGATTGAATCATTCCAGTAATGATCTCAGTATTTTTTTTACAAATTTTTGGGACTGAAACTTTCTCACCTAATCCACCCATCGAGTTACAAACGATATTCAGTTTTGTGAAAAACTCCATGAAGATCTCATGTTCTTCCATTCTCAGACTTTTGAATTGTGATGTTAGGAGTTGTAGTTTGGATCTCTTCATAGTGCTTGTTCCTTCATGGGATGTTTCCAACAAATCCCATGCTTCTTTGGTTATCCCACACATACTGATTTGATTGAAAATGTCTTCGGACACAACACTGTGGATAGCATTCGTAGCTTTAGCTTCAGATGTTTATTTTTCTTTGTCAAATGTTATGCACATTTCTTTGGATTTTGGTTTGGTGATAGTTGTGCCATTTTCAAGTACTACTTATTCAGTAGGTGGCACATATCCTCTTTTAACAATGTCCCAAACATCATGATCCAAAGATCCCCGAAAGTAGTGCATTCTAGCCTTCCAATATGCATAATTTGATCCATTAAATACTGGAGGTCTAGTGACCGATGAGCCCTCTTCTTTGGCCATATTACTAACTTCAGTTAAGATCACTCTCTAGGCGGTGAAGCTCTTAAAAGAGACCCTCTCTGATAACAATTGAAATTGCAATAATTACCGCTTTAGTTGAAGTAAGAATATGCTAATATGTCCTACAGGGGGGTGAATAGGACTTTTTAATATTTTATAACAATTTAAAATCCTATCACTCTAATCTTAATAGCAAGAATACATTAGGATTACAAAAGAGTAACTATACCAGCTTCCATGCCCGGTAGAGGATCTAATCATAAGACTAGAACGATAAACAAAATGTGAATCAGAGGTTATGATGGATATGACTGTGTTTGAAATGTGATCTTAGATAATCAAATATGAAAGAATATAATCACACAAGGAATGAAAGATAATAGCAGTAAAAAATAATAACAATCACAAACATAGTCATTTTTATAGTGGTTCGACTACTTGTCTACTCCACTCCCAGTAAACGCACTCAACCCTTGAGTGTACTGAATTTCACTAAGGAGGTTTCACAACATGTTCACCTCTAACCAGTATAACCTACACCTAGTCTGACTGTTTATGCTCCCACGAGTAAGGGTCAACACATAACACCCAATTTTAGGCACATTAGCCAAGGATCCACTCAAGGAACCTCACACATTTATGCTCCCATGAGCAAGGGTCAACACAAAGCACCCACTTTTAGGCACATTAACCAAGGACCTAACGGTTTATACTCTTTACAAAGTAAGGGTCAACACAAAGCACCCACCACATACACTCCCACCAGAGGCCTCTTACGAGGGCTTACAAGGGGTGAGAAATACCTTAGACCAAATCCTACAAAGGAATGATCACATGGGTACTCTGGACTCTAATGACTTATAGATAAGTAGATGAGCCCCATTTAAAGTGTTATCAAAGATCTCCTCCTTTGATTACAAAGAATCTTCTGCTTCCTTGAACCACAACTCAAAAGATGTACCAATACATGGTGATGGGTTGGGTAAAAGTAATGATGGAATCCTATTCTCATATGTTTTCCTATAAGGGAGATAGTGCGATTCCAATCATCTATGCATTTAAGGCATCATAGCTTAATGATTTTCCATTAAGGTGGTAGCTGGAGGATCCTTGAATGCAGAAGTTCATTCCCCAATCCACTCTATTAAATGTCAATGATGAGGGTGGATTGGAGGATGAACTCCCATGAGAGAGAAGTCTTAGGGTATATGATCTAGGGTTAAACACACCAAAGCACTCTCAATTTTATCTCTACCAGCAACTGAAGACAAGGTCTCTATAAATTGGCAAATGGTTCCAACGGATAAAAAATGATCACATTTATGACTGAGTTCGATATCATCGAGCGTATACTCTCGATTGCATCGAATGGCTACTTGATGACACAAACTCAAATGTCAAACGCTTTTGAAATCTTTTGCCAACTGGTCGAGGAAATCAAACATGCATCGATGTCATCGGATTTCAAACTCCGATGTCATCGACACGAGGTTCGATTCCTCGACATTTGAAAATGAGAGAGGCATGTCTTTGAAATATTTCAAGTAAAAAGAATGATCGAGGCACACTCGATATCATTAGAACTTGAATGTCGATGATATCGATAATCGTGTCGATGCATCGATAACTTCAAAGGTTTTCCTGTTTAAGCTTGTTGGATAGTTTATGTCCATTCTCGATGCAATCGACCCAGACTCGATATCATCAATATTTAAATTTCGATTCTATCGAGTGACCCTTGATACAAGATAAAACAACCTAAAAATATTGCTAGAAAATAGTGTCCAATCTGATATCATCGAAGGACTTCCTATATCATCAAAGTTTGAATTCTAAGGATATCAAGGAGTACTTCGATATATCAAAGATCTCATGATTTACATGGTAGAACATTGGACACAACATATATGATGTCGATTTTATCTAGTCAACTTCAATAGACTCGAGATTCAAATTTCGATGATATCGATTCAGCTATCAATACATCGGTAATTCCTTCCAGAAGTATATGCGATTGTTGGACATATTTTATCCTCATTTTGATAATATCGAGTGAGCTTCGAGGATATTGACAACACTTTTCGATTACATCGATCAGTCTATCGAGAAATTGATAAAGGAAGAAAACTTAGAAATTTTTCTGAAGTTTGAAAAATTTTTCTAACCTAAAAACCCTATGATATTCTAATCAATTTTAAAGGGTTTAAATACCTGATGTTTTGGGACATGGGATATGATGCTAAGATTTACCTGTGGCGAGTTCAAGCCTACATCTAATTAAGGCAGACGATTGATTGACCTTCCTATAGAGCTTCTCTGTCTAGATAACTCAACAGTCAGGCTAATTGACAAACTAGGGCACTTTCAGCGTGCTCATGTGGGACATTTCCACCTATCATGGAGTCCCATAAACAATCAGCCCAATGGCACATGCTATGCTCAATCACTCATCATAACAAACATGTGGATGATGTGTATGGGCATATATCATGAAGTGTACCAAGCATGAATATAATCACATGCATCATGGTAGGCCTGTATAAGGCAACTTATGGCCCGTAATAATGAATGGGTGGTGTACACAAAATCACACACATATGGTGGGCCTCACGAATTACAATTGGGCCTCACGCATACAATGGGCCTCACATAAGGGTCTCATACATCACAAAGCGCCTAATCACATGGGCCTTATACGACCAAGATGGGCCTCATATAATCATAATGGGCGTCATACAATTCCAATGGGCCTCATACAATCACAATAAGCCACATAAAATCAAAATAGGCCTCATACAATCCCAATGGGCCTTATATAATCACAATAGGCCGCATAAAATCACAATGGACCTCATACAATCACAATGGGCCTCATACAATTCTAATGGGACTTAAATAATCATAATGTTATGCTACCACATACTCAGTGCGTGTATTAATATAGTCATAATCGATAATTAGTCTATTTCACAGGGTCCATAGAAGGATAACAAATCTAATCCATAACATGAGGATTGGTCCTTAACAGTGGATATACCAAATCCGATACCACCAATCCTTCCATCTACGGTGATGATGTACTCTCCTCATATCAAGGTTGGGCATAGGTGGCCTACTTAAAATCCCAAGGATTCGGAATGGGCTTCCTTTACCATACTATTATATAGCCCACTAGATGCCCTAGGGGGCCCAAATAAGTCTTAGATGGACTTCAAGATTTAAACAATCCTACTAGCAACCAGTGGGGGCCCAATATGAATAAATGGACGTACAATTATCAATGGGATCTAATGATTAGAGTTAACCCACTTAGAGAAGGATGAGAAAGGGCCTAACAAAGGCCTAAAGGAAGGTCACAATGTGGACATCTAACCATCATTACCCATCAATGTGAATATTTAACCAACATTTCTCTCGAGTGACCCACATAGAGCCAAACCTATAGTGGGCCCATGGTCTCACACATGGACTTCATACATAACATAATGAGCCTCGCACAAGGGTTTAAAGAAACTGCCCATAGCCCTCAAATGGTTGGGAATAATATGGCCTTCTCTCATGTTAACTTATACATCATTATGGCCTCACCACATGGGCCTCATCATATGGGCCTCACATAATCGTATTGGGTCGCACATATGGGCCACACATATATCTCATTGGGTCACATCCTATGGGCTTCAAATATATCACTTGGGCTCATCACATAGGCCTTATGGGACAACCCATGGGCTAGAAGAAAAGATGGGCAGCATGCATATACACATAACTCATGGTGGGCCTCACAAGTAATGGGGTCCATAGCCCTAAGGATAAATGGACACTGGGTGTAACACACATTTATCATGGTGTGTGTAAGAACTATAACCAATGGTGGGGGCCCAACGGTTTGGGGTAGCCCCCAAAGTCCAAGAAAAACATTACTATAGGCCTAAAGGGTGAGAATGGGCCCAAACAATGTCTAAGGTGGACATCCAACCACCAATAGATGAGAATGGACCTAACAAATGGGCCTAAGGTGGACATTCAACCACCAATGGGCCTAGAGGCGTCCATAATGGGGACATTTAACCACCGTTGTCCCCAAAAAAGTGGCCCAAACAAGATAACTAACTAAACCAAGGTCCAAGGCCCAAAAACTATTGTAAAAGTACAATGGGTAGTCATACATTCACATCACAACACATAATGGGTATTAAGACAATGGCCCAAAGTCTTCATGTATATCACGGACTCAATGCATAGCCCAAGTACCATTATTATAATCCAAATGGAGCATTTATGGCCCATCCCTCATATGTCACTGGATCCATGCATTAAATGGATCAAATGGGTAGCCCATAAGCCCAAGGATACAAGGCCAAGGCCTAACTTATTTGTGTGGGCCTCACAACATCAACACATGACTTGGCAAGGCCTAACCAACAACTTATAAAGTGGTCCTTGCAAGTCAACCCATACCGGGGATTTAAGAGTGGGCATTCAAGGTTCATTTGCTCAAGTTGGGCTCATAGATAGCTCATTGGGCCCGTAATATGATAAGGTCAGCCCTTGCACAATGCTAGGCTCGAATGGAGGATTTCCAACCCATCTGGGCCTATTGGACCATAAAAATATGAATTATAGTTGGTCCTCAATATACCACTTAGAATGGGCCTTACCAAGCATTAATTGAGCCCAAAAATATGCCTAAAAAATAGACTGATTGTGTGTTTACTCAACAATCCATTTGGTCGGCTACACATCCCTTAAAACATCCCAACATGAATCATACAACTTCTAGTATATTGCTAGACTTTCAGCCCACCCAACTTCCTGGGCTTGCTGAGGTCCAGTGGGTGGGATTTATAGAAGAAAATAAATCTAGTGGTGGTTCTTAATAATCATAGTGGGCCCCAATAGATGGAGATCATGGATACATCACTCAAAAGAAGGTGGGCCTGCTGCTAGATTTGTATGTGGGCCCGCTGCTGGACTACAAATCCAGCAGCACCACCAACAAGCTAGACGTCCACGTAGGCCTAGGCATCCCAGGACTTGGATGGCCTAAAACACATACATCAAAGCGGGCTCCATGAGGTGGGTGTCCCTTCAAGGAGTTGTCCACACATTAGTAGGCCACCCCTAGGGAGGATGGCCTAGATAAAACACATACATCAAATGGGCCTCAAGGTGGACGGCTAGCCCACACCCTTGGCCATCCCAAGGGTGAGACGGATGGCCCATCTAGAGGTCCAAGTGGGCCCCAATTTGGGACGTCCCCCAGGGGCTGGTCCCCTACTAATTGGACCACATAATGGATGGAAGGTTAGGATAAAAATAAACCCAAAGGTGGGCCTAAGGTGGGGTGGATGGTCAGCCTATTGTAGGACATTCAGCCCAGCTGGATGTCCAACAAGGTGTTGCTGTCCCAACCCCAAAATATGATCAGGTATGTGGCCCACAAGTACTTGGGGTTATTCTCTACAAGGTGGGCCACAAATTGGGTGAATGGGAGGGACACCACCACACAAGAGCCTAGGCAAACATGCATGGAAAGCATGGTAAAACAATTAACAATAGAAAATTAAAAACATTGCTATCCCTGTTTGGAGCACCCAAAGGGGTGGGCCTAAGTTCTCCAAAAATTGGGAAAAAATATTTTTAACCTCCCCATATATGTGTACTACAAGGTAGGGTCCACAAAAGTAGCCCACCATTACCAAAAATATTTTATATTTAAGGATTTTCAAACTATAATGTTGTTGGATAGTCCAGAAATCTGGGCTGTCCACCCCCACTTGGGCCACTCCTTTGGGACCTCAATCAAGGACAGATGGAGCAAAAATTTAGGGTACATTTAGGTGGGGTCCACTCCTTTAAGAAAAATTATATTTAAGGGATAGAAATAGTTCCCCAAACAGCTCAAAAATTTGACCCAAAAATAACCATAAATTGTCCAAAAAATTTCTGGACAACAACATGCATATGAAATAAATTGAGTATATAACTCAAATTAGGAAGAAAACACCCCATGAAACCTGATTTTTGGTCCACTTCAGTGGGCCCCATAAACATCTAGACCTATTCCTCACATAAAAATTCATTGTATATACTCCTAAAAGGGCAAATAAGTCATCACCATCTATAGAGTGGACTGCCATGGGTGTCCACTCTCCTTGGATGATCTGGATATTTTCAAGACATATGGTGGGCCACACACCTCAGAAAATATTATATTATTAAGAGAAGAAAGAGAATCAGACACAAGGGAATGGGCTCCACTACATTAAGGAACTTCCCTTCATCAAAAACTACACATATATCACTATATTGATGGAATGACAAGATCTACCCATGTATGCAACTTCTAATCAAAATCCAATGGTGGAGATGCCATCTCCACCAAGGATCAAGGGTCTAGATGACCCAAGAATCCTTCTAAATAAGAAAAGAAACCATGGTGGGGTGCCTAGAGAATGGCCCCACCCATGGGTTGTGCATGCACAAAAGGATGGGCCAATGGCCACATCCAAGAAGACATGGGGCCTCCACCATCATTTGTTGGGCCCCACATGCTTCAAACATGTGGTGAAGAAGAGAAATAAGAAGAAAAAATGCAAATCCTAAGATTCTAAGTACATGCACACCCACCTACAAGGTCTTCAAGCAAACACCTCCAAGATAGTCTTCAAGCTCCAAGAAAAGAGGTTTAATGGTCAAGATGCTAGACTAAGGGCTAGATTATGGGGTAGAAGGGAGGATGAAGGGATGAATATGGCTGGAGGGTGGGACTTCCAAGAGCTTGGAGAGGGAGAGGGAGAGATGAGGAGAAGAGAGGGAGAGAGGGAAATGATGTGGATTGCTAGCAACTAGGGGTTTTTACTCAAACTAATGATGGCATTGCTAGAAAAGAGAGGGAATGATGGTCTCTCTCTCTCTCTCTCTCTCTCTCTCTCTCTCTCTCTCTCTCTCTCTCTCTCTATCTATCTATCTATCTATCTATCTAGAGAAGAGGAAAGTCAGAATTTTTTAGATTTGGGAAGAGTAAAAGGTGGCTAATGCATGGGATAGAGAAAAAGAAGCTCTCTTGGTAAGAGAAATAATCCTGACTTGCTAGCTAGGGGGTCTAACAACCTAGCCTAGGCTAGCTACTCTAATGATGGCCTATGGTGATGAAATCAATGTCTAGGGATTTATGCAAATCCTAGGTGGGCCCCACAATCATGATCTATGGCCTAAATCATGCACGACCCACAATTCATGATCTACAACTCGGATTGCCACACGAGACGTGATATTGGAACTGCGGTGATGATACAGTTGCTATGGCACTAGTTTTGAGTCAATCCGGGTCAGATTTATATGATGGAACTCAAATAAAATCCATAGGTCGTGGGTCGCCAGAATTCGACCGGTAAGACCGTGAGACTCGATGAAGCGAAATGGATCTAAGGTTAGGGTCTCACAATGCCTATTGGAGGATCTCCCATTAACCATATTCCCTTTAACAACTCAAATATTAATAAGATAAATTTGATGTTAGCTCCTGGCTAAGTTGATGTGGGTGTTAGAGGAGTTATTGAAGTAATTGAAGAGGAGGATGCTTTGCCTCTTAATGATATTAATATAGATGACTTGTTTGATGAGATTAATGTGTCAGACTTTGCGGGTGATCTAGACTTTCAACCTTATGACTTTGATGAGCGATTGTGATCCCTTGAGGAGAAGGTAGAGGGTCTGCATATGTCCAAGGAAAATTAATTCAAATACATGTGCAAATATCTTAGGCGAATTAACAAGGGACTACATCAGATACATCCTTCTATTCTTGTTCCTTCATGTGGATCTGATTAGCTTTTTATATCATTCTGGACATGTATTAATACTTTATACTCTGTGTGTTGGGATATTTCTTGATCTTTTACTTCTTGATATATGGACATGTTATTATATCTTAAGTTGATATTATGTTTATCATGGTGATGATCTTTCCTTTCTTATTTCATTTCCTTCTCTTATCTTTATATATCATTCCTTTGTCATATTGTGACAAAAAGGGGGAAGAAATTATGGAGATGATTGTGTGATTATGTGTAAGACCCGTATCTTGGTCCGTACCTTTCCGTACACTTTCGCGGTCTTACCAGTAAAATTCTGGCAACCTTCGACCCTTAACCGATATCGATGTGTGACCCTGATACATATACCGACAACCCGAGTCAACTCAACCAGAGACCAATACCATAGCGACCGCGCCGTCGTTGCGGTTCTGATTCCGTGACTCGCGCGCCGAGGCGATACCCTGGTCAAGAGTTGTAGACCGACGTTTGGTGCGAGGAAACGCCACGCGTTGTGAAATCCAAGGGAATCTCTATGATGTGTCACATCAATCACAACAATCCCATCAATCAATCAATCCATCAATCCATCACATGTCAAGTACACATCACTTTCACCCCTTTTCCCAAGCAACCATAAAAGTCTTCACCTCCCATACCTCTCTTACACAAAAGGCCACACAAAGTCAAAGATTTCTTACATAACCATCACTCACCACATCCATCCATCACTCTCTCTCTCCCTTTACAACTCCTCTCTTTCTCATTTGTAAAAACTCCAAGAAAAAGAAATCCCACGTATGGAATTCTCCAAAAACTCCTAAGCTCCAAGTGGCCCACTTTCCTACCCCACCATCTCCCATCTCAACCCTCTATTCCTCATCTCATTCATTGAAGTTGAAGCTAAGGTGTCAAGGAACCCCTAGGAGCAAGAAGATCGGACGGTGAGTGCCCCTATAGGGTAGTTTCTTTCTTATTTTTATGATGGGCTAAGTGAGACCCACCGATCAATGGTGTGGATCTCACTTGGGATCCTAAGATAAGGCCGATGGTCTACTTGGATCATCATGATCATTCCATGATGGGGCCATTCTCCATGGACCCCATCATGATGTTTATTTCATTACAAAAGGTCATCTAGACCGTCCATTTTGGTGGAGAGAGGATCTCCACCGTTGATTCTCGATCTTAGTGGTCCCATGTGTTGAGGGACCCTTTTGATTGTATGATTTGCATTTAAGGGAGGGCCCATAATGTCGGGGTCCCTCCATCACAAAGCGTGTCCCACTCTCCATGTCTCTCTCCCTCCTAATTTCTTTTTTATTTTATTTTATTTTACTTTATTTTATGCAATAGGATTGTGTGGCCCACTTGAATGGACCCCATCTTGAGATATTATTTTTTTCAAGATTTATTCAAGTGGGGCCCACCATATACGTTGTACCCATGTCACCCATCAGTGGTGGCCCACTTCATCAGGGCCCACCACAGTGTATTTTTCAGGGAACCAAACCGTCCAGCGTCTGGGACACTGGACGTTTCAAAAAAAAAAAGAAGAAGAAAGGGAAAGAAGAAAAGAAGGAGGCCTTTGGTGGTCCACTTGCTTACGCCCCACCGTGATGTATTTAAACAATCCAAGCTGTCCATCCTCTTACCTATAGCATTTTAGCTTTTGGGTAGAAGTTTGGGGCTGATTGGAAGACCTGGTGGGCCATAGCATCGAGGAATGCATCATTACCATTCAAGGATCCTTTTCTGATTTTATTTCATTTTCTAATCATAAAAAAATTTAAACTTCAGACTCATTTCGCCTGTTACGTGCCACTGAACGCAATGGCCGGGGTAGATCTTTGTAAAGCGGGCCCCAAGTGCGAAAAACCCCAAAAAAATGGGTTTTTCCTTTTTTTGAAAAGCATCAAGCCTCTGCCTTTGTCAGCGGGCAGCGGCTACACGCTGCTGCGTGCAGCCATTAGAATGGGCAGACGGACGCAGAGGCCCACGTCCCTACGTGTGGGCCCCACCATAATGTTTATTTGTTATCCAACCTGCTCATGAGGTGGGCCACCCCAGTAGTGGGTCCCCCTCCAAAAATGAGACAGATCCAAAATTCAGGTGGCCCACACCACATGAAACAGTGAAACTGAATATCTACCATTGAAATCTTTTTGGGGCCCACAGAAGTGTTGGATCAAGCTGAAATTTATGTTTTCCCTTCATCCAGGCCCGAGGGACCTTATGAACGGATTGGATGGCATCTAAGCATTTCAGTGGGCCCCACATGGGACCCACAATGATGTATGTGTTTTAAGACCACCGTCCAGGCAGACGGTGGCACCCACCTTGCGTATGTGTTGCCTCCTCCGTCCAGCGGACGGTGGGGCCCTTTGTGATGTATGTGATCTGTCCGCACTGTCCACTGGACAGTGGGACTCGCCATGATGCATGTGATGCATCCAGACCGTCCATCCACTTGGTAAAATCATTTTAGGTGAGTGATGATTGGGTGGACCACCTATGTTGGGAATGACCCATTTAATCTATGTAAAGACCTATGGGTTAGACCCATTTAATTTGTTTAAGGCCTAGGGGTTTAGGCCCATCTGATTTATACCAGGCCTATGGGTTTAGGCCCATCTGGTTTATACAAGGCCTACGGGTTTAGGCCCATTTGATGTACCATAAGGCCTAGGGGTTTAGGCCCATTGAACTCATATAATGCCTATGGGTTGAGGTCCATTTGATGTACATGTGGGGGGCCCAATTGGTGTGGCCCATTTGATACATATTAGACTCATGTGACTAGGTCCAATTGATGCAATCCAAGGCCCACGGGTTATGACCCATTGCAATACACCTAAGGCCCATTGGTGTGGTCCATTTATGTGGCCCATTTGACAAATATAAGGCCCATATATCATGGCCCATTAGATGTACTTAAGGTCTAATGGGATGTACCTAAGGTCCATTGCAATGTGTGATCCTAATAAGGACTATGTAGCAATGTTTACGGTGATCGTGCCTTGGGGGCAATGTTGGTTTGACGGTGGCCTATCCGCTTGCCTTGCCATCACAGTTGTCTGGCGTCCATGACATTTTCCACGTCTCCATGTTGAGGAAGTGTGGGTCAGACATAGTTTCCGTTATTGATTGGCAGCCGCTGGAGGTTCGTGAGGATGCTTCTTACGTTGAGAAGCCAGTCCGTATTCTAGATCGGAAGGAGCAGGTCCTCAGAACCAAAGTCATTCCATTGGTGAAGGTGCAGTGGGGTCACCATTCAGTAGAGGAGGCTTCTTGGGAGCATGAGGCTGAGATTCGAGAGCGTTATCCTCATCTCTTTGATGATTGATCTTGTATTGCATTTTGTATGCTGCCCTTGATTCTATATGATGACGTTATGTTTCTTATTCCTCGCGAGTAATGCTTAGTTGCGATGCTTGTGAAAATTTTGAGGATGAAATTTTTATAAGGAGGGGAGAGCTGTAAGACCCGTATCTTGGTCCGTACCTTTTCGTAGACTTCCACGGTCTTACCGGTCGAATTCCGGCAACCTTCGACCCTTAACCGATATCGACGCATGACCCTGATTCATATACCGACAACCCGAGTCAACTCAACCCGAGACCAATACCATAGCGACCGCGCCGTCATTGCAGTTCCGATGCTACGACTCGCGCGCCAAGGCGATACCCTGGTCAAGAGTTGTAGACCGACGTTCGGTGCGAGGAAATGCCACGCGTTGCGAAACCCAAGGGAATCTCTACGATGTGTCACATCAATCACATCAATCCCATCAATCAATCAATCTATCAATCCATCACATGTCAAGTACACATCACTTTCACCCCTTTTTCCAAGCAACCACAAAAGTCTTCACCTCCCATACCTCTCTTACACAAAAGGCCACAAAGTCAAAGATATCTTACACAACCATCACTCACCACCTCCATCCATCACTCTCTCTCTCCCTTTACAACTCCTCTCTTTCTCATTTGTAAAACTCCAAGAAAAAGAAATCCCACGTATGGAATTCTCCAAAAACTCCTAAGCTCCAAGTGGCCCACTTTCCTACCCCAGCATCTCCCATCTCAACCCTCTATTCCTCATCTCATTCATTAAAGTTGAAGCTAAGGTGCCAAGGAACCCCTAAGAGCAAGAAGATCGGACGGTGGGTGCCTCTATAGGGTAGTTTCTTTCTTGTTTTTATGATGGGCCAAGTGAGACCCACCGATCAATGGTGTGGATCTCGCTTGGGACCCTAAGATAAGGCCGATGGCCTACTTGGATCATCATGATCATTTCATGATGGGGTCATTCTCCATGGACTCATCATGATGTTTATTTCATTGCAAAAGGTCATCTAAACCGTCCATTTTGGTGGAGAGAGGATCTCCACCGTTGATTCTCGATCTTGGTGGTCCCATGTGTTGAGGGACCCTTTTGATTGTATGATTTGCTTTTAAAGGAGGGCCCATAATGTCGGGGTCCCTCCATCACAAAGCGTGTCCCACTCTTCATGTCTCTCTCCCTCCTTATTTCTTTTTTATTTTATTTTATTTTACTTTATTTTATGCAATAGGATTGTGTGGCCCACTTGAATGGACCCCACCTTGAGATATTATTTTGTTCAAGATTTATTCAAGTGGGGCCCACCATATACGTTGTACCCACGTCACCCATCAGTGGTGGCCCACTTCATCAGGGCCCACCACAATGTATTTTTAAGGGAACCAAACCGTCCAGCGTCTGGGACGCTGGACGTTTCAAAAAAAAAAAGAAGAAGAAAGGGAAAGAAGAAAAGAAGGAGGCCTTTGGTGGTCAACTTGCTTAGGCCCCACCGTGATGTATTTAAACAATCCAAGCCGTCCATCCTCTTACCTATAGCATTTTAGCCGTTGGGTAGAAGTTTGGGGCTGATTGGAAGACCTGGTGGGCCATAGCATCGAAGAACGCATCATTACCATTCAAGGATCCTTTTCTGATTTTATTTCATTTTCTAATCATAAAAAAATTCAAACTCTGGACTCATTTCTCCTGTTACGTGCTACTGAACGCAATGGCCGGGGTAGATCTTTGTAAAGCGGGCCCCACGTGCGAAAAACCTCAAAAAAATGGGTTTTTCCTTTTTTTCAAAAGCATCATGGTAGAGGCTTTGCCTCTGCGTGCAACCATTAGAATGGACGGACGGATGTAGGGGCCCATGGCCCTGCATGTGGGCCCCACCATAACGTTTATTTATTATCCAACATGCTCATGAGGTGGGCCACCCCAGTAGTGGGTCCCCCTCCAAAAATGAGACAGATCCAAAACTCAGGTGGCCCACACCACATGAAACAGTGAAACTGAATATCTACCATTGAAATCTTTTTGGGGCCCACAGAAGTGTTGGATCAAGCTGAAATTTATGTTTTTACTTTATTTTATGCAATAGGATTGTGTGGCCCACTTGAATGGACCCCATCTTAAGATATTATTTTTTTCAAGATTTATTCAAGTGGGGCCCACCATATACGTTGTACCCACGTCACCCATCAGTGGTGGCCCACTTCATCAGGGCCCACCACAATGTATTTTTCAGGGAACCAAACCGTCCAGTGTCTGGGACGCTCAACGTTTCAAAAAAAAGGACGCTGGACGTTTCAAAAAAAAAAGCAGAAGAAAGGGAAAGAAGTAAAGAAGGAGGCCTTTGGTGGTCCACTTGCTTAGGCCCCACCATGATGTATTTAAACAATCCAAGCCATCCATCCTCTTACCTACAGCATTTTAGCTGTTGGGTAGAAGTTTGGGGCTGATTGGAAGACCTGGTGGGCCATAGCATCGAAGAATGCATCATTACCATTCAAGGATCCTTTTCTGATTTTATTTCATTTTCTAATCATAAAAAAATTCAAACTTCAGACTCATTTCGCCTGTTACGTGCCACTGAACGCAATGGCCGGGGTAGATCTTTGTAAAGCGGGCCCCAAGTGCGAAAAACCCCCAAAAAATGGGTTTTTCCTTTTTTGAAAAGCATCAAGGCAGAGGCTTTGCCTCCGCCTCTGTCAGCGGGCAGCAGCTACACGCTGTTGCGTGCAGCCATTAGAATGGGTGGACGGACGCAGGGGCCCACGTCCCTGCGTGTGGGCCCCACCATAATGTTTATTTGTTATCCAACCTGCTCATGAGGTGGGCCACCCCAGTAGTGGGTCCCCCTCCAAAAATGAGACAGATCCAAAACTCAGGTGGCCCACACCACATGAAACAGTGAAACTGAATATCTACCATTAAAATCTTTTTGGGGCCCACAGAAGTGTTGGATCAAGCTGAAATTTATGTTTTCCCTTCATCCAGGCCCGAGGGACCTTATGAACGGATTGGATGGCATCTAAGCATTTCAGTGGGCCCCACATGGGACCCACAATGATGTATGTGTTTTAAGACCACCTTCCAGGCAGACGGTGGCACCCACCTTACGTATGTGTTGCCTCCTCCGTCCAGCGGACGGTGGGGCCCTTTATGATGTATGTGATCTGTCCGCACTGTCCACTGGATAGTGGGACTCGCCATGATGCATGTGATGCATCCAGACCGTCCATCCACTTGGTAAAATCATTTTAGGTGAGTGATGATTGGGTGGACCACCTATGTTGGGAATGGCACATTTAATCTATTTAAAGGCCTATGGGTTAGACCCATTTAATTTGTTTAAGGCCTAGGGGTTTAGGCCCATCTGATTTATACAAGGCCTATGGGTTTAGGCCCATCTGGTTTATTCAAGGCCTACGGGTTTAGGCCCATTTGATGTACCATAAGGCCTAGGGGTTTAGGCCCATTGAACTCATATAATGCCTATGGGTTGAGGTCCATTTGATGTACATGTGGGGGGCCCAATTGGTGTGGCCCATTTGATACATATTAGACTCATGTGACTAGGTCCAATTGATGCAATCCAAGGCCCATGGGTTATGACCCATTGTAATACACCTAAGGCCCATTGGTGTGGTCCATTTATGTGGCCCGTTTGACAAATACAAGGCCCATATATCATGGCCCATTAGATGTACTTAAGGTCCAATGGGATGTACCTAAGGTTCATTGCAATGTGTGATCCCAATACAGACTATGTAGCTATGTTTACGGTGATCGTGCCTTGGGGGCAATGTTAGTTTGACGTCCACATTGCGAGTGTAATGTTGGTTAGATGTCCACATTACGACCCATTACTGGGCCGCACTTGTTGTGTATAGGCCGTCTAGGCCCATCCGCATTGTAAGAATGGTTCATCACTCATTTACATGTTTAGTATAGTTTCATGACTCATGATCATACGCATCATATGTATGCTTGATATGAGGATTGACTGATCATATCATATACCTTCTTGCAGGTTGTTTATGGGTTCCTAGTTAGGCGGTGTTGCCCTACATGGGCGCACGATATGCGCAGGATTTGTTGCATGACTGAATAGCGTGAATCATGCATTTCACATTTGTACGCCCTGGCGACATCAGGGCCGTAGCCTCCACAGACGCATCGTGGTTGGCAAGATTGGATACCAAAAATCTTATTCTACATGGGGTGCTATAGATATCCCTGAGTGAAAGTCCCTAAACCCTTATGGTACCAAGAGGTTGCTCCAACGTCTAGACCGAGTGGGTAGATGAGCGTTGAGTGCCGATTACCAGACGGTTACACTCTCCACTGTGTCGTGGTCGGTTGGAAAGGGGTGCGGCCTTACCCGCCCGAGAGTAGGGGACAATGCTAGGTTGAGTTTAACCAGCTTGAGGAATGGGTACGCTATTGACGAGTCGCGCCCGATATTGGCAGACGAATAGTGTGGTCTCTTCCACTTACCTTATTGCGCGCGATGTGGCAGCAATCTTGTTTAGAGTGTACTAGACCCCGGTGATATCCCATATTTGAGCTGAATTGATGTGTGGACATATATGAGGATCTTTATGCTTGAGTTGCATTGTACATCGCATGGCCTTGGGATGGCCGATACCATTCATGTCTTGCATCGCATAGCCTTGGTACGAATCATGATATTATGGATCCATCTGCATATTCTGCATTACTCTGACATTGCATGTTCATATTACTACCTTGCGCACACACTTTCACCACCCTCTAAGCTTTCTATAAGCTTATGCACGACTGTTGCGTGCAGGTGACGTTGGTTATGCTTATTATAAATCAAACTGACGTTGAAAATCCTCCTCGTAGCATCCCAGGATCGGAACCTGGCGAATGGGAGCTAGGAGCTGAGAATGGGATTCTACGGAGGCTTTCGGCGCTGGATTCAGCGATCGGGAATTTTGTGAGCCCGGTTTCCGAATTTGGGGCGTGACATTATGGAATATAGAGTATGGAGTATGGAGTATGGAGTATGGAGTTTGGGATTTTTTTAAAGGTTCTATAAATCACCTCTCTTGGATTGAGGGGGAGTAACGGAATGAGGGGGAGTCGAGAATATTTAATCATTAATTCCTCATATGGTGCATGATTCTTTATTGTGTATAACTGGTGTATGATTCTTTATTGTGTGTATAACTAGTGCATGATTCTTTATGTAGTTTTATAAATGATATTCTATCTAGCTCTTATGATTTTCAAATTTTGTAGTGCTAAAACCTCTTGGAATCTGTATCTTATGTAGCACATCTTCATATTCAAAATCAAGCAAATCAAGTACAAGAACAAAGATCTTTACATCAAGAACTTCAAGTGAAAAAATAAGAGGTTCAAGTACAACATCAAGTGATAAATCAAGCTTTCAAGCATCAACTATGTCAAGACAATATGCTTTACTTTGGAACTTAAAGCTCAAGGTGAAATACAAGGAACAAGTACTTCAAGTTCAAGCTTCAAAGTACTTCAAGTTTAAAGCTTCAAAGTATGTCAAGATGTCAAGCTTCAAGTACTCCAAGATTAACTATCAACTAAAGCGAATGATGTTTCAATGTTCAAATATCACATATAAGGTATGAATGAACCTAGATTAACCATAGGTTAGTTCATATTGATTACATACTTAAATTAGGTCACTATAT
Organism: Magnolia kwangsiensis; assembly: GCA_037074715.1. Classification (NCBI taxonomy): domain Eukaryota; kingdom Viridiplantae; phylum Streptophyta; class Magnoliopsida; order Magnoliales; family Magnoliaceae; genus Magnolia; species Magnolia kwangsiensis. The sequence goes on from CM073571.1 coordinate 147,433,989, forward strand.
AATTTTATTGGCTTTTTCTTGACTAGTCTTAGCCTATGTTTGACTAGTCCTAGTACTGGCTCGACCAGTCCAACAATTTTCTCGACCAGTCCAAAGTTTGTTACTAATTTTAAGAGATTTTTTGTTGGACCCTCGACCAGTCCTGGAGACTTCTTGACCCGTCAAGTGAACAGTGCTCGACCAGTCGAGCAGGCTCGACTCAAAGTCCATCAACCAAATTGCGTCTCACTCAACCAGTCGAGTGTAGGGCTCGACCAGTCGAGTAGCCCACTTGACCAGTCGAGCAAGCCACTCGACCAGTCGTGGAATGATCTTATCTTATCACGCTCAAAATTTTAAAAGTTTGATGGTCCTTCGACCAGTTGATCTGACCTTTGGGCCAGTCAAGTGAATAGTTTCTGCACTTATAAAATGAGCATGATTTTCAGAGTTTTTCGTTTAATTCAAGAAAAATCAAGAAAAAATTCTGAGAGATAAGTTTGTGGTATTATTAAGCTATTTAGTGCTCATTTAATATTCTCTTTAATTTTATTTTTTGTATTTGATTTTGAGTTATGTATTCTAATCTTATTTGAAGAAGGGATTTAAGTTTTTCTCTTTCTTGGAATCAAAATCAAATCAAGCTAGCCCAAGGTGATTTAATCTAAAAATCATTTAGAACTTAGAACCTTTTCATGAGTGTGGACATTAAACATCTACATCTACCAAGCTTCATCAAAGGAGAATATCCAAATAAGTATATTTACATTTTTTGTAAATATCTTTTTGATTTTTGAGGTTGTGCAAAGAAAAATCTCTCTTTCTTTTAGGTTTGTCTAAGGAGACCCATAAAACTTAGAGTGTGGGGCTTTTGAATTATGTAATCCCACTTGAAAGATACAATTGTGAAGGTTTTAGGTGAACCATGAAAAACCTATTTCATAGTAAACGTTAATATCCACTGTGTGAGGATATTGGGAGTGAAGTAGTTGTGTGGCTATTTTTCAAATAGTTGGTGTACACATAAGCGAACCACTATAATTTCTGGTGTTGTGGTGGATGATTGATTGTGGCTTTGGGTAAATGTTGTAATTTCTTTTTAATCCTTTGTGAAGAATGTTGTAATCTCTTTTATGCAAGTGTGGGAATGCTGTAATAGCTTAGTTTATTTTCTTTGCTGTTTTATTCTCCTCTATATTAGTTTGGGATTTTGATACAAAGATCATTTTAGGAATCAAGTTGTCCTACCATAAGCCATTGGTTTTTGGTGTAAGGTTGTCCTTAGAACAATATCTGTATCAACCTCTCAATACTTGTACATTTAAGGTTGTTATTCATTTCTGCTTTGTGAAATTCCTAAATGCTATGTTTATTTATATCCATCTAATTCTGCATTTAATTTTTAAATTTGGCATAGTCCTATTCACCCCCCTCTAGGACTCTTAACTCGTCCTTTTCAGGTTTTATAACAAATTTGACAAAGGGGGAGATTGTAAATCCTACTGTGTAAATTTAGCACCCATAGAGTTGTCAAATTTTGTTGTGAAAAACTATTTAGAATTTGTATCAGGCTTTGAGTTGAATTGATCGGGTTTGTACATTGCAAAGTTGTTTGCATCTTCGTCAAACTTGCCTGCACTTTCAAGATGAAGTGAAGATTGTTGAAGTTCGTGGTTTCAAGCTAAAATTCAAGAACTAAAGCTCAAGAATTCAAGTTTAAGGCTGAAGTTCATAATGTATGCTAAAGATTCAAGAACTCAAGCGTAACTCAAGCTCAAGTTCAAGAGATCAAATTCAAGCTTCACGTATCACAAAGAATCATGGTTTTGAAGCAAATGATGTTTCAATTGTTCCAATTCACAAACAAGGTATAGATGACCTTAGATTGAACATAGGTTGTGTCATATTCATTGTGCATTTTATGTGGGTCATTTTGTAAGTTTATATGTCATTTTCTCGGCTATTGTTAGTCCTTGTTCGACTAGTCCAAGTACTAGCTCAACCAGTCTAAGAGTTTTCTTGACCAGTCAAAGGTTTGTTATGAATTTTTAAAATTTTCTGTTGGACTCTCGACCAGTCCTGGAGTCTTCTCAATCAGTCGAGTGAACAGTGCTCAACTGATCGTACAGGCTCAACTCAAAGTCCAGTAAGCTTTTCTAGTCCCACTCGACCAGTCGAGTAACGACCTTATCTTATCGTGCTAGAAAATTTAAAATTTTATTAATCCTTCGACCAGTCGAACCGACCCTTAGACTAGTCGAGTGAATAGTATTTTCACCTATAAATAGAGCACGAATTTCAAAGTTTTTCATTCATTGAAAGTTAAATTAAGACACCACTCTGAGAGATAAGTTTGTGATTTTATTAAGTTATATTGTGCTCATTTTAGATTCTCTATAATTAGCTTCTGTAATTTGATTTTGAGATCTTTATTCCAATTATACTTTAAGAATGAATTTGTGTTTTCCCTTTTTTTAAAGATCAAAATCAAATCAAGCTAGCCCAGGTTGATTTAATTTAAAAATCATTTAGAACCAGAACCTTTTCATATGTGAGACTGGACATTGAACATCTTTGTCTACATTGGATTGGTTCTACCGGGCTTCTTCAAAAGGAGAAATTCCAGATAAATACATTTACATTTTGTATATCTCTTTTTAGTTTTTGAGGTTGTGCAGGAAAAATCTCTTTTTAGTTTTGTCTAAGGTGATCCAAAAAATCTCAGAGTGTGGGGTTTTTGTAATTGTGTAAGCCCAACTAAAGACACAACTGTGAAGGTTTTAAGGTAGACCTTGGAAAACCTTTTTCATAGTAAACGCTAATATCCTGAGAGAGTGGATATTAGGAGTGGAGTAGTTATGTGGCTGTTTTCTAACAATTGGTGTATACACAAGCGAACCACTATAATTCCTGGAGTTGTGGTGGATGATTAAATATGTTTATGTGTGTGAATGTTGTAATTAACTTTAACCATTTTTGGTGAATGGTGTAATTTATTTTATGCACTTGTGAGAATGTTGTCATAACTTAGTTTATTTCCTTTGGTATTTCCTTTGCCTCTTTATTAGTTTAAGTTTTATATACTTATAAACGTTCTAGTAAGGTTGTCCTACCATAAGTCTTTGGTTTTTGGCGTTAGGTTGTCCTTAGAACTAAGTTTGTACCAACCTCTCAAGACTAGTACATTTGAGGTTGCTATTTACTTGTGCTTGTTTATTATTTGATTAAGTTATCTTTCTTTTAATTCTGTACTTAATTTTTATTTGGCATAGTCCTATTCACACCCCCCCCCCCCCCCTCTAGGACTTTTAGCTCGACCTTTTCAGTTACAAATCAGAAGATCGAAATTCTTGAAGAAATGTTTTAGCCATCGCCATCCATTTTCTGGCTGCTAGTAGCGATGCTTCTCCCCTTGCCATAAATCGAGATGCATGGTTCATTTCTTCTTCTTGTGAATGTGCTACAACAACTAACTAGGAAATTTGATTAGCAGTCCTGGCTTGTTCTGAACGTTTGTCAATTAATTGGTGTCTCAATGTAATCGGTTCAGTCTCCAAGGCTATGGTTTTCATTTCTAGGTTCCCAATTTTCATTTCAGAAGCTCTCACTGCAGCATTTTTAACTGAGAGTGTATGGGCAACTTCTTATTCCCTAGCCTTCTTGAGATTGTTCACTTGTTTCTTAGCTTCCAAATGACCGAAAACGGCTTGAGCGTGACAATACATGTCAAGTATGCCTTAGAGGTCTAGAAGAGATGATGCCTTATTCACCAAAGTAGGATTAGATTGGGACAAGTATGCAAAATCGACAAATCAGCCGATTTTGTTTGTCAATTCAACATCAAAGGATTCAGACAATCCTTTTCTAAGAAGATCGATCAACTAGGCTAGTAAGTTTTGAAAGTTTTCATGATAGGGGGGAGATTTTTCTCCATACATCTCTACGGCTAAAGCCTTCTTGAGTACAAAAAGAGCATCATCAATTGGAGAAAGATTGATGGAGATAGAGGCTTCACTTCCAGAAGCTGTCACCGAAAGAGGAGGAAGATTCATGATAATCATCTCTGTCACAGCCAATGTTGTTGTAATCTCGGTCGGATTAGCCACAGTCAGTTGCTCGATCTTGATCGAATGTTGTTCCTTAATGGTTGTCATCACCTGCTCAACTCTCTCCCCAAAAGTGTCTATAGTTGTCATTTTCCCATAAGTGAGCTTCTCAGTCTCGATCGATTTTCCAGGCCTAACTTGTATACCAGGCTTTGCAGACTTGGTCAGAGTCAAGTATTTGCCAACTATATTGGATGACAAGGAAATTGTTGGAGTCAAAGTTAATCTGAAAGGGGGAGTAGGAGAGATTAGAATTCCTCATTGCACAGTCGATGTAGAAGGAGGACTCTATTGCGTGTATTCAACATCGCCATAGGGAACACTAACTTAGGGAGTATCATTCGAAAAGGTATCCCCTGTGCTAACCATAGTATCTGAGTCCAGTACCACCGTACCTACAAGAGTAGGGTTTCTGAGAATCACATGAGTGATAATTGTCGTGACTGTTTCACCAGTGAAAGTAGGAGACACAGGAAGCAGTGTAGCCAATGGAATCACTGATATTAGCTGCATGCTTTGTTCTTAAGTCGGCACTGACTTAGGAAACTCCCGAGTCACTGAAAGATAAAAAGAAAATGATAAGCGAAAGAGTGAGAATATCAGTTCGGGTAAGAGTGTAAAGTGAATGGTCTCCACCTAAGCCATATGAGATCGCATGTCTGACTCTTAAGCCCTGTACAGATTTAAGATCAATTATTATTGTCGTAAACATTCGAGCTATAGTTGAAAATGCTGGTGGTTGTGGGTGATAAGGTTTTAGATATTTTTCAAGTGGAAAGTCAGGATAATCCAATCTCTCCTTGTCCTAGATCCATTTATTAAAACTCTTGTTGGATGGACCTCTTTATGCCGCTGGATGCCTGTGGCTATTTCTTCAGAATAATCTTCCTCGTCAAGGTGAGGCCAATACTTTATTTTAAAGTATTTTTTTTAAAAGTTGTAATGGCCTTAGGAAAAGAAGTATTTGTTAGTTTCTTAGATCCCTTTTATGGTCGAGGTTTTATGGGTGAAGGAGGTTTAGAAGGAATTGATTATTGAAAAGGAAAAATAAGAGGATTGGTACCTCCCAAGTCAGAAATCTTCCTTAGAGCCATTTGTTGTGGTCGAGCAACCACCAAGATGTTAAGATATTCTTAAATGATATGCGGAACATCCGGATAAGGGGGTTTGGCCCTTGAAACAGGAATAGTAGTGATCATCATCATCCTCGCTCTTATTATCCTCTTGGTCATAGTAGTAGGGGGAACAGGAACAATTCTCTTCTTACTCTCTACCAGGCCTATGTGAGAGCATATCTGGTGCAAAAGTTCTATAGCGCTTAGACTGCCCAGGAGTTTAGCATATTGATGGCTCCACCATGATACAAAGTTGCTTAGTGTTGTGGGGTATTCCGGATAAACCGACATACGAAGAATGACCACTTCTTTTTGTTAAGACAATTCAAGAGAGGTATAGAATTCCTCATTAGTTACTATCATAAGGTCGAAGAGAGGTTGATTGTTCGTTATGTGAGTGAGAGGAGAAGGAATGTATTACACAATACCTAGCTGCTGAGCAAATAAATAAGGATGACACTGTTTGATTCCTACCTTTGCATTCTTTCCCTTTCTGATCGTGCCACTGAAAGGTAAGTCTTGGTTGACAAGAAAGAAATTCGAAGCATGATGGAGTCGGCTAATTGCATGCTCGTCATTAGGTTGAATTTCCATGTGAGCTATTCCGATTCGTAAGTCTTCTTTTTTGCGAAGGACATGAAAGACAAACTATTTTTAGATTGGTTAAGAGAGAAGAATCCTTGCAAATACTTATCGATTATAGCAATTTTTGGAGAAATGTATAGAATTCAGTCACCATACAAAGAAAACGATTGGCCGGTATGCTCCTAACCGAAGAGTGGTGGTCGAAAGTATGCAATGAACCACATCTGCACGAGCCATATAGGTCATTAGGTTGAATATAATCCTTTTACATTAACCTCATAAAGACCTTGTATAGGTGACTGAGAATGAATGGCGCCATTGCTATTCATTGCCCTTGGACAAGGTGTTTGACTAGAGTAATGAATTCGATCGTAACCTGTTAGGCGTTGACACACAGAAGATGGTGACAGATCCAGAAAAGAAGGAAAGAAAAATGTTCAAGCTCTTCAACCAGCCCTATGAGTTTACGGTATGTAGTCATGAAATTGGTAAACCCTTTAGAGTTCTTATTGGGAAAAATCTTGTGATGTCCATCTTTAACCTTTGCATGGTAAATCATCCCAAAGGGTGAAAGTTTAGTCAGATGGCAAATGTCTTTGATGGAAATGCTCATCGGACCACAAACAAACATAAAAGTATGAGTAATGGTACTCTAAAATGATGTAAGAGCAAGAAGTAGAGGAATATTGGGAAAATACTTAGAGAGAGAAAGTTTGATAATTCGAAGATGTCGAGTTATCTCCATAAACCTCCATATTGGGCTAATACTTTGTTGAACCAGTCTACCTATACAGGAATTGGTTTCGGCCGTAATCTCGGTATTTTAAATGCATTGATTGCATCAAGGATGACTCTAGACTGAATCAAGATATTATTCCCGTGATATATTAAGAAAAATGGATCTAAAGGCCGCAATGCTTCGGCCGAGACTTTTGAAAAAAATGGGCCTAGACCAAAAGCATCTTCATGAATCGGAGACTTAAAGATCATCTCCTGTAAATATTTTTCTACAAACAGATCCATCACGGACATGATGTCTTTTTGGTCAAAGGTAGGTTTGGATGAAGAAGAAGGCATGATTGAAGAATAGGAGCAGAGTAATGGAGAATTCAGAAGAAGGGGGATATGAATTGTAAGGGATGTGAATGGTAAGCCGCATATATATATATATATATATATATATATATATATATATATATATATATATATATATATATATATATATATATATATATATATATATATATATATATCTGTGTGTGTAGGTAATAAAGAGGCAACAATAATTAGGAAATCATGCCTTTCATGACAAAATGGCTCCTTTGAGACACGTGTTAATTCAGGAATCACCCCTCATCTCAAATCAGTCTGATCGATGTTGGTAATAGCGGTCGAGGACAATTCATATTTGGGTGATATGTGCGAACGTCTATGGAAATATTGGAAAAACCTCAGACGTCGCAGTCACTTTCACCGAAAGGACATCGATGAGGGGGGTAATGTTTGTACCTTATTGTAACACCCTGAAATTCAGGGGTCGAGCATAACTCAGCTCCCGAGTTCTAAAATGTCAGTTATGCAATATAATTAATGATGGATGTATGTTTTCGGTATTAGCACAAGAAACATGAAGTAGATTATACCAGATCAGCAGACATAATTCAGGGATAGATAGAAAATGCAAGCGGAAGACTTAAGTACATAGATAATTCAAAAATAATCCCCAAAGGATGCGTGCTCTGCTCAGGGCAATAAGTATAACTTTATATCAAATACATGTATCAAACTATGAAAAACCAACATATACATATCCCAGAATCCCTGCCAGTCAGGATAAGGCTCACATGAACCTGCCTGAGAACTACATGAACGAGAAAGCATCCTCATCCTCGTCGAACTCCGGCTCTGCCTCGTAGGCATCACCGTCACCTGTAGCTAAGTCAAAGTCAGGTTGGTGTTTAAGCACCATCCCAGAATGTGGGAGTGAGTGATCAACTCAGTGGAGCTATACAGCAAAGTTTGACATGTTATCAATTCAATCAAGTAGTAATGATAAAGCATTACAATCAAACATGTCCTAGATACCCTTATTAATGAGAGAATGAATGAGATAATGATGAATGCCCTCACCACAAACTCCCTCTGCGATCTTCATCTTACGGTCGCGCATGTCAGTCACTTCCTCAGTGCTCTTACACCAACATCGATAGCACATGCAGTGCGGTGATATGAGTATGATTACCAAGTTCTCATTAGTCCTTTTCATACAGCAGGATTGAGAAGCTAAGACACCTCTCTTATACCAATTCCTAAACATTGATCCATTCTAGGGTCGTCAGTCCTAGGCAATCTCATACGATGTACGGTTCTAGATCACTGTAAAGGGCTCATCACCAATCAATACAGGTCTAGTTATATCCTAAATATTACAATAAGACTCGTCGCCCTTATGCAGTATCAGGATATACTCGAGGTCACTACAGAGGGCTCGTCACCAATCAATGTAGGCCGACAGCATGAATATAGTGTCTCATACCACCATAATCAGCTCACGAGAGTAAGGTGCTCACTAGTCACTATGGGGAGGCTCGTCTCCCTAGCGTAGGCCGACAGCTCAACCATGATGTCCCATACTACCATGTTCAGCTCATGAGTCTTAGGGGATCACGGTACCAAGGTTAACGAAAGTTTCACTAGTGAGTTCGGTGTCTTAGATTCAAACAATAGCGACCAAACATGGTAAACATACATCAGTCAATCGTGTTACTTGATAAACCCAACTAGGCCAAGCGCACGTTGAGTTGAACGACATGGAATGTATAAGCACTCCGTGTGGCCTAACCACTGTCGAACATCCCAAGAACTACTTAGATTCGTTAAACTCATCCTGCGTGGCGAAAACGACCTCAACCACCATTTGAAGTACGATTACCAATTACCTAGACTGTAGTACAGCCCCAATCATGTACAAGCTCAATAACAGGCCTATGATTTATATCCTACATTCATATGAACATTCATAAAATATAACTTGAACTTAAATACAGTACATGGAGGAAATCATACACATAGTTAACATGAATAATCTAAGCTACACAGTTCATGGAGGAAATCATACACATCGTTAATATGATTGAGATTCATATCTCAACAACCTTAACAATCACACTTTACTAACTACTAACTCATTCAAGCATTTATACAGACACTTAGACTACACTATTCAACATACATCACGTATGTCGATTCCATTACATATTAGGGCAAGTCCTTTCGCCAAGGAGTTGCCGCACACATATCATGCATATGTCTACGACAAATAATCATGGCAATCACAATAGCATATTCCCTACATATACAAGTATTCTATCATATACATGAAATACTCTATTTATAACATAGCTTATACATATACGTAAATCGAAACAGATAGCGTATTTGGCATGTGTAATAGCATTCACGTCATGAATAAATCATTAACTAACATTGAAAGTCTTGAAAAACATAACCTAAATGTATATTGTCCGCACCTTAAACCAGAAAATGTGTATTAGATGTGATTCGGACGATAAGTCTTCGTCAACGACGGATACGCTACCTAAGGCATGAAACAAGTTAGCTATAACTTTACTACACCTATTCTAAGCTTCAAAATAGGTTAGGGTTGGATTAACTTACCCAAGAACAAAATTAAAATCACCGAAATAATGATTCAGATACGCAGATTCGATACGTAGATGAACTGGGAAGAATCCCATGGAGAATCACCAGGTTCTCTTACTTTCTCTCTCTTTTCTCTCTCTTCAATAGCTAGGGTTTAGGAAATTCGTATGGAATTTGGGAATGAGGGTTTAAGGTCCTTTTATAAGCCTAAAGTCGATGAAAACAGCCTTAGGGTTAAGGTATAGTTAGGTTATAACCAAATCGAGCTCTTTCTGATCCAACAGATCACTTCTGGAGGTCCTCTTATCAAATGCGGTCGGACCAGTTTCAATTCAACGGTTACCAAAATTCAATCAGGGCCACAAGTACTTTGACATGTATGGGCCACTTATCCTGATCCGAGGGTGAATTTGGGTTGAAATCTAACGGTCAGAATGCTTAGAAATATTACGTAGGTGGCATGTCTCAGATTACTTAAAATCATGTTTAATTTTCTAAAAATCTTCGTTTTCTCACTCTCTTTACTCCGGACTCAAGGAAATGGTTTCAGGACATCGTTTGGGCTTGATTTTTGAGGTGATAGTCAAGTCCAACTAGGCGGTCATAATAGTCTAAGTTTATCGATATTAGACTTTCAACGTGCGGTTTAGATCCAATACGAAGTTACAAAGTATTCCCGGGAGCAACTGGCTTTAGAGTTGGATCGTAGATTTTAGGGCAATATAGCGTCAACGATTCTCTAGGTTTTGGGTCTTATAGATCATATAGAAAGTTATCGGGGCTAATTTCACATGTACTCTAGTTTAGCACTAGCTAATACACATTAAATTCCAAAGGGATTTAGCTCTAAATGATTTCTACTGGAGGTGGTACTCGGGTCTAAGTATGGATTTTTCTAAGACGTTACACTTATTTGGCCGATTCCTATTCACGCCTACTCATGATCAAACAAGTGTGAGTTACATGTATGCGTGTTCAACAACTGCAAGATTACTACAAATATGTGCAGCTGCATTTCAAAGGGATACCACAACGTATCAATTGCATTAGAAGAAATTGACATAGGTGCGACCGAGTTAGAACAACTAAGCAGCAAATAGCCAGTGGTTAAGTTCATATGAGTACTAGACAGGTGTCAGAATACTATAATAAGTAAAAATGTGGGAAGTATTTGGAATGGAGAAAGGGAAGAAATAGTTATAAATAGAAGATTAAGAAAGTTTAAAAAGTCGTCTCACACTAACCCAAACAAATCAGCAAATCAATTATCTTTCAATTATCTTATCAACTTTACATTCCATAGTGTAACTGCTGCCTTTATCAACTAAACTCTTCTCCTTAGCGTAATTATTTTACTTTCCACATTTTCTATTTACATTTCCTTAGCCCAATTCATAACGTAAGTAAAGTAGCTAATAATCGTAGTCGAATTAGAGCTCTATATAGTGGTCGTTCTTAATTTTTTTTTTCTCTTATTTCATTTCATCTGCATTAAGAAAGTCCTTTTGTATGGAAGGCAAGAAGAAACCATCATTATAGGATGAACCTCACCCTCTGAGTATCACCTAATCCATTTACACTTTAAGTGAGTGGCTGAATAGGCGATCAATCTCCTAAAACCTTAGTCATAGTCAGTGTCTGCCTACTTCGACGCTTGGGGTCATTGTTGTTCGGTTTGAATTGGAACTGCAATCCCAATTTTGGCATACCTGTGCATCACCTGTGCTAGAGAAAAGAATCACAAAAACTGCAGCGAACAATGGCAAGGGCCTTGTTTCTTAAAATTGTGAAGTTAGCACACTCACATGTGCACATGCACAAGTGAGCATGCCTCTCTCTCTCTCTATATATATATATAGAGAGAGAGAGAGAAATGCTCACACACACTAGTTGGACATTGCATTTTTGTCCAACTAGTTGATTAATTCAAGGAATAATTAATGTTATTTAATACTGTAATTCTCTGAAATTCGAGGGTCGAGCAAAGCTCTACTCCCGAGTTCCAACGCATCACTTATGCAACATGAATAATGATGTTTAGATGTCGTTCATTAACAATGCAGTAAACATGAGTAGGAGTATACTAAAACAACATATCATACTCCAGAGATAATGTAATTTTGCAAGTAAAAGACTGAAATATATACATTTAACTATGAAAACGTTTCACAAATTTCGGAGTATGAGTATGAAACTGGGCTAAATATATACGTGTGTTGTTTCCAACCATATAAAATGTGAGAACTAAGTGTGTTCAACTAAATAAGTATCCCAGTAATCCCTGTGCATCTGTATGAGATCTACATAGATCCGCCCGATAGTTAAACGTAGGAGAACTTTTCCCCTCGCCTATGAAGTCCAACTCCATTGTATCGACCTCTCCATCACCTGCATCTAAACCAAAGTCTGGGTGGTGTTTAAAATACCGTCCCAGGTGAGAATGAGTACCTAATTCAGTGGAACTATAAAGTAAAGGTTAACATATTATCAATTCAGTCAAGCAGTAATGATAAAGTAGCACAACAATCATGTCCTAAGTACTCTTGTTAATGCAAGGATGATATAGTATAATGATGTGTGCCCTCACTTGCACTCCCTCTATGACATTATCTCACAGTTGTGCATGTAACACTCCCACTGTGCTCAACTCCAACGCCAAAGGCACATGTAATACGGTGTATGTGCGTGATTTAGCCAAGTTCTTAATTAGACCTATTCATGTAGCAAGTTTGGGAAGTTAAGGTACCTCCTTTTATATCATTTACCCAAACAATGATGCATCTAGGGTTGTCAATCCTAATTAATCATATACAATAGACAAGTTCAAGAGTTTACACTCTAGGTCACTACGAGAGACTTGTCACCATCAGCGTAGGCCTATTTTATACTCAAGGTCACACCACCAATGCCCTACCAACTGACAGTCTATTTTCGAAGGCTCATCAACAACCCGACTAGGGACCACAGTCAGGCTACGCCAGTGTATGGCGACAACTTGAATACAGTGTCTCATACCACCATATTCGGCTCACGAGTTTGGGTTGCTCACTGGTCACTAAGAGGAGGCTCGTCACCCCAGTATAGGCTGACAGCTCGACCACAGTGTCCCATACCACTCTTCATGGCTCATGAGTCTTAGTGGATCATGGTATAAAGGTCGAAATGGATCTTTACATTGGTAATGGGTACCTTAGGTTCAAGCAGTAGTGTCTATATATGGTAAACATATAATATGCCAATTGGGTTACTTGTCAAGTTTGATTCGTACGAGCGCATGCTGAATTAGTCAACATGAAGTGCATAAGCACTCCACGTGGCCTAACCATTGTCGATCGTCATCGTATGACTCGGATTCACCGAATGCATCAAATGTGGTGAGACTAATTCGACCACTCAAACAGGAATTGTTACCGATTGCCTGGACTACTTACTAGTCCCAATCATACTCAAATGCAGCATGTGGAAACATGTGATAATCATGTAGGCATTTAACAAATAATCAAAGTACAACACTCATTTGAGCATTTTATCAACATATTAAACATGATCTGAACATTTCAATTCATCTGTAAATTGCATAATTGAAATTAAATTACATGAAGGAAATTATACATATAGATAAGGTAATTAAGAATTCCATCTTAACACCCTTATTAAATACAATTCATCAAACACTATCTCATTCAGACATTTTATCAAACTCATAGAACATGTTATTATACATATGCATTTTATACACATATCACGTATTTGAAATCAAGATTACATGAAGGAAATGGTACATCTAGACAAGGTAGTTGAGAATCCTATCTCAATGCCCTTAATAAATATAATTCATCGGACAATTTCTCATTCAGACATTTTATCAAACACTTAGACTACACCTCAGTAAATACATAGACTAAATTAGTTACAACATGTGACATAACAATTCATAACACAACATCGGTCATAAAGCATGTCACGTACATATATCTTATATTAGAAATCATCTTAAGCACAAATTAGGATTTCACGTTCATTCAAGCATTTCAACAAACACATGGAATGCATCTATATTCAACATAGTTCACATATATATATAATTTATCAAAAACATCGAAACTAACATCATATGGTAGTAATCAAGTCAAACATAAATCATTAGCTGACATTAAAAGCCATGAAAACCCTAACCTAAATGTTTATAGTCCACACCTTTCACCGGTACGCCGATTACAAACTCGATTCGAATCCTACGTCTTTGTCTACGGCACAACGGCTCCTAAATCACAAAAGAGGTTAGCTATTTTGCTGATTCTTCTACTTGGATTCCTAAAACAAGATTAGGATTGGGATTCCTTATCTAAATTGAAGTTGGAGATGATTGTGAAGCGATGTGGAAGGGTGAATCGAGGCGTGGATTTGTGGGAGAGAATCCCAGTAACGATCTCCCACTTTTTCTCTTCTCTCCTCTCCTCACACTTTTCTCCTCTTTTCTCTCTTCTCTCTCCTAGGGTTTAGAGCAAGTTCATATGTGAGTGAGAAGGGGTGGGTTAAGGGTCTTATATAAGCCCAAAATTGGTTCAAATGGCCCCTGGGCCATGGTATACTTAGGATATAGACAAAGGGAGCCTTTTTGATAAACGGAGCCCATCTAGAGGTCTATTACTCACCTACAGCATAGGGTAAGTTCCCTAGCAATGGATCTAGGCCAGGTTAAGATTTTGGTGTGATCGGATTAGCAGATCGACTGTGGAGGACCTGTATCAGTTCAATGGTCATACATACTTGATCAAGGCCACAAGTATATGGACAAGAGCAGGGAAATTTCCTTGATCCATGGGTGAAGTTTGGTCAAAATCTGATGGTCTTAAGTCTTCAATTTTTCTCGTAAGCGAACGATCCAATTCACTTAAGTTCTAGTTCACTTTTTTAAGATATTAATGTTTCTCACACACTTCACTTAAGGCTCAAGTTATGCATTTCTGGATACTATTTGGTCTCGATTCCCATGATGATTATCAAGCCTAATAACATGGTCATAACCTTATAGTTCATGGTAGTCAGACTTTCGATGCGTGGTCCAGGTCCAATATGGAGTTTCAATGTGCTTCCGAGAGCAACTGGGTTTTGAAATTTCTCCTAGGTTCTTAAAAAATATTGAGTTAGTAATTTAATGATTTTGAGTCTTGTAGTTTGTATAGAAAGTGGTTCAAGCTAAATCCATCGATTGTTTAGTTTAGTACTTAACTAAATTTCACCCCAATTACGACAGAATAAAGTCTTGGGGTAGTTCTATATCCCCTTTTGGCACATTTAGTTAGTATATTATTTTAATTATGTTTTTAATAGTTCATCATTAAGTCAACTTTATCTCTACCAAATTTCATGCCATAGGAAAATTTTAAAAATTCTAGAAGTAGCAGCTGTCCAAACTAATAATTTTTAGATAGTTATCACATCAACCTAGATTTAACTATATTATATAGAACTAGACTTATCAATCTTCAATTTAGCTTTTGAATCACCTAAATTGCAGTTATATTGAGGGAGATGTGACTTTTCAAAGTCGGTCGAACAATGTAGAAAATCGCAGCGAATGTCCACCGAATTTCAGTGCATCGGCGGCGTGCCGCCGCCCACCCGTTGTGATGTCTGGTGGTGATTCTGCCATGTGACTTTTGAAACAGGTGTATTTTGTAAACCAGAATGAGTTATTCGATGTGCAATATATAATTTTGGGGTAGGAGAAGCTTCTCTATCCAAATAACCTATTATTTTATAAGATTCCAAAAGGTTAATGGTCAAAAACCCATTATATATATATAGATATATTTACTATTTATAATAAAGTTTAGTTTAACTATTGTTCTTCATCTTTTAAACTTTAGGATTAATGTTTAATATAAAAGTACTTAGACAAATTTAAGAATAAAGTGGTGAAAAGTGAGATGTTTGAAGGAAATGGGTTGAAAGAGGATTTAAGACTTTAGGATTTAAGTTTTGAGAAGTCGATAAGGTGTTAAGATAGACCCATTTCCCAATGATGTCTAACTCCAAGTTGGCAAAAATCTGCGACATTACAAATACCAATGTAGAAAAAGTTATTCTAAGAGGAAAAGTAGTCAGCGGTGGTGGCCCCACTATAGAGGTAAAGTGAAATCTACCCCAACCACCAGGTGAGTCAACCTATATTAGAACGGTGAATTAAAAAATCAACCTCATCTATGGTTCAAGTGGACCACATGATTGAAAACATTGTATAAGGAAAACTCACCCTCTAAATTTTTTTCATCCGTTTGGGCAGCATGAATTATGTATGCCCCTAATTTTTTGGACATTAAGCATAGATTTTTAGTGTGTCATCTTAATGACTGGAGTGGATTTCACATGCTTCTCATGTTAAGCTTGGGTGGGTATCTCTCCCAATGTTTCCATTGTTGTAGTTGAATTGAATCAAAGGTTAGCATGATTTTTTGGCTCTAGGCCCATAATGAGATTACGCATCTAATGATTAGAGTGAATCTTACTTACACATCATGGTGTGGGCTGTAAAAATAGGAGGGTGGTTGTCTGTACTGCGGCACCACTCTATTACAAAGATGAATAACACCGGGGATGAGTGATTTCAAGTGACAAAGGTTGGTCATTCCGATGGAGACAGATTGCGTACTGATTAACTAAGTATCCTAAGTGTACTGTGTCATGCCCCAAATTCAGAAACTGGGCTCACAAAATTCCTGATCGCTGGATCCGGTGCCAACAGCATCCGTAGTACCCCACCCTCGACTCCCAGCGCGCATGTGCCAAGTTCTGATCCTGGGATCCTATAAGGAGGATTTTCCAACGTACATTTATCTTGTAAGATGCATAACCACAAGTATACCCAAGTCACAAGAACAGCATCATCATCACATATCCACTAATATCAAAAACTTGAGTACAATATATGAAAGGAAAATACAAGATAAATGTCAAAAGATCCAGCAGCTCTGCCGTAAGCTCTTGCCTCAGCTCAACTGCATCATATCGTTACCTGCACGTATCTATCGTGTATAAGCTTATAGAAAGCTTAGAGGGTGGTGTAAGTGTGTAAGTAGTATATGCGTGCTCAGAATGTAATATCAGAGTAAATAGAAATACTGATGAGTTCATAAATCATACAATATCAGAGTAAGCGAAAATACTAACAAGTCCATAAAATCATCAACCTTATCCAGCATATGTGATGAAAAGACATATCAAGTCAATGTCATATACTAAGAAAGTAATGCAAATCGACTATGTAATGCATAAACATAATGAACCAGATATCATATATCGAGGATGCAATACAATATGCAATTCGAAAGAGCGATGATTACTATCAACCTCATTTAGGTCATATAAATGCAGAAACATAGTAACCCAAAATGCTATATGCCTAGGATGTAAAGCAATATGAAATATGTGGTGCGAATGAAATGACTAAGCTGTAGTGTGAAGTTAGGATGATAGTAGATAGTTTCGTAAGCTATAGGGCCTATCATTAAGGACATTTATCTAAACCAGTCCTATACCTAAATTTAGATAGATAGACACAATGTAGTAAGATCCTAATCTCAGGTTAGTCGCGCACCCTAACCAAAATCCTGGCCATTGTGAAAGTACACAAAATAATTAATTGTGCACCACAAGCCCGAGTGGATAGTGAATGAATGAATATAATGTTGAGTATGCAACTCCTGCTCCACAAATCGGTACTATACATCTCTGGGATCATCACCGGGGTCTAATACACTCTACACCAACTTACCGCCCCATCAAGCGCACAACTGGATAAGTGGAAGAGACCTCACTATCCACTTAGTCAGTAGTCAGTCAATATTTACCAGGCATGTTAATAGTGGACCCATTCACGAGCTGGTCAAACTCAGCCTAGTTATGCCTACTCCCTCAGGTGGGTAAGGCCACACCCTCTCCCAACTAACCATGACACAGTGGGAGACGTGGCCTACTGGTATATGGCCCTCAAGCGCTCATATATATCCACTCGATCTCAACGTTGGGGTGTCCTCTAGGGCCAATAGGGTTTAAAAATTTTCATCCAGGGCCATCTATGGAAGCCCGATGCTAGTAACAGATTTCCTATGTCCCATTTGGCCATCCACGATATTCCTGTGGAGGCGGCTCTGATGTCACTAGGGCGTACAGTAATCACAACACACAATGCGAGATGCATGAGTCATACAATCAAGTCATGCATCAATCTTGTGCATATCATGCTCTTATGTGAGATAACCTCCACCTATCAGGGAGTCTCATAACAACCTGCCTAATGATATATGCAATGGTCAACCACATCTCATAACAAACATGCAGATGATGCGTATGGGCATGTATCATTATGCTTATGTTGTCACGTACTCATGATCAGTATCAATAACTGGCATTGACAATCGATCTTGACAATGTGGACATTTAACCAACATTACCCATAAGGAATGCCCACATGGAGCCTAACATATAGTGGACCCATGGCATCACACAAAGGCAAAAAATACAACACCATTGGCCTCACTCAAGGGCTTAATATACAACACAATGGGCCTTTCACATGGGCCTAATATACATCACAATGGGCTCCACAGCCTAGCCCTCAAATGTACCATAATGGGCCTCATACAATCATAATGGGCCGCATCATATGGGCCTAATACACATCACATGGGCCAATATACATTAGATAGGCCACATCCCATGGGCCCCATATACATCACAATGGGTCACAACCCATGGGCCCCAAACACATCGTAATGGGCCTCTCACACGAGTCCATTATGTATCACATCAAGATAGACCTCAATGGATGGCCATAACTACGCCACATTGGGCCTCAGATACATTAAGTGGGCAGCATCGCATGGGCCACATAAACATTACAATGGGCCTCTAACACGGGCCTAATATACATCACAAGGGGCCACATCTCATGGGCCTTATATACATTATATTAGGCCTCGATAATCGGAATCGACCTCAACAAATGGATTCGACCTCGACTAAATGGATTCGGCCTTAATAATCTGAATCAACCTCAATAAACGGAATCCACCTTGACAAATGAAATTGGCCTCAACCAAATAGAATTAGCCTCATCAAACAGAGTCACCCTCGACTAAACAGAATCGACCTCGATAATCGGAATGGGCCTCAACAAACAGAATCGGCCTCGACTATTAGAATCAGCCTCAACAATCGGATTCGGCCTCGACAATCAGAATCAACCTCAACAATTGGAATCGGCCTAACAAAGGGCATAAGGGAAGGTCGTAATATGGACATCTAACCATCATCGCCCATCAATGTTGTGAGACCCATATTATAGCCCGTACTGTTCCTTATGCCTCTGCGGTCCTCGCGGTCGAATTCCAGCAACCTGCAATCTGTTATCGGGGTTTGCGTGTGATCCTAAGTCGTGTCCCGCATTCTAAAGTCAGCTCAACCCAAGATTTGTACCCTTACGACCGCGTAGTCACTGCAGTTCTAACGTCGCGTCTCCCATGCCGAGGTGATACCCGGGCTAGGGATGTGGGCCCATGTTCAGTTTGAGGAAAACACCGTGCATTGCAAATATTGAAGGAATCTCTACAACACATCACATCAGTCACGTCAATCAAGTACACATCACTCCCATTACTCACACCCATCCCCAAGTACAACCACTCTCCCCAAAGGTCAACTTTCCCATCACCTCACCATTTCTCTCCCATCACTTCTCTTACATCACTTTCTCTCTCATCTCTTTTTCTCTAAGTAATTCCTTCATGGAGCAACCCACGTCCATGACCCCCATGAGAGAGCTAGTGTGGACCGCCTCTCTATCTCTCATCTCTACCATCCAATGATCATCTCCACCGTTGAAATTGTCTCTTTGGGACTATATCACGCATTGGCGAAAGAAGGAAGAAGAGATCTTGAGGTGGGTGATTTTATAATTTTATTTTAGTGATTTAAGGGCTCACTTATGGTGGGACCCATCTTGTTCTATGCATTCTTTAGGGAGGGCCCATCGTGGCGGGGTCCCTTCCCTTCTCACCGATATCTCTCCCTCTCTTTTTCCTTGAATGATGGCCCACCTTTAGGTGTGTATTTCACCCACGTTGTCCATCCTGTGAGCTGTCCATGCTCCATCAAGTGGGCCCACATAGGTGGTGAAATCCCAATACAGCTAGGGTGAGCACCTGTTGAAAACGGTGGCTATGGACGCTGCTGCCAGAGTCCAGGGCTACAACACCCATAACCCTCTTAAAGAGGGTGGAGTGTGGGACCCATAGCAGGCCCCCACCCTTGATGTATATATTCAATCCACACCGTCCATCCAATTTCCTAGCTCATTTTAGGCATTGAGCCAAAATATGAGCCCAATCCGATTTCCTAGTGGGCCATAGCATGGAAAATATTATTTTTTACCTTTAAAAATCAACTAGGACCCATTTCAAGCTAAAACATACTGCATATTTGGGTCATTTGGTCTATCTTGAGCCGTAAAATCTAATGGCTGGGGTGGATTTTTCTAATGCGGCCCCAATTATGAAAAACCCCTGGAAAATAA
Organism: Magnolia kwangsiensis; assembly: GCA_037074715.1. NCBI lineage: Eukaryota > Viridiplantae > Streptophyta > Magnoliopsida > Magnoliales > Magnoliaceae > Magnolia > Magnolia kwangsiensis. The sequence goes on from CM073571.1 coordinate 147,454,013, forward strand.
AAATAAAAATAAAAATAAAATCAATGACAGCAACAGACGCTATTGGTATGACCGTCGGGACGCTAACGCAGCAACGTCCTGCACTGACGTACATGGGCCAGGGATGCGGGTCCCATGTGTAGACCCCACTGTGATGCATGTAGAACGTCTACACCATGCATTTGGGTGGGCCCCTTAGGGTAGCGGGCCACCCCCAAAATTAGCCATATATGCGGCTCAGATGGCCCACATCATAGGGAACAGTGTTGGAGTGGAAGTCTTCCATTGAAACCCCTTATAGGTCACGAAAGTTTTGTATCAATATGAATTTTTTTTTACTCTTCACCTGTCCGTGTGACCCCGTGAACAGATTGGGTGGAAAATAAACGTTATGGTGGGCCCCACATGGGACCAACGTATGTTAAAATGGATTAACTGGTGTATGGCCCTGATTAAGGGCATGATCTATTTATCAAGGACGTTTATCCACGTGAAGCCCACATGTGATGCATATGTTTCATATCCTCACTATCCATTGCTTGGATGGTGGGAACCCATCCTACACGTGGGACCCACATGTACTAGCATATCGTGTGGGTAGTGAGGTGTGAACTGACAGTAAGGTGTATTAGCATACCTTTAAAATAAATCATAAAAAAAAGAAAAGAAGAGAAATATAATATATAATATTATATATATCATATAATATAAATATGTTATGGTGGGCCGTACGTGGGACCCACCTGCTCGGCCGTGTTAAAGCAGTTGTAGCTACAATGTACAACAACTACATGGCTATTATGTATGTCTAGTGTGGGATATGGCCCCACCATGCATTCTATCCACCGTCCATTAGGATGGGACGGTGGGACCTACCGGCAGGGGAACGGATTGGCTGGGGTACTCATACCAGCTACATGGCTGGTGAGTTACCATCAGCAAGTTCTGTAGGGCTTCAATGATGTATATGTTTTATCTATACATCCAATATTTGGATGGTGAGGCCCATCATGATGCCTGTGTTGCATCCATACCATCCAACCATTTTGAGATATCATTTATGGTATGAGGTAAAGAATGAGTCAAAAATAAAGTTCAAGTGGGCCCCACCATTGAAATAGTGGACAGTGACATCCACCGTTCAAAATTTCTAAGGGGCCACGGTAGTTTCCAATTAAGATGACATCTGTTTTCATTTCATCTATCTCTATGTTACTTTATGTATAGGTTGGATCTCAAAATATATCATGGTGGGCCACACTGAGCAATCTGGCCGTGGTATGGTCCAGATGATCTTTCGACTTGATATATTTAAGGGTCATGTGTAGGGCCCACTTGTTATGTATTTGTGGCGCATTTGGTAAGGCCCGTTGTGATATGTTTCCAGCCCACTTGAGGCCCACTTGTAATGTATATTTGAGGCCCACCTACCTTGTATTTAAGGCCTATATGATTGGCCCCACCTACTTGAATCTGAGGCCCATAGGTAAGGCCCATGTGATGTATTCGAGGCTCATGGGCAAGGCCCAATGTGATGTATTCGAGGCCTATGGACGAGGCCCACATTGATGTACATATGGACCCGTTGGTGCAACCCATTGATACGGCCCACTTGATGTTTATGAGGTCTATTGGTGCGACCCATTAGTGGGACCCATTGATACGGCCCACTTGATGTTTATGAGGTCTATTGGTGCGACCCATTAGTGGGACCCATTGATACGGCCCACTTGATGTTTATGAGGTCCATATAGTACGACCCATTTGATGTATATGAGATCCATGTGTTACAGCCCATTGAGATGTATTTTCGGCCCATATGTCCTAGCCCATTGTGATGTGTTTGAGGCCCATGTGATACGACCCATCATGATGTGTATTAGGCTCATGAGTTGTGGCCCACCGTAATGTGTATTAGGCCCAGGAGATGCGGCCCACTGTGGTGTGTATTAGGACCATGTGATGCGACCCATAGTGATGTGTATGTAGCCCTTTTATGAGGCCTAAAGTGATGTATATTGGCCCATATGATGAGGCTGATGTGATGTAAATGAGGCCCATCGTGATTGTACGTGAGGCCATGGGCCGACTATATGTTTGGCCCTATGTAGGTCACTCCTTGGGAGTGATGTTAGTTAGATGTCTACATTGGTGGGCAATGATGGTTAATGTCGACATTGTGACCTTCCCTTAAGCCTTGATCGACCGATTAACGAGGCTGATTTTGATTTTCGTGGCCGATTTCCAATTAGTGATCGAAGCCAATTATCATGACCAATTTTTCAATTCCGATTGTTGTGACCGATTGTCGGTTAGCGATCGAGGCTGATTATTGAGGTCGATTGATGAGGCCCAATGTGATGTATATGAGGCCTATGTGATGAGGCTCATTGTGATGCATTTGAGGGCCAGGTGGTGTAGCCCATTGTGATGTATGATAGGCCCATGTGAAGGGCCCAATGTGATGTATTAAGCACTTGAGTGAGGCTCACGGTATTGCATATTTGGCCCTTGTGTGAGGTCATGGATCCACTGTATGTTAGACTCTATGTGGGCCATTCCTTGGGGAAAATGTTGGTTAAATGTCCACATTGTCTAGGTCGATAATTGGTGTCGGTTATCGATACCGATTATGAGTATATCATTCGATACTAATTATGAGTTTGTGACAGCATAGCACCATGATACATGCCCATACGCATCATCTGCATGTTTATTATGAGATGTGATTGACCATTGCATATGTCATTAGGCAGGTTGATATGAGACTCCCTGATAGGCGAGATTATCTCACTTGAGCTCACAGCATGCACAGGATTGATGTATGACTGGGTCGTATGACTCATGCATCATGTATTTTGTGATATGACTACTGTATGCCCTAGCGATATCATGGTCGTAACCTCCACAGGCATATTGTGGATGGCCAGATGGGACACCGGAAATGTTTGGTTATAGTATACGGGCTCCATAGATGTCCCTGGGTGAAAATTCCTAAACCTCCATGGCCAGGAGACGCCCCAACGTTGAGACCGAGTGGATGTATATGAGCACATGAGGGCCGTATACCAGTAGGCAGCATCTCACACTGTGTCCTGGTCGGTTGGGAGGGTGTGTGACTTTACCTGCCTGAGTGAGGGGGCAATATCTAGGTTGAGTCTAACCATCTTGAGGAATGTGTCCTCTATAGACGAGTCAGACCTGATATTGGCAGAAGGATAGTGAGGTCTCTTCAACTTACCCAGTTGTGCGCTCGGACAGGGGCGACAAGCTGGTGTATAGTGTAATAGACCCCGGTGATGATCTTAGAGAAGAACCGTACTGATATGTGGACTTATTAAGCAGGAGTTGCATACTCATTTATTCATTCATTCATTCACTATCCGCTCGGGCTAGTGGTGTGTAACTATTTATTACTTGTACTTTCTCAATGACCAGGATTTCGATTGGGGTGTCCGACTAACCTAAGATCAGGAGTTTACCACATTGAGCCTGACTATCCAAATTTAGGTATGGGACTGGTTTGGATAGAAGTACCTTATGATGGACCTCATAGCCTGCGATACTACGTACTATCATCCCAACTTCACACTCCAGCATAGTCATTCCATTCGCATCGCATATTGCATTACATCCGCGGCATATGGCATTTTGGGTTACTGTGTTTCTGCATTTATACGGTCTAAATATGGCAAATGCTATTCGTGAACTCATCAGGAATTGCATATTGCATTGCATCCTCTGCATCAGATATTTGGCTCTTTATGACATCTCATTTGCATCGTATTCTGATTGACTCATGAACTTATCCGTATTTCCGCTTACTCTGTTATCATACGATTTATGATCTTGTTAGTATTTTTACTTACTCTGATAATTCATGATCTTGTCAATATTTCTGCTTACTCTGATAATTTATGATCTTGTTAGTATTTCTGCTTATTTCGATATTGTACGATTTATAGATTACTAGTAATTCTAGTATTGTATGATGATGACATTGTATTGAATAGTTGACACTTACCTTGTGCACACACTTACACCACTCTTTAAGCTTTCTATAAGCTTATGCATGATATATTCATGCAGGTGAGGTTAGGTTGCAGCAATATTGAGCTTGGAGCATACAGCGATCCTCTGGAGCTTGATTTTCAATTTATGTATTTTCCTTTCAGTATTGTACTCAAATGATTATATTAGTTGATATGTGATGATGATGTTGCCTTTGTGAATTAGGTAATCTTGTAGTTATGCTTATTACGAGTTAAATATACATTGAAAAAAGAATCCTCCTTGCAGAATCCCAAGATCGGAATCTGGCATATGAACACTAGGAACTGAGAATAGGGTACTACGGGGGCTGTCGGCACCGGATTCTGCAATCAGGATTCCTGTAAATCTGATTTATGGGTTTAGGGCATGACAAATGTAGACATTTAATCATCATTGTTCCCAAGGAGTGGCCCACATAGAGCCAAACATATCGTGGGCCCATGGCCTCACACAATGGCTCAATACACATCACCGTGGGCCTCACTCATGGGCCGTGTATACATCACAATGTGCCACATCTCAGGGCAAAAACACATCTTAATGGGGTTACACCACATGGGCTACATCATAACGGGCTGCATTACCTCAAGTAGACCACATCACATGGGCCACACCAATGGGCCTCAAACACATCAAGTGGGCTGTATCAATTGGCCTTAAACATAACAAGTGGGCCACATCAATGGGCTGCACCAATGGGCCTTAAAATCATCAAGTAGGCCGCATCAATTGGTCGCACCAATGGGCCTTAAACACATCAAGTAGGCCGCATCAATGAGCCTCATATATAACATATCGGGCCTAGCCAACTGGGCCTTAAATACATCATAATGGGCCTCGCCCATGGGGCTTGAATACATCGTATTGGGCCTTGTCCATGGTCCATGAATACAAAACATTAGGCCTCGCCCATGGGCCTTGAATACATCACATTGGGCCTTACCAATAGGCCTCAAATACATCACATTAGGCCTCACCCACGGGCCTTGAATACATCACATTGGGCATGACCCATGGGCCTTGAATACATCATGTCACACCCCAAACTCAGAAAATGGGCCCACAAAATTTTTGATCTCTGAATTCGGTGCTGACAGCCTCCGTAGTGCCCCATTCTCCGATCCCGACACTCACATAATAGATTCCGATCTTGAGATCCTACAAGGAGGATTTTCAGTGTGATTTTTTTATAATGGAGGATAACCACAAGCATAACCAAGTCACAAAACAACATCACCACATATTCACTATATCAAAAACTTTAAGTACAATGAGGGAAAGGAAATACATGGTGATTAAAAACTCCAAAATATGCTGACACGCCTTCCTGCCTCAGTGCTGCTATGATCCAATAACACCTGCACGCAACGGTCGTGCATAAGCTTACAAAAGCTTAGAGGGTAGTGTAAGTGTATGCGCAAGGCAAACGTTAAGTGTACAATATCAGAGTAATGCAGAAATATGCAGTTAGTCTATGAATGCTATCGTCCATACCAAGGCTATATGATGCAAGGCCTATGTAGCCAAATGTCATATGCGAGATGTAAAGTAAGCATGTCAGTCCTCATCAAGTACACATATTAGTATAGTTCATCTCTGGATATCACCGGGGTCCAGTACACTTCGCACTAACTGCCTCCTCCCTAGCTGCACAGCCAAGTAAGTGAAATAGACCTCAATATCTGCCTGACCAATAGTCTACCAATACCTACCCAGCTCATTGATAGTGGACTCATTTACGAGCTAGTCAAACTCATCCTAGCTTATAGCCCCTCACTCGGGCAGATAAGGCCACACCCTCTTCCAACCGACCACGACACAGTGAGAGACGCGGCCTATTAGTATTCAGCACTCAGATGCTCGTGCATCCACTCAGTCTAGATGTTGGAGCAACTCCTGGTACCAAAAAGGTTCTGAAACTTTCACCCAAGGACATCCTAAGTGCCCACAGTGCTAGAACAAAGTATTTTCAGTATCTGATACGGCCATCCACAATGTACCTGTGGAGTCACGACCTTAATGTTGTTAGGGCGTATAATGATCATGTCATAAAAATGCAAGATGCATGAATCATTCCATCAAATCATGCAACAATCCAGCGCGTACTGTGCGATCATGTGGGGCACCCCGTCTCATAAAGAGTCCTGTAAATGTCTCAGCCCAACTGGCTTATGCTATGATCAAACATTCCTTATATCAAGCATATATATGATGCGTATGGGCATGAGTCATGGAATTATACTTAGCATGTTATAAAGTAATAAACTATCCTTACAATATAGGTGGCCTAGATGACCCGCACACAACAAATACGGGCCTATCAGGGGCCCCTAAGGAGAGTTATAATGCAGACATTTAACCAACATTATTCTTATAATGTGGATGTCAAACCAACATTGCTCCTAAGGCTTGGTCTGCCATAAATATCATTACACAAACCATGAGAAATCACACATTACATTAGACCTTGTATATGTATTCCATTGGGCCTTAAATACATCAAATGGGCCGCATCACATGGGCCTTATATTCATCAAGCGGGCCACATCAATGGGCCGCACCAATGGGCCTTTTGTACATTGCAATGGGCCATAACTCATGGGCCTTGAATATATCACAATGGGCCTCATAACATGGGCCTCATATATATCAAAGTGGGCCTCGACAACGGGCCACAAATACATCGAATGGGCCTCATAACATGGGCCTTATGTATATCAGATGGGCTACACCAATGGCCCCCATATGTACATCAAATGGGCCACAACCAAATGTAAGTGGTGATAATGATTTCCATCATTAAAATTCCTAAGGCTCACCATAACATATATTTCCCGTATAACCTGTTCATAAACTAACATAGTGATAGATGAAGTGGAAGCAAATATCAGCTTATTAGGAACTACTATGGCCCCTTAGAAATTTTGAACGGTGGACGTCATTGTCCACTACTTTAAATGGTGGGGTCCACTTGAACTTTAGAGCTGACTTATTCTTTAACCCATCCCATAAAATGAGCTTTCAAAGTGGCTGGACGGTTTGGATGCAGCACATGCATCATGGTGGGTCCCACTGTCATTGGACAGTGTGATGCATCATTAAATAAAACACAAATATCACTGTGGAATCCACCATCCGCGTGGATGGTGAGAATAAAACACATATATCATTGTGGGTCCCACGTGGCGCCCACCATAACGTTTATTTTCCATTTAACCTGTTGAAAGGGTCGTACGGACCTGGATGAATAGGAAAAATAAATTTCATAATGACCCAAAACTTCTGTGAACCTAAAAATGAGTTTTAATGACAGCCGTTCAACCTCACTATTTCTTGTGATGTGGGCCACCTGAGCTTTGGATGTTGCTAATTTTTGGGGTGGGGCCCACTGCCCTAAGGGACCATCAAATGCATGGTATGGATGTATGACACACATAATGGTGGGGTACATATATGGGACCCACGGTCCCTGGCCGACCGTCCCAGTGCAGTAGGCGCTGCCTGAAGCCCTCTAGCAACAGCAACGTCTTGCTGCATGCGTTTATTATTTAAAAAAAAAAATCAATTTTTTCGCAGTTTTTCCCATGTAGGGGCCACATCCGAAAAATCCAACCTAGCCATTGCATTTCATGGCTCAATACAGACTAAACAAGCCCAATATGCGGTATTTTTTGGCTCAAGGTAGGCCCTAGTCAATTTTTTAACGGTAAAAATCAATATTTTCTATACTATGGCCCGCTAGAAAGTCGGATTGGCCCCATTTTTTGGCTCAACACCTAAAATGGTCTGAGGAAAGGGTTGGATGGCATGGATTGAATTTAAACATCAAGGTGGGGCTTGTATAAGCAGCCCACCTAAAAAGCATGAATATCAAGCTCATATTTGTATTTGTCATACAACGTTCAACGTCCAAGGACGCTGGACAGTTGTGAATTTCAAGTGGGCTATGCATATGGGCCACCAAATGATGGGTAGTGTGGATACAACACTTATAAAGTGGGTCCCACTTACAAGTGACTTAGATCAAATACATACTTCATGGTGGGGTCCATCCGGGTGGGCCACATGGACATATCATCACATAAAAAGAAAAAGAGAGAGGAAGAAAGAGGGAGATCGAGGGACACGTGTGATGGAGGGCTCCGCCACTATGAGCCCTCCCTTACATTCAATCATACATCAAGTGGGTCTCAAATACATGTGTGCCCACCAAATCCAAAATCAATGGTGGAGATCCCTTCTCCGCCAAAATGGAAGGTCTAGATGACCCCTTCTTGTGTAAGGAAAATAAACATCATGATGGGGTCCATGGAGAATGGCCCCATCATGGAATGATCATGAAAATCAAGGTGGGCCATCGGCCACACCTAGGCTCCAAAGTGAGATTCATACCATCAGTCGGTAGGCCTCACTTAGCCCTTCATCAAAACATGAAAAATCTAGCCTAATAAGCACCCATCGATAGATCTTCTCGGTCTGTTGGAAAGATGATCTCCTTGTGTCTCACTTTGATGGTGGAAGATGAGAGATGAATGGTTAGGATGAACGTTTGGAAAGGCTTGGATGTGCACTCTCCTCTCTTGCTTGGAAAATGTGAAGAGAAAGAGAGAGAGAGAGAGAGAGAGAGAGAGAGAGAGAGAGAGAGAGAGAGAGGGTGGTTGTAAGAGAGGTGATGGTTGATGAATGTGAGGTGAGTGATGGATGTGAGGTGATGTTGTACTTGATATGAGAGTTGACTTGGTGGTTGCTTGACTTGGGGAGAAAGAAATTATTGGTGTGTACTTTGATTGATTGATTGGTGGAATGGGCTGTAGAGATTCTCTTGGGATTGTAAACATGCAATGTTTCTTCAAAATAAATGCCGACCCACATTTCCTAGCCAGGGTATCAGATCGGTATACAAGATGCTGCATTGGAACTGCGGCGACGGTGAGGTCGCAATGGTGTAAGTCTCAGATTAAGCCAACTCAAATCTACAAGATACGACTTAGGGTCACGTACAAACATTGATTATAAGTCACAGATTGCCGGACTTTGATGGGAATGATCGTGGGAGTCCACGGAACAGTACGGACTAGGATATGGGTCTTACACATCACATTGGGCCTCGTCCATAGGCCTTGAATACATCACATAGGGCCTCACCCATGGGCCTCAAATACATCACATTGGGCCTCGCCCATGGACCTCGACGTTGGGCCTCATATATAAGGAGTGTGCCGCATCATATGAGTGTCATACATATTAAGTGAGCCATATCACATGGGCCCCACCAGTGGGCCTTATATACATCAAGTGGACCGCATCCACGGGTCGCACCAATTGGCCTCATATACATCAAGTTGGGCCCACCCATATGTATTTTGGGATCCAACCTATTCATAAGTTAACATAGAGGTAAATGAAGTGAAAACCAAATATCAACTTGATTAGAACTACCATGGCTCCTAAGAAGTTTGAACGGAGGATGTCAGTGTCCCCATTAATTTTCAATGCTGGGGTCCGCTTGAACTTTAGATCTAACTCATTCTTTCGCCCATGCCATAAAATGATATCTCAAAATGGTTGGATGAAATGTATACAACACATGCATCACAGTGGGTCCCATCGTCCAAGGGCTGAACAGTGTGGATGGTGTGGATATATGACTCATACATCAAGGTGCAACCCCACACGTGAGGTGGGTCCCACACTTACTGACATCACTACAGTAGCTATATAGCTGATGTGACCCAGCAAATGGATGGTTTAGATGTAACAAATACATCATGCGGACCTACTGAACTCATTAGCGTTAACCAGCAAGCAGGTAGGGTCCCCACCGTCCAGATGGACGGTTTTGATGAAATACATACATGAGGTGGGTCCCACGTGGTGGGCCACCCATATTTATAATATTATATTATATTAATAGTTATTATTATTATTATTATTTTATTATATATATATTCTTAAAGCCAGCGTCTATACCCATGGTCCTCCCAATCTGGACGGACTGTGGATTATCCACAAAGGGTCCATGTGTTGTACGACAAGGATGTAAGACATGTATATTAATGTGGCCCCACCCCACACATGTGGCCCACATCCAAAACGAATGGAGGTGGGATATAACACATACCTTGCTCTCAGACCTGTGAAATTTGTTGATGTTGCTGCTGTAGTAACAGATGGATGGTGTGGGCAGAGTACATATAACAAGGTGTGTACCACCGTCAGATAGATGGGTGGTTAGGATATAACGCACACCTTATGATTAGCCCATCATCCAGAAATATGGACGGTGAGGATCTGAAGCATACATCATGGTGGTTCTCACAACACTATGCAAATGGACGGTGTTGATAAAACCCATACATCAGGGGTCGGCCCTACTCAGCACGTACATATGGACAGCTGGATGGTGTGGATTTACTGATTAGGTGGGCCACGTCATCACAAAAAAGGGGAAGAAAGAGAGATAGAGACGGGAGAAGGGGAGGGACCCTGCCACTATGAGTCCTTCCTATACAGTGCATACATCAAGATGGTTCCCACCATATGTGGGCCCTCAAAATCATCAAATCCAAACCAAAAATACCCACCTAAGATCTTATCCTCCTCCTGCCAAAGCATCCTAAAGATCCAATGGACGAACTTCAACAGTTTGGATGGACTTTGGGATTAGGTAGTAGGGAGGTGGGCCACACTAACTTCTTCCTCTCCTTGGAAAAACCATGGACAGTGCTTTCTTGGGAGAAAATGAGAGAGATATGAGAGAGAGAGAGAGAGAGAGAGAGAGAGAGAGAGAGAGAGAGATGATGGGTGGATGAAGTGGGTTTTGTTAGAAATGGAAATGAGAAGTATGGGTGGGTTTGAATTTGGTATAAAGGTAGAATGGGTGGGGAGAGATTGTATTGACTTGGGGAAAGGAGGGAATGGGTGCATGTACTTAGGATAGGGTAAGGTGGCATTGGGGTATGGAGGGTGTACTTGACTTGATTGATGTGATGAATCGTAGAGATTCTCTCAGAATTTAAAATGCGCAGCATTTCTTCGAAATGAACGCAGGCCCTTATCTCCTAGCCCGGGTATCACCTCAATGCGCGAGACGCGGCGTCAGAACCGTGACGAAAGCGTGGTCACAAGGATACAAGTTTCGAGTCTAGTCGACTCTGATATACAGGACATGACTCAAGATCACGTGTAAACGCCGATAACAAATCGCGGGTTACTGAAATTCAATCGGGAGGACCACGGAGGTAAACGGAATGGTATGGGCTAGGATACGGGTCTCACAGCTCTCTCCTCATAAAAATTTAGTCCTCAAAATTTACTATCACGTAGAATAAAGTAAGGGAAGAGGAACCATCATCAAGTACATATGTCAATGCACACTCAATCTACAAATGGATGAAGATAGCGCTCTCTAATCTCAACCTCACACCCCCAAGACGTATCATCAACCCTATGGTGGCCCCTACTGAACCTGGGACCCCGGACCAGAGAAAATTAAAATTGGAATGTTATGGAGCCTCACAATCTCAATGGCAGGGAGCTATATCAAAAAATCTCTAAATTATTTGAACTCGGGGATCTAACCATTCTAAATTCTCAACAATCATAGAGCGAATGGTAGCTATCAACAGATATGTGATGTTATCCTTACGTATTCTCAAATTATGCTCTGATACCAACTTTTGTCATGCTCCAAATTAGGAAATTGGACTCACAAAATGCTCGATCAATGAATCCGGTGCCAACAGCCTCCGTAGTACCCCACTCTCAGCTCCCAGCACACATGTGCCAGGTTCTTATCCAAGGATCCTACAAGGAGGATTTTCTAATGTACATTTATCTCGTAAGAAGCATAACCACAAGTATACCTAAGTCACAAGAACAACATCGTCATCACATATCCACAAATATAAAAAATACGAATACAATATCTGAAAGGGAAATACAAGATATATGTTAAAGGCTCCAGAAGCTCTGCCGTACGCTCCTGCCTCAACTCGACTACATCATATTGTTGCCTGCACCCATCCATCATGCATAAGATTATAGAAAGCTTAGTGGGTGGTGTAAGTGTGTGAGTAGTATATGCATGCTCAGAATATAATATAAGAGTAAATAAAAATACTGGTGAGTTCATAAATCCTACAATATCAGAGTAAACGGAGATACTAGCAAGTTCATAAAATATCATCAACCTCATCCAATATATGCAAAAAATACATAGCAAGCCAATGTCATATACTGAGAAAGTAATATAAATCGGCTATGCAATGCAGAGACATAATGAACGAGATATCATATATTGAGGATGCAATACAATATGCAATTCAGAAGAGCTACGAATACTATCACCATCAGCTAGGTAATATAAATGCAGAAACATAGCAACCCAAAATGCCATATGCTGAGGATGTAATGCAATATGCAATATGTTGTGCGAATGAAATGACCAAGCTGCAGTATGAAGTCAGGAGGATAATACACGGTATCACATGCTATGAATCCTATCACAAAGGACTTCTATCGAAACCAGTCCCATACCTAAATTTAGATAGACTCAATGTAGCAAGCTCCTAATCTCATGTTAGTCGTGTGCCCCAACCGAAATCCTGGCCATTGTGAAAGTACACATAACAATTAGTTGCGCACCATTAGCCTGAGTGGATAGTGAATGAATGAATATAATACCAAGTATGCAACTCCTGCTCCACAAATCGGTACTGTACATCTCTGAGATCATCACTGGAGTCTAGTATACTCTACACCAGCTTGTCACCCCATCAAGCGCACAACTGGGTAAGTAGAAGAGACCTCACTATTCGCCTAATCAGTAGTCAGCCAATATCTACTTGGCACGTCGATAGCAGACCCATTCATGAGCTGGTCAAACTCAGCCTAGCTATGCCTACTCCCTCAAGCGGGTAAGGCCACATCCCCTCCCAACTGACCACGGCACAGTGGGAGATGTGACCTACTGGTATATGGCTCTTATGCGCTCATATATATCCACTTGGTCATGATGTTGAGGCATCCTCTGGTACCAAGAGGGTTTAAGGATTTTCACCTAGGATCATTTATGGCAGCTAATTGCTAGTAATAAATTTTTGGTGTCCCATATGGCCATCCATGATATGCTTGTGGAGGCTATGGCCCTGATGTCATAAAGGCGTACAGTAATCACAACACACAATGTAAGATGCATGAGCCATACAATCCAGTCATGCATCAATCCTGTGCATACCGTGCGCTCATGTGAGATAACCTCCGCCTATTAGGAAGTCTCATAACAACCTGTTAATGATATATGTAATGGTTAACCACATCTCATAACAAACATGCAGATGATACGTATGGGCATGTATTATGATGCTTATGTTGTCACATACTCATAATCCGTATTAATAACTGACATTGTCAATCGATATTGACAATGTGGACATTTAACCAACATTGCCCCTAAGAAGTGGCCCACATAGAGCCTAACATGTAGTGGACCATTGGCCTCATACAAGGTCCAAAAATACAACACCATGGGCCTCACTTAAGAGCTTAATACACATCACGATGGGCCTTTTATAAGGGCCTAACAAACATCACAATGGGCTCCACAGCCTGGCCCTCAAATGCACCACAATGGGCATCTTACATTCATAATGGGCCGTGTCACATGGGCCTAATACACATCAAATAGGTCACGTCTCATGGGCCTTGAATACATCAGAATGGGCCACAACCCATGGGCCCCAAACACATCGCAATGGGCCTCTCATATGAGTCCATTATGCATCACATCAAGATGGGCCTCAATGGATGGCCATAAATACGTCACATTAGGCCTCATATACGTTAAGTGGAATGCATCACATGGGCCACTGTAATGTCCTGGAAAAATCAGTACGAAGACCCGACTACAACCTCTAGCAGAAATCGCTTAGGATCAAATCCTTTAGAAATTTATCGAGAATTAACTAGTGCTATAATAGATTACCTGTGAAATTAGAACCAATCACTTTAAATATGATCTATAAGACCCAAAACCTGTAGAATTATTAATGCTACATCACCCTGAAATCTAGGATTCATCTCTGAACCCGGTTGCTCTCGGGAGCATTCGAAAACTCCGTATCGGACCTGGACCGCACGTCGAAAGTCCGATAGTGATGAACTTAAACAATTATGACCTCCTAGTTGGACTTGACAATCACCTCAAAAATTAAGTCCAGATGATGTCTTAGGACTATTTTCTTGAGTCCAGAACAAAGAGTGTGAGAACGTGAAGTTTTTTATGAAATTAATGTAAATTTAAGTAATCTGAGTCGTGTCGCTTGTGGACCAATTATAAGCATTCTGACCGTTGGATTCTGACTCAAATACACCCTCAGATCAGGGAAGATGTCCCACACATGCCAATATACTTGTAGCCCTGATCGAGTTTTAGTGACCGTTGAACTGAAACTGGTCCGCCACGGTCGATTTGAAAATCTGATCGAACTAAAAACTTAACTTGATCAAGATCTAATATTTTTGAGCTTAAGTCTGACTGCATTCAGTAAAATGACCACTAGAAATACTCCGTTAGATCAGAACAAGCCCGATTTGGATATAACCTAAGTATACCATGGCCATGGGACTATTTTCGTTAGTTCTGGGCCTATGTAAGGACCTTAAACACCCTCTCTCAAATCCCATACGAATTCTAAACCCTAGATAAGATAAGAGAGAGAAAACAGAGAGAAAGTGAGAGAGTAGTTGGAGATTTTTCCCAGGGATTCTACCCTACCTCTCTACGTGCCTAATCCACCTATCTAAATCGTTATTCCAGCGATTTTAATACCATACAAAGTTAAGAAATCTTAACCCTAACCCGTTCTAGGGTTTTCAATAGTCTAAGTAATGATGTAGCTAACCTATTTCATATTCTAGGTTGTCAATCTGCAATTGATAAATCATATCTATTACGCGTTTACCGGCATAAGGTGCAGACTATATACGTTTAGGTTATGATTTTTAAGACTTTCAATGTTAGATAATGATTTATTATTGATGCGGGTGCTATCACACATGCTAAATGCGCTATCTGTTTTGTTTTACGTATATGTATAACCTATGTTGTAAATAGAGTATTTCATGTGTTTGTTGAAATGTTTGTATGCATTTGGAATTTGATATTATGATTTTCATAATTAATTGTTATAGTTATATGATTGCTATGTATGCGACAACTC
The DNA here is from genome assembly GCA_037074715.1 of Magnolia kwangsiensis. Classification (NCBI taxonomy): domain Eukaryota; kingdom Viridiplantae; phylum Streptophyta; class Magnoliopsida; order Magnoliales; family Magnoliaceae; genus Magnolia; species Magnolia kwangsiensis. The sequence continues at coordinate 147,469,267 of CM073571.1, forward strand.
TTTGGAAAAAGGATTTTCCCTAATACATAATACGGTCGACATACGTGATGTATGTTGAAACATGTAGTCTAAGTGTTTGTGAAAATTTCCAAATAGGTTAGTAGTTAGTAAAGTGTGGTTTATATGGGAGTTGCGATACGAATCCCAACTACCTTACTTGTGTGTATGATTTCCTCCATGAATTATTTATCTTAATTATTCATGTTAATTATGTGTATGATTTCCTCCATTTACTATGTATTTACGTTTAAGTTATATTCCATAACATGTTTGTATGATTGTAGGATTTTATTTAAATATTCATTATCATGATTTCACGTGATTGGGACTATATCACAGTCCAGGTAGTCAGTAACAGTTCTCAAACTGGTGGTTGAGGTTATTTTCGCCACGCAGGATGTGTTCGATGAATCCGAGCTGTACTTGGGATGTTTGACAGTGGTTAGGCCACACAGAGTGCTTATGAATTTCATGTCGATCAACTCAATGTGCGATCGTCCTAGTCGAACACGTTAATTTACCCGATTGACCGATGTATGTTTACCATGTTTGGATGCTACTGTTTGAATCTAAGGTACCAAACTCACCAGTGAAACCCCATTAACCTTGGTACTTCAATCCCATAAGACTAATGATCTGGACATGGTGGTATGAGACAGCGTGGTTAAGCTGTCAGCCTACGCTGAGGTGACAAGCCTCCCCATAGTGACCAGTGAGCAACCCAGACTCATGAGTTGAATATGGTTGTATGGGACACTGTATTCGCGCTATCGGCCTACATTGATTGGTGATGAGCCCTCTGTAGTGACCTCGAGCATACCCTGAAACTGCATTGAGGTGAGGAGCCTTATTGTAGCCTCTTGGGTATAACTAGACCTGTATTGATTGGTGATGAGCGCTTTACAACGATCTAGAACTATAACATCATATGAGATTTACTAGAACTGACGACCCTGGAATGGATCATTGTTTGGGTATTGATATAAGGGAGGTACCTTAGCTTCCCAATCCTGCTGTATGAAAAGGACTAATAAGAACTTGGTAATCTTTCTCATAACATCGCACTGCATGTGCCGTTAGTGTTGGTGTAGAGCACAGTGGTAGTGATTCATACTGCGATCGTTAGATGTTGTCGCAAGAGGGAGTGCAGTCAAGGGCATGAATCATTACTTCGTATCATCTTTGCATTAACAAGAGTATCTAGGACATGTCTGATTGTATTGCTTTATCATTACTTCTTGATTGAATTGATAACATGTTAACCTTTGTTGTATAGTTCCACTGAGTTGATCACACACTCCCATGTTCTGGGACGGTGCTTAAACACCAACCAGACTCTGACTTAGCTGCAGGTGATGATGTGACACTCGAGGCAGAGCAGGAGTATGAGGATGATGAGGAGGCATTCTCCTTCATGCAATTCTCAGGCGGGTTCATCTGAGCCATGTCCTGATTGACAGGTATTCAGGGATATTATAATTATGACCTAGAAAAGCATACATATCTCAAGGACTTATATTGGTATATATATTTCTTCGGTCTTCCGCTTGCGTATTCTAACTTTTCCTAGATTAGGGTTGCTGTTTTGGCTTAATCTATTTCATGTTTTCTGCACTAATACGGACAACATTCATCTATCATAAAAAAATGTTGCATTAGTGATGTTTGGAACATGGGAGCTGAGTTATGCTCGACCCTCGAATTTCATGGCGTTATAAGTTGGTATCAGAGCATGATTTGGATTAAACTGGACCTAGGTTATGGTCACATGACATATGCTGATGCTAATTTAACGTAGGAGGGTGTGAGAAAAATCTAGAAACACATTTAGGATTCCCAATTTCGCCAATTGGCGAAGGATTACTGTAAACGATCACCGAGATTAGGTCCATTCGCACTCGTGATCATGTAAACTGATCCCAATCCACTTCTAGACCATTAATTGACAAGTTTGGATTGTATTTTATCCCATCTCAGCCGTTTAAAATTGGTTAATGTGAATATACATCAGATTCTATTCGAAATGACCCGAAACGAATCGAAATGGAGTAGGGGCCCAATTGGGTCACTTCCAGGGGGACCTAGGGTGGGGCCCACATGTTTTTGGACCTTTGGGGGGGGGGGGGGGGGGGGGGGGGAGGACCTTGCCCAACCAGTGAGCCATCACCGGATAGTCCAGAGACCTGCGAGGCCCTCGCCGGTTCTGCGAGGCCTCGCCGCCTAGCGGGCCAGTCCGGGAGGGCCGGCTCAGGTCGACGCTCCTAGGATCCTGTGTGGCCCACTAATCCATGGGGGTCTTATTTTAAAGACCCTTATCTCGTCCTCTCTTCACAAACTACCCTCCCTACCTTTCCTTTTCTAAAGAAACCCTCAAAAACTCCATAAAAATCCCTCTCTAAATCCTTTCTTCTTCCATTTTCGTGCACTCTCACCCTACCCATTTCAAAACCCATCTCCATTGCTAATTTGCCTTTCTTTTCTTTCCATTTGAGTACTCAAATCACTACCTTGAGTCTCAAATTTGTGGGAACCCTCTATCTCATCCCATTCTTCTTATTTCTTTCATTTTCCATGGCCCTATTCGAGCTTGTTACGACCATATTTTTCATTTCCACCATTCTCTCTTTCATGGGGAAGAAGTGAGCTTCCGTAGATGATGCCAAGCCTAGTCGCCCAACCCGTTCAAGGAGGTCGAGAGGTGCTGCCGCGAGTTCAAGCGCCACTCGAGAGTTGTAGACGAAGCGGGATTTAGATCCCCATGCTCCCATAGGAAGGGATTTGTTGGCAGAGTTGTCTCATGGTGTTTGTGAGGGCTGTAGGGTCCTTTTTGAAGCTAACATAGATGTGTGGCTATTTGGTGAATTTTTGTTGTTCGAGCACCTGGTAGAAGCCAAGTGGGGTCCGCTATTTGAGGGTGAGCATCGTGCAAATGTGGGTACAGTACGAGCTTTCTATGCCTACATTCGAGAGCTGACATTGGAGCCCTTGCAGTTTAAGATTCCATTTGCAAGAGATCCGGAGGCCGCAATTAACGTTGCTTTCATATCTCAGCTTCTGAATGTGCCACTTAGCGAGGTTCATGCAAGTGAGAAGAATCTGATTAGTGCACGTGAAAGGGATCGTCGCACACGGTTCCTTTGTGGTCGTCTAGTTGAATGATAACCTAACAAAAGCCTTTTAGTGATCAATATAATGGACGACTTTTGCCTGCTTCACCACATCTGCACATTCAACATCTACCCCAGGTGGAGCAACTGCAGTGAATACACGCGCCTGATGGTGGATTTTCTGTACCAGGTGGGGAAGGGAGAGAAGTTATGTATGCCTACGTATGTCTTGCGATAAATAGTCCTTATCGCACGTTCTAAGAGAAGGACTGAATCCCTCCCATTCGGCCTACTCATATGCAGGATTGCACTTGAGTTTGGCTACAAACTTGGGGCAGAATTGCTGGTGCCGATCCATTACATCACCGAGACTACTCTCAATCAGATGGATATCGGGCCTCGGCAACGACAAGCCCTACTTGAGGAGAGTGAGGATGAGACGAAAAGTGAAGAGGAAGAGAGTAATGAAGAAGGTGGATTCGAAATAGAAGAAGAAGAAGAGTAGGACGAAGAAGAAGAGGCCCAGGATACGGATGAGAGTCCTCCTACGACTTGAGAGCATGATCCTGATCGGGCTAATAGGGAAGCCCATTTAGTTAGACTTGAGGAGGGCCAGGCCACCCTACGACAGGATATTATCAATCTGCGGGGCCTCGTGAAACATAAGTTTAAGAAAGTAACTCACACTTTGAAGTCTATCATGTGCTTCCTACAGGATAAGGGTGCCCCTCCTCCATCACCAGATTTCGATGAATAGTCCTTTATGTAGTCATTGTTTATTTATTTTTTTACTTGTTCTTGTGTGTAGCCTTCAGAGGCGTAGTAGTTTGGTAGTTATTTTAGTGTTTGAAGCTTGGTTGTAATAGCTCTCATACATTCTCTGTTGTGATCCATGTAATATTGCATGTTGTTTCTTTGAGTTGAGATGTGAATGCTGTGTGGATGGATTATTTGTATGCTTAATCTCTCTAGTTGCACCCTCTGTTGTATGTAGGGTATGCCACCTAAGGGCTCGAGGATTTCGGCCCGTCTTTCTTTTGGCGAGTCGCTTGATGGGGCCCCTCCCCTGAGCGATAGCTACATGGACCCCCGTTCGGGCCTATTTCATCCTGATTCTATGCTGAATTTTTAGTCAGCTTTTGACCCTTCTGCTGGGCCGACTCCTGTGACACCATCTGTAGTACCACCTGTCACACTTTCAGTTCCTAAGCAAAACCGTGCGTCTACGTTGACACCTCATGCATCACGGTCCGCTCCACCTCATAATAGGCTAGAGCAGATGATGTTGTTAGTGCAGTAGCAACAGATACAGATACATCAGCAGCAACAGCAGTACCAGATGCAGCATTAGTAGTTCTTGACCTCCATGGAGGGCATCTTTGCTCAAACGATGGGGGCGACTCCACCTGCTTCACCTATGCACCCTGTTGGGAATGCTAGTGCTAACGGCACATTTGAGCGATTCCAGCGCTTGCGGCCTCCCACTTTCACGGGTACTCACAGACCCGAGGAGGCCGAGTACTGGATTGACTACATCTCTAAGATGCTGAGGCCACTTCACTATTCTGAGGTGGAGTAGGTCGAGCTTGCCACCTTCATGTTTGAGGAGGCCATTTTATGGTGGGATAGTGTTCTCCGCACTATTGCAAAGGGATTTGAGTGGACGTGGGAGGCATTTGAGGCTCGCTTCCATGAGAAGTATTTCTCGGTCACCTACCGACATGAGAAGGAGAGTGAGTTCCTTCGCCTCTGTCAGGGAGGGATGTAGGTCACAAAGTATGAGAACCAGTTTATGGAGCTGGGAAAGTATGCTCCTTTGCTTCTAGGTGATCAGCCGATGCGGATGCGGCATTTTTCAGAGGGTCTGTAGCTCGAGATTCGATCGAAGATGTGTTGTACGAGCATCTCTTCCGAGTTGGTGGACATGTCCCTACGAGCTGAACGGGATGGGGATAAGTTGTCCCATATGCGAGCACCTACAGCTCCCAGGCCACGACTTGATCTTTCGAGTAGACCATTTCTTGGAAAGAGGCCATGGGTATATTCTCCTGCCCCTGTGAGGCGACCGGACGTGTAGTGCAACTACTGCAAGAAGCCAGACCACATTGAGATGACTTGTTTCACTAGGATGAGGGACAGTGGATTCTCGCCGCCCCAGAGGATCAACTGCCAGTTCCCTCAGGCCCTATCAGCACCACCCCTTCGAGCAGCACTAGCTCACCCATCTTTCAGGCCATCTACTCCTCACTTCAGGCCACCACAACAGCCCATGGTACCTCAACCGAACTGTCCACAGCAGGCTTGGGTTCATGCGCTTACAGCTGAGGTGCCCAAGGTAGAGTTAGCACCGAGATCTTTTAAGGTTCCAGATCATATTCAAGGTATGCCTGTCTTTTTATTGGTGGACACTAGGTCCACTATTTCGATCATCTCTTACGCTGTGGTCAAGCGACTAGGATTGGATACTGCTTCTACGAAGGGAGTGAGACTCACGATAGCTATAGGTACCTTTTCGGACATCACACAGACCTGTGAGTCTTACTCAGTAGATTTGGGTAGCAGGACAGTGGTTGTTGACTTGATTGTCGCTCCAGTGTATCACTACGACATTATTTTGAGAATGCATTGGCTCACCAAGATGAGAGCAGAGATTGACCTGAGGGCACGGTCTTTACATTTTCAGTTCAGGTCAGTTGGTCCTGTCGAGTTAGTAGCTACGCTTCTTTGTTAGAGAGTATTGATGATTCGTCGTTGGGAGATACGCCTGTGGTTCATGACTTCATGGACGTATTTGAGAAGATCTCGTGACTCCCTCCTTAGCGCGAGATTAACTTTACTATTGATCTTGTGCCTGGTGCATCACCTATTTCCTTGTCGAAGTATCGTATGCCTCCATGTGAGATGGAGGAACTGAGGAGACAGATTGATGTGTTGTTAGAGGCAGGCTTCATTCGACCAAGTGTGTCACCTTGGGGAGCGCCTGTATTGTTTATGAAGAAGAAGGATGGTTCCTTGCGATTATGTATTGATTATTGTAGGTTGAACCAGGAGACAGTGAAGAACAAGTATCCCTTGCCCAGGATTGATAATCTGTTCGATCAGTTGAAGGGGGCACGATATTTTTCGAAGATAGATTTGTAGTTAGGGTATCATCAGTTGCACGTTAGGGATGAGGACGTGTAGAAGACCACATTCAGGACTAGTTTTGGTCATTACGAGTTCCTTGTGATGTCATTTGGACTCACAAATGCCCCGGTCGTGTTCATGGATCTGATGAACAGGGTATTTCGACCATTTTTGTACTAATTTATCATTATATTTATAGACGACATTTTAATATACTCCATAAGTCGAGAAGAGCACGAGGAGCACCTAAGAGAAGTCTTGGATACTCTCAGGAAGAATAAGCTTTTGCATAGTACAAGAAATGTGACTTCTGAAAAGAAGAAGTTAAGTTTGTGAGACATGTGCTGTCAAAGGAAGGTATAGCAGTCAACCTCGCTAAGGTAGCTGCGGTTCAGGATTGGAAGTAGCTCGGTTCAGTTACTGAGGTGAGGAGTTTTCTTAGTCTGGCAGGGTACTATTGACGATTCATTTGGGACTTTTCCAAGATTGTCAGACCGTTGTCTCAGTTGACACGGAAAGATTTGAAGTTCGCCTAGAATGAGAAGGTCGAAACATCTTTTTAGGAGGTGAAGGACAAGTTGACGTCTGCCCTTGTGCTAGTATTGCTAAAGTAAGGGGTTAAGTATACGATATATACTAACACCTCTCACATTGGTCTGGTTTGTGTCCTTATGCAGAAGGACAGGGTGATTGGTTACGCCTCGAGACAGTCGAGGAAACATGAGGAGAATTACCCTACACACGACCTAGAGTTGGCAGCTGTCATTTTAGCATTGAAGCTCTAGAGACATTACCTCTACAGAGAGGAGTTCGAGCTCTTTTGCGACCATAAGATCCTTAGATATATATTCTCTCGGCTAGACTTGAATATGAGGCAACGCCAATGGATGGAAACCTTGAAGGACTTTAAGTTCGAGGTCTCCTACCATCCGGGCAAGGCAAACCTTGTGGCAGATTCGTTAAGCCACAAGAAGACTATAGAGTTTGTGGCTCCGCTTATGATAGCTGAATGGGACATGGTGGAGTTTCTACAAGACTTTGAGCAAAAACTCACGGTGGAGGAGCCGTACGAGGTTATCGTACACATTCGAGTATAACCCCTCATTGATGGCAGGATTATCAAGGCTCAAGCAGACGATAAGCTATTGGCAAAGATGAGAGAGCGGGTGACGATAAGCTATTGGCGAAGATGTGAGAGCGGGTTGGTACAGATGAGGACTCTGAGTGGAGTGTTGGTACGAATGGAGGCTTACGTTATCGTAGCTGCCTATACGTCTCAGATGTTCCTGACTTAAGACGGGAGGTTCTCGAGGCAGCCCACAGTTCAAGGCTTACGATGCATCTAGGTAGCACAAAGATATATCAAAACATGAAGAGATCATACTGGTGGGATAATATGAAGGTTCACATTGCAGAGTTTATGTCTCGCAGTCTCATGTGCCAGCAGGTCAAGGCAGAGCATCGTCGACCTCCTGGACTGCTTCAGCCCATGCCCATAGCCAAATGGAAGTGGGATTTTATCTCTATGGATTTTATTTCAGGGTGATCGTCAACTGATTGACGAAGTCAGCTCATTTTGAACTCTGCAGACGAGTTGGCCAGATTGTACATCAAGGAGATTGTACGTTTGCATGGAGTTCCCTTGGAGATTGTGTCTGACAAAGTACGCGATTCACATCTATCTTCTGGACTCGTATCTAGGAAGCGATGGGTGTGAAGTTGAAGTTCAGTACTTCATTCCATACACAGACAGATGGGCAGATGGAACATGTGAATCAGGTGCTAGAAGATATGTTAGGAGCTTGTGTCTTGGATTTCAAGGACAGTTGGGATGATTGTCTTCCTTATACAGAGTTTTCATATAACAACAGCTTTCAGGCGAGTATTGGCATGGCTCCCTATGAGGCACTGTATGGTCGCCCGTGTAGAGCATCGCATTGCTAGGCAGAAGTGGGTAAGAAGACTCTGATTGGCCCAGAGTTGGTTCAGGCGACCTCAGAGAAGATCGACATTATTAGGCGACGACTACTATTAGCACAGAGCAGGCAGAAGAGCTATGCAAATACGAGATGGCGACTGCTTGAGTTTAAGGTTAGGGACCATGTATTCCTTAAGGTTTCCCCCATGAAGGGAGTCCTTCGTTTGGTAAGAAAGGGAAGCTCATGCCGCGATTCATTGGCCCATTTCAGATACTTAATCGAGTGGGGGCAATAGCGTATTGCCTTGCTTTGCCCACACCACTTTTAGGCGTGCATAACGTATTCCATGTGTCTATGTTGAAGAAGTACATTCCTGATCCTTCGCACATTATCAGTTAGGAGCAGGTGCAGTTGAGCGAGGATGCCACGTATGTACTATAACCGACACGTATCCTGGACAGGAAGAAGCAGGTACTACATAATAAGATCATCCCACTTATGAAGGTACTGTGGATGCATCACAGTGAAGAAGAGGCTACTTGGGAGACTGAAGCTGAGGTCAGAAAGAACTACCCTCAGATCCTTGAGGAGTACAAAAAGGTACAAATTTCAAGGATAAAAGTTTTCATTAAGGGGGGTAGATTATAACGTCCTGGAAAAATCCATATGAAGACCCAAGTACCACCTCTAGCAGAAATCGCTTAGGATCAAATCCTTTAGAAATTTATCGAGAATTAACAAACACTAAACTAGATTACCTATAAAATTAACACTAATCACTTTAAATATGATCTACAAGACCCAAAACCTATAGAATTATTAACGCTACATCACCCTGAAATCTAGGATCCATCTCTAAACCCGGTTGCTCTCGAGAGCATTCGAAAACTTCGTATTAGACCTGGACCACACGTCAAAAGTCCGATAGCGATGAACTTAGACAATTATGACCGCCTAGTTGGACATGACAATCACCTCAAAAATTAACTCTAAATGATGTCTTGGGACTATTTTCTTGAGTCCGGAGTGAAGAGTGTGAGAACGTGAAGTTTTTTATGAAATTAAATATAAATTTAAGTAATCTGAGTCGTGTCGCTTGCGGACCAATTATAAGCGTTATAACCGTTAGATTCTGACCCAAATACACCCTCGGATCAGGGAAGATGTCCCACACATGCCAATGTACTTGTGGCCCTGATCGAGTTTCAGTGACCGTTGAACTGAAACTGGTCCACCACGGTCGATCTAAAAACCCAATCGGACTGAAAACTTAACTTCATCAAGATCCAATATTTGTGAGCTTAAGTCCAACCGCATTCAGTAAAAGGACCTCTAGAAATGCTCCGTTGGATCGGAACAAGCCTGATTTGGATATAACCTAAGTATACTATGGCCTTGGGACTATTTTCGTTAGTTTTGGGCCTATATAAGGACCTTAAACACCCTCTCTCAAATCCCATACGAATTTTAAATCCTAGCAAAGATACGAGAGAGAAAAGAGAGAGAAAGTGAGAGAGAAATTAGAGATTTTTACTAGGGATTCTACCCTGCCTCTCTACGTGCCTAATCCACCTATCTGAATCATTATTCCGACAATTCTAATACCATACAAAGGTAAGAAATCTTAACCCTAACCTGTTCTAGGGTTTCCAATAGTCTAAGTAATGATGTAGCTAACCTATTTCACATTCTAGGTTGTCAATCCGTCGTTGGCAAAGACTTATCGGCTAAATCATATCTGTTACACGTTTACCAGCGTAAGGTGCAGACTATATACATTTATATTATGATTTTCAAGACTTTCAATGTTAGATAATAATTTATTACTGACGTGGGTGCTATTACACATGCTAAATGCACTATTTGTTTCGTTTTACGTATATGTATAACCTATGTTGTAAATAGAGTATTTCATGTGTTTTTTGAAATATTTGTATACATTTGGAATTTGATTTTATGATTATCATGATTAATTGTCATGGGTATATGATTGATATGTATGCGACAACTCCTTAGTAAAAGGATTTGCCCTAATACGTAATACGGCCGACATATGTGATGTATGTTGAAACGTGTAGTCTAAGTGTTTGTGAAAATATCCGAATAGGTTAGTAGTTAGTAAAGTGAGGTTTATATGGGAGTTGAGATACAAATCCCAACTACCTTACTTGTGTGTATGATTTCCTCCATGAATTGTTTAGCTTAATTATTTATGTTAATTATGTGTATGATTTCCTTCATTTACTGTGTATTTACATTTAAGTTATATTCCATAACATGTTCGTATGATTGTAGGATTTGATTTAAATATTCATTATCGTTATTGCACGTGATTGGGACTATATCACAGTCCAGGTAATCGGTAACAGTTCTTGAACTGGTGGTTGAGGTTATTTTTGCCACGCAGGATGTATTCGACGAATTCGAGCCGTACTTGGGATGTTTAACAGTGCTTAGGCTACACAGAGTGTTTATGCATTTCATGTCGATCAACTCAATGTGCGATCGTCCTAGTCGAGCTCATCAATTTATCCGATTGACCGATGTATGTTCATCATGTTTGGATGCTACTGTTTGAATCTAAGGTACTAAACTCACCAGTGAAACCCTATTAACCTTGGTACTTCAATCCCCTAAGACTCATGAGCTAGACATGGCAGTATGGGACAGCGTGGTCGAGCTGTCGGCCTACGCTGGAGCGACGAGCCTCCCCGTAGTGAGCAGTAAGCAACCCAGACTCGTGAGACGAATATGGTGGTATGGGACACGGTATTCACGCTGTCATCCTACATTGATTGGTTACGAGCCCTTTGTAATGACCTCGAGCATACCTTGAAACTGCATTGAGGCGACGAGCCTTATTGTAGCCTCTAGGGTATAACCAAACCTGTATTGATTGGTGACAAGCCTTTTACAGTGATCTAGAACTATAACATTATATGAAATTTACTAGGACTAACGACCCTAGAATGGATCATTGTTTGGGTATTGATATAAGGGAGGTACCTTAGCTTTCTAATCCTTCTGTATGAAAAGGACTAATAAGAACTTGGTAATCATACTCATAACATCACACTGCATGTGCCGTTGGTGTTGATGTAGAGCACAGTGGTAGTGATTCATGCCACGATCGTTAGATTTTGTCACAAGAGGGAGTGCAGGCGAGGGCATGCATCATTACCTCATATCATCCTTACAGCCTTAGCGCGGGGCTTCTGCTCCTTGCGAGAATGGAATGCCCAGAAGGGACACAGATAAAGTGACCAGGTTATCTTACACGGCGAAGCTTAACCCCCAGACTGGAGCAGTTTCAGCTTGTCTTTTGGCCCCTTGGACGTTGTAATTGCTTTTCTGTTGGATTGATTGGGAGAGTGGTTCGCATATGATCTCTTCGTTTACGGCTCTTAAAAAGAGTATCTAGGACATGTCTGATTGTACTGCTTTATCATTACTACTTGATAAAATTGATAACATGTTAACCTTTGTTATATAGTTCCACTGAGTTGATCACTCACTCCCATGTTCTGGGACGGTGCTTAAACACTAACCAGACTCTGACTTAGTTATAGGTGATGATGTGACACTCGATGCAGAGCTGGAGTATGAGGATGATGAGGAGGCGTTCTCCTTCATGCAGTTCTCAGGCGGGTTCATTTGAGTCATGTCCTGATTGACGGGGATTCAGGGCTATATTTGTAGTGGTCTATCACATTTTGATATTTGTATTTTGAGACAAATACTTGTAATTATGACCTGGCAGAGCATACATATCTTGGGGACTTATATTGGTATATATATTTCTTCAGTCTTCCACTTGCGTATTTTAACTGTCCCTAGATTATGTTTGCTATTTTGGCTTAATCTATTTCATGTTTTATGCACTAATATAAACAACATTCATCCATCATAAAAAATGTAGCATTAGTGATGTTTTGGAACTCGGGAGCTCAGTTATGCTCGACCCTTGAATTTCAGGGTGTTATAGCCACATATACACTACAATGGGCCTGTAACATGAGCCTTATATGTAAGTGTTATGATTTCATATCCCTTTGGTTGTCAAATTTTGTGGTGCCAAAACCTATATCTATGTCTTGTATATCCTGTGTTTCATGGTTGAGACTATTCATTTCTTCAAAACATCGTATTTTAAGACAAGAACTTAAATGAAGAAAGTTTCAAGTCATGGATGAAGAATTCAAGAATAGAAGTCTCCAAGTATGCATGTTCAAGATTCAACCAAGTACAAGTATTGTAGAAGACTTTATCAACTCAAGAAAGGATCAAGTTCGAGAAGGCATACTATAAGATTCGTATTTTCTCAAGCTTCTCTTAAGGGTCATCTGAGTGTACAGACTATCAATGTCCATCTCGCTTTTAAGGTTTGTTTGACCTTAGATTGACCTTAGGATGAGCTTTACTGTAGGTCATTCTGGATATATAATTCGTATATTTTAATATACTTATTTGGGCTGTTCCAAGACCAGTCCTAGGGATTTCAAGACCAGTTCTAGCTTTGCTACGACCATTCTTAAGTTTTTCAGGACCAGTCCTAGGTTGTTGAAGATTTTTGAATTTTTCTGGTTGTCCTACGACCAGTCCTGTGAGCTGTACGACTCGTCCTTCGACCAGTATTAGCCCTACAACTCAAACTCTAGCAACTAAATTGGGGGTCCTACGACCAGTCGTAGGTGACCCACGACCAGTCGTAGGTGGCCCACGACCGGTCATAGACTACCTAAGACTAGTCGTGGAACAGCTAATCCTTATCCCGCGGAAATCTTTGAAAATCTTTGAAGCTACGACCAGTCCTAGGATCCTAAGAACAGTCATAGATGGGATTTTTCAAGCTATAAATAGAGCACAAACTTTAGAGTTTTTTAATTCAATTCAACTCTATTCAAGCATTCTTTAGGCTATACTCTGAGATAAGTTTGTGTTGTTTTTAAGCTACTTTGTGCTCATTTAATATTCATTTTGTTAGCTTGTTTATTATTTGATTTTGATCTACATTCCAATCTTATTTGAAAAGGGAAATTTCTGATATTCCTTCTTGGATTCAAAATCAAATAGAACTAGCCCTTTTGATTTAAAATCAATTAGACTTAGAGCCATTCTTAAAGTGAGTATTGGACTTTGAACGTTGAATCGAACTTCTACTCCGATTGGTTCTACCGGGCTACTTCAAAAGGAGATTCAGGTATTTTACATTTGTGTAATTTACCTTCTTTGGTTTTGTTTGAGATTTGCTAGAAAAATCTCATTGTGTGGTTATCTGAGGAGAGCCAAAAAACTCATACTGTGTGAGTTTTTGGATTGTGTAAGCCCGTGAAAAAAAGACACAATTGTGAAGGTTTTAGGTGAACCTGTAAAACTTATTTTGATAGTGCATGCTAATATCCCCTGTGTGAGGATATTAGGAGTAGAGTAGCATTCTGTGTGGCTGTTGGATAACAATTGGTGTACCCACAGGCGAACCACTATATATCGTTGTGTTGTGGATGTGTTTTACTCACTCATACCTTTATTCATTCAGTTTTGTGGATTACATTTGTGGATGAATATTGTAATCATTTTATTTCAAGCAAGTGTGGGGAGTGTTGTAATAACTTAGGATTTATTTCTGCAAGTTATTTTGGTTTCCTTGCCTTTTATTTATTATTGGTCTGTGATACAAAGGACGTTCTAGAAATAAGGTTGTCCTACCTTAAACCTTTGGTTTTTGGTGTAAGGTTGTCCTTAGAACTGATATGGTATCATTCTCTCAAATCTAGTTTATTGAGATTGATTTTTTAATTCAGCATTGTGCTTTATTTCTTTTATTATTCCGTTGTTATAAGTTTTATTTGGCATTGCCCTATTCACTCCCCCCCCCCCCCCCCCCCCCTCTAGGGTATATAGTTAGGCCCTTTCATTATATACATCACAAGGGGCCACATCTCATGGGCCTTATATACATTACATTAGGCCTCAATAATCGAAATCGGCCTCTATAAACGGATTGGGCCTCGATTAAACGGAATCGACCTCAATAATCGGAATCGGCCTCGATAAATGGAATCATCCTCGACAAATGTAATCGGCCTCAACATACAGAATTGACCTCGACCAAATGGAATCGGCCTCAACCAAACGGAATCAGCCTCGATAATCAAAATCGGCATCGAGAAATGGAATCAGCCTCGACAAAAGGAATTGGCCTCGATAATCGAAATCGGCCTCGACAAATGAAATCGGCCTCGACTAAACGGAATCGACCTTGACAATTGGAATCGACCTCGAAAATTAATATAGACCTCGACAATCAGACTCAGCCGCGACAATCAGAATCGACCTCGACAATCAGAATTGACCTCAACAATTAGAATCGACATGGCAAAGGGCCTAAGGGAAGGTCACAATGTGGACATCTAACCATCATTGCCCATCAATGTGAACATTTAACCATCATCGCTCTCAAGGAGTAGCCCACATAAAGCCAAACGTATCGTGGGCCCATGGCCTTGTACAATGACTCAATACACATCACTGTGGGCCTAACTCATAGGCCGCATCTACATCATAATGTGCCACATCTTAGGGTTGAAAACCCATCTTAATGGGGTCACATCACATGGGCTACATCATAACGGGCTGCATTACATCAAGTGGACCACATCACATGGGCCCCACCAATGGGCCTCAACACATCAAGTGGGCCGTATCAATGGGCTGCGTCAATGGGCCTAAAACATAATAAATTAGCCGCATTAATGGGCCACACCAATGGGACTTAAACACATCAAGTAGGCCGCATCAATGGGATGCACCAATGGGCCTCAAACACATCAAGTAGGCCGCATCGATGGGCCTCATATACAACATATCAGGCCTCACCATCTAGGCCATAAATACATCACAACGGGCCACACCCATGTGCTTTGAATACATTACAATGGGCCTCACCCATGGGCCTCGAATACACACATTCTACCTCCTCCATGGGCCTTAAATACATCACATTAGACCTCGCCCATGGGCCTCGAATACATCACATTGGGCCTTGACCATGGGCCTTGAATACATCACATTGGGCCTCACCCATGGGCCTTGAATACATCTCATTGGGCCTCACCCATGGGCCTTGAATACATCACATTGGGCCTTGCCCATGGGCCTTGAATACATCACATAGGGCCTTGCCCATGGGCCTCGAATACATCACATTGGGCCTCAACCATGGGCCTTGACGCTAGGCCTCATATAAAGTGAGTGGGCCGCATCATATGAGCGTCATACATATCAAGTGGGCCATATCACATGGGCCGCACCAGTGGGCCTTATATACATCAAGTGGGTCGCATCCACAGGCCACACCAATGGGCCTCATAAAGATCAAGTCAGGCCCACTCTTATGTATTTTGAGATCCGACCTATTCATAAGTTAACATAGAGGTAAATGAAGTGAAAACCAAATATCAGCTTGATTGGAACTACCGTGACTTCTAAGAAGTTTGAATGGAGGATGTCACTGTCCCCATTAATTTTCAATGGTGCGGTCCGCTTGAACTTTAGATCTGAGTCATTCTTTCGCCCATGCCATAAAATGATATCTCAAAATGGTGGGATGGAATGGATACAACACATGCATCATGGTGGGTCCCACCGTCCAAGGGTTGGACGGTGCGGATAGTGTGGATATAAGACTCATACATCGTGGTGCAGCCCAACACATGAGGTTGGTCCCACACTTGCTGATGTCACTACAACAGCTATATAGCTAGTGTGACTGAGCAAATGGATGGTTTGGATGTAACAAATACATCATGCGGACCTACAGAACTCTCTAGCGTTAACCAGCAAGCAGGTAGGGTCCCCATCGTCCAGATAGACGGTATGGATGAAATACATACATGAGGTGGGTCCCACGTGGTGGGCTACCCATATATATAATATATTATATTATAATGATAGTTATTATTATTATTATTATTATTTATTATATACATATATATATATATATATAAATATATTTTTAAAGCCAGCGTCCATACCCATGGTCCTCCCAATTTGAATGGACTGTGGATTATCCACAAAGGGTCCATGTGATGTATGACAGGGATGTAAGACATGTATATTAATGTGGCCCCACCCCCACATGTGCCACATGTGTGGGGGGGCCCACATCCAAAATGAATGGAGGTAGGATACAACGCATACCTCGCTGTCAGACCTGTAGAATTTTCTGATGTTGCTGTTTTGGAAACAGATGAACGGTGTGGGCAGAGTACATATAACAAGGTGCGTACCACTATCAAATGGTTGGGTTGTTAGGATATAACGTACACCTTATGATTAGCCCACTATCTAGAAATATGGATGGTGAGGATCTGAAGCATACATCATAGTGGTCCTCACAGCACTGTCTAAATGGACGGTGTTGATAAAGCCCATACATCAGCGGTCGGCCCTACCTAGAAAGTACTGGTGGACGGCTAGATTGTGTGGATTTACTGATCAGGTGGGTCACATCATCACAAAAAAAAAGGGGAAGAAAGAGAGATAGAGACGTGAGAAGGAGAGGGACCCCTCCACTATGGGCCCTCCCTATACATTGCATACATCAAGTTAAGTCTCACCATACGTTGGCCCTCAAATCATCAAATCCAAACCAAAAATCACCCACATAAGATCTTCTCATCCTCCTTCCACCAAAGCATCCTAGAAAAATAATGGACGAACTTCAACGGTTGGGATGGACTTTGGATGGTGGGATTGGGTGGTAGGGAGGTGGGCCACACTAACTTCTTCCTCTCCTTAGAAAACCATGGATGGTGCTTGCTTGGGAGAAAATAAGAGAGATATGAGAGAGAGAGGTGATGGGTGGATGGAGTGGGTATTATAAGAAATAAGAATGGGAAGTATGGGTTGGTTTGAATTTGGTGTAAAGGTGAAATGGGTGGGGAGAGAGAGTGTTGACTTGGGGAAAAGAGGGAATGGGTGCATGTACTTGGGATAGGGTAAGGTGGCATTAGGTATGGAGGGTGTACTTGACTTGATTGATGTAACAGGTCATAAAGATTCTCTCAAAATTTGCAACACGTGACATTTCTTCAGAATGAACGCGTGCCCTTATCTCCTTGCCCGGGTTTTGCCTCGATGTGCGAGACGCGGCGTCAGAACCGTAGTGATGGAGCAGTTGTAAGGATACGAGTTTTGAGTCGAGTCGACTCCAATATATGGGACATAACTCAGGATCGTGCACAAAGGCCAATAATAAATCACGGGCCATTGGAATTCAACCGGGAGGACTGCGGAGGTAAACAGAATGGTAGGAGCTAGGATACGGGTCTCACATATTGAGTAAACTCCGTGGGGCCCACTGTCATCCATGCATTTTATTCACTCTGTCCATCCATTTTATCAAGTAATTTTAAGCCTTCAAACAAAAAATGAAGCATATAAAAGTTTAAGTCGACCACGCCACTAGAAAAAGTGTGAATTGAACATTTACCGTTGAAAAGTTCTTAAGAGCCATAGATGTTTTATATCAAGCTGATATTTGTGTTTTCCCTTCATCCATGTCTGTGTAATCCTATGAACAGGTTGGATGACAAATAAAAATCAATGGGGGCCTTACAAAGGTTTCAATGGTGGAAATCAATATTTCCACTATTTCCTGTTGTAAGGTACATTTAGGCTTTGTATATGCTTCAATTTTGGGCTTAACTCCCAAAATGATCTGGAAAAATAGATGGACGGTATGGATAAACCACATGCATTCATGGTGGGCACAACTTAGTTTAGTCAGTATGATTGGAGCGTACAGAGTAGCTCAATATGCAATCCTATTTCCATTCTGATGGACCTGCTATGGTGTTAATTTGAAATCCAATTCCACCATCAAGGGGACTTAAAATCACTCCCAACATGATTTATATGTTTTATCCATGCCGTATATACATATGTTCAAGTCATTTTAGAGAATGATCCCAAAAAATGAGGCAGATCCGACGCTTAAGTGGACCACACCACAAGAAAAAGTGGAGATTGAAGGCATACTTTCAAAAACTTCTTGGGTTTCACAGAAGTTTTGGATCAATCTGATATTTGTATTTTCCCTTCTTCGTCCAGGTCTGAATGACTTTATGAATAGGTTGGATGGTAAATAAACATCATGGGGAGCCCTAGGAAGGTGTCAACGCCGAGCATCATTGTTCCCACTATTTCTTTTGGTGGGGTTCACTTGAGCTTTGAATCAGCCTTAGTTTTGGGGCCATGCCTTCAAGTAATATGAGAAAATGGATGAATGGTGTGGATAAAACAAATACATGATGGTGAGGGACAAAAATCTTTGCCATCTATAGATGCCCATGCCTTGTGGTACGCTACACAATCTAAGTCCGTTCCAGGAGATATCGATCTTTCCTTAGAACTAGACTATTTTTTGAGAACCGGTGCCGGAGGGACACCAACAGTGATATTTTATGGGGCCACACGTTGATGTGTGTGTAAGATCAAATTCGACCATTATATGTGTAATCAAATCCGACCATTAGATGTGTAATCCCATGGTAAGATAGTAGCCAAAAACTGAAGATGATATGTTATTAATTTGAGCCACATAAAGAAAATAAGTTGAGAGAGAGAGATCCACCCTCGATTTTTAGGGGGCCCACTATAATACTATAATATGTATGTAAAAATCAATTACACCCATTAGATGTGAAACCAAAAGATTGGTTTAAAGGCTAACAAATCAAGCTTACATGTGATCCAAGTGGCTCACATTTAGGGAACAGTGTAGAGGCTCAGGTTTTCCGATAAAAATTTTCCAATAAGTGTGGCCCAACTGAAATAAAGATGGGCAGATTTTTTGGCCCTAGGTCAAACAGAGGGTGACTCACCTGATGGTTGGGGTGGATTTCACTTTAACACCACAGTGAGGCCCACCCAAGCTGGGTACTCCTTTTGCAAAGTAACCTTGTGCAGCTTCTCTCTGCATAAGAGCATTTATTAACATTAGTTAATATGTAAATTAGGCGATGGATGTCAGGAGAAAATGGGTGAATCAGAAAGATGCATACATGTGATGTATTTGTGCAGTGCACTAAATGTATGAGAAATTTGGTCCATTAATTAGGTAGGATTTTTTTTAAAACATATGATTAATGGTATGTGTCGGGGGAAAAATATAACAAGTTCTTCAGTCGGCTCAAGTGTCAGAATAGTGAAGCAATGGCTTGGACTCATTGGACGTCGAGTCTAGATAAAGCTCAAAGTTCATAAAATGCTGAATGGAGAGACATAGCTCAGATCATGAGGCTCCCAGCTCGATGGTAGCTTGAGCATCCTGAGCTAGAAAGCGAAACCTCTAAGAGAGGAAGTGCACCTCAAGGCTCAATCAAAGGCCCCACAGAGGAAAGCCTAAGACGACCTAAGATCAGTTGGGCTTAGAATCGCCTGAGCTTTAGTCCGATTTAAAGATTGAGTCAGCCAATAAAGCAGGTGGATATTAGCTGTAAAACTTGTCTTGGCTCGACCATGATAAGAGTCAATCAAGCTATATTGTTCCATATCTGGAAGTTACCTAGTAAAACTCTGGATTTCTACTCGAGATTTTTAGGAGATAGGCTAAAAGATCTCTGAGAATTCGGGAATATTAGGGATTAAGGATCTTAAGAGATCCATAATCTATTCTAATTACCGAAGCTTATGGTGCACAACATCATTATATATACAAAAGCCTTCACCATAAAAGGTATGTAAAATTTCTTGCCCTAAAAACCTTTAATCTAAGACCTAGGTTTTGACTTAAGCATCGGAGGGTCCCTTAGCAAAGTCAGGGTCACCTTTTTCCTTCTTCCTGTGCAGGCCTAAGGGTCATTACAGAAGTAAGCCAAAAACAATATTAACAGTTTGGCACCGTCTGTGGGAAGCGATACGAAAACTCATTTTCTCAAAGTATTAAGTAATCTCCAATAGGAAAAATAAGGAGAATCGTTCAAAACGTGCCCAGTGAGGTCCCTGTCATTGGACCACCGATGACAGAAGGCCCGCCCGATACAAATGGAGCCCAAGGGGCCCAGAACCAACCTGATAATCAACGAGGTTCTATGGCCCATTAGGCAACCTTTGTTTCGACCAGACACACTCAACGGAATCAAGGAAACGGATAGTTGGATAAGGAGGTCCAATAACTCAGGACCAATATTAACTACATGAGACAAATGCTAGAACTAATCCATTACCAACAGGTCCAGCTGCATCAACAGGACGATGGTCTGGCGAATGCCCACGATAATTCGTCAATCCTCAGCCTGTTGAACCATGAACTGTCCCTTAGCAAAGCCAAAATCAGGGTCTAGTTGAGCAGGCACCGTCCCATATCTTCGTGACTGCCCCGCTACCTACCACCGATCTACGACATGAAATAGATCAAGGAGACATAGCAAGCCCTCGGTTGAGGGAACGACTGATAGTGACAAACCCTGGAAGGCTAAGCTGTAGGACATGAAAGGAAATGCAGGAGGAGATCACAGATATGAAGAAAAATCGCTACGCCAATCAAACGAGACCCGAGGCGAAGGCGTCCTCATTCACAGACGACATCATGTAAGCTCGGCTATTGAAGTGATTCCACCTTCCTCAGATCACGCCATTCACCATCAAAATTGATCCAACTAGCACAACGAGTCCTTTTGGATTTATATGGAATTGCACAATGCCTCGGACACTAGACGGCCCTTTTCTCCCACTTTGGCCGACATAGCTCAGCTTTGGTTCAAGCAGTTGAAACTAGAGTCCATTAGCTAGTTTACGGAGCTCAGCGATGTTTTCCTAGCCAATTTCATTAGTGGGAAGAAAAAATTAAAGTCATCTACGCATCTAAACAATATAATTCAAAAAGAGGGAGAACTACTTAAGGATTATATCAAACGCTTCAATTTTGAGTCGCTCCAAGTTCAGAAGCATTCAGATGAGACAACTGTAACATCCCGAAAATTGGGGGGTCGAGCAAAAACCCAACTCCCGAGTTTCAAAATATTATTTATGCAACATAGATATGTATGATTGAATGTTGTCTGTGATAATGTATTAAACATGAGTGAGATTAAGCCAGAACAGCATATCATACTCCAGAGACAGTTAAATTCACAAGCGGAAGACTGTGATAGTAGGTATAACATATATAAACTGTTGTATGTCTCCAGAGTGTGAACATGTTACCAAGTTATATACATACATGTATACTTCAAAAGTAAACAAAAGAATATACATGAGAGCTCTAAAAATATAAAATGACAAGTGTCAAGGTATCTAATCAACCTCCCTGTAATCCCGTCAATCAGAACACGCAGAAAGGAGGAATCCTCCTCCTCATCATTAAGTCCAGCTCCACTTCTCAAGCAGCGCCATCATCTGCAATCACAAAAGGGACTGGTGAGTGTCCGGAAACACCATCCCGTAACGTGGGAATGAGTAGCTAACTCAGTGGAATAATAGAGCAAGGATTAACATGTTCTCAAATCAATCATGCGATAATAGTAAAGCAGTAAATCAAACAATCCTAATACTGTTGTTAATGCAATATGACATGACGTGATGTATGCCCTCACCGACGATCTCCCTCATACGGCACCATCTTACGACCGCGGCATGCCACACTCCCTAAAGTGCTCCACATCTTTCAGGCACATGCAATGTAATGGTGATATGATTTTCAAGTTGTTATTAGTCCATTCAAACAGCAGGATTGGGAAACTAAGGTACTTCCCTTATATCAATCCCAACACAGATCCTTTCTAGGGTCGTCACTCCTAGTAATCTCATACGATGTATATTTTGTAGGTCGCTGCAAGGGCTGTCAGGGCTGTTGCACGCACTTGTTGCTCAGATCCCCCATCACCTTATCAATACAGGCCTACTGTACTTTACTGCTACTGAAGGGTCGTCGCCTCCCGTAGACTCAGAATACGCTCGCGGTCACTACAAAGGGTTGTCAGGGCTGTTGCACGCACTCGTTGCTCCGCTCCCCCATCACCTTATCAATGTAAGCCGACAGCAAAAATATAGTGTCCCATACCACCATAATCTGCTCACGAGTCATAGGTACTCACTGGTCACTACGGGGAGGTTTGTGGCCCCAGCGTAGGCCGACAGCTCGACCACGGTGTCCCATACCACCATGCCCGGCTCATGAGTCTTCGTGAATCAAGGTACCATGGTTAATAGGGTTTACAATGGTAAGTTCAGTACCCTAGGTTCAAGCAGTTATGACTCATATAGGGTGAACATACAACGGCCAGTCGGGTTACTTGACGGGCTCGACTAGCACGATCGCATCTCAAGTTGAACGACATGAAGTGCGTAAAACACTTCGTGTGGCCTAACCACTGCCGCCAACTCCAAAACAAGGCTCGCGTTCATCGACGCGTCGTTCGTGGCAAAGATAAGCCAACCACGAATTCGCTCGGTTACCGACTGCCTGGACTAAGTATAGTCCCAAACACATATGAATCCACATCAGCAATCATGTGAGAGTATTGGAAATGAAACACAATCATGTGAGCATGTTAACACATGTTATATCGTACAACTTAAGTAAATCATCTGACACATGCCTTTCATACATATAATGAAATCGTACATATCGCCAACATATAGGAAATCATTTCCATCAACATATTAATTGAGAATTCAATCTCAATCTAAATCATAACGAAATCATCAAGCACATGTTATAACTTACAACTTAAGCGAATCATCAAGCACATGCATTTCATTCATATCATGAAATCATGCATATGGCTAACATGTAGGAAACCATTTACACCAGCATATTAATTGAGAAATCAATCTCAAACTAATTCATAACACCATTTAACTCAATACATACTAATACAAGCATTTATACAAACACTTACACTACACACTTAAGTCTACATATAGTATGTCGACCCGAAGTGCGTATTTAGGCGAATCTCTTTGCCAAACTAATTATGTACGCATTCCTAACATTCTAATGCGACAACAAATCATGTCAATTACGTCAGCAAAATATGAATGAAATCTATACTTCCTACAAATGACTAAAATGCCCTAAATCTCATATTCTTCGTTGATTTACGAAGCAGGAAACGGACAGTACATGTCAAACGGCGTTGCCGTCGATAATCTACTATTAAAGAACATTGAAAGCTTTAGAAACAGTCAATCAAAGCGTCTAAAATCCACACCATGTCTCTTATAAACGTGTCGTTTCGAACGGAACGTATACGCTTCGTCTATGGCGAATAGAGAACCTGATTTACGAGTTCTATCAGTTTGTATGCTATGAAACGGAAAGAATCCCAAATCAGCAACTTCTAGGGTTATTCCTTACCTGAAAATGTAGAGAAATCACAGGCCAGGTGATCGGAGTGTGTTGTTTAGGCACTTGCAGCAGGTGGCACGAGCAGCAAGAAATTCTCTTCTACTCTCTCTCACAAACTCTCACCTTTTCTCTCTCCCAATCTAGGGCTTTTTGCAAATTCAGATGGGAGAGAGGAGTGAGGGTTTCATCCCTTTTTATAAGCCCAAACTTGTCCGAAATAGGCTCGAGAACAAGTTTCACTTGAGGGGTAACCAAATCGGGGCTGTTTTAGTCCAAAAGGACATTTATGGTGGTCCCCTGGCTGAATGCGGTCGGACTTAAGCTCATGCATACTGGATCTAGCATACATCAAGTTTTCAGTCCGGCAGGGTTCGCAGATCGCACGTGGCGGTCCAGTTTCAGTTCAGCGGTCACCGCACGTAGGTCAGGCCTGCAAATCTCATGATATGAAATAGAAATTTTTCCTGATCCGAGGGTGTAATTTGGCTGAATTCTGATGGTCAGAACGCTTAATACTGACGTGTCAAGTCGTGTGCCAGATTTGAATTTCAAATTCCAAATGTAACCCTATTCTCACTCTCTTCAGTCCGAGCTCAATGAAATAGCCTGTAATTATCGGTTGGACTTGATTTTCGAAATGATTGTCAAGTCCAGCTAGGCGGTTCTAACGGTCTAAGATTGCAGGTATCGGACTTTCGACGCGCGGTCTAGATCCAATACAAAGTTTCAAAGAGGTCCAGAGAACAAACCGGTTTAGAGTTTGATCCGAGGTTTTAGAGTATTATAGCACCATTGATTCTACAAGTTTTGGGTCTTGTAGAACATATTTAAAGTGATCAGGGACTATTTCCCAGCTACTCCAGCGTAGCGCTAGCTGACTTATTCTTAGTTTCTAAAGGAATTAATCCTAAGTGATTTCTTTGGCTATGGAATTGGGTTCTGAGCGATTTCTCAGGTGTTTTAGTTGACCCATTGCCTAAGGACATCTAATCCCAGGTTGGCCAAAATTGGGGTGTTACAATCTACCCCCCTTAAAACACAATTTCGTCCCCGAAATTGGCGAAGGGTAAAGAGTATCTAGCAAGACTTTAGTCTTGACATTCTAAGAAAGGGTCAATCCTATTTAATGACCTAACTGTACGTACATCCTAACTCAACTGTTTCGATCCTGGGGTAGTGGAAAGAGGCCAACCACTCTTCCGCTGCGCCACTCTAATCGAACGGTAGCGTCGACTAACCTAACTGGATTGGACTCAATACGTTCTACCCCCCTTAAAACTTGATTTTACTTAAGGTTGAAGAATCTTTGCATCGATCCGTATATCGGAACGAGGCGCAACTTAGGGGCTATCCTTAACATAAAATGGAAACAACCTTTCTCTACATGGTTTTTCTTACCAATGATGCGTTCTATGGCATTGGTACCTATGATCATAGAGATGAGCCTAATTTCTATTGTGGTTAAGTTCAGGGGCAGATATGAATTGGTGGCAAGATGTCGAATCCTCTATTGGCTTTAAGTCCTTAACATTTACCAAGGGCAAAGAAATAACTTGTGGTTGTAGGTGGTCGGGCCAACACGGAATAATAGTTACGTAATGGGTCTGAGCCGGATACACAAACCTTCTGCCCCACGATGACAGAAAAGCTGTCGTATCAGTCCTCAATCCTAGTCGATACCGATCTTCTTCTTGATCAGAGCATTGGATTCATTGGTAACTACTAGGATTAAGAAGTCGATTCAAACTGCGAATACTTCGCTGATAATTGCATTTCCTTTATTCCGCGTCCCCGAATGCAATAAGCCCTTGGGGAAGGCAATTCTAAGGGACATGCCAGTACATTCTAAGTTCAATCTGAGGGATTTATAAATGTTTCCTGAGAGTGAATGGTTCCTTCCTATGGGCAACAATAGAAGTCTATAAGTCATAAGGGGATCTATCGAAGGAATAAGGTTCTACTTCAACCAAATCTAACCTACAATTCCTTAGCATATACAGGCTTTACACTACTTAAGGTAACTAGTAGGCTAGTCTGTAACTCAGTAGCTATAATCCAAAGCCTAAGATTATACAGTAAATGGCTTTCCTATACCATTTCTACTACAGGAAATTTTTCTATTGATTAGGGTCAAGATTGTCTAACTGGAATTGGATTTCTTATGTCATCAGACCCTTCAAATCTAGAAGTGTTAACTCTAGGTCCAAAATGCCAAGGGCATATGTGGCCAGCAGCGTTTAGTTGTATCTAATGGAACTGCATTCCTAGTCCCATGGCGGGATTGGAAGTGGCATGCTTGGTAGGAGGGTGGGTTGGGATAAAAATTAATTTATAGGCTGAATCTCGGGAGTTACAATACTCCCAATCTAGGGACAATACCTAACAAAAAAATGAACGACATGCACTCCATTCAACAAATTTAAGCTATATTAAGCTCAAACCACAACACAAACACATTTTCTACCTAACAACAACAAAACACAGAAATTTCAAAACAGTAATCAAACAAGTGAAGAACGTGGAGAAATAGGATGGGTAAGTAGGTTTCCATGAGTCTGAGGATCAAATAAAAGGGACTTGAGAGAGAGGATGATGGAAAGGGAGGAAAAGCTAAAATAAACTTAACAATAGGCATGAAAAGCAGAGGAAATGCGGAGAAATGGTTGCCCAAATGGACAGAATGAAATCTAGGCATTGTAGAGGGATGCTTCAAGCTCCCAAAGGCTGGATTTTCAAAAAGAAAAGAGAAGGAAAAAGGGGAATGGAGCTCCACACGATTTTTACCCTTCCATGGAGGATGTGGGAGCTCCAAACAATGAAAATGGAGAAGAAGGGAGTGCCAATGGCTGTGAGTGATGGAGTAGGGTCGGTTGTGACCAAAAATGAGATTGGGAGAGGTTTGACATTGAGATTTGAGGGGAAGGCAGCAAAAATGTGAAGAAAGGAGAGCTTGGAGGGGCATTTTATGAAGGAGGTACGTCTTTTGGGGGGTTTCAAGGTACGACCCGCATACCAGGGGGCTACCCTAGCCCCCAAACTCCTCTAGCCCAAAGGCCAGACCCAACTGATGAGTTTGACCGGCGATGCATCGCCGAATCGGCGATGACATCGCTGGTGAACTTACAAATTGGCCATTAAGGCCATATGGGATGGGTTCCCCCTGCCCTAGGGACTCTAAAAAGGTATGGTTCCCACTTTGGTTCATTGTAAATTGCCCTAGGGAGGCCCAAACATCCATTCGGGGCTTTTCGGGGCCAATCTTCAAACCCAAATACAAACCCCAATCATGCAGCATATGATTTTGGGGTATAAGGAGCTATTACATCCATCTAGCCCATTATTTGCTAAAGAAAACAAAGTTAGAATGGCCTTATGGCCATTTTTCATGAAATTTTACTATTCACTGTAAAATTTTATGAAAGTATGATTTTATGTTATTTTCACATTAGGATTGATGCATAACATGAAATGGACAAGAAATAATTGAAGATTGGAGTGGTGAGAGGAAGAATTTTAAAGATTTTGGATGAAACGGGATTTCTAAGCCCTGGCGATTGAATACAGGGGTCGTGGTTGTCCCACTACCCAAGGATTCACATTTACGGGTTTAGAATCATACAAAGAACGTCTCAACCCACTTACGTACATCCTAGGAGCTATTCGGGTTTCTTTAGGCGACCCTAGATGCGCTACGGACTCGATCACGCGATCGAAATGAATAGACTTCGCCTATTGGCGAATCTGGGATCCTAGAAGTGTTTCTAGACCCTTCTCGCACCCACCTAAGTCAAAGGAAGCGACAGCGTACGTCGCGTGACCATAACCCAGGCCCGGTTTAATCCAAATCATGCTCTGATACCATCTGTAACATCCCAAAAATCGGGGGGTAGAGCAAAAACCTAACTCCCGAGTTCCAAAATGTTATTTATGCAACATAGATATGTATGATTGAATGTTGTCTGTGATAATGTATTAAACATGAGTGAGATTAAGCCAGAACAGCATATCGTACTCCAGAGACAGTTAAATTCACAAGCGGAAGACTGTGATAGTAGGTATAATATATATAAACTGTTGTATGTCTCCAGAGTGTGAACATGTTACCAAGTTATATACATACATGTATACTTCAAAAGTAAACAAAAGAATATACATGAGTGCTCTAAAAATATAAAATGACAAGTGTCAAGGTATCTAATCAACCTCCCTATAATCCCGTCAATCAGAACACGCAGAAAGGAGGAATCCTCCTCCTTATCATCAAGTCCAGCTCCACTTCTCAAGCAGCGCCATCATCTGCAATCACAAAAGGGACTGGTGGGTGTCCGGAAACACCATCCCGTAACGTGGGAATGAGTAGCTAACTCAGTGGAATAATAGAGCAAGGATTAACATGTTCTCAAATCAATCATGCGATAATAGTAAAGCAGTAAATCAAACAATCCTAATACTGTTGTTAATGCAATATGACATGACGTGATGTATGCCCTCACCGACGATCTCCCTCATACGGCACCATTTTACGACCGCGGCATGCCACACTCCCTAAAGTGCTCCACATCTTCCAGGCACATGCAATGTAATGGTGATATGATTTTCGAGTTGTTATTAGTCCATTCAAACAGCAGGATTGGGAAACTAAGGTACTTCCCTTATATCAATCCCAACACAGATCCTTTCTAGGGTCATCACTCCTTATAATCTCATACGATGTATATTTTGTAGGTCGCTGCAAGGGCTGTCAGGGCTGTTGCACGCACTCGTTGCTCAGCTCCCCCATCACCTTATCAATACAGGCCTACTGTAATTTACTGCTACTGAAGGGTCGTCGCCTCCCGTAGACTCAGAATACGCTCGCGGTCACTACAAAGGGTTGTCAGGGCTGTTGCACGCACTCGTTGCTCCGCTCCCCCATCACCTTATCAATGTAGGCCGATAGTAAAAATATAGTGTCCCATACCATCATAATCTGCTCATGAGTCATAGGTGCTCACTGGTCACTACGGGGAGGTTTGTGGCCCCAGCGTAGGCCGACAGCTCGACCACGGTGTCCCATACCACCATGCCCGGCTCATGAGTCTTCATGGATCAAGGTACCATGGTTAACAGGGTTTACAATGGTAAGTTCAGTACCCTAGGTTCAAGCAGTTATGACTCATACAGGGTGAATATACAACGGCCAGTCGGGTTACTTGACAGGCTCGACTAGTACGATCGCATCTCAAGTTGAACGACATGAAGTGCGTAAAACACTTTGTGTGGCCTAACCACGGTCGCCAACTCCAAAACACGGCTCGCGTTCATCGACGCGTCGTTCGTGGCAAAGATAAGCCAACCACGAATTCGCTCGGTTACCGACTACCTGGACTAAGTATAGTCCCAAACACATATGAATCCACATCAGCAATCATGTGAGAGTATTGAAAATGAAACACAATCTTGTGAGCATGTTAACACATGTTATATCGTACAACTTAAGTAAATCATCTGACACATGCCTTTCATAAATATAATGAAATCGTACATATCGCCAACATATAGGAAATCATTTCCATCAACATATTAATTGAGAATTCAATCTCAATCTAAATCATAACGAAATCATCAAGCACATGTTATAACTTACAACTTAAGCGAATCATCAAGCACATGTTATAACTTACAACTTAAGCGAATCATCAAGCACATGTTATAACTTACAACTTAAGCGAATCATCAAGCACATGCATTTCATTCATATCATGAAATCATGCATATGGCTAACATGTAGGAAACCATTTACACCAGCATATTAATTGAGAAATCAATCTCAAACTAATTCATAACACCATTTAACTCAATACATACTAATATAACCATTTATACAAACACTTACACTACACACTTAAGTCTACATATAGTATGTCGACCCGAAGTGCGCATTTAGGCGAATCTCTTCGCCAAACTAATTATGTACGCATTCCTAACATTCTAATGCGACAACAAATCATGTCAATCACGTTAGCAAAATATGAATGAAATCTATACTTCCTACAAATGACTAAAATGCCCTAAATCTCATATTCTTCGTTGATTTACGAAACAGGAAACGGACAGTATGTTGTACATGTCAAAAGGCGTTGCCGTCGATAATCTACTATTAAACGACATTGAAAGCTTTAGAAACAGTCAATCAAAGCGTCTAAAATTCACACCTTGTCTCTTATAAACGTGTCGTTTCGAACGGAGCGTATACGCTTCGTCTACGGCGAATAGAGAACCTGATTTACGAGTTCTATCAGTTTGTATGCTATGGAACGGAAAGAATCCCAAATCAGCAACTTCTAGGGTTATTCCTTACCTGAAAATGAGGAGAAATCACAGGCCAGGTGATTGGAGTGTGTTGTTTAGGCACTTGCAGCAGGTGGCACGAGCAGCAAGAAATTCTCTTCTACTCTCTCTCACAAACTCTCACCTTTTCTCTCTCCCAATCTAGGGCTTTTTGCAAATTCGGATGGGAGAGAGGAGTGAGGGTTTCATCCCTTTTTATAAGCCCAAACTTGCCCGAAATAGGCTCGGGAACAAGTTTCACTTGAGGGGTAACCAAATCGGGGCTGTTTTAGTCCAAAAGGACATTTCTGGTGGTCCCCTGACTGAACGCGGTCGAACTTAAGCTCATGCATACTGGATCTAGCATACATCAAGTTTTCAGTCCGGCAGTGTTCGCAGATCGCACGTGGCGGTCCAGTTTCAGTTCAGCGGTCACCGCACGTAGATCAGGCCTGCAAATCTCATGGTATGAAATAGAATTTTTTTTCCTGATCTGAGGGTGTAATTTGGCTGAATTCTGATGGTCAGAACGCTTGATACTGACGTGTCAATTCGCGTGCCAGATTTGAATTTCAAATTCCAAATGTAACCCTATTCTCACTCTCTTCAGTCCGAGCTCAATGAAATAGCCTGTAATTATCGGTTGGACTTGATTTTCGAAATGATTGTCAAGTCCAGCTAGGCGGTTCTAACGGTCTAAGATTGCAGGTATCGGACTTTCGACGCGCGGTCTAGATCCAATACAAAGTTTCAAAGAGGTCCAGAGAACAAACCGGTTTAGAGTTTGATCCGAGGTTTTAGAGTATTATAGCACCATTGATTCTACAAGTTTTGGGTCTTGTAGAACATATTTAAAGTGATCAGGGACTATTTCCCAGCTACTCCAGCGTAGCGCTAGCTGACTTATGCTTAGTTTCTAAAGGAATTAATCCTAAGTGATTTTTTTGGCTATGAAATTGGGTTCTGAGCGATTTCTCAGGTGTTTTAGTTGACCCATTGCCTAAGGACGTCTAATCCCAGGTTGGCCAACATTCGGGGTGTTACAACAACCCTCAATTCCATCAAGCAAGGTGTCAAAGACAGGCCATTTCTTACATCTTGGACAAGATCCCGCCCACTACTCTAGTGAATTCATGGATCGATCGGATAAATACTGTTGAGGCATAAAAAATACTCCACGTATGAGGTATTTCGGTAAAATTCTAAGTCCAGGGTAGTTTAGGTATTTTGGTAAAATTCCAGTTCCAGGGGTATTTGAGGTATTTTGGTAAAATTCCAATTCCAGGGGTATTTTAGATATTTTGGTAAAATTCCAAGTCTAGGGGTAGTTTAGGTATTTTGGTAAAATTCCAGCTCCAGGGGTAGTTTAAGTATTTTAGTAAAATTCCAAGTCCAGGGCTAGTTTAGGTATGTTGGTAAAAAAGCATTGGAAGGGGTAGTTTAGTAAAGAAGGGTGCAAAGGTGTCATTTGAAAGGAGAAAGGTGGTACACCACCATTTTAGAGGAAGCTTGGTGGTCACCATGGTTTAAGGAAAGAGAAAGTCCGTATGAGAAGAGATAACTGGTGGTGATCACCACTATGTAAGAGTGGTGGGGCCTATAAATGGCCCACTCCTACTCCATTTGAGGTTTTGGATCAGATTCGAGCCGTTGGTGGGCCAAAGAAATAAGAGAGAAGCAAGGTAGAAGAAATTGCTTGCACGTAGCCGCGCAACTGCAGTTGCTTACGCATGAACGCGTAACTGGCCTTTGTGCCACTTCTCAAGAGAGTTCGGAGAAAACTCTTTGCGCGGGACCGCGCAACAGGAATGGGAGTTTTTCCCATGCTTCACATACCTCAGAAATACTGTCCGAGGGATGCTTTCCCTGCGCGGGATCGCCCAACTAGTTGGACCAGCGGCCATGCACGAGCAGAGAAAGAAGATGTTTTCTTTCAACTGTGCTGCTGGTGGGGCCCAATATAGCCACCTTTTGAGAGATCCACACCGTCTAATATCTTCCTCTCAGAATTTTGACCGTGAAAGACTAGTTTTAATTAACTGATGATGTGGCCCACCGTGATAATCAAGCTGCAATGGAAGCTCAACGTCCATTTACGATCGCCATAACGATCATCTGGATGAGTATGATCGCCAAAGCTCAACATCACCCTGATTGTTTTCCCCCCCTCTATTTGATAGATGGCTCAGATTAACTTCTCGCTGCATGATGGTGGTCCACTACAGACGAACCGATACTCTGTTTTGCAACAGAGTCGACGTACGTCGACTTTGTGAAGTTTGATCTCTCGTTTGTGGAATCCAAGTGAAAGATCCACACCGCTCATTTGATTCATGACGGAAAAACATCAGGAATAGAGTGATTTTGGAGTAAAATCAACATGGCCTGCAAGATTATTCACTCCACTGTCCATTTCATGTTCAACGGTCATGATTCTACAAGAGCCTTCATGGTTTCAAATTGGCACATTACCAAGGGTTAAAACTCCCTTCTGAACATGATGGATGGTCTGGATCGATGATTTGAGTAATGACCAGACCACACTGAGAAAATTACAAACGAGCTCTAAGGACGCTGTGTGTTTTTTGAATATGAGAAGAAGAAGTCGGTCAATGGGTGTTGATCGACTTTGAGAAATCCCATGCACGGCCAGTGCTCATGCACACCATGTACATGCAATGTACATATAGCTCCAACGTAATGCTTGTGAGAAATCTGCTCCATCCATATGCTTTGCCATTGCATTTAACACGTTGGGACCAAATCTGAAGCGTGTCCAAATATCAGGTGGGCCCTAAATCATGATCTCAGGGGCTGATTTGTCAGTTTGGCCATTTCTAATTTGTGGTTCTAATGCTGTACATAAAGTTTTGATCTGAATGGATAGTGGCAACCCCACGATCTAACATTCTGGGAGACTTTTCAGGCCCGTTTAGCATGATCGGCCTGATTTCCTCAGGGCCTGACCACACTTCAATGGGTTGCTGTATATTTTAAGGAAGAATGACAAGAAGGATGCTCCATCTCGTTGAAGACTGGTTGATTAGATCAGCAATTCCTCCTAAGTATCTAGGAGATGGCCAAAATAGTGTCGTTATGCTGCCGAAATTTCTATCTCCTTGGAGACTAGTTGATTGATTCGTCAATTCTTCCTAAGTATCTAAGAGATGACCAAAATAGCGCCGGAATGCTGACGAAATTTCCATCGAGCTATCTTCTCTTTCATTCAATACATTACATTAATTGTACTTTATTTTCAGAATTAAGAGAATCAGAGGATGTAAATAAACTCAAATAAATGTGATTAATGTTCTCTCATTAAATTCTTTGTTATCATTGAATAAATTTCCCAAATAGAACGCATTTGTTTTCTCATCAAAACAAAATGGGGACTCCACTGGGGATCTATTATTCGATGGTAACTTGAAAAATATTAAGAGAACATTTATCACTTTTTGGCATCTGTATAGACGCCAAAATGGTGACTATCAACGGGAACATCCTCCCCTTCATCTCTGAAAATAAAGTATGACTTTATTTAAATAAACTAATTAATATTTTATTCTGAATGACAGATATACTGCGACAATCTTTCTCCCGACTAATATAGTTGTTCACTTCACATCCAATAAACTCCCACAAAAAATGTCAGAAAAGATCAAATCAGTTTTAATCAAAGACAAATAATGTTAGAGCAATGACAGTTTCTGAAGAAAGCTAGCTTCTTGTACGGGAGTGATTTAAACAACAGTTAGTCAACACATGTTTAAAGACGAGGAACATGTTGCTTTGATCTGGTAGTTCTTTTGCAGCATCCCTGTGAATAGGATGGCAGAGTTTATTCCATGGCCTTCTTCTATTTCACTTGAGGAGCCTCAAGATCTGTTGAAATTCTTGTGCAAGATAGTCAAAAAAAAAAGTGTTATGTGGATCCCACACATGGCCAATTAATAGATCAAGTAGAGAAAGGGTGGAGCACTTATGAATCTTCCAAGGCTAGAAAAAGGAAACATCTGGAGTCAGCTATCGATTCAATTATAGCACGTCCAATCGATGCAATATTGGCATAATTCTATCAAAAGAGAATTGAATGATATCGCTGAAGGAATAAGGAAGATGCAACTTTCAGGAGATTTCTCTGATTTGTCAGTTTTCAATGACAAGTTACAATTCATTGCCTAAGTATGTATCTTTCACGGCATTGATGAGGATGAAGTCATATTCCCAATGGTAGATGGGGAATTATCGTTTGCTCATGAGCATCCTGAAGAAGAAAACCGATTCAACAATTTTAGATGCTTGACAGAAAGCATTCAGAGTTCTAGAGATTATTCAAATTCAGCTGATTTTTATGTAAAGTTGTGCTCACATGCTGACCAAATAATGAGTATCATACAGAAGCACTTCCATGGTGGGGTAGTTGAGGTCCTTCCTCTTGCCCATGAGCATTCCAATCCTACAAAATAACGAAAGCTTCTGTATGAAGTTTGTGTGTGATGTCACTAAAATTGATAGAACGCGTCTCGCCATGGCTGGTCGGATCACTTAGTGAAGAAGAAGCGAGGTAGCGTCGAAAGCCGTTTCTGCTTCATCAGTGGCGCTGTGAGACAATGAAGGACATATAATAGCGTGTTGGTGCACAAAGAATGTACAAAGCCTTCAAATGAAAAGTTAGTTCAACCAAGTCAAGCACTGCTCACCAACAAGTAAACGGATCAATTAATGAATTAGCGAATTCATCAGTTAATAGAGAGCCCTGGGGGCATCGTCACAACTTTTCAGATTAGAAGAGCAAGGGACAAAGTAAAGCTGCTCCATTCTCATATGAATCGGCTATTTTAAGAGTCCTAGGGGAACAACAACAAATACTGCCGAAGAAAGAAGGTAAAAAGAAGGATTGCCAAAAAGTAAAGGATTAATTTTTCCGCTAAAGAGAACGTCGATGATTTTACAAACAAGAAAGTAAAGAAAGGGTTCAGACAATTCAAAGGCTACATGAAACAAACAATTGAAGAAGGCGATGTACTACTTATGAGGAATCAATCGTTAGCTGCGGAGGCAATTAAATTGCCATAGTTAAAGTATTAAAGGAAATAAAACAAAGAAGAAAAGAAGAATAGGCAAGAAGAAAGCAAAATAGCATGTTGACTCAGAAGATTCATGGCACAATTATTCAGGGGGCAGATAAAAGCATACAAAATAAATAAAGAGTTACAGTTTTGATGTTTCCAAATAATAAAAAAAAAAAAAGAGAGGAGAGCAAGATCAGCAAAGTCCCGGAATGACAAAATCTCAGAATTCCAAATAAGGTAATTGTTGACTCCTCGAAATGATAATTTTTTATAATAATTATCTATATTAATTTTTGCAGGTTAAAGTTGGGGCAAAAGCAAGCACTAATGATTGTTATCAAGCATTGACAATTTTCATTGATAATTCGAGGAACAAAAGGATTGCGAAAGACAAGGTCATGTACTCTCCCTTATGCGAATGAATAAAAGCGTAAATTTTCAATTGGCTTCGAATTTCAGGGAAATTTAGGAGATACAGTTGAAGAAAAAAGAAAAGAAAATGGCTTGAAGAACAAGTTGCAAAAGACGATTGATATAAGCAAAATTGTTAAGGTATAAGACATAAAAGAAGAAATAAGAGTACACAGGCTCGACTAGTTTGAGACTGGGGGCAAAGCTAATCTTAAGAAAAAGTATGAGATGATGCGGCGTCAGTATATTTGTTAATGGTCACAACATCATGATTTTGATTACAAAGATTTCCAGAGCAATGCTTCCTAATCAAAAGGGGGCAAGACAGGTGAGTAAAAACTGTGAAATATATTTCTCACCATATAATATATGTCTTTTGTGTATATGAATAAAATGCAGGCTTTCAAGCATCTTAATTCATCATCAAATGCGAAGCACCAATGACAATCACCAAATGAAAAGCTAAATGAAAAGCCAATCGCCAAAACTAGCAACTATTGGTATAACCATCAATCGCTTATCAAAAATGTTATCATCGCCAAAAAATTATTGATTCTCAGAACATATCAACAGTGGCGAAATATCAATTATGGATTCTCAAAACATTATCAACAGTGGCGAAATATCAGTTATGGATTCACAAAAAATTATTGATTCTCAGAACATATCAGCAGTGGTGAAATATCAATTATGAATTCTCAGAATATATCAGCAGCTGGCGAAATATCAGTTATGGATTCACCATTCATGGCAGTGAAATAAGTAGTGGAATAAACCTACATGGTCAACCACACAAATCTTACAACAGCGATGGCAAGATAGCGATGGCAAATGATTATTTAAGGCAGCCTAGTCAAGATTATATGGCCAACTACGTATAGGACATATAAAGCTTCAACGATTTAAAAAGCTCGAAATTGGCGATAAACTATCTTGCCCGAAATCAATGTTAAACTATATTACTCTTTGAGCCCTGCCCGAAATCGGTGGTAAACTATCTTGGTCTTTGAGCCCAGTGTCAAGTCCAGTTCAGTCAAATCTGGTCATCCAGTTCAGTCAAGTCTAGTCAAGTCAAGTTCAATTCAGGTTAAGTCACGTCCAGTCAAAGTATGGTCAGTCAAAAGTACACTAGCACCACTACTCAAAAAGTACAAATTAAGTTTAGCATTTAAAATACTACAAATACATATTTCAATTTAGATATACTCAATTATGCAATTACCTGATGAAAAATTTAAACATTGAGTATACAACATGCAAAAACCTGTTTCTCTTAAATCAAGTTCAAATTACATCAACAGTAAATGCCTTCAAGATATTGGCGATTATCTACTCAAAAGCTCAAGTCTCCAAGGTCAATTAATATATTGACAAGAGCTGTGAGGTCTTTTCATCTCTCGTCTTCTTAATGAATAGAGACATATTATTGCACAAGATTCTCAAAAGGGGGCAAAGAATAAACTAGCAAAGAAATTATCATTCTCTTCCTAAGAATATGAAGATCCAGATATATTCTTTGGATTTGTTAAAGGAGCAGCAAAGATTATCTATCCTTCAAGGGTATCAGCGGGCTTCACTTGAGAAATATTATCTTCTAAAGAAATCTTTATGCAAAGCTGATTGGGAAGGGGGCAGGATTTAATGTCTTTAAAGTAATCTATGCCTCGGTCTTTCTAATAATCTCTTATACATGGTGAAGGAATTCATATGCCGATTCATAACTTCTCGCTATTTTAGTAATGGTATCACAAGAAGTATAGGATCTGATGGAGGCAAAGAACAAACAGAATCATCATCATCAGTAACTTCTATGACGTTTGAAAAATTATTAAATGAAAATTGAAAAGAAGTCTTGTCTACTTTTTAATTTTTCAGAATCAGCAAAGATCCAAGGGAAAGTCTATAAAGAGATGCTAAGGAGCACAAACTAGAGAAGACTCAGCGGTTGAACCTTTGGAGCTAAAGATAAAATCTCCAAGAGTGCAATATAAAGAACATAATGAATACAATGCTAAGCACGAGGACAAGCTTAAAGATTGATTAAATCATATTACGAATATCACAATTGACCTAAAAAGAGAAGAAACTCTCAATTTATTTTAAAAAATTATCAATGGTTCATAAAGCTACATTGAAAAATTATAATGAATTGAGATACTAATTTTGATTAATTTGGTAGGAAAGATCATCATTTGAAAGCTTCGGTTATGCAGATCATGAATAAAGGAAACAATCGAAAAAGGTGTTGCGGTAGGAGCAGCATTAAAGAAAGCTACAGAGTTAAAGGAAAGAATCGCTGGAGTTGATCAAAAGGACAAAATCGCTGGAGTTGATCAAAGAGACCGTTACAGCAGCAATGGTGTTGAAAGAAAGTTCTCTGATCAAATCGCTCAAAGATGAAGTCGTCACAGCTGTTGCAGAGGCGTGCTTCAATGAAAAGAGAATTTTATCCTCTTTAGTGAAACATTTGCTCGACACTGCTAAGTGTGGGCATTCCAGTATTTCGCTCGAGTGCCATCATTCAAGTCTTCTGTTCGAGCTCCATCATTCAAGTCTTCTATTCTAACGGAATCATTCAAGCCTTTCATTCGAGCACGAGTATTCAATTTTTTCGTTCGAGCGCCATCATTCAAGTCTTCTATTCGAACGAAATCATTCAAGCCCCTTGTTCGAGCATGAGCATTTCAGTCTTCCGCTTGAGTGCCATCATTCAAGTCTTCTGTTCGAACGTCATCATTCAAGTCTTCTGGTCGAACGTAATCATGCAAGCCTTCCATTCAAATGCGATCACCCAGTCTTCCATTTGAATGCGAGCATTCCAGTCTTCCGTTCGAACATGATCGTTCAATCTTCTTGTCAAGCATGATCATCCAGTCTGCTATACAAGAATGATCATCTAGTCTTCCATGCAAGCATAATCATCTGGTCATCCTTCAGTTGCAGTTCATTCATGTTCTTCAGGCGGAGGAAGATCGATCATTCATTTGATTTCAGGAATCAATCAAAGAAGGATCGAGGGGGCATCTGTTGAGGCATAAAAAATATTCCACGTCCGGGGGTATTTCGGTAATCTCCACGTTCGGGGGTATTTCGGTAAAATTCCAAGTCCAAGGTAGTTTAGGTATTTTGGTAAAATTTCAGTTCCAGGGGTATTTTAGGTATTTTGGTAAAATTCCAGTTCTAGGGGTATTTTAGGTATTTTGGTCAAATTCCAGCTTCAGGGGTATTTTAGGTATTTGGTAAAATTCCAAG
The DNA here is from genome assembly GCA_037074715.1 of Magnolia kwangsiensis. Taxonomy (NCBI): domain Eukaryota; kingdom Viridiplantae; phylum Streptophyta; class Magnoliopsida; order Magnoliales; family Magnoliaceae; genus Magnolia; species Magnolia kwangsiensis. The sequence goes on from CM073571.1 coordinate 147,507,818, forward strand.
TCCAGGGGTAGTTTAGGTATTTTGGTAAAATTCCAGCTCCAGGGGTAGTTTAGGTATTTTGGTAAAATTTCAAGTCTAGGGGTAGTTTAGGTATGTTGGTAAAAAAGCATTGAAAGGGGTATTTTAGGTATTTTGGTAAAATTCCAAGTCTAGGGGTAGTTTAGGTATGTTGGTAAAAAAGCATTGGAAGGGGTAGTTTAGTAAAGAAGGGTGCAAAGGTGTCATTTGAAAGGAGAAAGGTGGTACACCACCATTTAAGAGGAAGCTTGGTGGTCACCATGGTTTAAGGAAAGAGAAAGTCCGTATGAGAAGAGATAAGTAGTGGTGATCACTACTATGTAAGAGTGGTGGGGCATATAAATACCCCACTCCTACTCCATTTGACGTTTTGGATCGGATTAGGGTCGTTGGTGGGGCCAAAGAAATAAGAGAGAAGTAAGGTAAAAGAAATTGCTTGCGCGTAGCAACACAACTGAAGTTGCTTGCACGTAGCCGCACAACTGGTCTTTGCGGCACTTCTCAAGAGAGTTCGGAGAAAACTCTTTGCACGGGATCGCCCGACCGGTCAGACCAGCGGCCATGCACGAGCAGAGAAAGAAGATGTTTTCTTTCAACTGTGTTGTTGGTGGGGCCCAATATAGACACCTTTTGAGAGATCCACACCGTCCAATATCTTCCTCTTAGAATTTCGACCGTGAAAGACTAGTTTTGATGGCCCACCGTGATAATCAAGCTGCAATGGAAGCTCAACGGTCTGTTTACGGTCGCCATAACAATCATATGGACAAGTATGATCGTCAAAGCTCAACATGACCCTGATTATTTTTTCCCCATCTATTTGATAAACGGCTCGAATTAACTTCTCGCTACATGATGGTGGTCCTCTACAGACGAACCGATACTCTGTTTTGCAACAGAGTCGACGTACATCGACTCTGTGAAGTTTGATCTCTCGTTTATGGAATCCAAGTGAAATATCCACACCGCTCGTTCGATTCACGACGGAAAAACATCAAGAATAGAGTGGTTTTGGCATAAAATCAGCATGGCCTGCAAGATTATTCACTCCGTCGTCCATTTTATGTTCAACGGTCATGATTCTACAAAAGCCTGCATCGTTTCAGATTGGCACATTGCCAACGGTTAAAACTCCCTTCTGAACATGATGGACGGTTTGGATCGATGATTTGAGTAATGACCGGGCCACACTGAGAAAATTACAAACAAGCTCTAAGGACGCTGTGTGTTTTTTGAATATGAGAAGAAGAAGTCGGTCAATGGGTGTTGACCAACTTTGAGAAATCCCATGCACGGCCGGTGCTCATGCACACCATGTACATGCGACGTACATATAGCTCCAACGTAATGCTCGTGAGAAATCTGCTTCGTCCATATGCTTTGCCATTGCATTTAACACGTTGGGACCATTTCTACAAGGATTCAGGAGCTGAAATTTGACGTGTACGGGTAATTTGTGGTTCTAATGTTGTACATAAAGTTTTGATCCGAATGGACAGTGGCAACTCCACGATCTTACATTCTGGGAGACTTTTCAGGCTCGTTTAGCATGATCGGCCTAATTTTCTCAGGGCCTGGCCACACTTCAACGAGCTGTTGTATATTTTAAGGAAGAATGACTGGAAGGATGCTCCATCTCGTTGAAGACTGGTTGATCAGATCAGCAATTCCTCCTAAGTATCTAGGAGATGACTAAAATAGCGCTGTTATGCTAACAAAATTCTATCTCCTTGGAGACTAGTTGATCGATTAGTCAATTCCTCCTAAGTATCTAGGAGAAGACCAAAATAGCATCGGAAAGCTGCCAAATTTTTCATCATGCTATCTTCTCTTTCATTCAATATATTGCATTAATTGTATTTTGTTTTCAGAATCAAGAGAATCAGAGGATGTAAATGAACTCAGGTAAATATGATTAATGTTCTCTCATTAAATTCTTTTTTATCATTGAATAAATTCCCCAAATAGAACACATTTGTTTTCTTGTCGAAATAAATACGCGGATGCCGAACAAACCCGAATCGTATGTGAGGCCGCTCAAAATGCAAAAGCCCTGGCCAAAGACTCAGCAAAAAAGGAAGTTGACTCGGCCAGTGGTAAGAAGCGTGAGGATAATCGGTCCCGCGACGAACGTAGTCGGGTAAGCGGCCTGACCATAATTTTTTGATGTACACTCCGCTCAACAGGCCGCATGAGCAGGTATTGATGGAAATCAAGGGCGAAGGAATTGTCAACTGGCCAGATAGACTTTGGAGCAATTCGAATCGACGAAATAAGAGTAAATACTGTCATTTCCATCGTGATCATAAACATAACACGAGTGACTACTATAATCTAAAGCAAGAGATTGAGAGGCTCATCCAAGAGAGCCATCTCAGTAAACACATCGACCTAGGAGCCAGAACCACAAAAGAATGCCCGAATAATAACCGGCCCATTGAGGATATCTGAACTATTGTCGGAGGTCATTTGGGTGGAGGCGACTCAAATAATGCTCGAAAGAACCATGTGAGAAATGTTGATCGACATGAGTCTGAAATTATGGTTCTTGCTCGACCTCTGAAGGAAAGAAAGCTCGAGAAGTACAGCGTAGCGTTCACCGTGGAAGACACAGGAGACATTCATCACCCACATGATGATGCTACAGTCATCACTGTCACTATCGCCATTTGTCTAGTCCTTAGAGTCATCGTCAACACAGGTTCATCTGAGGACATGTTGTTTACGTAAGCGTTTGACAGAATGGGCACCGAACGATCGACCCTGAGGCCCATAAGGACTCCGTTGATCAGATTCTCAAGCGGACAAATTCTTCTCGAAGGAGAAATTTGGCTCCCACTCACTACTAGGGATGCACCGAATCAAGCTACTGTTATGATCAACTTTCTAGTAGTCGATCAGTCTTCGATTTATAATGTTATCCTCGATCGACCTTCTCTCTGTCAACTTCGAGCCATCGTCTTAACTTATCACCTATCCATGAAGTTTCCAACTGAGAGTGGCATCGAGGTGGTAAAAGGAGACTAGCATGACGCTTAGAGATGTTATGCTACTGCCCTGCGAGCACCCATGCAGATTACGACGATCGAGACCCTGGATCCGTGTGACAAATCTCCCGGCCATGGTCAGCCTATGGAAGACCTCATCTAAGTGTCATTGGATGAGTCAGACCTCTCAAAAACTTTTCGGATTGGCTTGTCCTTGGTAATGCCATTAAAGGAGAAGTTGGTAGCTTTGCTCCACCGATACACTAACATTTTTACATGGACTCATGAAGACATGCCAGGCATTGATCCTTCGGCCATGACTCACTGCCTCAATATTGACCCGACTTACAAGATGATCTGTAAAAAATGGTGCGCACTTGGCCCCGAGAGATACGCCATAATCGAGGAAGAGGTTAGAAAACTCCTCAAAGCCAACTTCATTAAAGAAATATATTACCACGAGTGGGTGGTCAACATTGTGTTGGTTAAGAAGGCTAATAGGAAGTGGCAAGTTTGTATAGACTATACCAACTTAAAAAAAGCCTGTCATAAAGATGGTTTTCTCCTTCCTCAGATTGATCAGCTGGTTGATAGCACTATGGGGCATGAATTACTTAGCTTTACAGACACTTATTTGGGTTATAACCAAATTGTAATACATCAGTCTAATAAATCAAAAACCACCTTTGTCACTGACAAAGGTCTTTATTGTTATCGAGTGATGTCGTTTGGATTGAAAAATGCTGGATCAACCTATCAAAGATTGGTCAACAAAATGTTCACCCGACTCATAAGATGAACAATAGAGGTCTATATCGATGACATGCTTGTCAGGAGCATTAAAGCAACTAACCATATAGCCGATCTAGAGGAAATGTTCCTCATCCTACGAAAGTATAAGATGAAGCTTAACCTGAGTAAATGTGCATTTGGTGTGGGTTCGGGAAAATTTCTCAGATTCTTGGTCAACCAATGGGGAATTGAAAGCTAACCCAGAAAAAAATAAGGCTTTGTTCGACATGGAGTCCCTAAAGACAATCATAGATATTCAACGGTTGACTGGAAGGATAGCAACCCTAAATCGCTTCGTGTCCCGAGCTACCGACAGATATTTCCCTTTCTTCAAACAGTTGAAGGGTCGACAAATTTTTGATTGGATAGTGGAATGCGAGGGTGCCCTCCAGCAACTCAAAGAATATTTAGGATCACCACCACTGCTTTCTAAGCCCGAGCCAGGCGAACCACTACTAATTTATCTAGCAGTATCTGACGTGGGCATAAACTCAGCCCTAATCCGTGAGCATGAAGGCAAATAACTCCCCGTCTACTACATCAATAAGACTCTCATCTCAGTGGAGACAAGGTATCCGACCATAGAAAAGTGGCCTTGGCACTAGTTATATCATCTCGACGCCTATGGCCATACTTCCAGGCTCACTCAATCATCGTCATGACCGACCAACCTCTATGCCAAATACTACAAAAACCAAAGGCTTCTGGGTGACTCATGTAATAGGCGATCGAACTCAGTGAATTCGACATCCATTATAAGCCCCAAGTAGCGATTAAGGGACAAGTCGTGGTAGAATTTTTGGTCGAAGTCACAGTGCAGACCGAAACCTCTTCCACTAACCCGGGGGCATCATCTGATCACTCCCCTCCCACATAGACCTTTTGATCTCTTTATGTGGATGACACATACAACTCTAAGGCAAGAGGGGCAGGGGTAGTTCTGGCGACTCCTGATCATATGGTCATTCCATATGCCTTGAGACTTGGATTTCAAGCTTCCAATAATACAATAGAATACAAAGTCCTGCTCTTAGGTCTCCGGCTAGCAGCCAGCTTAGGAGTCACTCATCTAAAGGTGTACAGTAACTCCCAATTGGTCGTCAACCGGATAACTGATATATATCAGGCCAGTAAAGAGAGGATAAAAGCCTATCTTAAGAGAGCCAGAGGGATGATTGCTAGGTTCCACCAATGTTCTGTTACGCGAATCCCGAGGGCTGAAAATGCCAAAGCCGACCTCCTAGTGAAGCTCGCTTCAGCCAACGAAGATAATATCCCCAGGTCTGTTCCTATTAAATTCGTGGTTGAGCCAAGTGTTGGGGGAACTGAACCTTGGCCCTGCTCCTCATCAATTCTGAACCATCTTGGGTTGACCCAATTATCAAATACCTTGAGACTGGTAAACTCCCCGATGATCATGCTGAGGTTCAGCAACTAAAGAATCGCACCGCCCGCTACACCATGTTTAATGGAGTGTGTACAAGAAAGGATATTACACACCCCTTCTGCGATGCCTAAAACTGAGTGAAGCAGACTATGTTCTACATGAGATTCATGAAGGCATCTATGACAATCACTCAGGAAACCAATCCCTAGCCCACCAGGTTATTCGATAAGGATATTATTGGCTGACCATTCAGCAAGACGCCCGGAAACTCATCTAGGGTTGCGATAAATGTCAGAGGTTTGCAACATCCCTCGACAACTGCCTAAAGAGTTTACGCCAATGGCCGGACCTTGGCCTTTTTCCCAATGGGGAATCGACATTATCGAACCATTTCCTTTAGGGAAGGGTTAGACTAAGTTTGCCATCATCACCGTCAATTATTTTACCAAGTGGGCTGAAGCCGAGCCCCTAGCCAAGATAACCGAGTAAAAGATCACAGACTTTATTTGGAAAAACATCGTCTGTCAGTTCAAGATACCTCGAACTACTGTCTCTGACAATGGGAAACAGTTCGACAATAAGCAGTATTGGAAAATGTGTCAAAATCTTAGAATTAGGAATGTTTACTCATCCTGCATTATCCACAGGCTAACAGCCAAATCGAAGCTATTAACAAGGTTATAAAGAAGTACCTTCAGACTAAGCTAGACTGAGCCAAAGGGGCATGGGCTGAAGAACTTCCTAAAGTTCTTTGGGCATAACAAACTACATCTCAGACCCCGACATGAGAAACTCCATTTTCATTAGCATATGGCTCAGAAGCGATCGTCCTTATAGAGATCGGCATACCTATCGCCCAAGTGAGTTTGTTCAACAAGCAAGACAATGAGGAGCTGTTGACCCTCATCCTCGACCTCCTAGATAAAATCAGAGAGTTGGCTCAACTTCAAACAACCGCCTATAAACAATTAGTATCCCGATCCTACAACGCACGAGTCAAAGTCAGGCGATTCCAAGCAGGGGACTTGGTCCTTCGAAGAACTTTTTAAAATATCAAGGAAAGCGGTGCAAGAACGTGGGGACACAATTGGGAGGGCCCTTATGTGATCGTAAATACTGTTCGGCCAAGTACTTACTGACTATAAGACCTAACAGGGCAGCTCCTGCCTTTTCCTTAGAATGTCGAGCATCTCAAGATATATTATCCTTAGCTCGACCAAAGGGCAATCTACACTCAGCTCGACTATTCTAAACACTTAGAAGAATTGTTAAAAATAAAATGTAAAATGCACAAATAAATAGCAAAAAACATATATTCATTAATCAGTAAAGTGTTACATTAGTTAGTTCATTTTTTACAAATGTATTGAATTGAGAAAACAATACATGACTCGAATATCTGTAAAAGGAGGTGCTTGTCACTTTTGATATGCTTGGTCCTGAAGCTTGGTGTGCTCGAAGTGCCTGAAGCAGATATGAGGAACAGAAAGGAATTTTAGTCTACCCCACTAACAGCAAGGCTCAACCTCGTCGAAGCACCAGGAACTAACCCAAGAGATGCTGATGGAGCTGCATCAGGAGATGATGGAGCTGCATCAGGGGATGATGGAGCTACATCAGGAGAAGAAGTAGAAGCGTCATAAATGTATGCTTCGGGGTCTGTCATTGCCTCACCACCAGACCTCAGCTTACCCTCATTGAAGCTAGATAGATTTAGATGAGGGAAAGCATCTTTCATTACCTTGATGCACTCCGAGTAAACCTCTCGATAAACAAGGGTTCGTTCTTCCTCGTAAGTTGAAGATGAAAAAAACTATTCCATTACCTCAACCTTCGTAGCCGCGAGAGCAGCCTTGGTCCCTTTCGTGAGCTCCTGAAGCTTCTTATAAGCTGAAGCTCACTCCATGGTAGCCTGCTCAAAGGCCAACATGGCCTTTTCCAATCACGAGGCCATGCGGTCCTTTTCCGTCGTGACCAACTCAAGAGCAGCCTTTGCCTTCTAGAGTTGCCCCTCCATAAATACAGCCCAAGACTCAGCGAATGACTGTCGAGCCTCTACTTCCAACCATCAAGCCTCACCATCTGACAGCCTAGCTTCCTCGTCCCCAGTTTGCCTAACCAAGGCAGATACCTCTACACGTGCCTTCATCATGCAAGGGGCAAACTGTACAGGAAGAAAAGCTTTTTTAGAATTAACAGAAAGAGAGTGAGGAAAAAATAACAGAAGGAAGTGGCAACATTACCTCAAGCAATAATGTCACGATCCTGTCAAGCATGCTCTCCACGAAAGGTGACTCTAGAAGGCCAAAAAACTCTCCTGCAAACATCTGCCGACTTGCCTACGGGAGGATCTCTTTAACCTTCTAGCGGAAGGCTATCCTCTCTTCCTCAGCTACTCCCGGCCTACGTGGCTCCATCTCCTTTGCCCTCGGAACAATGGGCACCTCAGCCAGTTCAGGCTCAGAAGGCTCCCAAGGCTGTTAAGAGGATGATGCAACTGCCTTTGCCCCTACCACCTCTGACACCGCCCCTTCTACCACCTCCACCACCTCCATGCCTTCTTCAACCTTAATGATAGCCGGGAGAACAGAAGGAGCGGCCCTCACCGGGCTCTTTAAGACCGCTTTATTCCTCTTCAAGGCTCAGGAGGCTAAATGGGGTGGGGGGGGGACCTGAGACAGGGGACGAAGAGTGGGCCGAGCCTCATACGTGTATGTGTTTGAAAACGAAGTATCAGTGCAGTTATTGATACAATAAACCAAAAAAAAATAAGGGAATAAGTCTCTCACCGGTAACAGCGGAGTCAAAGCCCCACTCGAATAGAAGTTTCAGCTGGTGAAGTCTCTTATAAGATCTCCTTTTCGGATCTAAGGCTTAAAAATTCTGAATTCGAGTCAGAAAGCCCAAATCAAGCTTCAGAGGATGCTTCAATATTAGTGAAAGGGAGAAGTCACATCAATAACTCAACAAAGATGCGACTATGTACAAGCAATAAATCATGTCATCCCTACCTACCAAGCAAAAACCTTGAGGGATAAAAGGGCTGATATGCCCTATCTCAGCCGGATCCCATCTAACGAGGGCCCAAAACCACCTATCCTTCCAGTGCTTGTTCAATGAAGGAGGGTCGGTTATTAAAGGCTTGCCCGTATTCCACCAAGATCAGAAGAAAAACCAGCTAGGACGCTGAGTGTGCACTCACACTTGGTACAATTGGAGAAACTCATTCATACTTAGCTCGAGTCGCCACATATCGGGCCAGAGCACTGCACAACCGAACAAGTCTCTCCACCCGTTCGGCACAACCTGTCTTGAAGCTATGCCAAGACTGCCCAACAAATCCCAAGCTATCTTTTGAAGCAGCAATCGGAGATTACATCGCAATGCAACATGAAAAATTGTAACTACTTAAGGGGGAGGTTGGTTGGGTAGCTTCCGTGGCCGAGGAAGAGTCAAGATAACTAAGTCTAGAATGTGATATTCGGACTGGATTTTAAACAACACTTCCACTGTCATCACCAAAGGTACAGGCCCTTTAACCCGTCCTTCAATCTCAAATTCCTCCTCACCCCCCTCCTCAGGATCGAAATGACCAGAGGGGCCTTCTACAGGCGTACGCTCAGGGGGTGAGTCCAATGCCTCTACTGATGCCACTGGCCTCTTTGCTGGAGGGTCCATTACCCTCTGCGATGGCAAAATAGGAAGTTTGCCTCTCCAACAACCTCCGCCAATAGTGAGGGTGATTCTAAAGCTGCCTAGAAGCCGTTCAATTCACCCTCACCGCTGTATTCTCCCTCCTTAGGGTTTGCGGGGCTAGACATCGTTAAAAGAAAAGAAAGGGAGGAAGAAGGAGCTCACCGAAAGAATTTCAAGTGCCAAAAATGAACACCGAAGCAAGGGGTTATAGTGCCGGATCTCAGAGGAAGCGGAAAGGGGAAAATTTTAAAAGAAGGCTCAAAAGTGGTGAAAGCTCGTCTAGGGAAACCCCTTTATATAAAGCCACCATGTGGCTCCAACATTAAATGAGGAGCCGAAACAATGTCTCCTCAGGTGCCCCAACTTTAGATATGGCGGCACCCCATGCACTTCCGCCGAATACTCTGCCATGTGTCTGATCTTCATACACCCTGACGTCAAGACGATGGCTGTTCCACTCATGTGGTCTCGATAAACGAATCGATGCATGGTCAAGCGAGGCGATGTATCACAGAAACGCGAACTACCCTGCAATCAATAAATGCTTCATCATAAACTCGGCCTAAATGCAACCCGACTCAACTCTAGAATACTCCTTGACCACCCTCAGGAAATGCACGGAGTAGGGGGCTCACTGATGGGGGAAAAATATAACAAGTTCTTGAGTCAGCTCAAGAGTTGGAATAGTGAAGCAAAGGCTCAGACTCGTTAGATGTCGAGTCTAGATAAAGCCCAAAGTTCATAAAATGTCGAATGGAGAGACGTAACTCGGATTGTGAGGCACCCAACCTAACTGTAGCTTGAGCATCCTGTAACACCCTGAAAATCGGGGGTCATGTAGAAACCCGACTCCCGAGTTCCAAACCATCACTTATGCAACAAATATGATTATGATTCAATGTTTTCTGAGTTAGAACATTTACATGAGTAAGATTATACCAAAACTGCAATTCATACTCCAGATCCAGTGATAAAACGCAAGCGGAAGACTGAAGAATATATATATCACTGTATGGAAAACAAAATAATCTCGAACTGTCTCCAAAGTATGAATACATCTCTAAGTCACAAATACATATAATAAACTAAAAATCAAAATGTCATATGGTCCAACTAGCAAGTCCCGCCGATCCTGGCCACTTACTCAAAGCCGTCAGCGAACTGCATATACGAGAACTAGTCCTAGTCCTCGTCGTAGTCCGGCTCCGCATTCTGAATCGCCTCGCAACCTGCATCTAAGACAGAGTCTGTTAGGTGTTGTAAACACCGTCCCGTAACATGGGAGTGAGTGATCAACTCAGTGGAATCATAGAGTAAAGATTATCATGTTATCAAATCAATCACATGATAATAGTAGTGCAAACAATCAGACATTCCTAGATACTGTTGTTAATGCAAGTATGAAATGACATGATGGATGCCCTCACCGACATACTCCCTCATGCGACACCATCTTACGTCCGCGGCATGCTTTCTTCCCTCAGTGCTCCACATCTTCCAGGAACATGCAGTGCGATGTGGAAATGATTACCAAGTTGTTATTAGTCCATTCATACAGCAGTATTGGGAAACTAAGGTACCTTCCTTATATCAATCCCAACACAGATACTACCTAGGGTCATCACTCCTAGTAATCTCATACGATGTTATATTTATAGGTCGCTGCAAGGACTGCCAGGGCTGTTGCGCTTACTCATTGCACCGCTCCCCCATCACCTTATCAATACAGGCCTAGTGTACTCTTGTCGCTACGGAAGGGTCGTCGGCTTACGTAGACTCAAAATACGCTCGAGGTCACTACAAAGGGCTCGTCACCAATCAGTGTAGGCCGATAGCTCGAATGTAGTGTCCCATACCACCACAATCGGCTCACGAGTCTAAGATGCTCACTGGTCACTACGGGGAGGTTTATGGCCCCAGCGTAGGCTGACAGCTCGACCCCGGTGTCCCATACCACCATGCCCGGCTCATGAGTCTTTATGGATCAAGGTACCATGGTTATTAGGGCTTTCACTAGTAAGTTCAGTACCCTACGTTCAAGCAGTTATGACTCATACAAGGTGAACAATCAACGGTCAATTGGGTTACTTGACGAGCTCGACTAGTACGAGAGCATCTCAAGCTGAACGATATGAAGTACATAAAATACCTCATGTGGCCTAACCAACCCAAAACACGACTCGCGTTCATCGACGCGTCCTTCATGGCAAATAGAGCCAACCATGAATTCAATCCATTACCGACTGCCTGGACTAGGTTATAGCCCCAAGCACTTGCAGTTTACATCAGCGAACATATGAGAGTGATAGAAATGAAATAAAAATAATCCAAGCATGTTAGCAACATGTTATAACATACAACATAAGCAAATCAACCAAAACACATGTATTCCATACATATAAAGAAATCAATTCAATAACAACATGGAGGAAATCATGTATATCGTCATATTGATTAAGAATTCAATCTCAAGACTAATCTACCACAACATTTACTCAATACATACTAATACAAACATTTATACAAACACTTAGTCTACATAACGTATGTCGACCCAAAGTGCGCACTAGGGCGAATCTCTTCGCCAAACAGATCATACACGCATATTTAATATCATAACATGACAAACAAACATGACAATCATTTTTGCAGAATACATACGTATACAGTATTTTCTACAAATACCTAAAATACCCTAAATCTCATATTTTTCGTACTTATACGAAATGGAAAACGGACAGCATGTTCTACATGTCAAACGGCGCTCTCATCGATAATCTACTATTAAAAGAGATTGAAAGCTTTGAAATCAGTCAATCTAAGCGTCTAAAATCCTCACCTTTTTCCGTAGACGCGTATTGATTCGAATAGGAAGTCTATGCTTCGTCGACGGTGATATGACGACCTAAATCACAAGATGAATCAGCTAATTCGCTACTTGTATCTATGGAATCCCTAAAACAGGTAGAAGTTAGGGTTTTCTTACCTAAAAATGAGTTGGAATCATAGGGAAAGTGATTTGAATGCGGTGATTAAGCACGTGTAGAAGTTGCAGCAAGTGGCAGGAAGTTTCTCCCACAACTCTCTCACAATCTCTCACTTTTTCTCTCTTCTCTTTCTAGGGTTTATTGCAAATTTGGATGGGAGAGACATGAGAGGGTTTCAGGCTCTTAAATAGGTTAGAAACTCACCCATTTAGACTTGGAACCAAGGTATACTTGGGTTATAACCAAATTGGGTCTTTTTCGATCCAAAAGAGCATTTCGGGAGGTCCCCTAGCTGAATGCGGTCAGACTTAATCTCATGGATACTGAATCCAGAACACATCAAGTTTTTAGTCCGGTAGTGTTCCCAGATCGCATGTGGCGGACCAGTTTCAGTTCAATGGTCACGGAGACTCGATTGAGGATTCCAAGTACACTGACTTGAGTGAGAAATGTTCCCTGATTCAAGGGTATATTTGGGTCAGATTTTGACGGTCTGAATGCTTATACTGAACCTGCAAGAAAAACGTGTCAGATTTATTTAAATGACATTTAAATTTTTATGAATTTCACTCTTTCTCACACTCCTTGCTCCAGGCTCAATGAAATAGCATCAGAACATCGGTTGGGCTTGATTTTCGAAATGATTGTCAAGTCCAGCTAAGCGGTCCTAATGGTCTGAGATTGTAGATATCGGACTCTCGACTCACAATCTAGATCCAATACAAAGTTTCAAAGGGTTCCTGAGAGCAAACTGGTTTAGAGTTTGATCATAGGTTTCAGGACGTTATAGCGTCATTGATTCTACAAGTTTTGGGTCTTGTAGAACGGATTTAAAGCGATCAGGGACAATTTCACAACTAATCTAGCATAGCGGTAGTTAACTTACGCTTAATTTCTAAAGGAATTAATCCTAAGTGATTTCTGATCGAGTTGGTACTCGGATCTCTGTACGGATTTTTCCGGGGCATTACACGTCCTGAGCTAAAAAGTGAAACCTCTGAGAGAGGAAGTGCATCTCAAGGCTCAATCAAAGGCCCCACGGAGGAAAGCCTAAGATGACCTAAGATCAGTTGGCTTTAAAATTTCCTGAGCATTTGTAACGCCCAGAAATTCGGGGGGTCGAGCATAACTCAGCTCCCGAGTTCCAAAACATAACTTATGCAACATAATTAATGATGGATGTATGTTGTCAGTATTAGTGCATAAAACATAAAGTAGATTAAGCCAAATCCGCAGACATAATTCAGGGATAGTGAAAAAATGCAAGCGAAAGTCTTAAATATATATATATATATATATATATATATATATATATATATATATATATATATATATATATATATATATATATAACCAAAAATAATCCCCAAAATATGCATGCTCTACCTGGGCAATAAGTACAATCTGTGTCTCAAAAATACATGTATCAAACTATGTATACTCAATACAATCATAACCCAGAATCTTCGCCAGTTAGGACAAGGCTCACATGAACCTGCTTGAGAAATGCATAAATGAGAATGCCTCCTTGTCCTCGTCGAACTCTAGCTCCGCCTCGCAGGCATCACCGTCACCTGCAACTAAGTCAGAGTCTGGTTGGTGTTTAAGCACCGTCCCAGAACGTGGGAGTGAGTGATTAACTCAGTGGAACTATATAGCAAAGGTTAACATGTTATCAATTCAATCAAGAAGTAATGATAAAACAGTACAATAAAAAATAACCAAGATACTCTTGTTAATGTAAAAATGATATGAGGGGATGATACAGGCCCTCACCACAATCTCCCTCTGCGATCTTCATCTTACGGTCGCGCATGTCAGTCACTTCCTCAGTGCACTACACCAACGCCAACAGCACATGCAATTCAATGTTATGAGCATGATTACCAAGTTCTTATTAGTCCTTTTCAGACAGCAGGATTAGGAAGCTAAGACACCTCCCTCATATCAATTCCCAAACAAGGATCCATTCTAGGGTCATCAGTCCTAGGAAATCTCATACGATGTTACGGTTCTATATCGTTGTAAAGGGCTCGTCACTAATCAATACAGGTCTAGTTATATCCTGGATACTACAATAAGGATCGTCGCCCATATGCAGTGTCAGGATATACTCGAGGTCACTTCGAAGGGCTCGTCATAATCAATGTAGGCCGACAGCACGAATATAGCGTCCCATACCACCATAATCGGCTCAAGAGAGTAGGGTGTTCACTGGTCACTATGGGGAGGTTCGTCGCCCCAGTGTAGGCCGACAGCTCGACCACGGTGTCCCATACCACCATGTTCGGCTCATGAGTCTTAGGGGATCACGGTACCAAGGTTAACGGGATCTTCACTAGTGAGTTCAGTGTCTTAGATTCAAACAGTAGCGACCAAACATGGTGAACATAAATCGGTCAATCGGGTTAGTTGATAAGCTCAACTAGGCTAAGCACGTGTTGAATTGATCGACATGGAATGCATAAGCACTCTGTATGGCCTAACCACTATCGAACATCCCAAGCACAACTCAGATTCGTTGAACACATCCTGCGTGGTGATAACAACTTCAACCACCAGTTTAGGGACGGTTACCGATTACCTGGACTATAGTATAGTCTCAATCACGTACAAACTCAATAATAAGAATTTGATTAATATCCTATATTCCTATGAACATTTATGAGATATAACTTGAACATAAATACAGTATGGAGGAAATCATACACATAATTAACATGAATAAGTTAAGCTAAACAGTTCATGGAGAAAATCATACACATAGGTAAGGTGATTGAGATTCATATCTCAATACCCTCAAAATCATGCTTTTACTAAATACTGACTCATTCAGGCATTTTTACAAACACTTAGACTACACTATTCAACATACATCACGTATGTTGACTACAATACATATTAGGGCAAATTCTTTCACGTAAGAGTTGCTGCATACATATTAATCACATATCTATGACGAATAATCATGGAAATCATAATAGCCAATTCCATACGTATACGGGTATTCTAACATATACATGAAATACTCGATTTATAACATAGGTTATACTTATACGCAAATCAAAACGAATAGCACGTTTAGCATGTGTAATAACAGCCTAGGCAAGAATAAATCATTATCTATCATTGAAAGCCTTGAAAACCATAACCTAAACGTGTATAGTTCGCACCTTAAACCAGAAAATGCATAATGAATATGATTCAGACGATAGGTCTTCGTCAACGACGGATGCGCTACCTAAGGCATGAAACAGGTTAGCTATAACTTCACTTCAACTAGTCTAAGCTCCAAAAAAGGTTAGGGTTCGATTAACTTACCCAAGAACGAAATCAGAATCACCGGAATAATGATTCAGATATGCAGGATTGATACGTAGAAGAACTGGGAAGAATTCTAGAAAGAAACAACAAGTTCTCTCTTACTTTCTCTCTCTTGAATTTGCTAGGGTTGGAAATTCGTATGGGATTTGGGAGCTAGGGTTTAAGGCCTTTTTATAAGCCTAAAATCGATGAAAATAGCTCTAAGGTTAAGGTATACTTAAGTTATAACCAAATCAGGTTCTTTCTGGTCCAACGGAGCACTTCTGGAGGTCCTCTTATCAAATGCGATCGGACTTAAGCTCACTAGTATTAGATCTTAAGTAAGTTAAGTTTTCAGTCCGATCGGATTTCCAGATCATCCGTGGCGGACCAATTTCAATTCAACGGTAACCGAAACTCGATCAGGGCTACAAGTGCTTTGACATGAATGGGGTACTTTCCCTGATCCGAGGGTGAATTTAGGACAAAAACTAACGGTCAGAATGCTTAGAAATAACCCGCAAGCGACACGTCTCAGATTACCTAAAATCATATTTAATTTCTTAAAAATTTACATTTTCTCACACTCTTCACTCTGGACTCAAGGAAATGGTCTCAGGACATCGTTTGGGCTTGATTTTTAAGGTGATAGTCAAGTCCAACTAAGCAGTCATACTGGTCTAAGTTCATCGCTATCAGACTTTCGACGTGCGGTACAGGTCCGATACGAAGTTTCAAAGTACTTCTAAGAGCAACTGGGTTTAGAGTTGGATCCTAGATTTCAGGATAATTGTAACACCCTGAAAATCGGGGGTCGTGTATAAACTCAACTCCCGAGTTCCAGACCGTCACTTATGCAACAAAAATGGTCATGATTCAATGTTGTCTGATTTAAAGCATTCACATGAGTAAAAGTATACCAAAACTGCAATTCATACTTCAGATCCAGTGATAAAAGCAAGCGAAAGACTAAACAATATATATATCACTGTATGAAAAAAACAAAGTAATCTCAACTGTCTCCAAAGTATGACTACATCTCTGAGTCTCATATACATGTAAATAAACAAAAGAATAAGTTCAAAATAGTCCCACTGAAGTCCCCCTCGATCCAGGTCACCTACGGGAAGCCGTCGTGGTACTGCATATACGAGAACTCATCCTGGTCCTCCTCAATCTCCGGCTCCACCCCCTGGATCTCGTCATCACCTGCAACTACAACAGGGTCTGGTGGGTGTTGCAAACACCATCCCGTAACGTGGGAATGAGTGATCAACTCAGTGGAATCATAGAGCAAAGATTAGCATGTTCACAATTCAATCACGCGATAATAGTAAAGCAGTAAATCAGACAAGTCCTAATACTGTTGTTAATGCAAGATGATATGACGTGATGTATGCCCTCACCGACGATCACCCTCATACGGCAACATCTTACGACCGCGGCATGCCACACTCCCTAGAGTGCTTCACATCTTCCAGGCACATGCAATGCTATGGTGATATGATTACCAAGTTGTTATTAGTCCATTCAAACAGCAGGATTGGGAAACTAAGGTACCTCCCTTGTATCAATCCCAACACGGATCCTGTCTAGGGTCGTCACTCCTAGTAATCTCATACGATGTACATTTCGTAGGTCACTGCAAGGGCTGCCAGGGCTGTTGCTCGCACTCATTGCACCGCTCCCCCATCACCTTATCAATACAGGCCTACTGTACTCTACTGCACGGAAGGGTCGTCGCCTCCCGTGAACTCAGAATACGCTCGCGGTCACTACAAAGGGCTCGTCGCCTGATCAGTGTAGGCCGACAGCTAGAATATAGTGTCCCATACCACCATAATCTGCTCACGAGTCAAGGTGCTCACTGGTCACTACGGGGAGGTTTGTGGCCCCAGCGTAGGCCGACAGCTCGACCACGGTGTCCCATACCACCATGCCCGGCTCATGAGTCTTCGTGGATCAAGGTACCACGGTTAATAGGGTTTACAATCGTAAGTTCAGTACCCTAGGTTCAAGCAGTCATGATACATACAAGGTGAACAAACATCGGCCAGTCGGGTTACTTGACGGGCTCGACTAGCGCGATCGCATCTCGAATTAAACGACATGAAGTGCGTAAAACACTTCGCGTGGCCTAACCACTGCCGCCAACTCTCAACACGAATCACATTCATCGACGCGTCGTTCGTGGCTATGACCAGTCAGCCACGAATTCGCTCGGTTACCGACTGCCTGGACTAAGTCAAGTCCCACACATCTATGGAATTACTATAAAAAGGTATTGGATTTGAAATACTTCATGTGAGCATGTTGGCACATGTTATAACATTCAACTTAAGCAAATCTTCAAGGCATACTTCCCATGCATATTCAACTTAAGCAAATCCTCAAGTACATACATTCCATGCATGTAATGAAATCATGCATTTTGTCAACATGTAGAAAATCATTTAGGTCAGCATAATAATTGAAAAAATCACTCACAATCTATCAAATAACATCATTTAATTCAATACATACTAATACAAGCATTTATACAAACACATACACTACACACTTAGGTCTACATATAGCATGTCGACCCAAAGTGTGCAACTAGGCGAATCTCTTCGCCAAACTAATTATGCACGCATTCCTAACTTCCTAATGCGACAACAAACCATGTCAATCACATCAGCAAAATATGAATGTAAACAGTACTTCCTACAAATGACTAAAATGCCCTAAATCTCATATTCTTCGTTAGCTTACGAAACGGGAAACGGAGAGCATTTTGTACATGTCAAACGGCGATGCCGTCAAGAATCTACTATTAAACGACATTGAAAGCATTGGGAACCATCAATCAAAGCGTCTAAAATCCTCACCTAGTGTCTTGTAGACTCGGGAAGTGAAGCGGAGCATATATGGTTCGTCTACGGCGAGTAAGGAGCCTAATACATAAGATCCATAAGCTACATCGCTATGGAAACAAGGAAAACTCAAATCAACATCTATTTAGGGTTTTTACTTACCTAGGATTGCGATGGAATCGCCGGGAAAGCGGTAGAGGAGTGTTGCTTAAGCACGTGCAACACGTAGCACAAGTGGCGGAAAGAACTCTCCCACTCTCTCACAATCTCTCACTCTTTTTCTCTCTCCCAAGCTAGGGCTTCTCTCAAATTCGGATGGGAGAGAGGAGTGAGGGTTTCAACCCCTTTTATAGCCTACAACATTCCCAAAATAGGCTTGGGAACAATGTTTACTTGGTGCCTAACCAAATCGGGGCCGTTTCGGTCCAAAAGGGCATTTCTGGAGGTCCCCAGGCCAAATGCGGTCGGACTTAAGCTCATGCATACTAGATCTAGCATACATCCAGTTTTCAGACCGGTTGGGTTCCCAGATCGCACGTGGCGGCCCAGTTTCAGTTTAACGGTCACCGCACCAAGATCAGGCCTATAAGTCTCGTGATATATAATAGATATTTTTCCTGATCCAAGGGTGTAATTTGGCTGTATTCTGACGGTCAGAATGCCTAATACTGATGCGTCAAATTTGTGTGCCAGATTTGAATTTGAAATTCCAACTATGTCCCTATTCACACTCTCTTCGGTCCGGGCTCAATGAAATAGCCTGTGATCGTCAGTTGGACTTGATATTCGAAACGATTGCCAAGCCCAGCTAAGTGGTCATAACGGTCTAAGCTGGTAGGCATCTGACTTACGACGCGCGGTCTAGATCCAATACAAAGTTTCAAGGAGGTCCCGAGAACAAACCGGCTTAGAGTTTGATCCGAGGCTTTAGAGCATTATAGCACCCTTGGTTCCACTCGCGTCGGGCCTTGTAGAACGTATTTAAAGTGATCAGGGACCATTTCCCAGCTACTCCAACGTTGCACTAGCTAACCTAGTCAAATTTTCCAAAGGAATGAATTCTACGCAATTTCGGGTCGAGTTGGTACTCGAGCCCAAGTATGGATTTTTCACGGGCGTTACAATAATATAACGTTAACAATTCTATAGGTTTTGGGTCTTACAGATCGCATTAAAAGTGATTGGTGCTAATTTCATAGGTAATCTAGTTTAACGTTAGTTAATACATGTTAAATTTCTAAAGGATTTAGTTCTAAATGATTTTTGCTAAAGATGGTACTCGGGTCTAAGTACGGATTTTTCTAAGATGTTACAATCTACCCCCCTAAAGAAAAAATTTCATCCTCGAAATTCATACCTTCTCATACTCCTCGAGGATCTAGGGGTAATTCTTCCTGACCTCATCTTCAGTCTCCTAAGTAGCTTCTTCTTCGCTATGATGCGTCCACAACACCTTCACAAGTGGGATAACCTTACTACGTAATACCTGCTCCTTCCTATACAAAATACGCGTCGGTCACAGTTCATATATAGAATCCTCGCTCAACTGCACCTGCTCCTATCTGATAATATGCGAAGGATCAGGAACGTACTTCTTCAACATGGACACATGGAAAACATTATGCACGCCTGGGAGTGGTGGGGGTAAAGTAAGGCAATACACTACTGCCCCCACTCGATCAAGTATCTGGAATGGGCCAATAAATCTCAGTGTGAGCTTCCCTTTCTTACAACACCGAAGAACTCTTCGCATAGGGGAAACATTAAGGAATACATGGTCCCCAACATCAAACTCAAGCGGTCGTCGCCTCGTATTGGCGTAGCTCTTCTACCTGCTCTGTGCAGAGAGCAGTCGACGTCTAATAATTTTGATCTTCTCTGAAGTCGCCTGAACTAACTCTGGGCCAATCAGAGTCTTCTCGCCCACTTCTGCCCTACAATGCGGTGCTCTACACGGGCGACTATATAGTGCCTCATAGGGAGCCATACCAATACTCGCCTGAAAACTATTGTTATACGCGAACTCTACATAAGGAAGACAGTCATCCCAACTGTCCTTGAAATCCAATACACAAGCTCTTAATGTATCCTCTAAAATCTGATTTATACGCTCCGTCTGCCCGTCTGTCTGTAGATGGAATGCGGTACTGAACTTCAACTTCACACCCATCGCTTCCTGGATATGAGTCCAGAAGATAGATGTGAATCACGTGTCTCGATCTGACACGATCTCCAAGGGAACTCCATGCAGGCGTACAATCTCCTTGATATACAACCCAGCCAACTCATCTGTAAAATTCATGACTCTAATCGGTAAGAAATGAGCTAACTTCGTCAACCTATCAACAATCACCCAAATAGAGTCATGTCCCTTCCTCATCTTCAGTAGTCTAGAAATAAAATCCATGGAAATAAAGTCCTACTTCCATTCAGCTATGGGCATGGGCTAAAGCAATTCGGGAGGTCGGCGATGCTTTGTCTTAACCTGCTGACACGTGAGACAATGGGATATGAACTCAACAATGTGAACCTCCATATTGTCCCACCAGTACGATCTTTTCATGTTTTGATACATCTTCGTGCTACCAGGATGCATCGCAAGCCTTGAACTGTGGGCTGACTCGAGAACCTCTCGTCTCAATTCAGGAATATCTGGAACGCATAGGTGGCCTCGATAATGTAAGCCCCCATCCGTACCAATAGTCCACTCAGAGTCCTCATCAGTACCAACCCGCTCCTTCATCTTCACTAGAAGCTCATCGCCTGCCTGAGCCTCATTAAACCGGCCATCTAGGAGGGGCTGTACACGAACATGTGCGATGACTTCATACGGTTCTTCCACCGTGAGTTTCTGCTTAAAGTCTCCACGAATTCCACCTATTCGATTTTACAATCATAAGCGGAGCCGCAAATTCTATAATCTTCTTACGGCTCAATGCATCTGCCACAAGGTTTGCCTTGCCTGGATGGTAGGAAACCTCGAACTTAAAGTCTTTCAAGGTTTCCATCCATCGGCGCTACCTCATATTCAAATCTCATTGTGAGAATATATATCTAAGGCTCTTGTGGTCGCAAAAGAGCTCGAACTCTTCTTCGTAGAGGTAATGTCTTCAGAGCTTTAATGCGAAAATGACAGCTACCAACTCTAGGTCGTGCGTAGGGTAATTCTCCTCGTGCTTCCTCAACTGTCTCGAGGCATAAGCAATCACCCTGTCTTTCTGCATCAGGATACAACATAGACCAACGCGAGACGCATCAGTATATATCATATACTTAACCCCTTTCTCTGACAATACTAGCACAGGGGTGGACGTCAACTTGTCCTTCATCTCCTGAAAAGCTACTTCGCCCTTCTCATTCCAGGAAAAATTCAAGTCCTTTCGTGTCAACTGAGACAACGGTCTGGCAATATAGGAAAAGCCTCGAATGAATCGTCGATAGTAACCTGCCAGACCTAGAAAACTCCTCACCTCAGTAACTGAACTGGGTTGGTTCTAATCTTGAACCGCAACAACCTTAGCGAGGTCTACAGCAATACCTTCCTTGGACACCACATGTCCTAGGAACCTAACTTCTTCCTTCCAGAAGTCACATTTCTTATACTGCGCGAACAACTGGTTCTCCCTAAGAGTATTCAATACTGCTCTCAGGTGCTCCTCTTGCTCTTCCTGACTCGTGGAGTATATCAAAATGTCATTGATAAAGACAATGATGAATTGAAACTTTAATGGTCGAAACACTCTGTTCATCAGATCCATGAACACGGTCGGAGCATTCGTGAGTCCAAAAGACATCACAAGGAACTCATAATGACCAAAACTGGTCATGAATGCAGTCTTCTGCACGTCTTCATCCCTGACACGTAACTGATAATACCTAGACTGCAAATCTATCTTCGAGAAATAACGTGCCCCCTTCAGCTGATCAAACAGATCATCAATCCTGGGCAAGGGATACTTGTTCTTCACTGTTACCTGATTCATCCTGCGATAATCAATACATAACCGCAGGGAACCGTCTTTCTTCTTCACAAACAAGACAGGCGCTCCCCAAGGTGACACACTCGGTCGAATAAAACCTGCCTCTAACAATACATCAATCTAACTCCTTAGTTCCTCCATCTCACATGGAGGCATACGATACGTCGATAAGGAGATAGGTGTCACACTTGGCATAAGATCGATAGTGAAGTCAATCTCGTGCTGAGGAGGAAGCCCTGGAATCTTCTCAAACACATCAGGGAAATCACGAACCACTGGCATAACTTTTAACGTCGAAACATCATGACTCTCTAATAAGGAAGTGTAGCTGCTAATACGACAGGACCAACTGACCTGAACTGGAAATGAAAAGACCGTGCCCTCAAGTCCATAGGCTGTCACAACTCTGGCCTCACAATCAATCTCTGCTCTCATCTTCGTGAGCTAATCCATCCCAAATATAACATCATAGTGACACAGTAGGGTGACAATCAGGTCGACAACCACTGTCCTGCTACCCAAATCTATTGAGCAAGACTCACAGGTCTGTGAAATATCTGAAGTAGTCCCTGTAGTTATTGTGAGTCTCACTCCCTTCGCAGGAGCTATATCCAAACCTAACCGCTTAACCATAGCACAAGAGATGATCGAAATAGTGGACCCAGTGTCCACCAGTAAGAAGATAGGCGTACCTAAGATGTGAGCAGAAACCTCAAAAGATGTCGGTGCTGACTCTACCTCAGGCACCTCAGATGTGAGCGCAGGAACCTGAGCCTACTGTGGGCGATGCAGTGGAGGAACCAAGGGCCATTGTGGAGGCCTGAAACGAGGTGCTGGAGGTCTGAAGGAAGGATGAGATGGTGCTGATCGAAGGGGTGGTGCAAAAATAGCCTGAGGCATCGGACGACCGATCCTCTAAGGCGGTGAGAAACGACTATCTCGCATCTTGGAAAAACAAGACACCTCAGCATGGTCTGGCTTCTTATAATAGCTGCATCACACATCAGGACGCCTCATATGGGTAGGAGGTGCCACAAACCCTGGTGATGAATCAGTATGAGGCCTCTTACCGAGGAAAGGCCTACTCAAGAAGTCAGGTCATGGCCTGGGAGCCATAGGTGCACACATGCAGGACAACCTATCCCCATCCTGCTTTGCTCACAAGAACATGCTCACCAACTCAGCATAAGAAGAGATGCTCTCACAGCACATCTTCAATCGAATCTCGGGCTGCAAACCCTTAAAAAAATGCCGGATCCTCAACGGTTAATCACTCAGAATTAAAGGAGCATACCTGCCTAGCTCCGTAAATCGGTTCTCGTACTCTATCACTGACATTCCTCCCTGATGAAGGTGAAGGAACTTACTCTCCTTCTCGTGTCGGTAAGTGACCGAAAAGTATTTCTCATGGAAGCGTGCCTCAAATGTCGACCACGTCCAAATAAATCCCTCAGTAACTGTGCGGAGAATACTATCCCACCATAAGTTAACCTTCTTCTCAAACATGAAGGTGGCAAGCTCAACCTGCTCCACCTCGGAACAGTGTAGCGATCTCAGCATCTTTGAGATGCGGTCGATCCAATACTCAGCCTCCTCGGGTCTGTGAGTATCCAAAAATGTAGGAGGCCTCAAGCGTAGAAATCGCTCGAATATGCCACTAGCACTAGTATTCCCAACAGGGTATAGAGGCGAGGCACATGGAGTCACCCTCATCGACTAAGCAAAGATATTAGCCATGGAGGTCAAAAACTGTTGTTGTTGCTGCTATTGTATCTACTGTTGCTGCATCAACAACATCATCTGCTCTAGCCTATCAGGAGGTGGAGCAGACGGTGATGTAGAAGGCGTCGACGCAGACGCACGGTTCTACTCAGGAACCACAGGTGTGACAGGAGGCACCACAGAAGGTGTCACAGGAGGTGGCCCAGCAGCAGGGCTAGAAGCCAGCTAAGAACTCGGCATGGGATCAGATCGAGATGGGCCCGAATGGGGGTCTAGATGACTATTGCACAGGGTAAGGGCCCCATCAACCGAATCACCCAAAGAGAGATGGGTCGAAGATCTCGAGCCCTTAGGTGGCATACCCTACACACAACAGAGGGTAACAACCAATGTGATTAGGCATTCACACAGTCCATCCACAGCATTAACTTCATATGCAAGGAAACAACATGTATTTCATTAACAAAATTGTCACAATACATGATGTGTAGCATTACATGAATCGCAACAGAGAAAGCATGTGAGAAAAATATCTAAGCTTCAAACACTAAGCTTCAAACACCAAACAACTACCAAACTAACAAACCATTAAATAACTACCAAAACACACACAAAGATAAACAACAAACAGATAAACAACAATTACATAAGGGACTATTCCTCAGAATCTGGCAATGGAGGAGGGACACCCTTATCCTGCAGATAACACAGGATCATCTTTAAAGTGTGGGTAACTTTCCTAAACTTGTGCTTCACGTAGCCACGTAAATCCATAATATCCTGGCGAAGAGTAGCCTGGCCCTCCTCAAGCCTAACTAAACGGGCTTCTCTATCAGCACTATCAGGATCATGCTCCTGAGCCACAGGAAGAGGACTCTCATCGGTATCCTGAGCCTCCTCTTCTTCTTCGTCCTGCTCTCCTTCCTCTTCTCTCTTGTCCACCTTCTTCATTACTTTCCTCTTCTTCACTCTCAGACTCATCCTCACTCTCCTCAAGGAGGGCTTATCGCTGTAGAGGCTCAATCTCCATCTGATTGAGAGTAGTCTCAAAAATGTAATGGATTGGCGCCGGCATCTCCGCCCCAAGCCTGTAGCCAAACTCAAGTGCAATCCTGCATATGAGGCGGCCGAACGGGAGAGATTCAGTCCTTCTATTCGAACTTGTGATAAGGACTATCTGTCGTAAGATATAAGTAGGCACATAAAGCTTTTCTCCCTACCCCACCTAATATAAGAAATCCACCATCAGGCGCGTGCATTAACTGTGGTTGCTCCACCTTGGATAAACATTGAACGTACGAATGTGGTGAAGAAAACAGAAGTCGTCTACCATATTTGATGTTAAGAGGCTTCTGTTAGGCTGTCATTTAACCAGACGACCACAAAGGAACCGTGTGCGGTGATCCCTCTCACGTGCACTATTTAGATTCTTCTCACTGGCATGAACTTTGCCAAGTGGTACCTTCAGAAGCCGAGTATGAAACCAACATCAATAGTGCCCTCCCGATCTCTAC
The DNA here is from genome assembly GCA_037074715.1 of Magnolia kwangsiensis. Lineage (NCBI taxonomy): Eukaryota > Viridiplantae > Streptophyta > Magnoliopsida > Magnoliales > Magnoliaceae > Magnolia > Magnolia kwangsiensis. Next base: position 147,533,059 of record CM073571.1, read on the forward strand.
CAACTGGGATTCTAAACTGCAACAGCTCCAGCGTCAGCTCTCGGATGTGGGCATAAAATGCTCGAACAGTACCCACGTTAGCATGACGCTTACCTTCAAATATCGGACCCCAACCGGTTTTAACTAGGCGCTCGAACAACAGAAATTCTCCAAACAGCCACTCATCAATATGAGCTTCAAACAAGACCCTGCGGCCTTCAAAAACACCATGGGACAACTTTGCCAACAGGGATCTTCCTAGTGGAGCATGGGAATCTAGATCCCACTTCATCTACAATTCATGAGTGGCGCTTGAACTAGCAGCGACACCCCTCAGTCTTCTAGAACGGGTTTGGCGACTAGGCCCGACTTCATCAACGGGGGCTCGCTTCTTCCCCATGAAAGAAAGGATGGAGGAAATGGAGAATAAGGCCATAAAAAACTCCATGAAAGCCATGAAAAAGTGAAGAAAAAGTAAGAAAGGAATGAGCTAAATTGGTCTCCACGGATCTGAGCCTCAAAGAGGTTGTAAAGGCTCAGATGAAGGGAATAATGAGGAAGGAAAATGATAAAATAGGATGGGTAGTGGGTTTGCACGAATTTGAGCTTTAAATGAGGGATTTAAGAGCTCAAAATAAAGGAAATGAGAAGGTTAGGTGATGGATATGGATAAGCACGATGGAAGGATGTGAAGCTTGAAGGAAAATGAAAGAAAGAAGGATTAAAAGGGTAATTTGAGAGAGATATGGGCTATTTTGAAGAAAAGAGAGAGCTTGGGGGTGTATTTTGTGAAGGAAGTATATGTTTGGGGGTATTTTAATCCATGAACCATGGACCAGTGGGGTTGACAAGTCCCCTAACAAGGTCGGCTCGAAGGCTCGTCCCAGGGGAGCCCACTGGTCAGCGAGGCCTCGCCACTCTTTGGACCTCCCGGCAAGGGCTCGCCCCACTTGTTTCGGGTCGATTCACAACAAAACTGATACATACTGATATTTAGCGATTTCTAACGGCTGAAATGGATTGGAACATAATCTAAACCCATCGATTGACGGTCTAGAAGTGATTTGAGGTCGTCGTGTGTGAGCAGGAGTGTGCACGAATTCGATCTCGATGATCATTTTCAGTAAACGTTTGCCAACAACAAAACTAGGAGTCTTAAATTTGTTTCTAGATTGTTCTCTCACCCTCTTACGCTATAGTGGCGTCAACGTGCATCATGTGACTATAACCCAGGTCCAATTTAATTTAGATCATGCTCTGATACGAACTTGCAACGCCCTGAAATTTCAGAGTCGAGCATAACTCAGCTCCCGAGTTTCAAAACATCATTTATGCAACATAATTAATGATGGATGTATGTTGTCAGTATTAGTGCATAAAACATGAAGTAGATTAAGACAAATCCGTAGACATAATTCAGGGATAGTGAGAAAATGCAAGTGAAGGTCTTAAATATATATATATATATATATATATATATATATATATATATATAAACTAAAAATAATCCCAAAAATATGCGTGCTCTGCCTGGGCAATGAGTACAATCTGTCTCAAAAATACATGTATCAAACTGTGTATACTCAATACAATCATAACTCAGAATCTCCGCTAGTCAAGACAAGGTTCACATGAACTCGCCTGAGAACTGCATAAATGAGAACACCTCTATAAGACCCGTATATTAGTCCGTACCATTCCGTAAACTTTCGCGGTCTTACCGGTCAAATTTTGGCAACCTTCGACCCTTAACCGATATCGACGCGCGACCCTGATTCATATACCGACAACCCGAGTCGACTCAACCCAATACCAATACCATAGCAACTGCGCCGTCGCCGCAGTTCCGATACCGCGACTAGTGCGCCGAGGCGATACCCTGGTCAAGAGATGTGGGCCAATGTTCGGTGCGAGGAAAACGCCGCGCGTTGCGAAATCCAAGGGAATCTTTACGATGTGTCACATCAATCACATCAATCCCATCAATCAATCGATCCATCAATCCATCACATGTCAAGTACACATCACTTTCACCCCTTTTCCCAAGCAACCACAAAAGTCTTCCTAACCCATACCTTTCTTACACAAATGCTACAAAAGTCTTCCATGCCCATGCCTTTTCTTACACAAAAGGCCTCAAAAGTCAAAAAGCTCTTACACAACCATCACTCACCACATCCATCCATCACTCTCTCTCTCCCTTTACAACTCTTCTCTTTCTCATTTACAAAAATCTCCAAGCAAAAGAAAATCCCACGTATGGAATTCTCCAAACATTCCTAAGCTCCAAGTGGCCCACTTTTCTACCCCACCATCTCCCATCTCAACCCTCCATTTCTCATCTCATCCATTGAAGTTGAAGCTAAGGTGCTAAGGAACCCCTAGGAGCAAGAAGATCGGACAGTGGGTGCCTCTATAGGGTAGTTTCTTTCTTATTTTTATGATGGGCCAAGTGAGGCCCACCGATCAATGGTGTGGATCTGACTTGGGACCCTAAAATGTGGTCGATGGACCACTTGGATCATCATGATCATTCCATGATGGGGCCATTCTCCATGGACCCCATCATGATGTTTATTTCTTTAGAAAGGTCATATAGACCATCCATATTGGTGGGGAAAGGATCCCCACCGTTGATTTTAAATTTTGGTGGTCCCATGTGTTAAAGGACCCATCCAATTGTATAATTTCTTTAAGGGAGGGCTCATAGTGGCGGAGCCCTCCATCACAAAGCGTGTCCCACTCTCCATGTCTCTCTCCCTTTTTTTTTTATTTCTTTTTATTTTATTTTATTTCATTTTATGAAATAGGGTTGTGTGGCCCACTTGAATGAACCCCACCTTGAGATATTTATTTTGTTCAAGTTTTTATTCAAGTGGGACCCACCTTATATGTTGTACCCACGTCACCCATCGGTGGTGGCCCATTTCATCAGGGCTCACTAAATGTATTGTTAAATAACCAAACCGTCCAGCGTCTGGGACGCTGGACATTCCAAAAAAAAAAAAAAGGAAAGAAGAAAAGAAGGAAGCCTTTGGGTGGTCCACTTGCTTAGGCTCCACCATGATGTATATAATCAATCCACGCCGTCCATCCCATTCTCCACCTAATTTTATGCGTTGGGTCAAGATTTGGAGCCGATCCAATCACCCGGTGGACCATAGCGTCGAAGATTCCATCATCACCATTCAAATATCATTTTCTCATTTTATTTTATTTCCTAAACGTATAAAAATTTGAACTTTAGACTCATTTGGTCGGCCTCAGGCCACTGAACGCAATGGTTGGGGTGGATTTCTGTAAAGTGGACCCTACGTACAAAAAACCTCAGAAAAATGGAATTTCTCCTATTTTTGGATGAGGCAGAGCCTCTGCCTCCCTCACTGTCAGCGGCAGCACGCTGCACGAAGCAGCAGCGTGCAGCGCCTGGGCGGGCGTCCAGCAGGGGACCCACAGCTCCAGCTGTGGGCCCCACCATGATGTATATGTTAAGATCCACACCGTTCATGAGGTGGGTCCCCTCCTCAGGTGGGTCGCCTCGAAATTTCGGCTCGATCCAGAACTCAGGTGGCCCACACCACATGAAACCGTTTGAACTAAACTCTACCGTTGAAATCCTTTTAGGGCCCACAGAAGTTTCAGATCAATCTGAAATTTGTATCTTCACTCCATCCAAGTCTAAGTGACCTTATGAACGGGTTGGATGGCATTCTAAACATTACAGTGGGCCCCACATGGGACCCACAATGATGTATATGTTTTAAGTCCACCGTCCAGTGGACGGTGGCGCTCACCTTGATGCAGTATTGTCTCCACCGTCCAGCGGACGGTGGAGCCCTCCTTGATGCATGTGTCATCCCCACTGTCCAGCGGTAGTGGGACCCACCATGATGCATGTGATGCATCCAGACCGTCCATCCACTTGGTGAGATCATTTTAGGGCATGAGTTGCTGATCGGGTGGGCCACTCATGTATGGGATAGGCCCATTTGATTGATAACAGGCCTATGGGCTAGGCCCATTTGAATTATAAAAGGCCTAAGGGTTAGGCCCATTTAATTTATGAAAAGCCTATGGGCTTAGGCCCACTTGATATCTAAGGCCTATGGGTTTAGGCACACTTGATATGTTTCAAGACCATGGGACTAGGCCCATTTGATATATCCCAAGGCCCATGGGATTGGACCCATTTGATGTAATTTAAAGCCCATGGGATCAGGCCGATTTGATGTATTTTAAGGCCTATGGGTTTAGGCCCATCTGACTTAAAAAAGGCCTATGAGTTTAGGTCCATCTGATATTCATCGGGCCCATGTGATTAGGCCCATATTGATATACTCTGAGGCCCCCTAGATTGTGATCCATTGCAATGTACCTACGGCCCATTGGTGAAGCCCAGTAATGCGGCCCATTTGATAAACGTAAGGCTCACTTGATGCATATAAGGCCCATTGAATGTGACCCATTTGATATATTTAAGGCCTAATGGGATGTACTTAAGGTCCATTGCAATACGTGACCATAACACAGAGTACGTAACGATGTTCACGACGATCGTGCCTTGTGTAACACCCTGAAAATCGGGGGTCGTGTATAAACTCAACTCCCGAGTTCCAGACCGTCACTTATGCAACAAAAATGATTATGATTCAATGTTGTTTGAGTTAAAGCATTCACATGAGTAAAAGTATACCAAAATTGTAATTCATACTCCAGGTTCAGTGATAAAAGCAAGCGGAAGACTTAACAATATATATATCACTGTATAAAAAAATAAAGTGGATCTCAACTGTCACTAAAGTATGAATACATCACTGAGTCTCATTTACATGTAAATGATAAAAATAAATGTTCAAAATAGTCCCACTGAAGTTCCGTCAACCCAGGTCGCCTAAGCAAAGCCATCATGATACTGCATGTACGAGAACTCGTCCTGGTCCTCATCGAAGTCTGGCTCTGCCTCCTGGATCTCAGCATCACCTGCATCTACAACAGAGTCTGGTGGGTGTTGCAAACACCATCCCGTAACGTGGGAATGAGTAGCTAACTCAGTGGAATAATAGAGCAAGGATTTATATGTTCTCAAATCAATCATGCGATAATAGTAAAGCAGTAAATCAGACAATTCTGATACTATTGTTAATGCAATATGACATGACGTGATATATGCCCTCACTGATGATCTCCCTCATACGGCACCATCTTACGACCGCGGCATGCAATCGTCCCTCAAGTGCTCCACATCTTCCAGGCACATGCAATGTTATGGTGATATGATTTTCGAGTTGTTATTAGTCCATTCAAACAGCAGGATTGGAAAACTAAGGTACTTCCCTGGTATCAATCCTAACACAGATCCTGTCTAGGGTCGTCACTCCTAGTAATCTCATACGATGTATATTTTGTAGGTCGCTGCAAGGGCTGTCAGGGTTGTTGCTCGCACTCGTTGCACCGCTCCCCCATCACCTTATCAATACAAGCCTACTGTACTCTACTGTTACTGAAGGGTTGTCGCCTCCCGTAGACTCAGAATACGCTCGCGATCAGTACAAAGGACTCGTCGCCTGATCAGTGTAGGCCGATAGCAAGAATATAGTGTCCCATACCACCATAATCTGCTCACGAGACTAGGTGCTCACTGGTCACTACGGGGAGGTTTGTGACCCCAGCGTAGGCCGATAGCTCGACCACGATGTCCCATACCACCATGCCCGGCTCATGAGTCTTCATGGATCAAGGTACCATGGTTAACAGGGTTTACAATGGTAAGTTCAGTACCCTAGGTTCAAGCAGTTATGACTCGTGCAGGGTGAACATACATTGGCCAGTCGGGTTCCTTGACGGGCCCGACTAGTGCGATCGCATCTCAAGTCGAATGACATGAAGTGCATAAAACACTTCGCTTGGCCTAACCACTGCCGCCAACTCCAGAACACGACTCGCGTTCATCGACGCGTCATTCGTGGCCAAGACCAGCCAACCATGAATTCGCTCGGTTACCGACTGCCTGGACTAAGTATAGTCCCAAACACATATAAATTCACATCAGCAATTTATGTAGGAGTATTGGAATTAAAATACAATCATGTGAGCATGTAAACACATGTTATAACATTCAACTTAAGAAAATCTTCAAGCACATACATTTCATGCATAGTATGGAATCATGTACATAGTCAACGTGTAGGAAATCATTTATGTCAACATATAAATTGAGAAATCCATCTCAAACTAATTCATAACATCATTTAATTCAATACATACTAATACAAGCATTTATACAAACACATACACTACACACTTAAGTCTACATATAGTATGTTAACCCGAAGTGCACAATTTGGCGAATCTCTTCGCCAAACTAATTATGCACGTATTCCTAACTTTTTAATGCGACAACAAACCATGTTAATCACATCAGCAAAATATGAATGTAATCAGTACTTCCTACAAATGACTAAAATGCCCTAAATCTCATATTCTTCGTTGATTTACGAAACAGGAAACGGATAGCATGTTGTACATGTAAAACGGTGATGCCGTCGATAATCTACTATTAAACGTCATTGAAAGCTTTGGAAACAATCAATCAAAGCGTCTAAAATCCTGACCTTGTCTCTTATGGATGTGTAAATTCGAACGGAGCGTATACACTTCATCTACGGCTACTAGAGGACCTGTTTTACAAGATCTATTAACTATCAAGCTATGGAACGAAAGAAACATCAAATCAGCAACTTTTTAGGGTTATTTCTTACCTGAAAACGTGGAGAAATCACCGGCTGAATGATGGAAGCGTGTTGCTAAAGCACGTACAATAGGCGGTGCAAAGACAGGAAAATTCTCCCCTAATCTCTCTCACAAACTCTCACCTTTTCTCTCTCCCAATCTAGGGTTTCTCTCAAATTCGGATGGGAGATAGGAGTGAGGGTTTCAACCCCTTTTATAAGCCCAAAAATACCGAAAATAAGCTCCGGTACAAAGTTCACTTAGTGCATATCCAAATCGGGGCCGTTTCGGTCCAAAAGATGATTTCTGGTGGTCCCCTGGTCGAATACGATCGGACTTAAGCTCATGCGTACCAGATCTAGCACGTATTAAGTTTTCAGTCTGGCAGGGTTCGCAGATCGCGCGTGGCGGACCAATTTCAGTTCAGCGGTCACCGCAGGTAGATCAGGGCTGAAAGTCTCATGATATAAAATAGAAATTTCTCCTGATCCGAGGGTATAATCTGGCCGAATTCTTACGGTCAGAATGCTTAATACTGATGCATCAAGTTGTGTGCCAGATTTGAATTTGAAATTTCAATTGTCCCTATTCGCACTCTCTTCGGTCCGGGCTCAATGAAATAGCCTGTGATTATCGGTTTGACTTGATTTTCGAAATGATTGTCAAGTCCAGCTAGGCGGCTCTAACGGTCTAAGATAGGAGGTATCGGACTTTCGACACGTGGTCTAGATCCAATATAAAATTTCAAAGTGGTCCAGAGAACAAACCTGCTTAGAGTTTGATCCGAGGTTATAGAGTATTATAGAGCCATTGGTTCTACTCGATTTGGGTCTTGTAGAACGTATTTAAAGTGATCAGGGACTATTTCCCAGCTACTCTAACGTTTCGCTAGCTAACTTACGCTTAATTTCCATAGGAATTAATCCTAAGTGATTTCTTTGGCTATGGAATTGGGTTCTGAGCAATTTTCTGGGTGTTTTAGTTGACCCACTGCCTAAGGACGTCGAATCCCAAATTCGCCAAAATCCAGGGTATTACACCTTGGGAGCAATGTTGGTTTGACGTCCACATTACGAGTGTAATGTTGGTTGGATGTCCACATTACGACTCTCCTTAGGGCCATTGTTAGGCCTGTACTTATTGTGTATAGGCCGTCCACATCCATCTGCATTGTAAAATAGTTCATTTCATTATAACATGTTTAGTACAGTTCCATGACTCATGATCATACACATCATATGTATGCTTGACGTAAGAATTATCTGATCATAGCATATGCCTTCAGGCAGGTTATTTATGGGCTCCCGATTAGGTAGTGTTTCCCTACATGAGCGCATGATACGCGCAGGATTTGCTGCATGATTGGATAGTGTGACTCATGCATTTTTACGTTGTGTGACATGGTTGTTGTACGCCCTAACTACATCGGGGTCGTAGCCTCCACAGGAAGATCGTGGTTGGCAGGATTGGATACCGAAAATCTTATTTTACATGGGGTGCTATAGATATTCCTGGATGAAAGTTCTTAAACCCTTATGGTACCAAGAGGTTGCTCCAGCGTCTAAACGGAGTGGGTAGATGAGCGTTGAGTGTCGATTACCATACAGTTACGCTCTCCACTGTGTCGTGGTCGGTTGGAAAGGGGTGTGGCCTTACCCACCCGAGTGTAGGGGGCAATGCTAGGCTGAGTCTGACCAGTTCGAGGAATGGGTCCGCTATCGACGAGTCACGCCCGATATTGGCAGACGGATAGTGAGGTCTTTTTCACTTACCTTATTGCGCGTGATGTGGCGGCAATCTGGTTTAGAGTGTACTAGACCCCGGTGATATCCCATATTTGAGCTGTATTGATGTGTGGACATAGATGAGGATCTGTATGCTTGAGTTGCATTACACATCGCATGGCCTTGGGATGGCCGATACCATTCATGTCTTGCATCGCATAGCCTTGGTACGGCTCATGATATTATGGATCCATCTGCATATTCCGCATTACTCTGACATTGCATGTTCATATTACTACCTTGGGACACACTTTCACCACCCTCTAAGCTTTCTATAAGCTTATGCACGACTGTTGCGTGCAGGTGATTTTGGTTCGCAGCAGCGCCGAGGCAGGAGCACATTGCAGATCATCTTAGAGTTTTTGTTCTTTACCATTGTATTTCCCTTTATGCTCATTGTACTTGTAAAGTTTTTGATCATAGTGGAAATGTAATGGAGTTTTTGGTTGTTGTTTGTGGGTTATACCATTAGTTATTCTTATTATGAATCAAACTAACGTTGAAAATCCTCCTCGTAGCATCCCAGGATCGGAACCTAGTGAATGGGAGCTAGGAGCCGAGAATGGGGTTCTACAGAGGCTGTCGGCGCCGGATTCGGTGATCGAGAATTTTGTGAGCTCGGTTTTCGATTTTGGGGCGTGACAGCCTCCTTGTCCTCGTCGAACTCTGGCTTCGCCTCGCAGGCATCACCGTCACCTGCAACTAAGTCAAAGTCTGGTTAGTGTTTAAGCACCGTCCCAGAACGTGGGAGTGAGTGATCAACTCAGTAGAACTATATAGCAAAGGTTAACATGTTATCAATTCAATCAAGAAGTAATGATAAAGCAGTACAATTAAACATAACCTAGATACTCTTGTTAATGCAAAAATGATATGAGGGGATGATGCATGCCCTCACCACAATCTCTCTCTATGATCTTCATCTTACGGTCACGCATGTCAGTCACTTCTTCAGTGCTCTACACCAATGTCAATAGAACATGTAATGCAATGTTATGAGCATGATTACCAAGTTCTTATTAGTCCTTTTCATACAGCAGGATTAGAAAGCTAAGACACCTCCCTTATATCAATTCAAAAATAAGGATCCATTCTAGGGTCGTCAGTCTTAGGAAATCTCATACGATGTTACAGTTCTAGATCACTGTAAAGGGCTCGTCACCAATCAATACAGGTCTAGTTATATCCTGGATACTACAATAAGGTTCGTCACCCATATGTAGTGTCAGGATATACTCAAGGTCACTACAGAGGCCTCGTCACCAATCAATGTAGGCCGACAACATGAATATAGTATCTCATACTACCACAATTGGCTCACGAGAGTAGGGTGCTCACTGGTCACTACGGAGAGGCTCATTGCCCCAGCGTAGGCTGACAGCTCGACTACAGTGTCCCATACCACCATGTCCGGCTCATGAGTCTTTGGGGATCATGGTACGAAGGTTAACGGGATCTTCACTAGTGAGTTCGGTGCCTTAGATTCAAACAGTAGAGACCAAACATGGTGAACATACATTGGTCAATTGGGTTAGTTGATAAGCTCAACTAAGCCAAGCGCATGCTGAGTTGATAGACATGGAATGGATAAGCACTCTGTGTGGCCTAACCACTGGCGAACATCCCAAGCACAACTCAGATTCGTTGAACACATCCTGCGTGGCAATAACAACCTCAACCACCAGTTTAGGGACGGTTACCAATTACCTGGACTATAGTATAGTCCCAATCATGTACAAACTCAATAACAGGCATTTGATTCATATCCTACATTCCTATGAACATTTATGAGATATAACTTGAACATAAATACAGTACATGGAGGAAATCATACACATAATTAACATAAGTTAATCTAAATAGTTCATAGAGGAAATCATACACACAGGTAAGGTGATTGAGATTCATATCTCAATACCCTCAAAATCATGCTTTTACTAAATACTAACTCATTCAGGCATTTTTACAAACACTTAGAGTACACTATTCAACATACATCAGGTATGTTGACTACAATACATATTAGGGAAAATCCTTTCACCTAAGAGTTGCCACATACATATCAATCACATATCTACGATGAATAATCATGGCAATCATAACAACAAATTCCATACGTATACAGGTATTCTAACATATACATGAAATACTCGATTTATAACATTGGTTATACTTATACGTAAATCAAAACGGATAGCACGTTTAGCATGTGTAATATCATCCTAGGCAAGAATAAATCATTATCTATCATGAAAGAACTGAAAACCATAACCTAAACGTATATAGTCCGCACCTTAAACTAGAAAATGCGTAATGAATATGATTCAGACGATAGGTCTTCGTCAACGGCAGATGCGCTACCTAAGGCATGAAACAGGTTAGCTATAACTTCACTTCAACTAGTCTAAGCTTCAAAACAGGTTAGGGTTCAATTAACTTACCCAAGAACGGAATCAGAATAGCCGGAATAACGATTCAGATATGCAGGATCGATACGTAGAAGAACTGGGAAGAATCCTACGAAGAAACAATAAGTTCTCTCTTACTTTCTCTCTCTTTTCTCTCTCTTAAATTTTCTAGGGTTGGAAATTCGTATGGGATTTGGGAGCTAGGGTTTAAGGCCTTTTTATAAGCCTAAAATCAACGAAAATAGCCCTAAGGCTAAGGTATACTTAAGTTATAACCAAATCAGGCTCTTTCTGGTCGAATGGAACACTTCTAGAGGTCCTCTTATCAAATGCGGTCAGACTTAAGCTCACTAGTATTGGATCTTAAGTAATTTAAGTTTTCAGTCCAATTGGGTTTCCAAATCATCCGTGGTGGACTAGTTTCAATTCAACGGCCACCGAAACTCAATCAGGCCACAAGTGCTTTGACATAAATGGGCCACCTTCCCTGATCCGAGGGTGAATTTGGGACAAAAATCAACGGTCAGAACGTTTAGAAATAAAGCATAAGTGACAGGTCTCAGATTACTTAATATGATATTTAATTTCTTAAAAATCTACATTTTCTCACACTTTTCACTCCGGACTCAAGGAAATGGTCTCAAGACATCGTTTGGGCTTAATTTTTGAGGTTATAATCAAGTCTAACTAAGCGGTCATACTGGTCTAAGTTCATCGCTATCAGACTTTCGACGTGCAGTCCAGGTCCGGTATAAAGTTTCAAAGTACTCCCAAGAGCAACTGGGTTTAGAGTTGGATGCTAGATTTTAAAGTAATATAGCGTTAACAATTCTATAGGTTTTGGGTCTTACAGATCGCATTAAAAGTGATTGGTGCTAATTTCATAGGTAATCTAGTTTAGCGCTAGTTAATACACATTAAATTTCTAAAGGATTTGGTTCTAAATGATTTCTGTTAGAGATGGTACTCGAGTCTAAGTACGGATTTTTCTAAGACGTTACAGCATGAGTCTGATTCAAAGACTTAGTCGGCCAATAAAGTAGGTGGAGATTAGCTGTAAAAATTGTCTCAACTCGACCATGATAAGAGTCGGCTGAGCTATATCGTTCCATATCTGGAAGTTACCTAGTATAACTCTGGATTTCTACTCGAGATTTTTGGGAGATAGGCTAAAAGATCTCTGAGAATCTAGGAATATTAGAGATTACAGATCTTAAGAGATCCGTAATCTGTTCTAATTACGGAATCTTATGGAGCACAACATCATTATATATACAAAAGCCTTCACGGTAAAAGGTATATAAAATTTCTCACCCTAAAAACCTTTAATTTAAGACCTAGGTTCTGACTTAAGCATCGGAGGGTCCCCTGACAAAACTAGGGTCACCTTTTTCCTTCTTATTGTGTAGGTCCAAGGGTCATTACAGGAGATAGCTGAAAGCAGCATCAACAGTATGATATTTATTTACAAGAAAATGGGGCTATTAGAAATTCATTTTCGTAGTACATATTCAACTTGCATGTGTGGTTTTAGTGATGATGAAAATTTATTAAATTTTGGCAAATAAAATATAATTAGTAGGCCCTATTTAATGAACAAGCCATATCTTTGACATATAATTTCTATCATACTTATGTAAAACTTGATATTATGGATCCTCACATGTGGTATATTACTTGGGATAGAAAAATAAATTTTTGCTATTAATACACAGCTAGTTCGACCAATTTGATCTATCCAACTAGTTATGTGTGAGCATTACTCATATATATATATATATATATATATATATATATATATATATATATATATATATATATATATATATATATATTCTCAAGTCCAACCAATTGGACCACAAGTTACAGTCTACCTAGCTAATAACTTCTAACCAGTTAAGAGCATGTGACATCTAAGCTTTTAAATGGGTTGGCCCAACCATATGGATCGTCTAGTTCAAAAATCAGACTCAATTACTCATTGGGTGGACCACAACATAGAAAATACATTCTAACCATGGATAAATAGCTAATTACATGTGTGGTTTATTTGAAAAGTGGATGTGACTAATTTTTTCTGAATGTGATCCTCCTTACAGGGAGCACGTGACATCCAATCCCTCAAATGGGTTGGCCAAACCATGAGGATCGCTTGGATCGAAAATATGACCCATTTACTCATTGGGCAGACCACAACATAGAAAACAATTTATAGCCATTGATAAATAGCAAGTTACAAGTGTGGTTAATTTTAAAAGTGAATGTGTTGATTTTTTCTGAATTTCATCCTCATTACAGGACCCATCTATTAAATAGGTTGATATTGTATAGATATCATGGGTTTGAAGTAATTTATTGGGTGGACTGTAATTTATAGTCCAACTCGTTGGACTTGTGAGATATATATATATATATATATATATATATATATATATATATATATATATATATATATATATATATATATATTACTATGTGGTCGACCACATGGGAGCCTCCCATGTTGTCGATCTCTGTGGGCCCCATCGTGATGTGTGATAAACATCTATGCAGTGGTCTTTTAACTGAGGCTATTTTTATCATTTTAGTTCTTTCATAACAGTAGTGTAACACCCCGAAAATCGGGGGTCGGGTAGAAACCCAACTCCCTAGTTCCGGAACATCACTTATGCAACATAGATAATGATAAATGCATGTTGTCTGTAGAATGACATTAAACAAGATTGAGACTAAGCCAAAACAGCATATCATACTCCAGAAACAGTTAAATTAGCAAGCAGAAGACTGTGATAAATACATAAAATACATAAGTAATTATAAGTTCCCAGAGTGTGAACATGTTACCAGGTTAATTAAATACATGTATACTCCAAAAATGGAAAGAAAAGAATATACATGAGTGCTCCAAAAATATAAAATGACAAGTGTCAAGGCATCTAATCAACCTCCCTGTAATCCCGTCGATCAGAACACGTATAAAGGAGGGATCCTCCTCATCATCATCAAGTCCAACTCCGCTTCATAAGCAGCGCCATCATCTGAAACTAAAATAGGGACTAGTGGGTGTCTGGAACACCATCCCGTAATGTGGGAGTGAGTAATCAACTCAGTGGAATCATAGAGCAAAGATTAGCATGTTATCAAATCAATCATGCGATAATAGTAAAGCAATCAATCAAACATTCCTAGATACTGTTGTTAATGTATGTATGAAATGACATGATGGATGCCCTCACCGACATACTCCCTCATGCGGCATCATCTGCGTCCGCGGCATGCTTTCTTCACGCAGTGCTCCACATCCTCCAGGCACATGCAGTACAATATGGATAATGATTATTCGGTTGTTATTAGTCCTTTTCATACAGCAGGATTGGGAAACTAAGGTACCTTCCTTATATCAATCCCGACACAGATCTTGTCGAGGGTCGTCACTCCTAGTAATCTCATACGATGTTTTATTTATAGGTCGCTGCAAGGGCTATCAGGGCTGTTGCTCGCACTCGTTGCACCGCTACCCCATCACCTAATCAATACAGGCCTAGTTTATATCCTTAAGACTGCATCAGGACTCGTCACCCCCATGCGGTGTCAGGATAAACTCAAGGTCACTACAAAGGGCTGTTAGGGCTGTTGCTCGCACTCGTTGCTCCACTCCCCCATCACCTTATCAATGTAGGTCGACAGCAAGAATATAGTGTCCCATACCACCATAATCTGCTCAGAGTAGGGTGCTCACTGGTCACTACGGGGAGGTTTGTGGCCCCAGCGTAGGCCGACAGCTCGACCACGGTGTCCCATACCACCATGCCCAGCTCATGAGTCTTTATGGATTAAGGTAACATGGTTGACAGGGTTTTCAATGGTAAGTTCAGTATCCTAGGTTCAAGCAGTTATAACTCATACAGGGTGAACATATAATGGCCAGTCGGGTTACTTGATGGGCTCGACTAGTACGAGCGCATCTCAAGCTGAGTGACATAAAGTGCAAGAAACACTTCGTGTGGCCTAACCACTGCTGCCAACTCCAAACATGACTCGTGTTCATCGACGCGTCCTCCGTGGTAGATAGAAGCCGACCACGAATTCAATCCATTACCGACTGTCTGGACTAAAGCATAGCCCCAAACACTTGAATATTAACATCAGTAATCATATGAGAGTAACAGAAATGAAATACAACAATGTAAGCATGTTGACACATGTTATAACATACAACTTAAGAAAATCATCCAACACATGCATTTCATGTATATAATGAAATCAATACATATAGCCAACATGATGGAAATCATTTACATCAGCATATTACTTGAGAATTCAATCTTAAAACTCATTCACAACACCATCTACTTAATACATACTAATACAAACATTTATACAAACACTTAGCCTACACACTTTAGTCTATACAGCGTATGTCGACTCAAAGTGAGCATTTGGGTGAATCTCTTCGCCAAACAGATCATGCACACATTCCTAATATCCTAACACGACAAATAACCATGGCAAACATTTCAGCAAAATGTGGATGTAAACAGTATTTCCTACAAATGACTAAAATGCCCTAAATCTCATATTTTCCATACGTTTATGAAACGAAAAACGGACAGCATGTTCTACATGTCAAACGGCGTTATCGTCGTTAATCTACTATTAAACGACATTGAAAGCTTTGAAATCAGTCAATCAAAGCATCTAAAATCCTCATCTTTTGCCTTAAACGTGTATCGTTTCGAATAGAACGTCTACGCTTCGTCAACGGCGTAAAGGCGACCTAATGCACAAGATACATAAGCTACTTCACTATTTGAATCAAAAGAATCCCAAAAACAGCAAGTAGTTAGGGTTTTTCTTACCTAGGAGTTCGTTGAAATCACCAGAAAAGTCATTGGAGTGCGGTGCTTTGGCATGTGCAAAAGCTGCAGCATGTGGCGGGAATTCTCTCCCACTACTCTCTCACAATCTCTCACTTTCTCTCTCTTTCAATCTAGGGTTTCTAGCAAATTTGGATGGGAGAGGTATGTGAGGATTTAAGGCCCTTATATAGCCTAAATTCTAACCTAAATAGACTTGTGAACAAAGTATACTTAAGCTATAACCAAATCGGGGCTGTTCCGATCCAAAAGATCATTTCGGGAGATCCCTTGGCCGAACGCGGTCGGACCTAAGCTCATGGTCACTGGATGTTGTTCACACCCAATTTTCAGTCCGGTAGAGTTCGCAGATCGCACGTGGCAGTCTAGTTTCAGTTCAGCGGTCATTGTTCCTTCAGGTCTACAAGTTTCGTGATATGTAAGAGAAAAATTTTCTGATCCGAGGGTGAAATTTAGCTGAATTCTGACGGTCAGAACGCTTAATGATAACGCGCAAAGTCACGTGCCAGATTTGAATTAAAATATCCAAATCTTTTCCCTTTCTCACTCTCTTTACTCCAGGCTCAATGAAATAGCCTTAGAACGTCGGTTGGCCTTGATTTTTGAAACGATTATCAAGTCCAACAAGGCGGTCGCAATGGTCTAAGATTGTAGATATCAGACTTTCGACACGCAGTCTAAATCCAATACGAAGTTTGAAAGCAAACGGGTTTAGAGTTTGATCCTAGGTTTCAGGGTATTATAGCGTCATTGATTCTATAAGTTTTGGGTCTTGCAGATCGTATTTAAAGTGTTCAGGGACAATTTCACAGCTACTCTAGCGTAGCGCTAGCTAACTTATGCTTCATTTCAAAAGAATTTGGTTCTAAATGATTTCTTTGACTCTGGAATTGATTCCTAAGAGTGATGTGGTTGACCCATTGCGTAAAGACGTCTAATCCCAGGTTGGCAAAAAATCCAGGGTGTTACAAGTAGCTACTTCCCTCTCATTCTCTTGTTGCCCATATTGATGGTAGCAATAGAGAACCTCAGAGACAGAGGCTGTGAGTGACTTACTAGGGTGGTTGTGTGACATCTATTCCATACAATGGTGTTATCTCATTTTAAGATGCCAGCCAAAACAAGGCAGATATAAAACTTGAGGCCATAATATTAAAAAATAAAAACTACGAATGAGTTGTCCACTATCAAAACCCATTCAAGTACCCTTCCTTCTTTGTAGTCCACATTGGTGCATGGTCGTACTCTCTTCCTCTTCTTTTTGTGCTTTTCCATGGTGCATTTGTTGGGGGACCGTAGACGCACACAGAGATGAATCAAGTGAAGTAATCCAATCACACCAATTAAGAACAATGTAAACATAATGATTTTAACATGTAAGAACCCTTGTGGGAAAAAAAGCCATGGCATAAAGCGACAAATGATCACTATGAAAGTAAAAATTACAAGAGTTTAGAGAACACCTAATTCGAACAAGCCTCGAATCACCCCAAGCTACACCCTTGAGACCTTAGGAACAAATTAGAAATATCTTGGATACCCCCAATCCCGATTACACCCCTATATATAGCATTAGGAAGAATCACAATCGAAATCGGAAACAAATCCCACAAATCCACAACTCTGTGTAACTCTGTGATACGTTCGATGTCACCTTCGATGGGACTTTGATGTTATCGAAAAACCATCAATGACATCGAAATAACACCAAAATAGTCCAGAGATAAAACATAAAAAATTATATTTTCTCGATTGCACTTCGATGGGTCTCGATGGCATCAAACTTAAGTTTGATGGCATCGAAACTAAGTTCGATAACATTGAACAGGTACCCAAATAGTCCAGTAACTAACCAGAGAAATTTCAAATTTTAAATTTCTTCAATGGGATCGAGCAGTTGTTCGATGGCATCGAATGGTCTATTGATGGCATCGACATGCCCTGTTTCTGAATTGATTTAAGACATAAAAAATAATCTCCACCATGTCTTTAATCTTCAATCATGTAGCGTCTTATCCTCTTCTCTCATCTCTACCTTGCATTATAACTCCATCATTGCTTCTTATGCATGCTCCATCCTCCTTTTATTCCTTCTCCAAGCCCAGAGAAGTTATAAAGAACTTAAATTCTCTTCATTAACTACCTTGGTGAGCATGTCTGCTAGATTTAGAATGGTGCAAATCTTCCCTAAAGTCATGCCTCCTTCCTCAAGAACTTGCTAGATAAAATGGTAACAAACATCAATATGTTTAGTACATGAGTGATAAACATGGTTTTTTTCCAAATTAATAGTGCTCTCACTGTCACAATTAACCGACACAACCTCCCATTGAAGCTCCAATTGATTTATTATCCCCCTTAACAAGCACCTTTCTTGAATGTCTTTGTCACTGCCATATACTTAACTTCGATTATAGAAAAAGCCACCATAAACTGGAGCTTCGACATCCAACTATTCTCTCTACCCACTAGCACAAACGAGTAACCTAAAGTCGACCTTTGAGAATACACACTACCTACATAATTAAAATTCAGATACCTAACTAACTTAGCCCATGTCTTTTCAAAAGTTAAGACGTAGTCTTTTATACCTTGAATATATTGAAGTAGCCATTTCACCACTTCCCAATGCTACATTTCAGATTGTTTTAGGTTGTACAATGACTTCTTTAACCTACAAACCTTGTTCTCTGCCCCTTTAACTTCATAACCTTCTAGTTCCTTCATGTATTTCTAATCTTCCAATTTTTCATGTAGGAATGTGATGTTCATGTCCATCTGTTCTAGCTCGAGATTGTATTAGGCAATCAGCGTTGTCACGAATCTGATAGATACTTGCTTAAAAACTAGCGTAAATATCTTTGTAAAGTATATTCTTTCTCTCTAAGTATAACCTTTCGATACCAATTTTTCCTTGTATTTATCAATTTTCTTCTTTAAGATCCACTTGTGCCTGATCACTTTTCAGCTAGCTAGAAGCTCCATCAGCTCTCATATCTCATTCTTGTACACAGAGTTCATCTCATCATCCATCGCTGCTTTCCAATTTTCTACACCTGTCTCATCAAGAGTTTCCTAAAAATTAGAAGGATCCCCTTATTTGTAATGAGGGCATATGAAATATTAGAGTCGTGTTGATGGTCAAATATTGCATATTATCCCCCATTTATACTTGGTTTTATGAATATGATACTACATAATGTCCTATTTCACTCATGTTTGTATTGCAAGATGAATTTAAGAGCTTGGATTGAAAAAGATGATAAAAGCATGAATTTGACGCTAAAAAATCACCAAGGCAAAGAATGGATCTTAGGAGACTCAAATTGAAGATTTTAAGGTCCCAAATTCAAGAAAATCAAGTGAAGAAGGAAAGAAGTCAGAAAAATAAGTGCAGTATTCACATTAAATGTGTCATTGATCACCGTTCGATGACATCGAAGCTACCATTCAATGACATCAAACATGGGTCGATGACATCAAAATTATGAAAGAAAATCGAGTTGGTTGCTAGAATAATTCAAGATATTTTTCGATGATAAAATGCCTTACTCGATGACATCAAAGTCAATTCGATGACATCGAATTTTTTGTGGATTTTTGACAAAACTCGCTGGATTATTTTGGATGCATTATCGATTCCTCGAACAACGTTCGATGACATCGAAGGCACCTTCGATGACATTGAAGGTAGGTTCGATGACATAGAAGATTATGCAATACGGACGAAGTTACGCAGTACAGAAAAAGCACGTATAAAAGTCACCTTCGATGACATCAAAGGCAGTTCGATGTCATCGAACCACATACGCAAAGTTGCGCAGAATTACACGAAGTGCGTAAATTTGAGGCTGCCTCCAGATTTTTCCAAGGAGATGCGAAGGGAGGTGTTGCATAATTATAAATAGGAGTTCCCAAGGCATCCCTAGGCATCTACCTAGGGTTTGGAGGAGAAAAGCATAAGGGTGGAGAACCATTGCAAAGAATTTTTCTTCTTTCTTCCTTAGTCTTTTCATGTTTTCTTATAGGATTTTAGATCCAATTATGTTTATGGTTGGCTAAACCTCATAGTTAGGGCTAAGAGGTGAAACTTGTAGCGTGATGGGATGTTTTTATTGCTTTGATTTATGTTTATGTTGAATTCTCTTTGATTCTAGTTTGATATTTAAGGAAAAGTTTCAGTTCTTAATGGTTGTTGGGACTCAAATTACAATAGATTTGTAATAGCTTTGAGTATCTTCTTTTCATGTATTGAGATTGTGAAGTAAGTAAATCCTGTTGTTCAACATCGTCCCTTAGGCATGCTTGGGTGATGGAATCCCTTCTAACCTTCACAATTCTCCGATGCTTGATTGTGGAATTTATATTTCCTATTATTTATCATTATCTCCTAGGCATGGCTAGGTGATGGATTCACTTCCATTTCTCACAACTCTCATCCGTTGAGAATTAGGTCAAAGGAAATTCAGATTTAGTTTTATTGAGATATCTTCCAACTGGATGGGATAGGATTCCGATTCCAATTATGTCCTTGAATCAAGTCATAGATCTCCTTGATTGTTATAAGTGGATCATTGGAAACCCTAGTTTTCACCTTTGAATTTCTTAAGTTTTTAATTAAAACTTTCACAATTACTCCCTTTAATTCTATATTTAAATTTACACCTTATTCTAGTTCTACTTTTAGTTGCTTTTAGAATACTAAGAAGATTAGTCCCTGTAGATTTGACCTTGATCTCATCGAGATTATTAGCACATCGCGACCCTACACTTGGGGTTATGAACAAGTTTTTGGCGCCGTTACCGAGGACTAACGGTTACATTTTTTTGAGATTAACTAGTTTTTGAATTAGTTTAAGATTAGGGTTTTTCTACTTTTTATTTTAAGTTGGGGTTTTTTTCTGAATTATTTTAAAAACTAACTTAGCTTTCAATTTTTTGGTTTAGAAACCTTCCTTTTCTGTTTTTGAAAACTAATTTACTTTTTAATTCCAGGATATAAACTTTCCTAATTTATTTTTAGAAGCTAACTTTTTATTTTTTTAGAAACTTTCCCTTTTCATTTTTTGAAACTAGGTTGCTTTCTTATTTCTTTTTTAGAAACTATTTTTTTTCCTTTTTCTTTTGCAGGATCCGAATATAGAAACTTCTAATTTGGTAACTTATTTTTAATTCTCTCTTTTTAATTTCTAGATTTTTATTTATTTCTTTCCTTTTAGGTTTAGGTTAGATTCTGAAATTGAGGGGTAAGAGTGTTTCATGCCCAAATGGGTCCGTGATAACACTCAACATCTTTTAAGTGAAGGAGGATTAGTTAAGGGTTTATCTATCCATTACAATATTAGACACTAGTTGAGATCCATAGAGTTAACTGAAGTTATGACCACCAATCAACCTCCAAATCCACCTTAACCTTGGGTTGAGGAAATCCATGATGAGAATGGGGTGAATTAAGCATCCCCGCCTCATATTTTATGAGATTATTTACAACCGGTGGGGGTAAGCATGCCCTCATGCATGGTTTGTTCAGAAAATACAGGACATGGATATCAAGCCAAGGGTGATCCAACTCCTTCCAAAATTTTATGGACTTAAATATGAAAATTCATATTTGCACATGAAAGAGTTTGATGAGATCATAGCCACCTTATACTTTCCGAACATGTTTGAGGACACAGTTGGCTGAAACTCTTTCCCTTCTCTTTGAAAGAGAAAGCTAAGACGTGGTTACATTCACTATGTCCATGATCTATTGACAAATGGAACGACATGATAAGAGAGTTCATTAAGAAAATTTTTCCACACCATAAAATAAATACCCTCAGAAAGTCAATCATGAACTTCGCCCAAAAGGAAGATGAAACATTCTTCTAATGTTGGAAGCGGTTCAAGAAATTTGTCAGTTCATACCCACAACACAGTTTTGAAACATGGTGCATTACATACTTTTTCTGTGAGGGACTGACATCCTCCATGTGCCAATTGGTTGAGACAATGTGCAATGGGGAATTCATGAACAAAAATGTTGATGATGTGTGAGATTATTTGAACAGACTTATTAAAAATGCACAATCATAGGACGTCTCCCCAAAATCGAGCACCATCTTTATGCCCGCACAATCAAAGTAGAGGTGTGGAATATATCTTCTGAAAGAGGATGATGACATCAATTCTAAAGTGGCTAATCTCATAAAAAAATTCGAGGCCATGGAACTAAAGAAGGATAAGGAAACTATTTGCGGTATTTATTCTTACAACATTCACAAACTGATAATTGTCCAACAATACCTTCTTTTCAACAGGTACTAAATGAGCAATCTAATACCGTGAATAATTATCAAAGGCCTTTCAATAGACCCATCTCCAATACATACAATCCTAGTTGGAGAAATCATCCAAATTTTAGTTGGAGGAATGGACAAACTGCTACTCCTCAAGGATTCCCTAATCAAATTCCAAATCAAGGGAAACCTCAAGAGGAATTGGTTTAAAGTTCAACACAAACTCAGGAGCCTACCCAAGCATTACGAGAACTTACAAAATTTATACAAAAGATGGATTCTCGTGTTATAGTTATAAAGAAGGGGACGCTTCCTACTCAACCTTTTCCCAATCTTAAACCGCAATACAAAATAAGAGATCCAAGCTCTTTAAATCAAATTAATCAAGCTAAGTCTATCACCACCCTTAGGAGTGAGAAAATAATTGACAAATCTATTCCAGTAAGGGATGAAAAGTCTAAGGACCCGAAAATAAATGAAACTAATAGACCTAGCACTGCTCCACAAGAATTAAAATCGAAACTTCAAGTTAAGCCGATTGCATCATTCCCCTAATGGCTGATTCACCAAAACTGCTCTCTAACTCTCAGGACATTCTAGAGGTGTTAAAACAAGTGAAGGTCAACATTCCTCTACTGGATGTCGTTAAACAAATACCTTCATATGCCAAATTTCTGAAAGACTTATATATGACCAAAAGACAGAAAAATATTCAAAAGAAAATTTTCTTAACAAAAGAAGTGATCAGTACCATCCTAAAGCAAGATGTGCCATAAAAGTACAAAGATCCTGGTATCCCAACTATCGCTTGTGTAATTGGGAATTACCAGATTGAGCATGCACATCTTGACTTAGTAGTAAGCGTAAATCTGATCTCATACCCAGTTTACAAACAATTGGGTCTAGGTGAATTAAAACCCACT
The DNA here is from genome assembly GCA_037074715.1 of Magnolia kwangsiensis. Lineage (NCBI taxonomy): Eukaryota > Viridiplantae > Streptophyta > Magnoliopsida > Magnoliales > Magnoliaceae > Magnolia > Magnolia kwangsiensis. The sequence goes on from CM073571.1 coordinate 147,556,040, forward strand.
AGGACTACATTACAACTTGTCGATCGCTCAGTTCGTATGCCGAGAGGGGTAATAGAAGATTTGTTGGTCCAAGTTGATAAATTCTACTACCTAGTAGATTTTATTGTCTTGGATACTAACGCATCGTGGATATGTATACTCAAATTCCTGTCATTCTTGGTCGCCCATTCCTTGCCACATCAAATGCAATAATTAATTGCAAGAATAAAGTCCTGAATTTGTCTTTTGGAAATATGACATTGGAGCTCAATATCTTTTTCAATATAAGCAAACAGGAAGAGGATGATGACGATGCTCACAATATTAACTTGATTGATGCTTTCATGAAGGAAAGAACTCTGATGACCTTATCCTCTGAACCACTAGAGACGTGCTTGGCCCGCTCCCATGATTTAGATGGTGACAGGATTAGGGAGAAGGGTACTATAATTGATACTGTGTCGGTACTTGAAGTTAACCAATGAAGGACACAATTTGAAAAATTACCCTAAACTGATGTAGTGCCTCTACCATCTAACATTAAAGCACTGAAGCTTGGCCTAAAACCTTTGCCCTCTGATTCAAAACATGTTTATTTATGTCAAGAAGAGACATACATGGTGATAATTTCTTCCCACCTTGAGAAAGAACAAGAGAGTATTCTTATCTCTACTCTCATTGAGCACAAAGAAGCCCTCGGATGGTCGATTAAGGACCTCAAGGGAATTGACCCTTTGATTTGTACTCACTGCATTTATTTAGAGGATAATGCAAAGACTACCTGACAATCACAAAGTAGGTTAAATTTAAACATGAAGGAAGTAGTTAAGGCCGAGGTACTTTAACTATTGGATGTGGGTATCATATACCCAATATCCAATAGTCAATGAGTGAGTCCAACTTAGGTGGTTCTTAAAAAGTCTAGAATCACCATCATATCCAATGCCAACAATGAACTCGTGCCAACTAAAGTTACTACAAGTTGGAGAATCTGTATTGACTATACAAAGTTGAAAACTGTCACAAGGAATGACCACTTTCATTTTCCCTTCATTGATCAAATCTTAAAAAGGCTAGCTGGCCACTCATACTATTACTTCCTTGACGGGTATTTGGGTTACAACTAGATAGAGATAGCTCCTGAAGATTAGGAAAAGACCACATTCACATGTCCCTTTGGCTCCTTTGCTTACCAAAAGATGTTATTCAGACTATGTAATGCCCCCACTACTTTTCAGCAATGCATGATGAGTATTTTTTCTGACATGTTGGGGCAATATTTAGAGGTTTTTATGGATGATTTCTGTCTTTAGTCCATCCTTAAGTGATTGTTTAGAGAATCTTAAATGTGTGTTGAAGTAATGTGAAGAAAAGAACTTGGTACTAAATTAGGAGAAGTGTTATTTCATGTTTCGTAAGGGAATTATCCTTAGACATATCATCTCATCCAAAGGAATTGAGGTAGATAAGGCTAAGATTGATCTTATCTCTAACTTACCTCCACCCAAGAATATATGAGACGTGCGATCCTTCTTAGGACACGCCGAATTTTACAAAAAATTTATAAAGGACTTTAGTCACCTCTTTCATCCTTTATATAATCTACTTCAAAGGGATGCACCATATGAGTGGACTAAGCAATGTCAGGAAGCTTTTTCTAAGCTTAAGAGCATGTTAACCACAACACATATCATGTAGCCACACGACTGGAACCTTCTTTTTGAGATTATGTGTGATGTGTCTAACTATGTTCTCGGGGCAGTTTTATGTTAGAGAAAAGATAAGAAGCCCTATGTTATACACTATGCGAGTAGAATTTTAAATCTTGCCTAAGTGAATTACTCAAATATGGAGAAGGAACTCTTAGTCGTAGTATTCGCTTTGGACAAATTTAGTTTCTACTTAATTAGATCCAAGATCATCATCTACACATATCATGTGGCACTCAAGTATCTTCTCTCTAAGAATGATGCTAAGCCCCGCTTGATAAGATGGATTCTCCTACTCCAAGAATTTGATTTGAAAATAAAAGATAAAAAGGGAGTAGAGAACGTAGTGGCTGACTATATTTTGTACCTTGATCTCTCTGATTCCCTTGAGACGACACATCTACATGACATGTTCCCTGACGAATAATTGTGCAAAGTCTCCCACTCACATTGGTTTGTAAATATTACTAATTATCTTGTTACGGGTTTCAGGCCAACACATTGGACTACGCAAGATAAGAATTATTTTTTTACTGAGGTATGAAAATTCTTCTAGAATGATCCATATTTATTTAAATATTACCCAGATCAAATCTTAAGGAGATGTATGCCAGACAATGAACACCAAAGTGTCATATCCTTCTGTCATTCTCAGGCTTGTGGTGGTCACTTTTCTACGAAAAGGCCACAGGCAAAATTCTGCAGTATAACTTTTACTAGCCCACTATGTTCAAGGACACTCTTGAATTTTACAAAGCTTGTGGGCATTTTCAGAAATTGGGAGCATTATCCTGTCAAAATATAATGCCTTTGAACCCCGTTATGATCATTGAAGCATTTGATTGTTGGGGCATCGATATCATGAGACTATTCCCTCAATCTTTTAAAAATTTGTATATTTTGCAAGCAGTCGACTATGTCACTAAATGGGTCGAAGCGATCCCGTGCTGGAACAATCATCATCAAACGTCATTAAATTCTTAAAAGAGAACATCCTTTCCTGGTTTGGAACGCCTTAAGCCATCATTAGTGATGGTGGTTCATATTGTAATAAGTCATTTGTGAACTCAATTAAGAAATATGACATATCCCACAAAGTAAGCACTCTATACCACCCACAAACAAGTGGGCAAGCTGAGATTTTCAATAGGGAAATTAAACGTATTTTGAAAAAATGGTTAACCCTGACTGTAAGGATTGGTCAAACCAATTGACCAATGCCTTATGGGCTTACCGTACTACATTTAAAACCCCTATTAGAATGTTTCCCTTTAGACTTATCTATGGGAAGACTTGCCACTTACCTGTGGAGTTGGAACATAGGGCCTACTAGGCTATTAAAAATCTGAACTTCAATTTGGACAACACTGGCTCACTACACAAACTTTAATTGAATGAACTTGAACAGATCCAAAAGAATGCATACGAGAACTCGAGAATTTACAAGGATAGGATGAATGTGTTTCATGATCAACACATTCTTCAGAAATAATTCACACCAGGTTAAAAGGTTCTTTTGTATGATTCTCAGTTGCATCTTTTTTCACGTAAGCTCCGATCTCATTGGACTGGCCCTTTCACAATTACTAATGTTTATCCTCATGGCATTGTCAAGATTCAGAATCCAACCAATGACAATATTTTCAAAGTGAATGGACATCAATTAAAGCCATTTGTTGAGAAATTTGATTTAGAGGACATGACCATACCTCTAATTGATCCTGTTTAACAGGATTGACCTCATAGTCTAATAGAGATATAGTTAGGTTTATTGCTTTCATATATGTTAGGATTAGGATAGTTTGTTTCCACTTTTACGATAGTTTTCTTTCCACTTTTTTAGGATAGTTTTCTTTCTATTGGTTTAATTCTTGTGTTAACCCATCTTCACACCGAGATCATTGAAAAATCCTCTGAATTCCTTATTTAGGTATTACCTTTACATCACTTCTCTTTTCACTCTTTTGCATTATATGCTTAATTCTTTTACATTGAGAACAATGTAGATTTTTAGGTTGGGGATGGCGGATTAGGTAAACTAATAAGTGTTTTCTCAGTTTTGAGAAAAAAATTTAAAATTTTCAATGGTTTAAATTGAAATTTGTTTGGAAAGCGATGAATTATGTACTTAAGAATGCTTTAGGTATGAGAAGATAGAGATTGAATTTTGGATTGTTGGAGTTTGATCAACTAAGTAATCTATCACCTATGTGTTTGTGCTCAATTAATTAAGAGAAAGTTCGAATATCATGTTAATCTAAATCACAAGACGCATTCAATTTGTCTTCTGTAGGATGTACTAGAATTTTTTATTGTTAGTATGTGAATTATTGATAGATGGTGAGAATCAAGTCTGGGAAATTTTATCCACCTTAAAAGAAGAAAAGAACCGGTTAAAAAAACAGGAGATCGACAAAAAGGTCATGTCTTATGAAAAAAAAGAATAAAAAAGAATAAAAAGAATGTAAAAATAAAGAATGACCGTCGATATAAATCAAAAACTGAAAAAAGAAAAAGAAGGGGATAAGTTCGGAATCAATACTTTTGAGTTTCAAACTGATCTTCAAGTGATGAGCATGGTTAACATAATTAATTGATAGTATTCGAACAAGAAGTAAGTTGACTTTCACTGAGCCCATTGAAAAACTTGAGATGCATATTATGCTTAGATTTAACGGACAAAGAACTTATTTGATTAGTTACTTAAGTGATTGGGTTCTAGGTTTTCAAAATCTAACTTTCGTATCTTATTTCTACCCATTCATACTTGAGTGCACCAAAGATTGTTTTCTGAAAAAAGTTTTTGACATTGAGCATTGAGGTTTATTTCATGCATACTTTGCTCTAGACTAGTAAAATGATGGTTAGGGATTGTGTTGAGGATCAAATATTGCATATTATCCCCCATTTATATCTTGATTTTATGAATATGGTACTGCTTAATGTCCTATTTTACTCATCCTTGTGTTGCAATGTGAATTTAAGAGTTTTGATTGGAAAAGATGCTAAAAGCATGAATTTGAAGCTCAAAGATCACCAAGACAAAGAATGAATCTTAGGAGACAAAGATTGAAGATTTCAAAGTCCCAAGATTCAAGAAAACCAAGTGGAGAAGGAAAGAAGTCTAAAGAACAAGTGCAGTATTCACATTAACTGTGTTATCAAACATCGTTCGATGATATCGAAGCTACCATTCGATGAAATCGAACATGGGTCGATGACATTGAAATTATGAAAGAAAATCGAGTTGGTTGTTGAAAAAATTAAAGACGTTTTTCAATGACAAGAGTGAAAGTGCACCTACTAAGTGCCCTGGTTTTTCAATTACGTTGTAAGTTGAGTCAGTCGGACAACAGCGCCTGATAGGAAGATCAAGTCAACTATCTGCCTCAACTGGATATGTGGAAGCTCACCATAGGTAAATCATAGCCTCACATCCCATGTCCCAAAACACTAGGTGATTAAAACCCTTAAAAAGAACTAGAACATCTTAGGATTTTTGTGTAAGAAATTTTTTTATCAAATAGGAAAATCTTTAAGTTTTTCTTACACTGTCAATTATATTGATTCTCCTTTTGATATGATCGACCAGCTCTGTTGATGTCCTTGGCATCTCAATCGATACAATCGAGTGAGGACAAAAAGCATCCAACAATCAAACAATCATCTAAACGATTTATCGATATATCGACTTGTGAGTCGATATCATCGATATTCGAATATCGATCATATCAGAAGCGGATCAATAATAATGACAGAATATTTTTCAGCGCCCCTATCTTCTAAACAAAACTAACATAAGCTTCGATATATCGATGACTGTCTGATTCAATCTGAACTCAAAATCGATCAATCGGAAGTCAGTCAATCATATCGATTATGGGCGCATGTTTTCTCTAGCATAAATTTCAAGTTGTTTTTAATGTTGATCGGGGTGTCAGTCGATAAATCGATATTTATATGTCGATCATATCGAGACATTGTTGATTGAATCGAAATCGGACATAAACTATCCAACAAGCTTATAGGTAAATCTATACGATTTATCGATCCCATCGACATGGTCTCCAATATCATCGATATACAAATTTCGATGACATCGACTGTTCTCCGATCATATCTGTTGAACTTGAAATTTTTTAAGGCTTCTCTCTTGTTTTCACTTGTCGATAGATCGATCAATCTCTCGATAGAATCAGAGTTCGAAATCTAATAATATCGATGTGTGTATCGATCCCATCGACTAGTTGGTGAAAGGTTTTCAAAAGTGAAATGACATTTGAGTTTGTATCATCGAGTGGTATGTCGATACAATCGAGAGTATACACTCGATCATATCGACGATTGCTCGATGATATCGAACTCTGTCACAAATATGACCATTTATATCCGTTGGAACCTTTTGCCTATAAATAGAGAGATTAGTCTTTATTGTTGTAAGAGAAAGTAGAGAGTGCTTTTGAGTGTTTTAAACTTCATATCCTTTATCCTAAGCCCTTTCTCTCAGGAAGTTCATCCTCCAATCCACCCTCATCATTGATATTTCATTGAGTGGATTGGGGAATGAACTTCCGCATTCAAGGCTTCTCCAGCTACTACTTTAATGGAAAATCAACAAGCTTGGATGCCTTGAATGCATAGATGATTGGAACCATTCTATCTTCCTTATAGGAAAATCTTCAGAGAGTGGAACTCCATCATAACCTTGACCCAACCTAAACCTAGCATAGGTACATCTTTGTGTTGCGGATTAAGGAAGCTGAAGACTCTTCATCAACAAGAAGGAGATCTTCATCACTGAGCTAAAAGGGACTCATCAACTTATCTGTAAGTACTTAGAGTCCAGAGGAAATTTATAATCATTCCTTTTTAGGATTGGGTCGTAGGTGTTGCTCACCATTTGAAGTCCTCAAAGGAGGCCTCTGACGGGAGTGTATGTGCGTGGGTGCGTTGTGTGGACCCTTGCTCTGTGGAGAGCATAAACATCTGGGTGCGTTGTGTGGACCCTTGCTCTGTGTGTGCATAAACATCTGGGTGCATTGTGTAGACCCTTACTCTGTGTGGGCATAAACATCCGGGTGCATTGTGTGGACCCTTGCTCTGTGTGGGCATAAACATCTGGTTAGGAATGCACCAGCAAAACTCCAGTGTTTGAGGTGAACCGAGTAAAAACCTCTGTAAAGGTTGAAGGTCAACCTGATTTAAAACCTTAGGTTTGAGGTGAACGATGGAAAACCTCCTTAGTGAAATCCGATCACTTAAGGGTTGAGTATGGAAGCCGGTAGTGGAGTAGACAAGTAGTCGAACTACTATAAAATGACTGTGTTTGAGATTGATATTGTCTTTCATTTATATGATTGCTTTATATACCTTTATATATGATTATCTAAAATCACATCTTGTGCACACACAGTCATATCCATCACAATCTGATTCATAATGTTTTTTTCTTTATTATTACAAGTAATTTGTGATTGGATCCTCTATCAGGCTTGGAAGCCAAGAGAGTTAATTTTTGAGTAATCCTAATTTATACTCTGTCATAGGATTAGTGTGATAAGATTGAAATATAACTTATAAATCTTTAAAAACTCCTATTCATCCCCCTCTAGGACATATTGGCATATTCCTACTTCAACTCAAGCGGTCTTCACCGCTATTTCAATTGGTATCAGAGCGGGTCTCTCTTTAAGGGCTTCATCGCCTAGAGAGTGATCTGGACTGAAGTAGAATTGTGGCCAAAGGAGAGGGCTCATCTATCACTAGACCTCCAGTGTTTGATGGTTTAAATTATGCTTACTGGAAGGCTAGAATGCATTACTTCTTGAGATCTTTAGATCATGAAGTTTAGGATGTAGTTAAAAAAGGATATGTGGTACCATCTGAACATATTGTACTTGAAAATGAAACCACTATCACTAAACCCAAACCTAATGAAAAGTGAACGGCGTTTGACAAAGAACAGCGAAATGTTGAAGCAAAAGCAATGAATGTCATTTACTGTGTCATGTCCCAAGACATTTTTAATCAGATAAGTATGTGTGGGACCTCTAAAGAAGCATGAGACTTATTGGAAACAACCCATGAAGGCACAAGCACTGTGAAGAGATCTAAACTACAACTCTTAACTTCACAGTTTGAAAATCTCAGGATGGAAGAGCATGAGACATTTATGGAGTTTTTCACCAAATTAAACATCATTTGTAACTCCATGGGTGGATTGGGAGAGAAGGTTCCGACACATAAAATATGTAGAAAAATTTTAAGATCCTTACCAGAATGGTTCAATCCCAAGGTAACAACAATTGAGGAGTGTAGGAATATTGATGAGATAAAAGTAGAAGAACTAGTAGGTTCCCAACAAACTTTTGAACTACACTTCACACAACCCTAAAAATCTAAAAACACTGTCCTAAAAACCTCTAAGAAAATAAAACATGAGGACAGTGAGAGTGAAAAAGAAGATGAAGATGAGGAAGTGGCTCTGCTGGCACAAAGATTCAGAAGATTCTTTCAAAGGAATCGTGGCCGCCCCTCTAGAGGTAGAAAGGTGGATGACAAACCTCCTACAGGTAAATTTGGAAAAAGAAACAAAGAACCACAATTTTATGCCTGTCATGAGTATGGACACCTATCTACCGAATGCCCAAACAGAAAAACTAAGGGCAAGGCGATGGCTGCCACGTGGGATGATACGGAGGAATCAAACTCAGAAAACAGTCACTCAGGAAGTGATGGAGATCAGAAATCATTGAAAATTCTCATGGTCTCCACCACTTCGATCATTCTAACTGAATTTGAGAAAGAACAGTAAGCCAATGAATCATTTCCATCTGACAATGAGGAATTGGAACCTGAAGAAGAAGATAAAGAGCAAAATGAATTACAAGATGCTTATAATCAACTATACATTCATAGCATTCATATCCTTAAAAAACTTGGCATGTCTGAAAATAAAAAGGAATTATTACAAAAAGACTTGGACAGAACCTTGGATATAAACATACACTTAACTAATGATTTGCAACAATATCATACAGACAATGATGAATTAGAAAGAGAAAACCTATCCCTAAAAGGAGAATTATCAAAACTTATGAACAAAGCTGAACTGCTAAAAGATGATAATGCAAAACTTAAAAATGAGAACCACTCACTTTGTATTGACTTAGAAAAATTCAGAAAATTTGCCGAGATAAACTATAAGTTTTCTCAGAGTGGTGAAAAACTTGAAAGAATGTTAGGGATAGGAAGGCCTGAAAAAGATAAGAGTAGCCTAGGGTATGAGAAAATCAAGCTGAAAACTGAAAAATCTATTGCTTCAGGTAGTAATACAAGAACTTCTCCAGTTTTTCATTTGTGTGGTGATATGGGGCATTACAAGTTTGAATGCTTAAAGATAACTTCTTATATCTCTGGTCAAATTCACACTGATAAACTTAATCTAACCAGAGTAATGAAAAATACCCATTTATCACCACCCAAAATGGAAGACATAACGAAGAAATCACTGGATCAAGTTGGTGAGATAACAAAAGTCACCACAGTAAAAACTTTTGTCTCAAGGTGGAGAGTGAAAGAAAAACTGAACTCTGTACCCTGAATTATTGAGCATATAAGAACACGTTCAGATTTTGCATCGAAATCTGGATAATTGGTGAAATGATCCAATTTTTCTAAGTCCTCAATGTTACATCTGACGTTGGAGACCTCTAACTTTTGTATATGAACATTATCATGTTTATATTTGTACAGAACTGGTGCATTTTTTTTTTACATATACTGATTAAGTCAAGAAATATACAATAGCGTGTCAAAATTAAGAAAATTCTGAATAGCACATACTTTCAATACAAGTGATGGTCTTCTTCGATTTCATCGACTGAGGTTCGATACAATCGACGGCTGTTCAGAATAGGAAAAGTCTTGTGACCATTGATAACATCGTGGGCTGTCTCGATAGCATCGATCAACAACTTCTCGATACAATCGATATGTTGATCAATATGATCGACAGATGGCGCCCGATATAAGTCAGTAGGATGAAAAAAAAAAGATTTTCTTCAAAGGCGGTTCGGTTGTCTTCCCTATCCGATCCTCACGACCAATCATCTGAAGCCAAGTCGGGCTAGTCAAACCTCTCTACAAACCAGGTAATACTCTTCCAACATCGTCAGAATCTTCTTTTCTTGGTTTGTCGGGCGTTTTTGTCGTTTCTCCCAAATACTTAAAAAAGCCTTTCCTACATGGGAAAAGATAAAAACATGGCATCCAGTCCAGTAGAGTCTTCAAGAGGTACTTGACAAAAGGTCCTTACCTCAAGGGAGAGAGCAAGGATTCCGGACAGTGGGACCCCCACACGGCAAAGATCACGACGCAGTGGGTCCCAAACCGAAGTCCCTTCACCATCTCAACCAGCGCCTCCTCCACCTACTATCCAACGGCCACCAAAATACGCCAATAGGAAGTTGATTTTTGAGAGAAAAGTAGACAGAGAGTGTTTAACACCCTACAAATTAGAACTCCTATTTGCTGCAATTGGTTGGCTGCCCATCCTGGATTTTGGTGGACCATGCCAACTGGAAAGAACACGCAACTTCTTTGCTACGTGTCATTCCCCGGTGGCTGATCCTCCTTCCTTCATGGTATTCATGGATGGTGATGATGTATTTATCAGTCTTGCCACCATAGCACGGATTCTCAATCTACAGATGGCTCCAGAAGGCCTTCCAAACAGGGATCTAAACTTTCCAGATGTGCGCTCCAAAATAACCAAATACCTATGTCATAACCGAGATATCCCATGGCATCAAGGGAATGCCCTGAAAGCTAGGTATATGGAGCCCCGGTTCAGAGTCATACATGGGATCTTTACCACTAATCTGTACCTAAGAAGCACGAACCAATCGGATCTAACAAGCCTTATGGTGATGTTAGTCTACTCTGTTGCAACCGGGATGAATATCTGTCTTCTAACCTTGATTGTAAATCAGTTTGTCAATGCCATACATACTTTCAGATATTTGCGTCTGTCATATCCCTGGATTATTAGTAGAATCTATCAGAGCATTAGCTTTCCTTCTACAACTGATCCAGTTTTTCCCCTCAAAGTTTTCAACAGGAAAAATATTTAGAAAATGGATCTGATATTTCATGAATACAAGGAGGAAACTAAGGAAGATATTCATGTAGAAGGGGAAGGAGGAGAAGGTGGTGGTCCCATGGAAGGAGATGAAATGGCTGACGATGCACCTCATGAACCAGATGTTGCTCTGTCTACATCAACTGCAGGGTATGGAAAAAGGCTCAAACTAGACAGGATTGGGGTCATTCAGAAGGACATGCATTCAGTAAAGGAACGGCTTACCATCCTGGAATGGATGGTTCAAGGAGTTCAGAGCACGGTCCAACAATTGGTGGATCTACTGACGTGCTGACGGGACGACACGATGCCATCTCATTCTGCTCCTTGAAGCCGAGTTCATGCATGCTATTATGCACACCTTACTTCTATTTTTGCGGATGAACATCAGTATCTTTTTGGATGTTCTACGCTCTCAGTGGTGTGTATGACAGTTTTTTTTTTTTTGGATAACTGTTTTTCTCTTTGGTTGAATATGCCCACGATTGGGCTAAAATATTTTTTTTTTTTTGTGCCCTCAAATGGGCTTTATTTTTTTTGGATTGGTTAAAATGCTGTTGTCTGGGGCAGTACAGTTCTTTTTGGATGATGAAACCTTTTGTTGATATGGCTACTTTTACTTCTTATCCTTCAGCCATTTGAATTTATGACTCCCTGGTTTAATGAAGTTCCAGGATTATAAATTGTTTGTTTCTCTAATACCTATACAATGCCTGTGCTGACTATTTCATTGGTTTCTGGACAATGAACTCTTTTTGTTGATATATGCTTTACACTGTTCTCATTTATATACATTTACTCTTTTCTGCTGTGAAATGCATGTGTTTCTCTAAATATGATACTTGTCCTCATATGCATTCACTCTTATGGTTCTCCCATATGTTTCAATCTTCAGTCAATATCACGTTTTATGCCTTTGCCAATGACTGATAAAAAGGGAGAGAACAATTCAAACACCCCGAGTGGAAAATTGTATATCTGTGTTGCAGGTGTTAGGGGGAGCAATCGTAACAAGAAAGGGAAAGAATTTATTGGGTGTGTACATGGGTGATTAGAATTTGTAAAATTGTGTTAATACATGTACACACAATTTAGGATGTATCTGTCTAGATATTTTTCTAGGGTGTTTTGGGTATTTTGTCACATAATTGACAAAGGGGGAGATTGAAAGTGCACCTACTAAGTTCCTTGGTTTGTCAATTACGTTGTAAGTTGAGTCAGTCGGACAACAGCGCCTGACAGGAAGATCAAGTTAACTATCTGCCTCAACTGGATGTGTGGAAGCTCGACATAGGTAAATCATAGCCTCACATCCCATGTCCCAAAACACCAGGTGATTAAAACCTTTAAAAAGAACTAGAACATTTTAGGGTTTTTGTGTAAGAAAATTTTTTGTCAAATAAGAAAATATTTAAGTTTTTCTTACACTGTCGATTATATCGATTTCCCTTTCGATATGATCAAACAGCTCTGTCGATGTCCTCGGCATCTCAATCGATACAATCGAGTGAGGACAAAAAGCGTTCAGCAATCAAACAATTATCTGGACGATTTATCGATATATCGACTTGTGAGTCGATATCATCGATATTTGAATATTGATCATCTCTGAAGCGGATCGATAATATCAACAGACTATTTTCTAGCGTCCCTGTTTTTCTAACAAAAATTAACATAAGCTTCGATATATCGATGACTGTCCGATTCAATCTGAACTCAAAAATCGATCATATCAGAAGTCAGTCGATCATATCGATTATGGGCGCATATTTTTCCCAGCATAAATTTCAGGTTGTTTTTAATGTTGATTGGGTTGCCAGTCGATAAATCGATATTCATTGTCAATCATATTGAGACATTGTCGATTGAATCGAAATCGGACACAAACTGTCTAGCAAGCTTATAGGTAAATCTATATGATTTATCGATCCCATCGACATGGTCTCCGATATCATCGATATACAAATTTCGATAACAGTTCTCCGATCATATCTGTAGAACCTGAAATTTTTCAAGTCTTCTCTCTTATTTTCACCTGTCGATAGATCGATCCATCTCTCAATAGAATTAGAGTTCGAAATCCGATAATATCGATGTGTGTATCGATCCTATCGACCAGTTGGCGAAAGGTTTCCAAAAGTGAAATGACATTTGAGTTTGTATCATCGAGTGGTATGTCAATACAATCGAGAGTATACGCTCGATCATATCGACGATTGCTCGATGATATCGAACTCTGTCATAAATATGACCGTTTATATCTGTTGGAACCTTTTGCCTATAAATAGAGAGATTAGTCTTTATTGCTGTGAGAGAAAGTAGAGAGTGTTTTTGAGTATTTTAAACTTCATATCCTTTATCCTAAGCTCTTTCTCTCAGAAAGTTCATCCTTCAATCCACCCTCATCATTGATATTTCATAGAGTGGATTGGGGAATGAACTTCCACATTCAAGGATCCTCCAGCTACTACTTTAATGAAAAATCAATAAGTTGGGATGCCTTGAATGCATAGATGATTGGAACCACTTTATCTTCCTTATAGGAAAATCTTTAGAGAGTGGAACTCCATCATAACCTTGACCCAACCTAAACCTAGCATAGGTACATCTTTGTGTTGCGGATCAAGGAAGCTAAAGACTCTTCATCAACAAGAAGGAGATCTTCATCACTGAGCTAAAAGGGACTCATCAACTTATCTATAAGTACTTAGAGTCTAGAGGACATTTATGATCATTCCTTTTTAGGATTGGGTCGTAGGTGTTGCTCACCATTTGAAGTCCTCAAAGGAGGCCTTCGATGGGAGTGTACGTGCGTGGTGCGTTGTGTGGACCCTTGCTCTGTGGAGAGCATAAACATCTGGGTGTGTTGTGTGTACCCTTCCTCTGTGTGGGCATAAACATCTGAGTGCGTTGTGTGGACCCTTGCTCTGTTTGGGCATAAACATCCGGGTGCGTTGTGTGGACCCTTGCTCTGTGTGGGCATAAACATCTGGTTAGGAGTGCACCAGTAAAACTCTAAGATTTGAGGTGAACCGAGTAGAAACCTCTGTAAAGGTTGAAGGTGAACCTGATTTAAAACCTTAGGTTTGAAGTGAACCATGGGAAACCTCCTTAGTGAAATCTGGTCACTCAAGGGTTGAGTGTGGAAGCCGGTAGCGGAGTAGACAAGTAGTCGAACCACTATAAAATGACTGTGTTTGAGATTGATATTGTCTTTCATTTATGTGATTGCTTTATATGCCTTTATATTTGATTATCTGAAATCACATCTTGTGCACACACAGTCATATCCATCATAATCTGATTTATAAAGTTTTATTATTATTATTACAAGTAATTTATGATTGGATCCTCTATCAGGCTTGGAAGCCATTAGAGTTAATTTTTGAGTAATCCTAATCTATACTCTGTGATAGGATTAGTGTGATAGGATTGAAATATAACTTATAAATCTTTAAAAAGTCCTATTCACCCCCCTCTAGGACATATTGGCATATTTCTACTTCAACTCATGCTATCTTCACTGTTATTTCATCGAGGACTTGTTTGATGACTCGAAGCCTTGCTCGATGACATCGAATTTTCTATGGATTTTTGAAAAAACTCGTTGGACTGCTTTAGTCGCATTACTGATTCCTCGAACAATGTTTGATGACATCAAAGGTAGGTTCGATGACATAGAATATTACGCAGTATAGACGAAGTTATACAGCATGAAAAAAACATGTATAAAAGTCACCTTCGATGACATCGAAGGCAGTTCGATGTCATCGAACCGTTTATGTAAAGTTGCGCAAAATTATGCACAGTGCATAAATTTAAGGTAGTTTCTAAATTTTTCTAAGGAGGTGCGAAAGGAAGTGTTACACAACTATAAATAGGAGTTCCCAGGGCATCCATGGGCATCTACCTAGGGTTTGGAGGAGCAAAGCATAAGGGTTGAGAGCCATCACGAAGCATTTTTCTTCTTTCTTCCTTAGTTTTTCATGTTTTCTTCTAGGGTTTTAGATCCATTCATATCTATGGTTAGCTAAACCTCTTAGCTAGGGTTAAGAGGTGAATCTTGTACCTTGATGGGATGTTTCTATTACTTTGATTCATGTTTATGTTGAATTCTCTTTTATTCTAGTTTGATATTTAAGGAATACTTTCAGTTCCTAATGGTTTGTTGTGACTCAAATTACAATAGATCTGTAATAGCTTTGAGTATCTTTTTTTCATGTATTAAGATTGTGAAGTTAGTAAATCCTGGTGTTCACCATCATCCCTTGGGCATGGTTGGGTGATGGAATCCCTTTTAACCTTCACAATTCTCCTATATTGGATTGTGAAATTGGTATATCTTGTTGTTTGTCATTATCTCCTGGGCATGGCTACGTAATGGAATCACTTCTAGTCCTCACAACTCTCATTTATTAATAATTAGGTTAAAGGAAATTCAGATTTGGTTTTATTGAGATATCTTCCAACTGGATGGGATAGGACTCCGATTCCAGTTGTGTCCTTGAATCAAGTAATAGATCTCTCCATTTGCTATAAGTGGATCCTTGGAAACCCTAGTTCTTACCTTTGAATTTCTTAAGTTTCTAATTAAAACTTTCACAATTACTCCCTTTACTTACATATTTAGATTTACATATTCTTCTAGTTCTACTTCTAGATGCTTTCAGAATACTCATAAGATTATTCCCTGTGGATTCAACCTCAGTCTCATAGAGATTATTACTACATCGAGACCCTACACTTGGGGTCGTGAACAAGTCGTTCATGTATCTCACTGGTAACCTGCGATCGCGCTGTGGATTCCTTCTCACAGGTGGCTGCTCCACCTGCTCATATACCTTTGTTTATGTATTTCTCTCAGCGTGAGTATCATGTGTGTCAACCTGAACATTTACAATCAACATTTCCGATTCCTCTTATTCATCCTGCTCATTCTTATGGAATAAGGACCCTTTATCGAATTTGACGCCACGACTAATGATGATTTTTCATGTGACTTGGTCGTACAACCTATACCCTTTTACACCACCACCATAGCCAACAAAGGTGTACCTTTTCTTTGGTCTAGCTTATCTCTCTCAACTGATGATACATGAGAGTAAGCTTCACAACAAAACACACATAATCCTAAGTAGTCTACTTTCTGACTACTCTACACTTCCTCTAGAATTTTGCAATCAATCGCCGTAGAAGGGGACCGATTCACCAAATAGCAAGTTATGTTAACGATCTCAGTCCATAGGTCATTGCTCAACCCATCATTACTAATCATGCAACGGGCTCTCTCTAAGAGAATCTAATTCATCCGCTCAGCCACACTATTTTTCTCGGGCATGTGATGCAATATGGTGTACCTTATGATTCCCTCATCTTTGTAGAATATATTAAATTCAGTTGAAGTAAATTCACCACCATTATCTATCCTAAGAACTTTCACCTTTCGTCTTGACTATGTTTTCATCATGGCCTTTCATTGTTTAAAATTGGTGAAAACTTCAGATTTATTTTTCATGAAATAAACCCATACTTTCCTATAGTAGTAGTCAATGAATGTGACGAACCATGGTGACCCTTCAGCGGAAATCACGGGCAACGGCTCCCATATATCAAAATGCACATAATCAAGCACACCGTTATATATATATATATATATATATATATATATATATATATATATATATATATATATATATATATATATATATATATATATATATATATATATATATATATATATATATGTTTTTCATATTTAAAAGATAACTTAGATTGTTTATCATAAATACAAAGCTCACAAATATTTAAATTAAAACTTATAAAAAAAAATTCAAATAGGGCATCCCCTGGAACTTTGATATTATAAATAAAGCCTGTACAAATAGGAGATTCAAGAGGGCGAACCACAAAAAGCTTGGGCCTCTCCTATCATATCAAGAAAAAATAAAAAGACAAAAACGGAGGGGCACCTTAAAGACAAAAGGAAGGGCATCATAAAGAACGTCTAAGACTTAATCGGCCTGGTTCTAATCGTTTCAAGACTGACCTTATCGATGAAAATCAGTGCCCTAATCTGTCTTAGGAAGGAAGACGCGAGGAAGACAAGGGAGGACATTTGGAGCTCACTACCCATACGAGTCATGGTGCCGGCCGGGCCATTTCCCTCCTTGAGAATATGGTTGAAAGAGCAAGTTCCTTTCTAGGTCAAGGAGCTAATTCTGGACACCCAATGTCTCCAAGGCCACGAGGTACGTGCCTTCCCAAGAAGGTGGTCCAGGGTGATCTTGGAATCGGATTCGATTTCAATATTCTTTGGCCCACGTCCTAGACATAGGCTGACCCTATCATGAATCGCACGTAGCTCAACAAGGTTATTCGAACCCATCCCGTAGCCAGTCGAGAAAGCAAAAAGAAGATTCTCATTTTCCTCCCTGTAAACACCACTGCCGCCAGACAATCCCGGGTTACCTCTCACAGACTCATCCATGTTAAGCTTGACCCACCCTTTTGTTGGCTTTCTCCATTTGACAATTTGGGAGCATACATGAACTGATGAGGGGATGAGGGGGAAGGGGGCCGACGTCCATCCAAGAGGCGGGTGCTCAAAGGGCTCCCCTTAGGGGTCTCAACAAGAATGGTATTGGCCCACCAGTTAATACGAGCAATGGAGACTCGAACCTTCATCACCTTACCCTCGAATCTGGCTCCATTTCTCGCCCGCCAGATCTCCCATAAAATCAAAGCTGGAATTAGAGAGCGGGTGAGCACAGGGGCGCTGCCTGGTGCTGAAGCTTCACGCCACTGAGCCATTTTGCCCTCCACAGAGAGGTGGGGTAGTGGAAATATCCCATAAATAGAACCAAAATGTGTCCAAAGGAAGGAAGCATGATTACCTGTCAGGAAAAGGTGGGAGATGGATTCAGAGTCGGTGGAGGTGGCGGGAGAATCAGCTTCCACAACAGCAACATTTGGAAGCCATCAAAATCCCTTTGGACTGAACTCAGACATCCACCGAGATAGCCCTATGCAACAACCTCCAACAAAAGACTAAGAATTTTGGAGGAAGAGTCTTGTGCCATAGCCATTTTCTCCACCTTGGAGATGAAGAAGGGGATCTAGAAATCTTTCAGGACGATTTCGCTGTGAATAGGCCTAACGGGTCGAGGGACCAAAAACAGGATGGGTGATCCTCTGAAGTAGCATAACCTCCATTGAAGATGTGATTAAGAGCATGGTGGGGTAGATATGTAAGGATGGCTGAAGGAAAGAGCGGGCCAACAATTCCTAGAAAATCTCTGATCTTGAGGGACTGAATGTGGTTGGGGATGGAGGGAGACGAAAGATCCTGCAATGGGCCCAGGCCCGTCCAATTCTCTGTCCACAAGTTTAGGTCCCCCGTACCAACTTGCCATTGCACCTTCACTACAAGGAGAGGGAAATAGAATCTGATTTTTTTATAGTAGGGTGAAGCCTTATCCAGTTCTCTATTGCCATTTTCCCTGTAAATGTCCATATGAAAATTTTCCCGCA
Organism: Magnolia kwangsiensis; assembly: GCA_037074715.1. Lineage (NCBI taxonomy): Eukaryota > Viridiplantae > Streptophyta > Magnoliopsida > Magnoliales > Magnoliaceae > Magnolia > Magnolia kwangsiensis. The sequence goes on from CM073571.1 coordinate 147,574,400, forward strand.
TGAGGGACACCCACGGCCCGACATTTTTACCATATTTAACCTCCCACGCCATCTTCATACGGAGGGCTGACAAAACTTCATTAAGCCGTCTGATACCCATACCTCCTTCGCTGATGGGTCTAGTAATCTTTTCCCATGCCACCTAATGTAATTTCAGGGTGCCATCCACCTAACCCTAGAAAAACTTAGAGAAACTACGTTCAAGATAGGAAATAAGCTGAACTGGGACATGAACTGCGGCCATGATATGTAACGGGATGCTCCCAAGAACGTGTTTGATCAGCGTCATTCTGCCAGCTTCGGATAACAGTCTTGCTTTCCATCCGTTAGCTTTATTATTTACCTTATCAATGAAGAATTGAAAGTCTGAAATTTTTACTCTACCTTTACGAAGCTGGATGCCCAGGTACTTGACTCCATCACTAGCATTTGTAAAACTTATAAAACTTGAAATTAAACAACGATCAGAAAATACCTTCATCCTTCGCTCGCTCATGTGGCCTAGATGTGCATGTCACATATGCGCAGACATGGAATCCTTTACAGTCATTGCAGCTCTACCTGTTGAAGTGCTTCCGATCAACCTAGAAAAATTTTAATGCCTTTGTGCTTTCATAACTATGAGTGCCCCTTTTGAAACCTTAAGGTCACCATTGAAACCGGTGAATCTACACCCATTCGCCTCAAGTGCACTAAGAGATATCATATTGTTCTTCATATCAAGAACATACCTAACCTCAGTCAAGATACGGTTCATCCCATCAAACATCTTGATGCACACTGTACCAACACCCACGACATTATGGGCATTATCATTGCCCATAAATACTTGGCCACCATCACACTCTTTTTAACTGATGAACTAACTCCAATGAGGAGTCATGTGATATGAAGCCCCAGTGTCCAAAATTCACTCATCCATACGATCATCGTATAAGTATCTGATCATAGATATTGACAACACATTACTTCCGCTTATACCTTCATTAGATGTGGCAGCGTTGACCTCTCTGGTAGAAGCCTCTAAGTTCTCTTTCTTCACTTTAGGATTTGTGCAATACTTCTTCATGTGCCCTGATATCCCTCAATTCCAGCACTTTAATTCTCCCTTGCCCTTGCCTCTGGATTTAGATCTCAATCGAGAAGATCCACCATCTTACTCAGAATTTCGTCCCCTCGTAAACAATGCATCAGTGAAGGTCCCCATGCTACCGTTTTTCTGTCATCGCCTTTCCCTAAAGGGCTGATATAACGGTATCGACACTGAGGGACGATTTACCAGTGCACAACGTGTCTTTAAAAGACTCATACTAGGCCGGGCGAAAATTTAACAAGATGCGGGCATAATCTTCGTCCTTGATCACTTCTTCCATATCCAGCAATTTGCAGATCATCCTTTTAAAGTTACTGATGTGGGCCTCAACATTTCCTCCCTCTACCATCTTATAATTGAATAACTGCAAATTCAAGTGCATGCAATTTTCAAGAGACTTCTTTACATAGATGTCCTCTAAATTCACCCATAGACCTGTTGCAGTTTTTTCTTGTATAACATTGTAGAGTACCTCATCCGTTAGGCAGAATTGAATTAAGGTTCTCACTTTCTTATCCAGTTTGTTTTATTCATTATCTTTCATAGATTCCTGTCGCTTCTCAAGGAACTTGTCCAATCCTTTCTAAACTAATAGGGCAATAATCTTAACCTTTCATAATTTAAAATTATTTTTACCAGAGTACTTATCAACATCGTACTTTGGATTGGCAGTCATTGATATTCACTTTCATATTCATGCTTGCACCCCAGCGTTAGCTTCGATACCACTTTTTGGGGGACCGCGGAAGCACACAGAGATGAATTAAGTGAAGTAATCCAATCGCACCATTCAAGTACAATGCAAACACAAGGACTTTAACATGGACAAACCCTTATGGGAAAAAAAACTACGGCACAAAGTGATAAATGATCACTATGAAAGCAAAAATTACAAGAGTTTAGAGAATACCTGATTCGAACAAGCATTGAATCACCCCAAGTTACACCCTTGAAACCCTAGGAACAAATTTGAAAACTCTTGAAAACCCTCAATCCCGATTACACTCCTATATATAGCATTAGGAAGAATCATGATCGAAATCGGAAACAAATCCCACATACCCGCAACTTTGCATAACTCTGTGATACGTTTGATGGAACCTTCGATAGGACTTTGATGTCATTGACAAACCATCGATGGCATTGAACCTACTTGATGGCATCGAAATAACACCAAAATAGTCCAGAGACAAAACATGAAAAATTAGATTTTCACGATTGCACTTCGATGGGTCTCAACAGCATCGAACAGGTACCCAGATAGTCCAGTAACCAAACGGAGAAATTCTGAATTCCTTTGATGGGCATTGAACAATGCTCGATGGCATCAAATGGTCTTTCAATGACATCAACATGCGCCATTTCTGAATCGATTTAAGACAAAAAAAAAAAAAAAAAAAAACAGCACTGACGTAGCTGCTAAGTGTATGTGTAATATGAAGGGGAAAAAAGGCTGCCTTATCCCATGGTCTCTTGATAATCTCGATGTCATTATCATTGTCATTCGGTGGGTGGGGGACCATGTCACTGTCTCAGTTAACACTGGTATTAGAGAATTAGTACCGAAATTCTCTTCCTAAAAAGATGGCAGATACTTCGCTTGCATTTAAAACAAATGGATGGATGTAAAACAAGGCCTTATCCGAAGTAGTTAGGTTGGAAGCACCCCAAATAGATATTCGATTGAACATGAACTCTGTTTTATACAAATCTGCCGTTTGGGGCGTGCAAAAAAATGAAACCTGAATGGGTAGTTTACACAATTTCCATTTTTCCATCACAAGATAAAATTTCCTGCATTCTTTGTACTAGTTGGAATTAACGAAACATGTAAATGTAAATGTCTCAACCTTCGCGGTCGTTCGCAAAATCCCATAATAGTCTACCAATCGTCCATTCAGATTGTCCATTCATTCATTCCTCTAGGCGTGGGCTATGGTAAAAAAATTCAGACCAGCCGGTGATTCTAGCCCTTTCGAGTGTCGGCTGCTACGTTAGCACTGCTCAATCCTTGTGAAGTAAAGTATAATTGCCCACTAGTAATTATCATTGAGGCGAAGTGTGCTTCTGGAGTCATAAACAATCTATGGTGAGTCCTCTTCAAAAGATGTTTTAAGATGGTAATTGGCCCTATTTGGTTCCTCCAATCGATCTTGAATATCCATTTTTCATGCTACCAATTGCGTAGAATCACCTGATCGCAACATGATTTTTGCACCATGTCTGACCCCTAGTATGAATTAATATATGGTCCACGCTGTTAATTGCCCATCCCACGCAACAATAAAAAAGCTTTGGGGAAGTTGGCCAATGTCTTCAAGAATGTGGGGATGTTGGAATTCTTCCCCCCCCCCCCCAAAAAAAAAAATAAAATAAATAAATAATAATAATAATAATAAAAATAAATAAATAAATAAATAAATAATCACTTTGGAGGAGGCAATTTATCCAATCCTAATTCCCATGGTAAACCCATTATCAAATACTCCCAAACACGCCCTTAAGAGGAATTCTGGAACTAAAGTAATTGAATTGTGAACATACTATGAGTGAAAATTGGTGTAATTGTTATTAGCATGATTCTGTAAATTATATTGTAAATCTATAAATTAGTCCGTATGGCTTTTTATTAGATCCTGTACAGATAATCATAGCTAATCCCAGATTAGGAATTTTCTTATTTTAGACATAATCTTTTCTACAAGAGGATTTCTCCTCCTCCAATGAAACACACTGGGGCAACTAAATTGACCCAATTAACATGGTATTAGAGAACTACAAATTTGGATTTTATTTTTTATTTATTTATATATATATTTTTTTCTTCTGTTGGAATCGGATGCCCCGGCCACATGAGGATCATGCTGGCACCACCCCACTACCGGTGACAACTGCCGGATTTATTTATTTTTATTTTTATTATTTTATTTATTTATTTTTGTCAGAATCTGAGATCTCTAGCATTCATAGTGAGGAAATGTACCCTCAAATTGCATTTATCTTTCTTTCAAACGCATCGTGAAAACAATGTCATTGCAATGTGAATCCAACACCCTCTGTACCAATGCTATGGAAGGAATAACAATTGTGTTATCTCCATCTTTCTTAATAATAATTGCAATTTGACTCGATAGTGCATCCAAACGGGCCTATCAGCATCATTCCTAGAGCACAATCATGTATAAACTTTACCCATTTCTATCTCCCTTGCTACTACATTTTATGGTGACTTGGAGTGGGACCTAAAAAGAAGAGATGGTTATACTTCAATAATCAAAGATTAAATATTATTATTTTATTTTAATGTAATAACAATGAAGCATGCAACACAACATGAAACCAAACACCACATGCATGAAGACCCCATGGATTTGTCTTCCTTTTCTTTTATAACCCAAATTGGCGATTGTTTGACACACACCAACGGTTAGAATTTTGACGAATGTGATCGAAAGCAGTGCATCAATTGACTGAAACTTATCGAACATGAGATGCAGTGACAATCTACAGATCAAACACGTTAAGTTTGCTTAGTCAGGGCACTTAATAGCTTCAATATGCATAGAGTTCCGCTAACTCTTCCAATGAATCGGTGGTGAGATTTGGATCGGCATTTTCCAACATCCATAGAAGGTGGTCGAAGATGACCACCTCGCATTTCACAGAGATGTTGTGGCCCGCCTTGTGCTTTGACTTCTCAATCAAGGCGATCATCAGAGGGTGGTCCAAGAGCTTAGCATCGATCATGTAACGCCGCTGAGATCTGCCAACAAAGACAGCCTCCCGCCTCTCTTCCTCAGTCATGTCCCCCCAAAACTCTTCTCTTGTAGATTTGGACCTTAGACTACTGTAAGATGATGATCTTCCTAGCTTGGACAAGCTCTTACACTTCCTCAGAATCATATTCATCTTCTTCATTCTTAGATCATGAATGAATGAGAGAGAGAGAGAGAGAGAGAGAGAGAGAGAGAGAGAGAGAATTCGAGCTTAGAAGGAACACAAACAAGCCTTGATATACACTCATCCGAGCTTAGAAGGAACACAAACAAGCCTTGATATACACTCATCCGAGCTTAGAAGGAACACAAACAAGCCTTGATATACACTCACACTCTAAAAACGTCATGGTGGGTGGCCAATCGTTGTTTTCACATGTAGAGTGTTGTGGGGCCCACCTCACAATCAAACCAACATGCATAAGCCAACTTTAATTGGGGGTGGGACGCACACAAGTTGTAATGCATGCGTGTAGGGCAATACATCATCACCCCACTCGTGAAATGAATCTGTAAAAAGGCAATGCACCCATGTTCCATCAGCTATTTGGTCGTGCCTATGTAATGGGCCCCACACATTTCCTTCAAATGGCCCAGAAGGGTAGCCCGCACCGTCGGGGTTATCTGAAATAAAGCATGCACGTGCACCTTTTTTGTCATGGAGCTCAAACAATCCACATAGGACCCTTATGGGTCTTGTGGGTCCCACCAGAATTTATTTTTGAATGATTGGGAGACTGTGGCACTTGCGTGCGCCCCACGCGCAGTACCACACACATGCACACCCGGGCATGCACACGAAGATATAGGCTGGGCCATGTTATTATGAAAATCTACGCCCAGGAACGCACTCGAGCAAGTGGACATGTACTAGGAGCGTCCGTTCACACGTTTTTATGCTCGTCCACCCACATATTCTCATGGGAGGCCGGATCTACTACAAGCACCTGTAGGTTAAGCTAAATGTACACTTGCTCTCATACTCGTACGTATATAAAATCCAATCCGTCTATTACGTACATCTAATGATGTTTTCCTTAGTGCCCAAAATTCATTCAGTTCCAAATCTCAGGTGGGCCATCCCACAAAAGACAACATTCCGACCTTTCTTTACTATTTGGACGGGCAGTTTCGTCATTTTGTAAAAATAAAAGTACTCTAAAAAAATCTGTTTTGTACCCGTACACGCATGCTCCGTAAACACAAATTTTCGGCCCAAAATTTATTTTGGGGAACTTAGGCGGGAAGCCGACTGCGTGTGAGGTCCACCATGATTTACGTATTTTATCCGCTCTGTCCATTCATTTTACCAGATAGTATTAGGCTTAAGCTCAAAATTTAAGCATATAAAATGTTCAAATGGACCACACTATAGGAAACAATTGAATTAAATGTCTATCGTTGAAAATTTCTTGGGGCTTGTAGAAGTTTTGGATCAAGATTATATTGGTCTTTTTCCCTTCATCCAAGTTTGTATGATCTCAAGAATAGGTTGGATGACAAATAAACATCACTGTAGGGCTTAGAAAGGTTTCAATGGTGGAAATCACACCGTGCCAAAACAGCGAAAAAGGGACAGTTGAAAACCATCTCAAAATGCCAAAAAGGACAGTCCTGAACCGTCGCAACGGCCGTCAAATTTTGACATGTCGTATTTTTTAAAGGACGACCATAAACTGTCTCTAAAGAAGGACGGTCATAGATCGTCTATAATGGTAGGTATTAGTGAACTTATATGAATCTGAAAAGGACAGTCTATGACTGTCCATAAAAAGGACGGTCCTAGACCGTCCGTAAAAAGGACAGCCCATGACCGTCAATAAAAAGGACGGTTATAGACCTTGTATGATCTGAAAAAGACTTTCATAAACCGTCTCTTATGAACTGAAAAAGGATGGTCTACGACTGTCCTTTAAAAGGACGATCATGAACCGTCTCTTATGAGTCTGAAAAGGACGATCATGGACCGTCTCTTTTGAACCTGAAAAGGACGGTCATAAACCGTCTTTTAAAAGGACGGTCTTCAGTCATCTCGTATTTGCATATACATCTGTTCATATCATATTTTTCCTGATATACACCTATTATATACACCTATTATAACATCGTATTCTTCTTGATATACACTTGTTATATAATATATTTCATCATATTCACATTCACATCTATCTAAACCCAAACTATGTAAATCCATCCAAACAAAAAATACACTCATCCAAACATAAACTACATCCATCCAAACACAAACAATATACACCTGTTACAATATCATTTTCTTCCTAATATACACCTGTTACAACATTGTATTCTTCCTAATATACACCTGTTATATAATATATTTCATCATATTCACATTCACATCCATCTTAACCCAAACTACATAAATCCATCCAAACATAAACTACATTTATCCAAACATAAACTACATCAATCTAAACAAAAACAATCTTATCCACATTACATTCATCCACGCATAAATACGTTCACACCAACCCTGCAAAACTCTAAATCATGAGCCAAAATACCAAACAATTTCTCATCCAACAAAAACCAAGACTAAATCATAATATTCACACTCTATAGAAGCTCCCAGGGTGAAGAATTACCTATAGAATATGATGCGATGAGGCTTCTGTCTTGTTGCTTGCCTGAATGCAATCAGTTGTTCTCTACCAAATACCATAAATATTCTTTAAACACTAAATTCAAACACTTGCACCCAAGATCAAACAAAAATAGAGGAGAAAAAGACTTACCAGATCATCCCTTTGTTCATAGAACCTCTCTGAGGATCCTGCACAATTTGAAAAAAAAATCTCTTATCAACTCCTGTCGATGTGGCTGTGCCGAGAACAACTTCAAAAGAGGCAAAAGAAGAAACATATCAGACATTCAAAGTTCAACAATTTCAAAGAATCACAAACCTTGACATTAATTTTTAAGGCAACATTTTCAAGATACTGTTTATTGACTCTGTATGCCTGTCTCAGTTGATAACACTGTGACACTATGCCCAACTCCGTTTCGCAAACACATTTTATCTTTCTTACAAAATCAGAAAATAAAATGCTTCAGTTGATTTATTCCATCTCTCTAGGATTTAGGGTCTTGTTTGCACTCACCATATGAACCACTCATGTCAGGTAAAATGATAATAAGCAATTAGAGATATTTCTTCTTATCTCCACTTTGTAGGTTTGTAGTGGCTTGTTTGTGTACATCCATCAGAGCCATCTCAATCCTATTAAGGCGATTGTTTTTAGGTTTAGGTTTAGGTTTTAGGATTAAGTTTAGGTTATAGGTTTAGGTTACAAGTATAGGTTATAGGTTTAGGTTTAAGTTAGGTTATAGGTTAAGGTTTAGGGAATTGAGAATAGATTAAGGTTTAGGTTTAGAAAATCGGGTTCGGGTTCGGGATCAGGTTTAGGTTTGGGTTTTCAAGTTTAGGTTTAGGTTAGGGAGTTGAGATTAGGATTAGGTGTAGGTCTATGTTTAGGGATTTGAGAATACATTTAGGCTTTAGGTTCAGGTTTAGGTTTTAGGTTTTAGGTTTAGGTTTAGGTTTTAGGTTTATGTTAAGGTTAGGTAATAGGTTATAAGTTTAGGTCATAGGTTAATGTTTAGGTTATAGGTTTTGGTTTAGGTTTAGGTTAAGGTTAAGGTTAAGGTTTAGGTTATAGGTTTTGGTTTAGGTTTAGGTTAAGGTTAAGGTTAAGGTTTAGGTTTAGGTTATAGGTTATATTATATAGGTTATAGCTTTAGGGAATTAAGAATAGATTAAGGTTAAGGTTTAGGTTTAGGAAATCGAGTTCGGGTTCGAGATCGGGTTTAGGTTTGGGTTTTCAAGTTTAGGTTCAAGTTTAGGTTAGGGAGTTAAGATTAGGATTAGGTGAAGGTTTAAGTTTAAGCATTTGGGAATACATTTCGGTTTTAGGTTTAAGTTTAGGTTTTAGGCTTATGTTTAGGTTATAGGTTTAGGTTATAAGTGCAGGTTATAAGTGCAGGTTTAGGTTAGGTTGTAGGTTAAGGTTTAGGGATTTGAGAATAGGATAAGGTTTAGGAAATCGGGTTCGGGTTCGGGATCGGGTTTAGGTTTGGGTTTTCAAGTTTAGGATTAGGTTTAGGTTAGGAAATTGAGATTAGGATTAGGTGTAGGTATAGGTTTAGGAATGTGAGAATACATTTAGGTTTTAGGTTTAGGAAATCGGGTTCGGGATCGGGTTTTAGGTTTGGGTTTTCAAGTTTAGGTTTATGTTTAGGTTAGGGAGTTGAGATTAGGATTAGGTGTAGGTTTAGGTTTGGAAATATGAGAATACATTTAGGTTTTAGGTCATAGGTTTTGGTTTAGGTTAAGGTTTAGGTTTAGGTTATAAGCTATAGGTTTAGGGAATTGAGAATAGGTTAAGGTTTAGGTTTAGAAAATCCGGTTCGGGTTCGGAATCGGGTTTAGTTTTAGTTTTTCAAGTTTAGGTTTAGGTTTAGGTTAGGGAGTTGAGATTAGGATTAGGTGTAAGTTTACGTTTAAGGAGTTGAGAATACATTTATGTTTTAGGTTTAGGTTTAGGTTTTAGGTTATAGGTTAAAGTTTAGGTTTTAGGTTTAGGTTAAGATTAGGTTATAGGTTATAGGTTAAGGTTTTAGGTCATAGGTTTTGGTTTAGGTTAAGTTTATAGGTTTAGGTTAAGGTTTATGTTTAAGTTATAAGCTATAGGTTTATGGAATTGAGAATAGGTTAAGGTTTAAGTTTAGAAAATCCGGTTCGGGTTCGGAATCGGGTTTAGTTTTAGGTTTTCAAGTTTAGGTTTTGTTTTAAGTTAGAGAGTTGAGATTAGGATTAGGTGTAGGTTTAGGTTTAGGGAGTTGAGAATACATTTAGGTTTTAGGTTTAGGTCTAGGTTTTAGGTTATAGGTTAAGGTTTAGGTTAAGGTTAGGTTATATGTTATAAGATAAGGTTTTAGGTCATAGGTTTTGGTTTAGGTTAAGTTTATAGGTTTAGGTTTAGGTTTAGGTTATAAGCTATAGGTTTAGGGAATTGAGAATAGGTTAAGGTTTAGGTTTAGGAAATCGGGTTCGGGTATGGGATAGGGTTTAGGTTTGGGTTTTCAAGTTTATGTTTAGGTTTAGGTTAGGGAGTTGAGATTGGGATTAGGTGTAGGTTTAGGTTTATGGATTTGACAATACATTTAGGTTTTAGGTTTAGGTTTAGGTTATAGGTTAAGGTTTAGGTTTAGGTTTAGGTTTCGGTTATAGGCTATAGGTTCAGGAAATTTAGAATAGGTTAAGGTTTAAGTTTAGGAAATCGGGCTCGGGTTTGGGATCAGGTTTAGGTTTGGGTTTTCAAGTTTAGGTTTAGGTTTAGGTTATGGAGTTGAGATTAGGATTAGGTGTAGGTTTGGGTTTAGGGATTTGAGAATACATTTAGGTTTTAGGTTTAGGAAATCGGATTCAGGTTCGGGATCGGGTTTTAGATTCGGGTTTTCAAGTTTAGTTTTAGGTTTAGGTTAGGGACTTAAGATTAGGATTAGGTGTAGGTTTAGGTTTAGAGATTTGAGAATACATTTAGATTTTAGGTCATAGGTTTTGGATTAGGTAAAGGTTATAGGTTTATGTTAAGGTTTAGGTTTAGGTTATAAGCTAGGTTTAGGGAATTGAGAATAGGTTAAGGTTTAGGTTTAGAAAATCGAGTTCGGGTTCGGGATCAGGTTTAATTTTGGGTTTTCAAGTTTAGGTTTAGGTTTAGGTTAGGGAGTTGAGATTAGGATTAGGTGTACGTTTAGGTTTAGGGAGTTGAGAATACATTTATGTTTTAGGTTTAGGTTTAGGTTTTAAGTTATCGGTGATAGGTTAAGGTTTAGGTTTTAGGTTTAGGTTAAGGTTAGGTTAGAGGTTAAGGTTTTAGGTCATAGGTTTTGGTTTAGGTTAAGTTTATAGGTTTAGGTTTAGGTTTAGGTTAAGGTTTAGGTTTAGGTTAGAAGCTATAGGTTTAGGTTTAGGGATTTGAGAATACATTTAGGGTTTAGGTTATAGGTTAAGGTTTAGGTTTAGGTTTAGGTATCGGTTATAAACTATAGGTTTAGGGATTTGAAAATAGGTTAAGGTTTATGTTTAGGAAATCGAGTTCGGGTTTGGGATCGGGTTTAGGTTTGGGTTTTCAAGTTTAGGTTTCGGTTTAGGTTGGGGAGTTGATATTAGGATTAGGTGTAGGTTTAGGTTTAGGGATTTGAGAATACATTTAGGTTTTAGGTTTAGGAAATCGGGTTCGGGTTCGGGTTCGGGATTGGGTTTTAGGTTTGGGTTTTCAAGTTTAGGTTTAGGTTCAGGTTAGGGAGTGTAGATTAGGATTATGTGTGAGTTTAAGTTTGAGATTTGAGAATACATTTAGGTTTTAGGTCATAGGTTTTGGTTTAGGTTAAGGTTATAGGTTTAGGCTTAGGTTATAAGCTATAGGTTTAGGGAATTGAGAATAGGTTAAGGTTTGGGTTTAGAAAATTGGGTTCGGGGTTGGGATCGGGATCGGGTTTAGTTTTTGATTTTCAAGTTTAAGTTTAGATTTAGGTTAGGGATTTGAGATTAGGATTAGGTGTTGGTTTAGGTTTAGGGAGTTGAGAATACATTTAGGTTTTAGGTTTAGGTTTAGGTTTTAGGTTATAGGTTAAGGTTTAGGTTTTAGGTTTAGTTTAAGTGTATGTTATAGGTTATAGGTTACAGGTTAAGGTTTTAGGTGATAGGTTTTGGTTTAGGTTATGTTTATAAGTTTAGGTTTAGGTTTAGGTTATAAGCTATAGGTTTAGGGAATAGAGAATAGGTTAAGGTTTTGGTTTATGAAATCGGGTTCAGGTTCGAGATCAGGTTTAGGTTTAGGTTTTCATGTTTAAGTTTAGGTTTAGGTCAGGGAGTTGAGATTATGATTAGGTGTAGGTTTAGGTTTAGGGATTTGAGAGTACATTTAGGTTTTTGGTTAAAGTTTAGGTTTAGGTTTAGGTTTAGGTTTCGGTTATAAGCTATAGGTTTAGGAAATTGAGAATAGGTTAAGGTTTAGGTTTAGAAAATTGGGTTCGGGTTTGGGATCAGGTTTAGTTTTGGGTTTTCAAGTTTAGGTTTAGGTTTATGTTAGGGAGTTGAGATTAGGATTAGGTGTAGGTTTAGGTTTAGGGATTTAAGAATTCATTTAGGTTTTAGTTCATAGGTTCAGGTTTTAGGCTTAGGTTTAAGTTTAGGTTATAAGTGTAGGTTCTAGGTTTAGTTTTAGATTAGGTTATAGGTTAAGGTTTAGGGAATTGGGAATAGGTTAAGGACTAGGTTTAGGAAATCGGGTTCGAGTTCGGGATCAGGTTTAGGTTTGGGTTTTCAAGTTAGGTTTAGGTTTAGGTTAGGGTGTTTAGATTAGGATTAGGTGTAGGTTTAGGTTTAGGGATTTGAGAATACATTTAGATTTTAGGTTTAGGAAATCGAGTTCGGGTTCAGGATCAGGATCGGGTTTTAGGTTTGGGTTTTCAAGTTTAGGTTTAGGTTTAGGTTAGGGAGTTGAGATTAGGATTAGGTGTAGGTTTAAGTTTAGATATTTGAGAATACATTTAGGTTTTAGGTCATAGGTTTTGGTTTAAGTTAAGGTTATAGGTTTAAGTTAAGGTTTAGGTTTAGGTTATTAGCTATAGGTTTACGGAATTGAGAATAGGTTAAGGTTTAGGTTTAGAAAATCAGGTCGAGTTCGGGATCGTGTTTAGTTTTGGGTTTTCAAGTTTAGGTTTTGGTTTAGGTTAGCGAGTTGAGATTAGGATTAGGTGTAGGTTTAGGTTTAGGGAGTTGAGAATACATTTAGGTTTTAAGTTTAGGTTTAGGTTTTAGGTTATTAGGTTAAGGTTTAGGCTTTAGGTTTAGGTTAAGGTTAGGTTATAGGTTATAGGTTAAGGTTTTAGGTCATAGGTTTTAGTTAAGGTTAAGTTTATAGGTTTAGGTTAAGGTTTAGGTTTAGGTTATAAGCTATAGGTTTAGGGAATTGAGAATAGGTTATGCTTTAGGTTTAGAAAATTGGGTTCGAGTTCGGGATCGGGTTTAGTTTTGGGTTTTAAAGTTTAGGTTTAGGTATAGGTTAGGGAGTTGAGATTAGGATTAGGTGTAGGATTAGGTTTAGGGAGTTGAGAATACATTTAGGTTTTAGGTTTAGGTTTAGGTTTTAGGTTTTAGGTTAAGGTTTAGGTTTTATGTTTAGGTTATAGGTTATAGCGTAAGGTTTTAGGTCATAGGTTTTGGTTTAGGTTGAGTTTGTAGGTTTAGGTTTAGGTTTAGGTTAAGGTTTAAGTTCAAGTTATAAGCTATAGGTTTAGGGAATTGAGAATAGGTTAAGGTTTAAGTTTAGAAAATTGGGTTTGGGTTCGGGATCAGGTTTAGGTTAGGGTTTTCAAGTTTTGGTTTAGGTTTAGGTTAGGGAGTTGAGATTAGGATTAGGTGTAGGTTCAGGTTTATGGAGTTGAAAATACATTTAGGTTTTAGGTTAAAGGTTAAGGTTTAGGTTTTAGGTTTAGGTTAAGGTTAGGTTATAGGTTATAGGTTAAGGTTTTAGGTCATAGGTTTTGGTTTAGGTTAAGTTTATAGGTTTAGGTTTAGGTTTAGGTTTAGGTTATAAGCTATAGGTTTAGGGAATTGAGAACAGGTTAAGGTTTAGGTTTAGGAAATCGGATTTGGGTTCGGGATCGGGTTTAGGTTTGGGTTTTCAAGTTTAGGTTTAGGTTAGGGAGTTGAGATTAGGATTAGGAGTAGGTTTAGGTTTAGGGATTTAAGAATACATTTAGGTTTTAGGTTTAGGTTTAGGTTTTAGGTTAGGTTAAGGTTTAGGTTTTAGGTAGGGATAAGTTATAGGTTATAAGTTTAGGTTATAGGTAATAGGTTAAGGTTTTAGGTCATAGGTTTTGGTTTAGGTTAAGGTTATATGTTTAGGTTTAGGTTTAGGTTATAAGCTATAGGTTTAGGGAATTGAGAATAGGTTAAGGTTTAGGTTTAAGAAATCAGGTTCAAGTTCGAGATCGGGTTTAGGTGTGGGTTTTCAAGTTTAGGTTTAGGTTAAGGTTAGGGAGTTGAGATTAGGATTAGGTCTAGGTTTAGGTTTAGGGATTTAATAATACATTTAGGTTTTAGGTTTAGGTTTAGGGATTTGAGAATACATTTAGGTTTTAGGTTTAGGTTTAGGTTATAGGTTATAGGTTTAGGTTTAGGTTTAGGTTTAGGTTATAAGCTAGGTTTAGGGAATTGAGTAAAGGTTAAAGGTTTACGTTTAGAAAATCAGGTTCGGGATCGGGTTAAGGTTTGGATTTTCAAGTTTAGGTTTAGGTTTAGGTTTGAGATTAGGATTAGGTGTATGTTTAAGTTTAGGGATTTGAGAATACATTTAGGTTTTAGGTTTAGGTTTAGGTTTTAGGCTATAGGTTAAGGTTTAGATTTTAGGTTTAGGTTAAGGTTAGGTTTTAGGTTATTGGTCATAGGTTTTAGTTTAGGTTAAGGTTATAGGTTTAGGTTATAAGCTCTAGGTTTAGGGAATTGAGAATAGGTTAAGGTTTAGGTTTAGGAAATTGGGTTTGGGTTCAGGATCGGGTTTAGGTTGGATTTTCAAGCTTAGGTTTATGTTAGGGAGTTGAGATTAGGATTAAGTGTAGGCTTAGGTTTAGGGATTTGAGAATACATTTAGGTTTTAGGTTTAGGTTTAGGTTTTAGGTTATAGGTTAAGGTTTAGGTTTTAGGTTTAGGTTACGGTTAGGTTATAGGTTATAAGTTTAGGTTGTAGGTTATAGGTTAAGGTTTTAGGTCATACGTTTTGGTTTAGGTTAAGGTTATAGGTTTAGGCTTCGGTTTAGGATAAGGTTTAGGTTTAGATTTAGGTTAAGGTTTAGGTTTACGTTATAAGCTATAGGTTTTGGGAAATGAGAATAGGTTATGGTTTAGGTTTAGGAAATCGGGTTCGGGTTCGGGATTGGGTTTAGGTTTGGGTTTTTAAGTTTAGGTTTAGGTTAAGGAGTTGAGATTAGGTTTAGGTTTAAGGATTTAAGAATACATTTAGGTTTTAGGTTTTAGGTTATAGTTTAGGTTTAAGTTTGGTTATAGGTTAAGGTTTAGGGAATTGAGTTTTAGGTTATAGGTTTTGAGATTTGAGAATAGGTTTAAGAAATCAGGCTCGAGTTCGAGATCGGGTTTACGTTTGGGTTTTAGGTTTAGGTTTAGGTTATAGGTTATAAGTATAGGTTTAGGTTTAGGTTTAGGTTTTAGGTTTGGGTTATAGGTTTAGGTTTAGGTTAAGATTTAGGTTATAGGTTTTGGGATTTGAGAATAGGTTTAGGTTATAAGAATAGGTTTAGGTTATAAGTATAGGTTTAAGTTTACGTTTAGGTTAGGTTGTAGGTTAAGGTTTAGGGAATTGAGGTTAGGTTATAGGTTTAGGTTAGAGGTTAAGGTTTAGGTTTAGGTTATAGGTTTTGGGATTTGAGAATAGGTTTAGGTTAAGGTTTAGGTTAAGATTTAGGGATTTGAGTTAGGTTTAAGTTATAGGTTTAGCTTTTGCTTTAGGTTTCCATTTTAGGTATAGGCTTAGGTTATAGGTTATAGGTTATATGTTTAGGTTAAGGTTTAAGAATTCGAGTTTGGGTTCGGGTTTGGATTCGGGTTTAGGTTATAGGTATTGGGAATTGAGAATAGTTTTAGGTTATAAGTATAGGTTTAGGTTAGGTTATAGGTTAAGGTTTAAGGATTTGAGTATAGTTTTATGTTATAAGTAAGGTTTTAGGTTTAGGCATAGGCTTAAGTTATAGGTTATTAGTTATTTGTTTAGGTTAAGGTTTAGGAATTCGGGTTTAGGTTCAGGTTTAGGTTCGGGTTTAGGTTATAGGTTTTGGTTTTGGTTTAGGTTATAGGTTTTGGTTTAGGTTATAGGTTTTGGTTTAGGTTAAGGTTTAGGTTTAGGTTATAGGTTTTGGGATTTGAGAATGAGTTTGGGTTTTGGTTATAGGTTTTGATTTTGGTTTAGGTTATAGGTTTTGGTTTTGGTTATAGGCTATAAGTTTAGGTTTAGGTTACAGGTTTTGAGATTTGAGAATAGGTTTAGGTTAAGGTCATAAGTTTAGGTTTAGAAAATCGGGATCGGGTTCGGGTTCGGGTTTAGTTTTGGGTTTTTAAGTTTAGGTTTAGGTTTAGGTTAGGGAGTTGAGATTAGGATTAGGCGTAGGTTTAGGTTTAGGGATTTGAGAATACATTAAGGTTTAGGTCTAGGTTCAGGTTCGAGATCAGGTTTACGTTTGGGTTTTAGGTTTAGGCTAAGCGTTTACGGATTCAGATTCAAGTTTGGGATTGGGTTTATGTTTGGGTTTTCAAGTTTAAGTTTAGGTTTAGGTTAGGGAGTTGAGATTAGAATTAGGTGTAGATTTAAGTTTAGGGATTTGAGAATACATTAAGGTTTAGACATAGGAAATCAGGTGTCATGCCCCAGACTCGATAACCGGAATCACAAGGGACTCGATGGCCGGTTCTGGCCGTAACAGCCTCCATAGTACCCCATTCTTGGCTCCTGAGGCAGGTTCTGATCCTGGGATCCTATAAGGAGGATTTTCATTACAGTATAATCATTGCCAATATGAGCATACCCAAGATCACAACAAATACATCTGAGAATAACAAAGGAACACATCACAAAATCCACTAAGAATTTAAAATTTTGCAATCATCCATAAGGTCCAAAAGGACATACTTGAGATAAAAGGAGAAGGGGGAAAGGTCGGCAACACTGGAGTCCTCAAAAGCTCCGCTCTACTCCACGCGCTGCTGCTACGATGCCTGCCTAGAATCTCCTGCACGCATCAATCGTGCATAAGCTTATAGAAGAGGGTGGTGAAAGTGTGTGACAATAGTGCACAAAAGAATAGTAGGAGATGCAAGAAGGGAAATGTGCTCAATGGGAAAATCACTAACCTTACCAAGGCTTATCATGAATATGATGCAATGAGTACTGGATGTCAAACCAAGGCAACGCATGAAGGGGGCTTGTACAACCAATGCTAATGCGATGCAAGTAATGCCAGTGCTCATATCCAAATCATAAGTCAAGTACATTTCCAATCATAAGAAAATCACCGGGGTCCATTACATTGTTGAATGACTGTCGCTCTACAGACCCCGCACAGTCAAACGAGCATAAGAGACCTCACTACCCGCCTGTGGACAGCCAATCACCAATAAGGCCTGACGGTAGCGGACCCATTTATGAGCTGGTCAGACTCAGCCTAGCAATGCCCACTACACACCAGGAAGGTAAAGCCACACCCCTATCCAACCGACTACACGACAGTGGGAGTCACAGCCTAATGGTATAAGGCCCTCGTACGCTCATGTATTCCACCCGGTCACGGCGTTGGAGCAGATCCTTGGTACCATGGAAGTTTTGGGAATTTTACCCATGGGCATCGTATGCACCCGGTATGCTCAACTAATATTTTCAGTGTCCACACATACGACCATCCACGAATATCCCTGTGGAGGTAAGGCCCTGATGAAGTAAGGGCAGATATCCACATGCTATGCAATGTCAGATGCATGAATCACACAATCACCCAAGCATTCATCTCTCAGGGAGATACCAACATGTCCTACACAATGCCACAACCATGGCCAATCATTCCTCAACCAAGCATGCATATGATGTGTATGGGTGTGGGCCATGAAGATGAATAGGGGTGCCAATACGGTGGAGATGAACTCTCTACCTAACCATGAAGGGTCTAGGTACTTAACTAATTCCTCATAAGGAATACAACCTCTAGTGGGGGCCCATATACCTGGGGTAGCCCACAAGACTAAGGAGAACAATGGTATGGGCCTAAATAGTGAGATGTCTTAGCAAGGTTCTATGGTGGGCCTTTAACCACCCATAGAAGCCCATGGGCCTACCTTAAGACCACCAACGTGGACATCCAACCACAATTGGTCCCTAAGAGGTAGCCCATCTCTAATTGATCATGAATCAAGGACCAATGCCCATGCAACATCAAAAATAAGAATTGAGCAGCCATAATTATACCACAACACTCATGTTGGCCTTCAGAAAGGGCGGCCCAAGGCCTACCCAAAATATGGGTTCAAGGAGAACACACATAACCCAACTCATATATAACACTATGGGCCCATAAGGGAAAGGTTAGGGCCCAACATAAAAGTCACTAATCCCATATATTATGGTGGCCTAGTGGGCGGTCCATTGCTCAAACCACATGGGCAAATGTCATGCTCTTAGTCAAGTGAGTTGGGCCTACAACTCGGCCCTAGTATAAAGTTGATTTGATGAAAAATCAAGGGCACATCTACTTGTGTAATCTGGCCCATTAACCCAACATAATAGTATAGTAAAATGGCCCAATAGTTAAATGGGTCTATCTGAAAAGTTTTAACCCAATTGGGCCTAAAGAGTTCAACAACTAGCTACATTCATGGACCCAATTAAATTTAACTGTGGTGGGCCTCAAAAGTGCATTTATCAAGCCCAAAATTTAAGAAAACTAAAGGTATAAGTTATCTCCTCTAATACCTTCATAAATGTGGTGGGCCTCACTCCTCAAAATTTCAGCCCAAGTCCAAGCATAATTATAACATGTTGTTGTCCTAAATTTGGGCACTCCATTTGAGTGGGCCCAAGGCCTCTAAAACTCTAGAAATTTAGGGCCATGGCCCCTCATCATGCATACAATGAGAGGCAACCCAAAAATATGGCCCACCATCAAGAGAAATATTTTTAAATTTTGGTTTTTATCAAGCATATTGCTGGACTGGACAACAGAAAAATTGGGAGTCCAGCCATCTTGGACCATTTTTTTGGATGCCCTAAAGGGTCATTTGAGGCTGAAATTTTACAGAGTGATACTTCCATATGTGGGCCACACCCCCACAAAAGTTTAAAATTTTTAGATATTTATAAGTATTTTAATTAGTTTAAACAAAATACACTGTCCATGAAATCGGACAGACTTGAACGTCCCAACGTGGTGGGCCAGTCCGGCCCTTGCCACGGTGTGTACAGGGGTCCATTGGCCCTAAAATTTGGTAGGTGGATCCTACCATGAGTAGATCACATTCCTAAAAAATTTTAGAATTTTCAGACACCTATAAATATTTTAATTCATTTAGATAAATCAATCTGTCCTAAAAATCAGACTGATCTGGACACTATATTATAGTGGGCCAGTCCAGCCACCACTATGGTACGTACAGGTGTCCATTGGTCCCCAAATTTTGTAGGTGGGTCCTAACTTGAGTAGGCCACCTCTGAATAAATTTTTATAATTTTTTTACAGCTATAGATATTTTAATAAATTTCAGAAATCCAACTGTCCATGGTGGAATGTTGCTGGAATAGTGTAGAAAATCCAGACTGTCCACCTCACTTGGACCATACCTTCGGGACCTCAATCAAGGTCAGATGGAGCTGAAATTTGGGGAACATTAAGATGAAATCCCCACCTTTCAGAAAAGTATATTTGATGGGTATGAATAGTCCCCCAAACAGTCCCAAAATTTGGTCCAAAATTAACCAGAAATTGTCCAGAAAATTCTGGACAGCAACATGTACTTAGATAAAATTTATTATATAGGTTAAATAAAAACGAAAACACATTAATGGAGGATGATGTGGCCTTCCTTACTGGGCCCCACAAATGTCCATGTCATAATCCAAAGTCAACACACCTTGCATGCATCATTAAGGCAGCAAGTAGGACACCCAAAATCAAACAATGGGCAGTTTGGGCATCCCACCTTGCTGAAATTTATGGATGTCCTAGGCCCACCAAATGAGCCACAAACATTAGGAAATAAAATGAGAGAAAAGAGAGATAGAAGGACAATCCAGCCATAGGGAAAGGGCTCCGCCACTATTGAGCCCTCCCTAGATCAATCACACCCATACGTCATACATAGATTTACATTTATAACATTAATCTTGCACATGCATGGCCTATAATTAAAATGCATGGTGAGGATGCCATCCCCACCATGGTTATAAGGTCTAGATGACCCAAACATAATATGATATGAAAGAAAAAGGTCATGATGGGGCCCATAGAGAAAGGCCTCATGTATGGATCATGCATGCATAAGATAGGCCATTAGGCCACAACCATGGGATTGTGTGGGATCTCCACCATTGATTGGTGGGTCCTACACTTTCCTCATGAAAAAAAGAAACCATCTAGGCTATAGAAAATAGATTTTTACATCTAAAGGATCACCCACCTCAAAGATGACCACCAAACTTTGACACTAAGGTCCTTTAGCACCAAGGGAGATGGATCAATGGTGGAGATGAGGTTTCAAGGGTTAGATGGTGGCGGATTAAGGAGGAAAGTGGCTGAAAAAATGGAGAAAAATGTGCTGGAGAAATGGAGGAAAATTGCTAGAGAAGAAGAGAAGAGAGAGAGAAATGAGAGGGAAAGAGAGGAAAAATCTTTTTAAAGAAAGTAATCATTAACCTATGGTGATACAAACAATGTTGTTAGGGTAGGTTAGGTGTGGGTGGTGTGTGAGGTCTTGGTAGTGTGAGTTATGGAGATTTAGGTGGTGTGTGTCGTGTGTGTTGGAACTTGTGCAAAAGAGGGAGTGTGGGCCACATGCACCACTCCAAGGTGGGCCACATGATCGAAATCAAGGGCCATAGAATGAAACGTACACAACTTATGATTCACATATCGGATGGACGCACAAGACGCGACGTTGGAACAGGGGCAACAATGCGGTCGCAATGGCATAGGTCTCAGCTCGATCCTAGTCGGGTCTACTTGATCGGACTCTAGGATGACCGCAACACTATCTGAGGGTCGCAGGTCGCCAGAATTCGACCGGTAGGACCGCGAGACCAAAAGAAATGAAATGCACACTCTCACACACACATGCACATATGTGAACTTGGGTCGGGTCTCAAAACCCTCCCCACCAATAAAGAAATTTTATCCTCGAAATTGACTAATCCAAGACAGAATAAAAGAGAACACCACCATCACATAGTAATCATTATACAAGAAAGGCAATACAAACAATTATATATCTATCAATCATCAAACAAATGGGGATAACACTCTCTAATCTCGGCCTCGCATTCCCAAGACGCTTCAGCCTCCGAATGATGACCCCATTGCACTTTCACCAAGGGAATGACCTTAGTCCTGAGGACCTACTCCTTCCGATCAAGAATACGAATCGGCTGCTCAATGTAAGAAGCATCCTCACGGACCTCAAGTGGCTGCCAATCAATCACAGGAATAGTGTCCAACCCACATTTTCTCAACATAGAAATATGAAACACGTCGTGGATCGCGAATAACTCAGGAGGTAAGGCAAGCCTATAGGCCACATCGCCTACACGCTTGGTAATCTCAAAAGGTCCAATAAATCTCGGGGCGAGCTTGCCCTTCACACCAAAGCGAACCGTGCCTTTCATAGGCGAGACTTTGAGATACACCATGTCCCCGACTACGAACTCTAGGGGTCGACGCCGACGATCAGCATAACTCTTCTGCCGGCTCTGAGCTGTGCGCATCCTCTGCCTAATAACATTAATAGCCTCTGATGTCTGTTGCACAAGCTCTGGACCTAAGAGACGGCGCTCTCCAACCTCGGTCCAACAACTAGGAGATCTTCATGGCCTACCATAAAGTGCCTCGAAAGGAACCATGCCGATAGTCGACTGATAACTGTTGTTGTATGCAAACTCGGTGAGGCGCATATGCTCATCCCAACTGCCTGCAAAGTCGATCACACAAGCCCTGAGCATATCCTCAAGGATCTGGTTGACCCTTTCGGTCTGCCCATCCATCTGCGGATGATAAGCGGTGCTGAGATGCAAAGTGACCCCCAGTGCTTGATGAAAATGCCTCCAAAACTGAGATGTAAACCTAGAGTCTCGGTCTGAAACAATTAAAACTGGTACACCATGCAGTCTCACTATCTCCTCAATAAATATCCTCACCAACCGGTCCATAAACCAGGAAGCACGTACTGGAATGAAATGAGCCGACTTTGTCAAACGATCGACGATAACCCAGATGGTATCGTGACCACGCTGAGTCCTCTACAAACCTGTGATAAAATCCATCGATATGTGCTCCCACTTCCACTCTAGAACGCTCAACGGCTGCAAGGGACCAGGGGGTCTTTGATGATCGGCCTTGACACGCTGGCATGTGTCACACTCAACCACAAAACTCACAATCTGGCGCTTCATCCCCTGCCAGAAGTACTGCCTCCTCATATCACGATACATCTTCGTAGAGCCCGGGTGGATAGTAAGTCTCGATCGGTGTGCCTCGGTCATCAGATCACGACGCAACTCTAGAACGTCCGGGACACACAACCGGCCCCTGAAGCGTAACCCACCATCGGAACCAATATGCCAATCTGACTGCTCCACGGAGGCAGCCTCTGGTCGGTACTCCTGAAGTGACTCGTCCGTCTGCTGATCCTCAATCACCCTAGCCACCAAGGAGAGTTGAATTGACAAGCTCGAAAGCTAAACAATGGAAGACTGCAGACCGAACTCAAAGTTAAACTCTGAAACATCCTCGAGCATCTGCCACTGTCCAACCATCATATGTGCCACCAGGCCTTGTGGCTGATGGCTAAGCGCGTCCGCCACCACGTTCGCCTTGCCCGGGTGGTACTGAAGGTCAAAATCATAATCCTTTAGTAACTCCATCCATCGCCTCTGCCGCAGGTTTAACTCAGACTGCGAAAATAGATACTTCAAGCTCTTATGATCCGAGAAGAGCTCGAACCTGACCCCATATACATAATGCCTCCACACCTTCAGTGCGAATACAATTGCTGCAAGCTCTAAATCATAAGGGGGGTAGTTCAGCTCATGGACCTTGAGCTGACGCGAGGCATACGCTACTGGCTTCCCGTGCTGCATCAGTACAGCACCCAAGCCAACTCTAGAGGCATCAGTAAAGACAACAAAACCCTCACTCCCATCAGGAAGAGTGAGGACAGGAGCGGATGTGAGGCGGTCCTTCAACTCCAAAAATGCCTTCTCGCAAGCGTCACTCCAGATGAACTCGACGCCCTTCCGCGTCACCGGGTCAGCGGTGCCGCAATACGGGAGAAACCCTCGATAAATCGTCGATAATATCCCGCTAGACCAAGGAAGCTGCGAATCTCAGAAGCGTTCGTGGGCTGACCCCACTGACGCACTGCATCAACCTTCGAGGGGTCCACCGCGACACCCTCCCTTGTCACCACATGACCAAGGAACTTCATCTCCTCCTGCCAAAACTCGCACTTCTCCAGCTTCGCATACAGCTGGTGGGCACGAAGGGTCTCAAGTACAATCTGCAGGTGCTCGGCATGGTCCTCACGACTCCTCGAATATACAAGAATATCATCAATGAATACCACCACGAACTGATCGAGGAATGGCCAAAAGACCTCGTTCATTAGCTGTATGAATATGGTGGACGCGTTGGTCAGTCCGAACGACATGACCAGGAACTCGAAGTGACCATAACGTGTCCGAAACGCCGTCTTCGGAATGTCCTCCTCTCGGACCCGAATCTGATGGTAACCGAAACGTAAGTCTATCTTGGAAAAATACTGCGCACCCTGCAACTGATCGAACAGATCATCAATATGGGGAAGTGGGTATCAGTTCTTGATGGTGACTCTGTTGAGCTTACGATAATCTACACAGAGTCGCAACGAGCCATCCTTCTTCTTCACAAACAATACCGGGGCTCCCCAAGGTGAACTGCTGGGATGAATGAAACCTTACTCCCGAAGCTCATCCAACTGCTCCTGCAGTTCTCACAACTCTAACGGTACTATCCGGTAGGGGGCCTTTGAGATAGGAGCAGTACCAGGCACCAAATCTATCTGGAACTCCACCTGTGACGTGGCGACAAACCTGGAATCTCCTGAAACACATCCGGGTACTCACAAACAACTGGCAGCTGCTCAATACTCTCTGCCATAGAATCCTCAACAACCGAAGCTAAGAAGCTAGATAACAGATCTCTTCTAGGCTCGGTGATGAACTGAAACACTGGCAAGCCTGGAATATGAAATGTAACTGTCCTCGCAGCACAGTCTAAGATGACACGATACTCCGCAAGCCAGTCCATACCTAGAATCACATCAAATCCTACCATCATCACAAACAAATCGGCAGGAAGGAACATCTCACCCACTAACACCGGGCAAGAAGAACAGCGACAGGTCAATATCACAGACTTCCCCATGGGAGTCAAAACGGTCAAGGCCTTGGACATGGACTTTGATGGAATACCGGTCGATCGGTAAAACTGCTCGGTCACAAACGAATCGGAAGCACCAGAATCAAACAAAATATAAGCAATGCAAGTAGAAACAAGAAGAATACCCTCAACGACTCCACCGGTCGACGACTGCGGGTCCTGGCCTGGCGCCTGCTGCGCAGAATAAAAGCGGCCCTGAGATGGTAGGGGAAGCAATCCGGAAGACTGATGGTCCTGAGTCTAAGCCTGCTGGGCTGCTATACACACTGGACCTAAGGATCGAACAACATATGGATATCCACTCTACTGATGCTGCTACTGCTGCTATCGCTGCTGCTGCTGTCTCTGCTGAGGAGGTCTGCCTGGCTGCCTCTGCTGCTGAGGAGGAGCCCTAGGAGCGGCGGGTGGAAGCTGAGCTCTCTGCTGCTGCTGAGGAGGACGAGGAGGAGGCAACTGCGGTGGCCTCTGCTACTGAATGGGGAGAGGGCACTCTCACCTCGGATGCCCAGTCTGTCCACAGCCGAAGCATACACCTGAAAAGGGGCCAGAAGATGAGGTGGCT
This sequence comes from Magnolia kwangsiensis, assembly GCA_037074715.1. NCBI lineage: Eukaryota > Viridiplantae > Streptophyta > Magnoliopsida > Magnoliales > Magnoliaceae > Magnolia > Magnolia kwangsiensis. The sequence continues at coordinate 147,599,097 of CM073571.1, forward strand.
GGCGGTGCCGAAGATGATGAAAAAGCCACTGTCTGAACCGCGGGCTGTCGAAATCCTGATCTGCCTCTCCATCTCTGCTGACGGTGCTGCCTGGAACTGTCGGCTGGTACTCTCCTCTTCCGGTCTCCACCGGAACTCTGCTCTCTCGACCTTTGGGCCATAGCCCAGTCCTCCTCATAAACTAGTGCTCGATGCACAACCTGGTCGAACGTCTCCAATCAATGCCCTACAACACGGCCGCGAAGGGCAGGGCGTAAACCAGTCACAAAACGACGGGCTCTCATCTTCTCATCACTGGTCAGATGAGGAGAAAATATAGACAAGGCCAAGAAACGGGCCTCATATTGAGATACAATCATATCACCCTGCACTAGGGTCTCAAACTCAATCGCCCGCTGGGTATGAACATGTTCAGGGAAAAACTTTTGGTAGAAATGGGTCACGAACTCCTCCCATGTCCAAACGAACTAAGGTCCAACCATCCTAGATATGGATGACCACCAATGACGGGCCTCGCCCTGAAGGAGATAGGTCGCAAGGGATACTCTCTGGCGTGCAGGACACTGTATAGTGTGAAAAATCCTCTCAACCTCAGTGTGCCAAGCCTCGGCGGCAAAAGGGTCAGGATAACCACTAAACCTCGGGGGATCATGCTGTCGGAACTCTTGGGCTATGGCACTAGCATGGGGTAAGTCAGACAACCTGAAAACCTCAGCGGTAGCTGGCTGACGGGTCTGCAATGCGGTGGCATCATCAGCTCCTATTGGTACTGTCGAAAAGGTAGGGGCGACACTCGCCTCAGGCGGAGGCACGGGTGCAGCCGACGGGGTAGGAGCTTTAGTAACTGGAACAGCAGGCTGAGTAGGGGGAATAGGTGAGGGAACCGGAGCAATTAGAGGTACAGGCGCTACGAGCTCTACTGGAGGAACAGGCCAGATCGGGACCTCAGGAATCAGGTCCTCAACTACTGGAGCAGGACATGCTCGAGTAGGATGGGTACCTCGGGCGCCTCGCCCACGGGCACCACGACCACGGGCGCCACGACCACGAATGTCACGACCACGTGGCATCGTCTACAAAATAATAACGACGTAAGGAATCAGGTCAATTACAAGCTCAATACGGAGTGAAAGGAAGGATTTCGGGACACTACTTGCCCCATGTTCTTGGCAGACATGTGATGTTACCTAGAGTCATTTCAGAATTACTTGCTATGCTCTGATACCAACTCCTGTCACGTCCCAGACTCGGTAATCAGAATCACAAGGGACCCGATGGTCAGTTCTGGCCGTAACAGCCTCCATAGTATCCCATTCTTGGCTCCTGAGGCAGGTTCCGATCCTAGGATCCTATAAGGAGGATTTTCATTACAGTATAATCATTGCCAATATGAGCATACCCAAGATCACAGCAAATACATCTAAGAATAACAAAGGAACACATCACAAAATCCACTAAGAATTTGAACTTTTACTGTAACATCCCGAAAATCGGGGGGTCGAGCAAAAACCCAACTCCCGAGTTCCAAAATGTTATCTATGCAACATAGAAATGTATGATTGAATGTTGTCTGTGATAATGTATTAAACATGAGTGAGATTAAGCCAGAACAGCATATCATACTCCAGAGATAGTTAAATTTGCAAGCGGAAGACTGTAATAGTATGTATAACATATATAAACCATTGTATGTCTCCAGAGTGTGAACATGTTACCAGGTTATATACATACATGTATACTTCAAAAGTAACCAAAAGAATATACATGAGTGCTCTAAAAATATAAAATGACAAATGTCAAAGTATCTAATCAACCTCCCTGTAGTCCCGTCGATCAGAACACGCATAAAGGAGGGATCCTCCTCATCATCATCAAGTCCGGCTCTGCCTCACTGGCCGCGCCATCATCTGCAATCACAAAAAGGTCTGGTGGGTGTCCGGAACACCGTCCCGTAACGTGGGAGTGAGTAGCTAACTCAGTGGAATAATAGAGCAAGGATTAACATGTTCTCAAATCAATCATGCGATAATAGTAAAGCAATAAATCAAACAATCCTAATACTGTTGTTAATGCAATTATGACATGACGTGATGTATGCCCTCACCGACGATCACCCTCATACGGCAACATCTTACGACCGCGGCATGCCACACTCCCTAGAGTGCTCCACATCTTCCAGGCACATGCAATGCTATGGTGATATGATTACCAAGTTGTTATTAATCCATTCAAACAGCAGGATTGGGAAACTAAGGTACTTCCCTTGTATCAATCCCAACACGGATCCTGTCTAGGGTCGTCACTCCTAGTAATCTCATACGATGTACATTTCGTAGGTCGCTGCAAGGGCTGCCAGGGCTGTTGCACGCACTCGTTGCTCCGCTCCCCCATCACCTTATCAATACAGGCCTACTGTACTCTACTGCACGGAAGGGTCGTCGCCTCCCGTGAACTCAGAATACGCTCGCGGTCACTACAAAGGGCTGCCAGGACTGTTGCTCGCACTCGTTGCACCGCTCCCCCATCACCTTATCAGTGTAGGCCGACAGCAAGAATATAGTGTCCCATACCACCATAATCTACTCACGAGTCATAGGTGCTCACTGGTCACTACGGGGAGGTTTGTGGCCCCAGCGTAGGCCGACAGCTCGACCACGGTGTCCCATACCACCATGCCCGGCTCATGAGTCTTTATGGATCAAGGTACCATGGTTAACAGGGTTTACAATGGTAAGTTCAGTACCCTAGGTTCAAGCAGTTATGATACATACAAGGTGAACAAACATCGGCCAGTCGGGTTACTTGACGGGCTCGACTAGTGCGATCGCATCTCGAATTGAACGACATGAAGTGCGTGAAACACTTCGCGTGGCCTAACCACTGCCGCCAACTCTCAACACGAATCACATTCATCGACGCGTCGTTCGTGGCTATGACCAGTCAGCCACGAATTCGCTCGGTTACCGACTGCCTGGACTAAGTCAAGTCCCACACATCTATGGAATTACATTAACACTATACAAAGGTGTTGGAATTGAAATACATCATGTGAGCATGTTAGCACATGTTATAACATTCAACTTAAGCAAATCTTCAAGGCATACTTCCCATGCATATTCAACTTAAGCAAATCCTCAAGCACATACATTCCATGCATGTAATGAAATCATGCATTTTGTCAACATGTAGAAAATCATTTAGGTCAGCATAATAATTGAAAAATCAATCACAAACTATCAAATAACATCATTTAATTCAATACATACTAATACAAGCATTTATACAAACACATACACTACACACTTAAGTCTACATATAGTATGTCGACCCAAAGTGCGCAACTAGGCGAATCTCTTCGCCAAACTAATTATGCACGCATTCCTAACTTCCTAATGCGACAACAAACCATGTCAATCACATTAGCAAAATATGAATGTAAACGGTACTTCCTACAAATGACTAAAATGCCCTAAATCTCATATTCTTCGTTAATTTACGAAACAGGAAACGGAGAGCATGTTGTACATGTCAAACGGCGTTGCCGTCAAGAATCTACTATTAAACGACATTGAAAGCTTTGAAAACAGTCAATCAAAGCGTCTAATATCCGCACCTAGTGTCTTGTAGACTCGGGAATTGAAGCGGAGTGTATATGCTTCGTCTACGGCGAGTAAGGAGCCTAATACATAAGATCCATAAGCTACATCGCTATGGAAACAAGGAAAACTCAAATCAACATCTATTTAGGGTTTTTACTTACCTAGGATCGTGGTGGAATCGCCGGGAAAGCGGTAGAGGAGTGTTGCTTAAGCACGTGCAACACGTAGCACAAGTGGCAGGAAGAACTCTCCCACACTCTCACAATCTCCCACCTTTTTCTCTCTCCCAAGCTAGGGCTTCTCTCAAATTCGGATGGGAGAGAGGAGTGAGGGTTTCAACCCCTTTTATAGCCAACAACATGCCCAAAATAGGCTTGGGAACAATGTTTACTTGGTGCCTAACCAAATCGGGGCCGTTTCGGTCCAAAAGGGCATTTCTGGAGGTCCCCTGGCCAAATGCGGTCGGACTTAAGCTCGTGCATACTGGATCTAGCACGCATCCAGATTTCAGGCCGGTAGGGTTCCCAGATCGCACGTGGCGGCCCAGTTTCAGTTTAACGGTCACCGCACCAAGATCAGGCCTATAAGTCTCGTGATATATAATAGATATTTTTCCTGATCCAAGGGTGTAATTTGGCTGTATTCTGACGGTCAGAATGCTCAATACTGATGCGTCAAATTTGTGTGCCAGATTTGAATTTGAAATTCCAACTATGTCCCTATTCACACTCTCTTCGGTCCGGGCTCAATGAAATAGCCTGTGATCATCGGTTTGACTTGATTTTTGGAATGAGTGTCAAGTCCAGCTAGACGGTTCTAACGGTCTAAGATAGGAGGTATCGGACTTTCGACGTGCGGTCTAGATCCAATACAAAGATTCAAAGTGGTCCAGAGAACAAACCCGCTTAGAGTTTGGTCCGAGGTTTTAGAGCATTATAGCACCATTGGTTCCACTCGCTTTGGGCCTTGTAGAACGTATTTAAAGTAATCAGGGACTGTTTCCCAGCCACTCCAACGTTGCGCTAGCTAACTTATGCTTAGTTTCTAAAGAAATTTATCCTAAGTGGTTTCTTTGGCTATGGAATTGGGTTCTGAACGATTTTTCAGGTGTTTTAATTGACCCACTGTCTAAGGACATCAAATCCCAGATTGGCCAAAATCCGGGGTGTTACAATCTACCCCCCTTAAAACACAATGTCGTCCCCGACATTGGCGAAGGGCAAGGAGTACCTAGAGGGACTTTAGTATTGACATTCTAAGGAAGGTTCAAATCCTACTTAATAACCTAACCGTACATATAACCTAAATCAAATGTTTCGATCTTGGGCCAGTGGGGAAGAGCCTAACCACGCTTCCGCTGCGCCACTTTGATCGAACGGGAGCGTTGACTAACCTAACCGGATTGGACTCCATACGTTCTACCCCCCTTAAAACTTAGTTTTACTTAAATTCAAGAATCTATGCATCGCTCCGTATATCGGAACGAGGTGCAACTTAGGGGCTATCCTTAACCTAAAATGGAAACAGCCTTTCTCTATATGGTCTTCCTTGCTAATGATGCGTTCTATGGCATTGGTACCTATGATCATAGAGATGAGCCTAATCTCTATTATGATTGAATTCAGGGGCAGGTATGAGTTGGTGGCAAGATGTCTAATTCTCTACTGGCTTTAAGTCCTCGCCATTTTCCAAAGACAATGTGATCCTGTTTAGTTGTAAATGGTTGGGCCATCACAGAAGAAAGGTTGTATAGTGGGTCTAAGCCGGATACGTTGAACCTTCTGTCTAATCAGGACAGAAAATGCGTTGTATCAGTTCTTAATCCGAGTCGACGCCGATCCTCTGCTTGATCAGGGCATTGGATTTATTGGTAACCACTAGGATTAAGAAGTCGATTCAAACCGCGAATACATCGCTTACATGTAGTTCCTTTATTCCGCATTCCCGAATGCAATAAGTCCTTGGGGAAGGCAATTCTAAGGGGTGTGCTAGTACATTCTAAGTTCAATCTGAGGGAGTTATAAATGTTCCCTTAGAGTGTATGGTTCCTTCCTATGGGCAACAACAGAAGTCTATAAGCCATAAAGGAATCTACCGAAGGAAGGGAGTCCCATTCCAACCAAATCTAACCTACTATCCCTTAACATATATAGGCCTTACACTGCCTAAGACAACTAGTAGCCTAGTCTGTAACTCTGTAGCTATAATCCCAAGCCTAAGATTATACAGTAAATGGCTTTCTATTCCATTTCTACTACAGGGAATTCTTCTATCGCTTAGGGTCAAGATTTGTCTAACTGGAATTGGATTTCTTATGTCATCAGACCCTTCAAATCTAGGAGTGCTAACACTAGAACCAAAACACCTAGAGCCTATGTGGTCGGTAGCGCTTAGTGGTATTAAATGGAACTGCATTCCTAGTCCCATGGCAGGATTGGATGTGGTATGCTTGGTAGGAGGGTGGGTGGGGATAAAAATTAATTTGTAGGCTGGATCTCAGGGAGTTATAATACTCCCAATCTAGGGACAATATTTTATAGCAAAATGAAACAACATGCATTCCATTCGACAAATTTTGGCTATATTAAGCCCAAACCACAACACAAACACATTTTTCTACCTAACAACAAAACAACACAGAAATTTCAAACAGTAGTTAAACAAGCTAAAGGGCAACGACATAGATGCCTGATTCTACCAAAGGACTTCTACCAGGGTCCCGACTGACCTTCTTGAATACTATCAAGTTCAATACTGTCAGTTGCCCATTAGAGCTCTATCGGCCATGTGTTTTCAATACTTCTCAAACGGAGAAAGTTGAGAAATGGGATTTGAGGTTAGCATGATTCTGAGACCCAAAAAAAGGGGTAAAGGCTCAAATAAAAGGGACATGAGAGAGAGAACGATGGAAAGGGAGGAAAAAGGCTGAAACAGCCTTAACAATAGCCATGGAAAATGGAGGAAATGCGAAGAAATGGTCGCCCAAAGGGACAGAATGAAATCTAGGCGTTGTAGAGGGATGCTTCAAGCTTCCCTAGGATGTATTTTCAGAAAGAAATGAAAATGAAAAAGGGGAATGGAGCACCTCACGATTTCAGCTCGATTTTGGGGTTTTAGGAGCTCCAACGGATGAAATCTTCAAGAGGGAGGGCTGCCAACTTCAAAGGAATGACGAAGGGTGGTCGTTTTTGGCAGGGAATGGATCTAGGGTGGTTTGGAATCATGAATTTTTGGGATAGGGCAGCTGAAAACGAAAATGGGGCTAGGGGAGGGGCTGTTTGTGAAGGAAGTACCCATATTTGGGGTTTTCTTGGGGTGGGAGGTGCATAGGGGTGATGTGGACCCTGTTTAAGGGGGTGCGCCCGAAGGACGGCCCCATCGGAGCTCGCCGGCCGGCGATGCATCGCCCGGCCGGCGATGGCATCGCCGGTCAACTCTCAAGTTGACCGGTGGGACCCCATGGGTCTGGTCCCCCATGGTCCCAGGGTCCCAAAAAGTTAGGTCCCACCCCCTGGTTCATACTAATTTGGTCTCTATGAGCCCAAACATGTGTTCGGAGCTTTCCGGGTCCACATCACAATCCCGAATACCAAAACATATGATGCAGCATATGAATTTGGGGTAGAAGGAGCCAGTACACCTATCTAGCTCCTTAGTTTCTAAAGAAAGTGAAGTTAGAATGGCCCTATGGCCATTTTTCATGAAATTTTACTATTCACTGTAAAATTTTGTGAAAGTACTAATTTGTGTTATTTTCACATTAGGTTTGATGCCTAATATGAAATGGATAAGAAAGAAATGAAGATTGGAATGTTTAGAGGAGGAATTTTGAAGATTTTTGGTGAAACGGGGTTTTTAAGCCCTGGCGATTGATTACAGGAGTCGTGGTCATCCCACGGCCCAAGGATTTACTTTTGCGGTTCAAAACCGCTCATAGGACGTCTCAACCCGACTTCCTACAGCTTAGAAGTGATTCGGGTTGCCTTACGCGACCCGAGATGCATTACAGACTCGATCTTGTGATCGATTCTAATAGACTTCGCCTATCGGCGAATCTGTGATCCTGGACGTGTTTCTAGACCCTTCTCGCACCCACCTAAGTCAAAGGAAGCGACAGCGTACGTCGCGTGACCATAACCTAGGCCCGGTTTAATCCAAATCATGCTCTGATACCATCTGTAACATCCCGAAAATCGGGGGGTCGAGCAAAAACCCAACTCCCGAGTTCCAAAATGTTATCTATGCAACATAGAAATGTATGATTGAATGTTGTCTGTGATAATGTATTAAACATGAGTGAGATTAAGCCAGAACAGCATATCATACTCCAGAGATAGTTAAATTTGCAAGCGGAAGACTGTAATAGTATGTATAACATATATAAACCATTGTATGTCTCCAGAGTGTGAACATGTTACCAGGTTATATACATACATGTATACTTCAAAAGTAACCAAAAGAATATACATGAGTGCTCTAAAAATATAAAATGACAAATGTCAAAGTATCTAATCAACCTCCCTGTAGTCCCGTCGATCAGAACACGCATAAAGGAGGGATCCTCCTCATCATCATCAAGTCCGGCTCTGCCTCACAGGCCGCGCCATCATCTGCAATCACAAAAAGGTCTGGTGGGTGTCCGGAACACCGTCCCGTAACGTGGGAGTGAGTAGCTAACTCAGTGGAATAATAGAGCAAGGATTAACATGTTCTCAAATCAATCATGCGATAATAGTAAAGCAATAAATCAAACAATCCTAATACTGTTGTTAATGCAATTATGACATGACGTGATGTATGCCCTCACCGACGATCACCCTCATACGGCAACATCTTACGACCGCGGCATGCCACACTCCCTAGAGTGCTCCACATCTTCCAGGCACATGCAATGCTATGGTGATATGATTACCAAGTTGTTATTAATCCATTCAAACAGCAGGATTGGGAAACTAAGGTACTTCCCTTGTATCAATCCCAACACGGCTCCTGTCTAGGGTCGTCACTCCTAGTAATCTCATACGATGTACATTTCGTAGGTCGCTGCAAGGGCTGCCAGGGCTGTTGCACGCACTCGTTGCTCCGCTCCCCCATCACCTTATCAATACAGGCCTACTGTACTCTACTGCACGGAAGGGTCGTCGCCTCCCGTGAACTCAGAATACGCTCGCGGTCACTACAAAGGGCTGCCAGGGCTGTTGCTCGCACTCGTTGCACCGCTCCCCCATCACCTTATCAGTGTAGGCCGACAGCAAGAATATAGTGTCCCATACCACCATAATCTGCTCACGAGTCATAGGTGCTCACTGGTCACTACGGGGAGGTTTGTGGCCCCAGCGTAGGCCGACAGCTCGACCACGGTGTCCCATACCACCATGCCCGGCTCATGAGTCTTTATGGATCAAGGTACCATGGTTAACAGGGTTTACAATGGTAAGTTCAGTACCCTAGGTTCAAGCAGTTATGATACATACAAGGTGAACAAACATCGGCCAGTCGGGTTACTTGACGGGCTCGACTAGTGCGATCGCATCTCGAATTGAACGACATGAAGTGCGTGAAACACTTCGCGTGGCCTAACCACTGCCGCCAACTCTCAACACGAATCACATTCATCGACGCGTCGTTCGTGGCTATGACCAGTCAGCCACGAATTCGCTCGGTTACCGACTGCCTGGACTAAGTCAAGTCCCACACATCTATGGAATTACATTAACACTATACAAAGGTGTTGGAATTGAAATACATCATGTGAGCATGTTAGCACATGTTATAACATTCAACTTAAGCAAATCTTCAAGGCATACTTCCCATGCATATTCAACTTAAGCAAATCCTCAAGCACATACATTCCATGCATGTAATGAAATCATGCATTTTGTCAACATGTAGAAAATCATTTAGGTTAGCATAATAATTGAAAAATCAATCACAAACTATCAAATAACATCATTTAATTCAATACATACTAATACAAGCATTTATACAAACACATACACTACACACTTAAGTCTACATATAGTATGTCGACCCAAAGTGCGCAACTAGGCGAATCTCTTCGCCAAACTAATTATGCACGCATTCCTAACTTCCTAATGCGACAACAAACCATGTCAATCACATTAGCAAAATATGAATGTAAACGGTACTTCCTACAAATGACTAAAATGCCCTAAATCTCATATTCTTCGTTAATTTACGAAACAGGAAACGGAGAGCATGTTGTACATGTCAAACGGCGTTGCCGTCAAGAATCTACTATTAAACGACATTGAAAGCTTTGAAAACAGTCAATCAAAGCGTCTAATATCCGCACCTAGTGTCTTGTAGACTCGGGAATTGAAGCGGAGTGTATATGCTTCGTCTACGGCGAGTAAGGAGCCTAATACATAAGATCCATAAGCTACATCGCTATGGAAACAAGGAAAACTCAAATCAACATCTATTTAGGGTTTTTACTTACCTAGGATCGTGGTGGAATCGCCGGGAAAGCGGTAGAGGAGTGTTGCTTAAGCACGTGCAACACGTAGCACAAGTGGCAGGAAGAACTCTCCCACACTCTCACAATCTCCCACCTTTTTCTCTCTCCCAAGCTAGGGCTTCTCTCAAATTCGGATGGGAGAGAGGAGTGAGGGTTTCAACCCCTTTTATAGCCAACAACATGCCCAAAATAGGCTTGGGAACAATGTTTACTTGGTGCCTAACCAAATCGGGGCCGTTTCGGTCCAAAAGGGCATTTCTGGAGGTCCCCTGGCCAAATGCGGTCGGACTTAAGCTCGTGCATACTGGATCTAGCACGCATCCAGATTTCAGGCCGGTAGGGTTCCCAGATCGCACGTGGCGGCCCAGTTTCAGTTTAACGGTCACCGCACCAAGATCAGGCCTATAAGTCTCGTGATATATAATAGATATTTTTCCTGATCCAAGGGTGTAATTTGGCTGTATTCTGACGGTCAGAATGCTCAATACTGATGCGTCAAATTTGTGTGCCAGATTTGAATTTGAAATTCCAACTATGTCCCTATTCACACTCTCTTCGGTCCGGGCTCAATGAAATAGCCTGTGATCATCGGTTTGACTTGATTTTTGGAATGAGTGTCAAGTCCAGCTAGACGGTTCTAACAGTCTAAGATAGGAGGTATCGGACTTTCGACGTGCGGTCTAGATCCAATACAAAGATTCAAAGTGGTCCAGAGAACAAACCCGCTTAGAGTTTGGTCCGAGGTTTTAGAGCATTATAGCACCATTGGTTCCACTCGCTTTGGGCCTTGTAGAACGTATTTAAAGTAATCAGGGACTGTTTCCCAGCCACTCCAACGTTGCGCTAGCTAACTTATGCTTAGTTTCTAAAGAAATTTATCCTAAGTGGTTTCTTTGGCTATGGAATTGGGTTCTGAACGATTTTTCAGGTGTTTTAATTGACCCACTGTCTAAGGACGTCAAATCCCAGATTGGCCAAAATCCGGGGTGTTACATTTACAATCATCCATAAGGTCCAAAAGGACATACATGAGATAAAAGAAGAAGGGGAAAAGGTCGACAACACTGGAGTCCTCAAAAGCTCCGCTCTACTCCACACGCTGCTGCTACGATGCCTGCCTAGAATCTCCTGCACGCATCAATCGTCATAAGCTTATAGAAGAGGGTGGTGAAAGTGTGTGACAATGGTGTACAGAAGAATAGTAGGAGATGCAAGAAGGAAAATGTGCTCAATGGGAAAATCACTAACCTTACCAAGGCTTATCATGAATATGATGCAATGAGTACTGGATGTCAAACCAAGGCAATGCATGAAGGGGGCTTGTACAACCAATGCTAATGCGATGCAAGTAATGCCAGTGCTCATATCCAAATCATAAGTCAAGTACATTTCCAATCATAAGAAAATGACCGGGGTCCATTACACTACTGAATGACTGTCGCTCTACAGACCCCGCACAGTCAAACGAGCATAAGAGACCTCACTACCCGCCTGTGGACAGCCAATCACCAACAAGGCCTGACGGTAGCGGACCCATTTACGAGCTAGTCAGACTCAGCCTAGAAATGCCCACTACACACCAGGCAGGTAAGGCCACACCCCTATCCAACCGACTACACGACAGTGGGAGTCACAGCCTAACGGAATAAGGCCCTTGTACGCTCATGTATTCTACCTGGTCACGGCGTTGGAGCAGATCCTTGGTACCATGAAAGTTTTAGAAATTTCACCCATGGGCATCATATGCACCTTGTATGTTCAACTAATATTTTCGGTGTCCACACATACGACCATCCACGAATATCCCTGTGGAGGTAAGGCCCTGATGAAGTAAGGGCAGATATCCACATGCTATGCAATGTCAGATGCATGAATCACACAATCACCCAAGCAGTCATCTCTCAAGGAGATACCAACATGTCCTACACAATGCCACAACCATGGCCAATCATTCCTCAACCAAGCATGCATATGATGTGTATAGGAGTGGGCCATGAAGATGAATAAGGGTGCCAATACGGTGGAGATGAACTCTCTACCTAACCATGAAGGGTCTAGGTACTTAACTAATTCCTCATAAGGAATACAACCTCTAGTGGAGGCCCATATACCTGGGGTAGCCCACAAGACTAAGGAAAATAATGGTATGGCCCTAAATAGTGAGATGGCTTAGTAAGGTTCTATGGTGGGCCTTTAACCACCCATAGAAGCCCATGCGCTTACCTTAAGGCCACCAACGTGGACATCCAACCATAATTGGTCCCTAAGAGGTAGCCCATCTCTAATTGATCATGAATCAAGGACCAAGGCCCATGCAACATCAAAAATAAGAAATGAGCAGCCATAATTATACCACAACACTCATGTTGGGCTTTAGAAAGGGCAGCCTAAGGCCTACCCAAAATATGGATTCAAGGAGAACACACATAACCCAACTTATATACAACACTATGGGCCAATAAGGGAAAGGTTAGGGCCCAACATAAAAGTCACTAATCCCATATATTATGGTAGCCTAGTGGGCGGCCCATTGCTCAAATCACATGGGCAAATGTCATGCTCTTAGCCAAGTGAGTTGGGCCTACAACTCGGCCCAAGTATAAAGTTGATTTGATGGGCAACCAAGGGCCCATCTACTTGTGTAATCTGGCCCACTAACCCAACATAATAGTATAGTAAAATGGCCCAATAGTTCAATGGGTCTATCTGGAAAGTTCCAACCCAATTGGGCCTAAAGAGTTCAACAACTAGCTACATTCATGGACCCAATTAAATTTAACTGTGGTGGGCCTCAAAAGTGCATTTATTTAGCCCAAAATTTAAGAAAACTAAAGGTATAAGTTATCTCCTCTAATACCTTCATAAATGTGGTGGGCCTCACTCCTCAAAATTTTAGCCCAAGTCCAAGCATAATTATAACATGTTGTTGTCCTAAATTTGGGCACTCCATTGGAGTGGGCCCAAGGCCTCTAAAACTCTAGAAATTTAGGGTCATGGCCCCTCATCATGCATTCAATGAGAGGAAACCCAAAAATATGGCCCACCATCAAGAAAAATATTTTTGAATTTTGGTTTTTATCAAGCATATTGCTGGACTGCACAACAGAAAAATTGGGAGTCCAGCCATCTTGGACCATTTTTTTTAGATTTCCTAAAGGGGTCATTTGAGGCTGAAATTTTATAGAGTGATACTTACATATGTGGGCCACACCCTCACAAAATTTCATAATTTTTAGATATTTATAAGTATTTTAATTAGTTTAAACAAAATACATTGTTCATGAAATTGAACAGACCTGAACGTCCCAACGTGGTGAGCCAGTCCGGCCCTTGCCACGGTGTGTACAGGGGTCCATTGGCCCTGAAATTTGGTAGGTGGGTCCTACCATGAGTGGATCACATTCCTAAAAATTTTTAGAATTTTCAGATACCTATAAATATTTTAATTCATTTAGATAAATCAATCTGTCCTAAAAATCAGACTGATCTGGACACTATATTATAGTGGGCCAGTCCAGCCACCACTATGGTACGTACAGGTGTCCATTGGTCCCCAAATTTTGTAGGTGGGTCCTACCTTGAGTGGGTCCTACCATGAATGTTGCTGGAATAGTGTAGAAAATTCAGACTGTCCACCTCACTTGGACCATACCTTTGGGACCTCAATCAAGGTCAGATGGAGCTAAAATTTGGGAAACATCAATATGCGATCCCCAACTTTCAGAAAAGTATATTTGATGGGTATGAATAGTCCCCCAAACAGTCCCAAAATCTAGTCCAAAAACAACCAGAAATTGTCCAGAAAATTCTGGACAGCAACATGTACTTAGATAAAATTTATTATATAGGTTAAATAAAAAGGAAAACACATTAATGGAGGATGGTGTGGCCTTCCTTAGTGGGCCCCATAAATGTCCATGTCATAATCCAAAACCAACACATCTTGCATGCATCATTAAGACAGCAAGTAGGACACCCAAAATCAAACAATGTGCAGTTTGGGCATCCCACCTTGTTGAAATTTATGGATCTCCTAGGCCCACCAAATGAGCCACACAGATCAGGAAATAAAATGAGAGAAAAGAGAGATAGAAGGCCAATCCGGCCATAGGGAAAGGACTCCGCCACTATTGAGCCCTCCCTAGATCAATCACACCCATACATCATACATAGATTTACATTTATAACATGAATCTTACACATGCATGGTGTAACACCCTGAAAATCGGGGGTCGTGTATAAACTCAACTCCCGAGTTCCAGACCGTCACTTATGCAAAAAAAATGATTATGGTTCAATGTTGTCTGATTTAAAGCATTCACATGAGTAAAAGTATACCAAAACTGTAATTCATACTTCAGATCCAGTGATAAAAGCAAGCGGAAGACTAAACAATATATATATCACTGTATGGAAAAATAAAGTAAACCTCATCTGTCTCTAAAGTATGAATACATCTCTGAGTCTCATACACATATACATGAACAAAAATAAATATCCAAAATGGTCCCACTGAAGTCCCATCGATCCAGGTCGCCTACGCGAAGCTATCGTGATACTGCATGTACGAGAACTCGTCCTGGTCCTCATCAAAGTCTGGCTCCACCTCCTAGATCTCAGCCTCACCTGCATCTACAACAGGGTCTGATGGGTGTTGCAAACACCATCCCGTAACGTGGGAGTGAGTGATCAACTCAGTGGAATCATAGAGTAAAGATTAGCATGTTCACAATTCAATCATGCGATAATAGTAAAGCAGTAAATCAGACAATCCTAATACTGTTGTTAATGCAAGATGACATGACGTGATGTATGCCCTCACCGACGATCTCCCTCATACGGAAACATCTTATGACCGCGGCATGGCACACTCTCTAGAGTGCTCCACATCTTCCAGGCACATGCAATGCTATGGTGATATGATTTCCAAGTTGTTATTAGTCCATTCAAACAGCAGGATTGGGAAACTAAGGTACTTCCCTTGTATCAATCCCAACACAGATCCTGTCTAGGGTCGTCACTCCTAGTAATCTCATACGATGTATATTTCGTAGGTCACTACAAGGGCTGTCAGGGCTGTTGCTCGCACTCGTTGCACCGCTCCCCCATCACCTTATCAATACAGGCCTACCGTACTCTACTGCAACGGAAGGGTCGTCGCCTCCCGTGGACTCAGAATACGCTCGCGGTCATTACAAAGGACTCGTCGCCTGATCAGTGTAGGCCAACAGCTAGAATATAGTGTCCCATACCACCATAATCTGCTCACGAGTCTAGGTGCTCACTGGTCACTACGGGGAGGTTTGTGGCCCCAGCGTAGGCCGACAGCTCGACCACGGTGTCTCATACCACCATGCCCGGCTCATGAGTCTTCGTGGATCAAGGTACCATGGTTAACAGGGTTTACAATGGTAAGTTCAGTACCCTAGGTTCAAGCAGTTATGACTTATACAAGGTGAACATACATCGGCCAGTCGGGTTGCTTGACGGGCTCGACTAGCGCGATCGCATCTCAAGTCGAACGACATGAAGTGCGTAAAACACTTCGCATGGCCTAACCACTGCCGCCAACTCTAAACACGAATCGCGTTCATCGACGCGTCGTTCGTGGCTATGACCAGTCAGCCATGAATTCGCTCGGTTACCGACTGCCTGGACTAAGTCTAGTCCCAAACACTTATGGAATCACCTCAGCAATATATGTAAAAGTATTGGAATTGAAATACAATCATATTAGCATGTTAACACATGTTATAACATTCAACTTAAGCAAATCTTCAAGCACATATATTCCATGCACGTAATGAAATCATGCATTTAGTCAACATGTAGAAAATCATTTAGGTCAGCATATTAATTGAGAAATCCATCTCAAACTAATTCATAACATCATTTATTTCAATACATACTAATACAATCATTTATACAAACACATACACTACACACTTAAGTCTACATATAGCATGTCGACTCGAAGTATGCAATTAGGCAAATCTCTTCGCGAAACTAATTATGCACGTATTCCTAACTTCCTAATGCGACAACAAACCATGTCAATCACATCAGCAAAATATGAATGTAAACAGTACTTTCTACAAATGACTAAAATGCCCTAAATCTCATATTCTTCGTTAATTTACGAAACGGGAAACGGAGAGCATTTTGTACATGTCAAACGACGATACCGTCAAGAATCTACTATTAAACGACATTGAAAGCGTTGGGAACCGTCAATCAAAGCGTCTAAAATCAAAGCCTTAAGTCTTGTAGACTCGTGAATTGAAACGGAGCGTATACGCTTCGTCTACGGCGAATAAGGAACCTAATACACGAGATCCATAAGCTACATCGCTATGGAAACAAAGGAAACTCAAATCAGCAACTATTTAGGATATTTCCTTACCTAGAATCCCGGTGAAATCGCCGGAAAAACGGTAGAGGTGTGTTGCTTGAGCACGTGCAACACGTAGCACAAGTGGCAGGAAGAACTCTCCCACTCTCTCACAATCTCTCACCTTTTTCTCTCTCCCAAGTTAGGGTTTCTCTCAAATTCGGATGGGAGAGAGGAGTGAGGGTTTCAACCCCTTTTATAGCCTAAAACATGCCCAAAATAGGCTTGGGAATAATGTTTACTTGGTGCCTAACCAAATCGGGGCCGTTTCGGTCCAAAGGAGCATTTCTGATGGTCCCCTGGCCAAATGCGGTCGGACTTAAGCTCATGCATACTGGATCTAGCACACATCCAGTTTTCAGACCGGTAGGGTTCGCAGGTCGCACGTGGCGGACCAGTTTCAGTTTAACGGTCATCGCACCAAGATCAGGCCTATAAGTCTCGTGATATGTAATAGATATTTTTTCTGATCCAAGAGTGTAATTTGGCTGTATTCTGACGGTTAGAACGCTCAATACTGATGCATCAAATCGTGTGCCAGATTTGAATTTCAAATTTCAATTCTAACCCTATTCTCACTCTCTTCGGTCCGGGCTCAATGAAATTGCCTGTGATTATCGGTTCGACTTGGTTTTCGGAATGAGTGTCAAGTCCAGCTAGGCGGTTCTAACGGTCTAAGATAAGAGGTATCGGACTTTCGACGTGCGGTCTAGATCCAATACAAAGATTCAAAGTGGTCCAGAGAACAAACCTGTTTACAGTTTGGTCTGAGGTTTTAGAGCATTATAGCACCATTGGTTCCACTCGCTTTGGGCCTTGTAGAACGTATTTAAAGTGATCAGGGACCATTTCCCAGCTATTCTAACGTTGCACTAGCTAACCTAGTCATATTTTCTAAAGGAATGAATTCTACGCAATTTCGGGTCGAGTTGGTACTCGAGCCCAAGTATGGATTTTTCACGGGCGTTACAATCTACCCCTCTTAACAAATAATTTCGTCCTCGAAATTTTGTACCTTTTCGTACTCCTCGAGAAGCTGTGGGTAGTTCTTTCTGATCTCGGCTTCTGTCTCCCAGGTAGCCTCCTCCTCAGAGTGATGCGTCCATAATACCTTCACAAGGGGAATCACCTTGCTACGCAGTACCTGCTCCTTCCTGTCTAGGATACGTGTCGGTCGCAGGATATATGTAACGTCCTCTCCTAACTGCACCTGCTCCCATCTGATGATATGGGAAGGGTCAGCAACGTACTTCTTCAGCATAGAAACATGAAATACGTTGTGAACGCTCGCGAGAGGCGTGGGTAAAGCCAATCGGTAAGCCACCGCTCCCACACGATCAAGGATCTGGAACGGACCAATGTATCGCGGTGCCAGCTTCCCCTTCTTCCCGAACCGAAGGACTCCCTTCATAGGGGAAACTCGCAAAAACACATGATCCCCAACTGTGAATTCTAGTGGCCTCCGTCTCGTATCGGCGTAGCTCTTCTGTCTGCTTTGCGCTGTAAGGAGCCGACTTCGAATAATATCAATCTTCTCTGACGTTGCCTGCACTAACTCTGGGCCAATCAAGCTATACTCACCGACCTCTAGCTAGCAATGCGGTGCGCGACAAGGTCGCCCATACAGCGCCTCATAAGGTGCGATACCGATACTCACCTGAAAACTGTTGTTGTACGCAAACTCCGCATATGCAAGACAATCATCCCAACTGTCCTTGAAGTCCAATGCGTAGGCTCGCAACATGTCCTCCAAGATCTGGTTCACCCGCTCTGTCTGTCCGTCTGTCTGTGGGTGGAAGGCAGTACAGAACTTCAACTTCACACCCATAGCCTCCTGAATGCGAGTGCAGAAAATAGAAGTAAACCGCGTGTCTCTGTCCGACACGATCTCTAGCGGAACTCCATGCAGACGCACAATCTCTCTGATGTACAATCTAGCCAGCTCGTCTGCAGAGTTCGTAACTCTGATCGGTAGGAAGTGCGCCGACTTCGTCAGACGGTCGACGATCACCCAAATGGAATTATGTCCCTTCCTCATCTTCGGCAACCCAGAAATGAAGTCCATGGAAATGAAATCCCACTTCCACTCTGCGATCGGCATAGGCTGCAAAAGTCCAGGTGGTCGGCGATGCTCTGCCTTCACCTGCTGACAAGTGAGACAACAGGACACGAACTCAGCTATGTGGGTCTTCATACCTTCCCACCAATACGTCCTCTTCACGTCACGATACATCTTTGTGCTGCCTGGATGTATCGCGAGTCTAGTAGAATGCGCAGCCTCGAGAATCTCTCGTCTCAAGTCAGGGACATCTGGGACGCATAGGCGGCCACGGTAACGTAAGCCCCCATCCATACCAACTCGCCAGTAGGCGTCAGCATCATCACTGGCCTGCTCTCGAAGCTCAGTAAGATGCGCATCGTCCCTCTGCGCCTCGATGACTCGGTCATCGATCTGAGATCGCACCTGTACATGTGCGATGAACTCAAACGGTTCCTCTACGGTGAGTTTCTGCTTAAAGTCTCGCAAAAACTCAACCATATCCCACTCGGCAACTATCAGCGGAGCCGCAAACTCTATCGCCTTCTTGCTGCTCAACGCATCAGCCACAAGGTTCGCCTTCCCAAGATGGTAAGAGACTTCAAACTTGAAGTCCTTCAACGTCTCCATCCATCGCCGCTGCCTCATATTCAAGTCTCGCTGCGTGAATATGTACTTGAGGCTCTTGTGGTCGCAAAAGAGCTCGAACTCCTCTCCGTAGAGGTAATGTCTCCAGAGTCTCAGTGCGAATATAACGGCTGCCAACTCTAGGTCGTGTGTGGGGTAATTCTCCTCGTGCTTCCTTAATTGTCTCGAGGCATACGAAATTACCCTGTCCCTCTGCATAAGGACACAACCCAACTAACGCTAGACGCGTCAGTGTATATAGTTTATTTAACCCCTTGCTCTGGCAATACTAGCACAGGGGCGGACGTAAGTCTGTCCTTCAGCTCTTGAAAAGCTGACTCCGCCTTGTCATTCCAGGCGAACTTCACGTCCTTCCGTGTCAACTGAGATAAGGGTCTCGCGATCTTCGAGAAGTCCTGAATGAAGCGCCGATAGTAGCCAGCGAGACCCAAGAAACTCCTCACCTCAGTGACAGAACCAGGCTGCTCCCAGTCCTGTACCGCAGCTACCTTAGACATGTCAACTGTCATGCCATCCTTGGACACCACGTGTCCCAGAAACTTCACCTCCTGCTTCCAGAAGTCGCACTTCTTGTACTGTGCGAACAACTGATGCTGTCTGAGCGTATCCAGGACCAAACGTAAGTGCTCCTCATGCTCCTCTCGACTACTAGAGTACACCAAAATGTCGTCAATGAAGACAACGACGAATCGATAGAGGAAAGGTCAAAATACCCGGTTCATCAGATCCATGAACACGGCCGGTGCGTTCGTGAGACCGAACGACATCACGAGGAACTCATAGTGGCCAAAACTAGTCCTGAATGCTGTCTTCTGCACGTCCTCATCCCTGACGCGCAACTGATGATATCCTGACTGAAGATCAATCTTCGAGAAGTACTGCGCTCCTCTCAACTGATCAAACAAGTCATCGATCCTGGGTAAAGGGTACTTGTTCTTCACCGTGAGCTGGTTCAGCCTGCGATAATCAATACACAGTCGCATCGAACTGTCCTTCTTCCTCACGAATAGGACCGGTGCTCCCCAAGGAGACACACTAAGCCGTATAAGGCCAAGCTCTAGCAGACCATCAATCTGCGTCCTCAACTCCTCCATCTCACATGGTGCCATGCGATACGTTGGCAGTGAGACAGGCGTAGAACCAGGAACCAGATCGATAGTGAATCGATCTCTCGTCGAGGCGGCAAACCAGGGATCTTCCTGAACAGATCCCCGAACTCGGAAACGACTGGCACATGCTCGAGTACCTGGGCACCAGCGTCGCGCAATAAAGTGGCATAACTAAGTATGCGGAAAGGGAGATTTACCCGCACTGAAAATGTGAAAGGCGTGGCCTCAGGCTCGTACACCGTCACCATACGAGTCTCGCAGTCAATCTCGGCCCTCGCTGCAGTCAACCAATGCATGCCAAGAATGACGTCGAGATAAACGAGCGAGGGATCGACGATAAGATCAAGAGTCATCGTCCTGCCTCCCAGATCAACTAAACAACCCTCACAAATCTGGGTAACATCCGAATAATCCCCATGAGCTGCAAAGACTCACACGCTATCTATAGTGATAGTCTGTAACCCAAGACGCCTGACTACGGCACGCGATATTAAAGAAATCGTGGAACCAGTGTCCACCATCACAAGAATAGCAGTACCTCCAATATGGGCCGTGACCTCGAAGGCTGAATGCTGAAGAGTCGATGCCGCAGCTGCCTCAGCTGTCAATGCATGAACCCAAGCCTGCTGTGGCCGGTTCGGCCGCTATGCCAAGGGTCGTGGAGGCTGTCTGATCTGCGATACCGTAGGTCTGAATGTAGGGTGCGTAGGAGCTGACCGTATAGGCGGTGCTGATATCTCCTGTGAATGAGTACGGTCAATCTTCTGCGGCGGTGAGAACCCGCTACCCGCATCCGAGAGAAGCAGCTCTGCGCCAAGTGGCCTGACCTCCCACAGTATGTACATGTCAAATCAGGGCACCGAAACGGTGGTACAGGCGCTGTAGTCCTAGCAGGGGGATCAATGCGAGGCCTCTTGCCCGCAAGGGGCCTGTCTGGCAAGTCTGGTCGTGGCCTAGAAGCAACAGGGCCACGAGATTGCGCAAGCCGATCCACATCCTGCTCTGCCCGCATGGACATGTGAATCAACTCCGCATAAGAGGGAATGGTCAAACAACACATCTTCGACCGAATATCCGGTCGCAAACCCTCCAGAAAGCGTCGTATGCGCATCTGCTCATCAGCCAAAATCGTCGGGACGTATCTGCCCAACTCCGTGAACCGATGCTCATACTCTGTAACTGTCATAGCTGCCTGTCTGAGACGGAGAAACTCATTCTCCCTGTCGTGCCTGTAAGTCTGGGGATAATACTTCTCATGGAAGCGGAACTCAAATGCTGCCCACGTCCATACAAAGTCGGCGGTAACGGTCCGCAGTACGCTATCCCACCACAGGCTGGCCTCTCTCTCAAACAGGAATGTAGCCAGCTCTACCTGCTCGGCCTCAGTGCAATGAAGCATTCACAAAATCTTCGACACACGGTCGAGCCAGTACTCAGCCTCCTCGGGTCTGTGAGAACCTGTGAAAGTAGGAGGCCGCAAGCGCTGAAACCGCTCCAATAGGCCCCGTGTATCGGCGGGATTCCCCGCAGGGTAAGCAGGCGGCGCAGGATCAGCCATGCCCTCATCCTGGGCGTATGTATAAGCATCCTCAGCTGGATGCGCAGGTGGTGCAGGTGGAGTAGATGGAGCCGCACCCCCACCCTGGGCTAATGTCCCCACGATGGTAGTCAGAAGCTGCTGCTGCTGTAGCATTATAGCCATCATCTGCTCGAATCTGTCAGGAGGTGGAGCAGGCTGTGGCAGATGCTGTGTCGAAGTAGATGCACGATATGGCTCTCTGACTGACGGTGTAAATGGCGGTGGTCCAACTGTAGGACCAGCGGCAGGCTGAGACGATCGAACAGTCTCAGGAATCGGGCCCACAGCAGGGTCCGTATGGGTGCCAGACTGCGAAGGAGTCTGATCCATATGCTCAGTCAGTGCAAGACGAGCCGTGCTCCGCATAACCTTAGGCGGCATTCCCTATATTCAAAATAGGGCGCAACCTTGTCAGTCTTAATAGCACAATTACACCGAAATCATCTACACAAGGAGTCAAAGGCATTCCATGCGTTTCATTAAATCAAAATTGTCACAATACAAGGGATATATCCTTACAAGCATCACGATGAAAAATACATGGGAACTAAGATAGTTAAAATTGTAACAGCAACATAAGCAAAGCAGTAGCCCTAACAGGCCTACACTCATAAAGCAGGAAATGACTAACTACTGACAACTATATCAAAGGTCGCATCGCTAATCTGAGTCTGGGGACGGAGGAGGTGCACCCTTATCCTGCAAGCAACATAGGATTGCCTTCAAGGTGCGAGTCACCTTGCCTAATTTCTTCTTTGTAACGGCCTTGGCATCCTCGACTTCAGCGTGAAGTTTTTGAACTTCCCTTCGCAAAGCGGTCTGACTCTCTTCCATCCGAGCAATGCGATCGTCGATAGTAGCCTGCGCAGAAGGAGGAGGGCTCTCATCTGTATCCTAAGCCTCCTCTTCTGCCTCTTCCTGAGCTTCTTCCTGAACCTCTGCTACAGGTTCTTCTTTGCTTTGATCTTCCTCATCATCAAAGTCATCTTCACTGTCCTCCTCGAGCTGATTTTCACGGTACTGCGACCCAATCTTCATCTTGACCATTGTCAACTCATCAATGGTATGAATCAAAACTGGCAATTCTGGCCCAAGTCTGTAGGCAAACTCAAGCGCAATCTTGCAAATCAGTCAGCCAAAAGGAAGCGATTCGGATGTTCTTCTTGACCTGGCTATGAGGATTATTTTTCGTAAGATGAAAGTAGTCATGCATACGTTCTCTCCCTGGGCCACTAGATACAGAAAATCAACCATAAGGCGTGTACATTCAATGCGATTCGTCGACCTGGGATAAACATTGAACGTGTAGATATGGTGCAGCAGGCGCAAATCATCAGATATATATGTCGCCTTAAGGCTATTATTAGGCTGCCATGGAACCAACTTACCGCACAGAAACCTAGTGGGACGATCTCGTTCACGTCTAGTCCTCAGGTTCTTCTCACTAGGATGAACATCACCAAGAGGCACGTTTAGAAGTCGCGCAATCAGTCGCACATCAATCGTAGCCATCTGATCTCTACCAAAAGGGATTTTAAACTGTAATGGCTCCAAGGTAGGATTCTGGATACTAGCGTAGAAGGCACGAACAGTGCTCACATTAGCACGAGCGCGAGCTTCAAAGATCGGACCCCAATGCGCAACTTCAATGCGTTTGAACAACAGATATTCGCCGAATAGTCGTCCATCTATGTCCGCCTCAAACAACACTTTTCGATCAGTGTATTGGCCGTGAGGCATCTCCGATAGAATTGCTCGCCCAAGGTGTGCATGGGGATCCAAATCCCGCTTTGTACGGCACTCTAGGGCTGCAGCTGGACCTGCGGCGGCGCTTGAACTTGCGGCACCACCCCGCGGTCTTCTCGATTGAGCAGGGCAGCTTGGCCCAGCCTCGTCTGTTGTAGTTTTCCTTTTACCCATCAAAGATATGATGGATGAGAGTGATAAAAGGCCTAAAATGGCTTCCACGAAGGCCATGGAAAACGGTGAAAATACAGAGAAGTGGCTGCCTAATCTGGAAAAAAGAAATCTAGGCATCGTAGAGGGATGCTTCAAGCTTCCCAAGGCTGTGTTTTCAAAGAGAAATGGAAATGAAAAAGTGGAATGGAGCACCTAACGATTTCAGCTCTATTTGGGGGTTTTTGGAGCTCCAAATGATGAAATCTTCAAGAGGAAGGGCTGCTAACTCCAGAGAAGTGATGGATGATGGTCGGTTTTTGCCAAGGAGGGACCTAGGAGCGATTTGGGATCACGAAATTTGGAGATAGTTGCTGGAAAATGAAAACGGAGCTATGGGGAGGGCTGTTTGTGAAGGAGATGCACATTTTAGGGGTTTTCATGGGACGGGACCTATATGGGGAGGGTATGCACATCATTTAAGGGTGTGCGCCCAAAAATCAGATCAAAGGGGCCCACCTGTACAGCGATGCATTGCCAGATCAGTGATGGCATCGCCGACCGGTGATGCATCCGGTTGGTGGGGCCAGGTGATTTCGGTCCCCCTTGGTCTAAGGATCCCAAATATGTATGGTCCACCCCCTGGTTCATTGTATTTTGACCTATATGAGCCCAAACATGTGTTCGGGGCTTTCCAGGACCACTTCGCAATCCTGAATACCAAACCCTATAATGCAGCATATGAATTTGGGATAGAAGGAGCTAGTACATCCATCTAGATCCTTATTTGCTAAAGAAAGTGAAGTTAGAATGGCCTTATGGAAATTTTTCATAAAATTTTACTATTCACTGTACAATTTTGTGAAAGTACTAATTTATGTTATTTTCACATTATGTTTGATGCCTAACATAAAATGGATAAGAAGGAAATAAAGATCGGAGTGTTTAGAGGAAGAATTTTGAAGATTTTTGGTGAAACGGGATTTTTAAGCCCTGGCGATTGATTACAGGAGTCGTGGTTATCCCACGGCCCAAGGATTCACTTTTGTGGATTTAAAATCGTTCATAGGATGTCTCAACCTGACTTCCTACGGCTTAGAAACTATTCGGGTTGCTTTACGTGACCCGAGATGCGTTACAGACTCGATCGTGCGATCGATTCAAATAGAAGTCGCCTATCGACGAATCTGTGATCCTAGAAGTGTTTCTAGACCCTTCTCGCACCCACCTAAGTCAAAGGAAGTGACAGCGTACATCGCGAGACCATAACCCAGGCCCAGTATACTCTCATTCATGCTCTGATACCAACTTGTAACACCCTGAAAATCGGGGGTCGTGTATAAACTCAACTCCCGAGTTCCAGACCGTCACTTATGCAACAAAAATGATTATGGTTCAATGTTGTCTGATTTAAAGCATTCACATGAGTAAAAGTATACCAAAACTACAATTCATACTTCAGATCCAGTGATAAAAGCAAGCGGAAGACTAAACAATATATATATCACTGTATGGAAAAACAAAGTAAACCTCATCTGTCTCTAAAGTATGAATACATCTCTGAGTCTCATACACATATACATGAACAAAAATAAATATCCAAAATGGTCCCACTGAAGTCCCATCGATCCAGGTCGCCTACGCGAAGCCATCGTGATACTGCATGTACGAGAACTCGTCCTGGTCCTCGTCAAAGTCTGGCTCCACCTCCTGGATCTCAGCCTCACCTGCATCTACAACAGGGTCTGGTGGGTGCTGCAAACACCATCCCATAACGTGGGAGTGAGTGATCAACACAGTGGAATCATAGAGTAAAGATTAGCATGTTCACAATTCAATCATGCGATAATAGTAAAGCAGTAAATCAGACAATCCTAATACTGTTGTTAATGCAAGATGACATGACGTGATGTATGCCCTCACCGACGATCTCCCTCATACGGCAACATCTTACGACCGCGGAATGCCACACTCCCTAGAGTGCTCCACATCTTCCAGGCACATGCAATGCTATGGTGATATGATTTCCAAGTTGTTATTAGTCCATTCAAACAGCAGAATTGGGAAACTAAGGTACTTCCCTTGTACCAATCCCAACACAGATCCTGTCTAGGGTCGTCACTCCTAGTAATCTCATACGATGTATATTTCGTAGGTCACTGCAAGGGCTGCCAGGGCTGTTGCTCGCACTCGTTGCACCGCTCCCCCATCACCTTATCAATACAGGCCTACCGTACTCTACTGCAACGGAAGGGTCGTTGCCTCCCGTGGACTCAGAATACGCTCGTGGTCACTACAAAGGATTCGTCGCCTGATCAGTGTAGGCCGACATCTAGAATATAGTGTCCCATACCACCATAATCTGCTCACGAGTCTAGGTGTTCACTGGTCACTATGGGGAGGTTTGTGGCCCCAGCATAGGCCGACAGCTCGACCACGGTGTCCCATACCACCATGCCCGGCTCATGAGTCTTCGTGGATCAAGGTACCATGGTTAACAGGGTTTACAATGGTAAGTTCAGTACCCTAGGTTCAAGCAGTTATGACTCTTACAAGGTGAACATACATCGGCCAATCGGGTTGCTTGACGGGCTCGACTAGCGCGATCGCATCTCAAGTCGAACGACATGAAGTGCGTAAAACACTTCGCGTGGCCTAACCACTGCCGCCAACTCTAAACACGAATCGCGTTCATCGACGCGTCGTTCGTGGCTATGACCAGTCAGCCACGAATTCGCTCGGTTACCGACTGCCTGGACTAAGTCTAGTCCCAAACACTTATGGAATCACCTCAGCAATATATGTAAAAGTATTGGAATTGAAATACAATCATATGAGCATGTTAACACATGTTATAACATTCAACTTAAGCAAATCTTCAAGCACATATATTCCACGCACGTAATGAAATCATGCATTTAGTCAACATGTTGAAAATCATTTAGGTCAGCATATTAATTGAGAAATCCATTTCAAACTAATTCATAACATCATTTATTTCAATACATACTAATACAATCATTTATACAAACACATACACTACACACTTAAGTCTACATATAGCATGTCGACCCGAAGTATGCAATTAGGCAAATCTCTTCGCCAAACTAATTATGCACGTATTCCTAACTTCCTAATGCGACAACAAACCATGTCAATCACATCAGCAAAATATGAATGTAAACAATACTTCCTACAAACGACTAAAATGCCCTAAATCTCATATTCTTCGTTAATT
Organism: Magnolia kwangsiensis; assembly: GCA_037074715.1. NCBI lineage: Eukaryota > Viridiplantae > Streptophyta > Magnoliopsida > Magnoliales > Magnoliaceae > Magnolia > Magnolia kwangsiensis. The sequence continues at coordinate 147,626,076 of CM073571.1, forward strand.
TACGAAACGGGAAACGGAGAGCATTTTGTACATGTCAAACGGCGATACCGTCAAGAATCTACTATTAAACGACATTGAAAGCGTTGGGAACCGTCAATCAAAGCGTCTAAAATCCTCACCTTAAGTCTTGTAGACTCGTGAATTGAAACGGAGCGTATACGCTTCGTCTACGGCGAATAAGGAACCTAATACACGAGATCCATAAGCTACATCGCTATGGAAACAAAGAAAACTCAAATCAGCAACTATTTAAGGTATTTGCTTACCTAGAATCGTGGTGAAATTGCCGGGAAAACGGTAGAGGTGTGTTGCTTGAGCACGTGCAACACGTAGCACAAGTGGCAGGAAGAACTCTCCCACTCTCTCACAATCTCTCACCTTTTTCTCTCTCCCAAGTTAGGGTTTCTCTCAAATTCGGATGGGAGAGAGGAGTGAGGGTTTCAACCCCTTTTATAGCATAAAACATGCCCAAAATAGGCTTGGGAACAATGTTTACTTGGTGCCTAACCAAATCGGGGCCGTTTCGGTCCAAAGGAGCATTTCTGATGGTCCCCTGGCCAAATGCGGTCGGACTTAAGCTCATGCATACTGGATCTAGTACACATCCAGTTTTCAGACCGGTAGGGTTCGCAGATCGCACGTGGCGGACCAATTTCAGTTTAACGGTCATCGCACCAAGATCAGGCCTATAAGTCTCATGATATGTAATAGATATTTTTCCTGATCCAAGGGTGTAATTTGGCTGTATTCTGATGGTCAGAACGCTCAATACTGATGCGTCAAATCATGTGCCAGATTTGAATTTCAAATTCCAATTCTAACCCTATTCTCACTCTCTTCGGTCCGGGCTCAATGAAATAGCCTGTGATTATTGGTTTGACTTGATTTTCGGAATGAGTGTCAAGTCCAGCTAGGCGGTTCTAACGGTCTAAGATAGGAGGTATCGGACTTTCGACGTGCGGTCTAGATCCAATACAAAGATTCAAAGTGGTCCAGAGAACAAACCTGCTTAGAGTTTGGTCCGAGGTTTTAGAGCATTATAGCACCATTGGTTCCACTCACTTTAGGCCTTGTAGAATGTATTTAAAGTGATCAGGGACCATTTTCTAGCTATTCTAACGTTGCACTAGCTAACCTAGTCATATTTTCTAAAGGAATGAATTCTACGCAATTTCGGGTCGAGTTGGTACTCGAGCCCAAGTATGGATTTTTCACGGGCGTTACACATGGCCTATAATTAAAATGCATGGTGACTATGCCATCCCCACCATGGTTATAAGGTCTAGATGACCCAAAATAATATGATATGAAAGAAAATGGTCATGATGGGGCCCATAGAGAAAGGCCTCATGCATGGATCATGCATGCTCATGCATGGATCATGCATGCATAAGATAGGCCATTAGGCCACAACCATGGGATTGTGTGGGATCTCCACCATTGATTGGTGGGTCCTACACTTCCCTCATGAAAAAAAGAAACCATCTAGGCTATAGAAAATAGATTTTTACATCTAAAGGATCACCCACCTCAAAGATGACCACCAAACTTTGACACTAAGGTCCTTTAGCACCAAGGGAGATGGATCAATGGTGGAGATGAGGTTTCAAGGGTTAGATGGTGGGGGATTAAGGAGAAAGGTGGCTGGAAAAATGAAGAAAAATGGGCTAGAGAAATGGAGGAAAATTGCTAGAGAAGAAGAGAAGAGAGAGAAATGAGAGGGAAAGAGAGGAAAAATCTTTTTAAAGAAAGTAATCATTAACCTATGGTGATACAAACAATGTTGCTAGGGTAGGTTAGTTGCGGGTGGTGTGTGAGGTCTTGGTAGTGTGAGTTATGGAGATTTAGATGGTGTATGTAGTGTGTGTTGGAACTTGTGCAAAAGAGGGTGTGTGGGTCACATGCACCACTCCAAGGTGGGCCACATGATCGAAATCAAGGGCCATAGAATGAAACGTATACAACTTATGATTCACATATCGGATGGACGCACAAGATGTGGCGTTGGAACCGGGGCAACAATGCGGTCGCAATGGCATAGGTCTCAGCTCGATCCGAGTTGGGTCTACTTAATCAGACTTTAGGATGACCGTAGCACTATTTGAGGGTCGCAGGTCGCCAGAATTCGACCGGTAGGACCGCGAGATCACAAGAAATGAAATGCACAATCTCACACACACATGCACATATGTGAACTTGGGTCGAGTCTCACATCAGGTTTGGGTTCGAGATTGGGTCTACGTTTGGGTTTTAGGTTTAGGCTAAGGGTTTAGGGATCCAGATTTGGGTTCGAGATCGAGTTTTGGTTTAGGTTTAGGTTTAGGTTTTACATTTAGGTTAAGGTCATAGATTTAGGTTATAGGTTTAGGTTTAGGTTATAAGTGTAGGTTATAGACTTAGGTTTAGGTTAGGTTATAGGTTGCGGTTTAGGGAATTGAGAATAGGTTAAGGTTTAGGTTTGGGTTTTCAAGTTTAGGTTTAGGTTAAGGAGTAGATTAGGATTAGGTGTAGGTTTAGGTTTAGGGATTCTCTAGTATTATCTACTATTGAACCTAGTATTATCAACTACATACTAGTAACATAAAACTAATATTGGGGCACCATACCATAAGCTACAAGAATTTCATGTCCCCCTAAACAAGGTATCCTCTATTGATAACATATATATATATATATATATATATATATATATATATATATATATATATATATATATATATATATATATATAATAAGTTTTTTATTTTCATTTACATTCCCAAATACATTCATCACCCATCCAAGAAATTTGAAACAAGTACTGTTAATCTATGACTAACAGTTGAAAAGAAAAATCATACATCTTATCTTACCAACCGCCTTATGTTTCTTTTCACCTTTGTAACTCTCATATTTGTTGCAGCTGCTAGTTCACCTTCAGTAGTCTCCCTAAACAAATCTTTGTGCAGTCCCTCCATTTGAAGTAATGGCTGAAGTTACAAGAAGTGGGACTGATTAGTCTTTCCATGTTTTAAAAAAAATTAAATTCTTTATTTTTGGCTGCAAGTCTACTTATAATTATCATTGGCTCTTAATCTATTTATAATGAAAATCTATTAAATATCACCTGATACTGCTCCTTTGATAAATGTCCTGTTTGGAATAAATAATTTGTTTTATCATAAATGTCCTATTTGAAACAAATAATTTGTTTTATACATACGTATGTTTTATCATAAAACCATGCATGATGCATCCATACAAAAAAAAATCTAATGGAATCTTTTTATATATAAACTGATTTTTTTAATATTATTATAAACATCCCATCTCTCTCTTTCTTGCATGTTTGTTTGGACAGCTCCTAGGGAGGACAAGGAACGCTACCATTGCCATCATTAGCTTTCCATTCGGGCAATGCAACTGAAGACGGTAACAGAGAATTACCATTTCTTAACAAAGAGAGTGTTGTTCCCAAAATAGGCTTGCCACCATGAACATAAGCTTTCCCTTTATTTATGTAGTTGAATGTAAATCCTCCACATATCTCATGATAACAACTTAAGCAAAGGTCAAAGGAACAATTTGAGCAGCTTCTATGGAAATCCACTATGGAAGCTTTGCAGTTGTTACTGCTCAAATATACACAATGCATCAGTGCAACACCTAAAAGCCAATGGAACTCTTTCTTATTGAAGGAAAACCTTTATGGGCATATCTAACTTACCAGTACAGTTTCTCATCATAGCCACCTTCTGCCAGATGAGACTGATTAGAAGATGGTTTTTCCCCTCCTACAACAAAAATCCATCAGAGGAGAGACATGGTTTAAAGGAAATTTATTAAAAATAATAATTATTAATAATAAAAGGCACAAACATCATGCACCTACCCTGCAGCTTTGCATCTATTTCCAGCTCAATTCTCTGTTCCTGATTTATTTGTTTCAGTACTGGAAGAAGGATGCAAATCAAATAATGGGCATGTAGAATTTTGTCAATCTTGTCTACACCCCTTGCAGGACCCTCAAAGAGATGGAATATCAGTAGGCAAGTTACTGCTACTACCAAAAAAGAAAACAAAAAAGGGAGGCAAGGTAGCAGATGGAGAATGCCACAGTTGAAGAGCACATTTGGATGAACCTCCAAATCGGTATTGGATCAGCATCATTAGTGAAACCCATCCACTTTATGCTTGAGCTGACATAGAAAATGGAAACCACATTAAGCAGGTTCCCATTTTCATGCTTTTTCAACCCCAAATCCATAGTAAGACAACAGCAGGTAATACCTATTCTTATCTCACTATCATTTTAATGTGTTTTCCTATAAATAGAACTTTAAAAAAAATGAAAGAATTAATATTTAATAAAGACGAAGTACTAGTTCCAGTGAAGCAAAAACATGCCAATAAACTATTCAGATACCGAAAAATCATAACTAGATTCTCACAGGAAAAGAAAAAGAGCAAACAAGCTGTAGCAAAAATTTGTAGTGCAAAGGCACCATAATTTACCTCACAAAAAGAGACATCACCAAAATTGGAAGAGAGAAAAAATGCAGAAAATTCTTCTCAAGAGAACATACAAAAATAAGGTAGATTAATCTTTAAAAAGTTGTATGAATGTTCAGTCATTTTTCATTACTTGTCATAATATTACAATAACAAAGGTTTTCCATGAAACTTTTAAAAAAAGAAGATTTTTTTGGGACAGTTCACTGAATGGGACCTTTTATGCTTTTAAACTATCATTTTTGCACCTTTTATGAATGGTATAATGTTTGCACTAAATTGAATTTTTTCAGGACAGTTCATTGAATGGGACTGTTAAAAACACAAGCCTGTTACCTGATATAAAACAGTAATAACCGGGAACGAAACATACCTTACGAATATTTCCTATGTTTGCTCCACCTTTACACATCACTTTACCCACTGCATGGACCACAATGACAATCTCCAGGGTTGAAGGCAGTCTGTACAAATGGAAATATACAAAGAGCAGGCTCAGATAAAAATTAAAATACTTAAATAACCAGCCTAAAGCAGAGGAAAAACTCTAAGATATGAAATACAAACCCTCCATATGGCTTTGAAGAATATGAAGGAATAGATCCATAGCCGTTCTCCCCAACCTTCATTTAAAGAAAAAATAAAAGGAGATGAGTTACCTAAGCAGGGAAAGATGTTGCATTTTTGAATGCGTGAACCTTCATTTAAAGCAACAAAAAAAAAGAAGGATATAAGTAACTAAGGAGGGAAGATGCTGCATTTTGAACGCATGAAATGTTCGGCCCAAACCCAACTTTGATTCAAAGACATACAACTAATGCAGCAATTTTTAAGGTTGGATAGTAAGACTCCAGGAAAGATTTAGCCTTTCAAATCTAAAGTTTCACCAAATTGAGTGGATAAAAACTTGCCTATAATCAAAGGAAGACATGGCCCCAAGCTCATGTTCCAACTATTGCATGGTAGCAAGGTTCTGCCTAATCCTTGCATCAAGTCTACAAATCTGCAGGAATTTTAGTTTACTACAGTTGAATATCAGAAAAATGAAATGAAGAATGTAGAGAAAGTTTCTTCTTCTTCTTCTTTTCTTTTGCATTGAAGGAATTTCAGTTTAAGCCATGCTTGAATCCAAGGTTACTTCAAACATGAGGAATTCGAATTCACAAAAATATTGTTTAATTTTCTAAGCTGTGAATCAAATCTTTCTTAGTACAAGACTTCTTTAATACAATGGAATATCAGAGAAGTGAAAAGAAGAATGAAGAAAATGTAAACTTCTCTGTACTTCTGCATATGCCACTTCATTGTCCTTCCTTCTTTTGTATTTCCTTTTCGAATAACACAAAATAGCCAGAAACATATCATAAATCAGAGAAATGAAGGGAAGAAAAAGTAAGGAAATAAAAACTTTCAGTATGAATTTTAAACTATACCAGTCAACTCCAAAGTTAATTTCTTATGCTATAATTCTATCGTCCTTAACACTACCATTATTATTTTTGGATTGGATTTTGCAGGGTGGCAGGCCAGAGTTTCAGCAGATTATATTTAATGAAGGCTTTGCATGATAACTAAATCCAAGGCCCAAGGTAAAAACTTTGATTTCTTGATTTTGAGTGATATTTCTTTCTATCCAGAACAAAATGTAAGGAAAATAGGGAAAGTTAAGAAGAGAATTGATCACCTACAGTGAATGTATGTTAACTTAGCTTGCAGTCTTGCCATTCCCACTTACATAGAACATGCCATCCATGTAAATGGCAGGGTGCACAATGAAAGATCACCTGGTGTAAAAACCAGGCTCATCCTCATCAGGTAGACTGCACCATTGAAATCCATGGATGCCAATGTTCTGTCTCAGTGTACAGAGCTTCATGGTGGGCCCGTTTGTTTATATGGCTTGTATGCCCTTCACAAGAGACACTTAGGGAAAGATGGTCTACATTCTCTAAGCAAGCATGCAACAGGCTGTAGTGGATCAGTTTCTAATTTAGAATGGCATTTAAGTGATCTAATTTTCTGGCCTCTGAACCTAATAATATTCACATCCTCTTTTCAATTTTTTATTTTTAAAAAAATCATTTTGGGTTTAGATTCGTATCCAAATGCAACTGGACCCCAATCCGATTCCCTTAGGTTTGAATATGGGTCAGGTACTTTGGGTATCCATAATCATAGTGCCCATTGGCAGCCCTACATAGCTTTCTCTAGACCAAACACACAAACGCAACATTTTTTGGTTTTATAAATAACACTCCAGAGGTTAACTATTTGCCCTTCTAATTTTCTAATACTCTTTAAAGGCATTCTGGATTGTATCTTTTAGCACCTTACCTCTTTGATTGGTTGTGTTGATTGGTTCCTTTGAACCAGATGCTACCAAAAGATATGGATGCTCCTAAAAGAAAAATTGGACATTACAGTGGGCCCACCCGCTTCTGAAGGCAGGCCTGTGATAGAGTCCTGCATCAGAAAACACACCATAGAAGATAGGTGGGGCACACTGTTATGTTTGTGATAAATCCACTTTGTCCCCTCATTTTATCCCCTCAAACACACTGCGGTTGAGGGATTCACGGACGAGGTTGGAAATGTGGGACTGATCGGTGAGGAACTAGTTAACATTGATGACCTTGAGGCCTTGAGACCTTCAAACAAAAAAAGAACTCGAGATAACCCAAAAAATTTGAAGAAAGAAAATGCAAAACCATGGAAAAATCAAATGGCATATATGAAACCCTAAAAATCGGTGATCTTCGAGAAATTTACACTAAAATGCATAGATTTTCTTCTATTATGATAAATCATAGACAGAAAAAGAGGAGGAATTTGAAATGAGGTACCTGAAAATCTCCCGATCCAAATTCCTGGCAGTGTAAATGAATGCCGAAAGAGGAACTCTAGCGGCTCTTGTTTGAATGAAGACGAGGCGTCCTCTGCACGAAAGATGGATATGGAAATCCTCTTCTAAAATGAAATGTTACTTTCAAATCTGACAATTGTGAGTTTTCCATCATTTATAACATAAACTATGTTAACAACCATACATATAAGGGACCATTTACTAGATGATTATGATAGTCTTATATAGGAAAAAAGTACAAATATTAGCCATTTACAATTAGACCCATTATTTAGATGGTCCGGATAACACCATCTCACTGCCATTATTGTTATGAATGAGTCACCACTATTTTACCACAACTACCAAACTCTCACATTATCACTGTACAATAAAAAAACATCCCGTTGAGATTTGGATCTGGTAGGCTCTATGTGCCCCACCATGATGTATATGTTTTATCCCCATCGTCCATCCATTTCTCAACGTCATTTTCAGCTTGATCCCTAAAAATGAGCTCGATATAAATCTTAGGTGGTCCACACCACATGAAAACAGTTGGATAGCCAAATATCATGAAATATCATGATATTTCAAGATTAATAAGTCTAATTCGGTACAGTGGACCTCACCACAGAAAATAGTGGGTAGAGTGATTCCCACCGTTGAAACTATCCTAAGGCCCACCATAATTTTTTTTTTGAAATATAACCTGTTTAAAAGTTTAAAAAAACATGAAATAAGATAAAACAAAAATATCAGCTTGATCTAAAACTTTTATGGTCCTTAAACGGTTTTTAATGGTGGGTGTCACTATCCCCATTGTTTTCTGTGCTGGGGTCCACTGGAGCTTTGGATTTATCTTTGGATATTGCCCTAAAACAATCTCTCCAAATGGATGGAAGGTGTGGATATAAAACATACATCATGGTGGGGCCCAAAATTGAGAGGTATATAAATATCAGGTGGACCACACCACATGAAAACAATAGTGATTGGATATCCATCATTAAAATCCTATGTAAGGCCCACTGTACTCTTTATTTGGCATCCAATATGTTTATTAGGTCAACAGGCTTAGATGAAGGGGAAAAGCAAAAATCATCTCAATTCAAAACTTTTATGGCCCTAGAATGTTTTAAATGGTTGATGGTCATTCAACACTATTTCTTGTAATGTGGTCCATTTCAAATTGGGATATGCCTCATTTTTGGTCTCATGTCATAAGATGATCTTTAAAAATAGATTGACGACATGGATTTAACACATAAATCATGGTTGGGCCCACACAGCACCAACCACGAGCCATTGAATGGTGTAGGGGGAGGAGCCAATTCGTTCCCCTTATTTGTGGTGTGGTCCATTTAATCTTTGGGTATGATTCATTTTTTAGATAATTCTATAAAATGATCTCAAAAAATGGATGAACGGTGTGGGTCGATCCCAAATTTTTGGTAAATCCAAAACCTAAGTAGACCATGCCACACAAAACAGTGTCGAATAATGATTTCCACCGTTGATACCTTCCTTGGGCCCACAGTAATGTTTATTTGTCATACAATATGTTCATAATATCAAAAAAATATGAATGAAGGGAAAACACAAACATCAGCTTAAATGTGGGTCACACCACATAATATAATGGAGGGGTTTCCTTAGAACATTCATAATCATATATTAGGCCTGCCTAAATGTGATTCACATATCCAATCCACTCATTATGTGTGTTCCACTTGGATGAGGGGTCGGACCAATTTTCAACTGCATCTATGTCTGTATTAACTTATAAAAAAGTTGGATCTTAAATAAACATCGCGACGGGCCCTAAGAAGGTTTCAATAGTGCGTGTCACTATCCCACTGTTTTCTATGGTGGGTCCACTTGAACTTTGGATTTGCCCCATCAGTCAGATGCACCATTCCATGGTGGGCCACGAGCTTAAAAATAAAGTCAATACATTACTTGGGTGGGCCATACCACATGCTATAGTTAAGAGGGTTACCCTCCCATTAAAACATTCATAATTATTTATTGGGCCCACCTAGATGTGGTTTATAAATCCAGCCCATTCATTATGTGTGTCCCACTTGGATGAGGAGTCAAACCAAGTTTCATACACATCCAAAACTCATGTGGGCCTCACCAAATGCTTTTATATGTAGGGCGCACATAGATTAACCTCATGGGAAGTTCCCATGAGGTGACCTTATAGTACCATTTCACTATTTAGGTAACTCCTTCAGGGCCCGTTTGGCTGGGTGGATTGGAAGGGATTGAATAGTATTAGGGTAGATGGCATGGATTTCCAGGTAATGAATAATGATGGTGTTGTCAGTGGATTGTCTTGGATTGTTATATCTCGGGATTACTATATCGAGTCTGTTTGGCACGCCCGGCCAATCCCAGGATTAAACCTTCCCATCCCTTCCAATCCCTCTAACCAAATACGCTATAGGAAAATTTGAATGGATTGGGGTGGATTGGATGGGATTTAAAGGTAATGATGGTGTTGTTAGTGGATTGTCTTAAGATCCATTGGATTGCTATATCCCACGATCAGGTCACTCAGCCTGTTTGGCACACCCGACCAATCCCGGGATTTAACTTCCAATTCGCTCGGCCAAACAGGCCCTCATGGGTGTTACTCTAACCGTGTAGGGCCCACCTCGATATATTTTATGTATAACGACACCGTCCATCCATCATATATTAGGATGTGATTTCAAATCATAAGAACTCAATAATCTCAGGTGGGTCATATCAATTAAAAAAATGATGAATAACCATTAAAAACCTTTTGATGGCCACAAAAGTTTTGGATCAATTGATCCAAAGATCAATTTGATCTTTGGATCTTCTTTACATTATCAACAAGTTAGATTGCAAATAAACATTACTAAAACCTTACGATGGGCACTTTATAATTTTTAATGGCGAGGTACTATATTATCATTCTTTCTAGTGGTGTAGTCCACTTAAGATTTAAATCTACAAAATTTTTTATACCCGACCCAAAAATGGGTTGGAGAAACATAGGGGTGACAAGGATATACAACACATCATCAAAATCTCACATTTGTTATCTAACTTTTCAATTTTTCTTGTCAAAATACAAAATTTAGTATTCTTTTTAAAAAATATATACTTTTACAATTTGTCAATTTTTTCACAATTTTGTTTAATTTCTTAAACTTTCTTTTTCAAAATATCATTTTTTTTAATCTCATTTTTGTTATATAACTTTTCAATTTTTTTTGTCAAAATACAAAATCTAGTTTTCTTTTTTAATATATATATATATATATATATATATATATATATATATATATATATATATATATATATATATATATATATATATATATGTATTACATTTTATCAATTTTTTCACAATTTGGTTTAATTTCTTAAATTTTCTTTTTCAAAATATCATTTTTTTAATCTCACTTTTGTTGTATAACTTTTCAAATTTTGTTGTCAAAATACAAAATATAGTTTTCATTTTTAAAAAATATTTTTTTTTACATTTTATTAATTTTTTCACAATTTTGTTTAATTTAAAAATTTTTTTTTTTCAAAATATCATTTTTTTATCGATTTTTTTTCCAAAATTATCAACATTATTCAAAGTTCTTAAATTTTTTTTCAAAATCTCGATTTTTATAAACTTACATGTTTTTTTCAAAATTTAATTTTTTCTTAAATATTGTTAATTATTTTTCTAAACTTCTCAACTATTTTTTTTTTTGAAATTCATAAATTTTTTGAGATTTTTCCTTTTTGACCTGAGCATTAGAGACGGTTTAGGACCGTCTCTAATAGAGACAGTCATTGACAGGGCCATAAGACGGTTTAAGACCGTCTCTAACAGAGAGTCCTTGACAGTCTTTAATAGAGATGGTCTTTAACAATATTTAATAGAGACGGTCTTTGACAGGGCTATAAGACGGTTAAGGACCGTCTCTAATAGAGACGGTCTTTGATAGTCTCAGATTGCAACTAAAAGACGGCCAATGACTAGCTCTAATGCAGACGGCCAATGACCGTCTCAAATGACCGCATATAAGATGGACAAGGACTGTCTCTAATGCAGACGAACGATGACCGTCTCAAATGACTGCATATAAGACGGTCAACGATCGTCTTAAATTATTTGTGGACGTTCAAATGTTTAAGACAATATTAAGGACGGTCAGAGGCCGTCTAAAATTTTAGAGACGGTTTACGGCCGTCTCTAAAGCGTCTTTAAACCAAGCAATTTTAGAGATGGTCTAGAACCCTCTCTAAATCCGTCCTCTTTTTTTTTTTTTACATTTTTCACCTAGTCTCATTATCCCCACTCTTGTAGTATGATCCAATTGGTCTTTGGATATACTTCGATTTTGGGCTCAACCCTTAAATTAGATGGAAAAGTAGATGAACAGTGTGGATAGACCACATACATTCAAGGAGAGCCCATCTGAGTTTACTCAGTACGATAAGATCCTACTGAGTAACGCACTACGCGTTCCGCTTCCTTACCCTTAGCGTATTGAGTAAACTCTTTAAGGTTTTGGGTCCTTACTCTTGCCTGGGTGGTAAACTCTCAGGAGTTTCAACTCCCGACCAAGGGTTCGAGTACTCATAGGTGGTGAAATTCCAGCAGCGTGAGTGTGTGGGGTGTGTGTGCATGTGTATAAAATAATAATAATTTCTTATTAATAAACTCTTTGAGGTCCATCATGATTTATATATTTTATCTGCTCCATCCATTCATTTTACCCAATAATTTTAGGGTTTGAGCCAAAAAATTATACATATAAAATGTTCAAATGGACCACATTATAGGAAACTGTTGAATTAAATGTCTACAGTTGAAAATTTCTTGGGGGCTGTAGAAGTTTTGGATCAAGATTATATTTGTCTTTTTCCCTTCATGCATGTTTGTATGATCTTATGAACTGGTTGGATGACAAATAAACATCACTATGGGGCCTAGAAAGGTTTCAATAGTGGAAATTATTATCCCCATTGTTTCCTGTGGTTGGATTCGATTTATCTTTGGATATACTTAGATTTTGGGGTCAACCCTTTAAATTAGATGGAAAAGCGAATGGACGGTGTGGATAGACCACTTTTATTCAAGGTGGGCCCAACTGAGTTTACTCACTACGATAAGAGCCTGCTGAGTAACTCACTACCCACTCGTTTTCACTTAGGTATGGGAAGCTAGGTGGGGGCTACCGTGATGTTTGAAAGAAATCCACCCTGTTCATCTGTTTTTCCAAATTATTACGGGATATGAGACGAAAAATGAGGCAGATCCAAAACAGAAGTGAACTGCACAACAGGAAACAGTGAGATTGAACCTACACCATTGAAACATTCGTAAGGCCAGAAATTATTTCGATTAGGCTAATACAATTTTGTTTTCAGTTCATCTCAGTAGTAATGACCCATGAACCGTATGGATTACATATAAACATTACATTACAGTGGAACCCAGGGAGGTTTCAATGGTAGGCATTTCCCTACCCTCTGTTTCCAGTCGCGCGTCGCATGTCCGAAAATGCTCCGAAAAACCTGATGGACATTGGGTATTTCTCACAAACATTAAGGTGGGCCCATAAACAGTTAGAGCGGATCTTGCCTTGTCACATTGTGACGTGACGGGGAGTTGAATAGGTGAGACCCCGGATCCACCGAGGTGCGTTGGACCCCTGACTATGGAGCCCACCTCGTGTATGTGACTACCGACGTCTATCATCTAAATTGAAAACTCATTTTAGGGCTTGATCCAATAAACACTTGGCAGATCCAAATCTCAGATAGACCATGTTTCAGGAAACAGTAGTAATTGACGATTTAAAACTTCTAATAAGCCACAAAAGCTTTAGATCAAGATGGTAGTAGTGTGATCTCTCCTGTCTTTGTGACCTTATCAACAGGTTGGACGGCAAATAAACATTCCGAGGGACTGTATGAAGTTTTTAATGGCAGGGATTCTTGTTCCTATAGCGTGGTCCACCTAAAATTTGGATATGCTTCATTTTTGGGTTCATTCCCTGAAATGAGCTTTGATCGTGTGGATTTAAGGCAAGTACATCACTGTAAACCCACAATCAGGTATCCCACCCACATTGGTGGATTTCGGGATGCTAGGTGAGCCACCCTGATGTATGTGAGAAATCAACCCCCTTTATCCATTTTGAGAGATCATTTTAGGACAAAAGGACAAAAAAATGAGGTGGATCCAAAACTTAGTACACCCGTGAAAGGAAAAAATTGGAAAAGGAATGCCTATGGTAAAATCTTATTGGGTTTGCCATCCAATGCTTTCACTGAATCACGAGTGCTTACGTATCTACTTGAAAAGACGTTGCACAAGGGTATGAACACTAAAAATACTTGAAGTCAACACCAACACATACGGACACACACCAAACCCCTAAAATAGCACTGGTCAACTCACACTTGCACTGCAACTCCTTCGAGCGCTCATCAAACGATTTGAGCGAACTATGAAGGAGTGCATAGTCACTTAAGAACACGTTGCATCAGTGTATAAATACTTTAGAAATAATTGAAGCCTACACCAATACACACCAACCCACACCAAAACGCTAAAATAGTACTGATCTACTTCGACTTGCACTACAGCCCCCTCGAGAACATGTCGAACGCTTTCACTGAATTACGAGTGGGTATGTATCCACTTGAGAAGATACTCTATTATGATACAGACAATTCGAAAACACTCAAAGCGCACAATGATGAACACTAACCCACATCGAACCCCTAAAATAACACCGATCAACTCTGACTTGCAGTGCAACCTTTCGAGTGCATGTCGAACGTGAAATTGCAGCCTAACTGCTATAAACGAAGCTTGAAGATATATCTAATCATCCTCGAGGGGGTCATTAGGACTTTTTAAATTTTAACTAATCTAATTATATGCACTTACTTCTAAACAATCATGTAAAGAAATTTAAATAATAAGAAGTGCATAAACTAAGTTAAATCATTATACATATCATTCATGCATTTTAACAAACATGTTTTGTGTAGAAAATGAATAGAGCATAAAGAATAATCAATCAATACAAAACATAAATTAAAACATTCACCACAATGTACAACAATATATATGTTGCTAGAAGCCTTCAATCTGACTTTGGGTCTCTCGACTAGTCGAGGGCCTAGCTCAACCGGTCAAGTGAGCCGCTCCACTAGTTGAGCACTACTCGACTTAAAGTCGAGCATACTATTATTTTTGGTGTCCGAGCTGCTCGACCAGTCGAGGGGATGACTTGACCGGTCGAGGGGGTCTCTTGACTAGTCGTAATTACACAGATCCTGCGCAGACTGCGTAAATTTGAGGCAGTTTCCGGACTTTTCCGGACTGAGTGAGTAAGTGGAGTTTCATAAACTATAAATAGGGGTCCATAGTGCTATTCTAATGTATTCTAAAGCTTTCAAAAAGTTTTTCAAGGGTTCTAGGGTTATCAAAGAGTGTAGCAAGGGTAAGATTCAAGGTTATTCAAATCGGGTAGGTCTTCTCTCTTGTAATTTTTTTTATAGTGGATTTTTGTCGCTTTGTGCCATCATTTTTTTCCGCAAGGGTTTTCCATGTTAAATATTTATATTCTTATGTGATTACTTGTTATTATTGAATTTCTATCCTAGATCTAGATCTGTGTGATTCCGCAACACAAATCCCCAACAAGTGGTATCAGAGAAATCATTGGGGCACAAATCTGAATCTACAGGATTAGTAATAATGAGAAACGACAAGTTTGATATTGAGAAGTACTCAAGTAAAAATAATTTTGAGTTATGGAAGGTTAAGATGATTAGTCTTTTAACCAAGCAAGGTGAGATTAAGGCTCTTGAGGAGTGAAAATCTACTATGAAAGATGATGAATGGGAAAACCTTGATAGTGATGTTTTAGCCTCTATCTGTTTATGTCTCACAGATGAGGTTCTCTATAATGTTTTAAGGGAGAAAAATGTGGCTAGTTTGTGGGCAAAGTTAGAGAACATCTATGTAAAGAAGTCCTCTAAAAATTGCCTAAACTTAAAGCTATAGTGTTATTCCTTCAAGATGACAGAGGGTGGAGATTGAAAAACTCATATTAGCAACTTTAATAAATTGATGTGCAAATTGCTAGATATGGAGGAAGTGATTAAAGATGAGGAACAAACATGTATATTATTGAATTCTCTTCCTGCATCATATGAGTCTTTCAGGGACACGATGTGCACTGCAAATAAAACCCTAAGTGTTGACACCGTTATCTCAGCCCTTCAAGGGAAGGCTATGAGAAAGCTAAATGATAACATAGGAGCATCTTCCGATGCACTAATTATAAGGGGCAGAGATCTGAGTGAGGTACAGTGTCTTCAAGACCTAAATCCAAATCTAAGGGCAAGGGTAAAGGAAAATTAAAGTGTTGGAATTATGGGTTGTCTGAACACATGAAGAAGGATTATAAAAATCCTAAAATGAAGAAAGAAAATTTAGTGGCTTCTTCTAAGAAGGCCAGCGTGGTCACATCTGATGAAGAATCAAGTGGTGGTGATGTTCTGTCTATTTCCATAATTGGTCACTTGAACGAAAATTATAAAGACGAGTAGATACTTGACACAGGAGCATCTTATCACATGACTCCTCATCGGAGTTGGTTTACTAGTTACAAGGAATGCAATGGTGGATAAGTTTTTATGGGCAATGACAATGCCTGTAATTTTGTGGTTATTGGTAAGGTAAGCATCAAGATGTTTGATGGGATGGAGCGTACCTTGACTGACGTTAGGCGCGTCCCTGATATGAAGAAAAATCTGATTTCTCTCAGTACACTGGAGACTATAAGGTTCAAGTTCACTAGTATTAATGGTCTCCTTAAAGTTTCAAAAGGAGCACTCATTGTTATGAGAGCGTACAGGTAAGGAAACCTTTATAATTTGATTGGGAGCACTTCAACAGGTGGAGCGGTAGTAGCTATTGTAAACTCCACGTCTCTACGTATGTGGCATGCTCATCTAGGCTACATGAGCGAACGAGGCATGAAGGTACTTTCTGATCGATGTTTGATTCCAGTTTTTAAATTTTTTGATTTAGATATATGCAAGCATTGTATATATGGTAAACAATCTATATTATCTTTTAAATCTGGAAAACATGTTTTATAAGGGAGTGCTTGATTATGTGCACTCTGACGTATGGGAGACATCATCGAAAGTTTCCATTAGGGGGTCATCATGGTTTGTTTCATTAATTGATGACTACTCCAGGAAAGTTTGGGTTTACTTTATGAAATATAAATTCGAAGTTTTCACCATATTCAAGCAATGGTGGAAAAACAGTCAGTGTGAAAAATAAAAGTTTTAAGGACTGACAATGGTGGAGAATTTACTTCCACTGAGTTTAATGAGTATTGCAAGGATGAAGGTATCATCAGGCACAACATAGTACGCCACATGCCCGAGCAAAATGGTGTGGCTGAGCGAATGAATTGGACTCTCCTGGAGAGGGCCAGATGCATGTTAAGTAATGCTGTATTGGGCAAGGACTGATAGATAGAGGCCGTTAACACGGCTTGTTATTTGGTGAACCAATTTCCTTCAAAGGCAATTGAATGTAAAATTCCAGATGAAGTATGGAGTAGTCAGAAAATTGATTACTAAGATCTACGAATATTTGGTTGTGAAGCTTACTCTCATGTACCATCAGTTGAGAGAGATAAGCTTGACCATAGAGCCAAAAAGTACATATTTGTTGGTTATGGCATTAGTGTGAAAGGTTAGGTTATTAGACAAAGTCACACGCAAGGTCATCACTAGGCATGATGTCAGATTCGATGAGAGCTCCCTATTTCACAAGAATGATCAAGAGGAGCAAGAGGAACTAGAAAGGGTGATCGTAGACATCTATATTGACACAGATGATACTCAGGCAAAGACAGACGAATATAAAGTTACAGAATCAGGTGGAGCAACCACTTGTGAGAAGGAACCCACCGCGTGATCGCATGTTACCGGCAAGATACAAGGAAGACTCTAATATTGCATATGCCCTCATTACAGATGAGGGGGACCCATCTACTATTCAGGAGGCTCTTGAGGAGCCTGATGCTGAAAAGTGGAGGCGGCTATGGACGATGAGATGGCCTCATTGCATAAAAATCACACATGGGAGCTGGTGGAGCTTCTTGTGGGTCGAAAAATGATCAGATGCAAGTGATTATTCAAAAGAAAAAAAGGATACATACAAAGCAATGTTGGTAGCGAAGGATTATACTCAGAGAGAAGGAGTCGACTTCACAGAGATATTCACGATGGTGGTTAAGAAAGTATCTATCAAATTTGTGTTGGCGCTGGTTGCCCAATACGATCTCGAGTTAGAACAGATGAATGTGAAGACTGCATTCTTACACAAGGAATTGAAATAGCAGATCTACATGAAGCAAGCAGAGGGCTACGAAGTTAAAGGGACAGAGAAAAAGGTTTATAGGTTAATGAGGTCATTGTACGATGTGAAACAGTCGCCTAGGCAGTGATATAAAAAATTTGATTCTTTCATGGTGAGTCAGAAATTTACTCGGAGTGAATACGATCACTATGTCTATTATAAGACACTGAGTGATGAAAAATTTATCATTCTAGTACTATACGTTGATGACATGTTGATCGCCTATCATGATATGTCTGAAATCAATGTACTGAAGACTCAGTTATTAGGGACATTCGAGATGAAAGATCTAGGGGCTACAAAGAGGGTTCTCAGCATAGATATTTATAAAGATAAGAAGAGGAGTAGGCTTTAGTTATAATGGGAAGAATACCTTAAAAATTTATTAATCAAGTATGGGATGGATCAGGAAAAGCCGGTGAGTGTTTCCCACGCGGCTCACTTCAAGCTTTCCTCAGAACAATGTCCTAAATCCAATGAGAAAAGTAGGTTATTATCTCATGTGCCCTATTCGAATGCACTCGGCAATTTAATGTATTTCATGGTATATACGAGATTGGATATTTCACAGGCAGTCAATGTTGTGGGAAGATATATGTTAAACCCTGGTAAGCAACATTGGGAAGCGGTGAAATGGCTACTTCGATATATTCAAGATACGAAAGACTACGGCTTAACTTTTGAAAAGACAGGGACAAAGTTGGTAGAGTATGTGGATTCTGACTACGCAAGCAGTATAGATTTTAAGAAGGCTACTTCAAGATACTCGTTTGTACTAGCGGGTAAAACAATTAGTTAGATGTCGAAGCTTCAGTCTGTAGTGGCTCTTTTCACGACCGAAGAAGAATATATGGCAGTGACGAAAGTATTTAAAGGTGTTTGGCTTAGAGACATGATAAATCTGTTGGGACTTCAGCAAGAGGTCGTGTCAGTTAACTGTGATAGCGAGAGCGCTAGCAATTTGGCTAAAAACTCTATTTATCACTCACATACTAAATACATTGATGTTCATCACCACTTTATCTGACAGGTGCTTGAAGAACGGGGCATCACACTAGAAAAGATTCACACTATCATGAATCCAGTAGACATGCTCACCAAGGTCATTCGTATAGAGAAGTTTAAGTTCTGTGTAACTTCTCTAGGCTTGGCGATGGCATAAAAGAAGGATGGAGTGTGCATGAGAAGAATTGATTGAAACTACGATGTAATGAAGAGATAAGAGAAGAAGTCAAGAAGCTACACGATTGAATATTGAAGACTTGGTGGAGATTGTTGTCAGAAGTGTTCAATCTGACTTTGGGTCTCTCGACCGGTCGAGGGCCTGACTCGACTGGTCGAGTGAGCCACTCAACTAGTCGAGCATTGCTGACTTAAAGTCCAACATGCTATTATTTTTAGTGTCTAGGCTGCTCGACCAGTCGAGGGGATAGCTCGATCGAGCAAGGGGGTCCCTCGACCAATCGAGGTTACACAAATCCTGCACGGACTGCATAAATTTGAAGCGGTTTCCGGACTAAGTGCGCAAGTGAAGTTTCCTAAACTATAAATAGGGGTCCCTAGGGCTATTTTAATGTATTCTAAAGCTTTCTAAAAGTTTTTCAAGGGTTCTTAAAGGGTTCTAGGGTTATTAAAGGGTATAACAAGGGTGAGATTCGAGGTTGTTTGAATCGAGTAAGTCCTCTCTCTTGTAATTTTCTTTTCATAGTGGATTTCTGTCACTTTGTGTCGTATTTTTTTTCCGCAAGGGTTTTCCATGTTAAATCTTTGTGTTATTCTGTGATTACTTATTATTATTGAATTGTTATCCTAGATCTAGATCTGTTGATTTCGTAGCACAAATCCCCAATAATATAGTGGTTTTGCTATGTGCCTACGCCACTCCCAGCTGACCCACTCTCTTCTAGAGTGTGTTGAATTTTACTATCTGATAGTTTTAAATGAAGTTAATCATAAACCTTTGCAATCTACATGAGATTACTGTAAGTGCTTATACTTAAGTACAATTAAGATTGTCAAATTTCATAGTCATGAAAGGAGTACAAGCACTCATGAGGATACGCTTTGACAACCCAAGAAGACCTCTTAAAGACTCTATCAAGATCTCAAGAAAGACTCAACATCTCAAGACTTTAAAACCTTAATTGGTTCAAAGATCAGAACACTTTATATGTGTCAACCATCAGGTGGTATTACCTTAGAATGACCTTAAGTTAGGTGTATTTTATATAATATCATGTTAACATATTATTCTAAGTAAAATACACAAGAGTTAAGCTAGCCTGACTCAAGTTCGGCTAGCTTCATTACCTTCGACCAACCCAACATTATTTGGACAAGTATACATCAAGACAAAAAATTTCTGGAGCAAGTTCGGCCAGCCCAACCTTGGGTTCGACCAGCTTGAAGGATGTTTAGTCAAGTTTTCAGCGAGATAAGATTTCGAATCTCATTGAGATTTGGCCAGTCGAACCATGTATTCGATCGGCAGAACTGGAGGTTCTACCTACTGAATTTTGGCTTGGGCTAGCCGAAGTTTTAAAAGATTTCATCTCGCGAAATTTAAAAATCCATTGGAACGTAATCATTGGAATTTGGCCAGCCGAACCTTAAATTGGGCTAATTAAATTTCCAATACCTTTGTCTATAAATAGAGGCTCTCTCTCTCTCTCTCTCTCTCTCTCTCTCTCTCTCTCTCTCTCTCTCTTTCAAGAATGAAAAACATAAATCCATCTCATCAAGAAAAGAGTGAAAGTCCAATCCTACTTAAGCTATTTGAGTGGTAATTCTTATATTTGATTTATCTAATTCTATTCTCTTTCTCAAGTTTGTTTAAACTGTTTTAATAGAGTAATCCATACTCTATTTGAGATTTAGAGGATCGAATTTACAACATTAAGGTATTATTCATTTAATTGGAAATATATTAAATCCCTACGTTCATTTTAGGTTGAACACATATACAACTTTATCTATATCCCAAGAAAGAAAATTGCCACATTCAAAGTTACAGTTATGTCTTTGACTCATTAATTGAAGATAAGTACTATTTTACTTTCATTTCTATTTTGGAATTTCTAAGATAGCCCGAAAATCTTAAAAAGGTTTGTTTTTTTTTTTTTTTTTTTTTTGTGGTGAGCCCATGAAAATCACAAAGTGGATTTTGTTGTCGTGAGCCCATGAAAATCACATAGTGGGTTTTCTTGTGGTGAGCTCGTGAAAATCACACAGACTATATAAGGTTGTTAAGGTGAACATGTGAAAACCTTGAATAGTGAAAGCCAAAATTATGAGGGCAATAATTTTGAGAGTGAAGTTTGGAGTTATGCACCGAACCACTATAACTCCTTGTACATTGTGGTGATTGATTTATTCTTTATATGCTTTCTTTGTGATTGATTGTCTCTTACTAAGTTTGATATTTTAATCTCAAAGACATCTTGAAATAAGGTTATCCTACCTAAATCTTTAAGGTAAAGGTTGTCCTACGAACTATTTAATAGCAAGAATTTAATACTCTAAGAAATTGAGTATATTTTTATTTATTTATTCTGCATTGTATTAAAATACTCACCC
Organism: Magnolia kwangsiensis; assembly: GCA_037074715.1. Lineage (NCBI taxonomy): Eukaryota > Viridiplantae > Streptophyta > Magnoliopsida > Magnoliales > Magnoliaceae > Magnolia > Magnolia kwangsiensis. The sequence goes on from CM073571.1 coordinate 147,647,438, forward strand.
CCCCTCCCCCCTCTCTAGGACGTCTATAGCTCATCCTTTCAAGTGGTATTAGTGCGGGCTGCTCTTTTTGGGATTAACATCCTAGAGCTAGATCTAGAGCTATTGGAATGTCAAATTTTGATAGTCTATCCATTTTCAGGTCACCTCCCTTTGATGGCTCAAACTACTCTTATTGGAAAACAAGGATGAGGATTTTCCTCAAGTCTATTGATGAAAGTTTGTGGCAAGCCACTATGACCCAATGAATCCCTCCTTTGGTGGAAGTAGTAGCTGAAAATAGAACCATGTCCATGAAAGAAATCACCTATATTTTTTGGACGACAACTCAGAAAAATAAAAGTAGTACAAATGCAAAAGCCTTTAATGCTATTACTTATGCTCTATCACCCGATGAATTCGAAAGAATCATTTCTTCTGATACAGTAAAACAAGCATGAGACATTCTCGAAATGACACATGAAGGGATTAACATTGTCAAAGAGTCTAAGATTCAAATCCTCACAACAAGTTTGAGAAAATTCGTATAGAAGAAAATGAGTCATTCATGTACTTCTATATGAAATAAAATGACATTGTTAACTCTAAGTGGGGTCTTGGAGAAAAATTCCCTGAAAACAAGGCATACGCAAAAATACTACGATCACTTCCCGACATGTTCAATTTTAAAGTTACTGTTATTCAAGAATTGAGGTATACCGATGCTATGAAGGTTGAGAAATAAGTTGGATCTCTACAAACCTATGAGCTAAATTTCAAAGCTCCTAAAAACAAGTCCATAGCCCTTAAATCTTCTAAATATAAATCTAAATCCAAAGACATATTCTGAAAATGATGAGAATGGGGATGATATGACTATGTTGGCTAATTTTTTTTTATAAAATTTTAAAAAATAAAAATAAATCAGATCTTCAAAAATATTTTGACAAAAGAAAAGGAAACTCAAATGTTTGGAATTCAAAATCTAAAAACACCCAATGCTTCAACTATTCTAAATTTGGGCATGTAGCTTTAAAATGTCCTAATGATAAATCTAAAAGAATGACATGATTGCCACTTGGGATGAGTCATCAAAATATGAATCCAATTTAGAAACTGACGAATCAGACTAAGAAACAGAGAAAGATCAAAAGGCTTTCATGACCATAGATAGTGTCACTTCCTCAGATGAATGTGAAACTTTTAACTATGAAACACCTAGAAGTGATTCTGAAAATGAAGATGATCTTCAAATCGCTTATGATGCCACATATAAAGAAAGTTGTAAGATTGTGGCTAAACTAAAATTTCAAAAAGAAAACTTTGCTAAATTGAAATTAGAACTTGAAAATTTTATTTTGGAAAAATCTTATTTTTCTAATTGTTTTGAGAAAACCAAACTAGATTTAAGTTTGAAAATTTCTAAAATTCAAAATCTCAAAACTGAAAATTAGAATTTAAAATTAGAACTTACTTCCCTTAAGAGTTTAAAATATACTTAGATATACACACAAGTAAACTAGAAACTTGAAAAACTATTAACTGCATCTTGTAGAAGTAGTGACAAATCTGGTTTGGGATATATCAAAGGTCGCATAGAAAAATCTAACAATTCTGTTCCCATATTTGAAAAATGTAGATCTTCAAAGCCTAAAGAAGAAACTATAAAAGAAGTAAAGAAGAATGAAAAATCTTTTTTAAAAGTCTTTTAATTCAAAACCTAATGCCAACTACCATAAAAATTAAATGAGAAATAATAATCCTCCTCTAGCAGATAAGATAGTGGACTTGCTCAAAGATCTCATAAAACTCAACTCTGGAAATAATAGAGTAATTAGAAACAAGAAAAACTCTTACTCACAAACACAGTGAATAGTAAGAGATCCTCATAAACCCAACCACACAGTCTTTAAAGCAAGTAGTCATTCAAGATGGTACTTAGGTGGTGGATGTTCTAGACACATGAAAAGTGATAAGGTGATTATATCATGCATCAATCAAATCAATGGTGGCTCAGTTACATTTGGAGATGATAACAACTGCAAGATCATTGGAAGAGGTAATGTAAAAATTTTAAGTCTAAATATCTTTAAAGATGTACTATATGTTAAAGGTTTAAAACATAATTTGCTGAGCATATCTCAAATCTGTGATAATAGTCATAATGTAAAATTTTCAAATCATAGATGTGAGATAATCAATAATCAAGGTCATATAATATTAAATGATCAAAGAACCTCTAAAAATTGTTATATCATTGATGACTCTTACTTTACAAATCACTCTTATTACATAGTCCAAACAGACGAAACTGAACTTTGGCATTAATACCTTGGACATGTAAACTATAGAGACTTATATAAATTAAGTAAGAGAGATCATCTACGTAGTCTATTGAAATTGAAAAAGGTAGAAAATAAAGTATGTGGTGCTTGTCAAATAGGCAAACAAATTAGGAGTAGTCATAAAAAGGTGAACTCCTTAACTATTACTAAACCACTTGAACTACTCCATATGGACTTAGTTGGACCAACTCGAATGGAGAGTAGAGGCGAAAAGAAATATTTTCTAGTTGTAGTAGATGACTACACTAGATATTCATGAGTGGATTTCTTAAGAGAAAAGTCGAATGCTTTTGACGAAGTCAAAAAGTTAATTAAATGCATCCAGACTGAAAAATGATAGTCTGCGATTAAAACAAGAAGTGACCATGGTATTGAATTTGAAAATAGTAATTTTGAGAAATACTATAATGACATGAAATATTACATAAGTTTTCTGCTCCTAAAACTCAACAAAATGGCATTATTAAGAGGAAAAGAAGAGTTCTTTAAGAGATAGTTGGTGTTATGCTAAATAGTTTAAATTTAGCTAAAAGTTTATGGGCTGAAGCTATTAATACTGCTTGTTATACTATTAATCATGTTTACATAAGAGCGGGTAAAAATAAAATAGCTTATGAACTTTGGTTTGATACAAAACCATCCGTTAAATATTTTCACACTTTTGGAACAAAATGCTTCATTTTACGAGACTGAGAAAATCTAGAAAAATTTGAAGCTAAAAGTGATGATGAAATATTTTTATGATACACTATAAACAGTCAAGCATATCGTGTCCTAAATAAAAGAACATGGCCAATACAAGAATCTATAAATGTTGCTATTGATAACTAAACTGTTACATCCAAACTTGATCAAGATGATGAAATAATTGATATCAACCAATCTAAATCATCATTAAAGTCAAATTTAATCGAGCTAAGATTAGTCAAGGATCATCTAACTAATCAAATACTTAGTAACCCTTATATTGGTGTTCAAACCAGAAGACAGTTAGAAAACCTACGTAATTATGTTTACTTCACTTCCCAGATAGAACAGACTAATGTAAATGAAGCCTTAGCAGATGAAAGTTGGTTTATAGTCATGCAAGATGAATTAAATCAATTTATAAGAAACGATGTATGGTATTTAGTTCCTAGACCTTCTGACAAACATGTTATTGGAACTAAATGGATTTTTAAAAATAAAACTGATGAACTACGAAATATTATTAGAAATAAGGCATAAGTGAAATAGCGGTGAAGACCGCTTAAGTTGAAGTAAAAATATCCCAATATGTCCTAGAGGGGGGTGAATAGGACTTTTTAAAGTTTTTATGAATTATTAGAAATCCTATCACACTAATCCTATCTCAGGATATAGATAAGGATTACTCAAAATTAACTCTACTGGCTTCCAAGCCTGGGAGAGGATCCAATCACAAAACTATTTAGATGATAAGGATGAAGTAGTTATAGTCTATGATAGATGTGACTGTGTGTGAAGTGTGAGCAGATATGAATGTAATTAATATAATCACACAAATAATCAAGCACAAGAATCAAACACAAACACAGTCATTTTTATAGTGGTTCGACTACTTGTCTACTCCACTCCCGAATTCCACACTCAACCCTTGAGTGACCGGATTTCACTAAGGAGGTTTCCCATGGTTCACCTCAAACCTAAGGTTTTAAATCAGGTTCACCTTCAACCTTTACAGAGGTTTCTACTCAGTTCACCTCAAAGCCTGGAGTTTTGCTGACGTACTCCTAACCAGATGTTTATGCTCTCCACAGAGCAAGGGTCCACACAACTCACCCAGAGGTTTCTACTCGGTTCACCTCTAACCTTGGAGTTTTGCTGGCGTACTCCTAACCAGATGTTTATGCTCTCCACAGTGCAGGGGTCCACACAACGCACCAGGAGGTTTCTACTCGGTTCACCTTTAACCCTGGAGTTTTTCTGTCGTACTCCTAACCAGATGTTTATGCTCTCCACAGAGTAAGGGTCCACACAACGCACCCCGCATGTACACTCCCGTTGGAGGCCTCCTTCGAGGACTTCAAAGGGTGATCAACACTTAAAATCCAATCCTAGAAAGGAGTGATCACAAGTGTCCTCTGGACTCTAGATACTTACAAATAAGTTGATGAGTCCCTTTTAGCGCAATGATGAAGATCTCCTTCTTGTTGATGAAGAGTCTTCAACTCTCTTGATCCGCAACACAAAAGTGTATCTATACTAGGCTTTAGGTTGGGTCAAGGTTATGATGGAATACCACTCTCTAAAGATTTTTCTATAAGGAATATAGAGTGGTTCCAATCATCTATGCATTCAAGGCATCCCAGCTTAATGATTTGCTATTAAGATAGTATCTAGAAGATCCTTTAATGCGAAAGTTCATTCCCCAATCCACTCCATGAGATATCAATGATGAGGGTGGATTGGAGGATGAACTTCCTGAGAGAAAGGACTTAGGTAAATGATAGGAAGGTTAAAACTCTCAAAAGCACTCTCTTCTTTCTCTACCAGCAATAAAGACTAATCTCTCTATATAGGAAAAAGGTTCCAACGGATATAAACGGTCATATTTATGACAGAGTTCGATATCATCGAGCAGTCATCGATATGATCGAGCATATACTCTCGATTGTATCGGCAGACCTCTCGATGATACAAACTCAATTGTCATTTCGCTTTTTGGAAACCTTCCGCCAACTGGTCGATGCGATCGAGACACACATCGATGTTATCGGATATTGAACTCCGATTTCATCAAGAGATGGATCGATATATCGGCAGGTGAAAATAAGAGAGAAGCCTTGAAGAATTTCAGGTTCTGCAGATATGATCGGGGAACAGTCGATGTCATCGAAATTTGTACATCGATCATATCGGATACCTTGTCAATGGGATCGATAAATCATATAGATTTACCTATAAGCTTGCTGGACAATTTATGTCCAGACTCGATCCAATCGACGAGGTCTCGATATGATCGATATATGAATATCAATTTATCGACTGGCACCCCGATCAACATTAAAAATAACCTGAAATTCATGCTGGAGAAAACATGTGCCCACAATCGATATGATCGATTGACTTCCGATATGATCGATATTTAAGTTCAGATTGAATCGGACAATCATCGATATATTGAAGCTTATGTTAGTTTTTTTTTAGAAAAATAGGGGCGCTGAAAAACAGTCTGTCGATAGTATCGATCTTCTTCCGATAGGATCGATATTTGAATATCGATGACATCGACTGACCAGTCGATATATCGATAAATCGTCTAGATGATTGTTTGATTGCTGGACGCTTTTTTTCCTCACTCAATTGTATCGATTTAAGATGCCAAGGACATCGATAGAGCTGGTTAATCATATCGAAAGTGGAATCGATATAATCGACAGTGTAAGAAAAACTTTAAAGATTTTCCTTTTTGATAAAAAGTTTTCTTACGCAGAAACCCTTAGATGTTCTAGTTCTTTTTAAGGATTTTAATCACCTGGTGTTTTGGGACATGGGATGTGAGGCTATGATTTACCTATGGAGAGGTTCCACACATCCAGTTGAGGCAGACGCTTGACTTGATCTTCCTGTTAAGTACTATTTTCCGACTGACTCAACTTACAACGTAATTGACAAACCAGGGCACGTAGTAGGTGCACTTTCAATCTCCCCCTTTGTCAATTACGTAACAAAATACTAAAAACACCATAAGAACATATCTAAACAGATACATCCTAAATTGTGTGTACATGTATTAACACAATTTTATAAATTCTAATCACCCATGTACACAACTAGAAATTTCTCCCCCTTTCTTCAAAACTCCTCCTTTCTTGTTGTGGCTGCTCTCCCTAACACTTGCAACACTGATATGCAATTTTCGCTTGGGTTGTTTGAATTGTTCTCCCCCTTTTTTTCAATCATTGGCAAAGGCATAAGACGTGATATTGACTGAAGATTGAAGCTTATGGGAGAACTACAGATAGATAGATGTATATAAATGAGAATTGTATAAAGCATACATCAATGAAGACCAGTATGGAGTTAATAAAGCACTTAAGGCATAAGATAAACGTGCAGACCATAAGCCCAAAACTTCAATAAACCAGGGAGACAAAAATTTAAATGGCAGGAATAAAAGAACTAGATTCGGCCATATGTAAAGTAATCTGCCCAAGATTGGTAAAAATATCCAATGCTGCCCCAGACAGCAGCAATTTAAACCAACCAAAAATAAAGCCCATTGGAGGGCACACAAAAATAAACCAGTATTCTAGCCCAACCGTGGGCATATTCATCCAAAGAGAAAAAACAGTAAAAAAAAATGTCATACACACCACTGAGAGCATAGAACATCCAAAAAGATACTAATGTTCATATGCAAAAATAAGAGTAGGGTGTGCATGATAGCATGCATGAATTCATCATCAAGGAGCAGAATGAGATGGCATTGTGTCGTCCCGTCGGCACGTCAGTAGATCTACCAATTGTTGGACCGTGCTCTAAACTCCTTGAACTATTCTTTTCAGAATAATGAGTTGTTCCTTTATTGAGTGAATGTCCTTCTGAATGACCCCAATCCTGTCCAGTTTAAGCCTTTTTCCAAACCCAGCGATTGATGTAGATGGAGCGACATCTGGTCCATGAGGTGCATCATCAGCTATTGCATCTCCTTCCATGGGATCACCACCTTCTCCTCCTTCCCCTTCTGCATGAATGTCTTCCTCAGTTTCCTCCTTGTACTCATGAAATATCAGATCCATTTTTTGAATATTCTTCTTATTGAAAACTTTGAGCAAGAAAATGGGATCAGCTGTGGATGGAAAGTCAATGCTTTGACAGATTCTACTGATAATCCAGGGATATGGCAGATGCAAATCTCTGAAAGTATGTATGGCATTGATGAACTGGTTGACAATCAAGGTTGTAAGGTAGATATCTATCCCGGTTGCAACAGCGTAGACTATCATCACCATCAGACTTGTTAGATCTGATCGGTTCGTGCTTCTTGGGTACAAGCTAGTGGTAAAAATTTCACGCATGACTCTGAACCGGGGCTCCATATACCTAGCTTTCAGGGCATTCCCTTTATGCCATGGGATATCTCGGTTATGACATAGGTATTTGGTTATTTTGGAGCGCACATCTGGAAGGTCTAGATCATAGTTTGGAAGGCCTTCTGGAGCCATTTGTAGGTTGGGAATCTGTGCTATGGTTGCAGGAGTGATAAATACATCATCACCATCCATGGATACCATGAAGGAAGGAGGGTCAGCCACCGGGCAATGACATGCAGCAAAGAAGTTGCGTGATCTTTCCAGTTGGCATGGTCCACTAAAATCCAGGACGGGCAGCCAACCAATTGCAGTAAATAGGGGTTCTAATTTGTAAGGTGTTAAACACTCCCTGTCTACTTTTCTCTCAAAGATCAACTTGCTATTGGCATATTTTGGTGACCGTTGGACAGCAGGAGGAGGAGACACTGGTTAAGACGGTTTAGGGATTTCAGTTTGGGACCCACCGCGTCGTGATCTTTACCGTGTGGGGGTCCCATTGTCCGGGATCCTTGCTCTCTCCCTTGAGGCAAGGAACTTTTGTCGAGTACCTCTTGAAGATTCCCCTGGACCGGATGCCACGTTTTTGTCTTTTCCCAATTGAAAGAAAAAGCTATTTGAAATATTGGAAAAAAAAATGACAAAAACACCAACAAACCAAGAGAAGAAGATTCTGATGATGTTGGAAGAATATTACCTGGTTTGTGGAGAGATTTGGCTAGTCCTACTTGGCTTAGGATGATTGGTTGAGAGGATCGAATAGGGAAGACAACCAAACTGCATTTTGAAAGAAACCCCTTTTTTTTTCATTCTGCTGACTTTTTTCGAGCGCCATTTGTCGATCATATCGTCCAACCTATCGGTTGTATCGAGAAGTTGTCGATCGATGCTATCGAGACTACCCTCGATGCTATCCATGGTCACACGACTTTTCACATTTTGAAGATCCGTCGATTGTATCGACCGTAAGTCGATGAGATCGAAAAAGAGGCCATCACTCGTATCGAAAGTAGATAATATCCAGAATTTTCACAATTTCGACACACTATCGGGTATTTCTTGGCTTGATCAGTATATGTCAAAAAAAATAATTGTACCAGTTCTATAACTATAAACATGATAATGTTTATATACAAAAATAAATAAATAAGGTCTCCAACCTTAGATGTAACATTGAAGGCTCAACAAAATTGCATCATTTCAGCAAATATCCAGACCTAGATGCATAGTCTGGATTTGTTCCTTTTTCTGTTTGATATATTAGGGTATATGAGATTTAATCATTACACTTTTCAGTTTTTCTTTAATTACCCATTGTGATACTGATTTCTTTATTTTGTTCTTTTCTTTAGGTGGTGATGGATGAGAGCTTCTCCTAGATGAAATTTTAACATTTTGAGTTTCTCTGATTGGTTCAAATTTTTTAATGTGATTTTAATCAGAGTTATATAGAGTCCTTGTTAAACATTCAAATTTATAATGACCAACATCACCACACAAATGACAAACTGGAGAAAATCCCATATTGCTACTTGAAGCAGTGAGTTTTGTTTGGGCTTTATTTTCAGTTTTCTTTTTACTTTTCTCATATCCTAGTCCACTCTTGTCTCTTCCTAGTCTTCCCATCCCTAACAATTTTTCCAATTTCTCACCACTCTGAGAAAATTTGTAGTTTATCTCGGCAAATTTCCTAGATTTTTCTAAATCAATACAAAGTGAGTGGTTTTTATTTTTGAGTTGTGCATTATCATCTTTTAGCAATTCATCTTGGTTCATGAGTTTTGATAATTTTGCTTTTAGGGATAGGTTTTATTTTTCTAATTGATCATTATCTGTGAGATATTGTTGCAAATCATTGGACAAATGTATATTTATTTCTAAGGTTCTGTCCAAGTCTTTCTGCAATAATTTCTTTTTGTTTTCAGTCATGCTAATTTTTTTTAAGGATATGGATGCTATGAATGTATAGTTGATTATAAGAATCTTGCAAATCATTTTGCTCTTTATCTTCTTCTTCTTCAATTTCCTCATTATCAGATGAAAATGATTCAGTGGATTGTTGTTCTTTCTCAGCTTCAGTTGGAATGATTGAAGTAGTGGAGACCATAAGTATTTTTAAGGATTTTTTATCTTCATCACTTCATGAGTCACTGTTTTCTGAATTTGACTCTTCCGTATCATCCCATGTGGCAGCCATCGCCTTGGCCTTGGTTTTTCTATTTGGGCATTCAGTAGATAGGTGTCCATACTCATGACAGGCATAACATTGTAGTTCTTTCGTCTGTTTACCAAATTTGCCTGCAGAAGGTTTGTAGTTCACCTTTCTTCCTCTAGAAGGATGGCCGCGATTCTTCTAAAAGAATCTTCTGAATCTTTGTGCTAGTAAGACCACTTCTTCATCTTTATCTTCTTTTTCACTCTCACTGTCCTCATGTTTTGATTTCTTAAAAGTTTTTAGGGTAGTGTTTTTGGATTTTTGGGGTTGTGTGAAGTGTATTTCAAAAGTTTGTAGGGAACATACCAGTTCTTCTACTTTCATCTCATTAATATTCCTACACTCTTCAATTGTTGTTACCTTGGGATTGAAGCGTTCTAGTAAGGATCTTAAGATTTTTCTACATATTTTAGGTACCGGAACCTTCTCTCCCAAACCACCCATGGAGTTACAAATGATGTTCAATTTGATGAAAAACTCCATAAATGTTTCATGCTCTTCCATCCTGAGATTTTTAAACTGTGAAGTTAAGAGTTGTACTTTAGACCTCTTCACAGTGCTTGTGCCTTCATGGGTTGTTTTCAGTAAATCCTATGCTTCCTTGGATGTCCCACACATACTTATTTAATTGAATATATCATGGGACACGGCACAATAGATGGCGTTCATTGTTTTTTCCTGTTCTTTGTCAAATGTCATCCACTTCTCATTAGGTTTGGGTTTAGTGATTGTGGTTTCATTTTCAAGTACAATTTGTTCGGATGGTACCACGTATCCTTTTTCAACTGCATCCCAAACTTTATGATCCAAAGATCTCAGGAAGTAGTGCATTCTAGCCTTCCAGTAAGCATAATTTGATCCATCAAATACTGGAGGTCTAGTGACAGATGAGCCCTGCCCTTTGGCCATATTTCTACTTCAGTCAAGATCACTCTCTAGGCGATGAAACCCTTAAAGAGAGACCCGCTCTGATACCAATTGAAATAACGGTGAAGACCGCTTAAGTTGAAGTAGGAATATCCCAATATGTCCTAGAGGGGGGTGAATAGGACTTTTTAAAGTTTTTATGAATTATTAGAAATCCTATCTCAGGGTATAGATAAGGATTACTCAAAATTAACTCTACTGGCTTCCAAGCCTGGTAGAGGATCTAATCACAGAACTATTTAGATGATAAGTATGAAGTAGTTATAGTCTATGATAGATGTGACTGTGTGTGAAGTGTGAGCAGATATGAATGTAATTAACATAATCACACAAATAATCAAGCACAAGAATTAAACACAAACACAATCATTTTTATAGTGGTTCGACTACTTGTCTACTCCACTCCCGGCTTCCACACTCAACCCTTGAGTGACCGAATTTTACTAAGGAGGTTTTCCATGGTTCACCTCAAACCTAAGGTTTTAAATCAAGTTCACCTTCAACCTTTACAGAGGTTTCTACTTGGTTCACCTCAAACCCTGGAGTTTTGTTGGCGTACTCCTAACCAGATGTTTATGCTCTCCATAGAGTAAGGGTCCACACAATGCACCCGGAGGTTTCTACTCGGTTCACCTCTAAGCTTGGAGTTTTGCTGGCGTACTCCTAACCAGATGTTTATGCTCTCCACAGAGCAAGGGTTCACAGAACGCACCCAGAGGTTTCTATTCGGTTCACCTCTAACCCTGGAGTTTTGCTGGCGTACTCCTAACCAGATGTTTATGGTCTCCATAGAGCAAGGGTCCACACAACACACCCCGCACGTACACTCCCGTCGGAGGCCTCCTTCGATTAGTTCAAAGGGTGAGCAACAATTAAACCCAATACTAGAAAGGAATGATCACAAGTGTCCTCTGGACTCTAGATACTTACAAATAAGTTGATGAGTCCCTTTTAGCGCAATGATGAAGATCTCCTTCTTGTTGATGAAGAGTCTTCAGCTCCCTTGATCTGCAATACAAAGGTGTATCTATATTAGGCTTTAGGTTGGGTCAAGGTTATGATGGAATACCACTCCCTAAAGATTTTTTTATAAGGAATATAGAGTGGTTCCAATCATCTATGCATTCAAGGCATCCCAACTTAATGATTTTCCATTAAGACAGTAGCTTGAGGATCCTTGAATGAGAAAGTTCATTCCCCAATTCACTCTATGAGATATCAATGATGAGGTTGGATTGGAGGATGAACTTCCTGAGAGAAAGGGCTTAGGTAAATGATAGGAAGGTTAAAACTCTCAAAAGCACTCTCTTCTTTCTCTACCAGCAATAAAGACTAATCTCTCTCTATATATAGGCAAAAGGTTCCAACGGATATAAACGGTCATATTTATGACAGAGTTCGATATCATCGAGCAGTCGTCGATATCATCGAGCATATACTCTCGATTGTATCGCAGACCTCTCGATGATACAAACTCAATTATCATTTCACTTTTTGAAAACCTTCTACCAACTGGTCGATGGGATCGAGACACACATCGATGTTATCGGATATTGAACTCCGATTCCATCGAGAGATGGATTGATATATCAACAGGTGAAAATAAGAGAAGCCTTAAAGAATTTCAGATTCTACAGATATGATTGGGGAACAGTCGATGTCATCAAAATTTGTACATCGATCATATTGGATACCTTGTCGATGGGATCGATAAATCGTATAGATTTACCTATAAGCTTGCTGGATGATTTATATCCGGACTCGATCCAATCGAAGAGGTCTCGATATGATCTATATATGAATATTGATTTATCGACTGGCACCCCGATCAACATTAAAAACAACCTGAAATTCATGCTGGAGAAAACATGTGCCCACAATCGATATGATCGACTGACTTCCAATATGATCGATATTTGAGTTCAGATTGAATCGGACAATTATCGATATATCGAAGCATATGTTAGTTTTCTTTAGAAAAACAGGGGCATCGAAAAACAGTCTGTCAATAGTATCGATCTTCTTCCGATAGGATCGATATTCGAATATTGATGACATCGACTGACCAGTCGATATATCGATAAATCGTCTAGATGATTGTTTGATTGCTGGACGCTTTTTGTCCTCACTCGATTGTATCGATTTGATATGCTGAGGATATCGACAGAGCTGGTCGATCATATTAAAAGTGGAATCGATATAATCGACAGTGTAAGAAAAACTTTAAAGATTTTTCTTTTTGATAAAAAGTTTTCTTACGCAGAAACCCTAAGATGTTCTAGTTCTTTTTAAGGGTTTTAATCACCTGGTGTTTTGGGAAATGGGATGTGAGGCTATGATTTACCTATGGCGATCTTCCACACATCCAGTTGAGGCAAACGCTTGACTTGATCTTCCCGTTAGGCGCTATTGTCCGACTGACTCAACTTACAACGTAATTGACAAACCAGGGCACGTAGTAGGTGCACTTTCAATAACTAGTTGTGTAAGGTTACAGGCATATTGAAGGAATTGACTACGATGAGACCTTTGCTATAGTCACTCACCTTAAGTCTATCAGATCAATTATTTTCATTACATGTCATAAAAATTTCAAAATATACCAAATGGATGTTAAAAGTGTCTTCTTAAACAGTGACTTGCATGAGGATGTTTATGTTGAACAACCTAAGGGCTTTGAAGATCTCAAACTTTCAAAAAATGTATACTGTCTTAAAAAGGCTCTATATGGTTTAAAATAAGCCCCAAGAGCATGGTATGAAAAATTAACTAAATTTCTTCTTACTCAAAATTTTAAAATGGGGAGTGTCGATAAAAATCTATTTATCAAAAAATGTAATGAAGACATGCTAATTGTTCAGATATATGTGAATAATATTATTTATGGATCAACTTGTATTGACCTCTCTTCTAACTTTGTAGATTTAATGATGTCAGAATTCGAAATGAGTATGGTTGGTCAGCTAAATTATTTCATTGGTCTTCAAGTGAAATATATTAAAGATGGGATATTTATTTCTCAAACTAAATATGATAAAAATCTAGTAAAAATATTTGGTTTTGAGAATGGTAAAAACTTTCAGACACCCAAGAGTACAACACTCAAACTATCTGAAGATGATTCAGGTAAAAGTGTTGATCCCTGTCTTTACTGTAGCATGATTGGTAGCCTATTGTATTTAACTGCCAGCAGACCTGATATTTCTTTCAGCGTTGGTTTATGTGCTAGATATCAATCTAATCCTGAAGAATCTCATTTGTCTGTGATAAAAAGAATAATCAGATATGCTACTAGCATGACTGATTTAGGATTATGGATCCTCATGATACATCATTACAAATTGCTAATAGGGCAGGTAATGTGGATGATATAAAATCCACAAGTGGTGGATGCTTTTATATTGGAAATTGCTTAGTTTCTTTGATGAACAAGAAGCAAAAATCAGTATCATTATACACTTTAGAAGTTGAATATATTGCGGCAGGGAATGCATGCATACAACTGATGTGGATGAAATGTATGTTAGCAAATTATGGTATTGATCAAGATACTATGAATTTATACTATGACAATACTAGTGCTATAAACATATCCAAAAATCCTATTCAACATTCTTGCACAAAACACATCAACATACGATATCATTATATTCGAGAATTAGTAGAAAACAAGACTGTGACTGTCATGCTAGAATACATTAACACTGAGAAACAACTTGTAGACATTCTGACAAAAATACTAGATAGTGTTAGATTTTCTAATTTAAAAAATGATATTGGATTATATTGCATTACTTAATTACATTTTGTTTATATTTCTTTTTCAGCTTTCTTTTACATATTTTCTTAAAAAGAATAAATAATTTTATTTTTTGGGATGTTTCGGCCAGCCCATAGCTGACCGACCAGTTTGGCCAGCCGAGTACCCACTCAAGCTAGCCGAATTGGGCCTGGATTGAACAAAAAGGGAGAAAATCCCCAAATTGCTCATTCCCACTTATTCTTCTTCGGCTTACCGATGCTTCCTTCGGCCAACCCAACTCCATAGTCCTCTCGTAAGTGTTTTATTTGCTATTATCCTCTAGATTTAAGATCGAAGGTGTGTTTTATTTATAAATCTTACATTTTCTTTGAATCTAGTATCCTTATTTTGGTGGGTTTTCTTTATTATGATATACTCAAACCCATCACCGTCTTTGTTATTCCTTGTTCATTTTCTTCCATGGAACAACGGATTAAATGCATGGTTCGTAGACCACATTCTGGTTCCTCATCCCACTCTGTTCCTCAAGTTATGTGCTCCATTTATGCACAAGAGGACGATTCGAATAATGTACAGGATTTCTGCTCTCGAAGCATTATTATTGAGCCATTAGTTAATGTTAATCACATCGCTTAATATGGTCTTGTTAAACTACTCTTTGAGGTAGGATGGGAGAAAATTTTTAAATGGGGCAGGGCGACTTACTGGTCTATTCATAAGCAATATATGCATCCATTAATGAAGTTTCTACAGAAAATTTATCATTTAATATTCAATTTTTGAAAGAAACTATCACCATCACACCCTCTATCATATCATCCGTTATGGATATTGAGATGGCAAATGACGGGTTACTGTAACACCTCTTTTTGAAAATATGTGTACTTCAGAAAGAACTACTATTACACATGTGCTATGTGTATTTAATACAAAATGGAGGTCTGGTAATTCTCTCCCCACTTATAATTTACTTCCAAAATATTGTATTCTTCATCGTATCTTTATAGCTAATGTCTATCCAAGGGCTAGGAATAAGATTAATCTTACTCCCTTCATGATGTGTATTATGCATTTTATTGCATCTGGTATTCACATTTATCTTCTGTCTTTGATATTGTATTTGATCATTTAGTTTCATTTCCATCCTCTTCATGGTTCCATTCATTTTGCATTCCTTATGACTTCCCTTGCTTTATGATTCAATGTTCAAATTCTCGTGATTAAAGCACCGAAATCTGAACTTTCCTTTGGTAATGCAAACTTGAACATGATGAAGTTAGATATGAGGCCTGAGTAGCAAAGCAATCAGGAAGAGGATCCTACAATCGAAATCAACGTGGATGATATTTTTATAGACTTGGAAGATTTTGCTAATAAAAATGATTCAGATTTCCAACCTTCGTAATTTTCTAATAGGTTGGCATGTTTAAAGAAAAAGGTGGACGCCTTGCATGTATCCCATGATTCATTACTTCAGACTAAAAGACAATATATGAAGTACATGAAAAAGTACTTACATCGATTTAATTGGAGTATGAAAATCAATGATCCTAAGATGCCTGCACCATCCTCCTCTGGTTTTGATTGATAATTTTGCTTATGGTCTGCAATAACTATTATTATGTCTTTGGATTTCATGCACTCCTTCATGGCTTTTCTGTAAGTTCTATTATGTTTAAAGCACATTTTACACCTGGTTTATCAAATTTCGTCTGGTCAAAATAACTTAGCAAAGTGATCTTCTAGTCAAGCTCAAGTTCAAATTGAGTCTAGTTTAAGTTTAAGCTCAAGTTCAAGTTCAAGTTTAAACTCAAGCTTAAGTTGAAGACCAACCTAAATCTACTGAAAGTTTTAGTAGAATATCAATCTCCTTAAAGACCTAGCTCGATCAACTGAAAGTTCTAGTAGAAGATCAAGCTTCATTGAGAACTTCAACTTTCTAATCCTATGAAAATCAGTCCATATAGGTATTATAAACCCTAGAAAGACCTTAGGTTTAGATGCTTTCAAAACATATTTAAAATTGAATTTTTGTACTTATAAATGACTGAGTTTCAACTAGCCTAAGTTTTGGCTCGACCAATCTAAGAATTCTCAACTAGTCCAAGCAACAGCCGAAGTGAAACAGATTTTCCGTTGAATCTTTAACTAGTCGAGTGGACTCCTTGACTAGTTGAAGGTTCCTCGACTCAAAGTCCAACAACCAAAATCAGTTTGGATTCAGCTTTCTCGACCAGTCAAATAGGTCCTTCGACCAGTCGAAGATCTGTTAGATCTTATCCCATTTGAATTTGAAAATTTGTTGGAACTGAATCTGGTGCTTCGACCAGTCAGAGATTACCCTAGACCAGTCGAAGGAATAAATTTTTTGCCTATAAATTGAGGTTCTTTCTCAATCTGAAAATACAATTCAAGCCTATCAAAGTCCTTATTCAAGAGAGAGAGAGAGAAGCCTCATTTATTGTCAAGCTATCAAGCAGTATTTATAATATTTTTTTATAGCTTTTTCATTAATTAATTCATCTTAAAACTCTATCATTCTGATTCTATAAAGAGGGTTTACTCTTATTGAGATTTAAGAGAATTAATGCAAGTAGCTTTTGGTTTAAACGTAATTAAAATCAAGTAGAACCCTGAAACTTTTCTATTGGATCGAACATTGAACATTCATCATTTAAGAAAAGCATTCTTCGGCACAGCTTTTTCTATGGAGAAGTTGTTAGGCCTGTGTCCTAGTGACCATTCCATTCCATAAGATCTCACGGTCCTCTCGATTGAATTTCGACGAACCGCGACTTGTAGTTAGTATTTTCGCACGACCTTAAGTCACATCCTGTAAACTCAAGTCGACTCAACTCGAGATCCATGCCATTGCGACTGCATAGTCGTCGCGGTTCCGACACCACATCTCCTGCGCCAATTCGATGCTTCGATCGTGAAATGTGGCCCGCGCTCTATCCCGGCCATTGATCGCTTGATTGCGGGACCCACCTATCCCAGTTGTTGCTTTTTCCTAGAAACCCATCATTATGATGACGTCACCCTAGGGCTGACATCACCCTACCCTAGCCCCTAGCCCCATGCTTCTTACATGCACTCATTGCTTGCTAGCCCATGCCTCTCTTACATCCCATTATGACAACTAATCATGCCTCCTACACAAACTAATCATTGCCTAGACACTATCACCCCTCTCTCTCTTATCTCTATCTCTCTCTCTTTCCTTCCTCATTCCTCCATTGCAAGAGGCTTGGACATCCCAACCCATCTCCAAAATCTAGCAATCTTCACCCACCTTTCCTCCCAATCCAACCCTTCCAAACCTATCTCAACCATTGAAATCTCTTCCCTTGGAGCATTGGAACCTAGTGGTGAAAGAAGAAGTTAAAGATCTAAGGTGGGTGCATGTTTAGGAATAGATTTCCCTTTTTCTTTCATGGATCTTTATCTTTTATTGCATGGGAGTATGTAGGACCCACCAATCAATGGCGGAGATCCTACTTGACCCTTTGGATGTGGTCAATGGCCCATCCTTGTTGCATGCATGATCCATGATGGGGCCATTCTCCATGGACCCCATCATGATGTTTTATTTGAATCCAAGCTATTGATGGGTCATCTAGACCCTTGAGTTATGCAAGGGTTAGCATCCCTACCTTGGATTCTCTTATGTAGGGTCATGCAATGCAAGGGACCTGCCTTGATGAATGTATGATGTATGATGCATATATTGAGGGACCTATAGTGGTGGGGCCCCTCCATCACATATTTTCCCTCTCTCTCTCTCTCTCTCTCTCTCTCTCTCTCTCTCTCTCTCTCTCACTCTCTATCCTTTGCATGATTACGCACTTGATGCATGTTCCTATCCAAACATGGGATGCCTACACATCCAGATTTTTGGGGTCACCTTGGGCCCATTTTTGAGCCAATCTAGATAAGGGAAAACACATAGATCAAACTGATTTTTTGGATGTATGGCCCGCCCTCATAGACACCCACTATGATGTATGTATTTTTATCCATGCTAACCACCTGTGGGGCCCACCTTGCTGACGTCCAATAGCTGGCTGGATGGTCCAGCACTGCTGTTACCATCCAGCAGACCTGGATGAAGAGAAAACATAAATATCAGCTTTATCCCAAAGCTGGTGGGCCACACGTGGGACCCACCTTGGTGAATGTTTGTATCCAAACGAGTGGACCCACCTATGATGCATGCGTTTCATCCACACCATCCACCATCCATCCTGCTAACAGTGGGACCCACCTCGATGTATGTATTTATGGCCACACTGTCCATCCATTTTTTGGACGTGGACCCCACCATAATGTATGTATTCTATTTTTTCCATCCAGTGGGAGTGGGGTCGACCCGATGTGTTTCATCCATGTGGTCTAGTGGCAGCAGGCCGACTGTGATGTATTTTATCCATGCTGCCCAACAGATGTGGACCCAACCATGATGCATTTTATCTACATCGTCTAGATCACGTGGGGCCGACTTTGATGATGTGTGGATCATCCAAACCGTCCAAATGTTTAGGGTGGTGCTGGACGCACCATGCTGAATGCGTTATGTATCCTAGTTATTCTTCTAGTGGGGCCTATTTGGAATGTGCAGGCCCACCTACTGCCTGTGCAGGGCCCACCTTGATATGTATGTTGTGTATGATGTCCATTTTTTTCTAGACTATATGGGCTACCCCATCAGGCCGTCTATGTTGTATGAATTACACACGCTATCCATCCCTTGTGCCTAGCTCATGGTCCCTTGTATGAGGCCCAATGTGATGTGTGTGAGACCTATTGTGGTGCATATGATACCTATGATATAAGGCCCAATTTATATATATATATATATATATATATATATATATATATATATATATATATAATGCCCATCCATCTCCTAGCTATCATAAGGACCTTGGGTCCCCATCATAAGATAGATTCTAGTGGGGCATGTCTTGGGAGCAATGATGGTTAAATGTCTACATTGTAAGAGTAATGGTGGTTAAATGTCCACCAAGTAATCCTCCCTAGGGCCCATTAATTAGGCCCATTCTCATCCCCCCTTAGTGGGCTAACCCAAATTGATGGGCCCCCACTATTATTAGTATGATCCATCTCACCTCATTTGGCTATCCTAATTCTTTAGGCACCATTGACATTAGCATGATCTACCCCTTTTGGCTTACCCTAAACCGTTGGCTCCCCATTATTATTAATGCCTCCATCATGCCTTGTAAATTTTTAAAGTTATTGAGTCCATGCTATGTTTATTGGGCACCTTAGGAAGCTCAGTTTGTTACATGTTGGAATGGGTGAGGAAGCGCACTCTTTGTTCTTAGGCCCATTTTGACTATGAGTACGCTATCTTGGCCCATCCCTTTTATAAGAAGGATGCATCATCACCTGCAACCATAGATGGAAGAATCTGCGGTATCAAATTTAGTATATCCACTATTGAGGACCGATCTTCATATTATAGATCAGATTTGTTGTCCTTTTATAGACCTTGCCTTATATACAGGAGGATTATTTATTACGACTATGAGTATGTGTTAGCATAGCATCATGATACATGCCCATATGCATCATCTGCATGCTTATTATGAGGAGTGATTGATCATAAATTATGCCTTTAATAGATTGCTTATGGGACTCCTTGATGGGTGGAGTTGTCCCTCATGAGCACACAATACGCATAGGATTGATGCATGACTAGAATGTATGGCTCATGCATCTTTCATTGTGTGATATGGTTACTATGTACCCTAGCGACATTAGGGTTATGACCTCCACAATCATATCATAGATGGTAGGATTGGATATCGAAAATACTTATTCTAAGCAATAGGGTGCAATGATGTCCTTAGGTGAAAGTCTCCGAACCCTTATAGTACAAGGAGGATGCTTTAACATCATGAATGAGTAGATGCATAAGCATACGAGGGCCGTATACTAGTAGGTCGTGTCTCTCACTATGTCGTGGTCGGTTAGAAGGGGGTGTGACCTTACCTGTCTAAGTGAGGGGGCAATGTTAGGTTGAGTTTGATCAGCTCAAGGAATGGGTCCGCTATCATCAAGTTGAGCCTTATATTGGTAGGCAGATAGTGAGGTCTCTTCAACTTACCTAGTTGCGCGCTTAGATGGGACGGCAAGCTTACGTAGAGTGTACTAGACCCTAGTGGTTGTCTAGAGTGAGAACCGTACTGATATATGATATCCCAGAGATGAGCTGTATTGATATGTGAATTCAGATGAAGACTGGCATTCTTAAGCATCATCTTGCATATGACATTAGCCATGTAGGCCTTGCATCGCATGGTCTTGGTATGGCCAATAGCATTCATTCTCGCATCGCATAGCGTTGGTAAGGCCGATAGTATTCATGCCTTGCATTGCATAGCCTTGGTATGGTTAATAACATTCATGCCTTGCATCACATAGCCTTAGCATGGTCGATACCATTCATGGCTTGTATCGCATAGCCTTGGTACAACCGATAGCATTCATGGATTTATCAGCATGTTTCCACATTACTCTGATATTGCATTCTTAGCGTATACTTTACGCACACACTTTCACCACCCTCTAAGCTTTCTATAAGCTTATGCATGACCATTGTGTGCAAGTGACCCTAGAACGTAGCTGAGCAAGAGCAGGAGCATGCAGCTGAGCTTTTAGAGCCTTTTACTATCCATTGTATTTTCCTGATGAATTGTACTTAAAGTTTTTTATCATAGTAGATTTTGTGATGGTGTTCTTGTTATTGTTCATGGGTCATGCTTATTAAGAAACAAATTCATACTAAAAATCCTCCTTGTAGGATCCCAAGATCAGAACCTAGTATATGGGTGCTGGGAGCTAAGAATGGGGAACTAAGAAGGCTGTCGGTGCCAAATTCAGTGATCGAGAATTTTATGAGCCCAGTTTTTGAGTTTGGAGCGTGACAGGAGTTGCTATCAGAGCATAACTTGGGAATAACGGAAAACAACATCACATATCTGCTGTGAGCTTAAGACAATTAGGTCTTAAGTACAGAATCTTCTGGTTTGGTTCCCTAATGTTTGAGCCTTCGAGGGTTCTCAAGGATGATAGGCACCCTTGTTCTTTTCTATAGACCATCTCGCCTACCCGAGGAACCCGAACGACCCAAGTGACCTGAACGGCTCTCGCTCCACTGCCTGAGGTACCCATTCCTTTACCTGAGGTTCTTATTCTACCACCTGCAATTCTCGTTCTTCCACCTGTGCCTCCCGCTCCCACGATCGAGACCCCTGTAAATCATGCGCCTCCTTGCGAGACCAGGTAGCCCCTACCGTGCCAGTTGGTGACGATCAGTTGCATTATATGCTCAAGGCAGTGACAATCGCCCTCTAAAGGCAGGGCAGACACCCCACTAAGCCCCCTTAGTAGGCAGAGCAGGAGCATGCAAGTGCCCTATTACGAGATTTTCTTTAGCTTGACCCCTTGCGATTCCAGTGGGAGCCAGATCCAACTACAACAAAGAGGTGGCGCTCCTGAGCAGTGAAGATGTTCAAGACCATGAGATGTTCGACCCAACAGTGGATCCCATTAGTAGTGTATATACTTGAGGGTGAGGCTGAGCATTGGTGGACCTCCGTTTCTCGTGATGCAGGGCTTGATTTCGTCTAGACATTGGAGGATTTTGTGGACCGGTTTGACTGGTAGTATTTCCTTAACCACATTCGATGATAGCAAGCATTGGAGTTTGAGACCCTAGTGTAGGAAGATATGTCCATGGCACAGTACATGACTCGTTTTATTGTGCTATCCAGCTTCACGCCGTATTTGATAAATAATGAGGGGCGAAAGGCCCGCCGTTTTGAGAATGGCTTGAGCTTTGGCCTCCGAGGCCACGTTATAGGCCATATGCTTCAGACTTTCAAGGAGGTCGTATAGAGGGTTCAGATCTATGAGGTAGACTAGGCTGGTTCGCAGAGAGACCATGATCGTAGAGGAGACCGAAAGAGGCAGGCCCCCTCCGGTGGCTCCCAGCATCAGCAGCACTGCCCCTATCTAAGGCGCACAGGCTGCCCAGCTGTTAGGGCACCAGCAGCACCAACGACACCCCGACACCACCTCATAAGGTAGCTTCCATGTGCCTATTTTAGATGTAGTGGGATAAGACACTGTAGGTGGGAGTGTTCCCAACCGCAGCAGCAGCCAAGAGCACCACAATAGCCTCTAAAGCTGTTACTGTAGTAGCGACAACAGCTCCCACCACCGAGGCCCCTTCAACAACAGCTTTAGCACCAGCCTCCGAGACAGCAACAGTCGAGGCAGCAATTCCAGCCTCAGCAGTAGTAGCAGAAGCAAAAACCTCAGAGGGGACAGACACCTCCCCAACCAGCTCAGGTTAGGCTCTACGCGGCTCAGCAGGACCCACAGTCATCCGGAGGAGTCGTTGAAGGTATTCTTCCCATCTTTGCATGCATCGCTCGAGTGTTGTTTGATTCTGGTGCTTCGCACTCTTTTATGTTTAAGGGTTTTTGTCATTCGATTAGATTGCCGATAGAGTCTTCCCATGAGGGATTGTCGGTGCCGACGCCCTTAGGGAAGACCACAATATTAGGCTGCTTCTGTTCGTCTTACCCTATTTTGGTAGGGGAGACTTTCTTGCCCTCCGACTTGTTTGTAATGCTGATGTCAGAGTTCGACATCATTCTGGGTATGAATTGGTTCTAGAGTACCATGCCATCTTGGACTGCTCTACGAGGATAGTCATGTTCTGTACACCTAGCTTGTTCTAATTCCAGTTCGTTGTCGAGCCTAGAGGAGAGCTGTTGTCTTGTTTAATGTCGTGTGCAGTGGAGGAGCGCGTATCAGTGAGTGCTGATCACTTGTCAGTGGTTTACATTTTTCCTGATGTATTCCAAGAGATTCTGGGATTGCCGCTGCGCTGGCATATTGAGTTCAGATTGATCTAGTGCCTGATACCGCGCCTATCTCGAAGGCCCTGTATTTATGACACCGATGGAGTTGCGGGAGCTACAACAACAGTTAGACGAGTTTTGTGAGTTGAGTTTCATTCATCCAAGCAGTTCACCATGGGGAGCGTTGGTACTATTCGTTAAGAAGAAGGGTGGCTCGTTAAGGCTCTGCATGGATTACCATAAGCTCAACTGGGTCATAATCAAGAACAAGTATCTGCTCTTGAGGACAAATGATTTATTTGATTAGCTGCAGGGTGCATAGTTCTTTTCGAAGATTGATTTATGGTCCGGTTACCATCAGATTCAGGTCTGAGAGGAGGACATCCCGAAGACAGCTTTCAGGATGCGTTATGGTCACTTTGAGTTTCAGGTCATGTCCTTTGAATTGACCAATGCGCCCGTGGTCTTCATGCAGTTGATGAATGAGGTCTTCCATCCTTACCTTGATCCATTTGTTGTGGTCTTCATTGATGACATTCTGATCTATTCAAGGATTTGCGAGAACCACGAAAAACATTTAGAGATTGTATTGCAGATCCTCCGTGCCCACCAGCTCTATGCGAAGCTGGAAAAGTGTGAGTTTTGGAAGGATGGGGTGAAGTTCCTTGGTCATGTGGTGATGAGGAAGGGTGTTTTAGTGGACCCCTTGAAGATAGATGCAGTGCGTAAGTGGGGCCAGCCCACGAACACGTCCGAGATCTGCAGCTTCCTTGGTCTAGCAGGCTATTATCGACACTTTATCGAGGGATTCTCTCGTATCACAACACCATTGACCAGGTTGACTTGGAAGGGCATAGAGTTTGTGTGGAGTGACACCTGTGAGGGAGCATTTATGGATCTAAAGGACCACCTCACATCCACTCCTATCCTCACTCTTCCCTCTCGGAGTAAAGGATTTGTTGTATTTAATGATGCTTCGCATGTGGGTTTGGGTGTTGTCCCGATGTAGCACAAGAAGTCAGTGGCTTATGCGTCTCGCAAGCTCAAGGTCCATGAGTTGAACTACCCCACACATGATTTGGAGCTGAGAGCAGTCATCTTCACACTAAAGGTGATTAACGTGAAGAGCGTTTTCATCATTCCTAGGAATTGGGGTGTCATGGGACAATGCTCGTACTATCTCGCCCCATACACCTAACCCATTTAGATTACATTCCATCACTGGGATTCGAGTTACTTTTAGGTTCAGGAGAGGGCCAAGTATGATTAGAGTAATAATTTTTGTGTAATGCTTGAGCTCCAATCAAATGCATGGGGGATTATTACGAACAATATGGCAGCTGTTGAAAAACTAATGAATCAACTCAAATTGGTAGGGTCCACCAAGATTGAGAATATTTTTCCACCCTATTATTCTAATAGGAGATCCACTCCAAATGGTTTGATTGCGCTGTTAAGAACAATGCTCTCTACTATTGTAACTTGTTCCCAATCCAATTGATTGGGACGAGACTGACTTATTTCTGGTTTCTTATTCTTTGATTTGGACGATTTGGAATGAGTATGATCCTTACCTTTGCCTTTCACCATGGTTCTTCTTGGAGGAGAGGGCAGGAAGAGAGAGATATAGATCAAAGAAAAACAACTAGAGAAGAGAGAGTAAGGTGAAAACAAATTCATACGCTCATTTCTCTTTTATAACAGAGTGTTAATGATATCAATATCCTATCGATGACATCGAACTCAGGCTCATAATGATATTGAAGAATGTATCGATGACCATTGGAAAGGACCAATAGTTAAGGACCAACAAATATCAAGACTGATTGAATTTATAATCATTGGAAGGGACTGACAGTTAAGACATTGTATTCCCGAGAGTCGTCGATGAGATCGATACTTGTTCGATTTCATTGAGTATGTTAAAAAACTTGAAAATTATCTCTCTTAACATATAGAATATGGTTAAAACATGAAGATATACCTATATATTACATGTTTAACCATATAAAAATAAGAGGACCATAGTCCTCAGATTTGCCAATTTAGCTCATGTTCGACTCGACTTGTCATCAATTTGCACATAATCTAATTGATTTCTGAAGATTGTTAAACCTTTTTGTATCTAGAAGTTTAGTTAGTATATCAGCAAGTTGATTCTTTGTAGACACATAATCCAACACTATGATCTTTTCTTCAACAAGTTCTTAGATAAAATGATATCTAATGTCAATATGTTTAGTCTGAGAATGTTGAACAGGATTCTTTGAAATATTGATAGGACTAGTGTTCTCACAGAAGAGAGTCATTGTTGACTGCTCAATCCCATAATCTAGTAGCATCTGTTTCATCCATAGGAGTTGAGCATAGCAACTACCTGCAGCAATGTATTCGGCTTCGGTAGTAGATAGGGATATCGAATAATGTTTCTTGCTTTGCCAAGATACTAAACAATTTCCAATATAAAAACAGCCACCACTAGTTAACTTGTGATCATCTAAATTTTCAGCCCAATCGGTGTCTGAATATCTAACAATGATGGTAGACATTTTGAATGGATACCATAGACCAAAAGAGGTTGTTCCAGCCATATATTTGATGATACTTTTAACTGCTGTTAGATGAGATTCCTCGGGATCAGCCTAATATCGTGCACATGCTCCTACGCTAAATGATATATCTGGATAACTTGCAGTTAGATATAATAGGCTTCCTATCATGCTTCGATACAGCTGTTGATCCACACTTTTTCCATTTATATCTTTAGAGAGTTTGAGTGCGGTGTTCATGGGAGTGTGATAGGTACGACCATATTCAAGTTCAAATCTTTTTACTAAATCTTTTGCGTACTTGGTCTAACGTATAAAGATCCCATTGTGCAATTGCTTCACTTGTATACCTAAAAAGAAGATCAGCTCACCAACCATACTCATTTCAAATTCAGATTTCATGAGATCAACGAAGTTATCAGTAGTATCTTCACATGTAGAACCAAAGACTATGTCATCCACATAGAACTAGGTAATGAGCAATGAATTCTTTGTCTTTTGAGTGACTAGTGTTTTATCTATACTACCCCTGCAAAATTTATGGTCCAAAAGCGATTGTGTTAAACGTTCATACTAAGCACATGGTGCTTGTTTAAAACTATAAAGTTCTTTACTCAATCGATAAACATGTTGAGGATACTTGGGGTCAGAAAATTCCTTAGGTTGTTCCGCATAGACTTCTTCATCAAGTACTCCATTGAGAAATGCAGTTTTGACATCCATTTGAAATAGTTTAAATTTCAATGTACATGCAATTGACATGAGAATCCTGATTGACTCAAGGCGAGCTACCGGAGTAAATGTTTCATCAAAGTCAATGCCTTCTATCTGTGAATATCCTTGAGCTACCAATCTTGCTTTATTCCTAATCACATTGCCAGATTCATCGGATTTATTCTTGAAGATCCATTTAATTCTAATGATATTTGTCTCAGGTGGCCTAGGAACCAGTTGACATACCTCATTTCTCTGAAATTGTTGAAGTTCTTCTTGCATAGCATTTATCCAATATTCATCTTGAAGTGCTTCCACAATATTCTTGGGCTCAATCTTTGAGGTAAAGTAAAAATGACTATAGATGCTTTCTATTTAACGTCGAGTGCTTACATCATCATTAGGATCTCTAATGATTTGATTTAGAGGGTGATCTTTAATGATGGGTATATTAGATGATGGTTGAGGTTCATTAGATGTGAAACTTTTGTTATCTAATTTACCTAGAATGCATGAATCCACATCATCTTCCAATGCATTCAAGGAACTTTCTTCTTCATGCGGTTAGTCATCAACCAACACATTAACAGATTCTTTAATGGTGAGGGTTCTTATATTTTATACTCTATATGCATTACTATTCAAGGCATATCTTAAAAAGATGCCTTCATCACTTTTAGACTCAAAATTACTTAGATGTTCTCTGTCTTTCAGGATATAACATTTACTGCCAAAGACATGAAAGTGTTTCATACTAGGTTATTTTCTGTACCATATCTCATATGGTGTTTTGTTTAAGCCTGCTCTCAATATGCTCTATTTATTATGTAGCAGGCGGTATTGACTGCTTCAACCCATAAGCTTTTGGCCATATTCTTTCCATTCAGCATAACTGGGCCCGTAAGTCCAAAATCACCACCATGATCACTCCTGATACGATTTATGTAATATCCTTTCTCATTTTGGAGTCACTTTGCCATGACTACAAATTCATCAAAAGCATCAAATTTTTCTCAAAGAAAAGCGACCCAGGTAAATCTGGAGTAATCATCCACTACCACCAAGAAGTATTTTTTTTGGTTCATGACTTTCGACTTTGGTGGGACCCAGTAGGTTCATGTGTAGCAAGTCTAATGGTTTTGATGTTGATATGGTGGTCTTTTTATGTCCAACTTTTATCTATTTACCCTTTAAACAATCACCACATACAATATTTCTTCCTTTCTAATCTTGGGAAGACCTCTTAATAAGTTTTTTGAATTTAACTTGGCTAAGTTTCGGTAGTGCACATGACCCAGCCTTTTGTGTCATAGTTTGGACTCATTTTTCATAGCCATATTACATTTTGTGGACAATATATTCTCATTGTTACTTTCAATTATATAGCAGTTGTCACTTGTGTGTAAACCTTTCATGATAGATTTTTATGTTTCATATAATATTCAACACACATTTTTAGAGAAATTGACCAAGTGTTCCTTGTCGCAGATTTGTGAGATACTAAGCATATTATGTTTTAGACCTTCTACACGAAGAACATTTTTAATCTTAGGGAGTCCTAGTCTAACTATTGTTCCTTGCCCAATTATTTTGGTAGAGCTCCCATCTCCAAACATGACTAACCCACCATCAAAATCTAAATACTCACAAAAGTGGGTTTGGTCATTAAGCATGTGTCTGGAGCACCCACTAACAAGGTGCCATTTTGAACTATTACCGACTTTCAGAGAAGTATGGATTACTAGGTAATTGTTCTGACCGTTTGCACCCTTTAGACCCACACCATTTTCCATGATTCCAACTTCAGTCAAGATCACTCTCTAGGCGGTGAAGCCCATAAGAGAGATACACTCTAATACCAATTGAAATCGTGGTGATAACCTCTTTAGTAGAAGTAGGAATAGGTCAATGTGTCCTAAAGGGGGGTGAATAGGACTTTATAAATTTATATGATGATTTAAAATCCCATTATCAAAATCTTAATTTAACAAACAACTATTAAGATGACCCCAATTTAACTCCAATGGCTTCCAAGCCAAATAGAGGATCCAATCATAAGACTATTAAGTATTTAAACAATATGCAGTCTTGATCTATGATGAATGAACGATGCGACTATGTGTGTGCGTGTGGGATGTGATTCTTATCAATTCTAAATAATCATGTTAACATGCTTTATAAAAACATTCAAAGTAAACACAGATAGTAAGGTGAAAATATCAATCCCAAACACAGTCGTTTATAGTGGTTCGGCTACGTGCCTACTCCACTTCTAGCGGACGCACTCAACCCTTGAGTGTATAGGATATCAATAAAGGAGGTTTTAAATCAGGTTCACCTCTAACCTTCAAAAATTACACAAGGTCGACTCTAGGACCTACACAAGGAACCTCGGCTTGTCTCCATGAGACACAAGTTTATGCCCCACACAGGAGCAAGGGTCAACACATAGCACCCGGATTTTATGCTCTACACACTAGCAAAGGATCCACACAAGGAACCTAGGGTTTTAGGACGGAGAGGCTAAGGATCCACACAAAGACCCTAGAGTTTATGCCCTACACAAGAGCAAAGGTCAACATACAACACCTAAGTTTTAGGTCACACGGACCAAGGACCTACATAAAGGACATAAGTTTATGCTCTACAAGAGCAAGGGTCAAAACATAGCACCTACACGTACTCTCCCATCGGAGGCCTCTTATGAGGACTTGAAAGGGGTGAGAATCACCTGTGACCCAATCCTACACAAAGGAATGATCAGCAGGGTCTCTGGACTCTAATGACTTACAAATAAGTAGATGAGCTCCATTAAGCATGTTGATGAATATCTACTCCTTTGATGATAAAGAATCTTTAGTTCCCTTGATCCACAACAATGATGATGATCCGATGTATGACAACGGGTTAGGTTAATGTTATGTTGGTAATTACTTTATTAAGTGATAACCATTAAAGAGACAGAGTAATTCCAAGATCTTAGCCAGTCAAGGGATCCCAACTTAATGATTTTCCATTAAGGTGGTAGCCAGAAGATCCTTGAATGCGAAAATTCATTCACCAATCCACTCTATTGAATGTCAATGAAGAGGGTGGATTGAGGAATGAACTCTCATGAGAAAATGAACTTAGGTTAGATGATATGTAGTTACTCTCTCAAAGCTCTCTCTTGTTCTCAATACCTTAAATAGACAAGAAGTTTCAACGATAGTAAAGATGTCAGATTTTGATAGAGTTCAATATCATCGGGCCTACTTTGATATCATCAAACGTATACTTTCTATGCTACCAAAGCAAGATTCGATGATACAAACTCCACTGAAATATATACCTGAAAATTTTTTTCGGAGGGTCGATGCCATTGATAGAGCGTCGATGTCATCGGAGTTTGAATTCCGATTTCATCGACAAACTGTTTGATACCTCGATCATTTCCACATGATTTTCAAAAGAGCTTGTTAGACAATCTTTGATCTATTTCGATGATATCGAGCATATATCGATTTCATCGATATTTAAAATATGATCATATCGAGACATCATCGATTCCTCGATAATTTCCAGAGGATTTTCCTATTGAGCTCGCTGGACTAGTTTAGTCCGAATTCGATAACATCAGAGGACCCTTGGTATCATCTGAATTTGATTTTTGATGGAATCAAGGCTTGCTTCAAGTTATCGATAAATATTAGATTTGCCTTATCAGCATGCTGGACACAAACTAGCTAGAATTTGATTATATTGAGTTGTCTAGATGTTATCAATATTTGAATTTTGATGATATCGAAGAGTCAATCGATTCATCGAGAATGTTGTCCAGGATCAAGTTGGTTGTTGGACACAAGATGTCCTCAATTCGATGATATCAAGTACTTTCCGAGGACATGGATAACAGGTGTTCGATCACATCGATGTGACGTCGATATATCGAGAAAGGTTGAAAGCTTAGACATTTTCCTATTTTGTAATATAAGTTTTCATACTCAAACACTTATGTTGTTCTACGCGTTTTAAGATTTTTATATACCTGGGTGTTTTTGGGACATGGGATGTGAGGTTTAATTTACCTTTGACTAGTTCATAGCACACATCTAGTTAAAGTAAGCGCTTGAATGATCTTCCTGTAGGGCTCACTTGACTTTCTGACTAAACACTCATGCTAATTGACAAACCAGGGCAGTTTCAATGGGCCCCCACTATTATTAGTATGATCCATCTCACCTTATTGGGCTATCTCAATTCTTTGGGCCCTATTGAAATTAGCATAATCTACCCCTTTGGGCTTACCTCAAACCGTTGGGCTCCCATTATTATTAATTCTTCCATCATGCCTTGTAGATGTCCAAGCTATTGAGTCCATGTAATGTTTATTGGGCCCCTTAGGATGCCCATTTTGCTACGTGTTGGAACAAGCAAGGAAGCTCACTCTTTGTTCTTATGCCCATTCTCGATATCAGTAGGCTATCTAGACTCATCCTTGTTATAAGAAGGATGCATCATCACCTCTTGCCATAGATGAATGAATTTGTGGTATCAGATTTGGTATATGCACTGTTGAGGACCGATCTTCATGTTATAGATCAGACTGATGTCCTTCTATGGACCCCGCCTTATATACAAGCCGAATGTCGATTATGACTATTAGTATGTGTTAGCATAACATCATGATACATGCCCATACACATCATCTACATACTTGTTATGAGGAGTGATTGATCATAACATTATGCCTTTGACAAATTGCTTATGGGACTCCCTAATGGGCGAAGTTGTCCCTCATGAGCGCACGGTATGCGCGTGATTGATGCATGACTGGATTGTATGACTAATGCATCTTACATTGTGTGATATGGTTACCATCATCTGCATGCTTATTACGAGGAGTGATTGATCACAATATTATGCCTTTGAAAAATTTCTTATGGGACTTCTTGATGGGCGAAGTTGTCCCTCATGAGCGCACGGTACGTGTGGGATTGATGCATGACTAGATTATATGACTCATGCATCTTGCATTGTGTGATATGGTTAATATGTACCCTAGCGACATCTTTGTTATGACCTCCACAGGCATATCATGGATGGAAGGATTGGATACCAAAAATACTTGGTTCTAAGCACTAGGGCATAATGATATCCTTGGGTGAAAGTCCCCAAACCCTTATGGTACTAGGAGGATGCTCCAATGTAGAGACCAAGTGGATATATCATCACACGAGGGCAGTATACCTGTAACACCCTGAATTTTTTCCACCCTGGGATTAGACGTCCTTAGGCAATGGGTCAACCAAAACACCTTCGTAACTGCTCAGAACCCAATTCCATAGCCAAAGAAATCACTTAGGATTAATTCCTTTAAAAACTAAGCATAAGTTAGCTAGTGCAACACTAGAGTAGCTGGGAAATAGTCTCTGATCACTTTAAATACGTTCTACAAGACCCAAATCGAGTAGAACCAATGACTCTATAATACTCTAAAACCTCGGATCAAACTCTAAGCAGGTTTGTTCTTTGGACCTCTTTGAAACTTTGTATTGGATCTAGACCGCGCGTCGTAAGTCCGATACCTACAATCTTAGACCGTTAGAACCGCCTAGCTGGACTTGACAATCATTTCAAAAATCAAGTCCAACCGACATTCGCAGGCTATTTCATTGAGCCTGGATTGAAGAGAGTGAGAATAGGGTTAGATTTGGAATTTAAAATTCAAATCTGGCATATGACTTGATGCATTAGTATTAAGCATTCTGACCATCAGAATTCAGCCAAATTACACCCTCGGATCAGGAAAAATTTCTATTTCATATCATGAGACTTGCAGGCCTGATCTACGTGCGGTGACCGCTGAACTGAAACTGGACCGCCACGTGCGATCTGGGAACTCTACCGGTCTGAAAACTTGATGTGTGTTAGATCCAGTATGCATGAGCTTAAGTCTGACCGCATTTGTCCAGGGGACCTCCAGAAATGCCTTTTTGGACCGAAACAGCCCCGATTTGGTTACCCCTCAACTGAACCTTGTTCCCGAGCCTATTTCGGCAAGTTTTAGGTTATAAAAGAGGCTTAAACCCTCACTTCTCTCACCCATCCGAATTTGCTAGAAACCCTAGCAAGAGTGAGAGAGAAAGTGAGAGTTTGTGAGAGAAGGTGGGAGAGATCTTCCTGCCACCTACTGCTGCTGCTGCTGTACGTGCTTAGGCGAAGCACTCCAATCACTTTTCCGACGATTCCAACGCACTTCTAGGTAATGAAAATCCTAACCACTTGCTGATTTAAGCTTCCATCAATTCCATTAGCGATGTAGCTTATGTAGCTTGTGTATTAGGTCGCCTGATCGCCGTAGACGAAGCGTATACGCTCCGTTCGAAACGATACATATATAAAGTGAAAGGGGCGGATTTTAGATGCTTTGATTGACTGTTTCCAACGCTTTCAATGTCATTTAATAGTAGATTATCGACGGCAACGCCGTTTGACATGTACAACATGTTGTCCGTTTTCTGTTTCGTAAACAGACAAAGAATATGAGATTTAGGGCATTTTAGTCATTTGTAGGAAATACTGTTTTCATCCATAATTTGCTGATGTGATTGACATCGCTTCTTGTCGCATTAGAATATTAGGAATACGTGCATAATTATTTTGGCGAAAAGATTCGCCTAAATGCACACTTTGAGTCGACATACTATATGTAGACTTAAGAGTGTAGCTTAAGTGTTCGTATAAATGCTTGTATTAGTATGTATTGAATTAAATGGTGTTATGAATTAGTTTGAGATTGATTTCTCAATTAATATGCTGATGTAAATGGTTTCCTACATGTTGGCTACATGCATGATTTCATGATATGTGTTAAATGCATGCGTTGGAAGATTTACTTAAGTTGTATGCTATAACATGTGTTAACATGCTCACATGATTGTATTTCATTTCCAATACTCTTATATGATCGCTGATGTGAATGCATAATTGTTTGGGAATATGCCTAGTCCAGGCAGTCGGCAACCGAGCAAGTTCATGGTTGGCTTATCTTTGCCACGAGCGACGCGTCGATGAACGCGAGTCGTGTTTTGGAGTTGGCGGCAGTGGTTAGGCCACACGAGGTGTTTTACGCACCTTATGTTGTTCGACTTGAGATGCGATCGTGCTAGTCGAGCCTGTCAAGTAACCCGACTGGCCATTGTATGTTCACCCTATATGAGTCATAACTGCTTGAACCTAGGGTACTGAACTTACCACTGTAAACCCTATTAACCATGGTACCTTAATCCACGAAGACTCATGAGCCGGGCATAGTGGTATGGGACAGCATGGTCGAGCTGTCGGCCTACGCTGGGGCCACAAACCTCCCCGTATTGACCAGTGAGCACCTATATCTCGTGAGCAGATTATGGTGGTATGGGACACTATATTCTTACTGTCGGCCTACACTGATCAGGCGATGAGTCCTTTGTAGTGACCGCGAGCGTATTCTGAGTCTACAGGAGGCGAAGACCCTTCCGTAACAGTGAGAGTACAGTAGGCTTGTATTGATAAGGTGATGGGGGAGCGGTGCAACGAGTGCGAGCAACAGCCCTGACAGCCCTTGCAGCGACCTACAAAATATACATCGTATGAGATTACTAGGAGTGACGACCCTAGACAGGATCTGTGTTGGGATTGATATAAGGGAAGTACCTTAGTTTCCCAATCCTGCTGTTTGAATGGACTAATAATAACTCGGCAATCATATCACCATCACATTGCATGTGCCTGGAAGATGTGGAGCACTGAACGGTACGCAAGCATGCCGCGGATGAAGATGGTGCCATATGGGGGAGAACGTCGGTGAGGGCATCCATCATGTCATGTCATATTGCATTAACAACTGTATTAGGATTGTTTGATTTACTGCTTTACTATTATCGCATGATTGATTTGAGAACATGCTAATCCTTGCTCTATTATTCCACTGAGTTGATCACTCACTCCCACGTTACGGGATGGTGTTTTTGGACACCTACCAGTCCCTATTTTGGTTGCAGATGATGGCGTTGCTTGAGAAGCGGAGCTGGACTTGATGATGATGAGGAGGATCTCTCCTTTATGCATGTTCTGATTGACGGGATTACAGGGAGGTTAATTGGAATCCTTGACACTTGTCATTTTATATTTTTAGTGCACTCATGTATATTCATTTTGTTTACTTTTGGAGTATACATGTATGTATATAACTTGGTAACATGATCACACTCTGGAGACATACAACAGTTTATATATATTATACATACTATCACAGTCTTCCGCTTGTTAATTTAACGGTCTCTAGAGTATGATATGATGTTTTGGATTAATTCCACTTATGTTTAATACATTAACACAGACAACATTCAATCATACACATTTATGTTGCATAAGTGATGTTCTGGAACTCGGGAGTGGAGTTTTTACTCGACCCCCCGATTTTCAAGGTGTTACAGATGGTATCAGAGCATGATTTGGATTAAACCGGGTTTGGGTTATGGTCACGCGACGTACGCTGTCGCTCCTTTGACTTAGGTGGGTGCGAGGAAAGTTTAGAAATGCTCGTAGGACTCCAGTTTCGCCCATAGGCGAGGTCTACTCAAGTCGTTCGTTTCGATCGAGTCTGTAACGCATCTCGGGTCGTGTGAAGCGACCTAAGTTGCTCCTAGGTTGTAGGTAGGTGGGTTGAGACATTCTTTGAACGGTTCTGAACCTGTAAATGTGAATCCTTGGGCTGTGGGGCAACCACAACCCTTACATTCAATCGCTAGGGCTTAAAAATCCCGTTTCACCTAAATTCTTCAAAATTCTTCCTCTCACCACTCCATTCTTAAATTATTTATTATTATTTTCATGTTAGGCATTGATCCTAATGTGAAAATGATATAAAATCATACTTCGATAAAATTTTACAGTGAATAGTAAAATTTCATGAAAACTGGCCATTAGGCCATTCTAAGTTTGTAATCTTTAGCAACTAATGGGCTAGATGAATATATTAGCTCCTTCTACCCCAAAATAGTATGCTGCATGATAGGAGATTGCATTCAAGTTTACAAATTAGCCCTGAAAAGCCCCAAACAGATATTTGGGCCTCCCTAGGCCAATATAGAATGAACTGAGGTGGGGCCCATACATTTTTGAGGTCCCTGAGGTAGGGGGGACCCAACCCATGTGGTCTCACCGGCTAAATGGTGAGATGGCCGGCGATGCCATTGCCGGTTCGGCGATGCATTACCGACCGGTGGGCCCCACTCTGGCCGACCTTCGGGCTAGTGTTGTTTGGGGTGTTTTATGGCCCCCTAGTATGTGGGCCATCCCTCATAACCTCTCAAAAACCCTACCTCCTTCACAAAACACACCCCCAAGGCCTCCCTTCTCACGTTTTTGTTGCCTCCCCTTTCAAAATTCATTTCAAATCACCCTTAATCCCATTCTCTACCTCAACCGACGCTACTCTATCACCCACAACCATTGGTACTCTCTTTCCTCTTCATTTTCGTCGTTTGGAGCTCCTACAATCCCCAAAACGAGCTGAAATCGTGTGGAGCTCCATTCCCCTTTATAGTTCTCTTTTCCCTTTGAAAATCCATCCTTTGGGAGCTAAATGCATCCCTCTACAGGGCCTAGATTTGTTTCAGTCCATTTGGACAACAATTTCTCCGCATTTCCTCCTCTTTCCATGGCTATTGTTAAGGCTGTTTCAGCCTTTTCCTCCCTTTCCATCATCCTCTCTCTCATGTCCCTTTTATTTGATCCTCAGACTCGTGGAAACCTGCTTACCCATCCCATTTCTCTATGTTCTTCGGTTGTTCGATTGCCGTTTTAAGGATTTCTGTGTTTTGTTGTTGTTGTTGGGTTTAGTGAAGTTAGAGGTAGAAAAAAAAGTGTTTATGTTAGTGGTTGGGCCTTAGCATAGCCGAATGCGTTCCTGTCATAATCCATGTGGAACTTTATTCCATGTATTGTGACAAATTTTGTTGAATGGAGTGCATGCCGTTCGTTGCTGTAAGGTATTGTCCCTAGATTGGGAGTATTGTAACTCCCGGGATTTAGCCTACAAATTAGTTTTTATCCCACCCCACCCTCCTACCAAGCATGCCACTTCCAATCCCTACATGGGACTAGGAATGCCGTTCCATTAGGCTGTAGATTACAGACTAGTCTACTAGTTACCTTAAGTAGTGTAAAGCCTATATATGCTAAGAAATAGTAGGTTAGATTTACTTGGAATGGGACTCCCTTCCTTGGATAGATCTTCATAACATCCATAGACTCCTTTACTACTTGGCACCATTCACTCTTAGGGAAGACTTATAAATCCCTCGGGTTGAACTTAGAATAAACCAACACACCCCTTAGAATTGCCTTCCCCAAGGGCTTATTGCATTCGGGAACGCCGAGTAAAGGAACTGCATGTATGCGATGTATTCGCGGTTTGAAACGACTTCTTAATCCTAGTGGTTACCAATAAATCCAATGCTCTGATCAAGCAGAGGGTCGGCATCGGCTAGGATTAAGAACTGATACGAAGAATTTTCTGTCAGAGTCTCGGCAGAAGGTCAATGTATCCGGCTCAGACCCACTACACAACCTTTCTTCTGTGATGGCCCAACCACCTACAACCAAATGTGATCACATTATCTTTGGGAAATGGCAACGACTTAAAGCCAGTATAGAATTCGACATCTTGCCACCAACTCATACCTGCCCCTAAACTCAACCACAATAGAGATTAGGCTTATCTCTATCACCATAGATACCAATGTCATAGAACGCATCATAAGCAAAGGAAAACCACTGTATTGAGAGGTTGTTTCCCAATTCATGTCAAGGATAGCCCCTAAGTTACATCTCGTTTCGATATACGGAGTGATGCATAGATTCTTGAACTTTAAGTAGAACCAAGTTTTAAGGGGGGTAGAACATATTGAGTCCAATCCAGTTAGATCAGTCAACGCTACCTTTCGATCAGAGTGGCGCAGCGGAAGCGTGGTTGGCCTCTTCCCCACTGGCCTAGGATCGAAACATTTGAGTTAGGATATACGTACGGTTAGGTCATTAAATAGGATTGACCCTTCCTTAGAATGTTAAGACTGAAGTCTTACTAGATACTCCTTACCCTTCGCCAATTTCAGGGACGAAATTGTGTTTTAAGGGGAGTAGATTGTAACACCCCGAATTTTTGCCAACCTGGGATTAGACGTCCTTAGGAAATGGGTCAACCAAAACACCTTCGTAACTGCTCAGAACCCAATTCCATAGCCAAAGGAATCACTTAGGATTAATTCCTTTAGAAACTAAGCATAAGTTAGCTAGCGCAACGCTAGAGTAGCTGGGAAATAGTCTCTGATCACTTTAAATACATTCCACAAGACCCAAATCGAGTAGAACCAATGACTCTATAATACTCTAAAACCTCGGATCAAACTCTAAGAAGGTTTGTTCTCTGGACCTCTTTGAAACTTTGTATTGGATCTAGACCGCGCGTCATAAGTCCGATACCTACAATCTTAGACCGTTAGAACCGCCTAGCTGGACTTGACAATCATTTCGAAAATCAAGTCCAACCGACATTCGCAGGCTATTTCATTGAGCCTGGACTGAAGAGAGTGAGAATAGGGTTAGATTTGGAATTTGAAATTCAAATCTGGCACATGACTTGACACGTCAGTATTAAGCGTTCTGACCGTCAGAATTCAGCCAAATTACACCCTCGGATCAGGAAAAATTTCTATTTCATATCATGAGACTTGCAGGCCTGATCTACGTGCGGTGACCGCTGAACTGAAACTGGACCACCACGTGCGATCTGGGAACTCTACCGGTCTGAAAACTTGATGTGTGTTAGATCCAGTATGCATGAGCTTAAGTCCGACCGCATTTGGCCAGGGGACCTCCAGAAATGCCTTTTTGGACCGAAACAGCCCCTCAACTGAACCTTGTTCCCCAGCTTATTTCGGGCAAGTTTTAGGTTATAAAAGGGGCTTAAACCCTCACTTCTCTCACCCATCCGAATTTGCTAGAAACCCTAGTAAGAGTGAGAGAGAAAGTGAGAGTTTGTGAGAGAAGGTGGGAGAGATCTTCCTACCACCTGCTGTTGCTGCTGTACCTGCTTAGGCGACGCACTCCAATCACTTTTTCGGCGATTCCAACGCACTTCTAGGTAAAGAAAATCCTAACCACTTGCTGATTTAATCTTCCGTCAATTCCATTAATGATGTAGCTTATGTAACTTGTGTATTAGGTCGCCTGATTGCCGTAGACGAAGCGTATACGCTCCGTTCGAAAAGATACATATATAAAGTGAAAGGTACGGATTTTAGACGCTTTGATTGACTGTTTCCAACGCTTTCAATGTCGTTTAATAGTAGATTATCGACAGCAACGCCGTTTGACATGTACAACATGCTGTCCGTTTCCTGTTTCGTAAACAGACGAAGAATATGAGATTTAGGGCATTTTAGTCATTTGTAGGAAATACTGTTTTCATCCATAATTTGCTGATGTGATTGACATGGCTTCTTGTCGCATTAGAATATTAGGAATATGTGCATAATTAGTTTGGCGAAGAGATTCACCTAAATGCGCACTTTGAGTCGACATACTATATGAAGACTTAAGTGTGTAGCTTAAGTGTTTATATAAATGCTTGTATTAGTATGTATTGAATTAAATGGTGTTATGAATTAGTTTGAGATTGATTTCTCAATTAATATGCTGATGTAAATGGTTTCCTACATGTTGGCTACATGCATGATTTCATGATATGTGTGAAATGCATGCGTTGGATGATTTACTTAAGTTGTATGCTATAACATGTGTTAACATGCTCACATGGTTGTATTTCATTTCCAATACTCTTACATGATCACTGATGTGAATGCATAATTGTTTGGGACTATGTCTAGTCTTGGCAGTCGGCAACCGAGCAAGTTCGTGGTTGGCTTATCTTTGCCACGAGCGATGCGTCGATGAACGCGAGTCGTGTTTTGGAGTTGGTGGTAGTGGTTAGGCCACACGAGGTATTTTACGCACCTCATGTCGTTCGACTTGAGATGCGATCGTGCTAGTCGAGCCCGTCAAGTAACCTGACTGGCCGTTGTATGTTCACCCTGTATGAGTCATAACTGCTTGAACCTAGGGTACTGAACTTACCACTGTAAATCCTCTTAACCATGGTACCTTGATCCACGAAGACTCATGAGCCGGGCATGGTGGTATGGGACACCGTGGTCGAGCTTTCGGCCTACGCTGGGGCCACAAACCTCCCCGTAGTGACCAGTGAGCACCTATGTCTCGTGAGCAGATTATGGTGGTATGGGACACTATATTCTTGCTGTCGGCCTACACTGATCAGGCGACGAGTCCTTTATAGTGACCGCGAGCGTATTCTGAGTCTACGGGAGGCGACGACCCTTCCGTAGCAGTGAGAGTATAGTAGGCCTTTATTGATAAGGTGATGGGGGAGCAGTGCAAAGAGTGCGAGCAACAGTCCTGGCAGCCCTTACAGCGACCTACAAAATATACATCGTATGAGATTACTAGAAGTGACGACCCTAGACAGGATCTGTGTTGGGATTGATATAAGCGAAGTACCTTAGTTTCCCAATCCTGCTGTTTGAATGGACTAATAATAACTCGGCAATCATATTACCATCACATTACATGTGCCTGGAAGATGTGGAGCATTGAGCGTTATGCAAGCATGCCGCGGACGAAGATGGTTCCGTATGAGGGAGAACGTCGGTGAGGGAATCCATCATGTCATGTCATATTGTATTAACAACAGTATTAGGATTGTTTGATTTACTGCTTTACTATTATCGCATGATTGATTTGAGAACATGTTAATCCTTGCTCTATTATTCCACTGAGTTGATCACTCACTCCCACGTTACGGGATGGTATTTTCAGACACCCACCAGTTCCTATTTTGGTTGCAGATGATGGCGCTGCTTGATAAGCGGAGCTGGACTTGATGATGATGAGGAGAATCTCTCCTTTATGCGTGTTCTGATTGATGGGATTATAGGGAGGTTGATTGGAATCCTTGACACTTGTCATTTTATATTTTTAGCGCACTCATGTATATTCATTTTGTTTACTTTTGGAGTATACATGTATGTATATAACCTGGTAACATGATCACACTCTGGAGACATACAACAGTTTATATATGTTATACATACTATCACAGTCTTCCGCTTGTTAATTTAACGGTCTCTAGAGTATGATATGATGTTTTGGATTAATCCCACTCATGTTTAATACATTAATACAGACAACATTCAATCATACACATTTATGTTGCATAAGTGATGTTCTGGAACTCGGGAGTGGAGTTTTTACTTGACCCCCCGATTTTCAGGGTGTTACAATACCAGTAGGTTGGAAGGGGGTGTGACCTTACCCGGCTGAGTGATGGGGTAATGTTGGGTTAAGTTTGACTAGCTTGAGGAATGGGTCCGCTATCATCGAGTCGGGCTTGATATTGGCAGGTGGATAGTGAGGTCTCTTACACTTATCCAGTTGTACACTAAAATGGGGCGACAAGATGGCATGGAGCGTACTAGACCCCGGTGATTGTCTAGAGTGAGCTCTGTACTGATATATGATATCCCAGAGATGAGCTGTATTAATATGTGGATTTAGATGAGGACTGGCATGCTTGAGCTGCATCTCGCATATGACATTGGCCATATAGTCTTCGCATCGCATGGCCTTCGTATAGCCTATAGCACTCATGCATCGCATTGCATAGCCTTGGTATGGCCGATAACATTCATAGTTTGCATCGTACATCCTTGGTATGGCAGATAGCATTCATGCCTTACATCGCATAGCCTTGGTATAGTCGATATCATTCATTCCTTGCATCGTGTAGCCTTGGTACGATCGATAGCATCCATGGATTTATCAACATATTTTCGCAGTACTCCGATATTGTATTCTTGGCATATACCTTACACACACACTTTCACCACCCTCTAAGCTTTCTATAAGCTTATGCATGACTATTACGTGCAAGTAATGCTAGAACATAGCTGAGCGCGAGCAGGAGCATGAGCTGAGCTTCCAGAGCCTTTTATTATCCATTGTATTTTTCTTATGTATTATACTTAAAAGTTTTTTATCATAGTAAATTTTGTGATGGTGTTCTTGTTATTGTTCATGGGTTATGGTTATGGTTATGATTATTAATAAACAAATTCATGCTGAAAATTCTCCTTGGAGGATTCCAGGATTAAAACCTGGTATATGGGTGTCGGGAGCCAAGAATGGAGAACTACGGAGGCTGTCGTTGCCGGATTCGACGACCAAGAATTTTATAAGCCCAATTTTTGAGTTTAGGGCATGACAGAAGATAAGTATTCTTTTTTACTTTGTATGGTTTTTTGGAGATAGCCAAAAAATCTCAGAGTTATTTTTTTTAGATAAGCTAGAAAATCTCAGTGAAGAGTTTCTTTGTTTATGATAGCCTGTTAAAATCACAACTGTATCAGGTTTTAAGGTGACCCTGTGAAAACCTTATTTATAGTGAAAGCTGGGACTATGTGGTTAGTAATCTTGGGAGTAGAGTAGGTTTGGATGTTAGAGAATAGTTGTTGACACATTAAACCACTATAATTCTTGGTGTTGTAGTGAATGTTTTTATTACTTTTATGGTGAATAGTTGTAATTTCTTTTATGCAAAAGTAGCGAATATTTGTAATAGATAGTTTTATTTACTCTTGCTCAGTTTGAGATTTTGATTCTTATCATATTCGTGAAATAAAGTTGTCCTGCCTAACTTGTTTGGGTGAAGGTTGTCCTACGAATCAGTTTAAATCATTGTTTCAATACTAGTGTGATTGAGAAGATCTCTGATTTATTTACTATTTCCACATTGTATTCGATTATTTGACATAATCCTATTCAACCCCCCCCCCCCCCCCCCCCCCCCCCCCAGCACTTCTTAAGCTCGCCTTTTCAAGTGGCATCAAAGCCAAGTTGCTCTTTTTTTTTTATTATTATTAATTTCCTTAAGTTAAAGATCTAGAGCTTTAATTATGTTAAATTTTAATAGTTTATCTATTACCAGGCCACCACCTTTTAATAGCTCTAACTATTCATATTGGAAGGCTAGAATGAGGATTTTTCTAAAATCCATAGATGAAAATGTGTGGTAAGCCACTGTGATTAAATGGAAACCTCCCATGACTAAAGTATTAGGTAGTGATGGAATTAAATCTATGAGAGAAACTGTATTCTACTTATGGATTGCAACTCAGAAGAGTGAAAGTAGTGTTAATGTTAAAGCCTTAAATGTTAAAACTTGCGCTCTATCACCTGATGAATTCAAAAGAATTATTTCATGTGATACAACTAAGCATATGATATCCTTGAAATGACACATGAAGGAACTTCGATAGTCAAGAAATCAAAAGTTCAAATCCTCACTACCAGATTTGAGGAAATCCGTATGGAAGAAAATGAACCTTTCATGGACTTCTATATGAAACTAAATGACATAGTAAATTCGATGTGGGGTCTAAGAGATGAAATCCTAGAAAGCAAGGTTTGTGCAAAAATACCGCGATCTCTTTCTGAGAGATTCAATTCTAAAGTTACTGCAATTCAGGAATTAAGATATACTAATCTTATGAAGGTTGAGGAGCTAGTTGGCTCTTTACAAACATATGAGTTGAATTTTAAAGTTCCTAAAGCTAAGTCTGTTGCTCTTAAATCTTCTAAATCTATTTTAAAAGAAACTAGTTTTAATTCTGATTTTGAAGAAAAAAAGATATGAAAATGTTAGCTAAAAAGTTTTATAGAATTTTCAAAAATAAGAATATATCAGATTTTCAAAAATCAACTAATAAAAGAAAAGGAAAATATAAAACTAATGACAGTCAATGTTTCAATTATCATGAATATGGGCATTTGGATAATAAATGTTCTAAAAAGGATATGTCAAAAAGAAAGGCCATGGTTGATACTTGGGATGAATCATCTGACTCTGAAAGCACTTCTGAGTCTATTGAATCAGAACAAGAGAATGCAAATATAAATGATGTGAAAGCCTTTATGACCATAGCCAGAGTCAATTCTTCAGATAGCTGTAATATATCTGACTATGAAAATCTTGAGAGTGACCTTAAAAATGAAATGAAGGCAACCTTCAAGATGCTTATAATGCTCTATGCAGAGAAAGTTGTATATCAAACTAAAAATTTAAAAAGAGAAATATGCTAAATTAAAAGAAGAACTTGAAAATATAGTTTTAGAAAAATCTCATTTTTCATATTGTTTTGAAAAAAAATAAATAGATTTAAGTTTTAAATCTTTTGAATTGAAAAATCTCAAAACTGATAATGAAAAACTAAAACTTGAAATTTCTTCCCTTTTGAGTTTAAAGGACACTTGAAAATATACCCATGGTGACCAAAAGCTTGAAAAATTATTAACCTCATCTAGAAAATGTGGTGACAAATCGAGTCTAAGTTATATTAAAGGTAACTCTTCAAAATCTAAGGATTCCACTCCTATTTTTGTAAGAGGAGAATCTTCTAACTTTAAAGGTAAGAATTTAAGAGATTTTAATCATAATGATATCAATAACTCAAAACCTTTTCAAGTTCCTAAAAATAATAATGTCATCAGATATAAATATCAAAAGAATAATAGATCTTACTTGGTAAAAAAAATAGTGGACCTACTTAAAGAGCTTTTGAAATCCAACTCAAATGTTTGTGAAGTTTATAGAGAAAGGAGAAATCCTAACTCTCAATTGTAGCGAAACTCAAATGTCACTCCTAAACCTAGAATTGTTATGAAATGGGTTTTAAAGGTTAAGTGTCTTGTTGTCCATACAACTTTCAAAGTTATTAGTCATTCAAAATGGTACCTGGATAGTGGTTGCTTAAGACATATGACAGGTGACAAGGCAATATTAATGAATATCAAAGAAGTTAATGGCATTTAAGTTACTTTCAGTGATGGAAGCAACTACAAAATAACAGGCCAAGGTACCATACTTCCTAACCTTCCTTTGAAAATGTGCTTTATGTTAAAGGTTTAAAACACAACCTTTTAAGCATATCTCAAATCTGTGATAACAAACAAAGTATGAAATTTTCTAATCACGGATATGAGATAATAAATAAGAAGGGTAATGTAATATTAAATGGTCATAGGACCTCCGAAAATTGCTATATTATAGATAACTCTTGCTCATCTAACCATTCATGTTACACAGTCCAAACAGATAAGACAGAACTTTGGCATAAACCTCTTGGACATGTTAACTATAGAGATTTGAATAAGCTATCAGACCTGTATCCTAGTGACCATTCCATTCCTTAGGATCTCACGATCCTCTCCATCAAATTCTGCCTACCCG
The DNA here is from genome assembly GCA_037074715.1 of Magnolia kwangsiensis. Taxonomy (NCBI): domain Eukaryota; kingdom Viridiplantae; phylum Streptophyta; class Magnoliopsida; order Magnoliales; family Magnoliaceae; genus Magnolia; species Magnolia kwangsiensis. Next base: position 147,692,272 of record CM073571.1, read on the forward strand.
CGACTTATAGATAGCATTTGCAAGCAACCTTAAGTTGCATCCTGTCAACACGAGTCGACTTGACCAGAGACCTATGCCATTATGACCGCACCATGGCTGCAGTTCCGACTCCGCATCCTGTGCGCCAATTTGACGCTTAGAGTGTGAGATATGGCCCACACATCATCATGGCCATGGACTTCATGTTGCAGGGCCATTCCAGTTAGTGCATTTCCCTAGAATAATCATGATGATGACATCATCACCCATGACTCTTACAAGCATGCTTTGTAATCATTTCAAGCTATGATTGCTTGCCCATGCCTCTTACACATATTTTACAAGTCATCATGACTCAAGCCATGTCATCATGATTACCTCCCTACATCTCTCTAGCCCTCCCTTTCTCTCTCATTTCTCATCCCCCCTAGTAAGAGAGAAGCCATGGAAGTCCCACTATTTGAGAGAAGTCCAACCCTCTTCCAAGTTTATTCCTCCTAATCCAACCACCCATACCCCATCACAACCATTAAATCAACCCTCTTGAAGCACTAGAACCTATAAGTGGAAGAAGTAGGAAGAAATTTGAGGTAGGTTCTTCTTAGCACTTGTTTCTTTTATATCTTTGGATGGATCTTCATCCTTTTTAGCATGGGGCAAGTGGGACCCACCAATCAATGGTGGAGATCTCATCTTGGTCCCTAGGTGTGGCCAATGGCCCACCTTAGCTAGTATGCATGTATCCATGGTGGGGCCATTCTCCATGGACCCCACCATGATGGCTAATTTGATTTCCTAGTGCATGAAAGCCACCTAGGTCCTGATTTATGTGGTGGAAATAGGATTTCAACACCAAATTTTTTTTATGTATGGCCCACCTACATTGGGCCCCCATTGATGTATATGTTGTAATGTTAGGAGAGGAGCTCATAGTGGCGGAGCTCCTCCCTCCCATGGCCGCTCTCTCTCTCTCTCTCTCTCTCTCTCTCTCTCTCTCTCTCTCTCTCTCTCTCTCTCCTAATGGATGGCCCACTTTGATGTATGAATGTGATTCATGTTGTCCCATTAGTGGGACGTTCTCGCTGTCTAAAATTAGGACTCACCCTTGCTACCCATTTTCAGGCCAGACTGGATGGAGAGAAAATACAAATATCAGCTTTATCTAAAGCTAGTGGGCCACACGTGTGGCCCACCTTGATGTATGCCTTGTGACCACATAGTTTAGCAAGGGACAATGGGTCCCCTTTGATGTATGTATCTCACCCACTGTCCACATGGATGGTAGGGCCTGTCATGATGTGTGTGGAGTCCACACTGTCCACACGTGGGACGTGGGACCCACGTGATGTAAGTGTCCCATCCACACTGTCCAAATGGGTAGGACAATGGGACCTACCAGATGTATGCATTTTATATTCACACTATCAAGTCCCTGGGTGTGGACTGGACCTCACCTTGATGTTGTATTCACATCGTCCAGTCCTTGGACATGGACTGGACCACACCTTGATGTTGTGTTTTATCCACACCGTCTAGACCGGGGACGTGGACCCCATCATGATTGATGTATTGCATCCACACCATCCAGACCCTAGACGGTGGGACCTATCATGATGTATGTGATGCACACACGCAGTCCAGTGACTATGGGGCTCACGTGATGTAAGACCCGTATCTTGGTCCGTACCGTTCCGTAGACTTTCGCGGTCTTACCGGTCGAATTTTGGCAACCTTCGACCCTTAAACGATATCGACGCGCGACCCTGATTCATGTGCCGATAACCCGAGTCGACTCAACACCTGAGACCAATACCATAGCGACCGCGCCGTCGTTGCGGTTCCGATACCGCGACTCGCGCGCCGAGGCGATACCCTGGTCAAGAGATATGGGCCAACGTTCGGTGCAAGAAAACGCCGCGCGTTGTGAAAATTAAGAGAATCTCTACGATGTGTCACATCAATCAATCACCCATCAATCCATCACATGTCAAGTACACATCACTTCCATCCCTTTTCCCAAGCAACCACAAAAGTCTTCATCTCTCATACCTCTCTTACACAAAAGCCTCAAAAGTCAAAGATTTCTTACACAAACATCACTCACCACATCCATCCATCACTCTCTCTCTCTCCCTTTACATCACTCTCTCTCTTTCTCTCATTCTCATTTCAAAAATTCCAAGAAAAGGAGCTCCATACGTATGGAATTTTACAAGAGCTCCTAAGCTCCAAGTGGCCCACCTTCCTACCCCAAAATCTCCCATCTCAACCCTCCATTCTTCATCTTAACCATTGAAGTTGAAGCTAAGGTGCCAAGGAACCCCTAGGAGCGAGAAGATCGGACGGTGGGTGCCTCTATAGGGTAGATTTACTTATTTTTATGGTGGACCAAGTGAGGCCCACCGATCAATAGTGTGGATCTCACTTGGGACCCTAAGATAAGGCCGATGGCCTACTTGGATCATCATCATCATTCCATGATGGGGCCATCCTCCATGGACCCCATCATGATGTTTATTTTCTTTAGAAAGGTCATCTAGACCATCCATATTGGTGGGAAAGGATCCCCACCGTTGATCTTTAGTTTTGATGGTCACATGTGCAAAATGACCCATTTGATGTATGATTTCATGTATGGGAGGGCCCATAATGACGGGGTCCCTCCATCACAAGCCGTGTCCCACTCTCCATGTCTCTCTCTCTCTCTCTCTCTCTCTCTCTCTCTCTCTCTCTCTCTCTCTTTTATTTTATTTTATTTTATTTTATTTTTATTTTTTTTAAATTTTTTTTTTAAGGATTGTGTGGCCCACTTGAACGGATCCCACCTTGATGTAATAATTTTTATTTAAGTGGGCCCACCATGTACATTGTACCTACTTCACCCATCAGTGGTGGCCCACTTCATCAGGGCCCACCACTTTCAAAAAAAAAAGAAGAAGACAAATATTAAAACCGTCCAGCGTCTGGGACGCTGGACGTTCCAAAGAAATGAAGAAAGGAAAGAAAAGGAAAGGCTTTTGGGTGGTCCTCTTGCATAGGCCCCACCCTGATGTTTATGTTCGATCCAAGCCGTCCATCCTCTTACCCACGGTATTTTAGCCGTTGGGTAGAAGTTTGGAGTTGATCCAATCACCTGGTGGGCCACAGCGCCAAATATTGCATTCCCACCATTCAAACACTAATTCTTATTTTATTTCACTTCCAAGCATCAATAAAATTTAAACTTTAGACTCATTTGGTCGGCCTCGCGCCACTAAACGCAATGGCCGAGCGGATTTCATTAAAGCGGACCCCACACTAGAAAAACCCTGGGAAAACAGGTTTTTCCCAAATTGAGAAGAGGCAGAGCCTCTGGCGTCAGGCGGGTGGCAGCGCTGCACGCTGCTGCGTGCAGCCGTCCAGGCGGGCGGGTGGCATCCAGCTATGGACCCACGGCTCTAGCCGTGGGCCCCATAGTTATGTTTGTTTGCCATCCAACCGACTCGAGAGGTGGGCAGCCCCAGTAGCGGGCCCCCCTCCAAAAATGGGACAGATCCAAAACTCAGGTGGCCCAGACCATGTGAAATAGTGTGGATGGAATTCTACCATTTAAGGATTTTTGGGGCCCACAGGAATATTGGATCAAGCTGAAATTTATGTTTTCCCTTCATCCAGGTCAGAGTGACCTTATGAACGGGTTGGATTTCAAAAAAATATTACGGTGGGCCATATTTGTGGGACCCACGTTAATGTATATACTTCATTTTCACCGTCCACAGCCCGTGGACGGTGAGATTCACCCTGCTGCATGTGTTTTACACACGCCGTCCATCTGTCAGCTACCCATATTATTTTCTGTGGAACCCACCATTATATATATTTATGTATGCTATATAGTTTAAATATATATTTTATAATATGAAAATTGTAGTGGGCCCTAGACCATGCGTCCCTATGAATAGTTTGGATGGAAATAAATATTTTGTAAGGCCCATGAGTCAGGACCCATTTAATTTCAAAAGGGCTATGGGCTAGGCCCATTTGATTTATAAAATGCTTATGGGCTGGGCCCATTTGATTCATTTAAGGCCTAAGAATTTGGGCCCACTTGATATGTAAAACCTATGGGCTTAGGCTTACTTGATATTTAAGGCCTACGGGCTAGGCTCATTTAAATTTAAAAAGGGGCATGGGCTAGGCCCACTTGATTTATAAAATGCTTATGGGCTAGGCCCATTTGATCCATTTTTGGCCTAAGAGCTTAGGCCCATTTGATGTACTTCAAGGCCCATAAAATTAGACCCATTTGTTGCATTCTTAAAGCCCATGGAAGTGGACCCATTTGTTATATTGTAAGACCCATGGGACTACACCCATTTGATTATAAAAGGGTCCATGGGATTAGGCCCACTTTGATATGCATGCAAGCTCATGGATTAGGCCCATTTGAATTGTTTAAGGCCTAGGAGTTTAGGCCCATTGAACTCATATAATGCCTAAGGGTTAAGGCCCATTTGACGTTCATATGGGATCCAATTGGTGTGACCCATTGATCACATATTAGACTCATGAGACTAAGCTCATTAGATGCAACCCAAGGCCCACGGGTTTGACCCATTGCAATGCACATAAGACCCATTGGTGTGGCCCATTTGTGTGGCCCATCTGATGAATAAAAGGCTCATAGGATATGGCCCATTTGATATATATACGAAAAGCCCAATGGGATGAACCTAAAGTCCATTGCAATGTGTAATCCCAATACCGATTATGTAGCGATGTTTAAGAAGATCGTGCTTGGGAAGCAATGTTGGTTTGACGTCCACATTGCGAGTGTGATGCTGGTTGGATGTCCACATTACGACTCTCCGTAGGGCCCATTTCTGGGCCGTACTTATCGTGTATAGGCCGTCCAGGTCCATCTGCATTGTAAGATAGTTCTTTTTATTATAACATGTTTAGTACAGTTCCATGACTCATGATCATACGCATCATATGTATGCTTGACGTGAGAATTGTCTGATCATAGCATTTGCCTTCGGGCAGGTTGTTTATGGGCTCCCGGTTAGGCGGTGTTGCCCTACATGAGCGCACGATATGCGCAGGATTGGTTGCATGACTGGATAGCGTGATTCATGCATTCCGCATTTGTGTGACATGGTTATTGTACGCCCTAGCGACATCAAGGTCGTAGCCTCCACAGACACTTCGTGGTTGGAAGGATTGGATACCGAAAATCATGTTCTACATGGGGTACTATAGATATCCCTGGGTGAAAGTCCCTAAACCCTTATGGTACCAAGAGGTTGTTCCAATGTCTAAACCGAGTGGGTAGATGAGTGTTGAGTGCCGATTGCCAGACGGTTACGCTCTCCACTGTGTCGTGGTCGGTTAGAAGGGGGTGCGGCCTTACCCGCCCGAGAGTAGGGGGCAATACTAGGCTGAGTCTGACTAGCCGAGGAATGGGTCCGCTATCGACGAGTCGCGCCTGATATTGGCAGACGGATAGTGAGGTCTCTTCCACTTACCTTATTGCGCGCGATGTGGCGGTAATCTGGTTTAGAGTGTACTAGACCCCGATGATATTCCATATTGAGCCGTATTGATGTGTGGACATAGATGAGAACCTGTATGCTTGAGTTGCATTGTACATCGCATGGCCTTGGGATGGCCGATACATTCATGTCTGGCATTGTATAGCCTTGTTACGGCTCATGATATCATGGTTCCATTTGCATATTCCGCATCACTCTGACATTGCATGTATATATTACTACCTTGCGCACACACACTCACCACCCTCTAAGCTTTCTGTAAGCTTATGCATGACCGTTGCGTGCAGGTGACGTAGGATCGCAGCAGCGCTGAGGAAGGAGCACGTTGCTGATCATTTTGGAGTTTACCATTGTATTTCCCTTTATGCTCATTGTACTTGTAAAGTTTTTGATCATAGTGAAAATGTAATGGAGTGCTTGGTTGTTGTTTGTGGGTTATGCCTTTGGTTATGCTTATTACGAATCAAACTGACATTGAAAATCCTCCTCGTAACATCCCAGGATCGGAACCTAGCGAATGGGAGCTAGGAGCCGAGAATGGGGTTCTACGGAGGCTGTCGGCGCCGGATTCGGCGATCGGGAATTTTGTGAGCCCGATTTCCGAGTTTGGGGCGTGACACGTGAAGCATGTGTTTCATCCATGCCGTCCAGCAGAAATCTGAATGCTGTTGGACAGCAGTGCTTAAATGCCCACAGTTAAAATCTTCTGGGCCTCACTGTGATGTTTGTGGGGGGCCCAACTACAGGCCTATTTGTGATTCATAAAGCCCACCTTGATGTGTTTGTTGTAAGCACACTGTCCATCTATTTTTTTTCAAATTTTTTTTGGACCATAGGGTTGACCTGTGAGGCCCATTGTGATGTATATGAGGCCTTTGTGTAAGGATTATAGGTTACCCCATAAGGCCCACTATGATGTATGTGTTACCCACACACAATCCTCTGATTGTGCCTAGATCATGGGCCATTTCATGAGGCCCAATGTGATGTATATGAGGCCCATGTGGTGAGGCCCAATGTGATGTATATGAAGCCCATGTGATGAGGCCTAATGTGATGTATATGAGGCCCTTGTATGAGGCCCAATGTGGTATATATGAGGCCCATATGATGAGGCCCAATATGATGCATGTGATGCCCTTATATGAGGTCCAATGTGATGTATGTGAGGCCCGTGTGGGAGGCCCATGGTGATGTACATGAGACCCTTATATGAGACCCATTGTGATGTGTATGAGGCCCATTGTGGTGCATATGAGGCCTATGTGATGAAGCCCAATTGTGACGTGTGATTCCACCATGATGCATATGTTTATGATGCCCATCCATTTTCCTAGTTAGTATAAAGACCATGGATCCCATTATAGGATAGGTTCTAAATGGGCCATGCCTTGGGAGCAATAGTGGTTAAATGTCCACATTGTAAGAGCAATGATGGTTAAATGTCCACATTATAATCCTTCCTAGGGCCCGTTGTTAGGTCCATTCTCATCTTCCCTTAATGGGCTAACCTAAATCATTGGGCCCCTGCCGTTATTAGTATGACTCATATTACTTTATTGGGTTAACCCAAACGGTTGGGCCCCCATTTTAGATTAAGCTTCCGTTGTGCATTATAAGGCCCACCTGGTGTGTATAAGACCCATTAGGGAAGCCCAGTTTACTATGGGATGGAGCAGGTGAGGAAGCCCTTCCCTTGTTCTTAAGCCCATTCCTGATATGAGTAGGCCATTTAGGCCCATCCTTATCATGAGGATAGTACATCATTACAGTACATAGAAGGATCTGTGGTATTAGATTTGGTATATCTACTGTTGAGGACTGATCTTGCCATTATATCTGTTAATCATGCTAGTGTACTTGACTTAGTAGGACATACTGAGTATAAGCTAACATAACATCATGTTACATGCCCATGCGCATCATTTGTATGCTTGTTATGAGGAGTGACTAATCATATCATATGTCATTGGGCAGATTATTTATGGGACTCCTTGATGAACGGAGTTTCCCTACATGAGCGCGCGCTACTCGTAGGATTGGTGTATGATTGGATAGTGATTCATGGCGCGATCATTAGATGATGTCGCAGAGGGGATTGTGGTGAGGGCATGCATCATTCTTCATATCATCCTTGCACTAACAAGAGTACCTAGGACCTGTGTGATTGTACTGCCTTTTCATTACTGCTTGATTGGATTGATAACATGTTAACTTCTGCTATATAGTACCACTGAGTTGATCACTCACTCCCACGCTCTGGGACGGTGTTTAAACACCAACTAGACTCTGACTTAGCTGCAGGAGATGGCGATGCTTGCGAGGCGGAGCCAGACCTCGACGAGGATGAGGAGGCATTCTCATATTTATAGTTCTCAGGCGAGTTCATGTGAGCCTTGACCTGACCAGCGGGGATTTTCTGGGATATGTACTTGATGATTTTTTACGCAGTGTGTCACGCCCCAAACTCGAAAACCGGGCTCACAAAATTCCCGATCACTGAATCCGGCCCCGACAGCCTCCGTAGAGCCCCATTCTCGGCTCTTAGCTCCCATTCGCCAGGTTCCGATCCTGGGATACTACGAGGAGGATTTTAAATATCAGTTTGATTCGTAATAAGCATAACCAAAGGCATAACCCACAAACAACAACCAAGAACTCCATTACATTTCGACTATAATCAAAAACTTTACAAGTACAATGAACATAAAGGGAAATACAATGATAAAGAACAAAAGCTCCAAAATGATCAGCAACGTGCTCCTGCCTCAGCGCTGCTGCGATCCAACGTCACCTGCATGCAACGGTCGTGCATAAGCTTACAGAAAGCTTAGAGGGTAGTGAAAGTGTGTGCACAAGGTAGTAATATGAACATGCAATGGTCGCCTGATATCTGTTATTATACGCGAACTCATCCAATCGCAGATGCTCATCCCAGCTACCCCCGAAGTCAATCGCGCAAGCCCAAAGCATATCCTTAAGTATCTGATTGACCCTCTCGGTCTGGCCATCGGTCTGCGGATGGTACTCGGTGCTGAGCTGCAAATCAGTCCCCATCGCTCGCTGGAAGCTCCCCCAAAACTGAGACGTCAACCTCGAGTCTCGGTCAGAAATGATCGAGACTGGAACGCCATGCAATCTTACAACCTCCTCAATAAATAATCTCGCAAGCCGGTCCATAGACCAAGTCGCACGCATCGCAAGGAAATGTGCCGACTTCGTCAGACGATCCACAACAACCCAAATGGCGTCATGACCACGCTGAGTCCTCGAAAAACCCATAATGAAATCAGTCGACACGTGCTCCCACTTCCACATCGGGAACTCAACGGCTGCAATAGACCAGGTCTCTGATGATCTGTCTTGACACGCTGGCACGTGTCACACTCGGCCACAAAACTGGTGATCTGGCGCTTCATCCCCGCCCAAAAATACTGTCGCCTCATGTCACGGTACATCTTCGTCGAGCCCGGGTGGATAGAAAACCGCGATCGATGTGCCTCAATCATAAGATCTCTGCGTAACTCTGGAATATCCGGGACACATAATCGGCCTCAGCTATATAACTCTGCAACGACTCATCAGCCTGCTGAGCCTCGATCACCCTAGCGACAAGAGAGAGTTGAATCAACAAGCTCGATAACTGTACAATGGAAGACTGCAGGCTGAACTCAAAGTCATACGTTGCGATATCCTCAAGCATTCGCCACTCCTGAATCATCATATGCGCCACTAAGCCTCGTGGCTAATGGCTGAGGGCATCTGCCACTACGTTTGCCTTGTCCGGGTGGTACTGGAGGTCAAAATCATAGTCTTTCAAGAGCTCCATCCAGCGCCTCTGTCTCATATTCAGCTCAGACTGCGAGAAGAGGTACTTCAAGCTCTTGTGATCAGAGAAGAGCTCGAACATGACCCCATAAAGATAGTGCCTCCACACCTTCAGTGCGAAGACAACTTCAGCCAGCTCTAAGTCGTGTGTAGGGTAGTTCAGCTCATGAACCTTGAGCTGACGAGACGCAAAGGCCACTGGTCTCCCGTGCTGCATCAGGACAGCACCCAAACCGATATGCGAGGCATCAGTGAATACAATAAATCCGTCACTCCCAGAGGGAAGAGTGAGGACAGGAGCGGACGTCAGACGGTCCTTCAACTCCATAAATGCTCGCTCACAGGCGTCACTCCAAATAAACTCTACGCCCTTCCGAGTCAACTTGGTCAGCGGGGCCGCAATACGAGAGAAGCCCTCAATGAAACGTCGATAATAGCCCGCTAGACCAAGGAAACTACGGATCTCTGTCGCAGTCGTGGGTTGGCCCACTGACGCACTGCCTCAACCTTCGAGGGGTCCACTGTGACACCCTCCCTCATCACCACGTGACCAAGGAACTTCACCTCCTCTTGTCAGAACTCGCACTTCTCCAGCTTCGCATACAGCTGGTGTGCGCGGAGGGTCTGCAAAGTAATCTCCAAGTATTGCTCATGCTCCTCACGGGTCCTCGAGTAGATCAGAATGTCGTCGATGAAGACTACAACAAACTGATCCAGATATAGACGAAAAATCTCATTCATCAGCTGCATGAAGACCGCGGGTGCATTGGTCAGTCCGAAGGACATGACCTGAAACTCAAAATGACCGTAACGCGTCCTGAATGCTGTATTCGGAATGTCCTCATCTCGGACCCGAATCTGATGATAACCGAAACGCAGGTCAATCTTCGAAAAGAACTGTGCACCCTGCAGCTGGTCGAACAAATCATCAATCCTAGGGAGCGAGTACTTGTTCTTGATCGTGACTTTATTGAGCTCGCGATAGTCAACGCAGAGCCTCAAAGAACCATCCTTCTTCTTCACGAAGAGTATCGGCGCTCCCCACAGCGAATTACTCGGACGGATAAAACCCAACTCACGTAACTCGTCCAACTGCTTCTGCAGTTCCCGTAACTCTAACGGTGCCATACGATACGAGGCCTTCGAAATAGGCGCGGTACCGGGCACGAGATCGATCTGGAACTCGGTGAGTCGACGAGGCGGTAATCCCGGAATCTCCTAGAACACATCGGGAAAATTGCAAACCACGGGAAGATGGTCGATGCAGGCGGCAACAGGCTCCTCTACTGCACATGACATCAAACAAGACAACCTCTCTCCTCTGGGCTCTGCAATGAACTGAAACAAGACAACCTCTCGCCACAGTCATGTCTCCATGCAGTAGAGTCTCGAACTCTAAGGCTCGCTGACGACGGATATGGTCGGGGAAGTACTGCTCCTCGAATTGGTCAACAAAGTCCTCCCATGTCCAGACATACTCAGGTCCAACAACACGGGTAACAGAGGTCCACCAATGCTCGGCCTCACCCTGGAAGAGAAATACTGCTAACCGGACTCGCTGCTCGGTCGTACATGACATGGTATCGAAGATCTTCTCCACATCGGAGCACCATCTCTCTGCTACAGTCGGATCTGGCTCGCCCTGGAAACGTGGGGGATCAAGCCATCTGAACTCACGAAGTAAGGCGCTCGCGCGCTCCTGCTCCACCTAAGCTGGTGAGACAACTAGGCATCTACCCTATCCATTGAGTGCGGCTGTCACAGCCTGTAACATCTGCTGTAACTGAGAGGCACTCACAGTCACGGTCAGCTCCTCATCGGCCTCAGGTGGAGGAATGTCATCCTCAGGGAAAGAAGCAGGGATCTCTGAGGGTGGAACAGGAGACGCAGGTGGTAAAGCTAGAGCCTTCGATGGCGAAGTAGAATCCTCAGGTGGTGGTGCGGGAGTCGATCAGGTAACTCTCCCAGGTGTCATGTCTTACAGGAAAGAGCGAAGGTGCCTATCAACTTCAAAACTCTCGAAGGTACGCACGTTAACGGTCTGTATTGGAAGGTCGCGAAGCTATCCGAACTTCGAGACTTAGTTATTCCATACTCATAGCAGACATGTAATGTTGTTCTCGATTATTCCTAAGTTATGCTCTGATACCAACTTCTGTCACGCCCCAAACTCGAAAACTAGGCTCATAAAATTTTCGATCGTCGAATCCAACGCCGACAGCCTCCATAGAACCCCATTCTCGGCTCCTAGCTCCCATTTGTCAGGTTCCGATCCTGGGATGCTACGAGGAGAATTTTAAATATCAGTTTGATTCGTAATAAGCATAACCAAAGGCATAACCCACAAACAACAACCAAGAACTCCATTACATTTCTACTATGATAAAAAACTTTACAAGTACAATGAGCATAAAGGGAAATACAATGATAAAGAACAAAAGCTCCAAAACGATCAGCAACATGCTCCTGCCTCAGCGCTGCTGCGATCCAACGTCACCTGTACACAACGGTCGTGCATAAGCTTACAGAAAGCTTAAAGGGTGGTGAAAGTGTGTGCACAAGGTAGTAATATGAACATGCAATGTCAGAGTAATGCGGAATATGCAGATGGATCCATAATATCATGAGCCGTACCAAGGCTATGCGATGCAATACATGAATGGTATCGGCCACCCCAAGGCCATGCTATATGCAATGCAACAAAAGCATACAGATCCTCATCTATGTCCACACATCAATACAACTCAAAATATGGGATATCACCGGGGTCTAGTACACTCTAAACCAGATTGCCGCCACATCACGGGCAATAAGGTAAGTGGAAGAGACCACACTATCCGTCTGCCAATATCGGGCGCGACTCGTCGATAGCGGACCCATTCCTCGAGCTGGTCAAACTTAGCTTAGCGTTGCCCCCTACTCTTGGGTGGGTAAGGCCGCACCCCCTTCTAACCGACCACGACATAGTGGAGAGCGTAACCATCTGGTAATCGGCACTCAACGCTCATCTACCCACTCGGTCTAGACGTTGGAGCAACCTCTTGGTACCATAAGGGTTTAGGGACTTTCACCCAGGGATATCAATAGCACCCCATGTAGAACAAGATTTTCGGTATCCAATCCTGCTAACCACAATGCGTTTGTGGAGGCTACGGCCCTGATGTCGCTATGGCGTACAATACCTATGTCACACAAATGCGAAATGCATGATTCATGCTATCCAGTCATGCAACAATTCCTGCGCATATCGTGCGCTCATGTAGTTCGACACTGCCTAACCAGGAGCCCATAACAACCTGCCCGAAGGCGTATGCTATGATCAGACAATCCTCATATCAAGCATACATATGATGTGTATGATCATGAGTCATGAAACTATACTAAACATGTAAATGAGTGAGGAACCAATCATACAACGCGGATGGGCCTAGACGGCCTATACACAGCAAGTACGGCCCAGTAATGGGCTTTAATGAGGGTCGTAATGTGGACGTCTAACCAACATTACACTCGCAATGTGGACGTCAAACCAACATTGCCCCCAAGGCACGATCACCGTAAACACTGCTACATAATCTGTATTGGGAACACACATTGCAATGGACCTTAAGTACATACCATTGGACCTTAAACATATCTAATAGGCCATGATATATGGGCCTTATATTTGTCAAACGGGCCACACAAATGGACCACGCCAATGGGCCTTAGGTATATTGCAATGGGTCATAACCCGTGGGCCTTGGATTGCATCAATTGAGCTTAGTCTCATGAGTCTAGTATGTGACCAATGGGCCACACCAATTGGGTCCCCCACATGTACATTGATTGGGCCTCAACCCATAGGCCTTATATGAGTCAAATGGGCCTAAATCCCTAGACCTTAAACAAATCAAATGGGCCTAACCCATGAGCCTTCAATAAATTAAATGGGTCTAACCCATAGGCCTCGTATGCATATCAAAGTGGGCCTAAACCCCTAGGCCTTACATATATCAAATGGGCCCACTTCCATGGGCTTTAAAAATGCATCAAATGGGTCCAATTTCATGGGCCTTGAAGTATATCAAATGGGACTAATCCCATGGGCCTTGGAATACATTCAATGGGTCCAACCCCATGGGCATAGAGGCCCACTGGAATGTTTTTTTTCCATTAGACCTTGGGCCCAACATAGTGTTTATTTTCTATTCAAACTGGGTCCACATGCTGTTTAGTTCCATCCAAACTATTCGCAAGATCACATGGGCCTAGGCCCACTGTAATATTTATCATTTATCTGCAACCCATTTTATTCAAAGGTCATATGGACCTTGGTCCCATGATCATATACATATTATAAGGTATATAGTATTAAATATACAAAATGGTGGGACCCACAAAACTTGATGTTGCAAGGTGACAGGGGCCCCACGATCAAAATAGATGGACGTACAACGTTGTGGGCTCCACCGTCTGCTGGACAGTGGACATAGGACACATACATCAAAGTGGGTTCCTATGTGGGGCCCACTGTAACGTTCACATACCATCCAAACCGCTCATAAGGTCACTCAGACCGGAATGAAGTGAAAATACAAATTTCAGATTGATCTGAGACTTTTGTGGCCCAGGAGATGTATTTCTGTGGCAGAGGTTCAACCCGACTGATTCCTTCGGTGTGGACCACCTGAGCGTCGGATGGGACCAATATTTGGAGGGTGCCCACAGCTGTGGGTGGCCCACCTTGTGGGCCGGTCGGATGGCAAATGAACATCATGGTGGGGCCCACGGCTGGAGCCGTGGGTCCCTGCTGGACTGGACGCTGCCAGCCCGTCGAGCGTCAGCGCATCACGCGCTGTCAGCGCTGGCAGTAGCAGTGGCAGCTGCTGCTGCTGTAATTTTTTTTTTTTTTTAAACACTAATTTTCATGGTTTTTCAGGTGTGTGGCCCACATCATATAAATCCACACCGTCCACTAACTTCCCTGACTCAAAACAAGCCTAACGAGTCCAATATTGGACATTTTCAGCATGTAGGATGGAATCTAGGATCTTTAGATGATGGAGATTTCATTTACTAAGATATGGCCCACCAGATGCTCCGTTCAATCTCATTTCCTGGCTCAACGCCTAAAATGAGATGGTGAAAGGGATGGACGGCTTGGATTAGAATTATACATCAGGGTGGGGCCTATGCAGGTGGCTCACCCCAAAATTCCTTTTCCCTTCTTTCTTTTTCCCTTTTTTTTATTTTATACAGGGACGTCCAGCGTCCCAGACGCTGGACGGTGGGCCTCTATTTAAAATATACATTGTGGTGGCCTATTGAAGTGGGCCACCACTGATACAACATGCAAGGTGGGCCCCACTTGAAGTAAGCTTAGACCAAATAAATGCTCAAGGTGGGGTCCATTCAAGTGGGCCGCACAACCCTATCACAAATAAAATAAAATAAATAAATAAAAATAAATAAATAAATGAATAAAAGAGAGAGATGAAGGTGGGACACGCGTGTGATGGAGGGACCCCAACACTATGGGCCATCCTTTGCAATGAATCATACATCCAGTGGGTCATTTAGCACATGGGACCATAAAAAATGTAAATCTATAGTGGAGATCTATTCCCCACCGATATGGACGGTCTAGATGACCTTTTGCAATGAAATAAACATCATGATGGGGTCCATGGAGAATGGCCCCATCATGGAACGATCATGATGATCCAAGTGGTCCATCGGCCACATTTTAGGGTCCCAAGTGAGATCCACACCATTGATCGGTGGGCCTCACTTGGCCCATCATAAAAATAAGAAAAACTAGTATGATCTAGCACCCACCGTCCGATCTTCTTGCTCCTAGGAGTTCCTTGACACCTTAGCTTCAACTTTAATGGATGAGATGAAGAATGGAGGGTTGAGATGAGAGATTTTGGGATGAAGAGGTGGGCCACTTGGAGCTTAGGAGAGTTTGTAAAACTCCATACGTATGGAGCTTGGAAGTTTGCTTGGAGATTTGAAATGAGAAAGAGAGAAAGAGAGAGAGTGATGTAAGGGAGAGAGAGAGAGTGAAGGATGGATGGATGAATGATGGTTGTGTAAAAAAAGATTGACTTTTGAGGCTTTTGTGTAAGAGAGGTATGGGTGATGAAGACTTTTGTGGCTTTTTGTGTAAGAGAGGTATGATTTTGGGAGACTTTTATGGTTGCTTGGGAAAATAAAATAAAGTGATGTGTACTTGACATGTGATGGCTTGATGAATTGATTGATTGATGGGATTGATGTGATTGATGTGACACATCGTAGAGATTCTCTTGGGTTTCGCGACGCGCAGCGTTTTCTCGCACCGAACGTTGGCCCACATCTCTTGACCAGGGTATTCCCTCACCGCGCGAGTCATGGTATCGGAACCACGGCGACGGCGCGGTCGCTATGGTATTGGTCTCGGGTTGAGTCGACTCGGGTTGTCGGCACATGAATCAGGGTCGCGCGTCGATATCGGTTAAGGGTCGAAGTTGCCGAAATTCGACCGGTAAGACCGCGGAAGTCTACGGAAAGGTACGGACCAAGATACCAATCTTACACAGTGATACATGTATTTTTAAGCCACAGATGTATATATTATCCTGGGCAGAGCACGCATCATTTGGAGATTTATTTTGAATTATATATGTATTTAAGTCTTCCGCTTGCATTTCCTCAATATCCCTGAATTATGTCTGTTAATCTGGCTTGATCTATTTCATGTTTTATGCATTAATACAGACAACATACAATCATCATCAAATATGTTGCATAAGTGATGTTTTGGAACTCGGGAGCTGAGTTATACTCGACCCCCGAATTTCAGGGCATTATAAGGTATCAGAGCATGATTTGGATTAATCTGGACCTGGGTTAGGGTCACACAATGCATGTTGATGCCACTATAACGTAGGAGGGCGCGAGAACAATCTAGAAACAAAACTAGGACTCCCAGTTTGTCGTTCGGCAAAAGTTTATTGAAAATGATCGCCGAGATCAAGTCCGTGCACACTCCTGATCACACCCGGTGATCCGAAATTGCTTCTAGACCGTCAATTGACAGGTATAGACCGCATTTCATCCAATTCCAGCCATTAGATATCAGATTTGTTCTGAAATGACCCGAAACGGCTCAAATCGGAAGAGGGGGCCAAATGATCATGTTTTAGGGGGTTCTAAGGTGGGACCCTGACCTTTTTGGACCAAGGGGAGGGTGAGGACCTTGGCCATTTGGCGAGCCCTCACCAACTAGTCCAGGGGGTGGCAAGGGCCTCACTGGTCAGCGGGCTGAGCAGGCTGGGCCGCCCAAGCCGATGGAGTTTGGGGTGTAATGGGACCCCTTTATATAGGGTTCGACCCTCCATTCATTCCAAACCCTCTACTTCCTTTACAAAGTGACCCTCCAAGCTTTCTTTTTCCTCCAAACTTGTTGTCTTCTCTCTCAAAACTCCCTTCTAATCACTCCTTCCTTCATTTTTTGTTATTTCCATCATCCCTCCACTGTTCTCAATCATACCTAGCAGCTACTTCTTCCATTTTTCACGATTGGAGCTCTCAAGCTCTCATTCGAAGCCCCAAAACATGCCGGCCCCCAACCTCTCCTATCTTACCCTTTTCTCTCCTCTATTTTCCCTTTCTTTAACCCATTTCATTCCTCTTTTAGACCTAGATTCATGGGAACCCATTAGATCAGCCCTTTCTCTTCCCTCTCATCACTTTCCCATGGCGTTCATAGAGGTTATTGTAGACTTTTTCTCCTTTTCCTCCATCCTTTCGCTGATGGGAAAGAAACGTGCCCCTGTGGACGAGGTTAGGCCTAGTCGTCCCGCTCGTTCGAGGCGGCCAAGAGGAGCTACTGCGAGTTCAAGTGTTGGGAGAGAAATACATATGAAGTGGGATTTGGATCCCCAAGTGCCTTTTGGAAGGGCGTTATTGGCAGAGTTGGCTAATGGCGTGTATACGGATCGCAGGGTTCTTTTTGAAGCACATGTGGATGGGCAGCTCTTTGATGAGTATTTGTTGTTTGAGCGTATTGAAGCTGCCGGGTGGGGTCCGCTATTTGAAGGTGAGTCTCGTGCTAATGTGAGTACTGTCCATGCCTTTTATGCTCATATTCGGGACCTTACACTGGAGCCACTGCAGTTCAAGATCCCCTTTGGCGGAGATCGGGAAGCCATAATCGATGTTCGGTTAATAGCTCGACTACTGAACGTGCCACTTGGCGAGGTACATCTAAGTGCTAAGAATCTGAGCAGTGTTCGTGAGAGAGATCGCCACACCAGGTTTCTATGTGGTCATTTGTTTGAGTGGCAGCGTAACAAGAGCCTCCTAGTGACCCATATGTCGGGTGATTTTTTTCTGCTTCATCACATCTGTAAGTTCAATGCTTATCCCAGGTGGAGCAATCGCAGTGAATGCACGCATCTTGTCACGCCCCAAATCCAAAAATTGGATTCATAGGAATCCCGATTGCCGAATCCGGTGCCGACAGCCTCCGTAGTACCCCATTCTCAGCTCCTAGCGTCCATACGCCAGATTCCGATCCTGGGATCCTACAAGGAGGATTTTTTTTTTGTACATTTAACTCGTAATAAGTATAACCACAAGTATACCCAAATCATAAAGACAACATCATCATCACATATCCACTAATATAAGCTTTGGATACAATGCTGAAAGGGGAAATACATATGTCAAAATAAAATCAAGCTCCATAAGACAGCTGCACGCTCCATGCTCAACGCCACTGCAACCTAACATCACCTGCACGCATCTATCATGCATAAGCTTATAGAAAGCTTAGAGGTTGGTATAAGTGTGTGTACAAGGTAAGTGCCAAGTATTCAATACAATACCGGAAATGTTGGTAATCCATAAATCGTACAACATTAGAATAAGCAGAAATACAGACAAGATCATGAATTATCAGAGTAAACAGAATAAGTAAAAATACAGACAATTCCATGAGTCAATCAATATCAGAATGCGCAATATAGAACAGCTATGCAAATGAGGAGTCATAAAGAGCTAAATATCATATGTCGAGGATGCAATAAAATATGTAATTCCTAATGAGTTCAAGAATAGCGTCAGTCGTATCTAGACTATGCAAATGACGAAATAAAGTAACCCAAAATGCCATATACCGCAGATGTACTGCAATATACAGTGCGAATGGAATGACCATGCTGGAGTGTGAAGTCGGGATGATAGTACGCAGTATCGTAGGATACAGGATCCACCACAAGGGACTTCTATCTAAACCAGTCTCATACCTAAATTTGGATAATCAGAATCAACGTGATAAACTCCTGATCTCAGGTTAGTCGTGCGCCCAACCAAACTCCTTGCCATAACGAAGGTACACAACAATTAGTTGCGCACCACTAGCCCGAGTGGATAGTGAATGAATGAATGAATGAGCATGCAACTCCTACTCAATAAGTCCACATATCAATATGGTTCCTCTCTGGGATCATCACCGGGGTTTAATACACTCCAAATGGTACTGCCGCTCTCCCTAGCTGCACAATCCAAGTGAGCATAAGAAACCTCACTATCCGCCTGACCAATAGTCTGCTAATGCCTATTCGCACGTCAATAGCAGACCCATTCCTCGAGCTGGTCAGACTCAGCCTAGCAATGCCCCCTACGCTCAGGCGAGTAAGGCCACACCCCCTCCCAACCGACCACGGTACAGTGGGAGATGAGGCCTCCTGATATTATGCACTCGGGCGCTCATGTATCCACTCGGTCTCGGCATTGGGGCGTCCTCTGGTACCAAGAGGGTTTTAGGGATTTTCACCCAGGGCCATCTATGGCAGCCTGATGCTCGAACCAAACATTTTCAGTGTCCCATCCGGCCATCCATGATATGCCTGTGGAGGCTACGACCCTGATATCGCTAGGGCATACAGTAATCATAATGCAAGATGCATGAGTCATACAATCCAGTCATACATCAATCCTGTGCATACCGTGCACTCATGTGATATAACCTCCGCCTATCAGGGGGTTTCATAACGACATACTCAATGACATATGCAATGATCAACCACATCTCATAACAAATATGCAGATGGTGCGTATGGGCATGTATCATGATGTTATGCTATCACATACTCATAGCCGGTATCAATAACCGGTATCAATAATCGACCTCGACAATGTGAACATTTAACCAACATTTCTCCCGAGGAATGACCCTCATAGATCCTAATATATAGTGGATCCATGGCCTCACATAAGGGCCAAATATGCAACACCGTGGACCTCACTCAAGATCTTAATACACATCACGATGGACCTTTCCCATGGGCCTAACATACATCACGATGGACTCCATCGCCTGACCCTCAAATGCATCACAATGGGCCTCATCACATAGACCTCATATTCATCACATTAGGCTTAAAACACAGGCTGAATATACATCACGATGGGCCTCAACTACGAGTCGCATGTACACCATATAGGTCTCGACAATCGGCCTCGACAATCGAAGTTGGCCTCGATACTTGGCCTCGACAATCGGGATCGATCGATAATCAAAGTCGGTAAATCAGTCACGTCAATCGAAAATCGAACGGTCATCAGAGTCGGTAAATTGGTTACATTGATCAGAATCAGCAACCGGTCATGGTAATCGAAATCGATCAATAATCAGAATCGACAAATCGATCACGTCAATCGAAATCAGCAATCAGTCACGACAATCGAAACTAATCGATAATCAAAATCTACAAATCGATCATGTCAATCAGAATAGGCAATCGGTCATAACAATCGAAACCAATCGATAATCAGAATCGGTAAATTGGTCATATCAGTCATAATTGGTAATCGACCTCGATCGATAATCGATAATCAGCAAACTGGTCATGTCAATCGAAATCGGCAACTAGTAATTGATCTCGACGCAAGGTGGGGTCCATAGATGACCGACAGATGATGGTTCAAGCAATATCAATGGGGCCCATTCGTTTGGGTTAACCCACTAAAGAATGGTGAAAATGGGCCTAACCAGGCCTAAGGGAAGGTCATAATGTGGACATTAAACTATCATTGCCCATCAATGTGGACATATAACCAACATTACTCCCAAGGAGTGGCCTTCATAGGGCCAAACATATAATGGGCCCATGGCCTTACATAGGGACCTAATGTACAACACCATGGCCACAAATATACATCACAGGTCAGTCTTGCTGAATGGGCCACGAATACATCGCAATAGGCCACATCATTTGGGCTAGAATACATCACAATGGAGCACAACATACGGGCTAAAAATAGACCACAATGGACACAACATATGGGTTGGAAATACATGACAGATGGGCCCTGCACATGGGCCCTAAATACATCTGAATGGGCCTCAAATATACATTAAGTAGATCGCATTAATGGGTCTCATATTGTAACGCCCTGGAAAAATCCGTACTTGGACTCGAGTACCAACTCGACCAGAAATCGCGTAGGATTAATTCCTTTAGAAAATAAGTGTAAGTTAGCTAGCACAACGCTAGAGTAGCTGGGAAATAGTCCCTGATCACTTTAAATACGTTCTACAAGACCCAAATCGAGTAGAACCAATGACGCTATAATACTCTAAAACCTCAGATCAAACTCTAAGCAGGTTTGTTCTCTGGACCTCTTTGAAACTTTGTTTTGGATCTAGACCGCGCGTCGAAAGTCTGAAACCTACAATCTTAGACTGTTAGAACCGCCTTGTTGGACTTGACAATCATTTCAAAAATCAAGTCCAACCAACATTCGTAGGCTATTTCATTGAGCCTGGACTGAAGAGAGTAAGAATAGGGTTAGATTTGGAATTTGAAATTCAAATCTGGCACACGACTTGACACGTCAGTATTAAGCATTCTGACCGTCAGAATTCAGCCAAATTACACCCTCGGATCAGGAAAAATTTCTATTTCATATCATGAGACTTGTAGGCCTGATCTACGTGCGGTGACCGCTGAACTGAAACTGGACCGCCACGTGAGATCTACGAACACTGATGGTCTGAAAACGGAATGTGAACAACATCCGACATGTACGAACTTAAGTCTGATCGCGTTCGACCAGGGGACCACCAGAAATGTCCTTTTGGACCGAAACAGCCCCGATTTGGATATAACTTAAGTAAACATTATTCTCGAGCCTATTTTGGGCACATTTGGGCTTATAAAAGGGCTTGAAACCCTCACTCCTCTCTCCCATCCAAATTTGGGAAAAACCCTAGGTTGAGAGAGAGAAAAGGTGAGAGATTGTGAGAGAGTGGAGGAGAATTTCTTGCTGCTCGTGCCACCTGCTGCACGTGCTTAAGTCACGTGACTCAATCACTTTGCCGGTGATTTCTCCGCGTTTTTAGGTAACAAAATACCCTATATAGTTGCTGATTTGCTGATCCTTCATTTTCATAGCAAAGTGGCCGATAGATCTTATGTATTAGGTTCACTGTTCGCCGTAGACGAAGCGTATACGCTCCATTCGAGTTAACACACCTATAAGAGAAAAGGTACAGATTTTAGATGCTTTGATTGACTATTTGTTCATTCCCCAAGTGCAGGGTTGTGATGTAGTAATAACTCGGTAAGACCGAGGTCGAATCCCAAGGGACTGCAACTTGTACGTTATCTAAAACTAACTAGAACTAGAACTAGATTAAGATGAAATCTAAAATGAATGTAATTTGAGAAATAATGGTGAAATAATTATATAAACTTGAGAGAAATCAGAAGAAGGGAACTAGGGATTCAGAGGATCCACTTGTAGAGATCAGGGAGATCTTATGCATGTTTCATGGAAATTAACTGAACTGACATTGATCTAGTTTTCAAAGAGATGAAAGGTGTATGAATTAGAATGGATTCCATCACCAAACCATGCCTAAAAGACTATGGCAAACAACAGAATTAAACTAATTACCACCCAATCACATGTATGCAAGTTAGGAAGGGTACCGACATCCAACCATGCCCAGGAGACTATCGTGAACAACAGGGCTTCCTGACATCATAAACATTAAAGAGAACAGAAATATTCAAAGCCATTGCAGACCCATTGTAATTTCAGTCACAATATACCATTAAAAACCTAAAACATTCCCATAATAATTAACTAAAATCAACGTCAATTCATGAATTAAAATTAAAATAAAATCAAATCTCCCATCTCACTACAAGCTTCACCTCTTAGCCCTAGCTAGGAGGATTTAGCCTGCCATGGATGGGCTCAATCCAAATAAATAAAGAGAAAAACAGAAGGAAAAGAAAAGGGAAAGAAAAAAAACCAAGCTCCTCTCTCTCTCCTCTGCCCACGTTGAAACCCAAGCTCGAGCCCTCTATTCTTCCTCCCAAGACCTTGAATGAATGCTCCCCACGTTCAAAAACCTCATTTTATAGCTGCTGGAAGGCTGGAGTCAATGACAGAGTTGTAGCAGGACACGGAGTGCAATTTTCGCAGCCAAGTTCGGTACCATGAAACACGCCACTTTCCTCGCTCAAATTTTAAAGAAACACCGTCCCTTAGTACTTTCTCGGGTCCTCTACATGATAGACGGTTCAGATCTGCCATATGATCAAAGATGGTGGGCCAAAACTGTCCGGAAAAGTCAGTTTTTGCGGATGTGCGAAACCTTTCGCACCATTTCGCTGTTGTGGTCGGTGGGCCCCACAAAAGCATTTTCTGGAAAATCCACCCCATCCATTGGATTTAGAACAAAATTTCAGTCAAGAATAGGTGGTTTTGAACGTCCATTGACGTGGCCCAGAGAAGAAATCACAAAAAGATCAATTTTGAACGCTACCGAGCGGCCCTTTTGTGGCCTCTGTATCTCACACGTGTGCATGCATGGGTGAAAAGTGACAACATGGTTTTGTAGTGCTCGTAGCTGTCTACACGGTGGACGGTTTGGATTGAGCTTATGGGGCACGTGTGGGGCCCACAGTCGATCGCAAAAACGACCAGCGGCCGTGCATGACGCGGTGCTAAAGCTAAATTTTCTTCCGCTGTGATGATCGGTGGGGTCCACTTAGCTTTCTTTTCGAAAATTCACACCGTCCATTGGCTTCAGGATGAAAAACCAGCCAGGAAGGGCGAGTTTATTTCGTTTTTGGTGTGGCCCACGAAAATCTTGATTCCGCCGTCCATCTTCCTTTTAACAGTTTAAAAATCCATCTTTGCAGTCTTTTGAAATTCTGCTACCTAGGCATGCATTATTGCTACCCCATAGGACAACTGAACGGTTCTGATCATCAATTAATATGGTGAGTGGGACCCACAGCTGAGAAACGACCGGCTCTTTTCCGGACGCTGTTTAAAAACAGAAGTTTCTGTTTTGTTGCTGGAGACGTCGGTCAAACCGACTTGGAAAAATACATGTGGTTTGGTGTGGCGCGGCTACACATGTGCTCAATGCACACGCCACACAAACGGGGCCCCATTATGATGTTCTTCAAAAATTCAATCCGTCCATCTTGTTTCTAATATTATTTTGACCGTTAATAAGAATTTTGAGTCAGTTCCAGATATCAGGTGGGCCCAGAATCAACGGTTTATGGGCTGATCTGTCAGTTGGGGCACTTCCCGAAATCTTCAATGGCTGAAATTTTATATGTACGGTTAATTTATGGTCCTCAGGCGACGTATGAAGTTTCGAGCCGAACGGATGGTGGGAACCTCGTGATCTTGCATTCTAGACGTCCTTCAGGCCACTTGAGCTTCAATTTCTAACTTTTCTCGGATTTCTGACCGTGTATATTTGTCAATCTTGGTCCCCTGGAGTGTGTCCCTTGCCTTTGGCGTCATCAGATTGTTAAATCTCAACTTTTAACGTCCTTTTTCCATCCATGCTCATAAAATCACTTTGCCACACAAGAATGAGAAAACGAGCCATTAGACAACATTATATTCATAAATCCAGACAATATCTGGGGTCTAATATGCAATATTTGACCCTCAACACAACCCCCAACCAGCATTTTGCTAGTCCTGAGCAAAGTATGCGAAAAATAAGTTGAGAATTATAGGAGAACTTTTTATGAAATAGAGTGAGATTTTGACAAAATACGAGAAATTTAATATCCATGAATGTTAGAAATTGATCTCTCCTGAGCTCAAGCGCACCGTAGACTTCATTATCAAGTGTAAAGCATTAATCCATCAATTAGAAAAATTTTAAACATTGAGATTCATGGATGTATAGTGTAATCTCAGCTAATCACATTAAGATTGAATTTGTTATTTCAAGATCTCATTGGTAACCAGCAAGAAAATTCATGATAACCAAACTTGCCTCATAAATTCCATCTTTTGATCTTTTCAACTTTTTATTTTTTCATTAATAGTCATGCCAAAAAGAGGAATC
Organism: Magnolia kwangsiensis; assembly: GCA_037074715.1. NCBI lineage: Eukaryota > Viridiplantae > Streptophyta > Magnoliopsida > Magnoliales > Magnoliaceae > Magnolia > Magnolia kwangsiensis. The sequence goes on from CM073571.1 coordinate 147,716,989, forward strand.
AAATCCTTACCAATAGGGAGCAAACCTATGGCAAAAGACTAATTACCTAATAATTTTTTTTTTTGAATGTTTAACCTTGGGGAATCAAACCTTCACCTGTAGGGAGCAAACCCATGGTGAAGATTAATTGCCCAACCTGTTCAATTTTTATACCCTGATGGCAAGATATTTCAGACTGGTTCCTTTCGTGCTTAGTGATTACCAAGTTAATCCTTCGATATGGAACTGAAATCTTAATGTGTAAGCAAGACGTGTCCTGAAATCATGATTCAATCAATGTTTACAACTTCTAATCATGGATTAATAATTCACTTAACTATGAAATCTAACAGATACGGAATCCAAGAGTCATAAATCCACCATTATGTACCTTGAAAATCTAAATTAGGGATATCTGTCAAAATCACTTCGAATTTGTAGAAATTTGCAGAAAAAAATAAAAAAAATTTCACAATTTTTTGCTCAAGACCAAGAAAATACTGATTAGGAAACCTAATCTCCCACCCCCAACCTAAAATCTACATTGTCCTCAATGTAAAAGATATGAGCATGTAATGCACATGGGACAACGAAAGAAAATGAGAAGTGATGAGAAGATAGTACCTGAATAACGAATCAAGAGAGTTTCCAATAGATCACGGCATGGAAGCTTGTCAGCATGAGAAAGAAAGCAGAATAAAAATAACAAAAATAAAATCCCACCTATACCATTTTCGCAGGTGCTCTCGATTGCATTTAGCGTATGCAACAAGCCTTTAAACCCCTAGGTTACCCCTAGTGGACGAGTTGTAGTCTCGTGAGGGTTTGCAGTAATGTTACCCATAAACATTAAACTAACTAACCTATGAAAGCGACTATCCTAAACCTATGGAAGCGATAAACCTACCTATACCTCCATCAGACTAGGAGATCAGTCCTGGTAAACAGGAGCAATCAGAGGCATGGACATGTCCTCTGAATCAAATGTCTCAACAAATGACTTTAATCGATGTCCATTAACTTTAAACTTCTTGCCATTGTCGGGATCTCTTGTCTCGACGGCCCCATGAGGATAAGCAGTAACAACAATGTAAGGGCCGGTCCAACGAGATCGAAGCTTACCCGGAAAGAAATGTAGTCGAGAGTCATACAAGAGGACTTTCTGACCTGGCGTGAATGATTTCCGTAGAATATGTTGATCATGAAACGCCTTCATCCTGTCCTTGTAAATTCTTGAGTTTTCGTACGCATCGTTTCGAATTTCTTCAAGTTCATTTAACTGAAGTTTGCGTAGCGAGCCAGCGTTGTCCAGATTGAAATTCAGATTTTTGATCGCCCAGTATGCTTTATGTTCCAATTCCACAGGCAAGTGACAGGCTTTCCCATAAACAAGTCTAAAGGGAGATGTTCCAATAGGAGTTTTGAAAGCAGTACGGTACGCCCATAAGGCATCGGTCAATCGGATTGACCAGTCCTTACGATCAGGGTTAACCATTTTCTCTAGGATATGTTTGATCTCCCTATTGGAAATCTCAGCTTGTCCACTTGTCTGTGGATGGTATGGGGTGCTCACCTTATGAGAGATACTGTATTTCTTCATTAAGCTCTCAAATGGTCTATTGCAGAAGTGTGAGCCCCCGTCACTAATGATGGCTCGAGGTGTTCCGAACCGTGACAGGATATTTTCTTTCAAAAATTTAATGACCGTGCGATGGTCATTTTTGCGGCACGGAATTGCTTCGACCCATTTAGTGACATAGTCTACGGCGAGCAAAATATACAGATATCCAAATGATTGGGGGAATGGTCCCATGAAATCAATGTCCCAACAATCAAATGCTTCTATAATAAGGATGGGATTCAAGGGCATCATATTTCGACGGGACAATGCTCCCAATTTCTGACAACGCTCACAAGCCTTGCAAAACTCATGAGTGTCCCTGAACATAGTGGGCCAGTAGAAGCCACACTGTAAAATCTTGGTCGTGGTCTTTTTAGCAGAAAAGTGACCACCACAGGCCTGTGAGTGACAGAAGGAGATGACACTCTGATGTTCATCGTCTGGTATGCATCTCCTTAAGATTTGGTCTGGGAAATATTTAAACAAATATGGATCGTCCCAAAAAAAGTTACGCACCTTGGTAAAAAATTTCTTCTTATCTTGTGACGTCCAGTGTGTCGGTATGGCACCTATAGCAAGATAATTAGCAATATCAGCGAACCAAGGTGAATGGGAGACTCTAAACAGTTGTTCATCAGGGAACATGTCATTGATATGGGTCGCCTCAAGGGAATCAGAGGTATTAAGGCGAGAAAGATGATCGGCCACTACGTTCTCTACTCCCTTTTTATCTTTGATTTCCAAATCAAATTCTTGGAGTAGAAGGATCCATCGTATCAAGCGAGGCTTAGAATCATTCTTAGAAAGAAGATACTTAAGGGCCGCATGATCTGTGTAGACGATGATCTTGGATCCGATCAAGTAGGACCTAAATTTGTCCAAGGTGAACACTACGGCCAAGAGTTCCTTTTCCGTAGTCAAGTAGTTCACTTGGGCAGGATTTAGAGTCCTACTTGCGTAGTGAATAACGTAAGGCCGCTTATCTTTTCTCTGGCCTAGAACCGCTCCAAGAGCATAATCAGAGGCGTCGCACATAAGTTCAAAAGGAAGACTCCAGTCAGGTGGCTGCATGATAGGTGCAGTGGTTAACATGCCCTTAAGCTTAGTGAAAGCTTCTTGGCACTGCTCAGTCCACTCATATGGTGTATCCTTTTGAAGAAGATTACATAAAGGATGAGAGAGGAGACTAAAGTCCTTTATGAATCGTCTGTAAAAGCCTGCGTGTCCTAAGAAGGATCGCACATCTCTGATGTTCTTGGGTGGAGGTAGGTTAGAGATAAGATCGATTTTTGCCTTATCTACCTCGATTCCTTTGCACGAGATGATATGCCCAAGGACAATTCCCTTTTGAACCATAAAATGGCACTTCTCCCAGTTAAGTATCAAATTTTTTTCTTCACATCTTTTCAGCACACATTTAAGACTTGCTAAGCATTCGCTGAAAGATGAACCAAAAAAAGAGAAGTCGTCCATGAAGACCTCTAGATATTTCCCCACCATGTCAGAAAAGATACTCGTCATGCATCGCTGAAAGGTGGCAGGGGCATTACATAACCCGAATGACATCCTTCTGTAAGCAAAGGTGCCATAGGGACATGTAAATGTGGTCTTTTCCTGATCCTCAGGGGCGATTTCAATCTGATTATAACCTGAATACCCGTCAAGGAAACAATAATAGGAATGACCAGCTAGCCTTTCCAGGATTTGATTAATGAAGGGCAAAGGAAAGTGGTCTTTCCTTGTGACGGTATTCAGCTTCTGTAGTCAATGCACATTCTCCAACCAGTAGTAACTCTGGTCGGCACGAGTTCATTATTGACATTGGCTACGATGGTGATCCCGGACTTCTTAGGAACTACCTGAGTTGGACTCACCCATTGACTATCAGATATGGGGTAAATGATCCCCACTTCCAATAGTTTGAGAACCTCGGCCTTAACCACTTCCTTCATGTTTGGATTTAGTCTACGTTGTGATTGCCGAACAGCCTTTGCATTGTCCTCAAGATATATACGGTGAGTACAAATCGATGGGTTAATTCCCTTGAGGTCCGCTATCGTCCATCCAAGAGCTCCCTTATGCTCAATGAGAGTAGATATCAGCATACTCTCCTGTTCTTTCTCTAGGTGAGCAGAGATCACCACCGGATATGTCTCATCTTGACCTAAATAGACATATTTTAAATCAGAGGGCAAAGGTTTTAGGTCAAGCTTCGGTGGCTTAAGGTTAGACGGTAGAGGCACTACATAAGTTTGGGGCAATTCTTCAATGTGTGGCCTCCACCGGTTAACTTCAAGTACCGGTGCAGTATCAAGCATGGCACACGTCTCCCTAATTATATCATCATCAAGATCATGGGAGTGGGTCAGGAACGTCTCTAGAAGATCAGAGGATAAGGTGAGAGGCGTTCTATCTTCCACAAAAGAATCAATCATATTAACATCATGGAAATCGTCATCATCCTCTGAGTTGCTGCCGTTATTGAAAAAGATATTCGATTCCAATGTCAAATTTCTGAAGGACATAGTCATGACACCATTCTTGCAATTGATAATTGCATTTGAAGTGGACAGGAATGGGCGACCAAGAATGACGGGAATCTGAGTGCTCGTGTCATTGATGGGTTCGGTGTCCAAGATGATAAAATCAACAGGGTAGTAGAATCTATCCACCTGGACCAACACATCCTCGATGATCCCTCTTGGTATACGAACAGAACGATCAGCAAGTTGTAGTGTGGTTCGAGTGGGTTTTAATTCACCCAAACCTAACTGTTGGTATACCGAATAGGGAATCAGATTGATGCTCGCTCCTAAGTCAAGAAGTGCGTGATCAATTCGATAGTTCCCGATTACACATGATATGGTTGGGCAACCGGGATCTTTGAATTTTTACGGCACATCTTGTTTTAGGATGGCACTCACTTTCTCAGTCAAGGAGATCTTCTTTTGAACATTTTTTCATCATTTGGTAGTGCATAAATCCTTTAGAAATTTAGCATATGAAGGAGTCTGTTTTACAACGTCAAGCAGAGGAATGTTGACTTTCACTTGTTTCAACACCTCTAGGATATCCTGAGAGTTAGATAAACGTTTTGGTTCAACCAACCATTGGGGAAACGGAGCAACTGGCTTTTCTAGAGGTTCCGGTTCAAATTTTTGTGGGGCGTCACTAGATCCATCATTGTTGTCCTCTTCTGGTTCTTGAGGCTTTTTAGGCCTAACCGGAAGGGTTTTATCAATAACCTTCCCACTCCTAAGAGTGGTGATGGATTTAGCGTGCCCCATTTGATTTGAAGAGCTGGGATCACCTGTCTCGTATTGCGGTTTCGGATAGGGAGTGATTGTGCAGGGAGCATCCCTTTTTCCATAGCCGTCATACGTGAATCTATTTTTTGCATAAAATCTAAAATTCATTGCATTGTCCGCGCCAGCTCTTGTATGGAAATTTGAACCGATTCTTCTTGAGGTTTCCCCTGATTTGGATTTTGATTGAAGAAACCTTGAGGGGTAGCAGTTTGTCCGTTCCTCCAACTAAAATTCGGATGATTTTTTCAGCCAGGATTGTATGTATTAAAGGGTGGTCCATTGAAAGGTCTTTGATAGTTATTTACGGCATTAGATTGTTCATTCAATACATCTCGAAAGGCAGGTATTGAAGGACAATTTCAGTAGTATGAATGTTGCAATCACAGATGCCGCAAACACTTTCATTAACCTTTTCCTTCCTTCCTTCCATGGCCTCAAATTTTCTGGTGAGATTGGCCACCTTAGCGTTAAGATCATTATCCTCTTTCAGGAGATATATTCCTCCTTTTTCCCTTGAATGAGTCGGCCTAGACGTGGTGTTCGTTCTTGGGTAATAGTCCCATGATTGTGTTTTTTTCGCGAGACTATCGAGGTAATCCCATACCTCGTCGACATTTTTATTAATAAAATCTCCGTTACACATTGTCTCGACCATTTGGCGCATGGAAGATGTTAGCCCATCATAGAAAAAATTCGTAATGCGCCATATTTCAAAGCCATGTTGTGGGCATGCATTAACCAGATCCTTGAACCTTTCCCAACATTGGAAGAATGTTTCATCTTCCTTTTGGGCAAAGTTCATGATTGCTCTCCTGAGGGTAATTGTCTTATGATGTGGGAAAAATTTCTTTATAAATTCCCTCTGCAAATCATTCCATGTGCCAATGGACCTAGGACGCAGTGAATGTAACCACGTCTTGGCTTTTTCTTTCAAGGAAAATGGAAAGAGTTTCAGCCTAATAGTATCCTCAGATACATTAGGAAAGTATAAGGTGCCTATGATTTCATCGAACTCTTTCAGATGCAAATATGGTTCTTCAGACTCAAGCCCATGGAACTTAGGAAGGAGTTGGATAACCCCTGGCTTGATGTCCATATGTCCTGTATTCTCAGGAAAAATCATGCATGAGGGCGTACTCACCCCCGCCGGTTGTAAATAATCTCATAAAGTACGAGGCGGGGGTGCCTGATGCACCTCATTCTCATCATGTACTTCTTCAACCCTTGGTTGGGGTAGTGCTTGAGGTTGATTTTCAGCCATAACGTCTTCTAACTCAGGAGAATTCAAGTGGTGTCTAGTCCTGCGATGGACAGTCAACCCCTCAACTAATTCACCTTCAATCACGAGACGTCGAGTGTTGTCACGTGCCCAATGGGGCATAAAAACCACTCAGTCCTCAAATTCTAACTTAAACCTAAGAGAAAAAAAGAAGAAATCTAGAAAAAGGGAAAGATGGAAAGAAGTTACCAAATTTGGAGGCCTAGGTTAAGAATCTGCAAAACAAAACAAAATAAGTTAGTTTCTAAAAGTAGAAATTCCTAATAAAAAGTAAACTAATTTCTAGGAAAAAGAAGAAATTCCAAAGAAAGAAGAATTAGAAAGAGCTTACTAAATTAGAAGCTTCCTACAAAACAGAAAAATTGAGTTAGTTCTAAAAATCAGATAGAAGGAAGAATAGAAAGTTTCTAAAGTTAAGAAAATTTTCTAATAAGGAAAATAACTAAGCTTCTAAACCTAGAATTAAAAATTTCTAAAAAGAAAATCTAATCCTAAAACTAATTAATTTCAGAAAAACGTAGCCGACAGTCCCCAACAACGGCGCCAAAAACTTGTTCACTCCCCAAGTGCAGGGTTGTGATGTAATAATAACTCGGTAAGACCGAGGTCGAATCCCAAGGGACTGCAACTTGTACGTTATCTAAAACTAACCAGAACTAGAACTAGATTAAGATGAAATCTAAACTGAATGTAATTTGAGAAATAATGGTGAAATAATTATATAAACTTGAGAGAAATCAGAAGAAGGGAACTAGGGATTCAGAGGATCCACTTGTAGAGATTAGGGAGATCTTATGCATGTTTCATGGAAATTAACTGAACTGACATTGATCTAGTTTTCAAAGAGATGAAAGGTGTATGAATTAGAATGGATTCCATCACCAAACCATGCCCAAAAGACTATGGCAAACAACAGAATTAAACTAATTACCACCCAATCACATGTATGCAAGTTAGGAAGGGTACCGACATCCAACCATGCCCAGGAGACTATCGTGAACAACAGGGCTTCCTGACATCATAAACATTAAAGAGAACAGAAATATTCAAAGCCATTGCAGACCCATTGTAATTTCAGTCACAATATACCATTAAAAACCTAAAACATTCCCATAATAATTAACTAAAATCAACGTCAATTCATGAATTAAAATTAAAATAAAATCAAATCTCCCATCTCACTACAAGCTTCACCTCTTAGCCCTAGCTAGGAGGATTTAGCCTGCCATGGATGGGCTCAATCCAAATAAATAAAGAGAAAAAGAAAAGGAAAAGAAAAGGGAAAGAAAAAAAACCAAGCTCCTCTCTCTCTCCTCTGCCCACGTTGAAACCCAAGCTCGAGCCCTCTATTCTTCCTCCCAAGACCTTGAATGAATGCTCCCCACGTCCAAAAACCTCATTTTATAGCTGCTGGAAGGCTGGAGTCAGTGACAGAGTTGTAGCAGGACACGGAGTGTAATTTTTGCAGCCAAGTTCGGTACCATGAAACACGTCACTTTCCTCGCTCAAATTTCAAAGAAACACCGTCCCTTAGTACTTTCTCGGGTCCTCTACATGATAGACGGTTCAGATCTGCCATATGATCAAAGATAGTGGGCCAAAACTGTCCGGAAAAGTCAGTTTTCGAGGATGTGCGAAACCTTTTGCACCATTTCGCTATTGTGGTCGGTGGGCCCCACAGAAGAATTTTCTGGAAAATCCACCTCATCCATTGGATTCAGAACGAAATTTCAGTCAAGAATAGGTGGTTTTGAACGTCCATTGACGTGGCCCAGAGAAGAAATCACAAAAAAATCAGTTTTGAACGCTACCGAGCGGCCCTTTTGTGGCCTCTGTATCTCACACGTGTGCATGCATGGGTGAAAAGTGACAACATGGTTTTGTAGTGCTCGCAGCTGTCTACACGGTGGACGGTTTGGATTGAGCTTATGGGGCACGTGTGGGGCCCACAGTCGATCACAAAAATGGCCAGCGGCCGTGCATGACGCGGTGCGAAAGCGAAATTTTCTTGCGCTGTGATGATCGGTGGGGTCCACTTAGCTTTCTTTTCGAAAATCCACACCGTCCATTGGCTTCAGGACGAAAAACCAGCCAGGAAGGGCGAGTTTATTTCATTTTTGGTGTGGCCCATGAAAATCTTGATTCCGCCGTCCATCTTCCTTTTAACGGTTTAAAAATCCATCTTTGCAGTCTTTTGAAATTCTGCTACCTAGGCATGCATTATTGCTACCCCATAGGACAACTGAACGGTTCTGATCATCAATTAATATGGTGAGTGGGACCCACAGCTGAGAAACGACTGGCTCTTTTCCGGACGCTGTTTAAAAACAGAAGTTTCTGTTTTGTTGCTGAAGACGTCGGTCAAACCGACTTGGAAAAATACATGTGGTTTGGTGTGGCGCGGCTACACATGTGCTCAATGCACACGCCACACAAACGGGCCCCCATTATGATGTTCTTCAAAAATCCAATCCGTCCATCTTGTTTCTAATATTATTTTGACCGTTGATAAGAATTTTGAGTCAGTTCCAGATATCAGGTGGGCCCAGCATCAACGGTTTATGGGCTGATCTGTCAGTTGGGGCACTTCCCGAAATCTTCAATGGCTGAAATTTTATATGTACGGTTAATTTATGGTCCTCAGGCGACGTATGCAGTTTCGAGCCGAACGGATGGTGGGAACCTCGTGATCTTGCATTCTGGACGTCCTTCAGGCCACTTGAGCTTCAATTTCTAACTGTTCTCGGATTTTTGACCGTGTATATTTGTCAATCTTGGTCCCCTGGAGTGTGTCCCTTGCCTTTGGCGTCATCAGATCGTTAAATCTCAACTTTTAACGTCCTTTTTCCATCCATGCTCATAAAATCACTTTGCCACACAAGAATGAGAAAACGAGCCATTAGACAGCATTATATTCGTAAATCCAGACAATATCTGGGGTCTAATATGCAATATTTGACCCTCAACACTATTTCCAACGCTTTCAATGTCGTTTAATAGTAGATTATCGACGGCAACGCCGTTTGACATGTACAACATGCTATCCATTTCCTGTTTCGTAAATAGACGAAGAATATGAGATTTAGGGCATTTTAGTCATTTTTAGGAAATACAGTTTTCATCCATAATTTGCTGATGTGATTAACATGGCTTCTTGTCGCATTAGGATAATAGGAATGCATGCATAATTAGTTTGGCGAAGAGATTCACCTAAATGTACACTTTGAGTCGACATACTATATATAGACTTAAGTGTGTAGTTTAAGTGTTTATATAAATGCTTGTATTAGTATGTATTGAATTAAATGGTGTTATGAATTAGTTTGAGATTGATTTCTCAATTAATATGCTGATGTAAATGATTTCCTACATGTTATCTATATGCATGATTTCATTATATGTATGAAATGCATGTGCTTGATGATTCACTTAAGTTGTATGTTATAACATGTGTTAACATGCTCACATTATTGTATTTCATTTCCAATACTCTTACATGATTACTGATGTGGATCCATAATTGTTTGGGACTATACCTAGTCCAGGCAGTCGGTAACTGAGTAAATTCGTGGTTACCTTATCTTAGCCACGAACGACACGTTGATGAACGCGAGCCGTGTTTTGGAGTTGGCGATAGTGGTTAGGCCACAAGAAGTGTTTTACGCACTTCATGTCGTTCGACTTGAGATGTGCTCGTGCTAGTCGAGCCCGTCAAGTAACCCGACTGGCCGTTGTATGTTCACCCTGTATGAGTCATAACTGCTTGAACCTAGGGTACTGAACTTATCATTGTAAACCCTGTTAACCATGGTACCTTGATCCACGAAGACTCATGAGCCGGGCATGGTGGTATGGGACACCGTGGTCGAGCTGTCGGCCTACGCTGGGGCCACAAACCTCCCCGTAGTGACCAGTGAGCACCTATGTCTCGTGAATAGATTATGGTGGTATGAGACACTATATTCTTGCTGTCAGCCTACACTGATCAGGCGACGAGTCCTTTGTAGTTATCGTGAGCGTATTCTAAGTCTACGAGAGGCGACGACCCTTCCGTAGCAGTGAGAGTACAGTAGGCCTGTATTGATAAGGTGATGAGGGAGCGGTGCAACGAGTGCGAGCAACAGCCCTAGCAGCCCTTGCAGCGACCTACAAAATATACATCGTATGAGATTACTAGGAGTGACGACCCTAGACAGGATCTGTGTTGGGATTGATATAAGGGAAGTACCCTAGTTTCCCAATCCTGCTGTTTGAATGGACTAATAATAACTCGGCAATCATATCACTATCACATTACATGTGCCTGGAAGATGTGGAGCACTGAGCGGTACACAAGCATGCCGCGGACGCAGATGGTACCGTATGAGGGAGAATGTCGGTGAGGGCATCCATCATGTCATGTCATATTGCATTAACAACAGTATAAGGAATGTTTGATTTACTGCTTTACTATTATCGCATGATTGATTTGAGAACATGTTAATCCTTGCTCTATTATTCCACTGAGTTAGCTACTCATTCCCACGTTACGGGATGATGTTTGCAATATCCACCAGACCCTGTCTTAAATGCAGGTGAGGTAGCGATCCAGGAGGCAGAGCCGGACTATGATGAGGACCAGGACGAGTTCTCATATATGCAGTACCACGGCGGCTTTGCTTAGGTGGCCTGGGTTGACGGGACTTCTCAGTGGGACTCTTTTTGGACATTTAATTTTGTTTATTTACATGTATATGAGACTCAGAGATGTATTCATACTTTAGTGACAGTCGAGATTTACTTTATTTTCCATACAGTGATATATATATTCTTTAGTCTTCTGCTTGCTTTTATCACTGATCTGGAGTATGAATTGCAGTTTTGGTATATTTTTACTCATGTGAATACTTTAACTCAGATAACATTGAATCATAATCATTTTTGTTGCATAAGTGACGGTCTGGAACTCGGGAGTTGAGTTTATACCAATTTTTAGAGTGTTACAAGTTGGTATCAGAGCATGAATGAGATTATACCGGGCCTGGGTTATGGTCACGCGACGTACGATGTAGCTTCCTTTGACTTAGGTGGGTGCGAGAAAGGTCTAGAAACACTTATAGGATCACAGATTCACCAATAGGCGAAGTCTATTCATATTGATCGCGCGATCGAGTCCGTAACGTATATAGGGTCGCGTGAAGCGACCTGAGTGGCTCTTAGATTGTAGGTAGGTGGGTTGAGATATTCTTTGAATGATTCTAAACCCATAAATGTGAATCCTTGGGCTGTGGGACAACCGCAACCCTTGCATTCAATCGCTAGGGCTTAAAAACCCCGTTTCACCTAAAATCTTCAAAATTCTTCCTCTCACTACTCCATTCTTTAATTCTTTCATATTCTTTTCATATTAGGCATTGATCCTAATGTAAAAATGATATAATATCATACTTTGATAAAATTTTACAGTGAATAGTAAAATTTTATGAGAACTGGCTATTAAGCCATTCTAAGTTTGTGATATTTAGCAACTAATGAGCTAGATGGATGTATTAGCTCCTTCTACCCCAAAATCATATGCTGCATGATAGGGGAATGCATTCAGGTTTATAGATTGGCCCCGAAAAGCCCTGAATGTATTTTTGGGCCTCCATAGGGCAATCTACAATGAACTAAGGTGGGGCCCATACATTTTTGGGGTCCCTGGACCAGGGGGGATCAGACCCATGTGGTCCCACCGGCCACTTAGAGAGATGGCCGGCGATGCCATCGCCGATCCGGCGATGCATCGCGTCCGATGGGGCCCACTTGATGCAAAATTCCGTGCGTGGGGGTATTTTGGGTAATACACCCCCCCATGTATGGCTCATCCATAGAAAACCCCTAAATGGGGTACTTCCTTCACAATAGCCCCCTTCCCTAGCTCTATTTACATTTTCTTGCTGCCCTATCTCAAGACCGTGGTTCCAAATCACTCCCAAACCCATTCTTTGCTGAAAACGACCCCACTCCATCACTCCATTGCAGTTTGCAACTCTTCCTCTTACAAATCTCATCCGTTGGAGCTCCTACAACCTCCAAAATGAGCTAAAATCGTGAGGAGCTCCATTTCCCTTTTTCATTCTCTTTTCTTTCTAAAAATCTATCTTAGGGGAGCTTGAAGCATCCCTCTACAACGCCTAGATCTCCCTTTTTCAGTTTGGGCAGCCATTTCTTTACATTTCCCCCATTTTCCATGGCTTTTGTTGAAGCCATTTTGGGTTTTTTCTCTCTCCACCATCCTCTCTTTGATGGAAAAGAGAAAGACCGCAGCGAATGAGGCTAGGCCTAGTCACCCTGCACAATCAAGAAGACCAAGGGGTGGCGCCGCTAGCTCAAGCGCAGACGCAAGTCCAAGCACAGCCCGAGAGTTCCATACAAAGTGGGATTTGGATCCCCATACTCAACTTGGGCGAGTGATTTTAGCAGAGATGCCTCACTGCGAATACACTGACCGTAAGGTGTTGTTTGAGGCGGACGTGGAAGGATGACTCTTCGGTGAATTCCTGTTATTCGAGCGCATTGAAGCTGCACATTGGGGTCCACTCTTTAAAGCTCGTGCTCGTGCTAATATGAGCACCGTTCATGCCTTCTACGCTCGTATCCAGAGTCCTACACTGGAGCCATAACAGTTCAAAATTCCTTTTGGTAGAGACCGGATGGCTACGATCAATGTTCGGTTGATAGCGCGACTTCTGAACGTGCGAAGAATTTGAGGAGTAGGAGTGAGCGAGATTGCCGTACCAGGTTTCTATGCAGTAAACTAGTTCCATGGCAGCCTAATAATAGCCTCAAGGCGTCTCACATGTCTGATGATTTACGCCTGCTGCACCACATTTGCACGTTCAACGTGTATCCCAGGTCGACAAATCGCATTGAATGTACGCACCTTATGGTTGATTTCTTGTATCAGGTGGCCCAGGGAGAAAATATGTGTATGGCCACTTTCATCTTACGACAGATTATCCTCATAGCGAAATCAAGAAGAATGTCTGAGTCGCTTCCTTTTAGCTGACTTATATGCAAGATCGCGCTTGAGTTTGCTTACAGACTTGGGCCAGAATTGCCAGTTCTGATTCACAGCATTGATGAGTCTACCATGGTCAAGATGAAGATCGGGTCTCAGTACCGTGAGACTTAGCTTGATGAGGATAGCGAGGACGATTTCGATGATGAAGAGGATCCAAGTGAGGGAGAACCTGGAGCAGAAGTTGAGGAAGAAGTCCAGGAAGAGGTAGAAGAGGAGGCTCAGGATACAGATGAGAGCCCTCCTCCTTCTGCTCAGGCTAATGGTGATGATCGCATTGCCCGAATTGAGGAGAGTCAGGTCGCCTTGCGAAGAGAAGTTCAAAAAATTCGGGCTGAGGTCGAGGATACCAAGGCCGTTATGAAGAGAAAATTCGGCAAGGTAACTCGCACCTTGAGGGCGATCTAGTGCTGCTTGCAGGATAAGGGTGCTCCTCCTCCGTCACCCGACTCAGACTAGCGATGAGATCTTTGATGTTGTTGTTAGTAGTTAGTCATTTCCTGCTTTAAGTTGTGTAAGTCTGTTAAGGCTAGTGTTTTACTTATGTTGCTGTTATAACTTTAACTGTCTTAGTTCCCATGTACTTCCTGTCATGATGCTTGTAAGGAGATATCCCTTGTATTGTGACAATTTTGATTAAATGAAATGCATGAAATACTTTTGACTCTTTGTGTGAATGATTGCAGTGTGGTTGTGCTATTGAGACTGACAAGGTTGCGCCCTATTTTGAATATAGGGAATACCGCCGAAGGCTACACGGAGCACAGCTCGGCTTACTTTGGGTGAGCCTATGGATCAGGCTCCTTCTCAGTCTGAAGCTCATGCGGACCCTGTTGTGGGCCCGATTCCTGAGACAACACGTGCGTCTCAGCCTACTACTGGTCCTGCAGTTGGACCACCGCCTTTCATACCACCCGTCAGAGAGCCATACCGCGCGTCTTCTTCGACGCAGTACATGCCACATCCTGCTCCACCTCCAGATAGATTTGAGCAGATGATGGCTATGATGCAGCAGCAGCAGCAGCTCCTGACTACTATTGTGGGGACTCTAGCCCAGGGTGAGAGTGTGCCTCCTCCTGCACCACCTGCGCATCCAATTGAGGATGCTGATACATATGCCCAGGATGAGGGCATGGTTCATCCTATACCACCTTCTTACCCTGCGGAGAATGTCGCAGACACACGGGGCTTGTTAGAGCGATTCCATCGCTTACGGCCTCCCACCTTTACGGGTTCTCATAGACCCGAGGAGGCCGAGTATTGGCTCGACCATGTGTCGAAGATACTGCGGATGCTACATTGTTCAGAGGCTGAGCAGGTCGAGTTGGCTATGTTCCTGTTCGAGCGAGAGGCCAGCTTATGGTGGGACAGTTTGTTGCGGACCGTTGCCGCCGATTATATATGGACCTGGGCAGCGTTCGAGTTTCGCTTCCATGAGAAATACTATCCCCAGAAGTACAGGCATGAGCGGGAGAATGAGTTTCTACGCCTCAGACAGGGAGGCATGACGGTCACTGGGCTAGAGTACAGGCATTTTTGTGTACTCCAGGAGTCGAGAGGAGCATGAGGAGCACTTGAACTTGGTCCTGGATACGCTCAGACAGCATCAGTTGTTCGCACAGTACAAGAAGTGCGACTTCTAGAAGCAGGAAGTGAAGTTCCTGGGACACGTGGTGTCTAAGGATGGCATGGCAGTTGACCTGTATAAGGTAGCTGCAATTTCTCGAAGATTGCGAGACCTTTATCTCAGTTGACACGGAAGGACGTGAAGTTTTCCTGGAATGACAAGACGGAGTCAGCTTTTCAGGAGCTGAGGGACAGACTTACGTCCGCCCCTGTGCTAGTATTTCCAGAGTAAGGGGTTAGGTACACTATATAGACTGACGCGTCTAGCGTTGGTCTGGGTTGTGTCCTTATGCAGAGGGACAGGGTAATATCGTATGCCTCGAGACAATTAAGGAAGCATGAGGAGAATTACCCTACACACGACCTAGAGTTGGCAGCCATCATATTCGCACTGAGACTCTAGAGACATTACCTCTATGGAGAGGAGTTCGAGCTCTTTTGCGACCACAAGAGCCTCAAGTACATATTCACTCAGCGAGACTTGAATATGAGGCAGCCGCGATGGATGGAGACTTTGAAGGACTTCAAGTTCGAAGTCTCTTACCATCTTGGGAAGGCGAACCTTGTGGCTGACGCGTTGAGCCGCAAGAAGGCGATAGAGTTTGTGGCTCCGCTGATGGTTGCTGAGTGGGATATGGTTGAGTTTTTACAAGACTTTGAGCAAAAACTCATTGTAGAGGAGCCATATGAGTTCATCGCACATGTACAGGTGCGATCTCAGATCGATGACCGGGTCATCGAGGCGTAGAGGGATGATGCGCATCTGACTGAGCTTCGAGAGCAGGCCAGTGATGATGCAGACACCGAGTGGCGAGTTGGCATGGATGGGGGCTTACGTTATCGTGGCAGCCTATGCGTCCCAGATGTCCCTGACTTGAGACGAGAGATTCTCGAGGCTGCGCATTGTACCAGACTCGCGATGCATTCAGGCAGTACGAAGATGTATCGCGACGTGAAGAGGACTCTTGTAGCCTATGCCGATCGCAGAGTGGAAGTGGGATTTCATTTTCATGGATTTTCAGGGCTGCCGAAGACGAGGAAGGGACATGATTCTATATGGGTGATCGTCGACCATCTGACGAAGTCGGCGCACTTCCTACCGATCAGAGTCACGAACTCTGCAAACGAGCTGGCTAGACTGTACATCAGAGAGATTGTGCATCTGCATGGAGTTCCGTTAGAGATCGTGTCGGACAGAGACACGCGGTTCAATTCTATTTTCTGAACTCGCATTCAGGAGACTATGGGTGTGAAGTTGAAGTTCAGTATGGCCTTCCACCCACAGACAGTGGACAGAAAGAGCGGGTAAACTAGATCTTAGAGGACATGTTGCGAGCCTGCGCATTGGACTTCAAGGACAGTTGGGATGACTGTCTTGCATATGCGGAGTTCACGTACAACAAAAGTTTTCAAGCGAGTATCGGTATGGCACCTTACGAGGCGTTGTATGGGCAACCTTGTCGCGCACCGCATTGCTGGGCAGAGATCAGTGAGCGTAGCTTGATTGGCCCAGAGTTAGTGCAGGCGACGTCAGAGAAGATTGATATTATTAGACGTCTGCTTCTCACAGCGCAGAGAAGACAGAAGAGTTATGCCGATACGAGACGGCGGCCACTAGAGTTCATAGTTAGGGATCATGTATTTTTGCGAGTTTCCCTTATGAAGGGAGTCCTTCGGTTCGGGAAGAAGGGGAAGCTATCACCGCGATTCATTGGTCCATTCCAGATCCAAGATCGTGTGGGAGCAGTGGCGTACCGTTTGGCCTTACCCATGCCTCTCCCGAGCGTTCACAACGTATTTCATGTTTCTATGCTGAAGAAATACGTTTCTGATCCTTCTCATATCATCAGATGGGAGCAAGTGCAGTTAGGAGAGGATGTTACATATATCCTGCGACTGACGCGTATCCTAGACAGGAAGGAGCAGGTACTGCGTAGCAAGGTGATTCCCCTTGTGAAGGTATTGTGTACGCATCACTCTGAGGAAGAGGCTACCTGGGAGACAGAAGCCGAGATCAGAAAGAATTACCCACAGCTTTTCGAGGAGTACGAAAAGGTACAAATTTCGAGGATAAAATTATTTGTTAAGGGGGGTAGATTGTAACGCCCTGGAAAAATCCGTACTTGGACTCGAGCACCAACTCGACCAGAAATCGCGTAGGATTAATTCTTTTAGAAAATAAGTGTAAGTTAGCTAGCGCAATGCTAGAGTAGCTGGGAAATAGTCCCTGATCACTTTAAATAAATTCTACAAGACCCAAATCGAGTAGAACCAATGACGCTATAATACTCTAAAACCTTGGATCAAACTCTAAGCAGGTTTGTTCTCTGGACCTCTTTGAAACTTTGTATTGGATCTAGACCGTGCGTCGAAAGTCCGATACCTACAATCTTAGACTGTTAGAACCGCCTTGTTGGACTTGACAATCATTTCAAAAATCAAGTCCAACCGACATTCGCAGGCTATTTCATTGAGCCTGGACTGAAGAGAGTAAGAATAGGGTTAGATTTGGAATTTGAAATTCAAATCTGGCACACGACTTGACGCGTCAGTATTAAGTATTCTGACCATTAGAATTCAGCCAAATTACACCTTCGGATCAGGAAAAATTTCTATTTCATATCATGAGACTTGTAGGCCTGATCTACGTGCGGTGACCGCTGAACTGAAACTGGACCACCACGTGTGATCTACGAACACTGATGGTCTGAAAACGGGATGTGAACGACATCCGACATGTACGAACTTAAGTCCGATCGCGTTTGGCCAGGAGACCACCAGAAATATCCTTTTGGACAGAAACAGCCCCGATTTGGATATAACTTAAGTAAACATTGTTCTCGAGCCTATTTTGGGCACATTTGGGCTTATAAAAGGGCTTGAAACCCACACTCCTCTCTCCCATCCGAATTTGGGAAAAACCCTAGGTTGAGAGAGAGAAAAGGTGAGAGATTGTGAGAGAGAGTGAAGGAGAATTTCTTGCTGCTTGTGCCACCTGCTGCACATGCTTAAGTCACGCGACTCAATCACTTTGCCGGTGATTTCTCCGCGTTTCTAGGTAAGAAAATACCCTATATAGTTGCTGATTTGCTGATCCTTCATTTACATAGCGAAGTGGCTGATAGATCTTGTGTATTATGTTCACAGTTCGCCGTAGACGAAGCGTATACGCTCCGTTCGAGTTAACACACCTATAAGAGAAAAGATGCAGATTTTAGACGCTTTGATTGACTGTTTTCAACGCTTTCAATGTCGTTTAATAGTAGATTATCGACGGTAACGCCATTTGACATGTACAACATGCTGTCCATTTCCTGTTTCGTAAATAGACGAAGAATATGAGATTTAGGGCATTTTAGTCATTTGTAGGAAATACTGTTTTTATCCATAATTTGATGATCTGATTAACATGGCTTCTTGTCGCATTAGGATACTAGGAATGCGTGCATAATTAGTTTGGCGAAGAGATTCACCTAAATGCTCACTTTGAGTCGACATACTATATGTAGACTTAAGTGTGTAGTTTAAGTGTTTGTATAAATACTTGTATTAGTATGTATTGAATTAAATGGTGTTATGAATTAGTTTGAGATTGATTTCTCAATTAATATGCTGATGTAAATGATTTCCTACATGTTAGCTATATGCATGATTTCATTATATGTATGAAATGCATGTGCTTGATGATTCACTTAAGTTGTATGTTATAACATGTGTTAACATGCTCACATTGTTGTATTTCATTTTCAATACTCTTACATGATTGCTGATGTGGATCCATAATTGTTTGGGACTATACCTAGTCCAGGCAGTCGGTAACTGAGTAAATTTGTGGTTGCCTTATCTTGCCCACGAACGACGCGTCGATGAACGCGAGTCGTGTTTTGGAGTTGACGGCAGTGGTTAGGCCACAAGAAGTATTTTACGCACTTCATGTCGTTCGACTTGAGATGCGCTCGTGCTAGTCGAGCCCGTCAAATAACCCAACTGGCCGTTGTATGTTCACCCTGTATGAGTCATAACTGTTTGAACCTAGGGTACTGAACTTACCATTGTAAACCCTGTTAACCATGGTACCTTGATCCACGAATACTCATGAGCCGGGCATGGTGGTATGGGACACCGTGGTCGAGCTGTCGGCCTACGCTGGGGCCACAAACCTCTCCGTAGTGACCAGTGAGCACCTATGTCTCGTGAGCAGATTATGGTGGTATGGGACACTATATTCTTGCTGTCGGCCTACACTGATCAGGCGACGAGTCCTTTGTAGTGACCGCGAGCGTATTCTGAGTTTACGGGAAGTGACGACCCTTCCGTAGCAGTGAGAGTACAGGAGGCCTCATTGATAAGGTGATGGGGGAGCGGTGCAACGAGTGTGAGCAACAGCCCTGACAACCCTTACAGCGACCTACAAAATATACATCGTATGAGATTACTAGGAGTGACGACCCTAGACAGGATCTGTGTTGGGATTGATATAAGGGAAGTACCTTAGTTTCACAATCCTGTTGTTTGAATGGACTAATAATAACTCGACAATCATATCACCATCACATTGCATGTGCTTGGAAGATGTGGAGCACTGAGCGGTATGCAAGCATGCCGCGGACGTAGATGGTGTCGTATGAGGGAGAATGTCGGTGAGGGCATCCATCATGTCATGTCATATTGCATTAACAACAGTATTAGGAATGTTTAATTTACTGCTTTACTATTATCGCATGATTGATTTGAGAACATGTTAATCCTTGCTCTATTATTCCACTGAGTTAGCTACTCATTTCCACGTTACGGGATGGTGTTTGCAACACCCACCAGACCCTGTCTTAGATGCAGGTGAGGCAGCGATCCATGAGGCAGAGCCAGACTATGATGAGGACCAGGATGAGTTCTCATATATGCAGTACCACGATGACTTTGCTTAGGTGGCCTGGGTTGACAGGACTTCTCAGTGGGACTCTTTTTGGACATTTAATTTTATTTATTTACATGTATATGAGACTCAGAGATGTATTCATACTTTAGTGACAGTCGAGATTTACTTTGTTTTCCATACAGTGATATATATATTCTTTAGTCTTCCGCTTACTTTTATCACTGCATCTGGAGTATGAATTGCAGTTTTGATATATTTTTACTCATGTGAATGCTTTAACTCAGACAACATTGAATCATAATCATTTTTGTTGCATAAGTGACGGTCTGGAACTCGGGAGTTGAGTTTATACACGACCCCCAATTTTCAGGGTGTTACACGTATACACGACAGGTGGGCCCTGCACATGGGCCCCATATACACGGTAAGTAGGCCCTACACATGGGTTTCATATACATCAAATGGGCCACGTACATGGGCCTCGAATACATCACATTGGGCCTCACACATGGGCCTTAAATACATCACATTGGGCCTCGCCCATGGACCTCGAATACATCACATTGGGCCTCGCCCAAGGGCGTCGAATACATCACATTGGGCCTCACCCATGGGCTTCAAGTAGGCTTGGACCACACCAAAATCACTTCGATAGTTGCAGGTGTAACATGTGTATTACCGCACATTATCATTCTATGGGGCACATGGCCTACATATATGATCAGCACTGTCCAAACATTGTTTAAAAAATCATTAAGGTGGACCCCATGGCTTGCTAACATCGATACAACAGCCATATAGCTGGCGTGACCTGTTGGCCCACTATCCAGATGAACAGTTGGATACCACACATGTCATGATGGGCCACATATGATCGGTAGGATGAAACACATACATCACAGTGGCCCTACATGGATGGACAATGTAGATTTAAAATACATACATCTATGTGGGCCCCCACACGTGTGCCTATGGAGGGGTGGATGGAATGCATATCACATGATCAGGCCCATAGAGCAGTCAACAACTCTCTGCTAATGTGGGGCCATCGTTTGGACGGTATGATGGAATACATACTTCGTGGTGGAGTCCACATATGTGTGGGTTCCACGGCTGCAATGCGATAGGGATAAAACACAACTATCATGTGTGGCCCACAGATACACGGTATGGATGAAGCACACACCTCCCGTGGTGTCCATCTGTGTTGTATACATGATATAAATATAATAATATTATATATATATATAATATTTAAATATCATATGGATTGGGAATGCTGGACGAACGACATATAACACATGCATGACCGTGGAATCCCATGACAGTTGGATGGACGGTGTGGAATTAAAGCACATACCTCATGGCTGGCCCATGATGTGGACGACCAGGATGGGGTGAACCTGGATGTACAATACATCGTCCAGGTGGGCCACGTGGTGGGTGTAGATATAACAAATACATTACTATGGTTCCCACCTGTCATCTAAAAATGGCCGGATAGTGTGTGATAGAACAGATACATCATGGTAGTACCCCACTGTCTAGATGATGGACGGCTGGGATAAAACACTTACATCACACGTGGGACACCACGTACATCATAGTGGAGTACACAACAGCCGGACGGTGCAAGTAAGGCACATACATCATGGTGGACCCCACGCCAGGGATTGCACGGCGTGGGCTCAAAGCACATACGTCATGGTGGGTACCACACCAGCACCATACCAGCACCGTCCAAATAACGGTGTGGATATACATACATACATCAGTGGGTCCCATGTGGGGCCCACCATAACATTTATCTACCATCCTTACCGTTGATAAGGTCACACAGACCCAGACGAAGAGGGAAAACAAATTTCATAATGATCCAACACTCATGTGACACTCAAAAGGGGTTTTAATGGCAGACGTTCAACCCAACTATTTCCTGTGACGTGGGTCACTTGAGTGTTGTATATGGCTAATTTTAAGGGTGGCCCACAACCAAAAGGGGGCCATCAAAATGCAAGGTGTGGATGCACATTACATGTCACGGTGGGGCCCATAGTTGGGATCCTGTTCCCTGTCTGGATCATGTCCACACCAACATAACGTCCTATTGCTGCTGCTACAGCAGCAGCAGCGTCAGATGCTTATATTTTTTATTTTTATTTTTAAAAACCTTTTTCTCACAGTTTTTTCATAGGTGGGGCCCACATCCGAAGAATCTGATCCAGCCACTGGATTCCAGGCCTCGAGACGGACCAAATAAGACCAATATATAATGTGTTTTTGGCAAATAGAAGAAGCAAGGTGAGTTTCAATGGTAATTCAACTATTTCCTATGGTATGGCCCACCTGAGAATTGGATTGGTCTCAAATTTTGTCTCAACCCCTAAAATGATATGGAGAATGGAATGGACGGTGTGGATTAAACCCACACATCAAGGTGGGGCCTGCATAAGTAGCCCACTCCAAACCTTATTAAACCAAGCTAGTATTTTTGTTTACAGTTCACGTCCAGCATCCCTAGACGATGGACGGCTTGAGCACAACACATATATGTAAGGTAGGCCCCACATCTAGATGTGCTGTCTAGATGGGCCACCAAAAGGCTGGGTGGTGTGGATAATATAAACATCAAGGTGGGGTCCATCCGAGTAGGTCACACATTCACATCATCACACAAAAAATAAATGAAAATGAGAGGGAGAGAGAGAAGCACCCACCTTTGATCTTCTCTCCCTCCTTCTGCCAATGCAATCTAGAGCTCGAATGGGTGTGATTCAACGGCTGAGATTGGCTTTGAAGGATTGGATTGGATGGTAGAGAGTGGCCACACAAAGCTCCTCCCATGGAGAGCCATGGACGTGGGTTGCTTGGAGAGGAAAATGAGAGAGAGAATGAAAGAGAAAGAGATGATGGGAGATGAGTGTTGGGGTGTGTAAGAGATGGGATGGGAAGGTTGACTTTTGGGGTTGTTATGTAAGAGAGGTATGGGTGTGTGATGGGGTGAGTGATGTATTGGGTGATGGGTTGATTGATGTGTTGTACTTGACATTGATGGGATTGATGGGACATGATTCTCTTAAGATCGCAATGCACGGCGTTTTCCTCAAACTAAACACGGGCCCACATCTCCTGGCCTAGGTATCGCCTTAGCGCGTAATACGTGTCATCGAAATTGTGGCAATGGAGCGGTCGCTAAGGTACAAGTCTCGGGTTAAGCCGTCTCTAGAATACGAGACATGATTCATGTTTGTGTGCAACTGCCGATAACAGATCGCGAGTCACCGAAATTCGACCGGAAGGACCGGAGAAACCTAGGGAATAGTACGGGCTAGGATACGGGTCTTACACATCTCATGGTAGATTTTCTGTGTCAAGTGGGGCAGGGAGAGAATATGTGCATGCCTACATTTGTGCTGTGATAGATCATCCTCATAGTGTGATGGAGAAGGACGTCTGAGTCACTTCCCTTTGGCAGGCTCATATGCAAGATTGTGCTCGAGTTTACCTATAGACTTGGGGCGGAGTTTCTTGCGTCGGTCCATTATATCAACGAGGCTACTCTGAACCAGATGAAGATAGGGCCTCGGCAGCTTGAGGCCCAACTTGGTGAGTATGATAGTGAAGAGGAAGAAAGTGAAGAAGAGGGTGGGGCAAAGATAGAGGAAAAAGTTCAGGAAGAAGAGGAAGAGGAGGCTCAGGATACTGATGAGAGTCCTCCTCCTATGACTCAGGCCGATAGGGATGCCCGTATTGTGCGACTCGAGGAGGGTCAGGCTGCTCTTCGACAGGATATTGGAGATTTACGAGACCTCATGAAAAATGAGTTCGAGAAAGTAACCCACATGCTGAAGACCATCCTGTGCTGCCTAAAAGATAAGGGTGCCCCTTCTCCGTCGCCAGATTCTGATGCATAGACTTATGTAGTCATTATTTTCTTGTTTGATGTTTATTTTTATGTGTGGTTTGCTTGTCGTTCGTCAGTTGGTAGTTGTTTAGTGTTGAAACTTTGTGTGTGAATCTTAGGTGTTTTGTTCACATGCTTTCTCTGTCGCGATTCATGTAACGCTGCAAATCATGTATTGTGACAATTTTATTAATGAAATGCATGTTGTTCGTTTGGTTTGTAAAGTTTATACTATGGATGGACTGTGTGAATGCCTAATCCTATTGGTTGCTACCCTCTGTTGTGTGTAGGGTGTGTCACCTAAGGGTTCGAGATCTTCGGCCGTCTTTCTCTGGGAGATTCACTCGACGGGGCCCTTGCCCTGTGCGATACTCCTATGGACCCTCATTTGGGCCCATCTCGATCAGATCCCAGCCCGAGTTCTCAGTCGGCTTCTGACCCTGCTGCTAGGCCACCCCCTGTGACACCTTATGTGGTACCTCCTGTCACACCTGCTGTTCCTAAGCAGCATCGTGCGTCTGCATTGATGCCTTCTACATCACAGTATGCTCCACCTTCCGATAGGCTAGAGTAGATGATGTTGTTGATGCAGTAGCAGTAGATACAGCAGTAGTAGCAGCAGCAGCAGTTCTTGTCCTCCATGGATGGCATTTTTTCTCAGTCGATGGCGGCGACTAAACCTGCCTCGCCTCTACACCCTGTTGGGCATGCTAGTGCGAGTGGTACTTTTGAGCGATTTCAGTGCTTGAGGCCTCCTACATTTTCAGATACTCACAAACCTGAGGAGGCTGAGTATTGGATAGACCGCATCTCAAAGATGCTTAGACAGTTGCACTGTTCTGAGGTGGAGCAGGTTGAGCTGGCTACCTTCATGTTTGAGAAGGAAGCTAGCCTATGGTGGGACATCATTCTCCGCACAGTTGTGGAGGGATATGAGTGGACGTGGGCAGCATTTGAGGCATGCTTCCATGAGAAGTATTTTCCTGTTACGTACCGGCATGAGAAGGAGAGTGAGTTCTTTCACCTTCGCCAGGGAGGCATGTCAGTGACGGAGTATGAAAAAAGGTTTACGGAGCTAGGGAGGTATGCTCCTTTGATTCTGGGTGATCAGCCGATGAGGATGTGGCATTTTTCTGAGGGCTTGTGGCTAGAGATCAGATCGAAGATGTGCAGTATGAGCATTTCTTCTTATGCAGAGCTGATGAGTATGTCCTTACATGCAGAGCAGGACGGGGACAGGTCGGCCCATACGCGAGCACCCATGGTTCCTAGGCCGTGACCTGAGTTCGAAAGTAGGCCTTTCCTCGCTTAGAGGCCTCATTTTGAGTCACCGCAGGGGTCTTCTGCATCTCCCGCCTATGTGAAGCATCCTGATGTGAGGTGCGGCTACTATAGGAAGCCTGGCCACACCGAGATCTCATGTTTTTCCAGGATGCGAGACAGTGGGTTCTCGCCGCCTCAGCGGATTGGTCGTTCGATGCCTCAGACCATTTCACCACCACCCCTTCGATCTGCACCAGTTCATCCGTCCTTCAAAGCTCCAGCACCTCATTTTAGGCCGCCTCAACAGCTTATGGTACCACAGTCGAACCATCCTCAGCAAGCTCGGGTACACGCACTGACAACTGAGCCATCTAAGACAGAAACCGCATTACCCTTGGCCTTTGAGGTCACAACCCATATTGGAGGTACTCCTATATTCTTGTTGGTGGATACGAGATCCACAGTCTCAGTCATATCTTCTTCAGTAGTCAAACACCTTGGTTTACAAACTACTTGGATGGTTGAAGTGCGAGTTATTTCAGCACACGGGACCTTTACTGATGCCACTACGATGTGTGAGGGTTATTTGCTAGATCTAGGGAATAGGACGATGGCCATTGACCTTATCGTCATCTCCGCCCTCTATTATTTTGATGTCATCCTTGGCATGGATTGGCTAACTGCAGGGAGGGCTGAGATTGATTGTGAGACCCGTTTAGTGACAGTTTATGAGCCGGAGGGCACGTCCTTTACATTTCTGGTGCAAGTCAGTCACCTCTCTCGAGTGATTTTTTATGCTTTCTTATTAAGGAATGTTGATGTCCCGACTCTTGAAAGCACACTAGTAGTCCGTGATTATGAGGATGTGTTCAGGAAGATACCTGGGTTGTCACCCCAGTGCGAGATCAATTTTACTATTGACCTGGTACCCGGTTCTACGCCCATCTCATTGCTAACGTATCGCATGGCCCCGTGTGAGATGGAGGAGTTAAGGAAACAGATCGATGATTTATTAGAGGCTAGCTTCATACGACCGAGTGTGTCTCCTTAGGGAGCACCTGTGTTGTTCGTGATGAAGAAAGATGGCTCATTGCGTTTGTGTATTGATTACCGAAGGCTGAATCAGATTACGGTAAAGAACAAGTACCCTTTGCCCAGGATAAATGACCTGTTTGATCAACTGAGAGGAGCGCAATACTTCTCAAAGATTGATCTACAGTCAGGGTATCACCAGTTGGGTGTCAGGGATGAGGACGTACAGAAGATGGCTTTCAGGACTAGCTTTGGCCATTATGAGTTCCTTGTGATGTCGTTCGATCTTACGAACGCACCAGCCGTGTTCATGGACCTGATGAACCGAGTATTTCGATCGTTCCTCTATCGATTCGTCATCGTATTTATTGACGACATTTTGATATACTCCAGGAGTAGAGAGGAGCATGAGGAGCACTTACGATCGGTCCTGGATACTCTGAGACAGCACCAGTTGTTCGCACAATACAAGAAGTGCGACTTCTGGAAGGAGGAAGTCAAGTTCCTGGGACATGTGGTGTTCAAGGATGGGATTGCGGTGGACCTTGCTAAGATAGCCGCGGTGCAGGACTGGAAGCAGCCTGGTTCGATTACCGAGGTGAGGAGCTTCCTGGGACTTGCTGGCTACTATCGACGATTCATTCGGAATTTCTCCAAGATAGCCAGACCCTTATCTCATTTGACACGGAAGGACCTGAAGTTTGACTGGAATGAGAAGGTGGAAACAGCTTTTCAAGAGCTGAAAGACAGGCTCACGTCTGCCCCTGTGCTAGTATTACCAGAGCAAGGGGTTAGATATAGAATCTATACAGATGCGTCTCACGTCGGTTTAGGTTGTGTCCTTATGTAGAAGGACAGGGTGATTGCATATGCCTCGAGACAATTAAGGAAGTATGAGGAAAATTACCCTACACACGACCTAGAGTTGGCAGCTATCATCTTCGCATTGAAGCTCTGGATACATTACCTCTAAGGAGAGGAGTTCGAGCTCTTTTGCGACCACAAGAGCCTCAAGTATATATTCATGCAGCGAGACCTGAATATGAGGCAGCGACGATGGATAGAGACCTTGAAGGACTTTAATTTTGAGGTTTCTTACCATCTGGGTAAGGCAAACCTTGTGGCTGACACGTTGAGACACAAGAAGGCGATAGAGTTTGCCGCTCCGCTGATGGTTTTTGAGTGGGACATGGTTGAGTTTTTACGAGACTTTGAGCAGAAACTCACTGTGGAGGAGTCATTCGAGGTTATCGCACACGTTCAGGTGCGACCTCTTATCGAAGACAGGGTCATCGTGGCACAGAGGGACGATAAGCGTCTGACTGAGCTTCGAGAGCAGGCCAGTGATGATGCAGATGCTGAGTGGTGAGTTGGAACGGATGGGGGCTTACGTTATCGTGACCGCCGATGCATCCCAGATGTCCCCGACTTGAGACAAGAGATTCTTAAGGCTGCGCATAGTTCTAGACTAGCGATGCATCCGAGTAGTACGAAGATGTTTCGTGACATGAAGAGGACGTATTGGTGGGATGGCATGAAGACCCACATCGCAGATTATGTGTCCCGTTGTCTCACTTGCCAGCAGGTGAAGGCAGAGCATCGCCGACCCCCTGGTCTCCTTCAGCCTATGCCTATAACTGAGTGGAAGTGGGACTTTATTTCTATGAATTTCATCTTGGGACTATAGAAGATGAGAAAGGGACTTGATTCTATCTGGGTGATCGTCGACCGCTTGACGAAGTCGGTGCACTTTCTTCTGATCAGAGTTACGAACTTTGCAGACGAGTTGGCTAGATTGTACATCAGGGAGATTGTTCGTCTGCATGGAGTTTCCTTGTAGATCATGTCGGATAGAGACACGCGGTTTACTTCTATTTTTTGGACTCGCATCCAAGAAGTGATGGGTGTGAAGTTGAAGTTTAGTACTGCATTCCACCCATAGACCGACGGATAGACTGAGCAGGTGAACCAGATTTTGGAAGACATGTTGCGGGCTTGTGTGTTGGATTTCAAGGACAGTTGGGATGATTATCTTCCATATGCCGAGTTCACGTACAATAACAGCTTTCAGGAGAGTATTGGTATGACACCTTATGAGGCCTTGTATGGACATCCTTGTCAAGCACCGCATTGCTAGGCTGAAGTTGGCGAGTGGAAATTGATTGGGCCTGAGTTTATACAGGCGACCTCAGAGATGATTGACATCATCAAGCGTTGACTTCTCACAGCGCAGAGCAGGTAGAAGAGTTATACCGATACGAGGCAGCGACCGCTGGAGTTCGCGGTTGGAGATCACGTATTTTTGAGAGTTTTCCCTATGAAGGGAGTTCTTCGGTTCAGGAAGAAGGGGAAACTCATGCCGAGATTTATTGGCTCATTCCAGATACTTGATCGAGTGGGGGCAATAGCGTATCGTCTTGCTTTGCCCACACCACTCGCTGGCGTGCATAGTGTTTTCCATGTGTCCATGCTGAAGAACTATGTTCCCGATCCTTCGCATATTATCAGATGGGAGCAGGTGCAGTTGAGCGAGGATGCCACTTATGAACTGCGACCGACCCGTATCTTGGATAGGAAGGAACAGGTATTGCGTAGCAAGGTCATCCCCCTTGTGAAGGTATTGTAGACGCATCATACTGAAGAAGAGGCTACCTGGGAGATAGAAGTTGAGATCAGAAAGAACTACCCACAGCTTCTCGAGGAGTATGAGAAGGTATGAATTTCGAGGATGAATTTTTTTTTTAGGGGGGTAGATTGTAACGACTCAAAAAATTCCGTACCAAGACCCGAGTACCACCTCGATCAGAAATCACTTAGGATTAATTCTTGTAGAAATTAAACATAAGTTAACTAGCGCTAAGTTAGACTGGCTGTGAAATTAGTACTGTTCACTTTAAATACGTTCTGCAAGACTTAAAACTTGTGGA
This sequence comes from Magnolia kwangsiensis, assembly GCA_037074715.1. NCBI lineage: Eukaryota > Viridiplantae > Streptophyta > Magnoliopsida > Magnoliales > Magnoliaceae > Magnolia > Magnolia kwangsiensis. Next base: position 147,745,846 of record CM073571.1, read on the forward strand.
ATTGTTAACGCTATAATACCCTAAAATCTAGGATCCAACTCTAAACCCTGTTGTTCCCGGGAATGCTTTGTAACTTTGTATTGATTCTACACCGCGTATCGAAAGTCTGATAGCTATAATCTTAGACCCTAATGACTGCTTAGTTGGAATTGACCGTCCTTTCAAAAATCAAGCCCAAACGATGTCCTGAGACCATTCTATTAAGTCCGGAGTGAAGAGAGTGAGAAAAGGAAGATATTTAGAAAATTAATTACATTTTTAAGTAATCTGGCACGTGTCACTTGCGCGACATTTCTAAAAGTTCTGACCGTTAGGTTTCGACCAAATTTCACCCTCGGATCAAGAAAGTTGGCCCTTACATGTCCAAGTACTTGTGGCCTTGATCGAAGTTCGGTAACCGTTGAATTGAAGCTGGTCCGCCACGGACGATCTGGAAATCTGATCGGACTGAAAACTTAACTTACTAAAGATCCGATGCTAGTGAGCTTAAGTCCGACCGCATTTGATAAGAGGACCTCCAGAAGTGCTCCGTTGGATCAGAAAGATCCCGATTTGGTTATAACCTAAGTATACCTTGACTTAAAGTCCGTTTCCGTCATGTTTAAGCTCATAAAAAGGCCTTAAACCCTTAGATTTCTAACCCATACGAATTTTCCAAACCCTAAAGTTTTAAGAGAAAGAAAAGAGAGAGAAAGTGTGGGAGAATCAGCTGAAACTCCGTAGGATTCTTCCTAACCCATCTATACATTGCACCAGCTTTTCTAAATCATCTTCCTGACGAATCCGATTTCATTTTTGGTTAAGATAAGCTAACCCTAACCTGATTTAAGACCTAGAAGAGTTTAAGTGACATTATAGCTGACATGTTTCATGCCATAGGTAGCGTATCCGCCGTTAACGAAGACACATCGTCTGAATCATATCGAATACGCATTTTTTGGTTTAAGGTGCGGACTATATATGCTTAGGTTATGGTTTTCAACACTTTCAATGTTAGATAATGATTTATTCATGTTATGAATGCAATTACACATGCCAAATGTGCTATCCGTTTTGTTTTCCGCATACGTATACTTTATATTATAATTACCGTATTTCATGTATATGTTAGAATACATATATGCATACGGAATCTGTAGTTTTGGTTGCCATGATAAATTGTCGTTGTTATATGCCTGATATGTATACGACAACTCCTTGGCGAAAGGACTTGCCCTAGTATGCGATGGAGATGACATATGTGATGTATGTTGAATAGTGTAACCTAAGTGTTTGAATAAATGCCTAAGTGAATTAGTAATTAGTAAAGTGTGATTGCTAAGGTGGTTGAGATATGGATCTCCATCACAATACTTGAGTCTATGATTTCCTCCACGAATAATGTAACTTAAATTATCCATGCTAAGTGAGTGTATGGTTTGAAATTGCGGTGAAGACCGCTTTAGTTGAAGTAGGAATAGGTCAGTATATCCTAGAGGGGGGTGAATAGGACTTTTTAAAGTTTTTATAAATTATTAAAGATCCTTATCACACTAATCCTATCACAGAGTATTGATTAGGATTACTCAACCTTAACTCTATTGGCTTCCAAGCCTGATAGAGGATCCAATCACAAACTATTTAAAAGACAAACAATGTATAGATGAGATTGTGATGGATATGACTATGTGTGCATAGGATGTGATCATGTATAAAGACATGCAAGGTAATCATATAAATGAAAGATAATATCAAACTCAAACACAGTCATTTTATACTAGTTCGACGACTTTTCTACTCCACTCTCGGCTTCCACACTCAACCCTTGAGTGACCAGATTTCACTAAGGAGGTTTTCCATGGTTCACCTCAAACCTAAGGTTTCAAATCAGGTTCACCTTCAACCTTTACAGAGGTTTCTACTCGATTCACCTCAAACCCTGGAGTTTTACTGGCATACTCCTAACCAGATGTTTATGCCCACATAGGACAAGGGTCCACACAATGCACCCTTAGGTTTCTACTCGGTTCACCTCAAACCCTGGAGTTTTGCTGGTATACTCCTAACCATATGTTTATACTCTCCATAGATCAAGGGTCCACACAACGCACCCCGCACGTACACTCCCGTCGGAGGCCTCCTTCGAGAACTTCAAATGGTGAGCAACACTTAAAACCCAATCCTAAAAAGGAATGATTGCAAGTGTCCTCTGAACTCTTAGTACTTACAGATAAGTTGATAAGTCCCTTTCAGCGCAATGATGAAGATCTCCTTCTTGTTGATGAAGAATCTTCAGCTCCCTTGATCCGCAACACAAAGATGTATATATGTTAGGCTTAGGTTGGGTCAAGGCTATGATGGAATACCACTCTCTGAATATTTTCCTATAAGGAAGATAAAGAGGTTCCCATCATCTATGCATTCAAGGCATCTCAGCTTAATGATATGTCATAAGGTAGTAGCTGAAGGATCCTTGAATGCGGAAGTTCATTCTCCAATCCACTGTATGAGATATCAATGATGAGGGTGGATTGGAGGATGAACTTCCTGAGAGAAAGGGCTTAGGTAAATGATAGGAAGGTTAAAATACTCTAAAGCACTCTCTACTTTCTCTACCAGCAATGAAGACTACTCTCACTATTTATAGGTAAAAGGTTCCAACAGATATAAATGGTCATATTTATGATAGAGTTCGATATCATCGATCAGTCATCGATATGATCGAGCGTATACTCTCAATTGTATCGGCCGACCTCTCGATGATACAAACTCAATTGTCATTTCACTTTTGGAAACCTTCCACCGACCGGTCGATCGGATCGAGACACACATCGATGTTATCGGATTTCGAACTCCAATTCCATTGAGTGATGGTTCGATTTATCGACAGTTGAAAAATAAGAGAGAAGCCTTGAAAATTTTCAGGATTACAGATATGATCGGGAAAACAGTCAATGTCATCAGAATTTGTACATCGATCATATCGGATACCTTGTCGATGGGATCGATAAATCATATAGATTTACATGTAAGCTTGCTGGACGATTTATGTCCTGACTTGATCCAATCAACAAAGTCTCGATATGATCGATATAAGAATATCGATTAATCGACTGGAACCCCAATCAACATTAAAAGCAACCTGAAATTCTTGCTGGAGAGAATATGCACCCTCAATCGATATGATCGACTGACACCCGATATGATCGATATTTGAGTTCAGATTGTATCGGACAGTCATCGATATATTGAAGCATTTGTTAGTTTTCTTTAGAAAAATAGGGGCGCCAGAAAGCAGTCTGTCAATATGATCGATCCACTTCAGATATTATCGATTTTCGAATATCGATGATATCGACTCGAAGGTCGATATATCAATAAATAGTCCAGAAGATTGTTTGATTGCTGGACGCTTTTTGTCCTCACTCGATTGTATCGATTGATATGCCGAGGACATCGACAGAGCTGGCTGATCATATCGAAGGGGTAATCGATATAATCGACAGTGTAAGAAAAACGTCACTGATTTTCCTTTTTGATAAAAAGCTTTCTTACACAGAAACCCTAAGATGTTCTAGTTCTTTTTAAGGGTTTAATCACCTGGTGTTTTGGGACATGAGATGTAAGGCTATGATTTACCTTTTGACGAGCTTCCACACATCCAGATGAGGCAAACGCTTAACTTGATCTTCTTATTAAGTGTTGTCGTCCGACTGACTCAACTTACAACGTAATTGACAAACGAGGGCACATAATAGGTGCACTTTCAATCTCCCCCTTTGTCAATTACGTGACAAAATCCCCAAAACACCCTAGGAACATATCTAGACAGATATATCCTAAATTGTGTGTACATGTATTAGCACAATTTTATAAATTCTAAACACCCATGTACACAACAAACAATTTCTCCCCCTTAATTCAAAAACTCCTCCTTTCTTGTTGCGGCTGCTCCCCCTAACACCTGCAACACAGATATACAATTTCTACTCGGGGTGTTTGAATTGTTCTCCCCCTTTTTATCAGTCATTGGCAAAGGCATAAGACGTGATATTGACTGAAGAATTTAAGCATATGGGAGAACTATCAGATATAGATGTATATAGAGAAAATTAGTGTAGAGCATACATCAGTTTCAGAAGATTTAGAGGCATGATAAATAAAGCATTGATATGACCAGATAAGGTAATAATGAAAAACATATGCATTCTATATCAGACAGAAGATAAACCAGGAGAGCACATATGATAGTATAGCAGGAACAGTGAGAATTACATTCAGCCATATTTTACAAAATATCCAACACTCATACTGCCCCAGACAGTAGTAGAAGAATAGAAAACCATCAAAAGACTAAGTCTTCTTTACTCAGAGATTTTTATTCCAAAAAAAAATAATTGAGCTTTAGTAATGCACCATACCTGTGCATGAGCAAGGAGCATTCAAACAGATATTGATGCCCTCAGCATTTCCGTGAGAATTCAGGTCTGTGATGCATTGGACACTTTATTAGACAATCAACAACCTCTATTATGCTGGCAGGACGTTCAGAATTTGCTGTGCATCATGTTGTAGAGTGGCCAGCATGGTTTTGATCTCCAGTAGATGGACTTCACACTTATCCATCCATTTCATCATGTAGGATTGTCTACCAAGCAGATTGTGTACAGTGTTTTGATTGATGACGGCCTGAATATTTTTGTCAGAGACGGAGCTGTGAACAGAATAGTCTTTGTCTGAGCTTGAATTGATTCCACCACAAGGCGCATTGGAAATGATATTGCAAATGTCTTCTTGATTATACTAAATACGCGGGTGTGGGAGATCGTTAGTAGGAGGCAGCCCAAATTGTCGTGATAGCTTGGTCACAAGACAAAGGAATGGAAGTGTAGTGATGGATTCATTTGAAAACACCCAAATTAATTGTTGAAGAATGAGAGTGGGTAGGAAAACATGAATACCAAGATGAGCATCATACAACACATTTAGAATGTATGGAGGCAGCATGTTCCGAGAGACTTCACAGCGATAGACATTTGTATTGAAAATGCTGTGAAGAATTTTGTATACAGGATTGAGATATTTGACATGAAGAACATTCTCTGCATTTCTGGGGATCGTAGTTCCGTTGAGTAAGTTCTCCCCATACACTAAAACCATTCATATTTCGTTCCGACACGGGTATCCTAGTAACTTCTACACCATCCAGACGACTTATCAGTCTGGGAGTGATGTGCTTAATCCAATTTATTGACAGTAATTGAAATGAATGAAGGATTATTGTCAACATTGTAGATTAAGTTCAGAAACTGATGCACAAGAGATGTTGAAATTCCCTTCCAACATTCACGATAATACCCCATCCGATCAGTTCCAAAAGATTGATGATCCCAACGGGTTCAACACATTTACCATGAACAACTCGTTTTGCCACAATTTCTAGATCTTGAAATGAATATGAGGCAGTTACATTTTTCTTACCTTGCTTGTTTCTAGTTGAGGCACTTTGTATGAGAGAAAGAAAATAGCTAACCAAGAGAAGAAAAATGCTCTGGAAGAAGAAATGCTACGCTCGCCCGACTTCTATCGATGTACCCTTAATTGATGTTATCAATGATGAGTTCGAGGGTAAACAAATCGACCCGACGTTTCAGATTCTCGAAAGGTCATTGATGGGATCAATTTTGTGCAAATGATTCGTTTGATCCAATAATTCATATATCGAGAGGAAAGATGGGACAAGTTATCTCCAGTCTTCGATAATCTTCCATACTTGTATATCTTTAAATATTTTCATGTCAGCTTTAGTATACAAGAATAGTTGTACCATCTAAGATTATAAACATCAGAATGTTTATCCACAAAAAGTTTTTAAGGCATAAAAACCTCAGATATCTTATGAAAATTGCCAAAAACGCATCATTTCTCACATCCATCCAGATCTTGAAGCCATGACCTTGACTTGTTTTCCACGTTCAATTGTTACTGGGCATATGGATTATCATTTTTTTTTATGACATAGCAGTGAGTACTGGTGCGAAGACCCTTCATAACTTGTTTTCTTGATAAGTCCAGGATCTTGCACTATAGCTTGTCGAATGTAACCTCATGCTTGTTGTCATATATTTGAGAAATGCTTAGAAGGTTGTGTGTCAACACTTCTACCAGGAGAGCATTCTCATTTTTGAGCATTTCTAATCCAAGAATAATAGTCCCATACCCCATAACCTTAGCGGTGCTTCCATCTCCAAATGTGACCATCCCATCATCAAGATTTGAATAATTTGTAGGAAGGAATATGTCACCCGTTACATGTCTTGAGCAACTGCTATCTAGGAACTCCTTAGCACAATTGCCTGTTTTTCTTCAAGGTGTTGTTTGTACTTCACTATGGGTTTGTTTGGGCACATTTGATAACTGAATCACATTCCCTTGATTGATCAAATTTTTCTGATTTAGTTGGGCCACTTAACTCAACAGCTCATCCATTTTCTTTGTCATTCTTGGTGGAGACGGATGTTTGTAGTGACTTGAGTCTCCACATAAATGACAAACAAGAGTGGCCCTAGTTCTACTTCCTGATGCAGCTGATTTCTCAAGTGTTTGTGCTGTATTTTTGGAGCTTGGTTTGCCCAACACACTCTTGTCTTTACTAGGTCTTCCCATCCCAAAAGTCTTTCTAATTTGTCACTACTCTGGGGAAAATTTGTAGTTTAGCTCAACAGTTTTTCTAGATTATTCTGCATCAATTTTGAGTGTATGATTTTCATTCTTAAGCCATATGTTTTCATCTTTCAACAGTTCAATCTATTTGATCAATTTCCAGGATTCATATTTTAGGGATAGATTCTTTCTTTCTTATCATTAGATGGAAATGACTCTTTGATTTAAAGTTCATCAATTTTTTAAAACTGGAATGTTTGTGGATGAGGAGGCCATGAGTATTTTCAATGATTTTCAATCTCCCTTACTTTCTGAATCACTGAAGTCAAAGTTTAATTCTTCAGTGTCATCCCAAGTAGCTGCCATGGCTTTTCCTTTAGTTTTCCTATTGGGGCATTCAGTGGACAGATGTCTAAATTTTCTGCAATTCTAGCACTGAGGCTCTTTGGAATTTTTAGCAGATTTGCCTGTATTGTGCTTGCTTTCCATCTGATTGCCTCTGAAAGATTGGCCACGGTTCTTGTTGAAGAATCTTTTGAAACTTTGAGTCAAGAGAGCCATTTCCTCATCCTCATTAATTCTACTTCCTCATTTGTTGTGTTCTTTGTAGTTTTGAGGATAGTATTTTTTTTATTTTTATTTTTAGGAGTTTATTTGAAGTGTAGTTCAAAATTTTATAGGGAACCTACTAGTTCTTCTATTTTCATTTCATCTATATTCCTACACTTTTCAATCATTGAACTTGTGAGTTGAAATGTTCTGGTAGGGATCTTAGTATTTTTCTACAAATTTTTACACCAGAACTTTCTTTCATAATCCACCCATAGAATTACAAACGATATTTAGTTTTGTAAACAAAATTCCATGAAGGTCTCATCATCCTCCATTCTGATGTGTTCAAATTGAGATGTTAAGAGTTGTACCTAGGACCTTTTTACTGTGCTCGCTCCCTCATGGGTTGTTTCCAATAGACCCCATGCCTCTTTAGATGTGTCACCCGATTCTTGGAACACAACACAGTGGATAACATTCAATACTTTTGCTTCAGACATTTTTTTTTCTTTCTCGAATGCAGTCCACATTTCGTTGGATTTAGGTTTGGAGATAGTTATGCCATTTTCAAGAATAATTTGATCGCTCGGTGGCACATATCCAGTTTCAACTATGTCCAAACATCATGATCCAAACAGTGCATCCTAGACTTCCAATAAGCATAATTTGAACCATCAAATAATGGAGGTCTAGAGACTGATGAGCCCTCTCCTTTGGTCATATTCCAAACTTCAGTCAAGATCACTCTCTAGGCGGTGAAGCCCTTAAAGAGAGACCCGCTCTGATACCAATTGAAATTACGGTGAAGACCGCTTTAGTTGAAGTAGGAATAGGTCAGTATATCCTAGAGGGGGGTGAATAGGACTTTTTAAAGTTTTTATAAATTATTAAAGATCCTTATCACACTAATCCTATCACAGAGTATTGATTAGGATTACTCAACCTTAACTCTACTGGCTTCCAAGCCTGATAGAGGATTCAATCATAAACTATTTAAAAGACAAACAATGTATAGATGAGATTGTGATGGATATGACTGTGTGTGCATAGGATGTGATCATATATAAAGACATGCAAGGCAATCACATAAATGAAAGATAATATCAAACTCAAAAACAGTCATTTTATAGTGGTTCGACGACTTGTCTACTCCACTCCCGGCTTCCACACTCAACCCTTGAGTGACCGGATTTTACTAAGGAGGTTTCTCATAGTTCACCTCAAACCTAAGGTTTTAAATCAGGTTCACCTTCAACCTTTACAGAGGTTTCTACTCGGTTTACCTCAAACCCTGGAGTTTTGCTGGCGTACTCCTAACCAGATGTTTATACCCACACAGGACAAGGTAGTAGTTGAAGGATCCTTGAATGCGAAAGTTCATTCTCCAATCCACTCTATGAGATATCAATGATGAGGGTGGATTGGAGGATGAACTTCCTGAGAGAAAGGGCTTAGGTAAATGATAGGAAGGTTTAAACACTCTAAAGCACTCTCTACTTTCTCTACCAGCAATGAAGACTACTCTCTCTATTTATAGGCAAAAGGTTCCAACGGATATAAACGGTCATATTTATGACAGAGTTCGATATCATCGATCAGTCGTCGATATGATCGAGCATATACTCTCGATTGTATTGGTCGACCTCTCGATAATCAAAATCAATTGTCATTTCACTTTTGGAAACCTTCCGTCGACTGGTCGATGGGATCGAGACACACATCGATGTTATCAGATTTCGAACTCCTATTCCATCGAGTGATGGTTTGATCTATCAACAGTTAAAAAACAAGAGAGAAGCCTTGAAAAATTTCAGGATTACAGATATGATTGGGGAAACAATCGATGTCATCGAAATTTGTACATCGATCATATCGGATAGCTTGTCGATGGGAGCGATAAATTGTATAGATTTACATGTAAGCTTGCTGGACGATTTATGTCCTGACTCGATCCAATCGACAAAGTCTCGATATGATCGATATAAGAATATCGATTAATCGACTGACACCCCGATCAACATTAAAAGTAACCTGAAATTCTTGCTGGAGAGAACATGCGCCCTTAATCGATATGATCGACTGACACCCGATATGATCGACTGACACCCGATATGATCGATATTTGAGTTCAGATTGTATCGGATAGTCATCGATATATCGAAGCATTTGTTAGTTTTCTTTAAAAAAACAGGGGCACCGAAAAGAAGTCTGTCGATATGATCGATCCACTTCATATATGATCAATTTTCGAATATCGATGATAACGACTCGAAGGTCGATATATCGATAAATCGTCCAGAAGATTGTTTGATTGCTGGACGCTTTTTGTCCTCACTCGATTGTATAGATTGATATGCCGAGGACATCGACAGAGCTGGCTAATCATATCGAAGGGGTAATCGATATAATCGACAGTGTAAGAAAAACTTCACTAATTTTTCTTTTTGATAAAAAGCTTTCTTACACAGAAACCCTAAGATGTTCTAGTTCTTTTTAAGGGTTTAATCACCTGGTGTTTTGGGACATGGGATGTGAGGCTATGATTTACCTTTTGGCGAGCTTCCACACATCCATATGAGGCAGACGCTTGACTTGATCTTCTTATTAAGTGTTGTCGTCCGACTGACTCAACTTACAACGTAATTGACAAACCAGGGCACATAATAGGTACACTTTCATGATTTCCTTCATGGATTGTGTACTTAGTTAAATCATGTTAAATGTGTGTATGAATTCCTGCATGTACTGTTTACATTCAAGTTGTACTTCATGATTGTTCATATGGATGCAGGATATGAATCATATGTTAGTTATTAGATTTGTATGTGAATGGGGCTGTTCTACAGTCCAGGCAATCGGAAACCATTCTATAAATAGTGGTTGAGGTTGTTTTCACTACACAGGATGAGTTTAGCGAATCTGAGTCGTGCTTGGGTTGTTCGACAGTGGTCAGGCCACACAGAGTGCTTATGCATTCTATGTTGCTCAACTCAACGTGCGCTTGGCCTAGTTGAGCTTATCAACTAACCCGATTGACCGATGCTTGTTCACCATGTTTGGTCGCCACTGTTTGAATCTAAGGCACTGAGCTTACCAGAGAAACTCTCGTTAACCATGGTACCAAGATCCCCTAAGACTCATGAGCCGGACATGGTGGTATAGGATACCATGGTCGAGCTGTCGGCCTACGCTGGGGCCACAAACCTCTCTGTAGTGACCAGTGAGCACCCTACTCTGAGAAAATTATGGTGGTATGGGACACTATATTCTTGCTGTCGACCTACTCTGATTGGTGACGAGCCCTCTGTAGTGACCTTGAGTTTATCCTAACACTGTATAGGGGCGACAAGTCCTGTTGTAGTCTTAAGGATATAAATAGGCCTGTATTGATAAGGTGATGGGGGAGTGGTGTAATGATTACGCGCAACAGCCCTGACAACCCTTGCAGTGACCTAAAAACATAATATCGTATGAGATTCCCTAGGACTGAAGACCCTAGAATGGATCAATATTGGGAAATGATACAAGGGAGGTGTCTTAGCTTCCCAATTTTGCTGTATGAAAAAGACTAATAAAAACTTGGTAAGCATATTCATAACACCGCATTGCATGTGCTAACGGGGTTAGTGATAGAGCACTGAGGAAGTGATTCATGCCACGATCGTTAGATGATATCGCAGAGGGGATTGTGGTGAGGGCATGCATCATTCTTCATATCATTCTTGCATTAACAAGAGTACCTAGGACCTATGTGATTGTACTGCCTTATCATTACTGCTTGATTGGATTGATAACATGTTAACTTCTGCTATATAGTACCACTGAGTTGATCACTCACTCCCACGTTCTGGGGCGGTGTTTAAATACCAACCAGACTCTGACTTAACTACAAGAGATGGCGATGCTTGCGAGGTGAAGCCAGACTTCGACGAGGACGAGGAGGCATTCTCATATATGCAGTTCTCAGGCGGGTTCATGTGAGCCTTGACCTGACCAGTGGAGATTTTCTGGGATATATACTTGATGATTTTTTGCACAGTGATACATGTATTTTTGAGGCACTGATGTATATATTGCCCTGGGCAGAGCACGCATCATTTGGAGATTTATTTTAAATTATATATGTATTTAAGTCTTTCGCTTGCATTTCCTCAATATCCCTGAATTATGTATTTATGTCTTGATCTATTTCATGTTTTATGCATTAATACAGACAACATACAATCATCATCAAATATGTTGCATAAGTGATGTTTTGAAACTCGGAAGCTGAGTTATGCTCGACCCCCAAATTTCAGGGCGTTACAAGAAGACACGTCTATGGACGATATCTTTACTAAACTCGACAAGTCGGATGATCCAAATGATCAAGACTATCAACCTTCTCAGGTTGATGTTGGGCTTAAATCCTTAGAGGAGAAGGTTGAGTCTCTATGGGTCTCTTAGGACAGTGTGGTTCAAACTCAGAAATCATCTGTGAAGTACATGAAAAAGTACTTCCACCATTTTTCCAAGATTTTGCACCAGCTTGATCCCACCATGCCTGCTCCTTCTTTCTCTAGCTCTGACTGAGTTCTTTTTATTTCACTTTTATTTCTATGGGGCTGTATAACTATAATTTTACTTGGTTTGCTTAATAACTCTTTTTAACTCTGCTTGCATGATTATTCCCTTACCTTGACCATCGAATATGCTACTTCTTATGGTTTTCTACAAATTTATGTGATTATTCATATGCTTTTAATTGATAATTACCATCCTTCTTCCCTTATCAACTTGTGACAAAAGGGGGGAGAGAGTTGAAACATGGTACACATGATATGAATATATGTGAATGATTGAAATGTAGAAACAAATTATGATGCATGTGAATGATTGAAATATTATATATGCTATGATGCATGTGAATTGGGAATGGGTATGTTATACTTCCTGGAGAATGCTTGGAATGGTTATATGAATAGGGAGAGTAAAACTTAAGGGGGAGTACAAATTGTGATGCATGTGAATGATTGGAATATTATATATGCTATGATGCATGTGAATGCTTGCTCGACTAGTCGAAGGTCACCTTGGACTAATCGAATATTTCCTTTGACTAATCGAAGATCTGTTAGATCTTATCCCACTCGAATTTGAAAATTTATTGGAACTGAATCTGGTGCTTTGACCAGTCAAAAACTGGCTTAAACCAGTCGAAGGAACAAACTTTTTGCTATAAATTGAGGTTCTTTCTCAATCCGAAAATACAATTCAAGCCTATCAAAGTCCTTAGATAGAAGCCTCATTTATTATCAAGCTATCAACCGGTATTTATAATAATTTTTATAGCTTTTTCTTTAATTCCTTCATCTTAAAACTTTGTCATTCTGGTTCTATACAGAGTGTTTAATCTTATTGAGATTTAAGGGAATCAATAAAACCCTAGACCTTTTCTATTGGACTGAAAATTGAATATTCATCATTCAAGAAAAGCATTCTTCGACTACAGTTTCTTCCACGATGAAAATAAGTATTCTTTTTTACTTTGTATTTAGTTTTTTCGAGATAGCCAGAAAATCTTAAAGTTGATTTTTTTGAGATAAGCCATAAAATCTCAGTGAAGGGTTTCTTTGTTTGTGATAACCTATTAAAATCACAATTGTATCAGGTTTTAAGATGACCATATGAAAACCTTATTCATAGTGAAAGCTGAGATTAAATGGTTAGTAATCTTGAGAGTGGAGTAGGTGTGGTTGTTTGAGAATAGTTGTTAACACACCGAACCACTATAATTCTTGGTGTTATAATAAATGTTTTTATTACTTTTATAGTGAATGGTTATAATTTTTTTATTCAAAAGTGGTGAATGTTTGTAGTAGATAGTTTTATTTACTCTTGCTCAGTTTGTGATTTTGATTGTTATCATATTCGTGAAATAAAGTTGTCCTTCCTAACTTGTTTTGGTGAAGGTTGTCTTACGAATCAGTTTGAATCAATGTTTCAATACTAGTGTAATTAAGATCTCTGATTTAATTACTATTTCAACATTTTATTCGATTATTTGCATAGTCCCCCCCCCCCCCCCCCCCCCCCCCCCCTCCCCCCCTCTTAAGACTTCTTAAGCTCACCTTTTGATTTTCTTTAAGCACATTTGGATAATTGTCTTTATTTATTTTCAATGATTTTATCACTAATATTAAATGACCTTCTATCGTTGTGTTCTATATCCATGATATTCATGTTGCATACTTCATTTAATTTTTCCTCCTTTGTCAACTTCTAACAAAAAGGGAGAGAAAATGATTATGAATATATTATATATGAGCACAACTCCTCACATGAATGAATATCTAAGTACCAGCACTCACATGTATGAATTGTATGGAATTATATTTTTTTGGCATGTGATAAAGTATTGGATTATATGGAAATATATTTTATGATGAGTTGTGAGATGTTGTAATATGTCATGATGAGTTGAATTTTTGTATGATGAGTTATGCATGAATGTTTTTTCCCATGAAATTGACAAAGGGGGAGATTGTAAGTGTTAATACTTATCCACAATTAAGATTGTCAAATTTCATAGTCTTAAGAGGAGCACAAGCACTCATGAAGATACTCTTTGACACCTCTTGAAGACCTCGTAAAGAATCAATCAACATCTTAAGGAAAACTCAACATTTCAAGACTTTAAAGCCTTACTGGGTTTAAAAATTGGAACACTTTGTATGTGTCAACCATCAGGTGGTATTACCTTAAATTGACCCTAGGTTAGGTGTATTTCATATAATATCACATTAACATATTATTCTAAGTAAATTACACTAGAGTTAGGCCAGCCTGACCTTAGGTTCGGCTAGCCTAACTACCTTTGACCAATTCAACATTATTTGGGCAAGTATATAGCAAGACAGAAATTTTGTCAAAACAATTTCAACCAGCCCAACCTTGGTTTCGGCGAACCAAACCTATCCGCTCGGCTAGCTTGAAGGATGTTCCGTCAAGTTTCCAATGAGATAAGATTTCAGATCTCATTGAGATTCAGCCAGCTGAACTAGAGGTTCAGCCAACTGAATTTTAGCTTGGGCCAACCGAAGTTTTGAAAGATTTCCAAAATCTGAAGATCTATTGGAATGTAATTGTTGGAATTCGGCCAATTGAATTTCTAATACCTTTAGCTATAAGTAGAGGATTTCTCTCACTTATTCAAGAACGAAAAACACATATCCATCTTCTCAAGAAAAGAGTGAAAGTTCAAGCCTCCTTAAGCTATTTGAGCAATAATTCTTATATTTGATTTTAAATAATTCTATTTTTTTTCTCAAGTTTATTTAAACTATTTTAATAGAGTAATCCATACTTTACTTGAGATTTAGAGAATCAAATTTGCAGCATTAGGGTATTTTTCATTTAATTAAAAATATATTAGATTCCTACAATGTTTTTGGGTTGAACACATATATGGCTTCATCTATATCCCAAGAAAGAAGGTCGTTGCATTCAAAATTACAATTACGTCATCAACTCGCCAATTGAAGATAAGTACTATTTTACTTCCATTTCTATTTGGGTTTTTATGAGATAGCCCGAAAATCTCATAAGGCTTGTTTTGTGGTGAGCCCATGAAACTCATAAAGTGGATTTTGTTATGGTGAGCTCGTGAAAATCACACAGTGGGTTTTGTTGTGGTGAGCCCGTGAAAATCACACAAACTGTATAAGGTTGTTAAGGTGAACTTGTAAAACCTTGAATGGTGAAAGCTAAAATTATGAAATCGGTAATTTTGGGAGTGGAGTGGGTGTAGAGTTAAGTATCAAACTACTGTAACTCCTTGTGCATTATGGTGATTGATTTATTCTTTATATACTTTCTTTGTGATTGATTGTCTCTTGCTAAATTTGATATTTTGATCTTCAAGACATCGTTAAATAAGGTTGTCCTGCTTAAATATTTTAGGTGAATGTTGTCTTATAAAGTATTTGATATCAAGAATTCAATACTCTAAACAATTGAGTATATTTGTTTTATTATTTCTCATTGTATTAAAATATTTAGTATTATCCTATTCAACACCACCCCCCCCCCCCCCCCCCCCCCCTCCCACACACACACACACACACACACACCTCTAGGACATCTATAGCTCGACCTTTTAGTTATGAATTGCCTACACAAGGTCTTACCAAGTTCTACCATTGAACTTGAGAAGTAGACAAGGACACAATACGTATTCTCTCATTGAAGGCCTACGCAAGGAGTTATCGAGTTTGGAAAAATAAAATTTGAATTATAATCTTACAAAAGGAAAGGTTTTCAGACACAAAGTGAACTCCTGTACTTAACTACAAGTGAGTGAGCCCCATTAACCATGTTTAATGAATATCTTCCAGGTTGTTAAAGAGTCTTCAACTCCCTTGTATCGCAATCGAGTGATGATGCTCAAATGTTGATGTCAAGGTTGATGGTTCAAGGGTTTTGGAAAAATCCTATCTAGGTAAGGATGGGTCTTTAAGAACTAGAAATCCCTAAGGTTGAGCATTCAATGCATCCTAGCATATAGATTTTCTTATAAAAATGGTTACTAAAGTATCAACGAATGCTAGAGTTCATTGTTCAATCAAAGCTTTGAATATGCCAATAATTGTTTTTAAGATAAGAATTGAATGATGAGCTTTATGAGTAAAGAGGGCTTGAGAAGATAAGTATTAACTCATGCTATTAACTCTCTCAAATCTCTCTTCAACACTCACCAAATTGCTAAGAAACAATATATATTGATTCATAAAATGATATCCCAATAGTAAAAAAACGGGCAGAAAACTTTCAAGTTCAATGTCATCGAAGGGTCTTCGATGTTAATGAAGTTACCTTCGATGTCATCAAACCATAGCAATAGGATTTTCAAATATTTATTGGACAGTTTCTATCGATGTCATTGAAGGATAGCTCGATGCCATCGATAATTTTCAAATTTATGACTTGAGGTTGCTGGAAAATTTGGGCTCATTTACAATGTCATTGAACTGACCTTCAATGCCATTGAATGGGTCCTTCGATGCTATTGAATGGGTCCTTTGATGTCATCAAAGGGTGGCTTGATGTCATCAGAGAAGTCGATATTTATATCATTGTCTTGTTGGACAGTTTTCACACATATTCAATGTCATCAAAGTTAAGTTCGATGTCATCGAGCAGGTTTTGATGGCATTGAGAATATCCAGATTTTCCTTGTTAGCTTTCTAGAAAAAATGTGTTGTTTTTCAATGTCATCGAACCTAAGTTCAATGTCATCGAAGCTTAAGTTCGATGTCTTTGAACTGGGTTCGATGCCATCGAAGAAATACTGATTTTCCTTGAAAGCTTGTAGGAGTGTTTGAGCTTATTTTTGATATCATCGAAACTTAAGTTCGATGTTAACGAGAATTTTCAAATTTTCTATGTCTAGTTGCTAGATTGTTTTCGCTCAAGCTCAATGTCATCGAGCTTCCTTCGATGACATCGAGGGTAGTTCGATGCCATCGAACCTGGCAGTTTTCAGTTTTTTTTTTTCTTTTAACTCCAACATCCAACTCCTTGACTATTTAACTTGCTTAACAAAAGTTTTTCCAAGTATTTTTTTGGTCAAGTATGAGATATGCTTTGAGGGGTTTTAGGTGTAAGGTTTGGCTAGGTTGTAAGGCTAGATTACCTTAACTTTTCATTTGAAGCTTCTAACCCTTTGAGTCTTCAATCTTGGATCTTCTTTGGGGCTCACGCTAATTGACAAAATAGTGCACTTTCAAAATGCTTTAACTAAACTACGAGTGAATGTGTATCCACTTGAGATGATATTTCATACGGGTACAGACACTCTGAAAACACTCGAAGACCACACCAACCCACACTGAACACCTAAAATAATACCGATCCACTCCGACTTGCATTGTGACCTCTTCAAGTGCACGTCAAATGTTTTAATCAAACTACAAGTGGGTGTGTATCCACTTGAGAAGATGCTACGCCGACGCACACCAACCCACACCGAACCCCTAAAATAGCACTGATCTACTGCAACTTACAATGCAACAACTTCAAGTGCACATCAAACACTTTAACCAAACTATAATTGGGTGTGTATCCACTTGAGAAGACATTGCATTAAGATACAGATACTTTAGAAAAACTTGAAGCCCACACCGATGCACACCAACCCACACCAAACCTCTAAAATAGCACCAATCCACTCCGACCTACACTGTAAACCCTTTGAGAGCATGTCAAATGCTTTTAAGTATGAGTGGGTGTGTATCCACTCGAGAAGACATTGTATCAGGGTACAAACACTTTAAAGAAACTCGAAGCACACACCGATGCACACCGACCCACAATGAACACCTAAAATAACATTGATTTACTCTGACTTGTACTACAATCCTGTAAGCCCCGTATCCTTGACCATACTGTTTCATAGACTTTCGCGGTCTTACCGGTCGAATTCCGGTAACCTTCGACCCTTAACCGATATTAACGCGCGACTCTGATTCATATGCCGTCAACCCGTATCGACTCAACTCAAGACCATTACCATAGCGACCGTGCCGTCGCTGCGGTTCTGATGCCGCGACTCGTGCACCAAGGCGATACCCTAGTCAGGAGATGCAGGCCAGCGTTCGGTGCGAGAAAAACGTCGCGCGTTGTGAAAACCAAGAGAATCTCTACGATGTGTCACATTCATCCATCAATCAATCAATCAATCCCATCACATGTCAAGTACACATCACTTTTTCACCCATTCCCAAGCAACCCCAAAGTCAAAAAGTTCTTACACAAGCCACTTTTTTCTTACACACATCACTCACCCCATCCATCACCCATCATTCTTTCTCTCTTTAGCCTTCTATCTCCTTCATTTTCAATTCCATTCCAAGCAAACCCACATCTCACGTCCAAGCTTTCCCTCCTCTCTAAGAAAGCCACAAGTGTGGCCCACTTTCCTTTCCCTTCCATCTCCCATCTCAACCATCAAACCTCATCTCCACCGTTGGAATCGAAGCTAAGGAGCCTTAGAGCACTAAGGAGGAAGAAGGAAAGGTGGGTGTTTTTATCATTTAATTTTTTTATGATTTAAGGGCCCACATTGGTGGGACCCATCTTGATGTATGTATTATATTAAGGGGCCCATAGTGGCGGGGCCCCTCTGCTACTCCGATCCCTCTCCCTCTCTCTTGATGAGTGTGGCCCACCCTTATGGACCCCACCATGACGTCTGTATTTTTATCCATGCCTAATACCCGTGCGGCCCACGTTATTGACGTCCAGAAGGTGGCTGGACGGTTCAGCGCTGCTGGTACCATCCAGTAGCCTGGACGAGAAAGGGAAACACAATGAGCAGCTTGATCCAGAGCCTTGTGGGCCACCACGTATGATGCATGTGTTTTTTTTCTTTATCTAAACCGTTCATCTGATGGATGGTGAACCAGCAGCAGCTGGCAACTGCTGGTCGCTAGCGAGATCTGTGGGCCCCACGTTTGAGGCATGTGTGGTATCCACAATGTCCATCTGTCCAGGGGCCACCTTGTTGTCTTTATGGCTGAACGTGGCCCACCTTGATGTATTTGTTCAATATCTACACCGTCCATACATGGACGGTGCAGACCACCATGATATGTGTTACAACACACCGTTCATCCATCTGGAGGACATGGCCCACCCCTGCACGTGTGGGGTGGGGCCCACCTTGTTATGTGTATTCTATATCTGCACGGTCCAGGAATGGACAGTGCTGTGTGGAGCCCACCCTCATTTTTTTCATCAGGCCGTCCATCTACTGGTATGGCGTGCACCATGATATATGGGTTTTAATCCACCCCATCCATGCATGGGTGTGGGTCCCACTTGATGTAAGTGTTTCATCCACGCCATCTATAGGCATGGTTCCCACCTGATGTAAGTGCTTTATCCACGTCATTCATGGACCACACCATGATGTAAGTTTTGTATCCTCACCGTCCAGTGCAAGGATGGTGAGATCCCACCATGATGTATTTGTTTCATCCACACCGTCCAGACCTCTGGACGGTGCTGGATTAGCTGGACGATGCCAGGCCACCCTGATGCATGTGCCTTGTATTCTCGTCGTTCATCCATTTTGCTGATGGGGCCGCTGGTGTGTGTGGCACCCACACGTGAGGCCATTAGCTGATGCAACGTCAGTAGTGCCTAGGTCCCCTCAATCCAAGACATTCATCTGCTGGGACCAGCAGCTGCAGCTGCTGTTGCAGCAAATCAGCAAGCCCCATGATTTTCACTGCTGAGGTATTGACGTCAGCAGGTTACGTGGATCCACCTCCCTGTACATCCAAGCCGCCCATCCATTGGCACGCTCATCTTGGGTGGGCCACGCTTGTGGACCGTACTTTGATATGTGTATTCCAACTGCATCATCCGTTTGGACGGTGCCATGTACGGCCCACCTTGCTGCATGTGGTATGAAACCACACCGTCCATATAGTTCAAATCATTTCAGGACAGGGCCCCACCTGGTCGTCCAGTCGACAGGGTCCACCTGGCTGCCGTTGAGGATAGATCTAGACAAAGGAGAGTACAAATATCATTTTGATCCAAACTCTGGTGGGCCACTCACGTGGACCCACCCGATGAATGTAATATATCCGCACTATCCAGCATTTTTAGGATGGTGGGTCATCCAGACCGTCTAGATCATGGGGCCCGCCTTGCTAAATGTGTTGTACCATCACCACCCACTCACGTGGACCCTACCCTGATGCATGTACTTTGCATCCACGCCGTTCATTTTAGATCCTCCAGAGTATGGGCCCAAGGCCGCGACAGACCCAGCAAGAATGGAATTACTGATCGCTGGCTACCTTGATGTATATGTCAGTCCACCAACCCACCCTGATGGGTGTTTCATCTAGACGTCCAGTAGCTGGACAGCCCAGCAGGACCAGGGCACTACTGGACTAATCGTCCAGCAGCAGGCCCATTCTGATGTTTGTATTTTATATCTGCGTCGGCCATTTACGAGTGGGGCCCATTTTTTATGTGTAAGGCTCACTACGTACATGGATTTTAGCCAGGTTGTCCATCTGTGGATGCCCCAACAGGGATAGCAGTCCAGTTGGGCTGACCGTCCAAAGTGGCCCACCATGCTATATATGTTTTATCTTCTCATTATCCATCTGTTTTATGGGCCCATCGTTGATGTGTGGGGTCCCCACACCCTCCACCACTTCCTCCCGGGCCCACTCTATGGTGTGGGCCCAATACAATTGTAGTTGATCTAAAGAATCAGGTGAACGCCCACCAGCGGGTAGATGGACTGGGCGTCCACTGTGGGGCTCCTTTGTGTGGCCCACCTTTGATTTATGTATTGCATACCCACACTGTCCATAGGTTGGGACGGGTGGAGCCCACCTTGACGTCGTGTCTCACCCAGCCGTTCATCTGAGGGACCCACATGTTGTATGTTTTATCCACACCGTCTATAAGACGTGTGCCCCACCGTGATGTATGTTTTGTGTTCCACGCCACCCACATGCTAGGCCCACCTTGACGTTTATGAGTCTCATCGGTGCGACCCATTTGATATGGCCCATTGAATGTATTTGGGGCACATTTGGAAGGGCCTGATGTGATGTATATGAGACCCTTGTATAAGGCCCAATATGATATATTTGGGGCCAATGGGTCGAGGCCTATTGAAATGTATTCGGGGCCCATGGGTTGAGACCCATTGAGATATATTTGAGGCCCAAGTGCAAAGCCTACCTGTTGCGTATTTAAGGCCCGTGTGGTGAGGCCCATCATGATTATATGCGAGGCCATGGGCCTACTATATGTTTGGCCCTATGTAGTCCACTCCTTGGGATCAATGTTGGTTAAAGGTCCATATTGATGGGCAATGATGGTTAGATATCCACATTGTGACCTTCCCTTAGGGCTTGTTAGGCCCATCCTCATCACTCCCTTAGTGGGTTAACCCAAATAAGTGGCCCCATTCGCCATAGACGGATGACTCCATGCTATCGGATATGATATAACCACGGCCAAGTGTCGATCTTTATACTATGGTTGATCAGCTGATCATTTATGGACCTCCTTTGTTTATCTGCTGATTATCGGTGTGATTAACGTGACCGATTTACCGATTTTGATGATCGACCAATTTCGATTACCGATCGAGGCCGATTATCGTGACCGATTACCGATCGAGGCTGATTATCGAGATCGATTATCGATTAACGTGGCCAATTTTTGACTCTGCATATCGTGGCCGATTGATCGATTACCGATCGAGGCTGATTATCGTGACCGATTGCTGATCATGGCCGATTATCGATTGACGTGGCCGATTGTCGACTCTGCGTGTCGTGGCCGATTGACCGATTACCGATCGAGCCCGATTACCATTCGTGGCCGATTATCGATTGACGTGACCGATTACCGATTCTGCTTGTCATGGCCGATTGATCGATTCTGATTATCGAGGTCGATTACTGATCGAGGCTAATTATCGTGGTTGATCGCCGATTCCGATTGTCGAGGCCCATGGGTAAGGCCTATTATTATGTATTCGTGGCCCATGGGCAAGGCCCATTGTGATGCATATTAAGCCCATGATGCATAGCCTATTTGATATATTCAAGACCCATGTGTAGGGCCCACATGTCATGTATTTGGGGCCCATGGGCAAGGCCCATTATGATGTATTCATGGCCCATGGGTAAGGCCCATTGTGATGTGTTCATGGCCTATGGCAAGGCCCATTGTGATCTATGTTAGGCCCATGTGAAAGGCTCATCGTGATGTATATTAAACCCTTGAGTAAGGCCCATCGGGTTGTATATTAGGCCTTGTATGAGGCTGTGGGCCCATTATGTGTTTGGCTCTATGTGGGCCATCCCTTGGGGCAATGTTGGTTAGATGTCCACATTATCGAGGCTGATTTTGATACCGATTACGAGTATGTGACTGCACAGCATCATGGTACATGCCCATACGCATCACCTGCATGTTTGTTATGAGATGTGATTGATCATTGCATATGTCATTAGGCAGGATGATATAAGACTCCATAATAGGCGGAGGTTCTCCCACATGAACACACGACATGCGCAGGATTGATGCATGATTGGATTGTATGACTCATGCATCTTTCATTGTGTTGTGATTACTGTACACCCTAGTGACATCAGGGTCATAGCCTTCACAGGCATATCGTGGATGGCCAGATGGGACACCGGAAATCTGTTTGAGCATCGGGCTGCTATAGATGGCCCTGGGTGAAAATTCCTAAACACCCTCTTGGTACCAGAGGATGCTCCAATGTCTAGACCGAGTGGGTAGATGAGCGTTGAGTGCCGATTTCCAGACGGTTGCGCTCTTCACTGTGTCGTGGTCGGTTGGAAGGGGGTGCGGCCTTACCCGCCTGAGCGCAGGGGGCAAAGCTAGGCTGAGTTTGACCAGCTCACGGAATGGATCCGCTATCGACATGCCGGATAGGTATTGGCAGACTATTGGCCAGGCAGATAGTGAGGTTTCTTATGCTCACTTGGACTGTGCGGCTAGGGAGAGCGACAGTTCCATTTGGAGTGTAATACACCCCGATGATTTTTCAGAGAGAAACCGTACTAATATGTGGACTTATTGAGTAGGAGTTGCATGCTCATTCATTCATTCACTATCCACTCGGGCTGGTAGTGTGCAACCAATTATTGTGTACCTTCGTTATGGCAAGAATTTCGGTTAGGCACGCAACTAACCTGAGATCAAGAGTTTACCACATTGGGTCTGACTATCCAAATTTAGGTATGGGACTGGTTTGGATAAAAGTCCCTTGTGCTGGACCCCGTAGCCTGCGATAATACGTACTATCATCCCGACTTCACATTCCCCCATAGTCCTTTCATCCGCATCGTATATTGCATTACACCCGGAGGCATATGGCATTTTGAGCTGCTATGTTTCTGCACTTACATGGCCTAGACAGACTTAGTAGGATTTGTATATTGCATTGCATCCTCAACATTTAATATTTGGCTCTTGATGACTCATCATCGCATAGCTGTTCTATATTGCGTATTTTGATATTAATTGACTTATGGACTTATTCATACTTCTGCTTACTCTGTTATCGTATGATAATTTCTGCTCTTGTCAGTATTTTTATTTACTCTGATAATACATGATTTCATCAGTGTTTCTGCTTATTCAGACATTGTATGGTGTGTGGATTTCTAGTTTTCTGATATTGTATGATTATAACATCATATTGAATACTTGACACTTACCTTATGCACACACTTACACCACCCTCTAAGCTTTCTATAAGCTTATTCACGATAGATGCGTGCAGGTGATGTTAGGTTGCAGCAGTATTGAGCTTGGAGAGTGCAGTGGCCTTCTGGAGCTTGATTTTCTATTTATGTATTTCCCTTTCAGTGTGTACTCAAATGATTATATTAGTGGATATATGATGATGATGTTGCCTTTGTGATTTGGGTAATCTTGTGGTTATGCTTATTACTAGTTAAATGTATTAAAAAAAATCCTCCTTGTAGGATCCCAGGATCTGAACTTGATATATGAATGCTAGGAGCCAAGAATGGGGTACTACGGAGGCTGTCAGTACCGGATTCGGTGATCAGGATTCCTGTGAATCCGATTTTTAAGTTTGGGGCATGTCAAATCCCTTCAAGTGTATGCCGAACTCTTTCACTAAACTATAAGTGGGTCTGTATCCATTAAGAAGATATTGTATTAGGGTATGGACACTCTAGAAACACTTAAAGCCCACACTGACCTACACCGAACTGCTAAAATTGTAACGATTTACTCTGACTTGCACTGCAACCCCTTCAAGCATACGTTAAATGCTTTCACTGAACTACGAGTGGGTGAGTCTCGACTTGAGAAGATGCTACATTAGGGTATAGACACTTTGAAAACACTCGAAGCACCCACCAACGCACACCGACACACACTGAACCCCTAAAATAACACCGATTCACTCTGACTTACACTGCAACCCCTTTGAGCTCACTCTAAATGCTTTGACCGAATTACAATTAGGTGCATATCCACTTAAGAAGACGTTACATCAAGTTATAAACACTCCAGAAACAATGGAAGCCTACATTGATGCACATCAAACCCTTAAAATAATATATCAGGTTATAAACACTCTAGAAACAATCGAAGACTTTAACTAAACTACGAGAAACACTTGAAGCCCACACCAACCCACACCGAACCCTAAAAATATCACCAGTCCACTCCGACTTGCATTGTAACCCCTTTGAGCACATGTCGATTTCTTTAATTAAAATGTGAGTGGGTGCGTATCTAATTGAGAAGATGCTGCATTAGGGTATGAACATTATTTAGATACTCGAAGCCCACACCGATGCACACCAACCCACACTGAACCCATAAAATAACACCAATTTACTCTGACTTGCACAACAGCCCCTTCAAGCACACATCAAACACTTTAACCAAAATACGAGTGGGTGTGAACACTTAAGAAGACAATGCTTTAGGGTACGAACACTCCTAAAAAACTCAAAGCCCACAACAACACATACCAACCCACACCGAATCCCTCAAATAATACTGATTTACTTTGACTTGCACTGTAGCTCCTTCAAGCACACATAAACACTTTCATTGAACTACATTTTGAAGTGTGTCCACTTAAGAAGATGCTGCATTAGGATATAGATACTCTAGAAACACTCGAAGCCCATAGCAACACACATTGACACACATCAAACGCCTAAAATAACATCAATCAACTCGAACTTACACTTCAACCCTTTCAAACGCACATCGAATGCTTTGACCAAATTATGAGTGGGTACATATCTACTCGAGAAGATGCTATATCAGGGTACAAACACCCCCCAAAATAATTGAAGCCTACACCAATGCACACCGACCCACACAGAACCCCTAAAATAGCACTAATCTACTTTGACTTGTACTATAGCCCCTTCCAGCAGATATTGAATACTTTCAGTGAACTACGAGTGGGAGCGTATCCACTTAAAAAGACACTACATTATGGTATGGACACTCTAGTAATACTTGAACCCCACACCGATACACACTAACCCACACTAAACCCCTAAAATAGCACTGATCCACTTTGACTTGCACTGCAACCCCTTCCACCATATATTGAACACTTTCATTGAACTATGAGTGGGTGTGTATCCACTAAAGAAGATGCTGCATCAGGATACGAACAGTCCAGAGACACTCGAAGCCCACACTGACCCACACTGACCCACACTGAACCCCTAAAATAGCACTGATTTACTCTGACTTGCACTGCAACCCCTCTGAGCTTAGGTCGAACGCTTTCACCAAACTATGAGTGGATGCGTATCTACTTGAGAAGACACTGCATCAGGGCACATGCAATCTAAAAAGACTTAAAGCCCACACTAACCCACACTGAACAACTAAAATAACACAGATCCACTCTAATTAACTTGCACTACAACCCCTTCGAGCACATGTCCAATGCTTTCATGAACTATGAGTAGGTGTGTATTCACTTGAGAAGATGTTTCATTAGGGTATAGACACTCTGAAAACACTCAAAGCCCACACCGATAAACACTAATTGAGCAGATCCGATAACATCGATCTGCCCTGACTACTGTTACAACCTATTCGAAAATACATCTGTAACATCCCGAATATCGGGGGTCGAGCATAAACTCCACTCCCGAGTTTCAGAACATCACTTATGCAACATAAATAATGATGATTGAGTGTTGATCGTATGAGTGCATTAAACATGAGTGCGATTATACCAAAAAAACATATCATACCCCAGAAATAGTTAAGTTTCTCAAGCGAAAGACTGTGATAAATATATAAAATGTATAATTGATTGTAAGTCTCCAGAGTGTGAACATGTTACCAGGTTAACTATATATATGTATACTCCAAAAATGAAAAGAAAAGAATATACATGGGTGTTTAAATAAAAGGTAAAATACCAAGTGTATTGGCATCTAATCAGTAACCACCCTGTAACCCTGTCGATCAGAACCTGCACATAGGAGAAATCCTCCTCATTATCATAAAGTCCGGCTCTGCTTCGCAAGCATCGCCATCATCTGAAACTAAAACAAGGACTGGTTGGTGTGTACAACACCATCCCGTAACGTGTGAGTGAGTGACCAACTCAGTGGAAACTATACAGCAAAGGTTAACATGTTATCAATTCAATCAAGCAGTAATGATAAGGCAGTACAATCAAACGGGTCCTAAATACTCTTGTTAATACAAGGATGATATGAAGAATGATGCATGCCCTCACCACAATCCCCTCTGCGACATCATCTAATGATCGCGACATGAATCACTTCCTCAGTGCTCTATCACCAACCCCGTTAGCACATGCAATGCGATGAGATGAATATGCTTACCAAGTTCTTATTAGTCCTTTTCATACAGCAGGATTGGGAAGCTAAGGCACCTCCCTTATATTAATTCCCAACATTGATCCATTTTAGGGTCGTCAATCCTAAGGAATCTCATACGATGTTACGGTTCTAGGTCGCTGCAAGGGCTATCAGGGCTGTTGCACGCAATCGTTACACCACTCCCCCATCACCTTATCAATATAGGCCCACTTATATCCTCAAGACTACAACAGGACTCGTCGCCCCTATGCAGTGTCGGGATAAACTCAAGGTCACTACAGAGGGCTCGTCACCAATCAGTGTAGGCCGACAGCAAGAATATAGTGTCCCATATCACCATAATCTGCTCAGAGTAGGGTGCTCACTGGTCACTACGGGGAGATTTGTGGCCCCAGCGTAGGCCGACAACTCGACCACGGTGTCCCATACCATCATGTCCAGCTCATGAGTCTTAGGGGATCATGGTACCATGGTTAACGGGAGTTTCACTGGTAAGCTCGGTGCCTTAGATTCAAACAGTGGTGACCAAAGATGGTGAGCAAACATCGGTCAATCGGGTTAGTTGTTAAGCTCAACTAGGCCAAGCGTACATTTAGTTGAACGACATGGAATGCATAAGAACTCCGTGTGGCCTAACCACTACCAAACACCCCAAGCACAACTCAGATTCGTTAAACTTATTCTATGTGGCGAAAACAACCTCAACCACCATTTGGAGTACGATTACCAATTACCTGGACTGTAGTACAGCCCCAATCATGTACAAGCTCAATAACAGGCATATGATTCATATCCTACATTCATATGAACAATCATGAAATATGATTTGAACGTAAATACAATACATGGAGGAAATCATACACATAGTGGACATGGATAATCTAAGTTACACAAGTCATGGAGGAAATCATACACATCATTGATGTAGTTGAGAATCATATCTCAACACGCATACAGGTACATCTTACTAATTCCTAACTCATTCAGACACTTTTACATACACTTAGTCTACACATTACATCATATATACTATGTATCCATTAGCATACGTATTAGGGCAAATCCCTTTGTCAAAGGGTTATTGCCTATATAACAATCATACATTCATGTCAATTAGTCATGGCGAGCACGAAACTGAATTCCATACTCATTCAGTCATTTTCACAAACACTTAGTGTCACTCCCTGAACTCGTAAACTGGGCTCATAAAATTCCCGATCGCCGAATCCAGCGCCAATAACCTCCGTAGTACCCCATTCTCGGCTCCCGACACCCATATACCAGGTTCTTATCCTGGGATGCTATAAGGAGGATTTCAAATATGAGAATTTCAAACATGATTTAATTCGTAATGAGCATAACCACAAGCATAACCCACGAATAATAACTACAAGAATACCATCAAAAAATCCACTATGATAAAAAAATTTGAGTACAAGGCATACGAAAGGAAAAATACAATATATAAAAAGTAACAAAAACTTTAGAAGCTTGGCTGCACACTTCAACTGCGGTAAGACTACGGCTACATCCTAGCATCACCTGCACGCATCAATCATGCATAAGCTTATGGAAAGCTTAGAGGGTGGTGTAAGTGTGTGCGCAATATAAGCGTGCTCAGAATGCAAAGTCAGAATAATGCGGTAATGCGAAATCATGCTGATAAGTACATGAATGCAATCAGCCGTACCAAGGCTATGCGGTGCAAGATATGAATGTTATCGGTCATGCCAAGACCATCAAATGCAAGATGCAGTTCAAGCATACCAATCCTCATCATATATCAATACAGTTCTCATTTAGGATAATCACCAGGGTTTAGTACACTCCAAATGGCACCGCCGCTCTCCAAGACGCACAGTCCAAGTGAGTGTAAGAAACCTCACTATCCACCTGACCAATAGTCTGTCAATCCTATTCGGTATGTCGATAGCGGACCCATTCACGAGCTGGTCAAACTCAACCTAGATTGCTCCCTACCCTCGGGCGAGTAAGGCCACACCCCTTTCCAACCGACCACGACACAGTGGGAGACGCGACCTCCTGGTAATCGGCCCTCGTGCGCCCATACATCCACTCGGTCTCGACATTGGAGTCATCCTCTGGTATCATCGGGTTTAGGGATTTTCACCCAGGGACATCTATGGCGCCCGTATGCTAGAACTAGACATTTTCGGTATCCAATTCATCCATCCATGATGTATCTGTGGAGGCTATTATCCTGATGTCACTAGGGCATACAGTAACTACAATCACATAATGCAAGTGTATGAGTCACACTACCAGTCATGCAACAGTCCTGCGTGTACCATACGCTCATGCAGGGCAACTCCGCCTATCAGGTAGCCCATGAATAGTTCGCTCGAAGGCATATGTTATGATCAGTCACTTCTCATATCAGTCATACATATGATGCGTATGATAATGAACCATGGATTTATACTAAATATATATATATAGAGATGGGCTCTGTGTATAACGGAGATGGGCCTAGACGGCCTACTTACTACAAGTATGGCCTATTAGTGGGCCTTAGGGAGAGTGACAATGCAGACATTTAACCGACATCATCCTAACAATGTGGGCATCTAACCATCATTGTTTCCGAGGCATTATTTGCTATAAATGTCATTATATGTCATGAAGGGATCACGCATTGTAATGGACCTAGTTGCACCGAATTGGGCCTTAAGTACATCAATTGGGCCGTATCATATGGGCCTTACATTCCTCAAGTGGATCACCTCAATGAGCCTCACCAATACACCTTAGGTACTCTGCAATGGGCCCTCACCCATGGGCCTTAGAATGCATTAAAATAAGCCCAATCATATAAGCTTTATGTGTATCATATAGGCCTAATCACATAGGCCTTATATATATTAAAGTGGGCCTCAACAATGGGCCACAAATACATCAAATGGACCTCATAACGTGGGCCTATATATATATCAAGGTAGGCCCCAACAACGGGCCTATAAACACATCAAATGGCCTACACACATGGGCCCATGTATAACAAAGTAGGCCTCAACATTGGGCCTATATACATGCTAAGATGGGCCTACATACATGGGTCCATATGCATCTAAAGTGAGACTCATGTGAGGCCCGTCATAATGTTTATTTTCCTATCCAATCTGTTGATAAGGTCACATGAATAGGGGGCCCACCAAAATGCCTATTTTCTAGCCAACCTATTGATATGGTCACATGGACCAAGGGGCCCACTGTAACATTTATTTTCTAGCCAACTTGTTTATAGATCACGTGGACCAGAGGGTCCACTGCACTGCTTATTTGCCATACAACCTATTCATAAGGTTACATGGATAGGGAGGGCCCACTGTAATATTTATTTTCCATCCAACCCTTTGATAAGGTCACACGTGACCTGGGCCCACCGTAATATTTATCTGATGTCCAATCTATTTAAAAGGTCACGTGGACCTGGGAAAATTGGGGCCCACTGGAATGTTTATTTTCCATACAACCTATTAATAAGATCACGCAGTCAGGGGGCCCACTGTGATATTTGTTGACCATGCAACGTGGTCAGGGGCCCACTGAAATGTTTATTTATCATCCAAACTTGTTCATAAGATCATGTGGGACCTGGGGTCCACGGTGATGTTATTTGCCATCCAAACTTGTTCATAAGGTCACGTGGACCTGGGCCACCACGATGGACGGCATGGATACAAATCATACATCATGGTGGGGCCCACAGCAGGGGCTGTGGATTCCTACTGGGATGCTCGCCCGCAGCTGGCAGCAGGCGCTACCTGCACCATCAGCAGCAGCAGCAGCGTTGCTTACTTTATTTTTTTATTTTTTTGAAAACTAGTATTCTTGTGGTTTTTAATAGGTGGGGCCCACATCTAAAAAATTTGGTCCGACCATTGGATTCTACGGCCCCAGATTGACCCAATGAGACCAATAAGCAGCATGTTTTTGACATAAAGAAACGTCGAGGTGGATTTTTAACGGTGGCGCCACTGTTTTCTACACTATGGCCCGCCTGATAATCAGATTGGTCTCAAATTTTGGCTCAACGCCTAAAGTGGTCTGGGGAATGAAATAGACTGTGACGATTAAACTTATATGCCAAGGTGGGGCCTGCATGAGAAGTCTACCCCAAATACTAATATAAATAATATTTTATTTTATCTTGTTAGCCGTTGGAGCACACCCAAGCCCATACAAGCACTCCATATCAGGCGTCCAGCGTCCCAGGACGCTGGACGGCGTGGATAATCACAATATCATGGTGGGTCCCACACATACGTGGCCCACCATATACCTATGTATATATGTATATATATATATATATATATATATATATATATATAATATTAATATAATATAATATATATATTGCATATCATTTTATCTAAAATGCGATGGGCCACACCATTTGATAGATGGAGTAGATTTATCATGAATTGGTAGGGCCTACTTCATTTTAGGGGAAGGATAAAGAGAGAGAGAAAGAGAGAGAGAGAACAAGAGAGAGACGGTGATGGAGAGGAGGGACCCCGCCACTATAGGCCCTCCATTGATACAACACATACATCAAGTGGGTCCCACAACAAGTGGACCCTTAAAATTAAAAATGAACGATAGATCACCTACCTCTTGGCCTTCACCTTGCTTCCTTAGCCTCCTTAGCTCTTTGCCTTCAACTTTGATGGAGGTTGATGGGATTTTGATGGTGTGGATGAGAGATGAGAGGGTGGGCCACACTTGATATTTTGGGAAGCTTGGAAATGCTTGGATGTGAGAAATTTTTTAGTTACTTTGGGAGTTTTGAGAAATGAGAGAGAGAGTGAGGTGATGGGTGAAAAAGGATGGGTGAGGTGTGATGGGTGATGGGTTGGTGATGGATGAGGTGATGTGAGAGTTGACTTTGGGTTATTTGTGTAAGAGAGAGGTAAGGATAGGTATGGGTTATTGTACTTGGGTATGGAGTGACTTGACTTGTACTTAACATTGATTGATTGATTGATTGATGGGACATCTAGTAAAGATTCCCTCATAATTCACAATGCGTGGTGTTTTCTTCGAATTGAACGCAGACTGACATCTTCTAGCCTGGGTATCGGGTCGGTGCGTGAGTCGCAGCGTTAGAACCGCGGTGATGGCGCAGTTGCTAAGGTATAGGTTTCAGTTTGAGTCAACTTTAGCATACAGGTCTCGGCTTAGGATCGCATTCAAACATCGGATATGGGTCAAGGATTGCCGAATTTCGACCAGAAGGACCGCGGAGGCTAACGGAAAGGTACGGACTAAGACACGGGTCTTACACTTAGGCTATACAATATAACATGCCCAACATATGTTGATAAAACATGTATTAGGCTAATCCGTTCACCCAGAAGTTGATGAACATGCATCTAGCATACATAGACAGCAATTAATCATGGCAAACTCAAATTCATATTTCATACGTATACGAAATTTCTACAAATACGAGGAATACATTATATTCAACATAGTTAACGTATAACTGAAAAATGAAATGAACAGCACTTTATACATGTGAAATAGCATCCTAGGCAAGAATAAATTATTACTTAACATTGAAAGTCTTGAAAACCATAACCTAAATGCATATAGTCTGCACCTTATGCCGTAGAATCGCAACGAACTCGACAGAGACTAAATCTTTGTCTACGACATAAAGGTAACCTGTAGCATGAAATAGGTTAGCTATTTCATCACTTACGCTATTCAAACCTTAAGAACTGATTAGGGTTAGGTTTTCTTACCTAAGAACGGAGCCATAATCACCGAAAAAACGATACAGATGTGATAGTTGAGTACGTGGAATGGCAGGGAAGAAGCCCTGGATCGAACACCAACTCTCTTACACTTTCTCTCTCTTTCCTTCTCTCTTTTCTTCTTAGGGTTAGAAATTCATATGTGAAGAGAAAGAGGGGTTTTAAGGTCCTTATATAGGCCCAGAATTATCGAAAATAGGCTCAAGGTCATGGAATACTCAGGTTATGTCCAAATACGGACTGTTCTGTCTCAACGGAGCACTTCTGGAGGTCCTGTTACTAGATGCAGTCGGGCTTAAGCTCTCTAATATTGGATCTATGTCAAGCTAAGTTTTCAGTCTGGTCGGGTTTCCAGATTGACCGTGGCGGACTAGTTTCAGTTCAACGGTTGCGGGAACTCGATCAGAGCTACAAGTACTATGACATGTAAGGGCCACCTATCCTGATCTGAGGGTGAATTTGGGCCGAATTCTAATGGTGAGAACGCTTAAAAATAATGCGCCAGTGAAATGTTCTAGATTACTTAAAAATATATTTAATTTTCTAAAAATCTTCACTTTCACACTCTCTTCACTCCGGACTCAAGAAAAACAGTCCCAGGACATCTGCAACACCCCAAATTTTTGCCAACCTGGGATTAGACGTCCTTGGGCAATGGGTCAACCATAACACCTTGGTAACCTCTCAGAACCCAATTCCAAAGCCAGATAAATCATTTAGAAACTAATTCTTTAGAAATTTAACGTGAATTAGCCAGCGCTACACTAGATTTTCTACAAAATTAGCACCAACCACTTTAAATACGATCTGTAAGACCCAAATCCTATAGAATCATTGACACTATCTTACCCTGAAACCTAGGATCAAACTCTAAACTCGTTTGTTCTCAAGAACCCTTTGAAACTTTGTATTGGATCTAAACCGCACGTCGAAAGTTCGATATCTATAATCTTAGACCATTATGACCGCCTTGTTGGACTTGACAATCATTTCAAAAATTAAGCCCAACCGATATCCTGAGACCATTTTATTGAGTCCGGAGTGAAGAGAGTGAGAAAGGAAAATATTTAGAAACTTAATTCAATTTAAATAAATCTGGCACATGTCGCTTGTGCGACATTTTTTAAGCGTTCTGACCATTGGAATCTGACCCAAATACACCCTCGGATTAGGGAACATTTTCCACTCATGTCAATGTACTTGGAATCCCTGATCGAGTCTCAGTGACCGCTGAACTGAAACTGGTCCGCCACATGCGATTTGGGAACACTATCGGGCTGAAAACTTAATGTGATCAGGATCCAACATTTATGAGCTTAAGTCCGACTGCATTTAATCAGGAGACCTCCAGAAATATTCTTTTGGATCGAGAAAGACCCGATTTGACTGTAACCCAAGTATACCTTGGTCCTAAGTCTATATAGGTGAGTTTTTAGCCTATATAAGGGCCTTAAACCCTTAGCCTTCTAACCCATACGAGTTTGGGGAAAACCCTAGGAGAGAGGAGAGAAAAGAGAGAGAGAAAGTGAGGGAGAAGTTGGAGCTTTCTCCTGGGATTCTTCCCTGCTGCTCCACGTGCCAAATCCATCCACCTGCATCGCTAATCTGGGGATTCCAACGCCGTTCTAGGTAAGAAAACCCTAACCCTAACTGGTTTTAGGGATTCTTTCGATCCAAGTAGTGAAGTAGCTGACTTACCTTGTGTTATAGGTTGTCAATCAGTCATTGACGACGACGTAGAGTTTCTGTTCGATTCATTACGCTCCTACAGCGTAAGGTGCGGATTTTAGACACCTTGGTTACCATTTTTCAAATCTTTCAATGCCTTTTAATGGTAGATTGCTGATAAGGATGTTGTTTGACATGTAGAACATGCTGTCCGTTTTTCATTTCGAATACGTACGAAGAATATGAGATTTAGGGTATTTTAGGCATTTGTAGGAAATACTGTATATGTCCGTATTTTGCTAAAATGATTTCCATGTTTATTTGTCGTGTTATTATACAAGATATGTGTGTATGATCTGTTTGGCGAAAGGATTCGCCCTAATACATATTTTGGCCAACATAGCTCATGTAGGATAATGTGTGTAGTCTAAGTGTTTGTTGGAATGACTGAATAATTATGGATTTATGACTTATGCCTGCTCTAAGTATGGAATGTAAGAATATGATTGTGTGTATGAGACAACTCCTTGATATAAGGATTCGTCCTATTCTATGTTGAAATCAACATATGTCATGTATGTTGGAGTTGTGTAATCTAAGTGTTTGATAAAATGTCTGTGTGAGAAATTGTGTGATGAACTAAATTTAATAGTGGTGTTGAGATAGGATTCTTAACAACCTAAGTGATGTTTATGATTTCCTCCATACAAGTTGTTTGATTTAATCGCTTTACTTATGAAATGTTTGTATATGGTTTCATATACATGTTGTATCTTCTAACATGTTCAATAGCATGCTTGGATTACTTTATTTCAATTCTGTCTATCTCATATGCTTATGGGTTCAGATTGCAAGTGTTTGGGGCTATGCTATAGTCCAGGCAGTCGGTAACAGTTTAGAATTCGTGGTTGGATTCTATTCACCATGAAGGATGTGTATGACGAATCCGAGTCGTACTAGAGTCATCGGTAGTGGTTAGGCCACACGAAGAGCTTGTGCACTTCATGTCGGTCGATTCAACGTGCGCTCGTGCTAGTCGAACTCATCAAGTAACTCGACTGACCATTGTATGTTCACCTTGTATTCGTCATAACTGCTTGAACCAAGGGTACTAAACTTACCATTGGAAAGCCCCTCTAACCTTGGTACCTCGATCCCCTAAGACTCATGAGTCGGGCATGGTGGCATGGGACACCGTGGTCGAGCTATCGGCCTACGCTGGGGCCACAAACCTCCCCGTAGTGACCAGTGAGCACCCTACTCCGAGCATATTATGGTTGTATGGGACACTATATTCTTGTTGTCCTACATTGATAAGGTGATGGGGGAGTGGAGCAACGAGTGCGAGCAACAGCCCTAGCATCCCTTTGTAGTGACCTTGAGTTTATCCTTACACTGCATGGGGGCGATGAGTCCTGATGCAATCTTAAGAATATAAACTAGGCCTGTATTGATAAGGTGATGGGAGAGCAGTGCAACGAGTGCGTGCAACAGCCCTGACAGCCCTCCCTTACAGCAACCCAGAACCGTACTTCGTATGAGATATGCTAGGACTGATGACCCTAGAATGGATCATTGTTTAGGTATTGATATAAGGGAGGTACCCTAGTTTTCCAATCCTGTTGTATGAAAAGGACTAATAACAACTCGGTAATCATATTCATATCACACTGCATGTGCCTGGAAGATGTGGAACACTGAGGAAAGAAAGTATGCTGTGGAAGTAAGATAGTGTCGCATGAGGGAGTATGTCGATGAGGGCATCCATCATGTCATTTCATGCTTGCATTAATCACAGTATTTAGGAATGTTTAATTTTCTTGCTTTATCATTATCGCTTGATTGATTTGATAACATGTTAACCTTTGCTCTATGATTCCACTGAGTTAGATACTCACTCCCACGTTATGGGACGGTGTTGCGCACACCAAACAGTCCCTGTTTTAGTTTCACGTGATGACGCTGCTTGTGAAGCAGAGCCGGACTTGTTTGATGATGAGGAGGATTTCTCCTATATGATGGTTCTTATCGACAGGTTTACAGGGTTACTGATTAGATGCCAATACACTTGGCGGTTTGCCTTTTATTTTCACACCCATGTATATTCTTTTCTTTTTATTTTGGAGTATACATGTAATTAGTTAACATGGTAACATGTTCACACTCTGGAGACTTATAATCATTTATATATTTTATATATTTATCACAGTCTTTCGCTTGCTAATTTAACTGTCTTTGGAGTATGATATGCGGTTTTGGCTTAGTCTCAATCTTGTTAACTGTCATTCTACAGACAACATGCATTCATCATTATCTATGTTGCATAAGTGACGTTTTGGAACTCGGGAGTTGGGTTTCTACCCGACCTCCGATTTTTGAGACGTTACAGATGGTATCAGAGCATGATTTGGATTAAACCGGACCTGGTTTATGGTAACACAACGCACACTGTTGCACTCTAACTTAGGAAGGGGGCGATGGAACTTAGAAACCACATTAGAATCCTAAGTTTCGCCGATGGGTGAGACTATACGGTAATTTAGGTCATAACGTATCTTTGGTCTCGTGAAACGACCTAAGTCACCTTTAGGTCGTTAGTCGACGGGTTTGAGTCATTTCCTGAAGAATTTCAAACCCAGAAATGGATGTCCTTGGGTTGTGGGGCAACCCCAACATCTTACACTCAATCTCAAAGCCTAAAACCTCTTTTTATCCAATTCCTTCAAAATCTCTCCTTTCACCACCTCATTCTTCAATATTTTCTAAGTTCTTTCATACTAGACATAAATCCTAATGTATAAATGATGGAGAATAATTCTCAAATAAAACTTTACTATAAGTAGTAAATATATGTATAAATTGGCCTTTTGAGCATTCAAATTATGGAATCACATAGAATAAATGGATTATTTGGATAGATTAGCATCTCCTATCCCAAAATCATATATTATATGTCATATAAACTCATTCCAGTTTGCATATTGGCCCCGAAACGCCTCAAATGGAGTCGGGGGGCCAAACGATCAAGTTCCGAAAGGATCTAGAGTGGGCCCCACACCCTTTTGGGACCCGGGGGGCAAGAAGACATCGCCCCTTGGGTGAGCCCTCGCCAAATAGTCCAGAGGTCAGCAAGGGCCTCGCAGGTTCGGCGAGGCCTCGCCGGTCAGCGGGCTAGTCGGGCCGAGTCACCCGGGCCGATGGGTTTTGGGGTCTTGTAGGACCCAATGGTCCAGGGTTTGACCATCATTTCATTCTAAATCTCATACTTCCTTCACAAAGTGACCCCCCCAAGCTCTCTTTCTCTTCCCAACTTGCTGTTTTCTCTCTCAAACCTCCCTTCCAAATGTTCCTCCCTTCATTTTTCGTTATTTTCATCATCCCTCTATCATTCTTAATCATATCCAGCAGCTACTTCTTCCATTTTTTGCGATTGGAGCTCCCAAGCTCTCATTTGAAGCTCCAAAATCGTGTAACCTTTCAACCCAACTCATCTCTCCCTTTTCCCTTCTTTAATCTCTGTGTTTAGGGCCTTTACAACCCTTGTTGAGGCTCAAACTCGTGGAGACCCAACCACCTCAGCATTACCCTTCATTTTTTTCATTTTCCATGGATCTTTAGAGCTAGTTTTAGCCATCTTCTCGTTCTCCAAGCTTCTACCAACGGGCGAGACCAAACACAGTAGCTTAGTCCATAAATAGTGGCCATCTAGTGCTAGGACATTTAGAGTTTTGGACCTAAAGTTAGTATTCCTAGATTTGAAGGATCTGACAATATAGGAAATCCAATTTCAATTAGATAATCTTGACTCTAGGCGATAAAATAATCCCCTATAGTATAAATGGTATGAAACCATTTAGCGTATAAGCTTAGGCCTTGGACTATAGCTAGTGAGTTACAGACTAGTCCACTAGTTATATTAAGTAGTGTAAAGCCTGTACATGCTAAGGAATAGTAGGTTAGATATGGTTGGAGTAGGACCTTATTCCTTCGATAGATCCCCTTAATACTTATAGACTTCTGTTATAACCCTTAGGAAAGTTGTTTTAACTTAGAACCATTCACTCTCAGGGTAAAATTATACATCCCTAAGATTGAACTTAGAATAAACCAGCACGCCTCTTAGAATTGCCTTCCCCAAGGGCTTATTGCATTCGGGAATGCGGAGTAAAGGAAATGTGTATATAAGCGAAGTATTCACGGTTTAAATTGACTTCTCAATCCTGGTAGTTGCCAATAAATATAATGCTCTGATCAAGCAGAAAATCGGCATCGTCTAAGATTAAGAATTGATACGGTAAATTTTTTGTCCTAGGCAGAAAGTCTATGTATCCGGCTCAGATCCACTACACAACTTTCTTCCGGGTTGGCCCGACTACCTACAGCCAAAAGTTATTGCTTTGCCTTTGGAAAATGTTGAGGACATATAGCCAATAGAGATTAGACATCTTTCCGCAAGCTCACACCTGCCCCTGAACTCAATCACAATAGAGATCAGGCTTCTTTCTACAACCATAGGTACTAATTCCATAGAACGCATCATTAGTAAAGAAAGACTAATGTATTGAGAGGTTATTTCCCATTTCATGTCAAGGATAGGCCCTAAGTTACATCTCGTTCCGATATACGGACCGAGAAATAGATTCTTGAACCTTAAGTAGAACTAAGTTTTAAGGGGGGTAGAACATATTGAGCCCAATCTACTTAAGATTATCTAATACAACCGTTGGATCAGAGTAGCGCAGCGGAAGCCTGGTTGGCCTCTTTATAAGTGCTATGATTTCATATCCATTTGATTGTCAAATTTTGTGGTGTCAAAACCTATATCTATCTTGTATGTCTTGTGTTTTATGTTTGAAGACTATTCATTGCAATCAAGACATATCAAGTCATTGCATTTCAAGACAAGATCTTAAATGAAGAGAGTTTTTAAGATATGAATGAAGAATTCAAGAATAGAAGTTTTTAAGATTGCTCGTTCAAAGATTCGATCAAGTTTAAGTTTAGTAGAAGACTTTGTCAAGTCATGATCAAGCTCAAGAAGGCCTATTATAAGATTTGTATATTCTCAAGCTTCTCTTAAGGGTCATCTGAGTGTACAGACTTTCAATGTCCATCTCACTTTTAAGGTTTGTTTGACCTTAGATTGACCTTAGGATGGGCTTTACAATAGGTCATTCTGGATACATAACTCATATATTTTATTATGCTTGTTTGGAGTGTTCTAAGACCAGTCCTAGGGACTTCAAGACCAGTCCTAGCTCAGTTACGACTAGTCTTAAGTTTTTAAGGACCAGTCCTAGGTTGTTGAAGAGTTTTGAATCTTTCTAGCTGTCCTATGACCAGTCCTAGACATCCTACGACCAGTCCTGTAAGTTCTACGACTCATCCTTCGACCGGTCGTAGCCCTACGACTCAAACTCCAGCAACCATTTTTGGAGTCCCACGACCGGTCGTAGGTGTCCCACGACCAGTCGTAGATGGCCCACGACCGGTCGTAGACCGCCCAAGACCGGTCGTGGAATAGAAAATCTTATCCCGTGGAAATCTTTCGAAAATCTTTAGAGCTACGACCAGTCCTAGGTTCCTAAGACCAGTCGTAGACGGAATTTTTCAGGCTATAAATAGTGCACGAACTTCAGAGTTTTAACACTTCAAATCAATTTTATTCAAGCATTCTTTAGGCTATTCTCTAAGATAAGTTTGTGATTATTTTAAGCTGCTTTGTGCTTATTTAGTATTCCTTTTGCTAGTTTATTCTTATTTGATTTTGATCTACATTCCAATCTTATTAGAAAAAGGAAATTTCTGATATTCCTTCTTCTTGGATTCAAAATCAAATAGATCTAACCCGTTTGATTTAAAATTAATTAGACTTAGAACCATTCTTAAAGTGAGTATTGGACTTTGAACGTCGAATCGAACTTCTACTCCGATTGGTTCTATCGGGCTTCTTCGAAAGGTGATTCAGGTATTTTACATGTTTTGTAATTTACTTTCTCTGGTTTTTGTTTGAGATTCACTAGAAAAATCTCATTGTATTGGTTATCTAAGGAGAGCCAGAAAACTCAGATTGTGGGGTTTTTGGATTGTGTAAGCCCGATATCAAAGACACAATTGTGAAGGTTTTAGGTGAACATGTGAAACATATTTTGATAGTGCATGCTAATATCCCCTGTATGGGGAAATTAGGAGTGGAGTAGCAATCTGTGTGGCTGTTGGATCACAGTTGGTGTACACACAGGCGAACCACTATATATCGTTGTGTTGTGGATGTGTTTTACTCTTTCATTCTTTTATTCATTTTGTTTTGTGGAGAGTGTTTGTGGATGAATGTTGTAATCACTTCAAGCAAGTGTGGATGAATGTTGTAATAACTTAGGATTTATTTTCTGCAAGTTATTTTGATTTTCTTACTTATTATTCCTCATTGATTTGTGATACAAAGGACGTTCTAGAAATAAGGTTGTCCTACCTTAAACCTCTGGTTTTTGGTGTAAGGTTGTCCTTAGAACTGATATAGTATCAATCTCTTTATTTTAGGCTATTGTGATTGTTTTGTATTCAGCATTGTGCATTATATCTTTTATTATTCCGCTATTATAAGTTTTATTTGGCATTGCCCTTTTCACCCCCCCCCCCCCCCCCCTCTAGGGCATATAGCTAGGCCCTTTCACTCTTCCACACTGGCGCAGATCGAAGAAGTTAGTTTAGGTTATACGTAAGGTTAGGTCATTAAACAGGATTTGAGCCTTCCTTAGAATGTTAATACTAAAGTCTCTCTAGGGACTCATTACCCTTAGCCAATTTTGGGGACGAAATTTTATTTTAAGAGGGGTAGATTGTAACACCCCAAATTTTTGCTAACCTGGGGTTAGACGTCCTTGGGCAATGGGTCAACCATAACACCTTGGTAACCTCTCAGAACCCAATTCCAAAGCCAGATAAATCATTTAGAACCTAATTCTTTAGAAATTTAACATGAATTAGCCAGCGCTACAATAGATTTCCTGCAAAATTAGCACCAACCACTTTAAATACGATCTGTAAGACCCAAATCCTATAGAATCATTGACGCTATCTTACCCTAAAACCTAGGATCAAACTCTAAACTCGTTTGTTCTCAGGAACCCTTTGAAACTTTGTATAGGATCTAGACCGCAGGTCGAAAGTTCGATATCTATAATCTTAGACCATTATGACCGCCTTGTTGGACTTGACAATCATTTCAAAAATCAATCCCAACCGATATCCTGAGACCATTTTACTGAGTCCGAAGTGAAGAGAGTGAGAAAAGGAAAATATTTAGAAAATTAATTCAATTTAAATAAATCTGGCACATGTCTCTTGCGTGACATTTTTTAAGTGTTCTGACCGTCAGAATCTAACCCAAATACAGCCTTGGATCAGGGAACATTTCCCACTCAGGTCAGTGTACTTGGAATCCGTGATCGAGTCTCAGTGACCGCTGAACTGAAACTGGTCTGCCACGTGCGATTTGAGAACACTATCGGGCTGAAAATTTAATGTGATCAGGATCCAACATTCATGAGCTTAAGTCTGACCGCATTTAGTTAGGGGACCTCCAGAAATGTTCTTTTGGATCAGGAAAGACCCGATTTGGCTGTAACCCAAGTATACCTTGGTCCTAAGTCTATATAGGTGAGTTTTTAGCCTATATAAGGGCCTTAAACCCTTAGCCTTCTAACCCATACGAATTTGGGGAAAACCCTAGGAGAGAGGAGAGAAAAGAGAGAGAAAGTGAGGGAGAAGTTGGAGCTTTCTTTTGGAATTCTTCCCTGCCGCTCCACGTGCCAAATCCATCCACCTGCATCGCTATTCTAGCGATTCCAATGCCATTCTAGGTAAGAAAACCCTAACCCTAACCTATTTTAGGGATTCTATCGATCCAAGTAGTGAAGTAGCTAACTTACCTTGTGTTATAGGTTGCCAATTAGTCGTTGATGACGACGTAGAGTTCCCGTTCGATTCATTACGCTCCTACGGCGTAAGGTATGGATTTTAGAGGCCTTGGTTACCATTTTTCAAAGTTTTCAATGCCGTTTAATGGTAGATTGCTGATAAGGATGCTGTTTGAAATGTAGAACATGCTGTCCGTTTTTCATTTCGAATACGTACGAAGAATATGAGATTTAGGGTATTTTAGGCATTTGTAGGAAATACTGTATACGTCCGTATTTTGCTGAAATGATTGCCATGTTTATTTATCGTGTTATTATACAAGATATGCGTGTATGATCTTTTTGGCGAAAGGATTCGCCCTAATACATATTTTGTCCAACATAGCTCATGTTGGCTAATGTGTGTAGTCTAAGTGTTTGTTGGAATGACTAAATAATTATGGATTTATGGCTTATGCCTGCTCTATGTATGGAATGTAAGAATATGATTGTGTGTATGAGACAACTCCTTGATATAAGGATTCGTCCTATTCTATGTTGAAATCAACATACGTCATGTATGTTGGAGTTGTGTAGTCTAAGTGTTTGATAAAATGTCTGTGTGAGAAATTGTGTGACGAACTAAATTTAATAGTGGTGTTGAGATAGGATTCTCAACAACATAAATGATGTTTATGATTTCCTCCATACAAGTTGTTTGATTTAATCGCTTTACTTATGAAATGTTTGTGTATGGTTTCATATACATGTTGTATCTTCTAACATGTTCGATAACATGCTTGGATTACTTTATTTCATATACATGGTTTCATATACTTGTGTATGCATATGGGTTCAGATTGCAAGTGTTTGGGGCTATGCTATAGTCCAGGCAGTCGGTAACAGTTTTGTAACACCTCAGATTTTTGCCAACCTGGGATTAGACGTCCTTAGGCAATGGGTCAACCATAACACCTTGGTAACCTCTCAGAACCCAATTTCAAAGCCAAGAAATCGTTTAGAATGAAATTCTTTAGAAATTTAACGTGAATTAGCCAGCGCTACGTTAGATTAGCTGTGAAATTAGGACTGATCGCTTTAAATACGATCTGTAAGACCCAAAACCTGTAGAACCATTGACGCTATCTTACCCTAAAATCCAGGATCAAACTCTATACCTGTTTGTTCTCAGGAAGCCTTTGAAACTTTATATTGGATCTAAACCGCACGTCGAAAGTCCGATAGTGATAATCTTAGACGATTACAACCGCCTTGTTGGACTTGACAATCGCTTCAAAAATCAAGCCCAACTGATGTTCCGAGGCTATTTCATTGAGCCTAGAGCAAGGAGTGTGAGAAAGAGTGAAATTCATAAAAAATTAAAGGTCTTTTAAATAAATATGGCACGTTTCGCTTGCGGGTTAAGTATAAGCATTCAGACCGTCGAAATCTGACTCAAATACACCCTCGGATCAGGGAACATTTCTCACCCAGGTCAGTGTACTTGGAATCCTCGATCGAGTCTCCATGACCGCTGAACTGAAACTGGTCTGCCACGTGTGATCTGGGAACTCTACCGGACAGAAAACTTAGTGTGAACAGGATTCAATATACATGAGCTTAAGTCCGACCGCGTTCGGCTAAGGGACCTCCCGAAATGCTCTTTTGGATCGGGAAAGACCCGATTTGGCTATAACCCAAGTATACCTTTGTCCCAAGTCTAAATAGGTGACTTTTTAGCCTATATAAGGGCCTTAAACCCTCTCATTTCTCTCCCATCCAAATTTGCAAGAAACCCTAGGAAGAGAGAGAGAGAAAGAGAGAGATTGTGAGAGAGTTGTGGGAGAGAATGCCTGCCACCTGCTCCAGCTTTTGCACGTACCAAAGCACCGCATTCAAATCACTTTTCCGGTGATTCCATCTCACTTCTAGGTAAGAAAACCCTAACCTATAGCTGTTTTAAGGATTCTTTTGATTTAAATATCGAAATAGCTTATGTATCTTGTGCATTAGGTCGCCATAACACCTTTGACGAAGCATAGACTGTCTGTTCGATTCGTTACACTTCTACGGTAAAAGGTGTGGATCTTAGATGCTTAGATTACCTGTTTTTAAAGCTTTCAATGTCATTTTATGGTAGATTGCTGATGAGGATGCTATTTGACATGTATAACATGCTGTCCATTTTTTATTTCGTATACGTATGAAAAATATGAGATTTAGGGTATTTTAGGTATTTGTAGGAAATACTGTATACGTACGTATTTTTTCGATATGATTGCCATGGGTATTTGTCGTGTATTTATACTAGTTATAGATGTATGATTTGTTGGCGAAGAGATTCGTCCTAATGCACATATTGGCCGACATATGCTATGTAGACTAATGTGTGTAGACTAAG
The DNA here is from genome assembly GCA_037074715.1 of Magnolia kwangsiensis. NCBI lineage: Eukaryota > Viridiplantae > Streptophyta > Magnoliopsida > Magnoliales > Magnoliaceae > Magnolia > Magnolia kwangsiensis. The sequence continues at coordinate 147,790,220 of CM073571.1, forward strand.
TGTTTGTTGAAATGCCTAAATCAATATAATTTATGCCTGCCATATGTTTTAAATGTAAGAACATGATTGTGTGTACTAGACAACTCCTTGATATAAGGATCTATCATATTATATGTTGAAATCAACATACGTCAAGTACGTTGAAATTGTGTGGACTGTGTTTGTATAAATGTCTGTATTAGTAAGTATTGAGTAAGTGGTGTTGTAGATTAGCGTTGAGAATGGATTCTCAACTAATTTGATGATGTACATGAATTCCTCTATGTTTGTTGTATTGAATTGATTACCTTATGTGTGAAATACTCATGTGTGGTTAACTGCTTCTGATGTATGTTATAATATGCTGATAACATGCTTGGATTACTTGTTATTTCAATTTTATTTATCTCATATGATTACTGGTTCACATCTTTGTGCTTGGGGCTATACTCTAGTCCAGGCAGTCGGTAACAGTTTAGAATTCGTGATTGGATTCTATTCGCCATGAAGGATGTGTATGACGAACCCGAGTCGTACTAGAGTCATCGGCAATGGTTAGGCCATACGAAGAGCTTGTGCACTTCATGTCGGTCGATTCAACGTGCGCTCGTGCTAGTCGGACTCATCAAGTAACCCGACTGACCATTGTATGTTCACCTTATATTCGTCATAACTGCTTGAGCCTAAGGTACTAAACTTACCATTGGAAAGCCCCTCTAACCTTAGTACCTCGATCCCCTAAGACTCATGAGCCGAGCATGGTGGTATGGGACACCGTGGTCAAGCTGTCGGCTTACACTGGGGCCACAAACCTCTCCGTAGTGACCAGTGAGCACCCTACTCTGAGTAGATTATGGTGGTATGTGACACTATATTCTTGTTGTCGGCCTACATTGATAAGGTGATGGGGGAGTGAAGCAATGAGAGTAAGCAATAGCCCTGACAGCCCTTTGTAGTGACCTTGAGTTTATCCTGACACTGCATGGGGACGATGAGTCCTGATGCAGTCTTAAGGATATAAATTAGGCCTGTATTGATAAGGTGATGGGGGAGTGGAGCAACGAGTGCATGCAACAGCCCTTGCAGCGACTTAGAAATATACCATCGTATGAGATTACTAGGAGTTACGACCCTAGACAGGATCATTGTTTGGGTATTAATATAAGGGAGGTACCTTAGTTTTCCAATCCTGTTGTGTGAAAAGGACTAATAACAACTCGATAATCATTATCCATATCGCACTGCATGTGCCTGGAAGATGTGGAGCACTGTGGGAAGAAAGCATGCCGCTGACGCAGATGGTGCCGCATGAGAGAGTATGTCAGTGAGGGCATCCATCATGTCATTTTATCCATGCATTAATCACAGTATTTAGGAATGTTTGTTTTGTTTACTTTATCATTATTGAGTGATGGATTTGATAACATGTTAATTTTTATTCTATGATTCCACTGAGTTAGTTACTCACTCCCACGTTACGGGATGGTGTTCCGGACACCCACCAGTCCCTATTTTAGTTTCAGATGAGGGCGCTACTTGTGGAGCGGAGCTGGACTTGTATGATGCTGAGGAGGACTTCTCCTCCATGTTTTGATCAACGGGATTACAGGGAGGTTGATTAGATGCCATGATACTTATCATTTTATATTTTGGAGCACTCATGTATATTCTTTTCTTTCTATTTTGGAGTATACATGTATTTAGTTAACCGAGTAACATATTCACACTCTGGAGACTTACAATCATTTATATATTTTATGTAACTATCACATTCTTTTGCTTGCTAATTTAACTGTCTTTGGAGTATGATGTGTTGTTTTGGCTTAATCCACCTCATGTTTTATGTACTGTTACCGACGACATTCATCTATTATTGAAAATGTTGCATAAGTGATGTTCTGAAACTCGAGAGTTGGGTTTCTACCTGACCCCCGATTTTTGGGGCGTTACAAGTTTAGAATTCGTGGTTGGATTCTATTCGCCACGAAGGATGTGTTTGACGAACTCGAGTCGTACTAGAGTCGTCGGCAGTGGTTAGGCCACACGAAGTGCTTGAGCACTTCATGTTGGTCGATTCAACGTGCACTCGTGCTAGTCGGACTCATCAAGTAACCCGACTGACCATTGTATGTTCACCTTGTATTCGTCATAACTGCTTGAACCTAGGGTACTAAACTTACCATTGAAAAGCTCCTCTAACCTTGGTACATCGATCCCCTAAGACTCATGAGTCAGGCATGGTGGTATGGGACAATGTGGTCGAGCTGTCGGCCTATGCTGGGGCCACAAACCTCCCCGTAGTGACCAGTGAGCACCCTACTCTTAGCAGATTATGGTAGTATGAGACACTATATTCTTGTTGTCGGCCTACATTGATAAGGTGATGGGGGAGTGGAGCAACGAGTGCGAGCAATAGCCCTAGCAGCCCTTTGTAGTGACCTTGAGTTTATCCTGACATCGCATGGGGGTGACGAGTCCTGATGCAGTCATAAGGATATAAACTAAGCCTGTATTGATAAGGTGATGGGGGAGTGGTGTAACGAGTACATGCAACAGCCCTGACAGCCCTTGCAGCGACCTAGAACCGTACTTCGTATGAGATATGCTAGGGCTGACGACCCTAAAATGGATCATTGTTTGGGTATTGATATAAGGGAGGTACCCTAGCTTTCCAATCCTGCTGTATGAAAAGGACTAATAACAACTCGGTAATCATATTCATATCACACTGCATGTGCCTGGAAGATGTGGAGCACTGAGGGAAGAAAGCATGTCGCGGACGTAAGATGGTGTCGCATGAGGGAGTATGTCGGTGAGAGCATCCATCATGTCATTTCATGCTTGCATTAATCACAGTATTTAGGAATGTTTGATTTGCTTGCTTTATCATTATCGCATGATTGATTTGATAACATGTTAACCTTTGCTCTATGATTCCACTAAGTTAGCTACTCACTCCCACATTACGGGACAGTGTTGCGCACACCAAACAGTCCCCATTTTAGTTTCAGGTGATGGCGCTTCTTGTGAAGCGGAGCCGGACTTGTTTGATGATGAGGAGGATTTCTCCTATATGCTGGTTCTGATCGACAGGTTTACAGTGTTACTGATTAGATGCCAACACACTTGGCGATTTGCCTTTTATTTTCACACTCATGTATATTCTTTTCTTTCTATTTTGGAGTATACATGTAATTAGTTAACCTGGTAACATGTTCACACTCTGGAGACTTACAATCATTTATATATTTTATATATTTATCACAGTCTTTCGCTTGCTAATTTAACTGTCTCTGGAGTATGATATGTTGTTTTGGCTTAGTCCCAATCTTGTTTATTTCCATTCTATAGACAACATGCATTCATCATTATCTATGTTGCATAAGTGACGTTTTGGAACCCGAGAGTTGAGTTTCTATCCGACCCCCAATTTTTGGGGCGTTAAAGATGGTATCAGAGCATGATTTAGATTAAACCAGACCTGGGTTATGGAACACAATGCACACTGATGCACTCTAACTTAGGAAGGGGGCGATGGAACTTAGAAACCACATTAGAATACTAAGTTTCGCCGACAGGTGAGACTATACGGTAATTTAGGCCATAACGTATCTTTGATCGCGTGAAGAGACCTAAGTCGCCTGTAGGTCATTAGTCGACGAGTTTGAGTCATTCCCTGAAGAATTTCAAACCCAAAAATGGATGTCCTTAGGTTGTGGGGCAACCCCAATATCTTACACTCAGTCTCGAAGCCTAAAACCTCTTTTTATCCAATTCCTTCAAAATCTCTCCTTTCACCACCTCATTCTTCAACATTTTCTAAGTATTTTTATACTAGACATAAATCCTAATGTATAAATGATGGAGAATAATACTTAAATGAAAATTTACTATAAGTAGTAAATATATGTATAAATTAGCCTTTCAACCATTCAAATTATGGGATCTCATGGAATAAATGGATTAGTTGGATAAATTAGCGTCTCCTACCCCAAAATCATATATTATATGACATATAAAATCATTCCAGTTTGCATATTAGCCCTGAAACACCTCAAATAGAGTCAGGGGGCCAAACGATCAAGTTTCGGGATGATCCAGAGTGGGCCCCACACCCTTTTGGGACCCAGGGGGCAGGAGGACCTCGCCCCATGGGCGAGCCCTCGCCAAATAGTCTAGAGGTCGGTGAGGCCTCGTCGGTCAGTGGACTAGTCGGGTTGGGCCACTCGGGCCGATGGGTTTTGGGGTCTTGTGAGACCCAATGGTCCAGGGTTCGACCATCATTTCATTCCAAATCTCATACTTCCTTTACAAAGTGACCCCCCCAAGCTCTCTTTCTCTTCCCAACTTGTTATTTTCTCTCTCAAACCTCACTTCCAAACGTTCCTCCCTTCATTTTTCATTATTTTCATCATCCCTCTATCATTCTTAATCATATCCAGCAGCTACTTCTTCCATTTTACGCGATTAGAGCTCCCAAGCTCTCATTTAAAGCTCCAAAATCGTGTAAGCTTTCAACCCAACTCATCTCTCCCTTTTCCCTTCTTTAATCTCTGTGTTTGGGGCCTTTACAACCCTTGTTGAGGCTCAAACTCATGGAGACCCCAAGACCTCAGCCTTTCCCTTCATTTTTTTCATTTTCCATGGCTCTTTAAAGCTAGTTTTAGCCATCTTCTCGATCTCCAGGCTTCTACCAACGGGCGAGACCAAACACAGTAGCTTATTCCATAAATAGTGACCATCTAGTGCTAGGACATTTAGAGTTTTGGACCTACAGTTAGTATTCCTAGATTTGAAGGATCTGACAATATAGGAAATCCAATTTCAATTAGATAATCTTGACTCTAGGCGATAAAATAATTCCCTGTAATAGAAATAGTATGAAACCATTTAGCGTATAAGCTTAGGCCTTGGACTATAGCTAGTGAGTTACAGACTAGTCCACTAGTTATATTAAGTAGTGTAAAGCCTGTACATGCTAAGGAATAGTAGGTTAGATATGGTTGGAGTAGGACCTCATTCCTTCGATAGATCCCCTTAATACTTATAGACTTCTGTTATAACCCTTAGAAAATTTGTTTTAACTTAGAACCATTCACTCTCAGGAAAAACTTATACATCCCTAAGATTGAACTTAGAATAAACCAGCATGCCTCTTAGAATTGCCTTCCCTAAGGGATTATTGCATTCGGGAACACGGAGTAAAGGAAATGTATATACAAGCGAAGTATTCACGGTTTGAATTGACTTCTCAATCCTAGTAGTTGCCAATAAATATAATGCTCTGATCAAGTAGAAGATCGGCATCATCTAGGATTAAGAATTGATATGGTAAATTTTCTGTCCTAGGCAAAAAGTCTATGTATCCGGCTCAGATCTCCTACACAACTTTCTTTCGGGTTGGCCCGACAACCTACAGCCAAAAGTTATTGCTTTGCCTTTGGGAATGTTAAGGACATATAGCCAATAGAGATTAGACATCTTGCCGCAAGCTCACACCTGCCCCTGAACTCAATCACAATAGAGATCAGGCTTCTTTTTACAACCATAGGTACTAATGCCATAGAACGCATCATTAGCAAAGAAAGACTAATGTATTGAGAGGTTGTTTCTCATTTCATGTCAAGGATAGACCCTAAGTTACATCTCGTTCCGATATACGGATCGATGTCACGCCCCAAACCCGGGAATCGGATTCATAAGAATCCCGATTACCGAATCTGGTGCCGGCAGCCTCCGTAGTATCCCATTCTCGGCTCTTAGCATTCATATGCCAGATTTCCGATCCTGGGATTCTACAAGGAGGATTTTTTTTTTGAAATGTACATTTAACTAGTAATAAGCTTAACCACAAGATTACCCAATTTACAAAGGCAACATCATCATCATCACATATCCACTAATATAATCGTTTGAGTACAATACTGAAAGGGAAATACATAAAAAATCAAACTCCAGAAGACCACTGCACACTCCAAGCTCAACACTGCTGCAACCTAACATCACCTGCACGCATCTATCGTGCATAAGTTTATAGAAAGCTTAGAGGGTGGTGTAAGTGTGTGCACAAGGTAAGTGCCAAGTATTCAATACAATGCTATAATCATACAATACCGGAAAAATTGGTAATCCATAAACCATACAATGTCTAAATAAGCAGAAACACTAACAAGAGCAGGAATTATCAGAGTAAGCGGAAATACTGACAAGATGTAAGTCATACGATAACAGGGTAAGTGGAAGTATGGACAAGTCTATAAGTTAATCAATATCAGAATACGCAATATAGAATAACTATGCGATAAGGAGTCATAAAGAGCTAAATAACAGATGTCGAGAATGCAATACAATATACGAATCCTGCTAAATCTATCCAGGCCATATAAGTGCAGAAATAGCAACCCAAGATGCCATATGCCTGTGGACGTAATGTAATATGCGATGCGAATGAAATAACCATGCTGGAGTGTGAAGTCGGGATGATAGTACGTAGTATCGCAGGCTATGGGGTCCACCACAAGGGACTTCTATCCAAACCAGTCCCATACCTAAATTTGGATAGTCAGACTCATTGTGATAAACTCCTGATCTCAGGCTAGTCGCGCGCCCAACCGAAATCCTTGCCATAACGAAGGTACACAACAATTAGTTGCGTACCACCAGCCCGAGTGGATAGTGAATGAATGAATGAGCATGCATCTCCTACTCAATAAGTCCACATATCAGTGCGGTTCCTCTCTGGGAAATCACCGGGGTCTATTACACTCCATACCAGATTGCCGCCCCATCGCGCGCAACAAGGTGAGTGGAAGAGACCTCACTATTCGCCTGCCAATATCGGGCCCGGCTCGTCAATAGCGGACCCATTCCTCGAGCTGGTCAGACTCAGCCCAGCATTGCCCCCTCCTCTCGGGCAGGTAAGGCCACACCCTCTTCCAACCGACCACGACACAGTGGAGAGCGCAGCCATCTGGTAATCGGCACTCAGCGCTCATCTACCCACTCGGTCTAGACGTTGGAGCATCCTCTGGAACCAAGAGGGTTTAGGAACTTTCACCCAGGGATATCTATAGCACCTCATGTAGAACAGATTTCCGGTGTCCCATCTGGCCATCCACGACATGCCTGTGGAGGCTACGACCCTGATGTCGCTAGGGCGTACAGTAATCACAGCACATAATGCAAGATGCATGAGTCATACAATCCAGTCATGCATCAATCCTATGCATACCGTGTGCTCATGTGAGACGATCACCGCCTATCAGGGAGTCTCATAACAACCAGCACTATGACATATGCAATGGTCAATCATACCACATAACAGACATGCAGATGATGCGTATGACCATGTATCATGATGCTATGCAGTCACATACTCATAATCAGTATCAATAACCGGCATCAACAATCGACCTCGACAATGTGGACATCTAACCAACATTGCCCCAATGAGTGACCCTCACCGATCCAAACATATAATGACCCACGGCCTCACACAAGGGCCCACTATACAACACAATGGGCCTTACTCAAGGGTTACATGTACACAACAGGTGGGCCCTGCTTATGGGCCCAACAAACATCACAATGGGCTCCTTTGCCTGACCCTCAAATGATCACAATGGGCCTCATCACCTAGGCCTCAATATACATCACATTGGGCCTTAGACCCGGGCTGAATACACATCACATCGGGCTTCAAATACGGGTTGCGTGTTCATCACATTGGACCTTGATAATCAGAATCGGCAATCGGCCATGACAATTCAAAATCAGTAATAGGCCTTGATCGATAATCAGCCCCGATCGATAATCGACAATCGGCCTCGATCGATAATCGGTCATGATAATCGGCCTCGATTAGTAATCGGTCAATCGACCATGATAAACAGAATCAGCAATCGGCCATGTCAATCGACAATCGGCCACAATCGGTAATCGATCACGATAATCGGCCTCGATTGGTAATCGGTCAATCGACCCCGACAACTCAGAATCGGCCTAAGGGAAGGTCACAATGTGGACATCTAACCAACATTGCCCAATAATGTGACCATTTAACCGACATTGCTCACAAGGAGTAGCCCTCATAAGGTCAAACCAAACATATATAGTGGGCCCATGGCCACACACAAGGGCCATATATATCACAATGGCCTCGCTCAAGGGGCCACATATACATTACATCGAGCCTGATATACATCACCATACACCTCGCAATGGCTGAAAATACATCATAGTGGGCCTCAACACATGGGTCATAAGTTCATCACATCATGCCTTGCCCATTGGCCTCGAATACATCACAATGGGCCTCGCCTATGGGCCTCGAATACATCACAATGGGCCTCGCCCATGTGCTTCAAACACACAATAGGTGGACCCTGCACATGGGCCTCAAATACATTACATGGGTCTCACTAAATAGACCACAAAATACAACAAAACGGGCCTCTCGCACATGTCAAAATACATCACAATGGGCCGCACCATTGGGCCTCAAGTGGGCTTAGACTACACCAAAATCATTTAAATAGTTGTAGGTGTAACATGTGTACCATTGTACATTATCAATGCATTGGGCACATGGTCCATTAATGATGACCAGCACTGCTCACACATTGTCTGTGTAAATCAGCACCATTCAAATATCATCCAGCAGTGGATCCCACCATCTGAATGGGTGGATGGCAAAGATACTACACATGCATCATGGTTGGAATCCACCGTCCATGAGCTGGACGGTGGATGCAACGCATCACCAAGGTGGGTGCCAGGTGGTGGCCCACCGTAATTACTGCATATAGTGGCATGTGGCTGGCTGCTGGCCAGCATACACAACATGAGCCCCACCTGAGCAAGTATAATGTACTGTTATAATACATATATATATATATCAATATAATATTATATCATATTATATATCATAATATAATATAATATTATAATATATATATCTTTTGTAAAAAAAAAACACAACGTCCAGCGTCCAAGTGGACGGCTGGGCGGAATACATGCATTAAGGTGGCTTGCCGTCCCAACTCTGCTGGACGGACGGCTTGGATATAAGGTACGCACGTCTGGTGGGCCACATCCTCACACGAGTCACACGTGTGGAATGGGTTCCACGCAAATGGGTGAACGGTTGGATAAACATCAGATGACGCTGACGCTGGCCCATCTGCTGACATCAATGAAGCAGATGGACGGTCACGCCAGTCTTGCTGACGCTGTACAGCAGCTGCAACTGCTGGCCCATCAGATGAACAGTTTGGATAAAAGACATTAAAGGTGGGTCGTGAATGGACGGTGTGGATCAACACATACATCATTGTGGGTCCAACGTCCTGTACAGAAGGACGGCATGGAATAAATCACATATATCACGGTGGGATATGGAAGTGCTGTCCAAACATTCCAGCACCGTCTGGCACATCTGGACGGTGTGGATATAACAAATACATCACGGTGTGGGCCACATGACAGGTGCCCACAGTTGTCAAAAACAGATGGACCACATGGGAAGATATATACATCAGGGTGGATTTTCACCGTCCAGAGATCCTGGACGGTGCAAATAAAATACATACACTGGTGGGTCCTACATGGGACTCACAATGTATATATATAATATAATATGTATTTTATAATAAATACATTAGATCCAGTCCAGCATCTGGACATTTGGATGGACAGTGTGGATCAAACTCACACAACACGTGGGGTCCGCTTGAACTTTAAATCCGACTCGATCTTCAGCTCATGCCATAAAATGAGCTTTCAAAGTGGTTGGATGTTTTGGATGCAACACATGCATCATGGTGGACCCCACTGTCCAAATAGTGGATGGTGTGTATACAAACGGCATTGGGCCCATGCTGCATGGACACAGCCGCTCACAGGGACAGGCGTAGGTAAAACGCTTACGTCATGGTGGGGTCCACACATACTGGTGACGTCACTGCATCTTGAAATACATATTCTGTGGGGTCCACAAAACTTGCTGACGACACCACGTCAGCTATAACGCTGGTATTAGTATACATCAGCCAATCTCATTTCTATCAGGTGGGTCCCACATAGGGGCCCACCGCAACATTAAATTTTCATCCAATCGTTTGATAAGGTCACACGGACTGTGATACAGTGGAAAAATAAATTTCATAATGCTGCAAAACTTCTGTGAAGCCCAAAGGGTTTCAATGGCAGACGTTCAATCCTCTATTATTTCCTGTTATATGGGCCCCTTGAGCACCACATCTGGCTGATTTTGAGGTGGGACTCATAGCAAAAAGGGGCCCACCAAATGCACGGTGGGATGATCAACACATGTCACGGTGGGGCCCACGCATGGGACCTACGTCCCTGCCCCCCCCCCCCCCCCCCCCCCGTTTCTCGTCCAGCGCAGCAGGACGCTGTGCGTCCTCTGGACAGCAGCAGCGCCTGCTGCATCCTCTTTTTTTTTTTTTTTTTTTTTTAAAAAAATAGAATTTCCACTGTTTTTCTCTAGTAGGGCCCGCATTGGAAAAATCCATCCTGCCCATTGGATTCTACAGTTCATAACAGATCCATCAAGCCCAATATTGAGCATGTTTCTCGTGTATGGAAGCATCAGAGTAGATTTCAACGGTAACAATACTGTTTTGTACACTATGGCCCACCAGATAGTCGGATCAACTTCAATTTTCGGCTCAACGCCTAAAATGACCTGAAGAATGGAATGGACGGCCTGGATTGGATCGATACATCAAGGTAGAGCCTGTACGAGTGGCCCACCTAAAAGGCTTAAAATTAAATATTTTAGTTTTACTTTTTGTTTGCTTGTTACTACACCCACTGTCCATTTACACTTCACAACGTCCAGATTCCAGACGCTGGACGGGGGCATTTTTTTTTTTTGTTTACCAGGATGGGTGTGGGGACCACGGTGGGTGGGTCACACGTGGATGTGGCCCACTTAGATTAATCTGATATTTATATTTTTCCCATCTCCATAAGGTAGGGTCCACATATTTTGGACGGCCATGGGGTCCATTTGATGGACGGTTTAGACACCACATACAATCATTAAATGGGCCACAAAATAAAGGAAGGAAAGAGAGAGAGAAACACCCACAAGGCAAAAGAAGAAAAGAGAGAGAAAGAAAGAAGGAAGCACCCACCTATCCTTCATCTTCCTCTTTAGCCTTCTAATGCTCCAAAAGTGCTCTTACAATGGTGAGGATGATGATCCAAGGGTGGAGATGAGAGATAGGGTGGTAGAGAGTGGGCCACACATGGCTCTTCTCATGGAGGTGAGGACATTGGATCTCTCTTGAAATTGCTTGGAATGAGAGAGAAATGAGAGAGATGAGTGATATAGGAAGAGAGTAATGGATGTGTAAGAAAAAGGATGGGTTGGGTTGAATTTTGTGTAAAGGAGGTATGGGTGGGGAGAGGGAGATTTGACTTGTGAGGGAGGTGAGGTGGCATGGGGTATGGGTGATGTACTTGACTTGATGGGATGGAGTACTTGACACTTAATGCGATTGATGGGACATTCTCTTGGGATTGCAACGTGCGGCGTTTTCCTCGAACTGAACGTGGGCTCACATCTCCTGGCCTGGGTATCGCCTCGGCGTGCAAGACACGGCATCGGAACCGCGGCGATGGCGCGGTCGCACTGGTACAAGCCTCAGGTTGAGTCGACTCGGGTTAACGGCATATGAATCAGGGTCACGCGTAAATGCTGGTTAAGGGTCGAGGTTGTTGGGATTCGACCGGAAAGACCGCGGAAGTCTACCGAACGATACGGTCTAGGATACGGGTCTTACAATCGAGAAATAGATTCTTGAACCTTAAGTAAAACTAAGTTTTAAGGGGGGTAGAACGTATTGAGCCCAATCTACTTAGGATAATCTAATACAACCGTTGGATCAGAGTAGCGCAGCGGAAGCATGGTTGGCCTCTTCCCCACTGGCCCAGGATTGAAGAAGTTGGTTTAGGTTATACGTAAGGTTAGGTCATTAAATAGGATTTGAACCTTCCTTAGAATGTCAATACTAAAGTCTTCATAGGGACTCATTACCCTTAGCCAATTTCGGGGATGAAATTTTATTTTAAGGGGGGTAGATTGTAACACCCCAGATTTTTGCCAACTTGGGGTTAGACGTCCTTGGGCAATGGGTCAACCATAACACCTTGGTAACCTCTCAGAACCCAATTCCAAAGCCAGATAAATCATTTAGAACCTAATTCTTTAGAAATTTAACGTGAATTAGCCAGCGCTAGACTAGATTTCCTGCAAAATTAGTACTAACCACTTTAAATACGATCTGTAAGACCCAAATCCTATAGAATCATTGATGCTATCTTACCTGAAACCTAGGATCAAACTCTAAACTCGTTTGTTCTCAGGAATCCTTTAAAACTTTGTATTGGATCTAGACCGCACGTCGAAAGTCCGATATCTATAATCTTAGACCATTATGACTGCCTTGTTGGACTTGACAATCATTTCAAAAATCAAGCCCAACCGATATCCTGAGACCATTTTACTGAGTCCGGAGTGAAGAGAGTGAGAAAAGGAAAATATTTAGAAAATTAATTCAATTTAAATAAATCTGGCACATGTCGCTTGCGCGACATTTTTTAAGCGTTTTGACCGTCGGAATCTGACCCAAATACACCCTCGAATCAGGGAACATTTCTCACTCAGGTTAGTGTACTTAGAATCCCTAATCGAGTCTCAGTGATCGCTAAACTGAAACTAGTCCGCCACATGCGATCTGGGAACACTATCGGGCTGAAAACTTAATATGATTAGGATCCAACATTCATGAGCTTAACTCCGACGGCATTTAGTCAGGGGACCTCCAGAAATGTTCTTTTGGATCAGGAAAGACCCGATTTGGCTGTAACCCAAGTATACCTTGGTCCTAAGTCTATATAGGTGAGTTTTTAGCCTATATAAGGGCCTTAAACCCTTAGCCTTCTAACCCATACGAATTTAGGAAAAACCCTAGGAGAGAGGAGAGAAAAGAGAGAGAAAGTGAGGGAGAAGTTGGAGCTTTCTCCTGGGATTCTTCCCTGCTGCTCCACGTGCCAAATCCATCCACCTGCATCGCTATTCTGGCGATTCCAACGCCGTTCTAGGTAAGAAAACCCTAACCCTAACTGGTTTTAGGGATTCTATCGATCCAAGTAGTGAAGTAGCTGACTTACCTTGTGTTGTATGTTGCCAATCAGTCGTTGACGACGACGTAGAGTTCCTGTTCGATTCATTACGCTCCTACGGCGTAAGGTGCGGATTTTAGACGCCTTGGTTACCATTTTTCAAAGCTTTCAATGCCGTTTAATGGTAGATTGCTGATAAGGATGCTGTTTGACATGACGAACACGCTTTCCTTTTTTCATTTCGAATACGTACAAAGAATATGAGATTTAGGGTATTTTAGGCATTTGTAGGAAATACTGTATACGTTCGTATTTTGCTGAAATGATTGCTATGTTTATTTATCATTTTATTATACAAGATATGCGTGTATGATCTTTTTGGTGAGAGGATTCGCCCTAATACACATTTTGGCCAACACAGCTCATGTAGGGTAATGTGTGTAGTCTAAGTGTTTGTTGGAATGACTAAATAATTATGGATTTATGACTTATGCATGCTCTATGTATGGAATGTAAGAATATGATTGTGTGTATGAGACAACTCCTTGATATAAGGATTCATCCTATTCTATGTTGAAATCAACATACGTCATGTATGTTGGAGTTGTATAGTCTAAGTGTTTGATAAAATGTCTGTGTGAGAAATTGTGTGATGAACTAAATTTAATAGTGGTGTTGAGATAGGATTCTCAACAATCTAAATGATGTTTATGATTTCCTCCATACAAGTTGTTTGATTTAATCGCTTTACTTGTGAAATGTTTGTGTATGGTTTCATATACATGTTGTATCTTCTAACATGTTCGATAACATGCTTGAATTACTTTATTTCAATTCTGTCTATCTCATATGCTTATGGGTTCAGATTGCAAGTGTTTGGGGCTATGCTATAGTCGAGGCAGTCGGTAACAGTTTAGAATTCGTGGTTGGATTCTATTTTCCATGAAGGAAGTGTATGATGAACCCGAGTCGTACTAGAGTCGTCGGCAGTGGTTATGCCATACGAAGTACTTGGGCACTTCATGTCGATCGATTCAACGTGCGCTCGTGCTAGTCAGACTCATTAAGTAATCCGACTGACCATTGTATGTTCACCTTGTATTCGTCATAACTGCTTGAACCTAGGGTACTAAACTTACCATTGGAAAGCCCCTCTAACCTTGGTACCTCGATCCCTTAAGACTTATGAGCCGGGCATGGTGGTATGGGACACCGTGGTTGAGCTGTCGGCCTACGCTGGGGCCACAAACCTCCTGTAGTGACCAGTGAGCACCCTACTCTGAGTAGATTATGGTGGTATGAGAAATTATATTCTTGCTATCGGCCTACATTGAAAAGGTGATGGGGGAGTGGAGCAACGAGTGCGAGCAACAGCCCTGACAGCCCTTTGTAGTGACCTTGAGTTTATCCCGACACCGAATGGGGGTGACGAGTCCTGATGCAGTCTTAAAGATATAAACTAGGCCTGTATTGATAAGGTGATGGGGGAGCGGTGCAACGAGTGCATGCAACAGCCCTGACAACCCTTGTAGCGACCTAGAACCATACTTCGTATGAGATATGCTAGGACTGATGACCCTAGAATGGATCATTGTTTGGGTATTGATATAAGGGAGGTACCCTAGTTTTCCAATCCTGCTATATGAAAAGGACTAATAACAACTCGGTAATCATATTCATATCGCACTGCATGTGCCTGGAAGATGTGGAGCACTGAGGGAAGAAAGCATGCCGCGGACGTAAGATGGTGTCGCATGTGGGAGTATGTCGGTGAGGGCATCCATCATGTCATTTCATGCTTGCATTAATCACATTATTTAGGAATGTTTGATTTTCTTGCTTTATCATTATCGTTTGATTGATTTGATAACATGTTAACCTTTGCTCTATGATTCCACTGAGTTAGCTACTCACTCCCACGTTACGGGACAGTGTTGCACACACCAAATAGTTCCTGTTTTAGTTTTAGGTGATGGCGCTACTTGTGAAGCGGAGCCGGACTTGTTTGATGATGAGGAGGATTTCTCCTATATGCTGGATCTAATCGACGGGTTTATAGGGTTACTGATTAGATGCCAATACACTTGGCGATTTGCCTTTTATTTTCACACCCATATATACATCGTATGACCTAGGCCAAGAGATGTGGGCCTGTTGTGGGTATCGAGGGAATCTCTACGATACATCACATCAATCAACCAATGTACAAATCAAGTACATTCCATCACAAGCCATCACTCACCCATACCCCTCTCTTCACCAAGTCAACAATACCCATGCCCAACCATTCCTTTCTTACCAAAAGTCAAAAGAAACCATACCCTCCATCCCATCTCCCTTACAACAACCCATCCTATCTCTCATTTCTCACTCCATCCCAAGCGCCAAGGAAGCATCCAATGTCCAAGCAAGAGAGCTCCATGAGAGAAGCTTTGTATGGCCCACTCCCTACTACTCAATCTTACATCTTAGCCATCCAATCATCATCTTCCTCCATTAAAGTTGAAGACAAGGAGTTAAAGAGTCTATGGAGCTTAGAAGAAGTGAAATTGGTGGGTGCTTCTCTCCCTCTCCTTCTCATTTTTTTTTATGTGATGTGCGGCCCACTTGGATGGACCCCACCTTAATGTATGATTTATCCATACCATTCACCCATTTGGTGGCCCACCGGAGCAAGGCCCACCTGTATGCCAAGCCCGTCCAGCGTCCAGGGACGCTGGACGTGGAAAGAAAACACAAGTATTAGCTTGGTTTACCAAGCTTTGAAGTGGGCTGTTTGTGTAGGCCCCACCTTGATGTATGTATTCAATCCACGCCGTCCATCTCATTCCCTAGATCATTTTAGGCGTTGAGCCAAGAGTTGGAGTTGATTGGAAGATCTGGTGGGCCATAGCGTTGGAGATTACATCATCATCATTCAAAGATCATTTTTCTATTTTATTTTATTTTCTAAACATAAAAATATCCTATATTAGACTCATTGGGACAGTCTTGAGCCACTGAAGCCAATGGACGGGATGGATCTACTTGATGCGGACCCCAGATGTGAAAAACCACAGAAAAATGAGTTTTCCCAATTTTAAAAAAAATATGTCTTACCGGTCGAACTTTTTATAAGGAAGGGAGAGCTGTAAGACCCGTATCTTGGTTCGTATCATTCCGTAAACTTTCGCAGTCTTTCCGGTCGAATTTCGGCAACCTTCGACCCTTAATCGATATCGACGCGCGACCCTGATTCATATGCCGACAACCCGAGTCGACTCAACCCAAGACCAATACCATAGCGACCGCACCGTCGTTGCGGTTCCGATGCCACGACTCGCGCGCCGAGGCGATACCCTGGTCAAGAGTTGTAGACTGACGTTCGGTGCGAGAAAACGCAGCGCGTTGCGAAACCCAAGGGAATCTCTATGATGTGTCACATCAATCACATCAATCCCATCAATCAATCATCCATCAATCCATCACTTGTCAAGTACATGTCAAGTACACATTACTTTCACTCCTTTTCCCAAGCAACCATAAAAGTCTCCCAAACCCATACCTCTCTTACATAAAAGGCCACAAAAGTCTTCACCTCCCATACCTCTCTTACACAAAAGGCCACAAAAGTCAAAGATTTCTTACACAACCATCACTCACCACATCCATCCATCACTCTCTCTCTCTCCCTTTACAACTCCTCTCTTCCTCATTTGCAAAAATCTCCAAGAAAAAGAAAATCCCATGTATGGAATTCTCCAAACACTCCTAAACTCCAAGTGGCCCACTTTCCTACCCCACCATCTCCCATCTCAACCCTCTATTCCTCATCTCATCCATTGAAGTTGAAGCTAAGGTGCCAAGGAACCCCTAGGAGCAAGAAGATCGGACGGTGGGTGCCTCCATAGGGTAGTTTTTCTTATTTTTATGATGGGCCAAGTGAGGCCCACCGATCAATGGTGTGGATCTCACTTAGGACCCAAAGATGAGGCCGATGGCCCACTTGGATCATCATGATCGTTCCATGATGGGGCCATTCTCCATGGACTCCATCATGATGTTTATTTCATTGCAAAAGGTCATCTAGACTGTCCATTTTGGTGGAGAGAGGATCTCCACCGTTGATTCTCGATCTTGGTGGTCCCATGTGTTGAGGGATCCTTTTGATTGTATGATTTGGTTTTAAGGGAGGGCCCATAATGTCGGGGTCCCTCCATCTCAAAGCGTGTCCCACTCTCCATGTCTCTCTCCCTTTTGTTTCTTTTCTTTTATTTTATTTTATGCAATGGGGTTGTGTGGCCCACTTGAATGGACCCCACATTGAGATATTTATTTTTTTCGAGCTTTATTCAAGTGGGGCTCGCCTTATATGTTGTACCCACGTCAAACATCAGCGGTGGCCCACTTCATCAGGGCCCACCACAATGTATTTCAAAAAAAAAAAAAAAAAAAACCGTCCAACGTCTAGGAAGCTGGACGTTGCAAAAAAAAAAAAAAAAAAAAAAAAAAAAAAAAAAAAAAAAAAAAAGAAGAAAAGAAGGGCCTTTGGGTGGTCCACTTGCTTAGGCCCCACCATGATGTATTTAAACAATCCAAGCCGTCCATCCTCTTACCTACAATATTTTACTCGTTGGGTAGAAGTTTGGGGCTGATTGGAAGACCTGGTGGGCCATAGCATCGAAGAACGCATCATTACCATTCAAGGATCCTTTTCTGATTTTATTTCATTTTCTAATCATGAAAAAATTTAAACTTCGGACTCATTTCACCTGTTACGTGCCACTGAACGCAATGGCGGGGGTAGATCTTTGTAAAGTGGGCCCCACATGCGAAAAACCCTAAAAAAAGGGTTTTCCTTTTTTTCAAAAGCATCATGGCAGAGGCTTTGCCTCTGCCTCTGTCAGGGGGCAGCAGCTGCACGCTGCTGCGTGCAGCCGTTAGAACGGGCGGACGGACGCAGGGGCCCACGGCCCTGCATGTGGGCCCCACCATAATGTTTATTTGTTATCCAACCTGCTCATGAGGTGGGCCACCCCAGTAGTGGGCCCCCCTCTAAAAATGAGACAGATCCAAAACTCAGGTGGCCCACACCACATGAAACAGTGAAATTGGATATATACCATTGAAATCTTTTTAGGTCCCACAGAAGTGTTGGATCAAGCTGAAATTTATGTTTTCCCTTCATCTAGGCCCGAGTGACCTTATGAACGGGTTGGATGGCATCTGAGCATTACAGTGGGCCCCACATGGGACCCACAATGATGTATATGTTTAAGTCCACCGTCCAGTGGACGGTGGCGCCCACCTTGATGCAATATCGCTGGACGGTGGAGCCCTCCTTGATGCATGTGCCATCCCCACTGTCCAGCAGTAGTGGGACCCACCATGATGCATGTGATGCATCAAGACCGTCCATCCGCTTGGTGAAATCATTTTAAGGTATGAGTGGCTGGTTGGGTGGGCCACTTATGTATGGGCTAGGCCAATTTGAATTAAAAAAGGCCTATCGGTTAGGCTCAATTGATTTATGAAAGGCTTATGGGTTAGGCCTATTTGATTCATATAAGGCCTATGGACTTGGGCCCACTTGATATGTAAAGCCTATGGGCTTAGGCTCACTTGATATTTAAGGCCTATGGGTTTAGGCCCACTTGATATGTTTCAAGTCCATGGGACTAGGCCCATTTGATGTATTCTAAGGCCCATGAAATTGGACCCATTTGATGCATTTTTAAAGCCTATGGAAGTAGGCCCATTTGATATATGTAAGGTCTAGGGGTTAAGGCCCATTTGGTGTACATATGGGGTTCAATTGGTGTGACCCATTCGTTACCTTTAAGAACCATGAGTTAAGCTCATTTGATGCAATCCAAGGCCCACGGGTTTTGACCCATTGCAATGCACATAAGACCCATTGGTGTGACCCATTTATGTGGCCCATCTGATGAATAAAAGGCCCATAAGATATGGCCCATTTGATATATATGTAAGGCCCAATGGGATGAACCTACGGTCCATTGCAATGTGTAATTCCCATACAGACTAACTAGCGATGTTTATAAAGATTGTGCCTTGGGAGCAATGTTGGTTTGACGTCCACATTACGAGTGTAATGTTGGTTAGATGTCCACATTACGACTCTCCTTAGGGCCCATTACTAGGTCGTACTTGCTGTGTATAGGCCGTCCAGGCCCATCTGCGTTGTAAGAATGGTTCATCACTCATTTACATGTTTAGTATAGTTTCATGACTCATGATCATACGCATCATATGTATGCTTGATATGAGGATTGACTGATCATAGCATATGCCTTCGGGCAGGTTGTTTATGGGCTCCTGGTTAGGCAGTGTTGCCCTACATGAGCGTGCGATATGCGCATGATTTGTTGCATGACTGGATAGCGTGAATCATGCATTTCGCATTTGTGTGACATGGGTATTGTACCCCCTAGCGACATCAGGGCCGTAGCCTCCACAGACGCATCGTGGTTGGCAGGATTGGATACCGAAAATCTTATTCTACATGGGGTGCTATTGATATCCCTGGGTGAAAGTCCCTAAATCCTTATGGTATCAAGAGGTTGCTCCAACATCTAGACCGAGTGGGTAGATGAGCGTTGAGTGCTGACTACCAGACGGTCACGCTCTCCACTGTGTCGTCGTCGATTGGAAGGGGGTGCGGCCTTACCCGCCCTAGTGTAGGGGGCAATGCTAGGTTGAGTTTGACCAGCTCGAGGAATGGGTCCGCTCTCGACGAGTCGCGCCCGATGTTGGTAGACGGATAGTGTGGTCTCTTTCACTTACCTTATTACGCGCGATGTGGTGACAATCTGATTTAGAGTGTACTAGACCCCGGTGATATCCCATATTTGAGCTGTATTGATGTGTGGATATAAATGAGGATCTGTATGCTTGAGTCGCATTGCACATCGCATGGCCTTAGGGTGGCCGATACCATTCATGTCTTGCATCGCATAGCCTTGATATGGCTCATGATATTATGGATCCATCTGCATATTCCGTATTATTCTGACATTACCTGATCATATTACTACCTTGCACACACACTTTCACCACCCTCTAAGCTTTCTATAACCTTATGCACGACTGTTGCGTGCAGGTGACGTTGGTTCGTAGCAGCGCTGAGGCAGGAGCACGTTGTAGATCGTTTTAGAGTTTTTGTTCTTTACCATTGTATTTCCCTTTATGCTCATTGTACTTGTAAAGTTTTTTATCATAGTGAAAATATTATGGAGTTCTTGGTTGTTGTTTGTGGGTTATGCCATTGGTTATGCTTATTACGAATTAAACTGACATTGAAAATCCTCCTCGTAGCATCCCAGGATCGGAACCTGACGAATGGGAGATAGGAGCAGAGAATGGGGTTCTACGGAGCCTGTCCGCGCCGGATTCGGCGATCGGGAATTTTGTGAGCCCGATTTTCGAGTTTGGGGCGTGACAGAAGTTGTTATTAGAGCATAACTTGGGAATAACCGAGAACAACATTACATGTCTAATATGAGTGTAGAATAGATAAGTTTCGAAGTTCAGATAACTTAGCAACCTTCTGTTACAGACCGTTAACGTGCGTACCTTCGAGAGTTTTGAAGTTGATAAGCGCCTTTGCTCTTTCCTGTAGGACATGGCGCGTGGGAGGGTTACCCGATCGACTCCCGCACCACCACCTGAGGATCTCACTCCACCACCTAAGGCTCCAGCTTTACCACCTGCGCCTCCCGTTCCACCCTCAGAGATCCCTGCTCCCTTCCCTGATGATGACATTCCTCCACCTGAGGCCGATGCGGAGCCAACCGTGACTGTGAGTGCCTCTCAGTTACAGCAGATGTTACAAGCTGTGACAGCCACACTCCAGGGACAGGGCAGATGCCCAGTTGTTTCACCAGCTCAAGCAGAGCAGGAGCGCGCGAGCGCCATACTTCGTGAGTTCAGACGCCTTGATCCCCCACATTTTCAGGGCGAGCCAGATCCGACTGCAGCAGAGAGATGGCGCTCCGATGTGGAGAAGATTTTCGATACTATATCATGTACGACCGAGCAGCGAGTTCGGTTAGCAATATTTCTCTTCCAGGGTGAGGCCGATCATTGGTTGACCTCTGTTACCCGTGTTGCCGGACCTGACTATGTTTGGACATGGGAGGACTTTGTTGATCGATTCGAGGAGCAGTACTTCCCTGACCATATTCGTCGTCAGCGAGCTTTAGAGTTCGAGACTCTGGTGCAGGGAGACATGACTGTGGCACAGTACGCGGCCCGTTTTGTGGCACTATCGAGATTTGCATCGTATATGATTGATGACGAGGGGCGGAAGGCCCACCGTTTCAAGCGCAGCTTACGTTACGGCCTTCGAGGTCGTGTTATTGGACATGAGCTCCCTACTTTTCAGGCAGTGGTGAGGAGATCTCAGATTTATGAGACTGAGTGGGCCAGTTCTCAGTCTGATCGTGGTCAGAGGAGAGACCGAAAGAGGCAGGCTTCTTCCAGTGATTCCCAGCAGCGTCGACCACAGTAGCAGAGGCGTACAAGTCGCCCAGCCTTCCATGCACCATCAGCACCAGCAGCACCTCCACCACCACCTCAGAGGTAATTCACCGGCACTTGCTTCAGGTGTAGTGCGACGGGACACCGTTCATGGGTGTGTCCCAGCCCCCAGCAGCAGCAGAGAGGTCCACAGCAGCAGAGGGCTCCCGAGCAGCCTCCACCGCAGCAGCAGAAACCCCCACAGCAGCAGCGACAGCAGCCACCACCACCGAGGTCACCTCAGCAGCAGCATCAGCATCAGCACCAGCCTCAGAGGCCATAGCAGCAGAGGCAGCAGTTTCAACCATCTCAGCGACCCCAGCAGTAGCACGCTCAGAGGGGACAGGCACCTCCCCAGCCGGCTCAGGCTAGGTTTATCAGTTGTTGAGGGTATACTGCCAGTTTCTGCATGCATTGCACATGTACTGTTTGATTCTGGTGCATCGCATTCTTTTGTGGCTAAGAGCTTCTGCCGATCGACCGGCTTGCCATTGGAGTCTGCAGGTGAGAGCCTATCAGTATCGACTCCCTTGGGGAGGACTGTAGTGTTGGGCCGATTTTGCTCGTCTTGCCTCGTTCTGGTTGGGAATACCTTCCTGCCTGCCGATTTGTTTGTATTACCGATGTTTGAGTTCGACATCATCCTGGGCATGGATTGGCTCACCGAGTATTATGTCATATTGGACTGTGCCACGAGGACCGTCACGTTCTGTATACCCGACGTGCCACAGTTTCAGTTTGTTGCAGAGGTAAGAGGGGAGCGGTTGTCTTGTTTGATGTCTTGCGCCATAGAGGAGCCTGTTTCCGCTTGCATCGACCATTTGCCCATAGTATGCGATTTTCCCGATGTGTTCCAGGAGATTCCGGGATTACCGCCTCGTCGACTCACCGAGTTCCAGATTGATCTCGTGCTCGGTACCACGCCTATTTCGAAGGCCCCGTATCGTATGGCACCGTTGGAGTTACGGGAACTGCAGAAGTAGTTGGACGAGTTGCGAGAGTTGGATTTTATCCGTCCGAGCAGTTCACCGTGGGGATCGCCGGTACTCTTCGTGAAGAAGAAGGATGGCTCGTTGAGGCTCTGCATTGACTACTGCGAGCTCAACAAAGTCACGATCAAGAACAAGTACCTACTCCCTAGGATTGATGATTTTTTTGACCAGCTGCAGGGTGCACAGTTCTTTTCGAAGATTGACCTGCGTTCTGGTTATCATTAGATTCGGGTCTGAGATGAGGACATTCCGAAAATGGCATTCAGGACGCGTTACGGTCATTTTGAGTTTCAGGTCATGTCCTTCGAACTGACCAATGCACCCGCGGTCTTCATGCAGCTGATGAACGAGGTCTTCCGCCCATATCTGGATCAGTTTGTTGTAGTCTTCATCGATGACATTCTGATCTATTTGAGGACCCGTGAGGAGTATGAGCAGCATTTACAGATTACTTTGCAGACCCTCCGCACACACCAGCTGTATGCGAAGCTGGAGAAGTGCGAGTTCTGGCAGGAGGAGGTGAAGTTCCTCGGTCACGTGGTGACGAGGGAGGGTGTCACAGTGGACCCCTCGAAGGTCAAGGCAGTGCGTCAGTGGGGCCAGCCCACGACTGTGACAGAGATCCGTAGTTTTCTTGGCTTGGCGGGCTATTACCGACGTTTCATTGAGGGTTTTTCTCGTATTGCAGCCCCACTGACCAGGTTGACTCGGAAGGGTGTAGAGTTTATTTGGAGTGACACCTGCGAGCGAGCATTTATGGAGTTGAAGGACCGTCTGATGTCCGTTCCTGTTCTCACTCTTCCCTCTGGGAGTGACGGATTTATTGTATTCACTGATGCCTCGCATATCGATTTGGGTGCTGTCCTGATGCAGCACGGGAGACCAATGGCCTTTGCGTCTCGTCAGCTCAAGGTCCATGAGCTGAACTATCCTACGCATGACTTAGAGCTGGCTGCAGTTGTCTTCGCACTGAAGGTGTGGAGGCACTATCTTTATGGGGTTAGGTTCGAGCTCTTCTCTGATCACAAGAGCTTGAAGTACCTCTTCTCACAGTCTGAGTTAAATATGAGACAGAGGCGCTGGATGGAGCTCCTGAAAGACTATGATTTTGATCTCTAGTACCACCCGGGCAAGGCGAACGTGGTGGTAGATGCCCTCAACAGTCAGCCACGAGGCCTACTGGCGCATATGATGATTCAGGAGTGGCGGATGCTTGAGGATATCACAGCGTATGACTTTGAGTTCGGCCTGCAGTCTTCCATCGTATAGTTATCGAGCCTGTCGATTCAACCCTCTCTTATCGCTAGGGTGATCGAGGCTCAGCAGGCTGATGAGTCGTTGCAGAGTTATATGGCTGAGGCGGCATTTGAGGGTCAGGTAGATTGGCAGATTGACAGATTGGTACAGACGGTGGACTTCGTTTCAGAGGCCGATTATGTGTCCCAGATATTCGAGAGTTGCGCAGAGATCTTATTACCGAGGCACATCGATTGCGGTTTTCTATCCACCCGTGCTCGACGAAGATGTACCGTGACATGAGGCGACAATATTTTTGGGCGGGGATGAAGCGCCAGATCACCAGTTTTGTGGCCGAGTGTGACACGTGCCAGCATGTCAAGGCCGATCATCAGAGACCTCCTGGTCTATTGCAGCCGTTGAGCGTCCCGATGTAGAAGTGGGAGCACGTGTCGACCGATTTCATTATGGGTTTGCCGAGGACTTAGCGTGGTCATGACGCCATTTAGGTTGTTGTGGATTATCTAACAAAGTCAGTACATTTTCTTGCGATGCGTGCGACTTGGTCTATGGACCGGCTTGCGAGATTATTCATCGAGGAGATTGTGAGGCTGTATGACGTTCCAGTCTCGATCATTTCTGACCGAGACTTGAGGTTCACATCTCAGTTTTGGGGGAGCTTCCAGCGTGCGATGGGGACTGATTTGCAGCTCAGCACCGCGTACCATCCGCAGACCAATGGCCAGACCGAGCGGGTCAACCAGATTCTTGAGGATATGCTTCGGGCTTGTGCGATTGGTTTCAGGGGTAGCTGGGATGAGCATCTGCGATTGGCTGAGTTCGCGTACAATAACAGTTATCAGGCGACCATCGGCATGGCTCCTTTCGAGGCACTATATGGCAGACCATGCAGATCACCGAGTTGTTGGACCGAGGTTGGAGAGCGCCGTCTCCTAGGTCCCGAGCTTGTGCAGGAGACTTCAGAGGCTATAGATATCATCAGGCAGAGGATACGCACGCTCAGAGCCGACAGAAGAGTTTTGCTGATCGTCGTCGTCGTCCCTTGGAGTTTGATGTAGGGGACCATGTGTATCTCAAGGTCTCGCCCATGAAGGGCGTAGTTCAATTTGGAGCGAAGGGCAAGCTTGCCCCGAGATTCATAGGACCTTTTGAGATCTCTGGGCGCGTTGATGCCGTGGCCTATCGGCTTACCTTGCCATCACAGTTGTCTGGCATCCACGACGTTTTTCACGTCTCCATGTTGAGGAAGTGTGAGTCAGACATAGTTTCCGTTATTGATTGGCAGCCGCTGGAGGTTCGTGAGGACGCTTCTTACATTGAACAGTCAGTCCGTATCCTTGATCGAAAGGAGCAGGTCCTCAGAACCAAGGTCATTCCATTGGTGAAGGTGCAGTGGGGTCACCATTCTGTAGAGGAGGCTTCGTGGGAGCGTGAGGCTGAGATTAGTGAGCGTTATCCTCATCTCTTTGATGATTGATCATGTATTGTATTTAGTACGCTTTCCCTGATTCTATATGATGATGTTATATCGCTTCCTTTTCATGAGTAATGCTTAGTTGTGACGCTTGTGTAAATTTTGAGGGTGAAATTTTTATAAGGAGGGGAGAGCAGTAAGACAAGTATCTTGGTCCGTACCTTTCCGTAAACTTCCACGGTCTTACCGGTCGAATTTCGGCAACCTTCGACTCTTAACCGATATCGACGCGCGATCCTGATTTATATGCCGACAACCCGAGTCGACTCAACCCAAGACCAATACCATAGCGACCGCGCCGTCGTTGCGGTTCCGATGCCGCGACTCGCGCGCCGAGGCGATACCCTGGTCAAGAGTTGTAGACCGACGTTCGGTGCGAGGAAACGCTGTACGTTGCAAAACAGAAGGGAATCTCTACGATGTGTCACATCAATCACATCAATCCCATCAATCAATCATCCATCAATCCATCACTTGTCAAGTACATGTCAAGTACACATCACTTTCACCCCTTTTCCTAAGCAACCACAAAAGTCTCCCAAACCCATACCTCTCTTACACAAAAGGCCACAAAAGTCTTCACCTCCCATACCTCTCTTACACAAAAGGCCACAAAAGTCAAAGATTTCTTACACAACCATCACTCACCACATCCATCCATCACTCTCTCTCTCTCCCTTTACAACTCCTCTCTTCCTCATTTGCAAAAATCTCCAAGAAAAAGAAAATCCCATGTATGGAATTCTCCAAACACTCCTAAGCTCCAAGTGGCCCACTTTCCTACCCCACCATCTCCCATCTCAACCCTCTATTCCTCATCTCATCCATTGAAGTTGAAGCTAAGGTGCCAAGGAACCCCTAGGAGAAAGAAGATCGGACGGTGGGTGCCTCCATAGGGTAGTTTTTCTTATTTTTATGATGGGCCAAGTGAGGCCTACCGATCAATGGTGTGGATCTCACTTGGGACCCTAAGATGAGGTCGATGGCCCACTTGGATCATCATGATCGTTCCATGATGGGGCCATTCTCCATGGACCCCATCATGATGTTTATTTCATTGCAAAAGGTCATCTAGACTGTCCATTTTGGTGGAGAGAGGATCTCCACCGTTGATTCTCGATCTTGGTGGTCCCATGTGTTGAGGGATCCTTTTGATTGTATGATTTGGTTTTAAGGGAGGGCCCATAATGTCGGGGTCCCTCCATCTCAAAGCGTGTCCCACTCTCCATGTCTCTCTCCCTTTTGTTTCTTTTATTTTATTTTATTTTATGCAATGGGGTTGTGTGGCCCACTTGAATGAACCCCACATTGAGATATTTATTTTGTTCGAGTTTTATTCAAGTGGGGCCCGCCTTATATGTTGTACCCACGTCAAACATCAGTGGTGGCCCACTTCATCAGGGGCCACCACAATGTATTTCAAAAAAAAAAAAAAAAACTGTCCAGTTTCTGGGACGCTGGACGTTCCAAAAAAAAAAAAAAAAAAAAAAAAGAAAAGAAGGGCCTTTGGGTGGTCCACTTGCTTAGGCCCCACCGTAATGTATTTAAACAATCCAAGCCGTTCATCCTCTTACCTATAGTATTTTAGCCGTTGGGTAGAAGTTTGGGGCTGATTGGAAGACCTAGTGAGCCATAGCATCGAAGAACGCATCATTACCATTCAAGGATCCTTTTCTGATTTTATTTCATTTTCTAATCATAAAAAAATTCAAACTTCGGACTCATTTCGCCTGTTACGTGCCACTGAACGCAATGGCCGGGGTAGATCTTTGTAAAGTGGGCCCCACATGCGAAAAACCCTAAAAAAAGGGTTTTCCTTTTTTTCAAAAGCATCATGGCAGAGGCTTTGCCTCTGCCTCTGTCAGGGGGCAGCAGCTGCACGCTGCTGCGTGCAGCCGTTAGAACGGGCGGACGGACGCAGGGGCCCACGGCCCTGCATGTGGGCCCCACCATAATGTTTATTTGTTATCCAACCTGCTCATGAGGTGGGCCACCCCAATAGTGGGCCCCCCTCCAAAAATGAGACAGATCCAAAACTCAGGTGGCCCACACCACATGAAACAGTGAAATTGGATATCTACCATTGAAATCTTTTTAGGGCCCACAGAAGTGTTGGATCAAGCTGAAATTTATGTTTTCCCTTCATCCAGGCCCGAGTGACCTTATGAACGGGTTGGATGGCATCTGAGCATTACAGTGGGCCCCACATGGGACCCACAATGATGTATATGTTTAAGTCCACCATCCAGTGGACGGTGGCGCCCACCTTGATGCAGTATCGCTGGACGGTGGATCCCTCCTTGATGCGTGTGCCATCCCCACTGTCCAGCAGTAGTGGGACCCACCATGATGCATGTGATGCATCAAGACCGTCCATCCGCTTGGTGAAATCATTTTAAGGCATGAGTGGCTGGTTGGGTGGGCCACTTATGTATGGGCTAGGCCCATTTGAATTACAAAAGGCCTATCGATTAGGCTCAATTGATTTATGAAAGGCTTATGGGTTAGGCCTATTTGATTCATATAAGGCCTATGGACTTGGGCCCACTTGATATGTAAAGCCTATGGGCTTAGGCTCACTTGATATTTAAGGCCTATGGGTTTAGGCCCACTTGATATGTTTCAAGTCCATGGGACTAGGCCCATTTGATGTATTCCAAGGCCCATGAAATTGGACCCATTTGATGCATTTTTAAAGCCCATGGAAGTAGGCCCATTTGATATATGTAAGGTCTAGGGGTTAAGGCCCATTTGGCGTACATATGGGGTTCAATTGGTGTGACCCATTTGTTACCTTTAAGAACCATGAGTTAAGCTCATTTGATGCAATCCAAGGCCCACGGGTTTTGACCCATTGCAATGCACATAAGACCCATTGGTGTGACCCATTTATGTGGCCCATCTGATGAATAAAAGGCCCATAAGATATGGCCTATTTGATATATATGTAAGGCCCAATGGGATGAACCTACGGTCCATTGCAATGTGTAATTCCCATACAGAGTAACTAGCGATGTTTACAAAGATTGTGCCTTGGGAGCAATGTTGGTTTGACGTCCACATTGCGAGTGTAATGTTGGTTAGATGTCCACATTACGACTCTCCTTAGGGCCCATTACTAGGTCGTACTTGCTGTGTATAGGCCGTCCAGGCCCATCTGCGTTGTAAGAATGGTTCATCACTCATTTACATGTTTAGTATAGTTTCATGACTCATGATCATACGCATCATATGTATGCTTGATATGAGGATTGACTGATCATAGCATATGCCTTCGGACAGGTTGTTTATGGGCTCCTGATTAGGCAGTGTTGCCCTACATGAGCGCGCGATATGCGCATGATTTGTTGCATGACTGGATAGCGTGAATCATGCATTTCGCATTTGTCTGACATGGGTATTGTACCCCCTAGCGACATCAGGGTCATAGCTTCCACAGACGCATCGTGGTTGGCAGGATTGGATACCGAAAATCTTATTCTACATGGGGTGCTATTGATATCCCTGGGTGAAAGTCCCTAAATCCTTATGGTATCAAGAGGTTGCTCCAACATCTAGACCGAGTGGGTAGATGAGCGTTGAGTGCTGACTACCAGACGGTCACGCTCTCCACTGTGTCGTCGTCGGTTGGAAGAGGGTGCGGCCTTACCCGCCCTAGTGTAGGGGGCAATGCTAGGTTGAGTTTGACCAGCTCGAGGAATGGGTCCGCTCTCGACGAGTCGCGCCCGATGTTGGTAGACGGATAGTGTGGTCTCTTTCACTTACCTTATTACGTGCGATGTGGCGACAATCTGATTTAGAGTGTACTAGACCCCGGTGATATCCCATATTTGAGCTGTATTGATGTGTGGATATAGATGAGGATCTGTATGCTTGAGTCGCATTGCACATCGCATGGCCTTGGGGTGGCCGATACCATTCATGTCTTGCATCGCATAGCCTTGGTACGGCTCATGATATTATGGATCCATCTGCATATTCCGCATTATTCTGACATTGCCTGATCATATTATTACCTTGCACACACACTTTCACCACCCTCTAAGCTTTCTATAACCTTATGCACGACTGTTGCGTGCAGGTGACGTTGGTTCGCAGCAGCGCTGAGGCAGTAGCACGTTATAGATCGTTTTAGAGTTTTTATTCTTTACCATTGTATTTCCCTTTATGCTCATTGTACTTGTAAAGTTTTTTATCATAGTGAAAATATTATGGAGTTCTTGGTTGTTGTTTGTGGGTTATGTCATTGGTTATGCTTATTACGAATTAAACTGACCTTGAAAATCCTCCTCGTAGCATCCCAGGATCGGAACCTGACGAATGGGAGATAGGAGCCGAGAATGGGGTTCTACGGAGGCTGTCGGCGCCGGATTCGGCGATCGGGAATTTTGTGAGCCCGGTTTCCGAGTTTGAGGCGTGACATTTAATCTAGGTCTTTGTGACCTTATGTATTGATTGGACGGGAAATAAACGCTATGGTGGGCCTTGAGAATTTAATGGTGGAAACCATTCTTGCCACTGTTATTTGGGTGCGGTCCAGTTGATCTTTTGATATGATTCATTTGTGTATATTATATGTACATTTTTTTTATTTGTGGTCATCCATTGAGACCCACCTTGGTATTTGTATGAGGCCCATCTTGTCATATTTATAGCCCATTGTTGAGGCCCACC
The DNA here is from genome assembly GCA_037074715.1 of Magnolia kwangsiensis. Lineage (NCBI taxonomy): Eukaryota > Viridiplantae > Streptophyta > Magnoliopsida > Magnoliales > Magnoliaceae > Magnolia > Magnolia kwangsiensis. Next base: position 147,820,271 of record CM073571.1, read on the forward strand.
TTAATGTGTATGGGGCCGTTGTTGAGGTCCACCTTGATATGAACGTAAGACCCATGTTATTGGGCCCATTTTGATGTATTCTAAGGCTCATGGGTCATGGCCCATTGCAATGTACATAAGGCCTATTAGTGAGGCCCAATAACACGGCCCATTGATGAATGTAAGGCCTATGTGATATGGCCTATTATGATGTATGCAAGGCTCATGGGTTATGGTCCATCGCAATGTATGTAAGGCCCAATTGGGTGACCCATTCGATGTATATATGAGGCCCATGTTATTAGGCCCACCTTTAATATGTTTATGGCCTATCCATGAGGCCCACCTTTGAGGTGTCTATGGCCCATCCGTTAGACCCACTTGATATACTTGTGGCCCATTAGTGTGCCCATTAATGCGGCCCACTTGTTGTATATGAGGCCCATTGGTGTGGCCTAATGATGCAACCCATCGTGATGTGTGTGTTATCCAAGCCGTTCTTTAGCTGGACCTCTGGTGAGCCCAGTTATGATGCGTAGACCACTTGCTATAGGTACAAGGCCCACCTCTGATGAATGTTCAAGGCCCACTTGTTGGATATTGGAGGCCCACCTGTTATGTATTTTCGGCCCGTATGGCATGGCTATTATGTGTTTTGTAATCCATTTAACGAGGCACATTATGATGTGCATTGGGCCCATGGGTTGTGGTCATGCGATGTATCTGAAGCCTATGTGCAGGGCCCACTTTTTGTATATGTATCCTTTGTATGAGGCCCAATGTGATGTACATTAGGCCTTTACATGAGTCTATGGGCCCACCTTATGTTAGACGCTATATGGACCACTCCTTGGGAGCAATGTTGGTTTAACGTCCACATTGATGAGCAATGATGGTTAGATGTCCTCATTGTGACCTTCCCATAGGCCTTGTTAGGCCCATTCTCTTCATGGGTTAACCCAAATAAGTGGGCCCCATTCACCGTAAACGGATGACTCCGTGCTATCGAATTTGATATAACCACAACCGAGTGCCGATTTTTATACTATGGTTGATCGACTGATCATATATGGACCCCGCTTTGTTTATCTGCTGATTATTGGTGTCGAATATCGAGGCCGACGCCGATTATCAACCTTAAGTATCGGTGTCGATTATCGATTGACATGGCCGATTGCCGATTCTGCGTGTCAATCGATTGACCGATTACCGATCGAGACCGATTACCGACCGTGGCCGATTGTTGATTGACGTGACCAATTTCTGATTCTGTTTATCGTGGTCGATTGATCGATTCTGATTATCGAGGCCAATTACTGATCGAGGCCAATTATCGTGACCGATTATCGTGGCTGATCGCCGATTCTGATTGTCGAGGCCCAATGTGATGTATATGCGGCCCGCTGTGATGTGTATCCAGCCCGTGTTCAAGGCCCAATGTAATGTATATGAGGCTTATGTGATGAGGCCCACTATGATGCATTTGAGAGCGAGGCGATGGAACCAATTGTAATGTATATTAGGCCCATGTGAAAGGCCCATCGTGATGTGTATTAAACTCTTGAGTGAGGCCCATGGTGTTGGATATTTGGCCCTTGTGTGAGGCCATGAGTCCACTATATGTTAAGCTTTATGTAGGCCGTTCCTTGGAGGACAATGTTGGTTAAATGTCCACATCGTCGATGTCGATTGTCAATGCCTGTTATTGATGCCGATTATGAGTATGTGACTGCATAGCATCATGATATATGCCCATACGCATTATTTGTATGTCTGTTATGAGATATGACTGACTATTGCATATGCCACAGTGTCGAATGTTATGAGACCCCTTGATAGGTGGATATTATCTCACATGAGCACATGGTATGTGTAGGATTGATGCATGACTGGATTGTATGATTCATGCATCTTGCATTGTGTGCTGTGATTACTGTATGCCCTAGCGACATCAGAGCCGTAGCCTCCACATGCATATCGTGGATGGCCAAATGGGACACCAAAAATCTGTTTTACATGGGGTGCTATAGATATCCCTGGGTGAAAGTCCCTAAACCCTCTTGGTTCCAGAGGTTGCTTAAACGTCTAGACCGAGTGGGTAGATGAGCGTTGAGTGCCGATTACCCGATGGCTACGCTCTCCACTGTGTCGTGATCGGTTGGAAGGGGGTGCGGCCTTACCCGCCCGAGAGTAGGGGGCAAAGCTAGGATGAGTTTGACCAGCTCGAGGAATGGGTCCGCTATCGATGAGTCAAGCCCGATACTGGCAGACGGATAGTGAGGTCTCTTCCACTTACCTTATTGCGCGCGATGTGGCGGCGATCTGGTTTAGAGTGTATTAGACCCCGGTGATTTTCCAGAGAGGAACCGTACTGATATGTGGACTTATTAGATAGGAGTTGCATGCTCACTCACTCATTCATTCATTCACTCACTATCCACTCGTGCTGGTGGTGCACAACTAAATATTGTATACCTTCGTTATGGCAAGAATTTCGATTGAGCGCGCGACTAACTTGAGATCAGGAGTTTACCACGTTGAGTCTAACTATCCAAATTTAGGTATGGGACTGGTTTGGATAGAAGTCTCTTGTGGTGGACCCCGTAGCCTGCGATACTACGTACTATCATCCCGACTTCACACTCCAGCACGGTCATTTCATTCGCATCGCATATTGCATTACATCCGGAGGCATATGACATTTTGGGTTGCTATGTTTCTGCACTTATATGGTATAGATAGACTTAGTAGGATTTGTGTATTGCATTGCATCCTCGGCATCTGATATTCAGTTCTTTATGACTCCTTATCGCATAGTTGTTCTATATTGTGTATGCTGATATTGATTGACTTAAAGACTTGTCCATACTTCTGCTTACTCTGTTATCGTATGATTTATATCTTGTCAGTATTTCCACTTACTCTGATTATTCTTGCTCTTGTCAGTGTTTTTGTTTATTCAGACTTTGTATAATTGTAGCATTGTATTGAATACTTGACACTTACCTTGCGCACACACTTACACCACCCTCTAAGCTTTTTATAAGCTTATGCACGATAGATGCGTGTAGGTGATGTTAGGTTGCAGCAGTGTTGAGCTTGGAGCGTGCAGTGGCCTTCCGGAGCTTGAATTTTTATTTATGTATTCCCCTTTCAGTGTTGTAATCAAAAGATTATATTAGTGGATATGTGATGATGATGTTGCCTTTGTGAATTGGGTAATCTTGTGGTTATGCTTATTACTAGTTAAATGTACATTGGAAAAAAAAATCCTCCTTGTAGAATCCCAGGATCGGAATCTGGCATATGAATGCTAGGAGCCGAGAATGGGGTACTACGGAGGCTGTCGGCACCGGATTCAGCGACCGGGATTCTTATGAATCCGATTTCTGAGTTTTGGGGCGTGACAAGGAATGGGTGCATATTCAATTAAGAAAACATTACATTAGGGTGTGGAGACTTTTGATACACTCAAATCACACACCAACGCACATAGAACCCTTAAAATAGTGTCAATCAACTCCAACTTCCACTACAGTCCCTTTGAATCAAGTCGAATGCTTTCACCAAAATACGAGTGGGTGTGTATCCTCCTAATATGACGTTGTATCATGGTATGGACATCCCGAAAGCACTCAAAGTCCACACCAACGAACATTGACCTATACTAAACCCAAAATATAACATTGATTCACTCTGACTTACACTATGGCCCCTTATAATGACATTTAACGCTTTCACAGAACTACGAGTGGGTATGTATCCACTTGAGAAGACGATGCATCAGAGTATGGAAACTCTAGAAGCACTCAAAACCCACATCGATGCACATCAACCCACACTGAACTCCTAAAATAGCAACAATCCACTCCTATGTGTAGTGCAACCCATTCGAACTCATGTCCAATGCTTTCACCGAACTACAAGTGGACCACTTAAGAAGATGTTGCATCACGGTACGGACATTCTAGAAACAATGAAAACCCATACCAATGCACATCGACACACATTGTACCCCTAAAATAGCACAAATTCACTCTAACTTGCACTGCAGCCCCTTCAAATGCACATCGAATGCTTTCACCAAACTACAAGTGGGTTGAGATACACTTGAGAAGATGTTGCATTAGGGTATGGACACAACTCAGACAATCGAACCCCACACCAACGTTCATCGACCCACACCAGCCTACATAATAACTCCTCTAAACATACATCGAAATCCTTCACCGGCCCACCATGAATGCATGTGATTTATTCATAACATCCATCAAAAATTTTCTTTTATGGGTGTAGCCCAAAAATGAAGCATATTGAAGGCTCAAGAGGAACACATCAAAGGAAACAATTAGAAAAATGATTTTAGCAGTAGACCGTCATTGAACTCCTTATGGTATGGTTCATTAGAGCTTTGGATATGTTCCATTTTGTAGCTGAAGCACTAAAATTATGTTCTAAAATGGATGAATGGAGTGGATAAAATACATAAATCAAGGTGGGCCCCACACATTTTATTCAGTACATTGAGTTATTTATATGCCTCCTTGGGCTCACCAAAGACATTGCAACCTTAGCAGGGGTGGCTAACATGGAATGTGTGTACTGACATGGGTGTGGACTAACAAGCTAACTAAAAAAAAAAAAAAAGCTTATGTGATTTTATCAACATATTAGATAGTACTGACATGGGTGTGTAATAACAAGCTAACTCATATTTGTTTTTTCCCTTCATCATGCTTATGTGACCTTATCCGTCATGTTTATGTGATTTTATCAACATATTAGATGAGACATTAACAATAAAGACACATTTATGTGCGTATTAAGAAGTTTTTAATGGAAGTATGTTCAATACCTAATGTTTCCAATGGTATGGTCCATCCGATAATTAAATCTGCTTTGTTTTTGGGTCCACCGTTCCTTTTATGGATGATTGACGCCGTTCATTCCAATGTACGAATTATTATGTGACGAATCTATAGAAATGAAGCAGATCAAATAATTGAGTGATCCACACCATCTAGATTTAATTTAATGGTCCATAGTTTACCCACTACAGCGACTTTCTATGACTCGCTACCACTCGAATCCATATCTTTTTTGGTTCAATGATATTAAAAGAGATGGAAAAACTGATGGACGGTATGGATCAATGGAATTAATGCAGGTGGGTCCCATTTCAATTTTTTAAATGCTTCACCAATTTTAGAGTTAAAGTTGTAGTAAAAGTATTGTCCAAATGTAGCAAAGTCCATTTAAAGACAATGACACTTCAAGAAAGCACAATCGTAGGCTTTTGTTCTCTCTCCCTGGGACTACTCTGTGAAAAAATAAAAGTAACCTTAGCGCATTTTTAGCTTAGTGTGCACGGCTGTGTGAGTAGATGCGGCCTCTTCCCACGGAGATAAAAAGTATACAAGGACAGCCATGTCCGCTAGCCTCGCATGTGGAAACAACCCACATACGTACGATACCGGGGAAAGAAATAGAGCTAATATGGATATCGGCGGGTGCGGAGTGCATACGGAGTAGCTCAGCGTGGTGTGGATACTGTGGGGCCTATTCGTTTATGTATTTCATTCACGCTGTCCATCCGTTTTCCAGCTCATACTAGGCAAAGAACGTAAAATTGAAGCATATCCAACGCTTAAGTAAACCACACCACGCTGAGCTAGAGACGGATGGTCTTGTCAGGGCTCCGTGGAGCCCACCAAGATCTTTATGTTTAATCCAGGCCGTCCACCATTTAAACAGATAATTTGAGAAAAGGAATCCAAATAGGAAGCAAATTAACGGCTCAAGTTAACACACCACAGAAAACAGTGGAGATTGAAAGCTTACCAACGAAAATTTCTTGGCAGCACCAAAGTTTTGTATAAACCTGATATTTATATTTTCAGAGGCTGGAATTCAATCCCACTGCTTTCTACGGTGTGGTCCACTTGATCCTTTAATTTGCTTTCTTGTTGGGCTTATGCTATAAAATGATCTGTCAAAAGGGATGAACGGTGTTAATAAAACATATACATCACGGTGGGCCCCACAGATCCCTGACGGTACCGTCCATCTCTGGCTAGGTCCCGGTAGGGGTGGCATCCAATCCGCGGCCCGGCTGACACCCCCCATCGGACTCGGTTCGGTAGTCAACCCAGTCCGCAGCTTGGCACTGACCGTGGTAGAAAAAGCTGTGGCCCCACCACAAGGCATGTGTTTTATCCACACCGTTCATCCATTTTTTCAGATTATTTTAGGGCGAGAACTTCAAAATGAGATTGATCCAAAATCTCATGTGAACCACATTGTATGAAATAGTTGTGATTGAACATGAGCCATTAAAAACTTGTTGGAAACCATAAGTTTTGGATCAAGCAGAATATTTGTATTTGGCCTTCATCGAGGTATGTGTGACCGAATCTACAGATTGGAAAGAAAATAAGCATTACAGTGGGCCTTACGAAGTTCTTAACTGTGGGAGTTCAATCACCACTGTTTCTGTCGTGTGGTCCACCTGAAAATTAGTGATACCTCATTTTTGGGCTCATGCTCAAAATGATCCGTCGAAATGGATGAACGGCATGGATAAAATACATACATGATAGGCTCAAGGAGCTTTTCCAGCACCGGCCTGAACTCAGCTGGGTATTCGAGGGGTCACTACCGAAGCCGAGTCCTCGGTAGGGGCACCTGAACTTCTAACCACGACAACTGGTCAGTTTCTCTCAACCGTTCGCAAGTACCCACTTGATTATTGTGTCGGTTGTGGGTTTTTATACTCGGTATACAGGACATGGGAAGCGTTTGATGGGCGGCTCGGATGTAGCCCACGTGTGCCAGGTTGCCAGTTGTGAGGCAAGTGCAAGTACAAAGAAAGCATTTATGGAAAGATATTCTTACCTTGCACACTCCAATCTTCCTAGTATTTTTGTATGCAATAAGGCAAGCGTTTCTACTTATCTTTCACTGAGGATATGGTCCCCAGGTCATGTTTGGAGCATTGTCATGTGATATATTATAGGGTTAGGGTTCTTTGTGGCTGATCCCATATGTATGTTTTTACCATTTTCTATTAGTGTCATTTCTACTCTCTTGAGTAATCGGGTGTTTTCTTCGTGACACACGTGTGTACAATCCTAGCTGTTCATCAAGTGTGACACTGTAACACCTTATACTTTTCAGTACTCGGGTATTACCCGATAATTTAATTTATGGAACCGCTCATCTTCATTTTAGCCTAAATTTGACAACTAGAAGTAATCTCCATTTATGGACCAAGTCATCCATTCGTCAATTTTCAAACTAGGCCATCAAATCATCAGGTCCACCATTTATCGAGACCTAAAAACATCAAATCCATTGTTCTTCGAGTGCACAACTCTGGAGTTGCCGATCCACCACCTGATCATCACCATAAGACCACCCCAATCATTAAATCTGTGATTGAATTTCAATCCAGCAATTCTTAGAGACTTGAGAACACATGTGGGTCATAAATAGAATGATCCGACACATGATTCCCCTGATATGACTATCGAGCAATAAAATCAACCCTTGAATTGCGACTACACAACCCTAGAAATCATTGAAACTGTTTGATGCAGACCCTTAGGAGGCCCTGATCCCAGGACAACTCAATAATCAAGAGAGAATTGCTAAATTTACAACTCACTAAACCCATAAGCCTCAATCTATCAATCCATCATGAAATCGTTACTATCAGACCATTCAATCTCTGAGATTACTATTGATTGCCATGTAAACGAGCCCTAAAATCATTATCCCTTAAGGTTCATGTCACGCCCCAAACCCAGAAATCGGATTCACAGGAATCCCGATCGCCGAATCCGGTGCCCACAGCCTCCGCAGTGCCCCATTCTCGGCTCCTGACAATCATATGCCAGATTCCGATCCTGGGATCGTAGAAGGAGGATTTTCAAAATGAATTTTTTTTGTAATGGAGCATAACCACAAGCATAATCAAGTCACAAAACAACATCACCACATATCCACTATATCAAAAACTTTAAGAACAATGTAGAAATGGAAATATAAGGTGATCAAAAACTCTAAAATAGCCAGATGCGCACTCCTGCCTCAGCATTACAGCTGTCCAATGCTACCTGCACGCAACTGTCGTGCATAAGCTTACAAAATCTTAGAGGGTGGTGTAAGTGTGTGTGCAAGGCAAGTGTCAAGTGTACAATATCAGAGTAATGTGAAAATATGCAGTAAGTCCATGAATACAACCCGCCGTACCTAGGCTATGTGATGCAAGACATGAATGCTATCGGCCATACCAAGGCCATGCGATGCGAGACATGAATGTTATCGGCCACACTGATGCAATGTGAAGCTTACATAGCTAAAGTCATATGCGAAATGCAATCCAAGCAAGCCGGTACTCATCAAGTACACATATCAGTACAGTTCCTCTTTGGATATCACTGGAGTCTAATACACTCACACTGACTGCCTCCTCCCTAGTTGCATATCAATAGCGAACTCATTTACGAACTGGTCAAACTCTTCCTAGCTTATAGCCCCCTTACTCAGGCGAAAAAGGCCACACCCCCTTCCAACTGATCACGATACAGTGGGAGATGCAGCCTACTAGTATTCAGCACTCGGGCGCTCATGTATCCACTTAGTTTAGATGTTGGAACAACTCTTGATACCAAAAAGGTTTTAGGACTTTCACTCAAGGACATCCTAAGTGCCCACAATGCTAAAATCAAGTATTTCTGATATTCGATATGGTCATCCACGATGTACCTGTGGAGCCACAGCCCTGATGTCGCTAGGGCATAGAGCGATCAAGTTACACATATGCGGGATGCATGAGTCATATCATCAAATCATGCAGCAATCATGCGCGTACTACGCGGTCATGTGGGGGCACTCCGTCTCATAAGGAGTCCCGTTAATGTATCAGCCCAACAACTTATGCTATGATCAAACATTCCTCATATCAAGCATACATATGATGCATATGGCATGAATCATGGAGCTATACTAAGCATGTTATGAAGTGATAACTTATTAACAAGTATGGGCCTACAATGGTGTAACATCCCGAAAATCGGGGGGTCGAGCAAAACCTAACTCCCGAGTTCCAAAATGTTATTTATGCAACATACATATGTATGATTGAATGTTGTCTGTGTTAATGTATTAAACATGAGTGAGATTAATCCAGAACAGCATATCATACTCTAGAGACAGTTAAATTTACAAGCGAAAGACTGTGATAGTATGTATAACATATATAAACTGTTGTATGTCTCCGGAGTGTGAACATGTTACCAGGTTATATACATACATGTATACTTCAAAAGTAAACAAAAGAATATACATGAGTGCTCTAAAAATATAAAATGACAAGTGTCAAGGTATTTAATCAACCTCCCTGTAATCCTGTCGATCAGAACACGCATAAAGGAGGGATCCTCCTCATCATCATCAAGTCCGGCTCTGCCTCGCAGGCCGCGCCATCATCTGTAATCACAAAAGGGTCTGGTGGGTGTCCAGGAACACCGTCCCGTAACGTGAGAGTGAGTAGCTAACTCAGTGGAATAATAGAGCAAGGATTAACATGTTCTCAAATCAATCATGCGATAATAGTAAAGCAATAAATCAGACAATCCTAATACTGTTGTTAATGCAATATGACATGACGTGATGTATGCCCTCACCGACGATCTCCCTCATACGGCACCATCTTACGACCGCGGCATGCCACACTCCCTTAAGTGCTCCACATCTTCCAGGCACATGTAATGTAATGGTGATATGATTTCTGAGTTGTTATTAGTCCATTCAAATAGTAGGATTGGGAAACTAAGGTACTTCCCTTGTATCAATCCCAACACAGATCCTGTCTAGGGTCGTCACTCCTAGTAATCTTATACGATGTATATTTTGTAGGTCGCTGCAAGGGCTGTCAGGGCTGTTGCACGCACTCGTTGCTCCGCTCCCCCATCACCTTATCAATACAGGCCTACTGTACTCTACTGCTACTGAAGGGTCGTCGCCTCCCGTAGACTCAGAATAAGCTCGCGGTCACTACAAAGGACTCGTCGCTTGATCAGTGTAGGCCGACAGCAAGAATATAGTGTCCCATACCACCATAATCTGCTCATGAGACTAGGTGCTCACTGGTCACTACGGGGAGGTTTGTGGCCCCAGCGTAGGCCGACAGCTCGACCACGGTGTCCCATACCACCATACCTGGCTCATGAGTCTTCGTGGATCAAGGTACCATAGTTAACAGGGTTTACAATGGTAAGTTCAGTACCCTAGGTTCAAGCAGTTATGACTCATGCAAGGTGAACATACAACGGCCAGTATGGTTACTTGACGGGCTCGACTAGCACGATTGCATCTCAAGTTGAATGACATGAAGTGCGTAAAATACTTCGTGTGGCCTAACTACTGCCGCCAACTCCAAAACACGGCTCGCGTTCATCGACGCGTCGTTCGTGGAAAAGATAAGCCAACCATGAATTCGTTCGGTTACCGACTGCCTGGACTAAGTATAGTCCCAAACACATATGAATCCACATCAACAATCATGTGAGAGTATTGGAAATCAAACACAACCATGTGAGCATGTTAACACATGTTATATCGTACAACTTAAGTAAATCATTTGACACATGCCTTTTATACATATAATGAAATTATGCATATCGCCAACATATAGGAAATCATTTCCATCAGCATATTAATTGAGAATTCAATCTCGAACTAAATCATAATGAAATCATTAAGCACATGTTATAACATACAGCTTAAGCGAATCGTCAAGCACATGCATTTCATTCATATCATGAAATCATGCATATGGCTAACATGTAGGAAACCATTTACACCAACATATTAATTGAGAAATCAATCTCAAACTAAATCATAACACCATTTAATTCAATACATACTAATACAAGCATTTATACAAACACTTACACAACACACTTAAGTCTACATATAGTATGTCGACCCGAAGTGCGCATTTAGGCGAATCTCTTCGCCAAACTAATTATGCATGTATTCCTAACATTCTAATGCGACAACAAATCATGTTAATCACATCAGCAAATATATGAATGAAATCAGTACTTCCTACAAATGACTAAAATGCCCTAAATCTCATATTCTTCGTTGATTTACGAAACAGGAAACGGACAGCATGTTGTACATGTTAAACGGCGTTGCCATTGATAATCTACTATTAAACGACATTGAAAGCTTTGAAAACAGTCAATCAAAGCGTCTAAAATCCGCACCTTGTCTCTTATGAATGTGTAAATTTGAACGGAGCGTATACGCTTCGTCTACAGCGATAAGAGAACCTAATTCACGAGTTACGTTAGCTAACAAGCTATGAATCCTAGTAAACCTCAAATCAATAACTTTCTAGGGTTATTTCATACCTGAAAAAAGAGGAGGAATCACCGGACAGGTGATTGGGATGTGTTGCTGAAGCACGTGCAACAGGTGGCACGAAGGCAGGAAAAATCTCTTCTACTCTCTCACAAACTCTCACCTTTTCTCTCTCCCAATCTAGGGATTTTTGCAAATTTGGATGGGAGAGAGGAGTGAGGGTTTCAACCCTTTTTATAAGCCCAAACTTGCCCGAAATAGGCTCGGGAACAAGTTTCACTTGAGGGGTAACCAAATCGGGACTGTTTCGGTCCAAAAGGACATTTCTGGTGGTCCCCTGGCTGAATGTCGTCGGACTTAAGCTCATGCATACTGGATCTAGCACACATCAAGTTTTCAGTTCGACAGGGTTCGCAGATCGCACGTGGCGGTCCAGTTTCAGTTCAGCGGTCACCGCACGTAGATCAGGCCTACAAATCTCATGATATGAAATAGAAATTTTTCCTGATCCGAGGGTGTAATTTGGCTGAATTCTGACGGTCAGAATGCTTAATACTGACACGTCAAGTCTGTGCCAGATTTAAATTTCAAATTTCAAATCTGTCCCTATTCGCACTCTCTTCAGTCCGGGCTCAATGAAATAGCCTGTGTTTATCGGTTGGGCTTGATTTTCGAAATGATTGTCAAGTCCAGCTAGGCGGTCCTAACGGTCTAAGATAGTAGGTATCGGACTTTCGACGCGCGGTCTTGATCCAATACAAAGTTTCAAAGTGGTCCAGAGAACAAACCTGCTTAGAGTTTGATCCGAGGTTATAGAGTATTATAGAGTCATCGGTTCTACTCGATTTGGGTCTTGTAGAACGTATTTAAAGTGATCAGGGACTGTTTCCCAGCTACTCTAGCATTGCGCTAGCTAACTTATGCTTAGTTTTTAAAGGAATTAATCCTAAGTGATTTATTTGGCTATGGAATTGGATTCTGAGCGATTTTTCAGGCGTTTTAGTTGACCCATTGCCTAAGGACGTCAAATCCCAGATTAGCCAAAATTCGGGGTGTTACAAATGGGCCCTAAGGAGAGTTACAACACGGACATTTAACCAACATTGTACTTACAATGTGGACGTCAAACCATCATTGTTCCCTAGGCACGACCCGCCATAAAACATCATTACACAAACCATGGAGGAATCACACATTGCAATGGACCATAGTTACCTCCCATTGGGCCTTAAATACATCAAATGGGCCATATCACATGGGTCTTCTAGTTATCAAGCAAGTGGACCGCATTAAGGGGCCTGATGTACATTGTAATGGGCTATAACCTACGGGCCTTAGAGTACATCACAATGGGCCTTACTCACGGCCTTGGAATACATCAAAATGGGCCTAATCCCATGGGCCTTATATATGTCAAATGGGCCTGATCCCATGGGCCTTATATGTACACCAAGGTGGGCCTCAATGAATGGCCACAAATAAATCAACATGGGCCCTTTACACATACCAAGGTGGGCCCACTTGAACCATAGATCTGACTCATTTTTAGCTCAAGCCATAAAATGAGCTTATAAAATAAATGGACGGCTTGGATGCAACACATACATCATGGTGGGGGTCCACATTAAGGCCCACCATCATACATATATACATATATAATATATATAATATATACAATATTATATAATATATATACACACACATTCACACACACATAGTGTGGACAAAGTGGATAGAACACATAAATCATGGTGGGTCCCACTGTCCAAACAGTGGACAGTGTGGACAAACGTGTACATCACAGTGGGCTCCACTGTACGCTGGACGGTGGCATTACAACACATACATCACTGTGGACTCCACCATCTGCCTGGACGGTGGGAGTGCAACATATACATCACTGTGGGCTCCCACGTGGGGCCCACCATAACATATATTTTCCATCTAATCTATTGATAAGGTCGAACAAACCTGGATGAAGAGGAAATACAAATTTTAGCTTGATCCAAAACTTCTGTGGCCCATGAAAGGGCTTCAATGGTGTACGTCCAATCCCACTGTTTCCTATGGGGTGGGCCACCTGAGCTTTAGATGTGGCTCATTATTTGGAGAGGGACCACCTCAGGGGGTGGGCCACCTCATGGACGTGTTAGATGATAAATAAACATCAAGGTGGGGCCCACGACTAGAGCTGTGGGTCCCTGCTGGGATGTCTACCTACAGCGCAGGCGCTGTCTGCGCCTCTGGCTAGCAGCGTTTGCTGCTTAAATTTTTTTGATTTAAAAACCTATTTTTCCAAGGTGTTTCGGGTGTGGGGCCCGCATTAGTGAAATCCACCCTAGCCATTGGATTCTATAACTCGAGGCCAACCAAATGAATCCAATGTTCAATGTATTTCGACGTACAGACGAATTAAATTGAATTTAAATGGTGAAAATGACTATTTTCAAAGGTATGGCCCGCCATAAACTTGGATCAGCTTTATTTTTTTGGCTCAACGCCTAAAATGAGTTGGGAAAAAAGATGGACGGCTTGGATTGGATACAAACGTCAAGGTGGGTCCTATACAAGTGGCCCACCTCCAATGCCTTGAAAAAGGCTAATATTTGTGCTTTTCACAACCACGTCCAGAGACAGCGTCTCCGGACTGGTTTCCCCTTCTTCTTCTTCTTTTCTCTTCTGGGCGTAAGAATCAGGTTAAGGTGGGCCCTGCTTAGGTGGGCTATCACATCCCATGGCTACCCATACACATACAAAGTGGGCCCCCACCTGTAAATGGATTGGATCCAATTCATGCATCATAATGGGGTCCATCCAAGTGGCTACAAGGCCATAACATCACACACAAAATAGTTAAATAAAAAAAAGGGAGGGAGAGGGAGAGAGAGGAAGAGAGTAGGACACGCGTGATGGAGGGACCCCAACAGTATGGGCCCTCCGTTTCGAGCATCCAATTCATACATCAAGTGGGTCCCATTGCATGTGGACCCATCAAATCAAAGATCTACGGTGGAGATCCTTTCTCCACCCAAAATAAATGGTCTAGATGACCTCTTTCAAACTAGAATTAAACATCATGATGGGGTCCATGGAGAACAGCCCCATCATGGAATGATATCGATAATCAAGGTGGGCCATCGGCCACATCTTAGGGTCCAAAGTGAGATCCATACCATTGATCGGTAGGTCTCACTTGACCCATCTTAAAAACATGAAAAACTACCCTATTAGAGCACCCACCGATTGATCTTCTCGGTCTGTTGGAAAGCTGGTCTTTTAGAGCTTCACTTTGATGGTAGAGATGAGAATTGGATGACTAAGATAAGAGCTTTTGGAATGGAAAGGTGGGCCACCAAAAATCACTTTTCTCTCATATGGGAGGGCTTGGACGTGCACCACTCTCTCTCTCTTAGAAATGTTGCTTGGAAATGTGTTGAGAATGAGAGAGAGAGAGAGAGAGAGAGAGAGAGAGAGAGAGAGAAAGTTGTAAGGAAAGAGGGATGGGTGATGGAGTGATGGGTGAGGTGAGTAATGGATGTGGTACTCGACATGTAAGGTGGTGTAAGAGAGAGGGTGAGAAAGAGTTAACTTTAGGGAGAGAAAGCATGGGTTGCTTTGTACTTGACATGAGGTGATTGATTGATTGATGGATGTGACATATTGTAGAGATTCTCTTAGAATTTATAACTCGCGGTGTTTTTCTCGAACTGAATGCAGGTCTGCATCTCCCTGCCAGGGTATCAGATTAATATGTAAGACGCGGCGTCGGAACCGCGGCGACGTTGCGGTCGCAATGGTACAAGTCTCGGATTAAGCTGACTCAAATTTACAAGATACGACTTAGGGTCGTACGTAAATGTTGATTGTACGTCGCACGTTGCTGGACTTCGATGGAAAGGATCGCGGGAGTTGACGGAACAGTACGGATTAGGATACGGGTCTTACAGCTCTCCCCACCTAATAAAAATTTCATCCTCAAAATTTACACTATCATCGCAGCTAAACACAAATCATAAGGAGATAGGGAATTTAACATCATATATGATCAAAACACAACATATCATCAAAATCAAACACCTAAGAGATGGGGATAACGCTCATGAATCTCAAGCTCTAACTCTTAGGATGCATCATTCATGAGCAATCTAGCAAGACGGTGTAGGGGCCAAGTCACACGAATCATTGACGACTACTCCTGATGACTGAGGGTCCTGCTGGACAGCATAAAATCTTCCCTGGGCCTGCTGGGGAGGTGCAGGTCCCCTCTGAGGTCTCTTCTTCTGTGGTGGAGGTCCCGGAGGCTGGTACTATGGTCGTTGCTACTGCTGTGGGGGCTGTCGCGGAGGTTGATACGGTGTCCTCGGCGGCTGATGCTATGGTGGCTGTAGCAGAGGTTGATGCGATGCTCTCGGTTGCTGTTGCTGCGGATGGGGACACCCATGCACACGATGTCCTATCCTATGGTACCCAAAGAAAGTACCTATAAATGGTCCCGAAGGTGGCGCTAGGGGTACTGCTGGTGTTCAGAATGCTAGGCAGGTCGTGTGTCGCTATTGTGAACGATGTTGCTGCTGCTGGGCACTACCAGAGGGTGCCTTCCTCTTCTGATCTCCTCTCTGGTCACGAGCTCTCTGTAAACTGGCTCAATCTAACTCATAAATCTGTGCCCTCTCTACGATCTGCTCAAACGTCGGAAGCATGTGTCCGATCACACGACTCGTAAGGGCAGGACGTAGACCGTTCTTAAAACGGTGGGCCTTCCGCCTCTCATCGTCAACAACATACGTCGCAAATCTCGATAGCTTGACGAAACGTGCCTCATACTGTAATACAGACATGTCCCCCTGGACCAATGTCTCAAACTCTAATGCGCGCTGCTGTTGCACATGCTCAGGAAAGAACTTCTGATCAAACCGGTCTATAAAGTCCTCCAAAATCCACTCAAAATTGGCCGTTACCGATCGGGTAACCGATGCCCACTAGTGCTGAGCCTCGCCCTGGAGAAGAAAAACAGTTAACAGGACTCGCTGCTAGGTCATGCATCTCATAGTGTCGAAAATCTTCTCCACCTCGGAGCACCATATCTCTGCAGCAGTAGGGTCTGGCTCATCCCGGAAACGCGGAGGATCGTGCTGTAGGAAGTCCTTGAAAAAGGCGCTCTCACGCTCTTACTCAGCCTCGGCTGGTGTAACAGTGGGACGCCTGCTCTGTCCCTGAAGAATAGCAGTCATCACCTGTAACATTTACTGCAGCTGAGTAGCACTCACAGGTACGTTCGGATCTGCACCGGTCTCAGGTAAAGGAGTGGCATCCTCAGGCTGGAAGGCAGGAATATCTGGTGGTGGAGTAGGAGCAGCAGGTGGTAGAGCGGGAGTCGCAGGTGGTGGAGTGGGATTCACTCAGGTCGCTCTTCTAGCCATTACGTCCTATAGGAAGGAACAAGGGCCTATAAGCCTTGAGAATTCTTGAAGGCATAAACATTAAGGGTCTATGTCGAAAAATTGTTATGTCATTCAGACTTGAAACCTATTTATAGTAGATATGTGATGTGATCCTCAAGTATTCCCAAGTTATGCTCTGATACCAACTTTTGTCCCGCCTCAAACCCAGAAATTGGATTCACAGGAATCCCGATCGCCAAATCCGGTGCCGACAACCTCCGTAGTGCCTCATTCTCAGCTCCTAGTAATCATATGCCAGATTTCGATCCTGGGCTCCTACAAGGAAGATTTTCAAAATGATTTTTTTTTTTTTTGTAATGGAGCATAACCACAAGCATAACCAAGTCACAAAATAACATCACCACATATCCACTATATCAAAAACTTTAAGAACAATGTGGAAAATGGAAATACAAGGTGATCAAAAACTCTAAAATAGCCAGATGCGCACTCCTGCCTTAGCGCTGCTGCTGTCCAACGCTACCTGCACGCAATTATCATGCATAAGCTTACAAAAGCTTACAAGGTGGTGTAAGTGTGTGTGCAAGGCAAGTGTCAAGTGTACAATATCAGAGTAATGCGAAAATATGTGGTAAGTCCATGAATACAACCCGTTGTACCTAGGCTATGTGATGTAAGACATGAATACTATCGGCCATACCAAGGCCATGCGATGCGAGACATGAATGTTATCGACCACACCAATGCAATGTGAGACTTACATAGCTGAATGTCATATGCGAAATGCAATCCAATCAAGCTTGTACTCATCAAGTTCACATATCAGTACAGTTCCTCTCTGGATATCACCGGGGTCTAATACACTCACACTGACTGCCTGCTCCCTAGCCGCACAGCCAAGCAAGCGGAATAGACCTCACTATCCGCCTGACCAGTAATCTGCCAATACCTACCCGGCTCGTCGATAGCGGACTCATTTACGAGCTGGTCAAACTCAGCCTAGTTTATAGCCCCCTCACTCAGGTGGAAAAGGCCACACCCCCTTCCAACTGACCACGATACAGTGGGAGACGTGGCCAATTGGTATTTGGCACTTGGGCGCTCATGTATCCACTCGGTCTAGATGTTGGAGCAATTCCCGGTACCAAAAAGGTTCTAAGACTTTCACCCAAGGACATCCTAAGTGCCCACAGTGCTAGAACCAAGTATTTTTGGTATCCGATATGGCCATCCATGATGTACTTATGGAGCCACAGCCCTGATGTCGCTAAGGCGTGTAGTGATCAAGTCATACATATGCAGGATGCATGAGTCATATCATCAAATTATGCAGCAATCCTGCGTGTACCACACGCTCATGTGGGGGCGCTCCGTCTCATAAGGAGTCCCGTAAATGTCTCAGCCCAACAGTTTATACTATGATCAAACATTCCTCATATCAAGCATACATATGATGTGTATGGAGTGAATCATGGAGCTATACAAGCATTCTATGATGTGATGAATTATTAACAAGTATGGGCCTATCAATGGGCCCTAAGGAGAGTTACAACGCGAACATTTAACCAACATTGTACTTACAATGTGGACGTCAAACCATCATTGTTCCCTAGGCACGACCCGCCATAAAACATCATTACACAAACCATGGAGGAATCACACATTTCAATGGACCTTCGGTACCTCCCATTGGGCCTTGAATACATCAAATGGGCCATATCACATGGGCCTTCTGGTTATTAAGCAAGTGGGCCACATTAATGGGCCTGATATACATTGTAATGGGCTATAACCTGCGGGCCTTAGAGTACATCACAATGAGCCTTACCCACAACCTTGGAATACACCAAAATGGGCCTAATCTTATGGGCCTTATATATGTCAAATGGGCCTGATCCCATGGACCTTATATGTACACCAAGGTGAGCCTCAAAGAATGGCCACAAATAAATCAACATGGGCCCTATACACATACCAAGGTGAGCCCACTTGAACCATAGATCTAACTCATTTTTAGCTTAAGCCATAAAATGAGCTTATAAAATAAATGGACGGTTTGGATGCAACATATGCATCATGGTGGGGGTCCACATAAAGGCCCACCATCATACATATATACATATATAATATATATAATATATACAATATTATATATAATATATATAGACATATATATATACATTCGCACACACATAGTGTGAACAGAGTGGATAGAACACATAAATTGTAACATCCCGAAAATCGGGGGGTCGAGTAAAAACCCAACTCCCGAGTTCCAAAATGTTATTTATGCAACATAGATATGTATGATTGAATGTTGTCTATGATAATGTATTAAACATGAGTGAGATTAAGCTAAAACAGCATATCACGCTCCAGAGACAGTTAAATTTACAAGCGGAAGACTGTGATAGTATGTATAACATATATAATCTGTTGTATGTCTCTAGAGTGTGAATATGTTACCGGGTTATATACATACATGTATACTTCAAAAGTAAACAAAAGAATATACATGAGTGCTCTAAAAATATAAAATGACAAGTGTCAAGGCATCTAATTAACCTCCCTGTAATCCCGTCGATCAGAACACACATAAAGGAGGGATCCTCCTCATCATCATCAAGTCCGGCTCCGCCTCACAGGCCGCGCCATCATCTGTAATCACAAAAAGGTCTGGTGGGTGTCCAGGAACATCGTCCCGTAACGTGGGAGTGAGTAGCTAATTCAGTGGAATAATAGAGCAAAGATTAATATGTTATCAAATCAATCATGCGATAATAGTAAAGCAGTAAATCAAACAATCCTAATACTGTTGTTAATGCAGTTATGACATGACGTGATGTATGCCCTCACCGACGATCACCCTCATGCGGCAACATCTTACGACCGCGGCATGCCACACTCCCTAGAGTGCTCCACATCTTCTAGGCACATGTAATGTTATGGTGATATGATTTTTGAGTTGTTATTAGTCCATTCAAACAGCAGGATTGGAAAACTAAGGTACTTCCCTTATATCAATCCTAACACAGATCCTGTCTAGGGTCGTCACTCCTACTAATCTCATATGATGTATATTTCGTAGGTCGCTGCAAGGGCTGCCAGGGCTGTTGCACGCACTCGTTGCTCCGCTCCCCCATCACCTTATCAATACAGGCCTACTGTACTCTACTGCTACTGAAGGGTCGTCGCCTCCCGTAGACTCAGAATACGCTCGCGGTCACTACAAAGGACTCGTCGCCTGATCAGTGTAGGCCGACAGCTAGAATATAGTGTCCCATACCACCATAATCTGCTCACGAAACTAGGTGCTCACTGGTCTCTACGGGGAGGTTTATGGCCCCAGCGTAGGCCGACAGCTCGACCACGGTGTCCCATACCACCATGCCCGGCTCATGAGTCTTTATGGATCAAGGTACCATGGTTAACAGGGTTTACAATGGTAAGTTCAGTACCCTAGGTTCAAGCAGTTATGACTCATACAAGGTGAACATACAACGGCCAGTCGGGTTACTTGACGAGCTCGACTAGCACGAGCGCATCGCAAGTCGAACGACATGAAGTGCGTAAAACACTTCGCGTGGCCTAACCACTGCCGCCAACTCCAACACGACTCGCGTTCATCGACACGTCCTTCGTGGCCAAGATAAGCTAACCACGAATTCTTTCGGTTACCGACTGCCTGGACTAGGCATAGTCCCAAACAATCATAGAATCACATCAGCAGTTGTGTAAGGGTAATGGAAATGAAATGCAACCATGTGAGCATGTTAACACATGTCATTACATACAACTTAAGCAAGTCTTCAAACACATGCCTTTCATACATATAATGAAATTATACATATCGCCAACATATAGGAAATCATCACCATCAGCGTATTAATTGAGAATTCAATCTCCAACTAAGTCATAAGAAAATCATCAAGCACATGTTATAACATACCACTTAAATGAATCATTAAGCACATGCATTTCATACATATAATGAAATCGTACATATGGCTAACATGTAGGAAATCATTCACATCAACATATTCATTGAGAAATCAATCTCAAACTAATCCATAACACCATTTAAGCCAATACATACTAATACAAGCATTTATACAAACACTTACACTACACACTTAAGTCTACATATAGTATGTCGATCCGACGTGCGCATTTAGGCGAATCTCTTCACCAAACTAATAATGCACGCATTCCTAACTTCCTAATGCGACAACAAACCATGTCAATCACATCAGCAAAATATGAATGTAAACTGTACTTCCTACAAATGACTAAAATGCCCTAAATCTCATATTCTTCGTTAATTTACGAAACAGGAAACGGAGAGCATGTTGTACATGTCAAACGGCGTTGCCGTCAAGAATCTACTATTAAACGACATTGAAAGCTTTGGAAACAGTCAATCAAAGCGTCTAATATCCGCACCTTTTCCCTTTTAGGGGTGAGAATTCGAACGGAGCGTATACGCTTCGTCTACGGCTACTAGAGGACTTGTTTTACAAGATCTTTTAACTACCGAGCTATGGAACTAAAGAAGCATCCAATCAGCAACTTTCTAGGGTTATTTCTTACCTAGAAACGTGGAGAAATCATCGACAAAGTGATTGGAATACGCCGCTTAAGCATGTGCAGCAGCAGCAGGAAAAGCTCTCCCACCTTCTCTCACAAACTCTCACTTTCTCTCTCACTCTAGCTAGGGTTTCTAGCAAATTCGGATGGGTGAGAGAAGTGAGGGTTTCAACCCCTTTTATAAGCTCAAATGTGCCCAAAACAGGCTTGGGAACAAAGTATACTTGAGGTATATCCAAATCGGGGCTGTTTCGGTCCAAAAGGGCATTTCTGGTGGTCCCCTAGTCGAATGCGATCGGACTTAAGCTCATGCGTACCAGATCTAGCGCGCATTAAGTTTTCAGTCCGAAAGGGTTCGCAGATCGCACGTGGCGGACCAATTTCAGTTCAGCGGTCACCGCACGTAGATCAGGGCTGGAAGTCTCATAATAATAAATAGAAATTTTTCCTGATCCGAGGGTGTAATCTGGATGAATTCTGACGGTCAGAACGCTTAATACTGACGTGTCAAGTCGTGTGCCAGATTTGAATTTGAAATTCCAATTCTGTCCCTATTCGCGGTCTCTTCAGTCCGGGCTCAATGAAATAGTTTGTGATTATCGGTTTGACTTGATTTTTGAAATGATTGTCAAGTCCAGCTGGGCGGTTCTAACGGTCTAAGATAGGAAGTAACGGACTTTCGACGCGCGGTCTAAATCCAATACAAGAATTCAAAGTGGTCCAGAGAACAAACCCGCTTAGAGTTTGATCCGAGGTTATAGAGTATTATGGAGTCATACGTTCTACTCGATTTGGGTCTTGTAGAACGTATTTAAAGTGATCAGGGACTGTTTCCCAGCTACTCCAGCGTTGCGCTAGCTAACTTACGCTAAATTTCCATAGGAATTAATCCTAAGTGGTTTCTTTGGCTATGAAATTGGGTTCTGAGCGATTTTCCAGGTGTTTTAGTTGACCCATTGCCTAAGGACGTCAAATCCCAGATTGGCCAAAATCCGGGGTGTTACATAAATCATGGTGGGTCTCACTGTCCAAACAGTGGACAGTGTGGACAAATGTGTACATCACAGTGGGCTCCACCGTCCGCTGGACGGTGGCATTATAACACATACATCACTGTGGACTTCACCGTCCGCCTAGACGGTGGAAGTACAACATATACATCACTGTGGGCTCCCAGGTGGGGCCCACCATAACATATATTTTCCATCTAATTTGTTGATAAGGTAGTACAGACCTAGATGAAGTGGAAATAAAAATTTCAGCTTGATCCAAAACTTTTATGGCCCATGAAAGGGCTTCAATGGTATACGTCCAGTCCCACTATTTCCTACGGTGTGGGCCACCTGAGCTTTAGATGTATCTCATTATTTGGAGAGGGCCCACCTCATGGACGGGTTAGATGGTAAATAAACATCAAGGTGGGGCCCACAGCTGGAGCCGTGGGTCCTTGTTGGGACGCCTACCTACAGTGCAAGCGCTGTCTATGCCTCTGGCCAGCAGCGTCTGCTGCTTAAATTTTTTTAATTTAAAAACCTATTTTTCTAAGGTTTTTCGGGTGTGGGGCCCGTATTAGTGAAATCCACCCTAGCCATTGGATTCTACAACTCGAGGCCAACCAAATGAGTCTAATCTTCAATGTATTCCGGTGTACAGACAAATTAAATTGAATTTAAATGGTGAAAATGACTATTTCTAAAGGTATGGCCTGCCAGAAACTTGGATCAGCTTCATTTTTTTGGCTCAACGCCTAAAATGAGTTCGGAAAAAAGATGGACGGCTTGGATTGGATACAAACGTCAAGGTGGGTCCTATACAAGTGGCCCACCTCCAATCCCTTGAAAAGTGCTAATATTTGTGTTTTTCACAACCGCTTAATTTCTCGGTTCATTGGAAAGCCAGTCTCTTAAAGCTTCACTTTGATGGTAGAGATGAGAATTGGATGGCTAGGATGAGAGCTTTTGGAATGGAAAGGTGGGCCACCAAAAATTACTTTTCTCTCATATGAGAGGGCTTGGACGTTCACCACTCTTTCTCTCTCTTGGAAATGTTGCTTGGAAATGTGTTGAGAATGAGAGAGAGAGAGAGAGAGAGAGAGAGAGAGAGAGAGAGAAAGTTGTAAGGAAAGAGGGATGGGTGATGGAGTGATGGGTGAGGTGAGTGATGGATGTGGTACTTGACATGTAAGGTAGTGTAAGAGAGGGTGAGAAAGAGTTGACTTTAGGGAGAGAAAGCATGGGTTGCTTTGTACTTGACATGAGGTGATTGATTGATTGATGGATGTGACATGTTGTAGAGATTCTCTTGAGATTTGTAACGCACGGTATTTTCCTCAACCTAAACGTAGGTCTACATCTCCCTGTCAGGGTATCGGATCGGTATGCAAGATGCGGTGTTAGAACCACGACGACGTTGCGGTCGCAATGGTACAAGTCTCGGATTAAGCTGACTCAAATTTATAAGATACGACTTAGGGTCATGCGCAAACGTTGATTATACGTCGCAGGTTGCCGAAATTCGACGGGAAGGATCGCGGGAGTTAACGGAATAGTACGGATTAGGATACGGGTCTTACAGTTCAAAATTGGAGTTGATCTGACCGTTGATTCAATAGAGATCATAAAATGAAATCTAAATCTTATAGTATGGCCCACCTTAGTTTTAGATCTGCCTTATCTTGAGTCAAAGGTCCGAACTGGGCCCTCCAAATGAATTGGACGGAGTAGATTTGCCAAATACATTTATATGGACCCCACTTGAGGTGTGCATGTGCACAGCTCGTGCATACCTGCGTTGCATCGAAATGCACAGCCCTTTAACCAAGGGAAAATTTGTGACTGTACGACCCATTTATGAGACCATGCCCACCTTATTTTACCTTACAAAAATAAGCCCCAGCTGTACGGACGCCTTCCTAAAGGTCAAAAATGCTCCTTCTTTATCAATTTCAGTCCATTTATGCCCAAAAACATGTTCGGACTCGTCTCTATCAACCCTATTTCTTATTTTCACATATTTTCTTCACTAAATCGCCATATAATCTTCATCATACTATCACATTACATCTTCCCTGTTACACTCTCCTCAAGCCCATGTGCATTCTCTTTATGAGAGGACGCGAATGTATTGATGAACGTGAAATCTTCAAGACCCCTCTCTAAAGAACGTGTTTCACATCAACGCACTTTTATTCTTTTTATTGAACATGGATTTCACTGAGTGTTAGGGAGTGATTGGAGTTCGCAGTCAACTACCTTGAAGTTTAAATTCTAGGTAAATTCTTACGTGTTTACCTAGAAGACCATGGTCAATTTTATGTGGTCAACATCATGCATTGCTGAGTCAATTTTACGTGACTATCCAATTGGATGAAGTA
The DNA here is from genome assembly GCA_037074715.1 of Magnolia kwangsiensis. NCBI lineage: Eukaryota > Viridiplantae > Streptophyta > Magnoliopsida > Magnoliales > Magnoliaceae > Magnolia > Magnolia kwangsiensis. The sequence continues at coordinate 147,844,988 of CM073571.1, forward strand.
TCGTGGTAAATTTCACTCACTTCCCGGTTAACTTCATGCACTACTTGGTGATTTTCACACAATTTACTGAATTCACTCACTTCCTGGTCAATATACTGAAAATCGGTCCAAAAATGTTGACTTAAATCCATGAGCCCACCATAATGTATATAATATATCCGTGTCGTCCATCTGTTTTTTAAGATTATTTTGAGGCTTGATCCAAAAAAAATTCAGAAGATCTAATGTTCAATTGGCCCACATGAAAGGAAACAATAGATTTAATTTGTCCACTGTTGAAAGTTGATTCTTTTACTGGTGCATGTATTGAGGTTTATTCACCATCTAACCTGTTCATAGGGTCACATGGACATGGATAAGTGAAAAGTATACATATAAGCCTATTCTAAAATTTCTAAGGGCCTCAACAAGTTCTTAATGGTAGGCATTCAATTCTCATGATTTCGTGTGGTGTGGTCCACTCGATGTTTTGATTTGCCTAATTTTTGGGCTCATGCCTTAAATTCATCTGGCATAATGTATGGGCGGTGTGGATAAGCCACACACATTATGGTGGGCCCGATATTTATCTTACAAATTTCTCAATTTATGTGCTTAAAAAGTAACTAGTGAATTCAGCATTTGTAAAGATGCAGGTAATTACCTCGGTAAATAATGATTACTTATTTACAAGATAATTACACTTAAGCCAGAAAACCAAACCGGCCCTGAAATTGTGAATTGTTATCACTATGATTTAAATTTTCAATAAGAGATTCATTTCACGGTCAATACCCTTCACTCCACGGTCAATTCCACCCATATGTACGGTTAATTCCATGCGAATCCCCCTAACTTCACTATCAATTCCCTTCACTTTACAGTCAATTCCATGCATTTCACTATCATTTCCCTTCACTCCATGTTCAATTCAATGCATTTCACGGTCAATTTCATTCATTTCACAGTCAATTCCCTTCACTTCACAGTCATTTCCATTCATTTCACGGTCAATTCACTTCACCTCACGGTCATTTTCATGCATTTCACGGTCAACTCGCTTCACGTCATGGTCATTTCCCTTCACTTCACAATCATTTGCCTGCATTTCATGGTCAATTCTAGCAATTTTGTTTCATTTCACGGTCATTTCCATGGATTTCACGGTCAATTCCCTTCAATCCACGGTCAATTCCCTTCACTTCACGGTCAATTCTGGTGATTCCGTTTCATTCCACGGTCATTTCCATGCATTTCATGGTCAATTCCCTTCACCTCACGGTCAATTCCCTTCACTTTACAGTCAACTCCCTCTTCACTTCATGGCCATTTTCATATAATTCATGGTCAATTCCTTTCACTTCATGGTCAATCCAATTCATTTCACGGTCAATCCCCTTCACTTAATGGTCAAATCCATGCATTTCATGATCAATTCTATTCATTTCACAGTCAATCTCCTTCACTTCAGGGTCAATTCCATGAATTTCATAGTCATTTCCCTTCACTACACGGTCAATTCGATGCACTTCACAGTCATTTTCCTTCATTTCATGGTTAATCCCCTTCACTTCACGGTTAATTCCCCCTTCACTTCACCATCACTTTCATGCATTTCACGGTCAATTCCGCCAGTTCCCCATCACTTCATGGTCAATTCAATTCCCCTAGGGCCTGTTTGATTTTCCATCATACGTGTAAATCACATACATACTGGTGGGTCCCACATTAATTTTGCAAATATATCTATTTAAGTGTTTAAAAAACACGTTGTCACATCTACATTGGGAAAGATGTGGTAATTACATAGGTAATTACTTATTACTTGTAATTACATGGTAATAACAAGTGAGCCCAAAAATCAAATAGGCCCTTAAGTTCACTTACTTTTCAGTCATTTTCAATCACTTCAGGACTGAGAAGTGAAGTGAAATTCATCGTGAAAAATGCAAACCTTCCCTAGAAGTGAGTAAAATTGACTATGAAGTGAGTAAAGATCATCGCGAACTGAGTGACATACATCCTTGTAATTTAAAACTTTACAAATCTGACTGATAAGCATTTCATACTTGATTTGGTAATTATGTGAATACTAAACGAGTTATATTATTGTGTTTGTTTTCAGGAAATGGCTTCGGTAATCATCCTATGCTCATATGGTGGGGAGTTAGTTTGCGAAAATGACCGTTATACGTATAAGGGGGGAGAATCGAAAACTATAGCTGTATGTGTTGACATTCCATATGAACAATTCTATAAAAAAAGTATAAATTTGCAAAGAGTAGACCTGAGGATTACGATATAAGGTTGAGGGTATTGTATCCTTGCACAAACCAATCAGTCCCTCCAGCTGTAATTGAAGACAGTGATGATGTGAGAATGTTCTTGACAATACAATTGAAGCACCCGGATCACTATATCCCATTATTATCAAGACAATGTAGCATGTTAATGATGCCCCGGCAATAGGAAGTTTGGGTGAGGAACATACCTTCAATTACGAATATAAGTGTTCACCTTCATAGGTTTCTCTAAGAAACACTCTGATACCCGTGCCAGCTCATACATTAAACTTGATGACAAGTCAAGGTCATACATCAAACTTAATGACAAGTCCAGTGAGGGTGTCGACTGACGTGAACCTCAAACCTAAATATACGGTAACACCTTCATTTACGATAGTAGATTTTCCCTCAACATCTAACATAAAAAATGTGAGTGGAAGTGACATTCGATTACCTGAGCAAGGTCGATCATTGGACTTCACCACCAGGCTTCCCATCGTGCCTTTCTAGGATGCTGGTTTCACCAATGCGGACATGTCACCTTATTCATGTCCTCTTGATGACCACATTGATATAGCCATTGACCAAACATTCAATGATAAGAGCCGGTGTAAGTATATTTTGAGCCAATTTGTAATCTGCAACAACTTTCAATACAAGGTGCTATATTCCACATCCAAGAAATTCACCGTGGAGTATATAGAAGATAAGTGTGAATGGAGGGTACACGCATCTAGGGTGAATGATGCGAGGATATTCAAGATTAAGACCTACACGTCCATACATACTTGTGGAATGTCATTGTAACATCCTGAAAATCGAGGGTCGAGTAAGAACTCCACTCCCGCGTTCCAGAACATCACTTATGCAACATAAATGTGTATGATTGAATGTTGTCTGTGTTAATGTATTAAACATGAGTGAGATTAAGCCAGAGCAACATATCATACTCCAGAGACAGTTAAATTTACAAGCGGAAGACTGTGGTAGTATGTATAACATATATAAACTGTTGTATGTCTTCAGAGTGTGAACATGTTACCAGGTTATATACATACATGTATACTTCAAAAGTAAACAAAAAGAATATACATGGGTGCTTTAAAAATATAAAATGACAAGTGCAAGGTATCTAATCAACCTCCCTGTAATCCCGTCAATCAGAACACGCATAAAGGAGGGATCTTCCTCATCATCATCAAGTCCAGCTCCGCTTCTCAAGAAGTGCCATCATCTACAACCAAAATAGGGACTGATGGGTGTCCGAAAACACCATCCTGTAACGTGGGAGTGAGTAGCTAACTCAGTGGAATAATAGAACAAAGATTAGCATGTTCTCAAATCAATCATGCGATAATAGTAAAGCAGTAAATCAAACATTCCTAATATTGTTGTTAATGCAATATGACATGACATGATGGATGCCCTCACCGACATTCTCCCTCATACGGCACCATCTGCGTCCGCGACATGCTTGCATACCGCTCAGTGCTCCACATCTTCCAGGCACATGCAATGTGATGTTGATATGATTACCGAGTTATTATTAGCCCATTCATACAGCAGGATTGGGAAACTAAGGTACTTCCCTTATATCAATCCTAACACAGATCCTGTCTAGGGTCGTCACTCCTAGTAATCTCATACGATATATATTTTGTAGGTCGCTGCAAGGGCTGTCAGGGCTGTTGCTCGCACTCATAGCACCACTCCCCCATCACCTTATCAATATAGGCCTACTTGTACTCTTGTCGCTACGGAAGGCTCGTCGCCTTCCGTAGACTCAGAATACGCTCGAGGTCACTACAAAGGGCTGTCAGGGCTGTTGCTCGCACTCGTTGCACCGCTCCCCCATCACCTTATCAATGTAGGCCGACAGTAAGAATATAGTGTCTCATACCACCATAATCTGCTCACGAGTCTGGGTTGCTCACTGGTCACTACGGGGAGGTTTGTGGCCCCAGCGTAGGTTGACAGCTCAACCACGGTGTCCCATACCACCATGCCCGGCTCATGAGTCTTTGTGGATCAAGGTACCATGGTTGACAGGGTTTTCAATGGTAAGTTCAGTACCCTAGGTTCAAGCAGTTATGACACATACATGGTGAACATACAATGGTCAGTCGGGTTACTTGACGGGCTCGACTAGCACGAGCGCATCTCAAGTCGAACGACATGAAGTGCGTAAAATATCTCGTGTGGCCTAACCACTGCCGCCAACTCCAAAACACGACTCGCGTTCATCGACGCATCGTTCGTGGCAAAGATAAGCCAACCACAAATTGATTCGGTTACCGACTGCCTGGACTAAGTATAGCCCCAATCATTTGTGAATCCACTTCATCAATCATATCAGAGTACTAGAAATGAAATACAACAACATGTTAACACATGTTATAACATACAACTTAAGTAAATCATCTAACACATGCATTTCATACATATAATGAAATCATACATATAGCCAACATGAAGGAAATCATTTACATCAGCGTATTATTTGAGAATTCAATCTCAAACTAATTCACAGCACCATTCAATTCAATACATACTAATACAAACATTTATACAAACACTTAGACTACACACTTAAGTCTACATATAGTATATGGACTCAAAGTGCGCATTTAGGCGAATATCTTCGCCAAACTGATTATGCACGCATTCCTAATATCCTAATGCGACAAGAAGCCATGTCAATCACATTAGCAAAATATGGATGAAAATAGTATTTCCTACAAATGACTAAAATGCCCTAAATCTCATATTTTTCGTCTGCTTACGAAACAGGAAACGGACAGCATGTTGTACATATCAAACGGCGTTGCCGTCGATAATCTACTATTAAATGACATTGAAAGCATTGAAAACAGCCAATCAAAGCGTCTAAAATCCACACCTTTCTCTTTATATGTGTATCATTTCGAACGAAGCGTATACGCTTCGTCTACGGCGAACAGGCAACCTATTTCACAAGTTATATTAGCTACTTTGCTATTTGATTTAACGGAATGCTAAATCAGCAAGTGGACAAGATTTTCCTTACCTAGAAAAGCATCGGAATCACCAGAAAAGTGATTGAAATACGTCGCTTAAGCACATACAGCAGCAGCAGCAGGTGACAGAAAAATCTCTCCCACCTTCTCTCACAATCTCTCACTTTTTCTCTCACACTAGCTAGGGTTTCTAGCAAATTTGGATGGGTGAGAGAAGTGAGGGTTTAAACCCCTTTTATAACCTAAAAACTTCCCAGATTAGGCTTGGGAACAATGTTTACTTGATGCCTAACCAAATCGGGGCTGTTTCGGTCCAAGAAGACATTTCTGGTGGTCCCCTGGCCGAACGCGATCGGACTTAAGATCATGCATACTAGATCTAACACACATCAAGTTTTCAGACTGGTAGAGTTCCCAGATCACACGTGGCGGTCCAATTTCAGTTCAGCGGTCATCGCACCTAGATCAGGTCTACAAGTCTCGTGATATGAAATAGAAATTTTTCCTAATCCGAGGGTGTAATTTGGCTGAATTCTGACGGTCAGAACGCTTAATACTGATGCGCCAAGTCGTGTGCCAGATTTGAATTTCAAATTCCAAATCTAACCCTATTCTCACTCTCTTCACTCCAGGCTCAATGAAATAGCCTCTGAACGTCGGTTGGACTTGATTTTCGAAATGATTGTCAGGTCCAGCTAGGCGGTTATAATGGTCTAAGATTGTAGGTATCGGACTTTCGACGTGCGGTCTAGATCCAATACAAAGTTTCAAAGAGGTCCTGAGAACAAATCGGTTTAGAGTTTGATCCGAGGTTTTAGAGTATTATACCACCATTGATTCTACAAGTTTTGGGTCTTCTAGAACGTATTTAAAGCGGTCAGGGACTATTTCACAGCTACTCCAGCGTAGCGCTAGCTAACTTATGCTTAGTTTCTAAAGGAATTAATCCTAAGTGATTTCTTTGGCTATGGAATTGGGTTCTGAGCGATTTCCCAAGTGTTTTAGTTGACCCATTGCCTAAGGACGTCTAACCCCAGGTTGGCAAAAATTTGGGGTGTTACAGTGATGGATGAAGAACAATCATCGACAAGAAAGCAGTAAGCTGGCTAGTGAACTGGTTGTCAATCACATTCAACAGCGCATGGGGTTAAGGCCGAAGGACATAATATTCGCAATACAAGAAAAGTATAATATTCTTATTAGTTATATTAAGGCATGACGCGCTAAGGAAATTGCAATCGATCGCGTAATGGGGTCTTATGAAGACTCTTACAAAGAACTCCCGATGTACTTGCATAAATTGAGAATGGTGAACCTGGGGACTTTGACTTCTTTGCTTGTGAATCAACAGATGATGAGATTTGAGAGATGTTTTGTTGCACTTGGACAGTGTGTCAGAAGTTTTCAAACATCTCTGCGAAGGGTCTTGGCCGTTGATGGGTCGCATTTAAAAGGTAAGTACAAGGGTGTTCTGTTTGTTGCTACGGCATTAGATGGTGACAATTATATCTTTCCAATTACTTTTGGTATTGGAGAATCAGAGAATAGCAGTAGTTGGAATTGGTTCCTTATATACCTCGGTGACTCGTTAGGAAATTTACCTGGTCTTGTTATCATATCAGACCGTCATAAAGGTCTAACGAAAGAAGTTCCACAAGTCTTCCAAGAAGCAATCCATGGGTACTGCGAGTACCATATATATCGAAACTTGGTAGATACGTTCAAAGACAAGTTATTAGAAATCTACTACTGGCAGGCTGTAAAGACTTGTAGGAGGGTTGAGTTCGATAAATTAATGCATGATATCAAACTTGCCAACTCCCCAGAACATTTATGACTGAGGGAAATAAGTTATGAAAAGTGGGCATCTTCGCATTTCCTAGGAAAAAGATTTAATTTGGTGACTACAAACATAGTTGAGTGTGTTAATTCTCTATTCAAAGAAGCACGAGAATATCTGGTAACTATGCTAATAGAGACCGCCAGATTGAAAATTCAAGAGATGTTCTATAAAAGAAGAGAATTAGCCTCATCCTTCATTGGACCGTTGACACCGTGGGCCGAGAAACAAATAAAGGATCTCATACCCAGGGCACGAGATGTTCGTTACCACGTAATTTCCCGGGATGAATACTATATTTTGGCAGACTACAATGACATTATCAAGCTCAATAAGCTTTCATGTACATGTCGCGAGTTTGAAGTAAAGGGTTTACCTTGTTTTCATGTTCTGTCAACATGTATAAACTACAATCTTCATTATTACTCGTATTGCTCCCCGTTGTACACAGCGAGAAATTATCAGATCACGTATGAAAATTCCGTGTACCCAGTAAGGGACAAAAGTCAATGGGAAATTTCTCCTGCATTCAAGGAGTATTGTTCAAGAATTCGGCCCCCGCTACAAAGGAGGTTAGCCGGAAGACCAAAGAAGGCACAGATCCTTTCCTGTGGAGAGGAACGGACAACAAAAATATACGGACATTGCAAAAAAATAGGGCATAATCGTCGGAGCTGCAAATTTTCAATACCTTCAGAATAATGTAATTTGAAGTGCATTTTTTGTAATACGACTGTAAATGTTGTATATTGAATACATCTGTTGTATATTGAAGTGCATTTTTTGTAATACAACTGTGAATGTTGTATATTGAATACATCTATTGTAATTTGAAGTGCATTTTTTGTATACTATGAATGTTGTATATTGAATACATCTGTTGCCTTCATGCAAATAGAGATTCTCAGTTGGAAGATGGTGGCCGGCCTCCTCCACTTTAGCTCCTCCACCAGATGATGAAACTGGCCATTCTCTATTGATGAAAATGATGTCTCCAAATTGGCATGAAAATAAGAAGCTCAAGTGTGCCACAAGATAGAAAACAATGGAGATTGAATGCATCACAGTTGACCGTTAAATTCACTGACATTTCGAGGCACTTCGTATTCAATTTCAATAACTTCACGGCCGTCCACTGGAGTAAATTGTTTGTCAATAAGAATATAGCAAGCAAAAAGCATCAAATCCTCATCGTATCTATTGTTTCGAGGCAGCCTATGTAAAATCAGGAGATTATGAAACCAATCTTTCTTATGCTAATTGAATAAAACATGATGGTGGCCTTAGATATATCTAAATGTGGTCGATATTATCGATAATTCCTTTAAAAAAACATTTTATCTCTGGACATTTTCTAATCATTTTTGATATATCAAAATTGAGTCGATATATCATGCCTTAGATATATCGAAATGTAGTCGATTTAACGATGACTTAGGATGATCATATTGACTAGCATTTGATATAATCAACAACTTATGGTAGATGTAATCGATTAGATTTCAATAACATTGAAATGTACTTATGTTTTTTCCTTAAAAATTCAGTTGATTCTATTTTTTTTTTTTTGTTAGTTTCCTTTTTTAGGTTAGCTTGTTTGTACACACCCATTTTGGTACACACTCCATGTTATCCAAGTTGAGTTCATAGTGTGCTTCTTTTAGTCTCCTAAGTTGCAATTACATTCAGTGCTTTAGAGTAGGGACTAAAAATAAATGAAACTAGTTCTAGAATATCATATTTATGCTGCAACTCAAGCTAAAGTAAGAAACTAATCCCAGCGTGAGGCGTCAATGCAATAAAACACCTTCATTTCACGGTCATTTGGATGCATTTCACGGTCATTTCGCTTCAATTCATGATCACTTCCATGCATGCAATAAAACTCCACTTCATTTCGAGGCATTTCACGGTCAATTCCCTTCACTTCACGGTCATATCCAGGCATTTCATGGTCAAACTCCTTCACTTCATGGTCATTTGCATCCATTTCATGGTTAATTCACAGAAATTCATGATCACTTCCATGCATTTCACGGTCATCCGAAATAATTTCGTGTCGATTCACAGTCATTTTGATGCATTTCATGGTCAAACTCCTTCACTTCACGGTCATTTTCATGCATTTTATGGTCATTTTGCTTCAATTCATCGTCACTTCCATGCATTTCACGGTCATCCCAAACAATTCCGTGTTGATTCACAGTCATTTCGAGGCATTTCACGGTCAAACTCCTTCACTTCATGATCATTTGCATGCATTTCATGGTCAATTTGTGGCAATTCATGATCACTTCTATGCATTTCACGGTCATCCGAAACAAATTTTTGTTGATTCACGATCATTTCGAGGCATTTCACAGTCAAACTCCTTCACTTCACAGTCATTTGCATGCATTTCAGAGTCAATTCGCGGCAATTCATCATTACTTCCATGCATTTCATGGTCATCCGAAACAATTTCGTGTTGATTCACGGTCATTTTGAGGCATTTCACGGTCAAACTCCTTTAGTTCACGGTCATTTGCATGCATTTCACGGTCAATTCGCGGCAATTCATGATCACTTCTATGCATTTCATGGTCATCCGAAACAAATCCCTGTTGATTCAGAGTCATTTTAAGGCATTTCACGGTCAAACTCCTTCACTTCATGGTCATTTGCATGCATTTCATGGTCAATTCGCGGCAATTCATCATCACTTCCATGCATTTCACGGTCATTTGCATGCATTTCATGGTCAATTCATGGAAATTCATCATCACTTTCATGCATTTCACAGTCATCCGAAACAATTCCGTGTTGATTCACGGTCATTTCGACGCATTTTACGGTCAAATTCCTTCACTTCATAGTCATTTGCATGCATTTCACGGTCATTTCGCTTCAATTCATCGTCACTTCCATGCATTTCACGGTCATCCGAAACAATTCTGTGTTGATTCACGGTCATTTCGATGCATTTCACGGTTAAGCTCCTTCACTTCATGGTCATTTGCATGCATTTCACGGTCAATTCGCGGTAATTCATGATCACTTCCATGCATTTCACGGTCATTCCAAACACTTTCATGCTAATTCGCAGTCATTTCGAGGCATTTCATGGTCAAACTCCTTCACTTCATGGTCATTTGCATGCATTTCATGGTCATTTTGCTTCAATTCATCGTCACTTCCATGCATTTCACGGTCATCCCAAACAATTCTATGTTGATTCACGGTCATTTCCAGGCATTTCACGGTCATGCCCCTTCAAATAGTGCAATAGCTTGGGCCAAGGGTGATCCATTTCCATGGAGGATTACAGATACGACTGACGAGGTCACTGACCTGTGCAATCATCACTCCATCTCACTTGCTCTTATCCCTGGAGAAGTGAATGAGGAGGCTTAGGAAACTGCTAAGTTGAGTGCTCTCTACAATGGTGTGAATATTTATAATAGGAACTTAAGTTACCATGGTGAGGGTTGGTTGGGCATTTTTCTAGCCTGCGGAATTCGGCTATATGATATCCTTCTTTGTTGGCTCCATCATTAGATATTTGGGCCGGCTTTACAAATCTTGTTACTCATCATCAAGATTGCTTCTTAAAAAATAAAATGACCATATCTTGTTATGTAGCTCTTGATCCATCAGACTTTTCTCAAAATGTTGTGTATGGGTAGCAAAAAAGATAATATTTGTAGCTCAACTTCCTGGAGATAAGCTATGGGCATTCGAGTTTCATCCTATGGACTGTATTCTGAAGGGTTTCAAGACAGGGAGGGAGATCAAAAGAGGGAAGAAGTGCAGGAATCTCTACAGCCTTGCAATGAGCACTCCTGATTAACTTCTAATGATTTTGAAATGGTTACACCAATATTTGAGAAAAAAGAGATTTTGGCTTAACATAATATATATGTACATGTTGGAGAAATATTCCCAGTGAGAATATCAAGGAATTGAAATCAGCCTTGGTAGATCTGAAGCAGAACATAGATTCAGTACGTTGCAACATAAACATTTTCGTTATTGAATCTAATAGGTGCTGGAGAGAAAATGGGGCCAAGGTCATGTTAGAATACTCAGGTTCCAAGGAATGGATGCTTGTTGTGAAAATTTGAGGCTTGACAAGGTACTTGTACAAGGCTCAAGAAATGTCATTCATCATCATCATCATCATTTCAACCTCATCCCTATTAACTGGGGTCTGCCACATGAATCATGTTCCCTCATACAACTCAAGCCATAAGATGCTCTACATGTTATGGGGATGAAGGATCATATAAAGATGCTCTACATGTAAGATTTGAGGTCATTAGTTGAAGGTTGGTTGGTTCATAACATTATTCTACAAATTTGGAGAATGAATAGAACTAGAATTAAATAACCTGCTGAAAGGAATAGGTCTTAGAACTTTGTAATGACCACAGCTAGTAGTTATGCTAAATAATGATGTCACTTCCATGGGAAATTAGTTCTAGAAGATCATATTCATGCTGAATAATGATGTCACTTCCATGGGCAATTAAGGTCTCCCCCAAAAACCCTAACCTTAAACCTCTCAAACTGTAACACCATATTATTGCCAAGTCCCCAACATTTCTCCATCCTCTAATCCACAATCCCAAATCTTAGATTGACAAAGGTTGCAATTGAGTTCTCTTCTGATTTTAAATCACTACCGTCTCCTCTCCCTTCATGCAAATAGAGATTCTCAGTTGGAAGATGGTGGCCAGCCTCCTCCACCAGATGATGAAACTGGCCCTTCTCTATTGATGAAAATGATGTCTCCAAATTAGAATGGAAATAAGAAGCTCAAGTGTGCCACATGATAGAAAACAGTGGAGATTGAATGCATCATAGTTAACCGTTAAATTCACGGACATTTTGAGGCACTTTGCATTCAATTTCAATCACTTCACGGTCATCCACTGAAGTAAATTGTTTGTCAATAAGAATACCACAAGCAGAAAACATCACATCCTCATCATATCTGTTATTTCGAGGCAGCTTGTGCAAAACCAGGAGATTATGAAACCGATCTTTTTTCTGCCAATTGAACGAAACATGATGGTGGCCTAAGAGGAACCTACATCAGTCACAACCAAAGAATATTTTCCTATGGTGGATAAAGCCTTTGTATAGCGTTGCAGAGAAACAAGCGAGGCATTTCGATACATAGAAGAAAGAAGGAAAAGGAAGAAATAGATGAAAAGAGTCAATGCAAGTGAAATATCAGCAATATAAGGTACAAAACAACATAATGCTGATCTGTAGTTGAAGATAATTCCATGACCTTTGATTTGCCAACATCAAGACATGGTGAAAATTATAGATCGTAATAAATGAATGACAAATAAAGACTATAAAGCTGCTACAGAGAAAAGTCATACTCATATTTAACGACAAACCACCTTGGGTGGTGCAGAAACTAGACTGAAACCTTCGACAACCAGTGACACCATCTCTCAATTCGGTGAAGTTCCTCACCTCATCATGAAAAAATGATTGTCTTACGAGAAGGCATCCACTACATTGCAGTGACAGATAAACACAATTTGTCTACTAAATGCATCTACTACTGAGACCCAATCCATTGCTTGGTCCAACCAACATTTTCACTTGTTCCCTGTGCGGTGTGGCCGCCTAGCTAGCTAGCTAGCTAGCCATCTCAAAAATCTCAAATAGTTGAAAACCAAAATTATCATCATTCATTCAATATTCACCATGGTCACAAGAAAAATTACTACCCCAAGTCTGGGTTGCATAATCATTGTCCAAAAAAAATAATAAGAAGCCCTTTACGGGCATACAATATCCAAACAATTTTCAATTTACAAAATGAACGACTACACATCAGGCTGGGCTGAAGGACCGACATCATATGGCACGGTGTCATCTCGTCTGTATGTGATCATCGACATCAGGTCATGCAACTTCTTCTCCACTCGCTCGACAGCTTCTTTCGTCGCAACTACGATCTTCTCAATTTGTGACAATCATTGATCGTGCTGGTGAAGTTGTTCATCTTGCTAGCAAAGACGGTATATAATCAATGTTCGATGGTCTTGGTGGCCAGCATGACGACGAATATGTGGGACTGGTGAGAATGTCGGGTCACTGTGTTGGGGACTCTCATCTCGAGTGTCTACTGCCTCAGTGTCCATCGCATCAGTCTCAGCTCCTTCAGCTTCGGTTTCGGCCATAGTATCATGTGGAGTGAAAGAGGAAGCTGGTGTGTTAAGTAATTTCATTCTTTTTATGTTTATTTTGGTAAATTTGAGAAGCTGTCAGGGATGGTCAGTGGTGGGAAGCAATCCCACATGTCGAGACAATAGACAGATAAGATGAGGGAATGGAATGTACACATCTCTAATGGATTGGATTGCCACGGCCAGCTGATGCAACATGAGAGTAGTCAGACACAATTCTACTTTTTGGCTGACGGCATAGAGAATCCCCAACATGAATGGGGTAAGATCAGACCGGTTGGTGCTCCTGGGATAGACGTTTGTGCAAAAGATTGCGTGAAGAATGCAAAATTGTGTAGACATGTGGGATGCACGCAGAGAGTTGCCCTCATGCCAAGAAATGTCTTGGCCATTGCATACATGTTTTGTAATTTTTGAAAGAACTTCAAGTGAGTTGAATTCGTAGTCCGCAAAGCCTTGGGGTTTACATGGAATTCCAATTAACTGACCGATAGTGGCAGGAGTGATGTGAGTTGTGGTTTGGCCAATGGTGACATCTATGGCTGGGGGGTCAGATATGGGGGAATGACAGTAAGCTAAAAACCTTTATATTTGTTCATTCCATGTCACTCCACCAAAGTCAAGCATACGAGACTAGTCAATGGCCTCGAGCATTATTACAATCCCATATGGAGCTAGGCAAGACCTATCAACTTGTCTTTCATAGTCCATCTTTCTTCCCACAAAATTTTGATATGGATCCTCAGGAGGTGGTGGCACATTAGAGATTAGAAGTTTGGGTGGCAGAATATTTGCAGGTGGTGGAGAGACATTTTGGGTTGCGGGCTGAGCATTTCTTCTCCTGACAACTGTTTTAGTCCATTTTGGCCTAAGATTGAACGATTCTCCCTGATGAACCGATTTACTCCTCTCTTTTCCCATGTAAATGAAAACTTGAAGAGGATATCCTGATAAAAGAAATGAAAATCAAGGAGATTGAAGAAGTGGAGAGAAAGTAGGGATGAGCAGGAAAAGGAAAACGGGCGAAAAATATAGGATTTTCAATGATTGACTAATAAAAATGATTTACAAACCTTAAAAAGCTCCACCAAAATGTCTCAAAGTCACCACCACCGACCTCTTGGAGAGGATGCGACACAAAGGAAGGAGAAAATGAAAGGAATGAAATGGAATGCAGGTGGCGTATTTAAAATACACGCACACGTTCGATATATCGAACATCAATCGATATATCTACAGAGAAGCGCAACAGTCGAGTAAAGGGTTTATGGCTTTTCAAATCTTTTCTTAATCGAGACCACTTCGATACATATCGAAAAGCTACTCGATATATCGAAGGAGTATCGATATTACTGATAAATTGTTTCAGAAGAGCTAGCATCTCTGGACTAACGAGGAACATTTTTGATATATCGAACTGTAGTCGATATATCGTGAATTCGATATATCGAAATATAGTCGATATGATTGATAAATCCATTTAAAAGGAATTGTCTTTAGACATTTTCTGTCCATTTTGATATATCGAAATGTCGTCGATATATCCTTCAATATATCGAACTTTAATCGATATTATCGATAATTTCTTTAAAAAGGCATTTTGTCTCTGGACATTTGAAAACCATTTTCGATATATCGAAATGTGGTCGATATATCATGGCATAGGTATATCAAAATTTGGTCGATATTATCGATAATTCCTTTAAAAAACCATTTTGTCTCTGGACAGTTGGTGACCATTTTCGATATATCGAAGTTTAGTCGATATATCGTTCCTTAGAAATGTGGTCGATATTATCGATAATTCCTTTAAAAAAGTATTTTGTCTCTGGATATTTTCTGATCATTTTTGATATATCGAACTTGAGTTGATATATTGTAGGATGATTATATCGACTAGTATTGGATATAATCGACAACTTATGACAGATCTAATCGATTAGATTTCGATTATATCGAAAGGTAGTTATATTTTTTCCTTAAAATTTTAGTGCTATTTTTTTTTTCTTTTTCTTTTTTAGGTTAGCTTGTTAGTACACACCCATGTTGGTACACACTCCATGTTATCCAAGTTGAGCTCATAGTGTGCTTCTTTTAGTCTCTTAAGTTACAATTGCATTCAGTGCTTTTAAGTAAGGACTAAAAAATAAATGAAACTACTTTTAGAAGATTATATCCAGGCTGCAACCCAAGCTAAAGCAAGAAACTAATACCAGCGTGAGGCCTCAATCACTACCAAAAAAATGGCCAAAGGCTATGGACCATGCTGGTTTTTAGCTACAGATATAAACCGTAGCTCTGTTACTACGGATTAAAACCGTAGCTATAGATAATAAAACTGTAGCTAAAAGCTAAGCCCACCACCTGTGCCTTTACCATGTGACAGCCCCATATGGAATTCTAGGAGGCCCATTAAAATGTTTATGCTCCATCTAATACGTCTATATATTTTGAAAGATTATTTTAGGATAAGATCCTAAAAAAGGAAGTACATCAAAGGCTCAAGTGGACCACACGGTAGGAAACAGTGGAGATTATATATGTACCATTGATTGATGGTGTGGTTCAATTGGACCTTGGATTTGCCTAAATTTTAGATAATTATCTATAAAAAATTTACAAAATTAATGGACGGAGTGGATATATCAAATGCATCATGATGGACCCCACAAAGCTCTTGATTGGGCCATCCATCCATAACCCGTCAAACGTGCAAAGGCAGAGGGTTTCTAAAATCTCTCCCTCCACTCCGCAGGAAAAAACCCAAATCTGCGCCTCTTTTCTCTCTCTCTCTCTCTCTCTCTCTCTCTCTCTCTCTCTCCACTCTCTCACTCCCTCTCCCTCTCCCTCTCGACCCTAACCCTTACCTCCCTCCGTCGCTCCCTCTCCCTCTCTCGTTCCCTCTCCCTCTCCCTCTTGACTGTAACCCTTGAGCGATGCACCCCCTTCACCCTGGCAAAAATCCACCCCTGCGGCCCCCGCCCTTCTCCTCTTCTCCATCTCTCCTCTCTGACCAAGTACCCATTTCTCTTACCATATATTCTAAGTTTGATTTTGAGTTTTTATTTCTAAATCTTCACATACACAGATTAGGGTTTCGTTTCCTATAAAATTTCTAACAGGAAAAGGATTTAGGGTTCTGTAAAATCTGTAACAGGAGAAAATGGGAAAGTTTTTTTTTTTTTTGCAAGGTATTTAAGGATTTTCTTTTTATACACTTAGGGCTTTCGATCTTCCTCTATTCAATTGATCTAGTGTCGATTGACATTTATAGGTCTCTCTCTCTCTCTATTTCTCTCAATTGGTCTAGTGTTGATTGACATTTAAGGATTTAGATGATTCTTCAATCTGATTGATAGATCCAGACCCTATACCTGCCCATTGACAGCCCTACTAAAAACTGTATAGAGAGCTAGATGATGCTTCAATCTGATTGCCTTTTCCGCACTTGTTCAACATGAATATCTGAGCATAATAAGAAAAAAATGAACTAGCAATTCATGGATGGCCAACCAATAACAATTCTCAAATTCTGCAAATTCTATGCACATCACTAACTACTCATTTCTTGATTCTGTAGACTCATTCCTCTACATCATCTAAAATCTCCCATGCACATCAGCCTTAGCCGTGTTTTCATAACCAGGACTTTTGCATTTCCAAAAAGTAGAACTCACAATGACCTTTGAACTACTCATGTGACTGTTGAGAAGTCCAATTTTGTAAACCTTTCATCTTATTTCTTATTGTAGAATGTGCAAGAAATCCATTTGCTGATCACTGGTTCTGGGAGTCCGTTGGTTGTCTTCGATAAATAAGACATTCTGAATCTTTGACCCAGCCCGACCAACCCAACCTGACCCAGCCTAACCCAGCCTGAGATGGGTTAGGGTTGAGGATCCAGTATGCTGGGTTCGGCTTAGGTCGGGTCAGACCACAGGTTAACCCAACTTGATCTCAAGTTGGGCTCGGGTTGACCCTCAACCTGACCCGACTTGCCAAGTTGCATCCCTAATATGCATGCTAGGACCTACACTATTACATGTACATGAAATTCATGCATGTGGAATAACCTGACTAAATTGATTAAAATGATTTTTATACCTGCAGGATATCCATTAGCCAATCCTTTGGCACCTTACCTAAACATCTCACAGCTTCTGACCACTTATTTTCAGAACTTGCCTGTTTCTTCCCTTGACCATCTTCACAGGGAGAAGTAGGCAACAAACAGAACAACAACTCCATGCATTTCTCCATGTTTGATATATACTCTGGGACCTCAGTAAAAGATTCGCCTAGAGAATGATACAAACCACTCCAGAATGAAGTTCGCAATAAGCTTTTTTGATTTGGATTGTATGACTGATAAGAAGTGGTGGAACTGAAATAATCAACAATGTCATCAAACAGCTTCTCCAGCCTAGAACCTAAGAAGATTTTTATCGCATCTGCCAGATGGCATAACAGAAAAGACTGTAGATTCAGCTCTAGCATCCTGAACTTGGATATGTCAGAGAGCTCGTCCATAAAAAAAAAAAAGAGGAGGGGACTGACTTGATTTGCATGAGCTAAGGAAAAATGTATGCATTCCTCTCACAGTGCTCCTTTCTTGAGAACAATATTTGGGTTTAACACGCTGGAAACTTGATCCTCGCATTTCATGTAACGTCTAATAATAGCCCCCCAATCCAAGGATGGTAGTCTAGGAGCTTAGGAGAGGCACCTCAAACTAGTTGTAACTGTATTCAAATGTGTGATTGTACCCATCTGAAAATTACCCAAAATAAAGAGATGGAAATGCTAATCAGTAGGTCTTAGATAAGGAATAGTAATGTCATCTCTATCAGAGATGGTAGATGCTATCAAAGGATCTGATCTTGCTACTACCAGTTCGGGGCTTTAAAATTTTCTGAAAAACAGAGATGGTATTTTTTATATGCTGCTCCTGGAACTTTGGTTTCCTTAATTGGTAGTTTTGAGTTCTTCTCATGGTTCCCAATGCCTATCAAGGCATATTTTCTTATGTGCTCTGTTATTTGTCACTGCTTAAGGATGTTGGCTCTCTTCATATTCTTCTTATTTGTGTCTAACCCTTTGTATTTGGAAAGCAGAGCCGTATACCAGGGTATACAAAAGGGCAAAAAACTGCAATGGATAAGGCCTGAAGCTCAAGAAGGGTGTGATGTGTCAGATTGGTTCAACATCATGGTACTCCATTAAAATAGGTTAGACATTGTCTTTGAGAGTAACCTAGAAGTTAGAACACATGAAAAGAAAAGAGTTTCCTCAACTTAAATTGCTTCGTGATGAGTATTTTCCGTGAGTTGCTAGATATTTTTGGTGGGAAACTAAATGCTTACCTGATTAGTTGCTGCTTATAATTGTACATCTGTGCATTACAGGATTAAGACAAATCCCAAAAATGCGATAAATGAACATTTCCTGCCACGATTCCTGGACTTCATAGTGTGGGGGTATGAACATGAATGCCTCGTTGATCCACAGGTATTGCTGATAACATTTTTTGTTGCCTGTGGATTACTTCCTTCTTATTGCATCTTATTGAGGGTAGCTTCTGATTTCATAGGAAGTTCTTGGGATGGACTCTCATATAACTCAACCAGGGTTGTCTGTTGCAACATCATTAATCGATGGGGAAATAAAACTTAAGCATGTACTTCTTTTAGAAATTAAGGTTGTTTTGGTGAAGGAGCCTATTTCTTTTTACCTCCTTTCATCTTTTCCGTCAATGGTAATACATGTGAAATACAGCTGGTGATTTCTATTTATAGGGAATCAATATCGTCCAACTAAAATACCTTTGAAGTTAGTGAGGCCTTTTGAATATGATGAGGTACAGAGTTCTGTGGAATTTGGTTTTCATATTTTTAAGTATTTTCATACCATGTCATGCTTTCTAAGTAGGTCATTTTAAAGGATGAGGCAGACATTAACCCCAATGATCAATCATCTGTTCTTGGGCATTTGGACAAAGTTGTATGGATTTTTCTTTCCCACTTTCATTAAGACCTACAAAACCTCATACCTTGATGGCTACATACTAGTACTGTATTTTAATAAGTTCGAACTGCTTCAGGTCAGAAATATGATTGAGAAAGGTAGCAGAAAGGCTGTTAGTAGGTTTAAACTGCTTCAAGATGGCTTTAGTCTATATTATCTAGTATTGAATTTAATTAAAATAACTAGTAGTTCAGTAAAGTGGAAACTACCTTTTAGAATGTTTTATACAGAAAATAAACCTCTTTTTCTAGCCTTTCTTAGGTATGCTTAGTTATCATCTGATTCTTTTAGATTTCTTTTTCTAAGTTCATTTGAAATATGATTTATGAGAAAAATGCCAAGAGGATTCATCGAAGATGATTGAAGAGGATCTTCACAACATACATGCCAAATTGCCAATGTAAGCAAGAAATGAGTAAGGTTAACGTTGTTATTTTAGAACTTTTGTACTAAAGTTGAAACTTTTGAATCATGGAGGTAGGGGCAGCTTGTTACTTAATTCTTGTCAAGTGACATTTCTGCATATAAAACTAACAAATATGGAGATCCACTGTAACTTAAATTTCCCAAGGCAATCTCATTGGGATTGCCTTAGGAAATAACATATGCGAATTGAATTTCTTATGGTCATATAAATGAAGAGGAAATAACAAAAATAATGGTGTTTCTTGGCATGCACATGTACTAACACTTGAGTGCTTTATAGCTAACTCAGATAATTGCATTGAGAACCAGCTAGAATTTGCTAATTTACATTTTATCTCTGCATATTGGAAGCTTATGCATGGTCATAGGTTCCAAAGAACATTCCTGTTGAAAGGTATATCTTTAAATTATCAGTTCATCTCTTGTAATTGACAAGAATTTTGTTCTTTTAATTGGTTGGAAGTGTCAGATTTTTAATTGGTTGGTTATTTGTTCCAATGCAAACTAGTAAATGTATGCAAAATTCCACTTGTCATTTTGTTTTTTACAAATGCCAAAGTGCTTCATTGTTGTATGAATCATCAAGTATCCAGTGCTAGGTGCTAATATCTCAGTTATCTTAGGTATGTAAGGCACATATGTTCATACATCCATAAATTTTTATTTCATTGATAGGTAAAGAGAATTTTATTAAAAACAACACTGATGGCCTAGCATATTACAACATATAGAGTAAATATGCAACACCATTGGAGAAAGTAACTAATGGGTTGGTGTTCGGTCCAAAATCGCTAGACAATAATAGGAAACAGTGAAAACTATCATCTTCTTGATTGAACAGGGCTTTCGCAAGTATACTTACGACTTTTGATCTACTTCTATAGTGGTGATATACTTGGTGTCAGTCAATTGGTAATGACATGACACAGTGTATTTCTTTCGTTTCTACCTTATGAGCATCTAGAAGGAATCTAAAGATGAAAATTCTATTGGCTTCATTATGTATTCAACAATGTGGTTAAAACTCAATTTTAAAGGAAGCAAGTTTCAAGTGGGATGATTGATAGAGCATGATTTAGTGGAGCAGAATTTTAATGATTGATGTGACATTGTTCTTGCACATGCACATCCAGCTTGTAACCTTCATGCAATTGAAACTGAAATCTCGGCATGGAGAAAGACGTCCAATTGCACACTTCTTCCATTGATATGGATTGAAGAAGATGGCCTTTACCAACATGTTGACTAGGAAATAAGTCTCGACCTCCTTGGCATTCTTTATAAATTATTATCAAACAATTTAATAAATATGTAAAATAAATTCATATAGCATAAGTAGTATAAAACATAATGTGTGACAACAATTGAGGATGTGTGCTTTGCTGGTTAGGAGTTCTGCTTAGTTAAAGGGAAGATAGGGGTTCAATTCTTTCTCTTTGCTTCTTGTTTTTTTATTTTTTTTATTTTTATATAAAACCAAATAGAGAGCCACAGCGAGTCACATTGAGTTGCTCCTACTACTTGGTTTCTTGATGACTTGGCTAGAAATTTTGCCGAGTCTAGTTGACTTGGCTGAATTTTGGGTTGATTTGGAAAATTTTAGAACTATGATTTCATCTACAGCTCCTACTCATATGTCATCTCTTTGTACTTGTGATTTGATGGATTCACAGATTTCCTGTGTTCTAAACAGTTGGCACTTTCTTGCAGATTTTGGTATCAATTGCCAATGGCTCAATGGAGATGGAAGTTGTTATGATAATTGATATTCTACGGAGCAAAGGCAAATGTGGTGGTAGCATCTATCAAAGATAAATTAGAAATAGTGGGAGCTAGAAAAGTGAAACTAGTGGCTGATATGCTCCATGCTCCTCAAGGAGGCTGACAAGCTGTAATATGACCTTATTGTTTTGTTGGTAAGTCATGAAGACCATACAGTTTGAGACATATTGCATATCCACACCTTCAAGGAGTGTAAACTATTGAGCATTCTATTAGTAAGGCTTGCATTCTTTCATATCCTGTGCTTGCTTGCTTGGTTTTAGGAGGATTTGAGTTCTGAATCATTATTCTTTGCTGGTGATGTTTTTTTTTTTTTTTTCATTCCTTTTCCAGAAAAACCATATGATCTTGATCAAAGGTTGTTCCACTAGCGATGGAAACTGCATCTGCTTCAGGAACTTACAAGGATCATCAAGCTTTCAGCACCATCCAGTTTCAGTCTATTTAAAAGCTGAAAATTCATATGGATTTCAATGGATTTCACTTGATGAAACTGAGATCACTCCCTACAGGTGAAGTTCTTTTTTTTATCAAGTTGTTTACACACCCACAATCAGAAATACAAGTTGAATCTCAAATAAACAACATGGTAGACTTTAGGAAGGTTTTAATGGTGGGTGTCACTCTCCCCATTGTTTTCTATGTTGGGATCTACTACCGCTGTGGATCTACCTCTTTCTTTTTCTCGTGCCATGAAGTAATATTCTTTTGAAAGTACGAGTGCGGGAGCTGACACTTTCGTTGTCCGAACTTATTCTTTTGAAAATAGAAAAATGGGAATATTAGTAAATATGGATTTTCTTAATAAGAAGAAAATGAAACGTAAAGAAGAGACGTAACTAAAACTATGCACTGTGAAAAGTAATATTAACCATCTTACTTTCCCCGTTGAATTTGATGTCCAAGAAATGGACCTTTTTCTAGAAAACCATAAATTTAAAGCCTTTAAATCCTTCTCAGAAATCTCAGTTTATTGAACTGAATTGAATTATTACAATTCAATTTTGTTGAATATCCAAACGTAAGGTTTCCATGAATTAGGTAAATGAATTCATTCTAAACCATTTTATTGAATATCCAAATGCAAGGATTATTATTATTATTATTATTATTATTATTATTATTATTATTATTTTGTGATATGCAATAACTTTTCGGAATTCATATGTAGGTGCATACTTGTGCTCATTCACATGGACTTTGACTATCTTTCTTAAATTTATTTAGTTTTTCTAATTTTTGTATCTAATTTTAAATTTCTAGGCCTTAAAATAAGATTCGAGGTGCCATCAACAATGCTAACAGAATCCTCCAGGTCAGATTGTTGATTGGACCTTATTTTATTTAAATGATCTTGATAATCCATTTTATTTAAATGAGCAGACCCGGATGTGCGTCGGAGCTATCCGGATGTTAAGCGAGGGTCCCTGTAAGGTGGGAACCGCTGTTATGACCATGATGAGGCTGTCCATTTCCTATGGACAGCATTGGAGTGGCTTGGCCATTTGGACAGGCCGTGTTTATATATTTGCTCAAAATTAATGGAGCAGACCTGGATGTGCGTCGGAGCTATCCGGATGAGTGGGGGTCCCTGGAAGGTGGGAACTGCTGTTATGACCATGATGAAGCTGTCCATTTCGATGGACAACATTGGAAGGGCCTGGCCATTTGGACAGGCCGTATTTATATTTATATTTACAGGGACCACACCCTTAACCTAAACCTGAACCCTTTCTAAAATCCAAAAACCTATAATATAAACTTAAACCTTAACCTAAACCTATAACCTATAACCTAAATCAAAACCAAAACCTATAACCAAAACCAAAATAAAAACCTATAACCTAAACTCGAACCCATTCTCAAATCCCAAAACCTATAACCTAAACCAAAACCAAAACCTATAACCCAAACCCGAACCCATTCTCAAATCTCAAAACCTATAACCTAAACCTAAACCTTAACCTAAACTCAAATCCCTAAACGTTAACCTGTAACCTAACTTAAACCTATACTTATAACCTAAAACTATTTCCAAATCCCAAAACCTATAACCTAAACCTAACCTTTCCCTAAACCTATAACCTAAACTCAATTCCGTAAACCTAAACCTACACCTAATCTTAATCTCAACTCCCTAACCTAAACCTAAACTTAAACTTGAAAACTCAAACTTAAACCCAATCCCGAACCTGAACTTGATTTCCTAAACCTAAACCATAACTGATTCTCAAATCCAAAAACCTATAACCTAAACCTAAATAAAAAGAAAAACCTATAACCTAAACCCGAACCCATTCTCAAATCCTAAAACCTATAACCTAAACCTAAACATAAACCTTAACCTAAACTTATAACCTATAACCTAAACCAATATCAAAACCTATAACCTATAACCTATAACCTAAACCAAAACCAAAACCTATAACCTAAACCTGAACCCATTCTCAAATCCCAAAACTTATAACCTAAACCTAAACCTAAAGCTTAACCTAAACCTCTAACCTATAACAAAAACCAAAACCAAAACCTATAACTTAAACCCGAACCCATTCTCAAATCCAAAAACCTATAACCTAAACCTATAACCTATAACCTAAACCAAAACCTATAACCTAAACCAAAATCAAAATATATAACCTAAACTCGAACCCATTCTCAAATCCCAAAATCTATAACCTAAACCTAAACCTTAACCTTATCCTATAACCTATAACCTAAACTAAAACCTATAACCTAAACCCGAACTCATTCTCAAATCCAAAAACCTATTACCTAAACCTAAACCTAAACCTTAACATAAACCTATAACCTATAACGTAAATCAAAACCTATAACCTAAACCAAAACCAAAACCTATAACCTAAACCTGAACCCATTCTCAAATCCACAAACCTATAACCTATAACCTAAACTAAAACTTATACCCTAAACCAAAATCAAAACCTATAACCTAAACCCAAACCCATTATCAAATCCCAAAACCTATAACCTAACTTAAACCTATACTTATAACCTAAAACTATTCCCAAATCCAAAAACCTATAACCTATAACCTATAACCTGAAGAAAAACCTATAACCTAAACCAAAACCAAAACCTATAACCTAAACCCGAACCCATTCCCAAATCCCAAAACCTATAACTTAAACCAAAACCAAAGCCTATAACCTAAACCCGAACCCATTCTCAAATCTCAAAACCTATAACCTAAACCTAAACCTAAACCTTATCCTAAACCTATAACCTATAACCTAAACCAAAACCTATAACCTAAACCAAAACCAAAACCTATAACCTAAACCCGAACCCATTATCAAATCCCAAAACCTATCACCTAACCTAAACCTATACTTATAACCTAAAACTATTGCCAAATCCCAAAACCTATAACCTAAACCTAACCTAAACCTAAACCTAAACCTATAACCTATGACCTTAACCAAAACCTATAACCTAAACCAAAATCAAAACCTATAACCTAAATCCGAACCCATTCTCAAATCCTAAAACCTATAACCTAACCTAAACCTATACTTATAACCTAAAACTATTCCCAAATCCCAAAACCTATAACCTACACCTAAACCTATAACCTATAACCTATAACCTTAACCAAAACCTATAACCTAAACCAAAACTAAAACCTATAACCTAAACCCGAACCCATTCCTAAATCCCAAAACCTATAACCTAAACTAAAACCAAAACCTATAACCTAAACCCGAACCCATTCTCAAATCCTAAAACCTATAACCTAAACCTAAACCTATCCTAAACCTATAACCAATAACCTAAACCAAAACCTATAACCTAAACCCGAACTCATTATCAAATCCCAAAACCTATAACCTAACCTAAACCTATACTTATAACCTAAAACTATTCCCAAATCCCAAAACCTATAACCTAAACCTAAACCTAAACCTTATCCTAAAGCTATAACCTAAACCAAAACCAAAACCTATAAACTAAACCCAAACCCATTATCAAATCCCAAAACCTATAACCTAACCTAAACCTATACTTATAACCTAAAACTATTCCCAAATCCCAAAACCTATAACCTAAACCTAACCTTAACCAAAACTTGAACCTATAACCAATAACCTAAACTAAAACCAAAACCTATAACCTAAACCCGAACCCAAACCAAAACTAAAGCCTATAACCTAAACCAAAACCAAAGCCTATAACCTAAACCCGAACCCATTCTCAAATCCCAAAACCTATAACCTAAACCAAAACCAAAACATATAACCTAAACTCGAACCCATTCTCAAATCCCAAAACCTTTAACCTATCCCTAAACCTTAACCTATAACCTAACCTAAACCTATACTTATAACCTAAAACTATTCCCAAATCCTAAAACCTATAACCTAAACCTAACCTTTCCCTAAACCTATAACCTAAACTCAATTTCCTAAAGCGAAACCTACACCTAATCCTAATCTTAACTCCCAACCTAAACCTAAACCTAAATTTAAAAACCAAAACTTAAACCCAATCCCGAACCTGCACCCAATTTCCTAAACCTAAAACATAACCCATTCTCAAATCCAAAAACCTATAACCAAAATTAAAACCAAAACTAAAACCTATAACCTAAACCCGAATCCATTCTCAAATCCCAAAACCTATAACCTATAACCAAAACCAAAACCTATAACCTAAACCCAAACCCATTCTCAAATCCTAAAACCTGTAACCTAAACCTAAACCTAAACTAAAACCAAAACCAAAACCTATAACCTAAACCCGAACCCATTCTCAAATCCCAAAACCTATAACCTAAACCAATACCAAAACCTATGACCTAAACCTGAACCCATTCTCAAATCCCAAAACCTATAACCCGACCTAAACCTTATAACCTAAAATAATTCCCAAATCCCAAAACCTATAACCTAAACCTAACCTTTTCCTAAACCTATGACCTAAACTCAATTCCCTAAAGTTAAACCTACACCTAATCCTAATCTCAACTCCCCAACCTAAACCTAAACCTAAACTTGAAAACCCAAACTCAAATCCAATCCCGAACTTGAACCCGATTTCTTAAACCTAAACCATAACCCATTTTCAAATCTAAAAACCTATAACCTAAACCCGAACCCATTCTCAAATCCTAAAACCTATAACCAAAACCAAAACCGAAACCTATAACCTAAACCCGAACCCATTCTCAAATCCCAAAACTTATAACCTATCCCTAAACCTTAACTTATAACCTAACCTAAACCTATACTTATAACCTAAAACTATTCCCAAATCCCAAAACCTATAACCTAAATCTATCCTTTCCCTAAACCTTTTTTTAAAAAATAAAATAAAAAATAGATTAAATTGAAAGAAGGAAGGCCGTGGACGGCTACAAGGAAGATTTGGGGTGGGCCGGATACAAAAAGGGGATGACCCCCCTATCGTGTTACTATACAACGAAGCAAAAAATTATAGGTAGTTCTAAGGTTGCCTAGGCCCGTCCTATCCAGAAATAACAGACCCCTAATATCAGCCGGGAGGGTACTCCAAGAGACAAAGTTGTGATCGTGCTGTCGTTCACTTACCAACTTTGTTAAGCCGTCCGCTACCGTGTTAGCTTCTTGAGGAGTATAACAGAATTTCGTCTGAAGGGAGAGGGCTAAGACCCGAATTTGAGCAATCCAATACCAGGTGGACCAAGGCCTTTTGTGGCTGGATATGGCTTGAATCGCAATTTGAGAGTCGCTGGCCACTTGGACTCTGTTAAAGCCTTTCCCTAAACTTATAACCTAAACTCAATTCCCTAAAGCGAAACCTACACCTAATCCTAATCTCAACTTCCTAACCTAAACCTAGACTTAAACTTAAAAACCCAAACTTAAACCCCATCCCGAACTTGAACCCGATTTCCTAAACCTAAACTATAACCCATTCTCAATTCCCTAAAGCTATAACCTATAACCTATAACCTAAACCTAAACCTATAACCTTTCCCTGAACCTTTAACCTAAACTTAAACTTAAAACATAAATGTATTCTCAAATCCTTAAACTCAAACCTACACCTAATCCTAATCTCAACTCCTTAACCTAAACCTAAACTTGAAAGCCCAAATCTAAACTCGATCCCAAACCCAAATCCGATTTCCTAAACCTAAACCTTAACCTATCATCAAGTTCCCAAAAGCTATAACTTATAACCTAAACCTAAACCTATAACCTTAACCTAAACTAAAACTTATAACCTATAACCTAAACTTAACTATAACCTATAGCCTAACCTTAACTTAAACCTTAACATAAACCTATAACCAAAACCAAAACCAAAACCTATAATCATATGGTGAGATCATTTCTTTTGTGTCAGTTTCATTCCTCTTTGAGTTATATATATATATATATATATATATATATATATATATATATATATATATATATATATATATATATATTTAAATTCATTAAGAAAAAAAAGTTGTTATACATGATGTACTTCTTTCACTTGGTCTTTCTTTTCCCCAATGGACATTCTAATTTATGTATGATATGACTGTTTGCAGGATGATGGAATATACAAAACTGTTGAAATTTCAGGGTGAAGTCGAGCACATTTCTCTAATGAAGTCAAAGATTTATAGTTTCAGCATTATTGTAATTGTAATTGTAATTGATTGAATGAATTGGATTGTAATTGAATGAATGAATGAGTGATTGTAATTGAATGAATGAATGATTGTACAGGTGGTAATTGAATGAACAAATGATTATATATAATTTTGTAATGTACAAACTAGCTACGGATATTGACCATAGCTATTAATTAACAGATGTAGCCTTTTCAATTTAGGCATATTTCTACGGACTTTTAGCTACAAATAATATTCGTAGCCATTAATCTGACAGGTGTAGCCTTTTCAATTTAGGCATATTGCTACAGACTTTAGCTACAAATAATATCCGTAGCCATTAATATGGCAGGTGTAGCATTTTCAATTTAGGCATATTGCAACGGACTTTTAGTTACAAATAATATTCATAGCTGTCTGAAGTTTTCGCTACAGATATAATTGCTACAGATAACATATGTAGCTATTGTACCTATAGCTACGGATTAAATCCGTAACCATAGGTTCAAGACCTATTGTTATGACACCTACGGCAATGGTCAAGCTACGGATGAAAACCGTAGCCATAGGTCTATGGCTACGGTTTTTTTCCATAGCCTTTGCTCAATTTTTTAGTAGTGAATGCAATAAAATTCCACTTCACAGTCATTTGGATGCATTTCACGGTCATTTCACTCCAATTCATGATCACTTCCATGCATTTCACGGTCATCTAAAACAATTCCATGTTGATTCATGGTCATTTCGAGACATTTCACGGTCAAACTCCTTCATTTCATGGTCATTTGCATGCATTTCGCAGTCACTTCACTCCAATTCATGATCACTTACATGCTTTTCGCGGTCATTCGAAAAAATTTCATGTTGATTCACGGTCATTTTGAGGCATTTCATGGTCAAACTCCTTCACTTCATGATCATTTGCATGCATTTCGTGGTAAATTTACTCCAATTCACGATCACTTCCATGCTTTTCATGGTCATTCCAAAAAATTGTGTTAATTCACGGTCATTTCGAGACATTTCATGGTCATTTGCATGCATTTTAAGGTCAATTCGCATCAATTCATTATCACTTCCATGCATTTCACGATCATCCGAAACAATTCCATGTTGATTCACGGTCATTTCGAGACATTTCACGGTCAAAATCCTTCACTTCACGGTCATTTGCATGCATTTCGCGGTCAATTCACTCCAATTCATGATGACTTCCATGCATTTCATGGTCATCCGAAATAATTCCGTGTTCGTTCACGGTCATTTCGAGACTTTTCACGGTCATACTCCTTCACTTCACGGTCATTAGCATGCATTTCACAATCAGTTCACTCCAATTCATGATGACTTCCATGCATTTCACGGTCATTCGAAACAATTCCGTGTTGATTCACGGTCATTTAGAGGCATTTCAAGGTCAAACTCCTTCACTTCACGATCATTTGCATGCATTTCTCGGTCAAGTCACTCCAATTCATGATGACTTCCATGCATTTCATGGTCATCCGAAACAATTTCGTGTTGATTCACGGTCATTTTGAGACATTTCACAGTCAAACTCCTTCACTTCACGATCATTTGCATGCATTTCACGGTCAATTCGCTTCAATTCATGGTCACTTCCATGCATTTCACGGTCATCCGAAACAATTCCGTGTTGATTCACGGTCATTTCAAGGCATTTCATGGTCAAACTCCTTCACTTAACGGTCATTTGCATGCATTTCACGGTCAATTCACTCCAATTCATGATCACCTCCATGTATTTCACGGTCATCCCAAACAATTTCGTGTTGATTCACTATAATTCTACGGGTTTTACGGTCAAACTCCACTTCATGGTCATTTGCATTCATTTCGGGGTCAATTCACTCCAATTCATGATGACTTCCATGCATTTCGCGGTCATCCAAAACAATTTCATGTTGATTCACGGTCATTTCGAGACATTTCATGGTCAAACTCCTTCACTTCACGGTCATGTGCATGCATTTGACGGTCAATTCACTCTAATTCATGATCACTTCCACGCTTTTCATGGTCGTTCCAAATAGTTCTGTGTTGATTCACGGTCATTTGGAGGCATTTCAAGGTCAAACTCCACTTCACGATCATTTGCATGCATTTCGCGGTCAATTCACTCCAATTCATGATCACTTCCATGCTTTTCACGGTCATTCCAAACAATTGTGTTGATTCACGGTCATTTTGAGACATTTCATGGTCAAACGCCTTCACTTCACAGTCATTTACATGCATTTTGAGGTCAATTCACTCCAATTCATGATGACTTCCATGCATTTCACGGTCATCCGAAAAAATTTCGTGTTAATTCACGGTCATTTTGAGACATTTCACGGTCATTTGCATGCATTTTAAGGTCAATTCGCTTCAATTCAATATCACTTCCATGCATTTCACGGTCATCTGAAACAATTCCGTGTTGATTCACGGTCATTTCGAGACTTTTCCCTGTCAAACTCATTCACTTCACTGTCATTTGCATGCATTTCACGGTCAATTCACTCCAATTCATGATGACTTCCATGCATTTCACGGTCATCCGAAACAATTGCATGTTGATTCACAGTCATTTTGAGGCATTTCATGGTCAGACTCTTTAACTTCACGGTCATTTACATGCATTTCACGGTCAATTTGCTTCAATTCATGATCACTTCCATGCTTTTCACGGTCATCCTAAACAATTCTGTGTTGATTCACGGTTATTTCGAGGCATTTCACGATCAAACTCCTTCACTTCACGGTCGTTTGCATGCATTTCACGGTCAATTCACTCCAATTCATGATCACTTCCATGCATTTCACGGTCATCCGAAACAATTTCGTGTTGATTCAAAGTAATTTCCAGGCATTTCACGGTCAAACTCCTTCACTTCACGGTCATTTGCATGCATTTCGCGGTCAATTCACTCCAATTCATGATGACTTCCATGCATTTCATGATCATCTGAAACAATTTCGTGTTGATTCACGGTCATTTCGAGACCTTTCACAGTTAAACTCTTTCTCTTCACTGTCATTTCATGCATTTTACGGTCAATTCGCTCCAATTCATTATGACTTCCATGCATTTCACAATCATCCGAAACAATTCCGTGTTGATTCACACTCATTTCGAGGCATTTCATGGTCAAACTCCTTCACTTCATGGTCATTTGCATGCATTTCATGGTCAATTCACTCCAATTCATGATGCCTTCCATGCATTTCATGGTTATCCGAAACAATTCCGTGTTGATTCACTGTCATTTCGAGACATTTCACTATCAAACTCCTTCACTTCACAGTCATTTGTATGCATTTCGCGGTCAACTCACTCCAATTCATGATGACTTCCATGCATTTCACGGTCATCTAAAACAATTCCATGTTAAATAAGGCAGCAAAAGTAAATGAATCTCTAAGTTAAGACAGGTATAACTGAAAGCAGTGCAATAGGAGAGATTCTAATCTATGAAAGATTGTTTCTGAATTTGGTATAACCTGATATTCACATAGCCATGGTTCAAAAATTTGTAAACCAATTGCCTTTTTCGCAGTCTGTAAGTTGTGCATGCATGTTGCAAGAGGCTACATAGTTTGAACGGAAGAGTTTGAATCGGCTATTGCTTGCTCTTGATGGGTATTCATAAATAGTGCATGGCTCTTGATGCATTTTGATTGATATTTATCTTTAGTGATGGATGTTCTGTTATGTTAGGTGTTTGACAATGTCTCTAAATTTTGAGATTGCCAAGAATAATATGGCAATAGCCTTGACAGACTTAGAAACAAAGGTGGGTTTCATTTCAAGGTCCTACTTAGTAAGTTACCAGAATATCTCCGTATAGCAAGTTGTTTGAGCATAGATGTCGAGGATGGAATATCTCCATATAGAAAGTTACTGGATAAATCCCTACAGAAAACAAACCAACAAAAATTTCAGTTAAATCCTCCATTACATTCTCAATTGCATTAGTCCCTTGTTTTTAGTGTATGAGAAAAGTGGACATATAGGAAGAACACGAGCAATGGTCCATATGCAACACATGTAAATGGCCCAACTAATGAGTGGATCAAATTGGTTTTTAGGATAAGGCATGTTGATGGTGAGACCCACCAGATGAATAGCTCTGTCATGCACACATCTACTGCAAAGATAACCCTCAACCTCATGTGAGAAAGAATACATAGCATTTCTCCTTCAAATCATTATGTTCACAGCTATAATAGGAGAGTCACTTTAAGGCTAACTTTGACATTAGTAAGATCTAAGGAAAAAATTATTTGGCAGGAAGACACGCCTCTTAGAAGACATGTGCCCTTCAAGGTAAATGTTACATGCCTATTGGTAATTCCAGATCTTCCTATAAGAAAAGAATTTAGGGAACAATTTACTGAAAACTGATCTTTCAGTCCATGCTAGACCCAATAAATTGCCACTTCTGTACATTATCTAAGGGTCAAGATGTGGCCACTTTTAGGGAGTTCCAGGTGGAGAACATTCCTCATTTTTAGTTTGTTGATGATACCTCGTTGTTTTGTAAAGCTAATGACTATGTGGTGGGTTTTTTAGCATGACGATATGTTGGTTCGAAGTGGTTTCAGGTTTGAAGGTGAATTTTTCTAAAAGTGAGTTCTGTAATTCCACTTTGTGAAAGGCCAGTTTGGAAATACAAGCATGGAGGGGAAAAAAATGAATTCAAGCATGCCACTTCTCAGTGATTGTCATTACCATCTGGCACTCACCGTGACATTTATAGACTAGCATGACTGTGAATGAACACGGAATCGCCAGGAATGACCATGAAATGCATGGAAATGACAGTGAGGTGAAGCGATTTGACCGTGAAATGCATGAAAATGACCATGAAATGCATGGTGACCTTGTGCTAGACGATACTGTAGGCATGATGAATGAGACATTTTATGGAACATATGGACTGCAAAAATGAGCTGAAATGAGCAGAGGTGAATGAGGCATTTCATCGAACACATGGACTACAGAAATGAGCGGAAATGACTTAGGCATTTCATCGAACATATGGACTGCAGAAATGAGCTGAAATGAGAAGAAATAGATGAGGCATTTCATTGGACACATGCACACATAAAATGGGCTGAAATGAGCAGAAATAAATGAGGCATTTCATCGAACACACCGACGGCAGAAATGAGCTGAAATTAGTAGAAATAGATGAGGCATTTCATCGAACACATGCACACACAAAATGAGCTGAAATGAGTAGAAATGAATGAGGCATTTCATTGAACACATGAACTGCAGAAATGAGCTGAAATGAGCAGAAATGACTGAGGCATTTCATCGAACATATGTGTAACACCCTGAAAATCGGGGGCCGTGTATAAACTCAACTCCCGAGTTCCAGACCGTCACTTATGCAACAAAAATGATTATGATTCAATGTTGTCTGATTTAAAGTATTCACATGAGTAAAAGTATACCAAAACTGCAATTCATACTTCAGATCCAGTGATAAAAGCAAGTGGAAGACTAAACAATATATATATCACTATATGAAAAAAAAAACAAAGTAAATCTCATCTGTCTCTAAAGTATGAATACATCTCTGAGTCTCATATACATATACATGAACAAAAGTAAATGTCCAAAATGGTCCCACTGAAGTCCCATCGATCCAGGTCACCTACGCAAAGCCATCGTGATACTGCATGTACGAGAACTCGTCCTGGTCCTCGTCGAAGTCTGGCTCTGCCTCCTTGATCTCAACCTCACCTGCATCTACAATAGGGTCTGGTAGGTGTTGCAAACACTATCCCGTAACATGGGAGTGAGTGATCAACTCAGTGGAATCATAAAGTAAAGATTAGCATGTTCACAATTCAGTCATGCGATAATAGTAAAGCAGTAAATTAGACAATCCTAATACTGTTGTTAATGCAAGATGACATGACGTGATGTATGCCCTCACCGACGATCTCCCTCATACGGCAACATCTTACGACCGCGACATGCAATCGACCCTCAAGTGCTCCACATCTTCCAGGCACATGCAATGGCATGGTGATATGATTTCCAAGTTGTTATTAGTCCATTCAAACAGCAGGATTGGAAAACTAAGGTACTTCCCTTGTATCAATCCCAACACAGATCCTATCTAGGGTCGTCACTCCTAGTAATCTCATACGATGTATATTTCGTAGGTCACTGCAAGGGTTGTCAGGGCTGTTGCTCGCACTCGTTGCACCGCTCCCCCATCACCTTATCAATACAGGCCTACTGTACTCTACTGCAACGGAAGGGTCGTCGCCTCCCGTAGACTCAGAATACGCTCGCAGTCACTACAAAGGACTCGTCGCCTGATCAGTGTAGGCCAACAGTTAGAATATAGTGTCCCATACCACCATAATCTGCTCACGAGTCTAGGTGCTCACTGGTCACTACGGGGAGGTTTGTGGCCCCAGCGTAGGCTGACAGCTCGACCACGGTGTCCCATACCACCATGCCCGGCTCATGAGTCTTCGTGGATCAAGGTACCATGGTTAACAGGGTTTACAATGGTAAGTTCAATACCCTAGGTTCAAGCAGTTATTACTCATACAAGGTGAACATACATCGGCCAGTCGGGTTACTTGACGGGCTCGACTAACGCGACGCATCTCAAGTCGAACGACATGAAGTGCGTAAAACACTTCGCGTGGCCTAACCACTGCCGCCAACTTCAAACACGACTCGCGTTCATCGACGCGTCGCTCGTGGCTAAGACCAGTCAGCCACGAATTCGCTCGGTTACCGACTGCCTGGACTAAGTCTAGTCCCAAACACTTATGGAATCACATCCGCAAATTATGTAAGAGTATTGGAATTGAAATACAGTCATGTGAGCATGTTAACACATGTTATAACATTCAACTTAAGTAAATCTTCAAACACAGATATTTCATGCATGTAATGAAATCATGCATATAGTCAACATATAGGAAATCATTTAGGTCAGCATATTAATTGAGAAATCCATCTCAAACTAATTCATAACATCATTTAATTCAATACATACTAATACAAGCATTTATACAAACACATACACTACACACTTAAGTCTACATATAGTATGTCGACCCGAAGTGCGCAATTAGGCGAATCTCTTCGCCAAACTAATTATGCACGTATTCCTAACTTCCTAATGCGACAACAAACCATGTCGATCACATCAGCAAAATATGAATGTAAACGGTACTTCCTACAAATGACTAAAATGCCCTAAATCTCATATTCTTCGTTAATTTACGAAACGGGAAACGGAGAGCATTTTGTACATGTCAAACGGCGATACCGTTAAGAATCTACTATTAAACGACATTAAAAGCGTTGTAAACCGTCAATCAAAGCGTCTAAAATCCTCACCTTATGTCTTGTAGACTCGTGAATTGAAACGGAGCGTATACGCTTCGTCTACGGCGAATAGGGAACCTAATACACAAGATCCATAAGCTACATCGTTATGGAAACAAAGGAACCTCAAATCAGCAACTATTTAGGGTATTTGCTTACCTAGAATCGCGGTGTAATCGGCGGGAAAGCGATAGAGGTGCGTTGCTTAAGCACGTGCAACACGTAGCACAAGTGGCAGGAAGAACTCTCCTACTCTCTCTCACAATCTCTCACCTTTCCTCTCACACAAGCTAGGGTTTCTAGAAAATTCGGATGTGTGAGAGAAGTGAGGGTTTCAACCCCTTTTATAAGCTAAAACATGCCCAAAATAGGCTTGGGAACAATGTTTACTTGGTGCCTAACCAAATCGGGGCCGTTTCGGTCCAAAAGAGCATTTCTGAAGGTCCCCTGGCCAAATGCGGTCGGACTTAAGCTCATGCATACTGGATCTAGCACACATCCAATTTTCAGACCGGTAGGGTTCCCAGATCGCACGTGGCGGTCCAGTTTCAGTTTATCGGTCACCGCACCAAGATCAGGCCTATAAGTCTCGTGATATGTAATAGAAATTTTTCCTGATCCAATGGTGTAATTTGGCTGAATTCTAACGGTCAGAACGTTTAATACTGATGCGTCAAATCGTGTGCCAGATTTGAATTTCAAATTCCAATTCTAACCCTATTCTCACTCTCTTCACTCCAGGCTCAATGAAATAGCCTTTGAATGTCAGTTGGACTTGATTTTCGAAACGATTGCCAAGCCCAGCTAAGTGGTCATAACGGTCTAAGATGGTAGGTATCGGACTTTCGACGCGCGGTCTAGATCTAATACAAAGTTTCAAGGAGGTCCCGAGAATAAACCGGTTTAGAGTTTGATCCGAGGCTTTAGAACATTATAGCACCATTGGTTCCACTCGCTTTGAGCCTTGTAGAACGTATTTAAAGTGATCAGGGACCATTTCCCAGCTATTCTAACGTTGCACTAGCTAACTTAGTCATATTTTTCTAAAGGAATATATTCTACACAATTTCGGGTCGAGTTGGTACTCGAACCCAAGTATGGATTTTTCACGGGTGTTACAATCTACCCCCTTTAACAAATAATTTCGTCCTAAAAAATTTGTACCTTTTCGTACTCCTCGAGAAGCTGTGGGTAGTTCTTTCTGATCTCGGCTTCTGTCTCCCAGGTAGCCTCCTCCTCAGAGTGATGCGTCCATAATACATTCACAAGGGGAATCACCTTGCTACGCAGTACCTGCTCCTTCCTGTCTAGGATACGTGTCGGTCGCAGGATATAAGTAACTTCCTCTCCTAATTGCACCTGCTCCCATCTGATGATATGGGAAGGATCAGCCACGTACTTCTTCAGCATAGAAACATGAAATACGTTGTGAACGCTCGCGAGAAGCGTGGGTAAAGCCAATCGGTAAGCCACCGCTCCCACACGATCGAGGATCTGGAATGGACCAATGAATCGCGGTGCCAGCTTCCCCTTCTTCCCGAACCGAAGGACTCCCTTCATAGGGGAAACTCGCAAAAACACATGATCCCCAACTGTGAACTCTAGTGGCCTCCGCCTCGTATCGGCGTAGCTCTTCTGTCTGCTCTGCGCTGTAAGGAGCCGACGTCGAATAATATCAATCTTTTCTGACGTCGCCTGCACTAACTCTGGGCCGATCAAGCTACGCTCACTGACCTCTAGCCAGCAATGTGGTGCACGAAAAGGTCGCCCATACAGCGCCTCATAAGGTGCCATACCGATACTCGTCTGAAAACTGTTGTTGTACGCAAACTCCGCATATGCAAGACAATCATCCCAACTGTCCTTGAAGTCCAATGCGCAAGCTCGCAACATGTCCTCTAAGATCTGGTTCACCCGCTCTGTCTGTCCGTATGTCTGTGGGTGGAAGGTAGTACCGAACTTCAACTTCACACCCATAGCCTCCTGAATGCGAGTCCAGAAAATAGAAGTGAACCGCGTGTCTCTGTCCGACACGATCTCCAGCGGAACTCCATGCAGACGCACAATCTCTCTGATATACATTCTAGCCAGCTCGTCTGCAGAGTTCGTAACTCTGATCGGTAGGAAGTGCGCCGACTTCGTCAGACGGTCGACGATCACCCAAATGGAATCATGTCCCTTCCTCGTCTTCGGCAACCCAGAAATGAAGTCCATGGAAATGAAATCCCATTTCCACTCTGCGATCGGCATAGGCTGCAAAAGTCCAGGTGGTCGGCAATGCTTTGCCTTCACCTGCTGACAAGTGAGACAACGGGACACGAACTCAGCTATGTGGGTCTTCATACCTTCCCACCAATACGTCCTCTTCACGTCACGATACATCTTTGTGCTGCCTGGATGCATCGCGAGTCTAGTAGAATGCGCGCCTCGAGAATCTCTCGTCTCAAGTCAGGGACATCTGGGATGCATAGGCGACCACGATAACGTAAGCCCCCATCCATACCAACTTGCCAGTCGGCGTCAGCATCATTACTGGCCTGCTCTCGAAGCTCAGTAAGATGCGCATCGTCCCTCTGGGCCTCGATGACTCGATCATCGATCTGAGATCGCACCTGTACATGTGCGATGAACTCAAACGGCTCCTCTACGGTGAGTTTCTGCTCAAAGTCTCGTAAAAACTCAACCATATCCCACTCGGCAACCATCAGCGGAGCCGCAAACTCTATCGCCTTCTTGCGGCTCAACGCATCAGCCACAAGATTCGCCTTCCTAGGATGGTAAGAGACTTCAAACTTGAAGTCCTTCAACGTCTCCATCCATCGCCGCTGCCTCATATTCAAGTCTCGCTGTGTGAATATGTACTTGAGGCTCTTGTGGTCTCAAAAGAGCTCGAACTCCTCTCTATAGAGGTAATGTCTCCAGAGTCTCAGTGCGAATATGACGGCTGCCAACTCTAGGTCGTGTGTAGGATAATTCTCCTCGTGCTTCCTTAATTGTCTCAAGGCATATGAAATTACCCTGTCCCTCTGCATAAGGACACAACCCAAACCAACGCTAGACGCGTCAGTGTATATAGTGTATTTAACCCCTTACTCTGGCAATACTAGCACAGGGGCGGACGTAAGTCTGTCCTTCAGCTCCTGAAAAGCTGACTCCGCCTTGTCATTCCAGGTGAACTTCACGTCCTTCCATGTCAACTGGGATAAGGGTCTCGCGATTTTCGAGAAGTCCTGTATGAAGCGCCGATAGTAGCCAGCGAGACCCAATAAACTCCTCATCTCAGTGACAGAACCAGGTTGCTCCCAGTCCTGCACCACAGCTACCTTAGACAGGTTAACTACCATGCCATCCTTGGACACCACGTGTCCCAGAAACTTCACCTCCTGCTTCCAGAAGTCGCACTTCTTGTACTGTGCGAACAACTGATGCAGTCTGAGCGTATCCAGGACCAAACATAAGTGCTCCTCATGCTCCTCTCGACTCCTAGAGTACACCAAAATGTCGTCAATGAATACAACGATGAATCGATAGAGGAAAGGCCGAAATACCAGGTTCATCAGATCTATGAACACGGCCGATGCGTTCGTAAGACCGAACGACATCACGAGGAACTCGTAGTGGCCAAAACTAGTCCTGAATGCTGTCTTCTGCACATCCTCATCCCTGACGTGCAACTGATGATATCCCGACTGAAGATCAATCTTCGAGAAGTACTGCGCTCCTCTCAACTGATCAAATAAGTCATCGATCCTGGGTAAAGGATACTTGTTCTTCACCGTGACCTGGTTCAGCCTGCGATAGTCAATACACAATCGCATCGAACCGTCCTTCTTCCTCACGAATAGGACCGGTGCTCCCCAAGGAGACACACTCAGCCGTATAAGGCCAAGCTCTAGCAGACCATCTATCTGCGTCCTCAACTCCTCCATCTCATATGGTGCCATGCGATACGTCGGTAGTGAGACGGGCGTAGAACCAGGAACCAGATCGATAGTGAAATCGATCTCACGTCGGGACGACAAATGAGGGATCTTCCTGAACATATCCTCGAACTCGGAAACGACTGGCACATGCTCGAGTACCTGGGCACCAGCGTCGCGCAATAAAGTGGCGTAACTAAATATGCGGAAAGGAAGATTTACCCGCACTGGAAATGTGAAGGATGCACCCTCAGGCTCGTACACAGTCACTATACGAGTCTCGCAGTCAATCTCGGCCCTCGCTGCAGTCAACCAATCCATGCCAAGAATGATGTCGAGATAAAAAAGAGAGGGGTCGACGACAAGATCAATAGCCATCGTCCGGCCTCCCAAATCAACCAAACACCCCTCACACATCTGGGTGACATCTGAATAATCTCCGTGGGCTGCAAGGACTCGTACCCTATCCATGGTAATGGTCGGTAATCCAAGACGCCTGACTACAGCACGCGATATCAAATAAATCGTGGAACCAGTGTCCACCATCACAAGAATAGGAGTACCTCCAATATGGGCTGTGACCTCGAAGGCCGAATGCTGAAAAGTCGGTGTCGCGGCTGCCTCAGCTATCAATGCATGAACCCGAGCCTGCTGTGGCCGGTTCGGCCGCTGTGTCATGGGCCGTGGAGGCTGTCTGATCTGCGATACCGGAGGTCTGAAAGAAGGGTGCGCAGGAGCTAACCGTATAGGCGGTGCTGATATCGCCTGTGAACGAGCACGGTCAATCTTCTGTGGCGGTGAGAACCCGTTGTCCCGCATCCGAGAGAAGCAACTCTACGCCAAGTGGCCTGACCTTCCACAGTATGTGCACGATAACTCGGGGTGCCGAAACGATGGTGCTGGCGCTATGGCCCAAGTAGGAGGGTCGACGCGAGGCCTCTTGCCCGCGAAGGGCCTGTCCTGCATGTATGGTCGCGGCCTAGAAGCAACAGGGCCGCGAGATCGCGCAAGTCGATTCACATCCTGCTCTGCCTGCATAGACATGTGAATCAACTTCGCATAAGAGGGAATGCTCAAACAGCACATCTTCGACGGAATATCCGGCCGCAAACTCTCCAAAAAATGCCGTATGCGCATCTGATCATCAGTCAAAATCGTCGGGACGTATCTGCCCAACTTCGTGAACCGATGCTCATACTCTGTAACTGTCATGGCTGCCTGTCTGAGGCGAAGAAACTCATTCTC
This sequence comes from Magnolia kwangsiensis, assembly GCA_037074715.1. Lineage (NCBI taxonomy): Eukaryota > Viridiplantae > Streptophyta > Magnoliopsida > Magnoliales > Magnoliaceae > Magnolia > Magnolia kwangsiensis. The sequence continues at coordinate 147,885,667 of CM073571.1, forward strand.
CCTCTCGTACCTGTAAGTCTGGGGATAATACTTCTCATGGAAGCGAAACTCAAACGCTGCCCATGTCCATACAAAGTCGGCGGCAACGGTCCGCAGTACGCTATCCCACCACAGGCTGGCCTCTCGCTCAAACAGGAATGTAGCTAGCTCTACCTGCTCGGCCTCAGTGCAATGTAACATCCATAAAATCTTCGACACACGGTCGAGCCAGTACTCAGCCTCCTCGGGTCTGTGAGAACCCATGAAAGTGGGAGGCCGTAAGCGCTGAAATCGCTCTAATAGGCCCCGTGTATCGGCGGGATTCCCCGTAGGGTAAGCAGGCGGCGCAGGATGAGTCATGCCCTCATCCTGGGCGTATGTATAAGCATCCTCAGCTGGATGCGCAGGTGGTGCAGGTGGAGCCACACCCCCACCCTGTGCTAATGTCCCCACGATGGTAGTCAGAAGCTGCTGCTGCTGCTGCATCATAACCAACATCTGCTCAAATCTGTCAGGAGGTGGAGCAGGCTGTGGCAGATGCTGTGTGGAAGTAAATGCTCGATGAGGCTCTCGGACTGACGGCGTAAATGGCGGTGGTCCAACTATAGGACCAGTGGCAGGCTGAGACGATCGAACTGCCTCAGGAATCGGGCCCATAGCAGGGTCTGCATGGGTGTCAGACTGCGAAGGAGTCTGATCCATATGCTCAGTCAGTGAAACCCGAACCGTGCTCCGTGTAGCCTTAGGCGGCATTCCCTATATTCAAAATAGGGTGCAACCTTGTCAGTCTTAATAGCACAATTATACCGCAATCATTTACACAAGGAGTCAAAGGCATTCCATGCATTTCATTTAATCAAAATTGTCACAATACAAGGGATATATCCTTACAAGCATCACGACGAGAAATACATGGGAACTAAGATAGTTAAAATTGCAACAGCAACATAAGCAAAGCACTAGCCCTAACAGGCTTACACACATAAAGCAGGAAATGACTAACTATTGACAACTACATCAAAGGTCGCATCGCTAGTCTGAGTCTGGGGACGAAGGAGGAGCACCCTTATCCTGTAAGCAACACAGGATCGCCTTCAAGGTGTGAGTTACCTTGCCTAATTTCTTCTTTGTAACGGCCTTGACATCCTCGACTTCAGTGCGAAGTTCTTGAACTTCCCTTCGCAAAGCGATCTGACTCTCCTCCATCCGAGCAATGCGATCATCGCTAGTAGCCTGCGCAGAAGGAGGAGGGCTCTCATCTGTATCCTGAGCCTCCTCTTCTGCCTCTTCCTGAACCTCTGCTCCAGGTTCTCCCTCACTTTGATCTTCCTCATCATCAAAGTCATTCTCACTGTCCTCCTCAAGCTGATTTTCACGGTACTGCGACCCAATCTTCATCTTGACCATAGTCGACTCATCAATGGTATGAATCGAAACTGGCAATTTCAGCCCAAGTCTGTAGGCAAACTCAAGCGCAATCTTGTAAATCAGTCAGCCAAAAGGAAGCGATTCGGATGTTCTTCTTGACTTGGCTATGAGGATTATCTGTCGTAAGATGAAAGTAGCCATACATACGTTCTCTCCCTGGGCCACCAGATACAGGAAATCAACCATAAGGTGTGTACATTCAATGCGATTCGTCGACCTGGGATAAACATTGAACGTGCAGATATGGTGCAGCAGGCGCAAATCATCAGACATATACGTCGCCTTAAGGCTATTATTAGGCTGCCATGGAACCAACTTACCTCACAGAAACCTGGTGCGATGATCTCGTTCACGTCTACTCCTCAGATTCTTCTCACTAGGATGAACATCACCAAGAGGTACGTTCAGAAGTCGCGCAATCAGTCGCACATCAATCGTAGCCATCCGATCTCTACCAAAAGGGATTTTAAACTGCAATGGCTCCAAGGTAGGATTCTGGATACTAGCGTAGAAGGTACGAACGGTGCTCACATTAGCACGAGCGCGAGCTTCAAAGATCAGACCCCAATGCGCAGCTTCAATGCGCTCGAACAACAAAAATTCACCGAATAGTCGCCCTTCCACGTCCACCTCAAATAACACTTTACGATCAGTGTATTGGCCATGAGACATCTCTGATAGAATTGCTCGCCCAAGGTGAGCATGGGGATCCAAATCCCGCTTTGTACGGCACTCTAGGGCTGCAGCTGGACCTGCGGCGGCGCTTGAACTTGCAGCACCACCCCGCGATCTTCTCGATTGAACAGGGTGGCTTGGCCCAGCCTCGTCTATTGCGGTTTTCCTTTTACCCATCAAAGATATGATGGATGAGAGTGATAAAAGGCCTAAAATGGCTTCCACGAAAGCCATGGAAAATGGAAAAAATGCGGAGAAGTGGCTGTCCAATCTGGAAAAAGGAGATCTAGGCGTCATAGAGGGATGCTTCAAGCTTCCCAAGGATGTATTTTCAAGGAGAAATGGAAATGGAAAAGTGGAATGGAGCACCTCACGATTTCAGCTCGATTTGGGGGTTTTTGGAGCTCCAAATGATGGAATCTTCAAGAGGAAGGGCTGCCAACTCCAAAGAAGTGATGGATGATGGTCGTTTTTGGCCAAGGAGGGATCTAGAGGCGATTTGGAACCATAAAATTTGGGGATTGTTGCTGAAAAATGAAAATAGGGCTATGGGGAGGGCTATTTGTGAAGGAGGGGTATGATTTGGGAGTTTTCGTGGGACGGGACTTACATGGGGAGGGTACACATGAGATTTAAGGGCGTGCGCCCAAAAATCACATCCAACGGGCCCACCTCTACGGCGATGCATCACCGGATCGGCGATGGCATCGCCGACGGGTGATGCATCCGGTCGGTGGGGCCAGATGGGTTCGGTACCCCATGGTCCAAGGGCACCAGATATATATGGTTCGACCCCTGGTTCATGGTATTTTGGCCTATGTGAGCCCAAACATATGTTCGGGGCTTTCCGGGACCATTTCACAATCCTGAATACCAAATACTATGATGCAGCATATGAATTTGGGGTAGAAGGAGCTAGTACATCCATATAGACTCTTATTAGCTAAAGAAAGTGAAGTTAGAATGGCCTTATGATAATTTTTCATGAAATTATACTATTCACTGTAAAATTTTGTGAAAGTATTATTTTGTGTTATTTTCACATTATGATTGATGCCTAACATGAATTGGATAAGAAAGAAATGAAGATTGGAGTGGTGAGAGGAAGAATTTTGAAGATTTTTTGTGAAACGGGATTTTTAAGCCCTGGCGATTGATTACAGGAGTCGTGGTCATCTCACGGCCTAAGAATTTACTTTTATGGGTTTAAAATTGTTCATAGGACGTCTCAACCTGACTTCCTACGGCTTAGAAGCTATTCGGGTTGCTTTACGCGACCCGAGATGCGTTACAGACTCGATCGTGCGATCGATTCAAATAGACTTCGCCTATCGGCGAATCTGCGATCCTAGAAATGTTTCTAGACCCTTCTCACACCCACCTAAGTCAAAAGAAGTGACAGCGTACGTCGCGAGACCATAACCCAGGCCCAGTATACTTTTATTCACGCTCTGATACCAACTTGTAACACCCTGAAAATCGGGGTCGTGTATAAACTCAACTCCCGAGTTCCAGACCGTCACTTATGCAACAAAAATGATTATGATTCAATGTTGTCTGATTTAAAGCATTCAGATGAGTAAAAGTATACCAAAACTGTAATTCATACTTCAGATCCAGTGATAAAAGCAAGCGGAAGACTAAACAATATATATATCACTATATGAAAAAAAAAACAAAGTAAATCTCATCTGTCTCTAAAGTATGAATACATCTCTGAGTCTCATATACATATACATGAACAAAAGTAAATGTCCAAAATGGTCCCACTGAAGTCCCATCAATCCAGGTCGCCTACGCAAAGCCATCGTGATACTGCATGTACGAGAACTCGTCCTGGTCCTCGTCGAAGTCTGGCTCTGCCTCCTGGATCTCAGCCTCACCTGCATCTACAACAGGGTCTGGTGGGTGTTGCAAACACCATCCCGTAACGTGGGAGTGAGTGATCAACTCAGTGGAATCATAGAGCAAAGATTAGCATGTTCACAATTCAGTCATGCGATAATAGTAAAGCAGTAAATCAGACAATCCTAATACTTTTGTTAATGCAAGATGACATGACGTGATGTATGCCCACACCGACGATCTCCCTCATACGGCAACATCTTACGACCGCGGCATGCAATCGACCCTCAAGTGCTCCACATCTTTCAGGCACATGCAATGGCATGGTGATATGATTTCCAAGTTGTTATTAGTCCATTAAAATAGCAGGATTGGGAAACTAAGGTACTTCCCTTGTATCAATCCCAACACAGATCCTATCTAGGGTCGTCACTCCTACTAATCTCATACGATGTATATTTCGTAGGTCACTGCAAGGGCTGCCAGGGCTGTTGCTCGCACTCATTGCACCGCTCCCCCATCACCTTATCAATACAGGCCTACTGTACTCTACTGCTACTGAAGGGTCGTCGCCTCCCGTAGACTCAGAATACGCTCGCGGTCACTACAAAGGACTCGTCGCCTGATCAGTGTAGGCCGACAGCTAGAATATAGTGTCCCATACCACCATAATCTGCTCACGAGTCTAGGTGCTCACTGGTCACTACGGGGAGGTTTGTGGCCCAAGCGTAGGCCGACAGCTCGACCACGGTGTCCCATACCACCATGCCCGGCTCATAAGTCTTCGTGAATCAAGGTACCATGGTTAACAGGGTTTACAATGGTAAGTTCAGTACCCTAGGTTCAAGCAGTTATGACTCATACAAGGTGAACATACATCGGCCAGTCGGGTTACTTGACGGGCTCGACTAGCGCGATCGCATCTCAAGTCGAACGACATGAAGTACGTAAAACACTTCGCGTGGCCTAACCACTACCGCCAACTTCAAACACGACTCGCGTTCATCGACGCGTCGCTCGTGGCTAAGACCAGTCAGCCACGAATTTGCTCGGTTACTGACTGCCTGGACTAAGTCTAGTCCCAAACACTTATGGAATCACATCGGCAAATTATGTAAGAGTATTGGAATTGAAATACAGTCATGTGAGCATGTTAACACATGTTATAACATTCAACTTAAGTAAATCTTCAAACACAGATATTTCATGCATGTAATGAAATTAGGTATATAGTCAAGATGTAGGAAATCATTTAGGTCAGCATATTAATTGAGAAATCCATCTCAAACTAATTCATAACATCATTTAATTCAATACATACTAATACAAGCATTTATACAAACACATACACTACACACTTAAGTCTACGTATAGTATGTCGACCCGAAGTGCGTAATTAGGCGAATCTCTTCGCCAAACTAATTATGCACGTATTCCTAACTTCCTAATGCGACAACAAACCATGTCAATCACATCAGCAAAATATGAATGTAAACAGTACTTCCTACAAATGACTAAAATGCCCTAAATCTCATATTCTTCGTTAATTTACGAAATGGGAAACGGAGAGCATTTTGTACATGTCAAACGGGGATACCGTCAAGAATCTACTATTAAACGACATTGAAAGCGTTGTAAACCGTCAATCAAAGCGTCTAAAATCCTCACCTTATGTCTTGTAGACTCGTGAATTGAAACGGAGCGTATACGCTTCGTCTACGGCGAATAGGGAACCTAATACACAAGATCCATAAGCTACATCGCTATGGAAACAAAGGAACCTCAAATCAGCAACTATTTAGGGCATTTGCTTACCTAGAATCACGGTGTAATCGTCGGGAAAGCGATAGAGGTGCGTTTCTTAAGCACGTACAACACGTAGCACAAGTGGTAGGAAGAACTCTCCCACTCTCTCTCACAATCTCTCACCTTTTCTCTCACACAAGCTAGGGTTTCTAGAAAATTCGGATGTGTGAGAGAAGTGAGGGTTTTAACCCCTTTTATAAGCTAAAACATGCCCAAAATAGGCTTGGGAACAATGTTTACTTGGTGCCTAACCAAATCGGGGCCGTTTCGATCCAAAAGAGCATTTCTGAAGGTCCCCTGGCCAAATGCGGTCGGACTTAAGCTCATGCATACTGGATCTAGCACACATCCAGTTTTCAGACCGGTAGGGTTCCCAGATCGCATGTGGCGGTCCAGTTTCAGTTTAACGGTCACCGCACCAAGATCAGGCCTATAAGTCTTGTGATATGTAATAGAAATTTTTCCTGATCCAAGGGTGTAATTTGGCTGAATTCTGACGGTCAGAACGCTTATTACTGATGCGACAAATCGTGTGCCAGATTCGAATTTTAAATTCCAATTCTAACCCTATTCTCACTCTCTTCACTCTAGGCTCAATGAAATAGCCTCTGAATGTCAGTTGGACTTGATTTTCGAAACGATTGCCAAGCCCAGCTAAGTGGTCATAACGGTCTAAGATGGTAGGTATCGGACTTTCGACGCGCTGTCTAGATCCAATACAAAGTTTCAAGGAGGTCCCGAGAATAAACAGGTTTAGAGTTTGATCTGAGGCTTTAGAGCATTATAGCACCATTGGTTCCACTCACTTTGAGCCTTGTAGAACGTATTTAAAGTGATCATGGACCATTTCCCAGCTATTCTAACGTTGCACTAGCTAACTTAGTCATATTTTTCTAAAGGAATAAATTCTACACAATTTCGGGTCGAGTTGGTACTCGAACCCAAGTACGGATTTTTCACGGGCGTTACAATATGGACTGCAGAAATGAGCTGAAATAGATGAGGCATTTCATTGGACACATGCACACACAAAATGAGCTGAAATGAGCATAAATGAATGAGGCATTTCATCGAACACATGGACGACAAAAATGAGCTGAAATGAGCAGAAACAAATGACGCATTTCATCGAACACATGCACACACAAAATGAACTGAAATGAGCAGAAATGAATAAGGCATTTCATCGAACACATGGACGGCAGAAATGAGCTGAAATGAGCAAAAATGAATGAGGCATTTCATCAAACACATGGACTGCAGAAATGAGTTGAAATGAGCATAAATAAATGAGGCATTTCATCGAACACATGGATTACTATGCATTTCATAAAACATGTGATTTGTAAATCATTTCAAATAAACAACACAACAAGTTTTGAAGTGTAGATCGCAACCCGTGATCATTATCTGGGCACTCAGGGGTCAATAAAATGGTAACTTGCTAATAGACTACATTTCTAATTGTCTATTACCAATTGTGAAAAAAAGGGCCTCAATAGCCTAGGTTTGGATCTCACCTATTTGTGGTCTTGACCAACCCTCAATAGAATTGCTAATAGACTACAATTCTAATAGTCTATTACCAATCAGTTGAGATATCTCATATACACAGAAAGGAGTCCCGGTCGCGGCACGGAGTCTTCCCAAGGAAAAGGAGATCAATGTTCCTTGGTTGGATCCCACTTCTTTGAGCTTCCTCTTCTCTTCTCCTTATTCCCCCTTTTCAAATGCCCTAGGAAAAACTAGAAAATTCGTGCAAGGTAGAGAGGTGTGAGAAAATGGGATTATATATAACTCTAGTTTTGATGTAAATGGCCCTAGTGGCACTTCTACTCCCATACTAACCCTGTAGGGGTCATTTTTGGTTAGTAAGATTATGGGGAGTGGCTCATAAGGAAATCCGCACTTAGGGCTAAGGATTCTAGTAATGGATAAGCCAAGGTACAAAGTGTAAGACCCGTATCCTAATCCATACTGTTTCGTCGACTGCCGCGATCCTTCCCATGGAATTTCGGCAATCCACAACCAGTAATCGATGTTTGCGCATGACCGTAAGTCGTACCCCGTATATTTGAGTCGGCTTAATCTGAGACTTGAACCGTTGCGACTGCACCGTCACCGCGGTTCCAACACCGCGACTCACATATCGATCCGATACCCTGACTAAAAGATGTGGGTCGACATTTATTTCGAAGAAAATGCCACGCATTTACAATCCCAAGAGAATCTCTATAATATGTCAAATCAATCCCATCCATCACCTCTCATGTCAAGTACAAAGCACCCATGCTTTCTTTCTCCACAAGTTAAGAAAACCCAAAATTCAACCAATCCATCACCTCACCCATCACTCACATCTCTCTTACAACCACCTCTCTCCATCTTTTCTCACACCATTTCCAAGCAAGGAGAGAGCACGCCCACGTCCAAGCTTCCAAGTGAGAGAAGAGAGAGTTTGTGTGGCCCACTTTTCCTTCCTAAGATCTCCCATCCTAGCCATCCATCTCCCATCTTCCACCATCAACGAGAAGCACAAGGAGATAGGCTTTCCAATGGACCAAGAAGATCACTAGGTGGGTGTTTTCCATAGGCCTAAATTTCACTTTTATGATGAAGGGCTAAGTGAGGCCTACCAATTGATGGTATGGATCTCACTTGGGACCCTAAGTGTGGCCGATGGCCCACCTTGATCCTCATGATCATTCCATGATGGGGCCATTCTCCATGGACCCCATCATAATGGTTATAGTTCCTTGCATAAAGAGGTCATATAGACCATTCATTTTGGGTGGAGAGGGATCTCCACCGTTGATCTTTTATTTGGAGGGCCCATATGTAATGGGACCCATTGATGTATGATTGGATGCTTGAAACGGAGGGCCCATAGTGTCGGGGTCCCTCCATCACGCGTGTCCTACTCTCTTTTTATTTTGTTATTTTTTGTATGATATTATGGCCTTATGGCCCACTTGGACCCCACAATGGAGTATGTATTGGATCCAAACCATCTAAAGGTGGGGCCCACTTTACATATGTATTGTAACCACACCACCTCACCATGTGGTGGCCCACCTACGAAGGGCCCACCTTAAAGTCATTTCTCGCCCAAATAGAAAAAAAAAAAAGGGAGAGAGTCCAGGGACTCTCTGGACGTGTAAAAGCAAAATACAAATATTAGCCTTTTCAAGGCATTGGAGGTGGGCCACTTGTATGGGACCCACCTTGATATGTGTATTCAATCCAAGCCATCCATCCTCTTCCCCAACTCATTTTAGGTGTTGAGCCGAAAAATGAGGTTGATCCAAGTATCTGGTGGGCCATAGTTTTAAAAACAGTATCATTACCGTTGAAATCTACCCAGATTTTTCTTACACGCTGAAAGAGGCCCAATATTGGTCTTGATAGAATTGTTATGGGCTGTGGAATCTAATGGCTAGAGTGGATTCATCAGATGCAGGCCCCCACGCATGATAAACTGTGAGAAATCACGATTCCAAAAAAAAAAAGCAGCAGCCTGTTGCTGCTGTTGTCAGAATGTCATGGGCGGGCGGGCATATGCCAGGGCACCCACGACCCCACATGTGGGCCCCACCTTGATGTTTATTTTCCATCTAACTAGTTCATGAGGTGGGCCACTCCCTGAAGTAGGTCTCCTCCAAGTTTCAGCCACGTCTGAGACTCAGGTGGTCCACACCATTTGAAATAGCGTGATTGAATGTCTACCATTGAAAACCTTTTTTGGGCCCACAGAAGTTTTAGAGCAAGGTGAAATTTTTTTTTCCTATTCATTCAGGTCCGAGTGACCTTGTCAACATGTTGGATGGAAATCAAACGTTATGGTGGGCCACACATGGGACCCATAATGATGTTTGTGTTTTATACACACCGTCCACGGCAGTGGACGGTGTAACCCACCATGAAGTATGTGTTCTGTCCACCGTCCATACCACTGGATGGTGGGACCCCCAAGTGATGTATGTGTTTATTCACGTTGTCCACTGCTTGGACAATTGGACCCACCATGATGCATGTGTTGCATCCCCACTGTCCAACCATTTTGAAGCCCATTTTAAGGCTTGAGAGTAAAAGTGAGACAGATCTAAGGTTCTGCTGGAACCCACCATGGTATGTGTTTCATTCATGCTGTCCATCACGAGGTGGAACCCACCATGATATATATGTGTTTTATCCACTCCATCCATTGATTTCAGGACGAAAAACCATCCAGAAAGGACTGTTTTTGGAGTGAAATCCGTGCAGTCCACATTTTTGTTTGCTTCGTCGTCCATCTTATATTTAACGGCTAGAATGTTGTAACAGCCTGCATGGTTTCAGAATGCCACTTTAGCAAGGGTTAAATCTTCCTTCTGAACACAATGGACGATACAGATCGATGATTTAAATGTGGAGTAGGCCGTACTAAAAAAATTTTAAATGCACAGTGTAAACACTGTTTACGTAGAGAAGATGTCATGCATGTACGTGATGTGCATGCAATGTACATATAGGTCCATGGTAATGATCGTGAGAAATTTGCTCCGTCCATCTACATTGTCAGCTCATTTAAAGCGTTGAGACCGAATTTGAAGCTTATCCAGATATCAATCGGGCTCCAAATCATGATTTCAGGGGCTGATCTATTAGTTTAGCCATTTTTAGAAGGATCCAGGAGCTGAAATTTGACGTGTATTGCTAATTTGTGGTCCCAAGGTTGCATATAAAGTTTTAAGGTGATTGGATGGTGGCAACCCCACAATCTTACACTCTGGATGGGTTTTTAGGCCTGTTTAACAGGATGCCTTAGGAATTTTAATGGTGGAAATCATTACCATTACTTATCTATTGGTGTAGCCCATTTGATACGCATATGGCCCATGTGATGTGGCCCACTTACCATGTCTAAGGCCCGTTGTTGAGGCCCACCTTTGGTGTGTTGATGGCCCAAGGGTTGAGGCCCATTGTAATGAATTTGGGGCCATGGGTTGAGGCCCATTGTGATGTATTAGGGCCCATGGGTTAAGGCCCATTGTGATGTATTCTAGGGCCCATGGGTTAAGGCCCATTCCGATGTATTAGGGCCCATGGGTTGAGACCCATTATGATGTATAAAGGCCTGTGGGTTGAAACCCACTGTGATGTGTATAGGGCCCATGGGTTGAGGCCCAGTGTGATGTATTTGGAACCCATGGGTTGAGGCCCATTGTAGTGTGATTCCACCATGGGTTATGTAATGACATTTATGGCGGGCTATTCCTTGGGAGCAATGTTGGTTTGACGTCCACATTGTAAGAATAATGTTGGTTAAATGTTCGCATTATGACTCTCCCTAGGGCCCATTGATAGGCCCATACTTGTTATGTGTAGGCCGTCTAGGCCCATCTTCGTTGTGAGAGTAGTTCATCACCTTGTAACATGCTTAGTGTAACTCCTTATGAGATGGAGTGCCCACATTATCGTGTCGTATGCACAGGATTGCTGCATGACCGGATAGTGTGACTCATGCATCCCGCATATATGTGACTTGATCATTGTACGCCATAGTGACATCAGGGCCATGGTCTCCACAGGCACATCGCGGATGGCTAGATAGGACATAAAAAATAATTACTTCTAGCACTGTGGGCACTTAGGATGTCCTTGGGTGAAAATCCTAGAACCTCCTTAGGTCCAATGGAATATGAGCGTCGTACCTTGTAAGACCCGTATCTTGGTCCGTACCTTTCCGTACACTTCCGGGGTCTTACCGGTCGAATTTCGGTAACTTTCGACCCTTAAGCGATATCGACGCGCGACTCTGATTCACGTGCCGACAACCCGAGTCGACTCAACCCGAGACCAATACCATAGCGACCGCACCGTCACCGCGGTTTGGATACCGCGACTCGCGCGCCAAGGCGATACCCTGGTCAAGAGTTATGGGCCAACGTTCAGTGTGAGAGAACGCCGCGCGTTACGAAAATTAAGGAAATCTCTATGATGTGTCACATCAATCACATCAATCCCATCAATCAATCACCCATCAATCCATCACATGTCAAGTACACATCACTTCCATCCCTTTTCCCAAGCAACCACAAAAGTCTTCACCACCCATACCTCTCTTACACAAAAAGCCACAAAAGTCAAAGATTTCTTACACAACCATCACTCACCCATCCATCCATCACTCTCTCTCTTTCCCTTTACATCACTCTCTCCCTTTCTCTCTTTCTCATTTCAAAATCCCAAGCAACAAAGGATTTCCAAAAACTCCATACGTATGGAATTTTCCAAGTCTCTCTAAGCTTCAAGTGGCCCACCTTCCTACCCAAAATCTCTCATCTCACCCCTCCATTCTTCATCTTAACCATTAAAGTTGAAGCTAAGGTGCCAAGGAACCCCTAGGAGCGAGATGATTGGACGGTGGGTGCCTCTATAGGGTAGATTTACTTGATTTTATGGTGGACCAAGTGAGGCCCACCGATCCATGGTGTGGATCTCACTTGGGACCCTTATTCGTGGCCGATGGACCACTTGGATTATCATGATCATTCCATGATGGGGCCATTCTCCATGGACCCCATCATGATGTTTATTTTCTCTTCAAAGGTCATCTAGACCATCCATGTTGGTGGGGAAAGGATCCCCACCGTTGATTTTAAATTTCGACGGTCCCACATGCTTTAAGGCCCACTTAATGTATGATTTCATGTAAGGGAGGGCCCATAATGTCGGGGTCCCTCCATTACAAGGCGTCCCACTCTCCATCTCTCTCTCTCTCTCTTTTATTTTATTTTATTTTATTTTTATTGCAATAGGATGGTGTGGCCCACTTGAATGGATCCCACTTGAGATATTTTATTTTATTCAAGTGGGGCCCACCTTGGCCGTTACTCCCATGCCACCCATCAGTGGGGCCCACTTCATCAGGGCCCTCCATTTTCAAAAAAAAAAAATTTAATAAACCGTCCAGACACTGGACGTTTTCAAGGAAATAAGAAAAAGGAAGAAAGAAGGAAAAAGGGGGGGGCCTTTTTGGTGGCCCACTTGCATAGGCCCCACCCTAATGTTTATGTTCGATCCAAGCCGTCCATCCTCTTGCCCACGGCATTGTAGCCGTTGGGTAGAAGTTTGGAGCTGATCCAATCACCTGGTGGGCCATAGCGTCAAATATTGCGCCCTCACCATTCAAACTCTATTTTCTTATTTTATTTCTCTTCCTAGCATCAAAAAAATTCAAACTCTGGACTCAATTCGACTGTTGCGGGCCACTGAACGCAATGGCCGGAGTGGATTTTATTTTAGCGGGACCCATGCATGAAAAACTAAAGGAAAATCAAATTTCCTAATTTTTGATAAGAGGCATAGCCTCTGGCTTGCGTCAGCAGCAGGAGGCCTGCACGCAGCGGGCGGGCGGGCGGCCACTGGCCACCCACGGCCCTGCTCGTGGGCCCCACTGTAATGTTTGTTTACCATTCAATCCGTTCATGAGGTGGGTCCCATCCTCAGGTGGGCCCCCTCCAAAAATGAAACAGATTTAAAACTCAGGTGGCCCACATCACATGAAACAGTGTGAATGAACGCCTTCCATTGAATTCTTTTCCGAGGCCCATAGAAGTTTTGAATCAAGCTGAAATTTATGTTTTCCCTTCATCCAGGTCTAAGTGGCCTTATGAATGGGTTGGATTACAAATAAATATTACGGTGGGCCACATTTGTGGGACCCACATGGATTTATGTGCCAAGTCCACCGTCCAGCGGACGGTGGCACTCACTGCGGTGGCACCCCCCCCCCCCTTTGCTTGTGAGCCTCCACCGTCCAGCGGATGGTGGGGCCCTGTGTATGTATGTGTTTTTTCCGCACTGTCCATTGGACAGTGGGACCCACCATGATGCATGTAATGCATCCAAACCGTCCATCCACTTAGTGAGATCATTTTAATGCATGAATTATTAGATGGGTGGGCCACTCATATGGGTTTGGCCCATTTGGTTTGTAACAGGCAAATGGGCTAGGCCCATTTGAATTTCAAAAGGGCTATGGGCTAGGCCCATTTGGTTTATGAAATGCTTATGGGCTAGGCCCATTGGATCCACTTAAGGCCTAAGATCCTCGACCCATTTGATGTACTTCAAGGCCCACGTGATTGAACCTTTTTGTTGAAATTTAAAAAAAAAAAAGCCTATGGAAATAGGCCATTTGATATATTGTAAGGCCCATGGGACTAAATCCATTTGATTATAAAAGGGTCCATAGGATTAGGCCCACTTTGATATGCATGCAAGCTCATGGATTAGGCCCATTTGAATTGTTTAAGGCCTAGGGATTTAGGCCCATTCGACTCATATAAGGCCTCTGGGTTGAGGCCCATTTAATATACATTTGGGGGCCCAATTGGTGTGGCCCATTTGATATATATTAGACTCATGTGACTAGGTCCAATTGATGCAATCCAAGGCCCACGGGTTAGACCCATTGCAATGCACATAAGACCCATTGGTGTGGCCCATTTATGTGGCCCAGCTGATGAATAAAAGGCCCATAAGCTATGGCCCATTTGATATATATGTAAGGCCCAATGGGAGGAACCTAAGGTCCATTGCAATGTGTAAACCCAATATCGATTATGTAGCAGTGTTTAAGAAGATCGTACCTGGGATGTAATGTTGGTTTGACGTCCACATTGCGAGCGTAATGTTGGTTGGATGTCCACATTACGACTCTCCTTAGGGTCCATTACCAGGCCGTACTTGCTGTGTATAGACCGTCCAGGTCCATCTGCATTGTAAGATAGTTCATTTTATTATAACATGTTTAGTACGGTTTCATGACTCATGATCATACGCATCATGTGTATGCTTGACGTGAGAATTTTCTGATCATAGCATTTACCTTCGGGCAGGTTGTTTATGGGCTCCCGGTTAGGCGGTGTTGCCCTACATGAGCGCACGATATGTGCAGGATTTGATGCATGACTGGATAGTGTGAATCATGCATATCGCATTTGTATGACATGAATATTGTACGCCCTAGCGACATCAGGGTCGTAGCTTCTACAGACGCATCGTGGTTGGCAGGATTGGATGCCGAAAATCTTGTTCTACATGAGGTACTATAGATATCCCTGGGTAAAAGTCCATAAACTCTTATGGTACCAAGAGGTTACTCCAACGTCTAGACCAAGTGGGTAGATGAGCGTTGAATGCTGATTACCAGACGGTTACGCTCTCCACTGTGTCGTGGTCGGTTGGAAGGGGGTGCGGCCTTACCCGCCCGAGTGTAGGGGGCAATTGCTAGGTTGAGTTTGACCAACTCGAGGAATGGGTCCGCTATCGACGAGTCACGCCCGATATTTTACAGATGGATAGTGAGGTCTCTTCCACTTACCTTATTGTGCGCGATGTGGCGGCAATCTGGTTTAGAGTGTACTAGACCCCGGTGATATCCTATATTTGAGCCGTATTGATGTGTGGACATAGATGAGGACCTGTATGCTTGAGTTGCATTGTACATCGCATGACCTTGGGGTGGCCGATACATTCATGTATGACATTGTATAGCCTTGGTACGGCTCATGATATCATGGTTCCATTTGCATATTCCGCATCACTCTGACATTGCATGTACATATTACTACCTTGCGCACACACTTTCACCACCCTCTAAGCTTTCTGTAAGCTTATGCACTACCGTTGCGTGCAGGTGACGTTGGATCTCAGCAGTGCTGAGGCAGGAGCACGTTGCTGAGCATTTTGGAGTTTTTATACTTTGCCATTGTATTTCCCTTTATGCTCATTGTACTTGTAAAGTTTTTGATCATAGTGAAAATGTAATGGAGTTCTTGGTTGTTGTTTGTGGGTTATGCCTTTGGTTATGCTTATTACGAATCAAACTGATGTTGAAAATCCTCCTCGTAGCATCCCAGGATCGGAACCTGGCGAATGGGAGCTAGGAGCCGAGAATGGGGTTCTACAGAGGCTGTCGGCGCCGGATTCGGTGATCGAGAATTTTGTGAGCCCGGTTTTCGAGTTTGGGGCGTGACATACCTGGAGTTGCTCCAACGTCTAGACCGAGTGGAATATGAGCGCCGGTGCCTATACCATTAGGTCGTGTCTCCCACTATGTCGTGGTCGTTTGGAAGGGGGTGTGGCCTTATCCGCTCGAGTGAGGGGCCTATAAGCTAGGCTGAGTATGACTAGCTCATAAATGGGTCCGCCATCGACAAGTCGGGTAGGTATTAACAGACTACTAGTTAGGAGGATAGTGAGGTCTATTCTACTTGCGGGGCTGTGCAACTAGGGAAGAGGCAGTCGGTGTGGAGTGTAATAGACCCCGGTGATTTCTCCAGAGAGCAACCGTAGTGATATGTGAACTTATTGAGCAGAAATTGCATATCCATTCATTCATTCATTCACTATCCACTCGGGCTGGTGGTGTATAATTATTTGTTACACGTACCATCACATGGCCAGGATTTCGGTTGGGCGTACGACTAACCTGAGATTAGGAGTTTACCACATTGTGTCTGGCTATCCAAATTTAGGTATGGGACTGGTTTGTATAGAAGTCCCTTATGATGGACCCTATAACCTGCGATACTTCATACTATCATCCTGACTTCACATTCCAGCATGGTCATTTCATTCGCACCTCACATTACATTGCATCCGTCGTACTTTGTATTTTGGGTTACGATGTTTTGCACTTATATGGCCTAGATGAGATTGATGGTATTTATGGCTCGTTTGGATTTGCATATTGCATTGCATCCTCAGCATCTGTTATTGTCTTATTAAGTTTTACATTTCATGGCCTTAGTATGGCCAATAGCATTCATGCCTTGCATCACATAGCTTTAGTATAGCTGATTGTATTCATGAACTTACCATCTATTTCCGCATCACTCTGATATCGTATGATTCATGATCTTGTCAGTATTTCTGCTTATCCCGATGATGTATGATTTATGAGCTTTATTGTATACGTGGCACTTACCTTACACACACTTACACCACCCTCTAAGCTTTTGTAAGCTTATGCACGATAGATGCGTGCAGGTGGTGTTAGGTTGCAGCAGCGTTGAGCTTGGGGCGTGCAGCGGTTTTCAGGATGTCTGATTTGATATATGTATTTTCCTTTCAGTATTGTACTTAAGTGATTATATTAGTGGATATGTGATGATGATGTTGTTTTGTGACTTGGGTATTATGTTTATTACAAGACAAATGTACTTTGGAAAATCCTCCTTGTAGGATCCCCGGATCGGAATCTGGCGTATGTTGCGCTGGGAGCTGAGAATGGGGTACTACGGAGGTTGTCGGCACCGGATTCGGCGATCGAGATTCCTGTGAATCTGATTTCTTGGTTTGGGGCGTGACAGAAGTTGGTATCAACGCATAACTTGGGAATACCTGAAGATAACATCACATATCTGCTGATAACTATCCTTCACTATGTGATTGTTGAGAACTTAGAATGGTTAGACCCCCGAGTTCGAATAACTTAGAAACTCCCTGATACAGCTCCTTATCATGTGTGCATTCGAGAGTTCCGAAGTATGATAAACCCTTGTTCCTTCCAGTAGGACATGGCACCTAAGTGAGTGACCCGAGCGACTTTCGTTTCCTCGCCTGAAATTCCTGTTCCCCCACCTGAGACTTTTGCACTCCCATCCGAGTATAGCGCAGCACTGACCGTGTACGTAAGTCCAGACTAGTTACAATAGATGTTGCAAGCCATGATTGTCATTCTTCAGAGAGGAAACCAGAAGAGGAAGGCCCCCTCCGGTAGCTCCCAGGTCCAGCGATGTCGACGGCTAAAAAGGCATAAGAACAGTCCATCCTTCCGAGCATTTGCACCACCTAAACGTCAGTCCTCTAGTGTATGCTTCAGATATGGTGTGATGGGGCACCGCATCTGGGAGTGCCCCCACCCTCAGCAGCCCCTGCCACCCAGACTGTTCTCTGGTGCTTGCTTTGGGTGCGGTAGGATAGGGCATCGTAGGAGCGAGTGTCTCCATCCTCAATAGCAGCAGCAGGATCCTCAAACCTCAGGAGGAGTCACCTTCGATTCGTGAGACTTGGCCCCTACACCGTCTTCCTAGATTGTTCATGAATGAGGCGTCCTAAGAGTTAGAGCTTGGGATTTGTGGGCGTTATCCCCATCTATTAGATGTTTGACTGTGTTGGTATGTTGTGTTCTGATTATATATACACTGGTGTGGTTTCCCTCCCTTGGTAAGCTTTGTATTGGTTATGTTATGGTTTAAATTTTGAAGATAAAATTTTTATTAGGTAAGGAGAGCTGTAAGACCCGTATCCTAATTCGTAATGTTTCGTCGACTGTCGTGATCCTTCCCATCAAATTTTAAAAATCCGCGACCAGTAATCGATGTTTGCACATGACCCTAAGTCATACCCCGTATATTTGAGTCGGCTTAATCCGAGACTTGTACCGTTGAAACCGCACCATCGCCGCGGTTCCAACATCGCAACTCACATATCGATCCGATACCCTGACTAAAAGATGTGGGTCAACGTTTATTTCAAAGAAAACGTCACGCATTTGGAATCTCAAGAGAATCTCTACAATATGTGAAATCAATCCCATCCATCACCTCTCATGTCAAGTACAAAGCACCCATGCTTCCTTTCTCCACAAGTTAAGCAAACCCAAAAGTCAACCAATCCATCACCTCACCCATCACTCACCTCACATCCATCACTCACATCTCTCTTACAACCACCTCTCTCCCTCTTTTCTCACACCATTTCCAAGCAAGGAGAGAGCACCCCCACGTCTAAGCTTCCAAGTGAGAGAAGAGAGAGTTTGTGTGGCCCACTTTCCCTTCCCAAGATCTCCCATCCTAGCCATCCATCTCCCATCTTCCACCATCAATGAGATGCACAAGGAGATAGGCTTTCCAACGGACTAAGGAGATCGCTAGGTGGGTGTTTTCCATAGGCATAAATTTTACTTTTATGATGAAGGGCCAAGTGAGGCCTACCAATTGATGGTATGAATCTCACTTGGGACCCTAAGTGTGGCCGATGACCCACTTTGATCCTCATGATCATTCCATGATGGGGCCATTCTCCATGGACCCCATCATGATGTTTATATTTCCATGCATAAAGAGGTCATATAGACCGTTCATTTTAGGTGGAGAGGGATCTCCACCGTTAATCTTTTCTTTGGAGGGCTCATATCAATGAGACCCATTGATGTATGATTGGATGCTTGAAACAGAGAGCCCATAGTGTCGGGGTCCCTCCATAACGCATGCACTACTCTCTTTTTATTTTGTTATTTTGTGTATGATATTATGGCCTTATGGCCCACTTGGATGGACCCCACAATGGAGTATGTATTGGATCCAAACCATCTAAAGGTGGGGCCCACTTTACATATGTATTGTAACCACACCACCACACCATGTGGTGGCCCACCTATGAAGGGCCCACCTTAAAGGCAGTTCTTGCCCAAACCCAAAAAAGGGAGAGAGTCCAAGGACTCTCTGGACGTGTAAAAGCAAAATACAAATATTAGCCTTTTCAAGGCATTGGAGGTGGGCCACTTGTATAGGACCCACCTTGATATGTGTATTCAATCCAAGCCATCCATCCTCTTCCCCAACTCATTTTAGGCATTGAGCCGAAAAATGAGGTTGATCCAAGTATCTGGTGGGCCAAAGTTTTAAAAACAGTATCATTACCATTGAAATCTATCCAGATTTTTCTTACACGCTAAAAGAGGCCCAATATTGGTCTTGATAGAATTGTTATGGGCTGTGGAATCCAATGGCTAGAGTGGATTCATCAGATGCAGGCCCCACGCATGATAAACCGTGTGAAATCACGATTCAAAAAAAAATATAAGCAGCAGCCTGTTGCTTCTGCTGTCAGAACGCCATGGGTGGGAGGGCGGACACCAGGGCTCCCACATCCCCACACGTGGGCCCCACCTTGATGTTTATTTTCCATCTAATTGGTTCACGAGGTGGGTCACTCCCTGAAGTAGGTCCCCTCCAAGTTTCAGCCACGTCTGAGACTCAGGTAGCCCACCCCATTTGAAACAGTGTGATTGAATGTCTACCATTGAAAACCTTTTTGGGGCCCACAGAAGTTTCAGAGCAAGGTGAAATTTTTTTTCCTATTCATTCAGGTCCAAGTGACCTTGTCAACATGTTGGATGGAAATCAAACGTTATGGTGGGCCACACATGGGACCCACAATGATGTATGTGTTTTATACACACCGTCCACGGCAGTGGACAGTGTAACCCACCATGAAGTATCTGTTCTGTCCACCGTCCATACCACTGGACGGTGGGACCCCCAAGTGATGTATGTGTTTATTCACATTGTCCACTGCTTGGACAGTGGGACCCACCATGATGCATGTGCTGCATCCCCACCGTCCAACCATTTTGAAAGCCCATTTTAGGGCTTGAGAGTAAAAGTGAGTCAGATCTAAGGTTCCGCTGGAACCCACCATGGTATGTGTTTCATTCATGCTGTCCATCACGAGGTGGAACCCATGACGATATATATGTGTTTTATCCACTCCATCCATTGATTTCAGGATGAAAAACCATCTGGAAAGGACTACTTTTGGAGTGAAATCCGTGCAGTCCACGGGTTTGTTTACTTCGCCGTCCATCTTATATTTAACGGCTAGGATGTTGCAACAGCCTGCATGATTTCAGAATGCCACTTTCGCAAGGGTTAAATCTTCCTTTTGAACAGAATGGACGGTACGGATTTATAATTTAAATGTGGAGTAGGCCGTACTAAAAAAATTTTAAATGCACAGTGTAAACACTGTTTACGTAGAGAAGATGTCATGCATGTACGTGATGTGCATGCAATGTACATATAGGTCCATGGTGATGATCGTGAGAAATCTGCTCCATCCAACCACATTGTTAGCTCATTTAAAGTGTTGAGACTGAATTGAAGCTTATTCAGATATTAATCGGGCCCCAAATCATGATTTCAGGGGTTGATCTATTAGTTTAGCCATTTTTAGAAGGATCCAAGAGTTGAAATTTGACGTGTACGGCTAATTTGTGGTCCCAAGGTTGTATATAAAGTTTTGAGGTGATTGGATGGTGGCAACCTCATAATCTTACACTCTAGATGGGTTTTTAGGCCCATTAAACAGGACGCCTTAGGAATTTTAATGGTGGAAATCATTACCACTACTTATATATTGGTGTGGTCCATTTGATACACATATAGCCCATGTGATGTGGCTCACTTACCATGTCTAAGGCCCGTTGTTGAGGCCCACCTTTGGTGTGTTGATGGCCCATGGGTTGAGTCCCATTGTAATGAATTTGGGGTCATGGGTTGAGGCCCATTGTGATGTATTCTAGGGCCCATGGGTTAAGGCCCATTACGATGTATTAGGGCCCATGGGTTGAGACCCATTATGTTGTATAAAGGCCCGTGGGTTGAGACCAACTGTGATGTGTATAGGGCCCATGGGTTGAGGCCCAGTGTGATGTATTTGGAACCCATGGGTTGAGGCCCATGGTAGTGTGATTCCACCATGGGTTATGTAATGACATTTACGGTGGGTTATGCCTTGGGAGAAATGTTGGTTTGACGTCCCCATTGTAATAATAATGCTGGTTAAATGTCCGCATTATAACTCTCCCTAGGGCCCATTGTGTCACGCACAAAACTCAAAAATTGGGCTCACAAAATTCTCGATCGCCGAATCTGGCGCCGATAGCCTCCGTAGAACCTCATTCTCGGCTCCCAGCTCCCATTCGCCAGGTTCCGATCCTGGGATGCTATGAGGAGGATTTTCAAAATCAGTTTGAATCGTGATAAGCATAACCAAAGGCATAACTCACAAATAACAACCAAAAACTTCATTACATTTCTACTATGATAAAAAACTTTACAAGTACAATGAGCATAAAGGGAAATACAATGATGATGAATAAAATCTCTAAAGTGATCTGCACGGTGCTCCTGCCTCAGCGCTGTTGCGATCCAACGTCACCTGCACGCAACGGTCATGCATAAGCTTATAAAAAGCTTAGAGGGTGGTGAAAGTGTGTGTGCAAGGTAGTAATATGAACATGCAATATAAGAGAAATGCGGAATATGCAGAAGGATCCATGAAAATCATTAGTTGTACCAGAGCTATGCGATGCAAGACATGAATGATATCGGTCATCCCAAGGCCATGCGATGTGAAATGCAACTCAAGCATACAAATCCTCATGTATGTCCACACATCAGTACAACTTAAATCTGGGATATCACCGGGGTCTAGTACACTCTAAACCTGATTGCCGCCCCATCGCGCGCAATAAGGTATGTGAAAGAGACCTCACTATCCGTCTGCCAATATCAGGCTCGACTCGTCGATAGCGGACCCATTCCTCAAGCTGGTCAGACTCAGCCTAGCTTTGCCCCCTACTCTCGGGCGGGTAAGGCCACACCCCCTTCCAACCGACCACGACACAGTGGAGAGCGCAGCCATCTGGTAATCGGCACTCGACACTCATCTATCCACTCGGTCTAAACATTTGAGCAACCTCTTGGTATCATAAGGGTTTAGGGACTTTCACCCAGGGATATCTATAGCACCCCATGTAGAATAAAATTTTTGGTATCCAATCCTGCCAACCACGATGCATTTGTGGAGGCTACGACCCTGATGTTGCTAGGGCATACAGTAACCATATCACATAATGCGAAATGCATGAATCACACTATCCAATCATGCAGCATATCCTGCGCGTATCGTGTGCTCATGTCGGGCAACACCTCCTAATCGGGAGCCCATAAACAACCTACCCGAAGGCATATGCTATGATCAGTCACCTCTAATATTAAGCATACATATGATGCGTATGATCATGAGTCATGAAATTATACTAAACCTGTGATAAAGTAATGAACTATCCTTATAATGCAGATGGGCCTAGACGGCCTATACACAACAAGTACGGGCCTAACAATAGGCCCTAGGAAGAGTCGTAATGTGGACATCTAACCAACATTATACTCGCAATGTGGACGTCAAACCAACATTGCTCCCAAGGCACGATCATCGTAAACATCGTTATATAATCCATGTTGGCATCACACATTACAATGAACCTTATGTACATCCCATTGCGCCTTAAATACGTCAAATGGGCCATATAATATGAGCCTTTTATTCATCAAATGGGCCACATAAATGGGCCGCACCAATGGGCCTTATGTGCATTGCAATGGGTCATAACCCGTGGGCCTTAGATTGCATCAAATGGGCCTAATCTCATGGGTCTTATATGTAACAAATGGGCCACACCAATTGGGTCCCAAATGTACGTCAAATGGGCCTCAACCCATTGGCCCTAGTACATCTCAATGGGCCTTAACCCATGGACCTTACATATATATTAAAGTGGGCCTCAACTATGGGCCACAAATACATTGAATGAACTCATGACATGGGCCTTACATCCACATCAAGGTGGGCCCCAATGAACTACCACAAATACATTAAGATGGGCCTCAAAGCATGCCAAGGTGGGGTCCACTTGGATAATGGATCTGACTTATCATCCCATGCCATAAATTAATCTTACAAATGGTTGGACGGCGTGGATACAACAAATGTATCATGGTGGATCCATAGATAGACAACATGGATGGAATAGGTGGGACCCACGGGATTTGCTGCCGTGTGAAGTAGTAAGCTCACGGGCCAGAGGGTAGCCATGTTGCGGTACATGCACGTAGGGCCCACCCTTATGTGTATTTAATATATATGAAGAATACATTTGTTGCTACTATTACAGCTTTTATGTAATGAAGGGAGAGGTGAGTCCACGAAGGGCCCACCACTACATTCAAGTAGCAAGCTTTATAATATAATATATAATATATTAAATATAATAAAATATAATATATTAAAATTTTAACTAATATCTCAACCACGTCCAGAGACTCTGGACGACATACATCACTCGTGGGTGGGTCCAACGTAGGGCCCACCACCTCATATATATATATAATATAATAATATATATATATATATATATATATAATATTTAAAAATACATAACAAGTAAGGTGTTGACGTCCAGGCCCTTGGATGGCTTGGACACTCACACACAATGAGGATGGGCCCCACACATGGGGTGTGTCCCACCGTCAGATGGACAGTGGACACAATACATGCATCACGGTGGGGCCATTCTAAATGGACGGATGACGTGGATGGTTCCCCTGGACCCCACCGTCAGATACACCCCCATGTCAGTACACACACTCCATGTAGCCACCTCCACAGGGATTGATACCTTGACCTTAGTGTTTGAAATGAGGTATCTTTCGCCTAGTCTACCACGTGAGCCGTGGAGGCCCACCATTGAAACGGGGTATCTTCACTCAGTCTGCCAGTTTAGCCATGGATTTGGGTGTGGATACATGCATCAAAGAGGGCTCCACACCACAAGTGGGGTGGGTCCCACTGCCCAGGGCAATGAACGGTTTGGATAAACACCTACATTAATGGTGTGGCCCAACCCAAGGGTGGAGGAAGGTGGTGGGTCCCTTGGACCCCACCATCAATTCATACGTCACTATTAGTCACCCCCTGCCACTCCACATTTCACTGTTAGCCACACACTCAGCGTCTGTACACCCTCCACTGGTGACGGACGGTGTAGGTATGCATCCCATCAAGGTGGGTCCCACATGGACCACCTATTTTGGATCAGGCTAATATTTGTGTTCCCCTTTCATCCAGGTAGCCCATTGTTTGGATGACCCATACCAAAAATAACAACAAAAATCAAGGTGGCCCACCCTTGGTATGGATGAGATACATACATTAAGTGGGCCGCAAGCCATCATAAACAAAAGAAAGGGGAGAGAGAGAGAGAGAGAGAGAGAGAGAGAGAGAGAGAGAGAGAGAGAGAGAGAGAGAGAGATCGGTGAGGATGGAGGGGCCCTGCCACTATGGGCCCCTCTTGCATACAAATATACATTAAGGTGGGTCCCACTACATGTGGCCCTTAAATCAAACAAATGAATGAAAGAAAAATTCTAAAAATCACCCACCGCTTGATCTTCTTGCTCCTATGGGTTCCTTAACTCCTTAACTTCGATTCCAGCGAAGGAGATGAGAAATGAATGGCTAGGATGGGAGATCTTGGGATGGAAAGGTGGACCACACTTGGAGTTTTGGAAGAGAGGGAGAGGCTCATACGTATGAGATTTTTTGGTTGCTTGGAATGAAGCTTGAGAAATGAGAGAGAGGGTTGTAAAGAGAGAGAGTGATGGGTGATGGATGTGGTGGTGATGGGTGTGTAAGACACTTTTTGACTTTGGTGGCCTTTTGTGTAAGAAAGGCATGGGCTTGTAAGACATTTTTGACTTTTGTGGTTGGTTGGGTATGGGTGAAAGGTGATGTGTACTTGACATGTACTTGACATGTGATGTGATAAGATTTGATTGATTGATGGGATTAATGTGACACCTCATAGAGATTCTCTTGGGTTTCACAACGCGGCGTTTTTCTCGCACCGAACGCTGACCCATATCTCCTGACCAGGGTATCCCCTCGGCCCGCGAGTCGCGGCATCGGAACAGCAGCGACGGCGCGGTCGCTATGGTAAAGATCTTGGGTTGAGTCGACTCGGGTTGACGGCATACGAATTAGGGTCGTGCGTAAATATCGATTAAGAGTCGAAGGTTGTCGGAATTCGACCGGTAAGACTGCGGAAGTCTACGGAATGGTACGGACTAAGATATGGGTCTTACACATTGATAGGCCCATACTTGCTATGTGTAGGCCGTGTAGGCCCATCTTCGTTGTGAGAGTAGTTCATCACCTTATAACATGCTTAGTGTAACTCCATGATTCATCCCCATACACATCATATGTATGCCTGATATGAGGATTATTTGATCATAGCATATGCCATTGGGTAGACTATTTACAGGACTCCTTATGAGACAGAGTGCCCACATTATTGCGCCGTACGCGCAGGATTGCTGCATGACTGGATAGTGTGACTCTTGCATCCCACATATATGTGACTTGATCATTATACGCCCTAGTGACATCAAGATTGTGGTCTCCACAGGCACATCGCGGATGGCTAGATGGGACACCAAAAATAATTTGTTCTAGCACTGTGGGCACTTAAGATGTCCTTAGATGAAAATTCCAGAACCTCCTTGGTACCAGGTGTTGCTCCAATGTCTAGACCGAGTAGAATATGAGCGTCGGTGCCTATACCATTAGGTCGTGTCTCCCACTATGTCGTGGTTGGTTAGAAGGGGGTGTGGCCTTATCCGCTCGAGTGAGGGGGCTATAAGCTATGCTGAGTATGACTAGCTCATAAATGGGTCCGCCATCGACGAGCAGAGTAGGTATTGATAGACTACTAGTCAGGAAGATAGTGAGGTCTATTCTGCTCACAGGGCTGTGCAGCTAGGGAAGAGGAAATCAACGTGGAGTGTAATAGATCCAGGTGATTTCTCCAGAGAGCAACCGTACTGATATGTGAACTTATTAAGCAGGAATTGCATATCCATTCATTCATTCATTCACTATCCACTCGGGCTGGTGGTGCGTAACTATTTGTTACGTGTACCATCACATGGCCAGGATTTTGGTTGGGCGCACGACTAACTTGAGATCAGGAGTTTACCACATTGTGTCTGGTTATCCAAATTTAGGTATGGGACTGGTTTGTATAGAAGTCCCTTGTGATGGACCCCATAGCCTGCGATACTTCGTACTTTCATCCCGACTTCACATTCCAGCATGGTCATTTCATTCGCACCTCACATTACATTGCATCCATCATACTTTGTATTTTGGGTTACGATGTTTTGCACTTATATGGCTTAGATGAGATTGATGGTATTTATGGCTCGTCTGGATTTGCATATTGCATTGCATCCTCAGCATCTGTTATTGTCTTATTAAGTTTTGCATTACATGGCCTTAGTACAACCAATAGCATTCATGCCTTGCATCACATAGCTTTGGTATAGCTGATTGTATTCATGGACTTACCGCATATTTCCGCATCACTCTGATATCCTATGATTCATGATCTTGTCAGTATTTCTGCTTATCCCGATGATGTATGATTTATGAGCTTTATTGTATACCTGACACTTATCTTACACACACACCACCCTCTAAGCTTTTGTAAGCTTATGCACGATAGATGCGTGCAGGGGGCATTAGGTTGCAGTAGCGTTAAGCTTGGGGCATGCAACGGTTTTCAAGAGGTCTGATTTGATATATGTATTTTCCTTTCAGTATTGTACTCATGTGATTATATTAGTGGATATGTGATGATGATGTTTTTTTATGACTTGGGTAAACTTGTGGTTATGATTATTACAAGACAAATGTACGTTGAAAAATCCTCCTTTTAGGATCCCAGGATCGAAATCTGGCATATGTTGCGCTGGGAGCCGAGAATGGGGTACTACGGAGGCTGTCGGCACCGGATTCAGCGATCGGGATTCCTGTGAATCTGATTTCCAAGTTTGGGGCGTGACACAAAGTGGGCCCTAAAAAATACCGAAAAAAGAAAAAATAAAAAAGGAATAAGGTCCTAACCACAGTAGAGTTGAAACTGTGGGTAACATGTGCAAATGATTTCTGTGTATTGAGAATTCCATTTCTCTTCTTTATTTTATTTAAATCTTTGGCATTCTCTAAAAAATAAATAAAATAACAAAAATAAAAATAAAAATAAAAATTTTGTGACGTGAAGGGGCATGAACATGAAATGAGCCGAAAGGACCGTGAATCAACACGGAATAGGCAGGAATGACCGTGAAGTGAGGCGATTGGACTGCAAAATGCTCCGAAATGACCGTGAAGTGCAGGGGCATGATATGTGCAGAAATGACCATGAAGAAAAGATATCATTTACAGTAAAATATTGACTCCACCATTCATAACGAAATCAATATTATAAATACATCATTTCCTTCAAATTTATGAAAAAATATACAACACATCATTTACATCCTTTCACCATGAATGTTTACAGTACATCATTTACAACGGTTTATAACATTTCACAAAATTTCTCAATTCCTCTTGTGCCTAAGACAAATATATCATAATTTGAGGTCACTCAAGCAATCATAAGCTATTGACTCCCTAAAGCTAGAAGTGAATAGCTGCAAGTCTCTCCCAGTCAAAATTTGATCGCTACACAAAATTTCGATATATTTCATAAAAAAAATGCCACAGTCATATCCGTTCGTCTCCTTTGGTATAGAGGTATCTTCTCTGACCGTCCAAGCATGTCCTTCCAACGCAGACTTATCTCCAGTGGCATAAAATAATATAGGCAAGGCCTCCTTCATCAGATCAATATGTTGCCTGTATCGATTGAGTGCCCTCGAGTATAAACTGTCAAGTATAATGATTTCTCGGTCTCGAGGGCAGATGACCATCAAGTACCAATGACTGTTGACGTGATTGACTGGTACATATGCCTATCCATGTTTGGCAAGATAAGATATCAATATCCAGAAATTAAAGATTTGGGTATACATAGCATTGATAACTTGTAACGAAACCATTACCTCTTCATGTTGCCACATGGCCTTCTGCCCCTCATGCGACTTGACAATGCTGATCGAAGAGAGTTTTTCTAGCCCTTCAAATAATAAACGCGATTCGTCACTGCTAACGTCCCGATACATTCACAATGTCGGTATTTGCATGCCGATACATGGCTATTATAAACAACATAGTAAATTAGAACACATATCATATAATAAAATAGCATATTAAACATGATCCAAATCATACAGTTACTAGGATAAATGTGGAACATAACTTGCATTCTTTTGTATATAATAGAGGAAATGATCAGTGCCTTCTCTCCAAGAAATCTGCGTACTTGTCGATAGCCTAATCAATAAAGAAGGAAAATTAACCTATACTCTTTTATATACAAATTCTAAATAAAACCATGAATGTATGTATGTGATTTACTTACCACGTTGTCAACCCAAGCATTCTTCTCCCAAATGGTCTTAAACCATCGAAATTCAGGTGATTCTTTGTTTGTGTTGGCCCAGCTTTCCAATTCATGGAGTTGGTCCTGCGATATTCCCCTAAGTGGATCGTTCATGGCCTGAAGGGGTATCGGAGAAGTCAGAAATTCTCTTTGTTTCTCATTTTCAGCGGCGTTTCTTGGAGTGGTTTGCACGGTAGAGATGGAGATGAATGGAGAACACTTGTAGATAGACGGCTTCAGTACCCTCTTAAGTCTCCTTATATATACTGGAATGGATTGCAGTGATTTCTCACAATTATCAATGCTCAACGCATCCTCATCCTCCTTCTCAAACTCCTTCTGATTCTCTAAGTCCTTTCAAAACTGAATCTTCTCTATACGAAATGTCTCCATCTGCTTCTTCAACTCCACTTTACCCTCTTCCAACTCTTCCCTCTCCTTCTTTAATTCTTCCTTCTCCCTTATCAGCATTTCCCTCTCCTTCTTCAAAACCTCCCTCTCATTTAACTCCTTCTCTAACCTCAAAGCTTCTTTCAGTTTCAGCAATAGTTTAACCTCATTAAGTACTACTTCTCTCTCCCTCTCAATAGATTTTTCTCTTTTTTAGGTGCGTTCGAGAAGCTTTAACTCTTCCCTCTCTCTCTCTCTCTCTCCAACTGAAGCCTCTGTGCCTCCAGCTCCTCCCTATCCTCCATCGACTCCCCAGTGAGTTGCAACCGCGCTCCCTCTCCCTCACCAGTACTATCTTCCTCCCCCCCTTTTTCTACCTCTCCTCCCTCTTCTGCCTCTCCCTGTCCTAACTTCTCCTCCATATCTTCATCATCTTCATCTTTAGTGCTCTATAGAATGAAGCAATGTATGTATCAGTTATATAACATGTCAAATTAAATATAAAATATCAACATAAAGGAAGACTTTTTTAACATATTACATCAAATATATCATAGGCCAAATGAACGGATTCCATCTCCAACTCCTTTGTGGTAGGCTCTAAGTTAACAATGATCTCAGCCTACAAGGGAACATCTTCATTTTCATGCTACAGAAATACACGTGCACACACGCACAAACACACACACAAATATATATACTTAAATGAGTGACCACTTAGCTTCATAGAAATTGACTTACATCTTTACTCTTTATAATTTCATGAATCTTCTTATACCTCAAAACCTATATCCCTGATATTGTATGAATCGTGAAAATTGGAAGGGAACGTATGAAATTATACATTGTTGGAGAGCTGGGACTCTCCCAACGGCCTATATCTGTTACAATGAAATAACAAGATGATATTAAATAAATATAGTTTGCTATAAACTATGAATTAAAATATGCAACCGATGACATTGTAATGAGGCCCCTGGGATGACATGAAGGCACTCTCAATCCCTTCCATCATTATTTGGAATGTCAAACTACCCCAGGGGTAGATATTAAAGTCATCCAACGAGTCAACAAGGTCAATAAACTCAATACAACATTTAATATTCATGTCGGTACTCCTAACAAACCACTCTGCACATAATATTAGGGCTAACTTCACAACATCTACGTGCTTATTGCTATCAGCTATCCTATTGAACACCTCATGCACATGTTTCTTTAGAATAGGATATTCATGGAAGTATTTTTCTTGAAATGACTTCTTTGGACAATGGGTATTGGGTATATAGAGGTTACCAGTCTTCAACCCTGTTATTAGGGTGAAGTCCATCTTGGTAAATTTTATATGGTTCCCCTGTATATTGAAAACAAGGTTGCCTATGTATATGTTAATCAGTGCGTGAAAAATGGTTCCTATAAACCTAAATGATGGAACGTCTAATAAAAATGAGAATGTGGTCTGCCTAAATATATTTAATCTAGAGTTGTTCTTCTCTAAACCATTCTTCACACTATCAAACCACCATGTCAAAGAACATTTGCATGAGATGGTGAGGGCCGACTCGTCGAATCCCTTATGCAAGGGTTTATCATCTGTAATGATGAATTGAAAATTAAATCAACAATAACATTCAGTATTTAATGACACATAATGTGAAAGTTGACTTATTGTGGTGAAAATAAATAAAGTACGGTGTGAGTGTGCCGAGTCAGCAGTTAGGTTTTTAGCGAATTCCAAATGAAAGTACAAGACTTATTAGTGAATTTTCACAAGTTTCGGGCTGCTTTCACTCATTTATCAGTATATTTCATATAGTTCTTGGAAAATTTATACCAAGGCTGGCACTCAAAAAAATTGTCAATATTAAGCAGTCATCGGCCATTTTGAAGAATTTCATGTCAAATGGTCATCTCATAGGTCACATTCAAAGACTTCACGACCAATTTCACTAAGATATGGGTCAATTTTCAGAGTTATATGTTGCATTTTGGCCAAGAACGTCGTGATTTTGACCATACGTGGGTTTGTCTAAGGACTGTAATTGACCGTTAAGTGAAGGGGATTGACAGTGAAATGCATGGAATTGTCCGTGAGGTGAAGGAAATTGTCTGTGAAATGAGTGGAATTGAATGTGGCGTGAAGAGTATTGTCCATGAAAAGCATGGAATTGACTGTGATGTGAAGGGGAATGACCGAGAATTACCATGAAATGCATGTAACATACCGTGAAGTGAAGGGAATTGACTGCATGGAATTGACCACTTCAGTGCATGAAATGCATGGAATTGATCGCTTTAATTACCATGAAATTCATGGAATTGACCACTTCAATGCATGAAAATGACTGTGAATCAACACGGAATTGTTTCGGATGACCGTGAAATGCATGGAAGTGATCATGAAATGAAGCGAATTGACCGTAAAATGCATGCAAATGACCATGAAGTGAAGGAGTTTGACCGTGAAATGCCTCAAAATGACCGTGAATCAACACGGAATTGTTTGGAATGACCATGAAATGCATGGAAATGATCATGAATTGAAGTGAAATGACCGTGAAATGCATGCAAATGACTGTGAAGTGAAGGAGTTTGATCGTGAAATGCCTCGAAATGACCATGAATCAACACAGAATTGTTTAGAATGACCATGAAATGCATGGAAGTGATCATGAATTGAAGCGAATTGACCGTGAAATGCATGCAAATGACCGTGAAGTGAAGGGAATTGACCGTGAAATGCCTCGAAATGACCGTGAATCAACACGGAATTGTTTGGGATGACCGTGAAATGCATGAAAGTGATCATGAATTGAAGTGAATTACCGTGAAATGCCTCGAAATGACCGTGAATCAACACAGAATTGTTTTGGATGACTGTGAAATGCATGGAAGTGTTCATGAATTGGAGTGAATTGACCGTGAAATGCATGCAAATGACCTTGAATCAACACAGAATTATTTCGGATGACCGTGAAATGCATGGAAGTGATCATGAATTGATGCGATATGGGGGATATGGATATGGGTATCCCATTTGTGACAAGCTTGTCAATTTAGTTCATAGTTTTTATATGGGAGATATCCCATACTGTTAGTTTTTTGTTTTATTAAAAGAAGTATTATTTTCCCATGTTCCTAGCATTTGAAATTGCTAATATTCGTTGTCTTTATGAGAAGTATTTTGGCACCATTACTTCAATGTATCTTTGATGACAAAAATGTATACTGAACTCCTAGGAGTTGGAAAATCACAGACAAGGTATAGTGGAAATAAATCCTTCATGAAGTATTTGGTGTTAGTACCGTATCATACCATGTTGATCCGGTATCCTAAGTATACAAAACTTTTTAAGTATCTTAAATAGTGTTCATTTCAAGGCCATTTTATTCTTCTCTCTCTCTCTCTCTCTCTCTCTCTCTCTCTCTCTCTCTATATATATATATATATATATATATATATATATATATATATTCTCTACTTATCAATTTTCCAAATTTTAATGTTTCATTTGTCTCCATTTTATCAACTCCTTTCCTTTGTTTCTCATGCTCCTAAACTCTTTCAAACTGAGAAGTGCCCAATAACTTCCCAATCAATCAACCCACCTGATTTTTTCGGCATAAGTTGCATCAGTTCTTAACATTCCAAACTCTCCACTTAGGTGAGATAGTACATTTTCTGATGGATACAAGTGAGTGACTTCTTCCATGGGATAACATCACAAGCTTTCGGCCCTACTATGTTAGCTTTGAGCCTTTCAGTTAAATGAGGTATATTTGAGTCTTGACTCTAAAGGGTTAAGAGTCCAGTTAATCAAAGATTTAGGAATGAGACAGTGCTGGCTATGATCAAAAATGGGGGAAGAGCTTTAGTGACTCTAACGACAATAGATGCCCAGGACAACCACCATGACGTTTAGAATCGGTTGCAAGTTCTCTAGGGGTTTCGGGGAAATCTTTTTTGTGCATATCCTTATTGGAAAAGCCCAATCTGGATTTTCGAATCCCTTCTTCCATCCATTTTGCTGCTATTGGTAGCCATGATGGATGAATAAGAAAAATAAAGAAAAAACAATTAAGATTTCAAAGATAATTTATTTTTCACATTCATTGTTAAAGCAAAGGGAAGAGGAGCTTCTAGTTGTCACCTTTTTATGAACTACATTCATACATGTGATTCTAAATATATAGGGAATTGACCATGAAATTCTAAGAAATTACCGTGAATCAACACGAAATTGTTTGGGATGACCGTGAAATGCATGGAAGTGATCATGAATTGGAGTGAATTGATCGTGAAATGCATGCAAATGACCGTGAAGTGAAGGATTTTGACCGTGAAATGCCTAGAAATGACAGTGAATCAACACGGAATTGTTTGGGATGACCATGAAATGCATGGAAGTGATCATGAATTGAAGCGAATTAACCATGAAATGCATGCAAATGATCGTGAAGTGAAGGATTTTGACCGTGAAATGTCGCGAAATGACAGTGAATCAACATGGAATTGCTTCGGATGACCGGGAAATGCATGGAAGTGATCATGAATTGGAGTGAATTGACCGCGAAATGCATGCAAATGACCGTGAAGTGAAGGAGTTTGACCGTGAAATGCCTCGAAATGACCGTGAATCAACACGGAATTGTTTCGGATGACTGTGAAATGCATGGAAGTGATCATGAATTGGAGTGAATTGACCGTGAAATGCATGTAAATGACCGTGAAGTGAAGGAGTTTGACCATGAAATGTCTCGAAATGACCGTGAATCAACACGGAATTGTTTCAGATGACCGTGAAATGCATGGAAGTGATCATGAATTGGAGTGAATTGACCGTGAAATGCATGCAAAAGACCGTGAAGTGAAGGAGTTTGACCATGAAATGTCTCGAAATGAACGTGAATCAACACGAAATTGTTTCGAATGACCGTGAAATGCATGGAAGTGATCATGAATTAGAGTGAATTGACTGCGAAAAGCATGAAAATGAGCGTGAAGTGAAGGAGTTTGACCATGAATCAACACGGAATTGTTTCGGATGACCGTGAAATGTATGGAAGACAACATGAATTGGAGTGAATTGACCGTGAAATGCATGCAAATGACCGTGAAATGAAGGAGTTTGACCGTGAAATGTCTCAAAATGACCGTGAATCAACACGAAATTATTTCGGATGACCATGAAATGCATGGAAGTCATTAAGAATTGGAGTGAATTGACCACAAAATGCATGCAAATGACCCTGAAGTGAAGGAGTTTGACCGTGAAATGTCTCGAAATGACTGTGAATCAACACAGAATTGTTTGGAATGACCGTGAAAAGCATGGAGGTGATCATGAATTGGAGTGAATTGACCATGAAATGCATGCAAATGACCGTGAAGTGAAGGAGTTTGACCGTGAAATGCCTCGAAATGACCGTGAATCAACACGGAATTGTTTGGAATGACCGTGGAAAGCATGGAAGTGATCATGAATTAGAGTGAATTGAACGTGAAATGCATGCACATGACCGTGAAGTGAAGGAGTTTGACCGTGAAATGCCTCGAAATGACCTTAAATCAACACGAAATTGTTTTAGATGACCACGAAAAGCACGGAACTGATCATGAATTGGAGTGAATTGACTGCGAAATGCATGCAAATGACTGTGAAGTGAAGGATTTTGACCGTGAAATGTCTCAAAATGACCGTGAATCAACACGGAATTGTTTCGGATGACCGTTAAATGCATGAAAGTCATCATGAATTGGAGTGAAATGACCGTGAAATGCATGCAAATGACTGTGAAGTGAAGGAGTTTGACCGTGAAATGCCTCGAAATGACCGTTAATCAACACAGAATTGTTTGGAATGACTGCGAAAAGCATGGAAGTTATCATGAATTGGAGTGAATTGACCGTGAAATGCATGCAAATGACCATGAAGTGAAGGGAATTGACCATGAAATGCCTTGAAATGATCTTGAATCAACACAGAATTGTTTCGGATGACCGCAAAATACATGGAAGTGATCATGAATTGGAGTGAATTGACCGTGAAATGCATGTAAATGATCGTGAAGTGAAGGAGTTTGACCGTGAAATGCCTCGAAATGACCATGAATCAACACAGAAATGTTTTGGATGACCGTGAAATGCATGGAAGTGATCATGAATTGAAGCAAATTGACCATGAAATGCATCTAAATGACCGTGAAGTGAAGAGAATTGACCATGAAATGTCTCGAAATGACGGTGAATCAACACGGAATTGTTTCGGATGACCGTGAAATGTTTGGAAGTCATCATGACTTGAAGCGAATTGACCACGAAATGCATGCAAATGACCATGAAGTGAAGAGAATTGACCATATATGAACATGAAATGATTGAAAATGACCGTGAGGTGAAGAGAATTAACCATGAAATGATGTGAAATGGCTAGAATTAAGTTAATTCAAAGTCAATTTAACTAAGTTGATAGTCATTTTAGCCCCGTTCACAATCATTTTAGCTCATTTCATGGTCATTTTAGCTCACTTCATGATCATTTTAGCTCAGTTCACGATCATTTTACCTTGGTTTACAATCATTTTAGCTCAGAATCAATAACTCAGTGGGTCCTCGGTCTGTTAACTCAATCGGTGCTCAGTCGCTTTCATGGTCTTCGTTTAGTTTCATATCTAATTTCATTATTTGTTTAAACAACTCTCAATGTGGGCCATTTCAGTCATGATTTCACTCTTTTATTAGGACATGTCATACCATTAAGCATTTTTAAAAAATGAAATTAGATTGGGGATTGTGAGCACATATAGTATAATATATAGTGGGGTCCACCCAAAGAAAGCTTAATATTTTTAAAAATTGAAAATGAATTATGGACCGTGCGCATATATAGTAAAATATACAGTGGGGTCGAAAAAATGAAAGCAGAGATTTCAATATAACTGCCATTCGAGGCTTCTTAGCTGGGGGGACCATATTTCGTCCTATCTTGGGCTCAAAAAAGTCGAAAAGGACGTCTGTGAGGTGTATATTCTCGACCAGATAAAGAGGAAAGAAGAAAGCGGTAAAAGAAGGGTTTTACTGCTACAATGGACAGTAACAGTGGGGGAGAAGTGATCAAAAATTGGTAATCTACAGGTAGGATGAAAGATCGAGGAGAGGAAAAAGGAAAAAAACTAGGTTTTTTTGGTGGAGACATAGCTGACAGCGTCAGTAAAACCCATCGGCTAAAGGAGGGGCATTTTCGACCTTTGGGAAGGTGTCCTTACAGCTGGGGCTTATTTTTGCAAGGTAAAATAAGGTGAGCTTGGTCTCGCAAATGGACCATAAATGGGTCGTACAGTCATAAATTTCTCTTTAATCAAGCATCGACCCGAGCAATACCCAAAAGAAAGGAGATTTTATCTCCTTTCCCACCGCAGTCCCGATTCATTGCGCCGATACATGGCCCACCACTTTGGATCATGTGAGAGATCCGAACTGTCCATCGTGTGCGTCCCTCGATTTTGACCAAAATCTAGGCCGTTTCACATGAAGATGTACCCCTGTGTAGACACAAATCCAGGCACACTTACACCATTCGTAACTATTTTTCCAGAAATGGAAAACTCCATTTCTCCCTTTGGATCGCCAGGCTGGCAATCCCAGCCTCCTACAATCTTGGTCGTTGGACGAATATCATCTTAACCATCCGTCTTAGAGCACACGATATTGTTTCCCTCCGCTGCAAGAGATGCTCTAAAGGTATCTTTTCTGTTAAATAGCTAGCACTATCCCAGCCGCTCCCTAGCTTCTAGAAGCTTTCCAATCCATCATAAGCATTGGATTTAGGGCTTCCTAAAATCCTTTTTGAGTTGGTTAGGGAATCTCGCAGCCGCACGAGATACCGCCCGAGATTTAAAATCTCACGTATGGCTGAGATCATCGTGTTTTCTTCCTAAAACGTTGGTCTTACAATGATAGTAGGACCAATCCTCACCGTCCACACATTAAGGATCATCAGATTAACCATCCATAGCTGATCCGCCATTAATGGCTGGATCATCTTCCCCGTTGAACTGAGATACCCATCATCTTATAGTGGGAACCAATTTCTGATCTGAGACGTCCATTCAATGGCATATAGTGCCTAGAACTAATCTACAGCGTTAGATGAATTCCATGCGGTTAGTAACCTGCACTACCACATCAAAGCTTGGGCGGGTAGAAATGATCAACCTGTAACTAATCCGCTGATTAGTTGCGGCAAAATCCTCTAGAAAATAATTAAGATGCCCTATAAATGAGGCTATTTTTAGGGCAACAAGGGCCAAAAATAATAAGGAGAGAAAGATGTAAGAGAAAGAGAGAGTGCGCCGCCGTTCTACCACACTGAGTTGAACTAACTCAGACCGAGTCACTACAAGATCAGGCTGAGCCTAGGGCGTCACTTGGTCGTTCCAACAGAGAAAAGAAAGAGGATAAAGAAGAGGAAAAGAGAAAGGAATCGAAAGAGGGAGAGCGAGCGTTGTCCCTCTATTGCCATGTCAAGTCGAATGAACTTGACTCACCGAGTCCGAGTCAAGTTGAGTGGAGTTAGTTCGGGTATGGCTAGTTCAATCTAGCCACTGTGCTAGACATAGGATTGAGAAGGAAGCAGTAGAAAAGAAAAGAGAAAGAGAATGAAGGAAGAAGCTGAGTTACCGAGTACAAGGCATTGTACTGAGTTAACTCAGTCTAGTCGCTGAGTCTATCAACGAGTTAGCTAAAGTCAACTTGAGCCAGGATCATACTGGTCATGCCCTGCACAGAAGAGAGAAAGCTGAATGATGGAAAGGAGATGGAGAAGAAAGAAAAGAAAAAGAAATAGAGAGGGAGAGTGAGTCAAGCTGAGTTGATTCAGTGAGTTGACCCACCATTTCAGCGACGAGTCGGTTTTGGTCTTGTTGAGTCCAGCAAGCTTGCAGGACGTTACATGTTGAAAAAGAAAAAGGAAAGAATGGAAGAAGAAATGAGAGTTAAGAGTCGGAGTGAAGATCTCATGAATCACTTGAGTCGATTCGCCGAGTCACCAAACGATTTTGGTAAGTTCTATTCTCATGAGTTTTAGAATTAAATCTTATTTTGAATTGAGGAAGCTGACCTAGATGTTTATTTGAAATATAGAAAACTTTTGACTCCCAAACATCTTCTTTGATCATGAAATAGGTACCGAGTTGAGTTGGGAACTAACTCATGTGAATCCTCATGTTTAGGATGCAATATAAGCAAATAAATCTGACTTGAAAGGTGAGGATCACCCTTCAAGAATTTTCCACATCTTGATAATTAGCTCTGCTATTTTTCTTTATGCATTTATCTCATTAATTGGTTAATGTAATGAATTTCTTTTATAAATTTTGATTTCTTAAGATAATTGGTGAATTAGATTCAATGTGAATTAAATGCCTCTAATGTAAGACCCATATCCTAGACCGTACTGTTCCATTGGCTTCCACGGTCCTTCCGGTCGAATTTCAACAATCCTCGACTCATATCCGATGTTTACACGTGATCCTAAACCGAATCTCGCATACCGAAGTCGGCTCGAACTAAAACCTATATCATAGCGACTGCACCATCGTTGCGGTTCTAACGCCGTGACTCGCACACCGATCCGATACCCAAGGTAGAAAATGTTGGCCTGCGTTCATTCTGAAGAAACACCATGCGTTACGAATATCGAGAGAATCTCTACGACATGTCCGATTAATCAATCAATCAATCAATATCAAGTATAACCATACCTCAAGTACATCACCCATCCCTCCCTTTTCATAAGTCAACTCTCTCTCTCCCCTACCCATCCCTCTTTTTACAAAATTTCAACTCAACCCATACCTCTCCTTACAAACACCACTCCATCCATCCTTACACCCATTATTTCTATCTCCCTCTCTCATTCTCTAGCAAATATCCAAATTCCATGAGAAATTCCACATGTCCAACACTCTCTCTCAACTACAAGTGTGGCCCATCCTCTCATCTCTCATCCCCACCATAGAAACTCCATCATCCACCGTTAAAAGTCGAGCATAGGAGCTTACTAGCCTAAGGGAGCAAGGTGAAGGACAAGAGGTGGGTGATCCACCATTAAATTCTTATTTTAGGGCCCACTTGTTGGTGGGACCCATTTTGATCTATGTAATGTAAGAACAGAGGGCCCATAGTGGCGGGGTCCCTCTCACCGTCTCTCTCTCTCTCTCTCTCTCTCTCTCTCTCTCTCTCTCTCTCTCTCTCTCTCTCTCTTGAATGGTGAAATGGTGAAGGGGTGAGTGTGGCCCACCATGAATCATATACTTCATGTGGAACCCATCGGATGAATGCGTTGGATCTACACCATCCAGCCCATTAGTGGGCCCGGATGGAAGGAAAACATAAATATCGGGTGGTTCTAATGGGTGGGCCATATACATGTGGGACCCATCATGATGCTTGTGTTGTATTCACATATTCAGCGTCCCTGGACGCTGGATGTGGGTTCAGCAAATGAGAGCAAGGGCGGCTAGCATGGAGTGCGTGTACAAACATGGTGTGTACTAACAAGCTAAGGTATTTAGATTTTAGGGTGGGCCACTCATGCAGGCCCCACCTCGATGTACGTGCTTAATCCAAGCCACCCATTCTCTTCCTCAGGTCATTTTAGTTGTAGAGCCAAAATTTGAGGCCAATCTGATCACCGGGCGGACCATAGTATAGAAAATAGTGTTTCTACTATTGAAATACTGCCGGATGTTTTGGTATGCCAAAAACCTGTCCAATATTGGACTCGTTGGGATTGTATCGAGCCAAAGGGACCAATGGATGGGTTGGATTTGTCCGAGGTGGGCCCCACCTACCAAAAACCACCAGATTTTGGTTTTTTTTAAAAAAAGTAAAACAGCACCAGCGTTGTTGTTGCTGCTGACAGAAGATGTAGGTTATGCCTACAGCTGCACGGGCGGGCGGACGGACGGGCTGGCCCTCACGGCCTAGCTGTGGACCCCACCGTGATGCATTTCAAACATTAACATCGTTCATTTTAGGCATCCCCTTTAAATTATGGGATATTCTAAAAATCAGCCGTATACGAAACTCAGGTGGGCCGTACCGTCTAAAATCATGTGAAGTCATGCCTAAAACATATAAAATCACTTGGTGGGGCCTACCTGAAATATGGATGCGGCTGAAACTTGGTCAGAACCCTCATCAAGTGGGACACACATAATGGGTGGACTGGATTTGTGAACCACATTACGGTGGGCCCCAGGCCCACTCCCAGGTCCACGTGACCTTATAAATAGGATGAATGACAAGTAAATATTACGGTGCCCCCCACTCCCCCCCAGTTTCCCCTAGTCCGTGTGACCTCCAAACAGGTTGGATGAAAATAAACATTACCGTGGGCCCTACCTTGGTCCACGTGACCTTATGAATAGATTGGATTGCAAATAAATATTACAGTGGGCCCTACCTAGTCCACGTGACCTTATGAACAGTTAGATTGCAAATAAACATTATGTTGGGCCCTAGGTTGGGTGGAAAATAAACATTATGGTGGGTCCTACTTAGAACCCACTTATGTATGTATTGTGTCCACACCTTTCATCAAGTGTGGACCTCCACCATGGAGTATGTGATTTATCTATGCCTTCCATCCCTATGGGACCTACCATGATGCATGAGTTTCATCCCAACTGTCCAACCATTTTGAGATAATTTTAAGGCCATTGTTGAGGGCCATCTTAATGTATTTGTGCCCCGCCCACTAAGACCCACTTGATATATATGAAACCCATATTATGAGGCCCATTATGATGTATTCAAGGCCCATGGGTCGAGGCCCAATAAGGCGTACATAAGGCCCATTATAGTGTGATTCCACCATGGTTTATGTGTTAATCTTTATAGCAGGCTATACCTTGGGAGAAATGATGGTTTGACGTCCACATTGTGGGGACAATGTTGGTTAAATGTCCGCATTGTCACTCTCTTTAAGGCTCATTGATAGGCCCATACTTGTGGTAAGTAGGCTGTCTAAGCCCATATCCGTCATGCACAAGCCCATCACCCTATGACATGTTTAGTATAGATCCATGATTCATGATCATATGCATCATATGTATGTCTAATATGACGAGTGACTGATCATAGCATATGCCTTCGGCGAACAGTTTATGGGCTCCCTGATAGGCGGAGTTGCCCTACATGAGCGCGTGGCACGTGCAGGACTGTTGCATGTAGGGTGATTCATGCACTTGCATTTGTGTGATCGCGATTATTATATGCCCTAGCGACATCAGGGCCATAGCCTCTACAAACACATCATGGGTGGTTGGATTGGATATCGAAAATGTTCGGTTCTAGCATACGGGTGCCATAAATGTCCCTGGATAAAAATTCATAAACCCGATGGTACCAGAGGATGACTCCAACGTCGAGACCGAGTG
Source organism: Magnolia kwangsiensis (assembly GCA_037074715.1). Classification (NCBI taxonomy): domain Eukaryota; kingdom Viridiplantae; phylum Streptophyta; class Magnoliopsida; order Magnoliales; family Magnoliaceae; genus Magnolia; species Magnolia kwangsiensis. Next base: position 147,927,248 of record CM073571.1, read on the forward strand.
GATATATGAGCGCATGAGGGTCAAATATCAAGAGGCCGCGCTCCCACTGTGTCATGGTCGGTTAGAAAGGGGTGTGGCCTTACTCACCCGAGGGTATGGCAATACTAGGCTAAGTCTGACCAGCTCATGAATGAGTCCGCTATCGACATGCCGGATAAGTATTGGCAGACTATTGGTCAAGCGGATAGTGAGGTTTCTTACGATCACTTGGACTGTGCGGCTGGGAGAGCGGTAGTGCTATTTGGAGTGTACTAAACCCCGGTGATTATCCAGAATGAGAACTGTACTGATATATGATAAGGATTGGTATGCTTGAGTTGCATCTCGCATCGCATGATCGTGTTATGGCAGATAACATTCATATCTTGTACCATATAGCCTTAGTACGGCTGATTGCATTGATGTATTTACCAGTATGATTCCACATTTCTCTGACCTTGCATTTTGAGCACACTCTTATTTCGCACACACTTACACCACCTTCTACGCTTCCTATAAGCTTATGCATGATTGATGCGTGCAGGTGACGCCAGGATGCAGCCGTAGTTGGAGCATACAGTCCGTAGTTGGAGTACACAGTTGAGCTTCTGGAGTTTCCTTTCATTTTCATTATCCTGTATTTCCCTTTCATACACATTGTACTCAAAAGTTTTTGATCATAGTGAATTGTGTGATGACGTTCGTGTGGTTATTGTTTGTGGGTTATGCTTGTGGTTATGCTCATTACGCATCAGATTAATGATTAGAAATCCTCCTTGTAGTATCCCAGGATCGAAACATAGTGTATGGGTGCCGAGAATGGGGTACTATGGAGGCTGTTGGCGCCGAATTTGGCAATCGAGAATTTTTTGAGCCCGGTTTCTGAGTTCGAGGTGTGACATCTAATCTAATGTGAAATGTATGCTTTAGATGCACATGTGATTTTTCGATATTATTATACATGATCTAGTTTATCAACCATAATTACTTGATAGTGTTTTTAGGAAATTCTCGAACTAGTGGCCACATGTATTGTAGATTAAACAAATTTACATTGTGGACTTATCATCTTGTGGACCATTTGGGCCTATGTTGCGTTTGGAAAAATAATCCATTCTTATCACACTAATAAATGGAATATTTGCCCCTTGCGGCTTTTCAGGAACAATTGCCTCATGTGGTTTTAATTGATTAGCTATGTATAACTTTACGATGGTAAGTCCCACTTATAGAACTATAATTGGCCACTAGTTCAGTAGGTTACCTTTAAACACCTTAATTGTTAGTCTCATGGGCCAGGGATGGTGGAATGGGACACTATCCTTGGGCGATCTATATATTATTATGGACTTTTCCAGGTAGTTAATTGTAACGCCTTGAAACGCGAGGGTCGAGCAGAAGCCCAACTTTCTAGTTCCAACGCATCACTTATGCAACATATATGATGATGATTGAATATTGTCTGTATTAACACATTAAACATGAGTGGGATTATACCAATTCAGTATATCATACTCCAGAGGCAATTAAATAATGCAAGCGGAAGACTGAGAGATGTACAGAAACATATATGGAACGTATAAATCATTACCAATTTTCAGAGTATGAATACACTACTAGGTCAAATAATTACATGTGATAGTTCAAAATACAAAATATCAAAAGATAGTTCAACTACAAATGATAAGCTCTGTAGCCCCCGTAAATCAGGACGGTTTAAGTAAACCCGCTTGATAACTGCATATAGGAGAATTCTCCCTCGTCGTCGTAGAAGTCAGGCTCTGCCTCATATGTCGTACCATCATCTGCAGCTAAGACAGAGTCTGGTATGTGTTTAAAACACCATCCCAGAAATTGGGAGTGAGTGATCAACTCAGTGGAGCTATAAGGCAAAGGTTAACATGTTATCAATTCAATCAAGCAGTAATGATCAAGTAGTACGACAATCAAGTCCTAAATACTCTTGTTAATGTAAAAGATGGTATGATATGATGCATGCCCTCGCATACTCTCCCTCTGTGAACTCCATCTAACAGTCGCGGCATGCACCACTCCGACACATGTTACTTCCTCGCCAAAGCACCGTGTAATGGAATATTATGATCGTGTTAACCAAGTTCTTACTTAGGTGTATTTATACAGTAGGGTTGGGAAACTAAGGTACCTCTCTTATATTAATTCCCAAACAATGATCCATTCTAGGGTCGTTAGTCCTAGTAAATCTCATACGATGTTGTGGTTCTAGATCGCTGTAAAGGGCTCGTCACTTGATCAATGCAGTCTTAGTTTATACCCTAGTTGCTATGGAAAGTATCGTCGCCTCAACACAGTCTCACAGTATGCTCGAAGTCACTACAAAGGGCTCGTCACCTAATCAGTGTAGGCTGACAGCTCAAATACAGTGTCTCATACCACCGTATTTGGCCCACGAGGCAATGTTACTCACTGGTCACTACAGGGAGGCTTGTCTCCCCAGCGTAGGCCAACAGCTCGACCACGGTGTCCCATACCACCATGTCTGGCTCATGAGTCTTAGCAGATCGAGGTACCATGTTAAACAGAGTTTTCACTGGTGAGTTTAGTACCTTAGGTTCAAGCAGTAGCGTCCAAACATGGTGAACATATATCAGGTCAATTGGGTTACTTGACGAGCTCGACTAGTACGAGCGCACGTTGAGTTGATTGACATGAAGTGTGTCCGTGTGGCCTAACCACTGTCGACATCCCAAGTACAGCTCAGATTCATCGACCACATCCTGTGTGGTGAAACAACTTCAGCCACCCATTTGAGGCTTGTTACCGATTTTCTGGACTATATAATAGCCCCAACCACATTCAATTACAACAAATAATCATATGAGTAACCAAAGCAGTGATGGATCAATAATTCAAGTCATACAATCATTCGAGCATTTTATAGAATACAACTTAAACATGAATTCACACACATATGCATTTCATACCTAAACAGACACTATAATATAAAATACATAGAGGAAATCATACACATAGTTAAGGTAGTTGAGAATCATATCTCAACACTCATACAAAGTACAATTTACTAACTACTAGTTTATTCAGACATTTTTACAAACACTTAGTCTACTCATTCCAACATTCATGACGTATGTTGGTTATAATATGTATTAAGGCAAAACCTTTTGCCAAGGAGTTGTCGCATATATACCATGCATATATGCCCGACCGAAAATCATGGCAAGTACAAATCCAAATTCCATACCAATACAAGCATCTCAATAAACATATGAAATACACTATACTCAACATAGTTCATATATACTGTAAAGCGAAACAAACATCACGTTTGGCATGTGAAATGACACCCACGTCAGTTATAAATCATTAACTGGCATTGGAAGCCTTGAAAACCATAACCTAAACATTTATAGTCCGCACCTTACACCAGTAAACACGTAACGGATTCGTTTTAGACACTTAGCCATTGTCAACAGCAGAATGGCAACCTATAGCATGAACTAGGTTAGCTATTTCATCACTTACACTATATGAAACCCTAAAACAGATTAGGGTTAGGTTTTCTTATCCAAGTACGTTGTCAGAAACGTCAGAATGGTGATACAGATAGGATGGTTAAGTTTTTGGAGTAGCAGGATTAGATCTCAGGAAGAATTGCCAACTCTCACTCTCTCTTTCTCTCTCTTTCCTTCTCTTTTCTCTTCTCTCTCTTAGGGTTTCCTAAATTCGTATGGAATGAAAGGGAGAGGGTTTAAGGCCCTTATATAAGCCCAGAACTGATGGGAATAGCCTTAGGGCCAAGGTATACTTAGGTTATATCCAAAGAGCGTCCATTTCGATCCAACTGAGCACTTCTAGAGGCCCCTTTTCTGCATGCGGTTGAGCTTAAGCTCTCTGACATTGGATCTAGGTCAAGCTGAGTTTTCGGTCTGATCGGATTTATAGATCCACCGTGGAAGACCAATTTAAGTTTAACGGTCACTGGTACTCGATCAGGGCCACAAGTGCACGGACATGTGTGGAAAATTTTTCCTGATCCGAGGGTGTAATTGGGTCAGATTCCGATCGTCTGAATCCTTATATTTGACCCACAAGCGACACGACTCAGTTTACTTAAATTTGGATTTTATTTCTTAGGATATTTACGTTTCTCACACACTTTGCTCCGGGCTCAAGTAAATAGTTATGGGGTACCATCTGGACTTGATTTTTGAGATGGTTATCAAGTGTCACACCCCAAACTAGGAAACCGGGCTCACAAAATTCTCGATCGCCGAATCAGGTGCCGACAGCCTCCATAGTACCCCATTCTCTGCTCCTAGCATCCATACACCAGATTCCGATCCGGGGATCCTACAAGGATTTTTTTTTTCATGTACATTTAACTCATAATAAGCATAACTGCAAGTTTACCCAAATCACAAAGGTAACATCATCATCACATATCCACTAATATAAATATTTGAGTACAATGCCAAAAAGGGAAAGACATATATCAAAATCAAAGCTCTAGAAGACCGCTGCATGCTCCAAGCTCAATGCTGTTACAACCTAACTTCACCTGCACGCATCTATCATGTACAAGCTTATAGAAAACTTAGAGGGTGGTGAAAGTGTGTGCACGAGGTAAGTGTCAAGCACGCAAATATAAGAGTAAGCGAAAATACTAATAATTTCATAAATCATACGATATCAGAGTAAATAGAAGTATTGACAGGTTCGTGAATCATGTGATATCAGAATAAATAGAAGCACTGACAAGTTCATGAGTTATATAATATCAAAGTATGCAATACAGATCAATTATGCAAAGGAGGAGTCATGGAGAGCCAAATATCAGATGTCGGGGGTACAATGCAATATGTAAATCCTACTAAGTCTGTTTAGGCCATATAAATATTAAAAATACAATAACCCAAAATGTCATATGCATGCGGATGCAATATGCGATGCGAATGAAATGACCAAGCTGGAGTGTGAGGTCAGGATGATAGTAAGTAGTATCGCAGGCTACGAGGTCCATCACAAGGGACTTCTATCCAAACTAGTCTCATACCTAAATTTAGATAGTCAGACTCAATGTGGTAAACTCCTAGTCTCAAGTTAGTCGCACGCCCAATCAAAATTCTGGCCATGCGAAGGTACACATAATAAATAGTTACGCACCACCAGCCCGAGTGGATAGTGAATGAATGAATGAATATGCAATTTTTGCTCAATAAGTCCACATATCAGTATGGTTCCTCTCTGAAAAATCACCGGGGTCTATTACACTCCAAACTAGATTTTCGTCCCATCGCACACAACAAGGTGAGTGGAAGAGACCTCACTATCTGCCTGCCAATATCGGGGCCGGCTCGTCGATAGCGGATCCATTCCTCGAGCTGGTCAGACTCAACCTAGTACTGCCCCCTCCTCTCGGGTAGGTAAGGCCGTAGCCTCTTCCAACCGACCACGACACAATGGGAGACGCGGCCTAACGGTATACGGCCCTCATGCACTCATGCATCCACTCGGTCTAGATGTTGGAGCAACCTCTGGAACCAAGAGGGTTCTGGGACTTTCACCCAAGGATATCTATAGTGTAAGGCCCGTATTTTAGACCGTACCATTTCGTATGCTTCCGCGGCCCTCCTGGTCGAATTTCAGAGACCCATGATTTATTATCGGCAGTTGCGCGTGACCCTGGGTCGTAACCCATATTCCAGAGTCAGCTCGACTCAAGACATGTACCCTTGCGATCGCGCCATCACCGCGGTTCCGACACCATGTCTTGTACGCTGATGCAATACCCGGACCAGGAGATGTGGGCCAGCATTCAGTTCGAGGAAAACGCTGGGCATTGTGAATTTAGAGGAAATATCTACTACACGTCACATCAATCCATCAATCAATCATGTCAAATAAACCCATACCCTACCCATCCCTCTCTCACCTAAAGTCAACAACACCCATACTCATCCCATTCCTTTCTTACCAATAAGTCAACAAGTACCACACCTTCCATTTATTACATCACCTCTCTCTCTCTCTCTCTCTCTCTCTCTCTCTCTCTCTCTCTCTTTCAAACAAATTCTCAAGCAATCCATGAAAGCCCAAAACGTCCAAGCTCCAAGATCCATGGATAGAGCTTGTGTGGCCCACCTTCTTATCTCCCATCCCCACCCTTTAAAACCGATCTCGGTCGTTGAATCATGTCCCATTGGAGCTATAATGAGGAGGAGCCCAAGAAGAAGCAAAAGGTGGATGATTTTATGATTTTTCCACCGTTGATTTCGTGATTTGAGGGCCCACATGTGGTGGGACCCATCTTGATGTGTGTATTGTATCAAGGAGGGGCCCATAGTGACGGGGTCCCTCCATCACCATCCGGTCTCTCTCTCTTTTCTCTAACTCTCTCTCTCTCTCCTCTCTCTCTCTCTCTCTCTCCTTCTCTTTTGGTGTTAGAATGTGGCCCACCTTGTTGCTGGATCTTTGACAGGCCTGGGGTTTAAGGGAATCACATGTTTCAGTTTAATTCAGTGGTGGGCCATGCTGATGTGGGTCCACCATGATGTAATTATTATACCTACACTGTCCAGCAGATCTGGACGATGGGCCACACCTTGGTGTTGGCATTGCATATCCAACACCGTCCATCTGTTTTGCCAGATTAGTGAACCCACCTCAATGCACGTGTCGATCCATGTCGTCCATCTCTGGTGGGTCAGCATCCTCAGCTGCACCTGGTGACAACAAGATCTGTGGGTCCCAGCCGCACTAATGGTAGCAAATTTCATGGGACCCACCATTTCATCCAAATCGTCCAGTTAGTGGACGTCTAGACGCTACTGGACTGTGCAGGGTAAACACAGGTAGCAGCTTGATGCTGCAGATGGTGGGCCACTCACGTGGACCCCACCTTGCAACACGTGCATACCCCCCACACCGTCCATCAGTTCTGGAAGCATGGGGATGGTGGTGTGGGACCCACATGGATAGGTATTTTTTTATCTAAACCGTCCGTCCGTTTGGAGGTTTCATCCATGCTGTGCATTTATTTTGGCAGCAGCAACAGCAGCTGCTGCTGACGTCTGTAGTTGGTGGGGACCACCATATATCATGGGTTTCATAATCAGGTCGTCCGTGCCTGGACGGTTTTGGGGCCCTAACAGGAGGTATGTTTTATATCCACGTAATCCTGACCGTCCATCATCTGGACGGTGGATGTGGAATACCTCACGTCCAGTTCCTGGACATTGGACACCACCAGAATGTACATATTTTATTCACCCCGTCCTCACGTGTGGGGGTCACATGTTGTGTGTTTTGATCTAGCAGCATCCACCTATCACACGTGGGTACACATTGTTGCACGTGCTTGATCTGCATCGTCCAGTGTATGTATTTCATACACACCGTCCATCCCTTTTTTATTTTTGGGTATGGGACCCACCCACACATGCTGCCCATGTGGGGTGGAGCCCTACCTTGTTTAATGTATTTGTACTTTCACCGTCCATCTCTGGACGGTACCATGTGGGGCACTCCTTGATGAATTTATTCCATCCACACCATCTAGACGTGTTGGACAGTGCTGGACTGTTTGGACGGATCCTGCTGTGCTACATGTGATTTATTCCACGCTGCCTGTCTATTTAGAATGGTGGGACCCACCCTTGATGTATTTATTCTATATCCGGGCTGTCTATTAGGTGGGCCACACTGCAAAAGACAGTGGAAGTTGAGCCTCCACCATTGAAACCCTTTTTGGGTCACAGAAGTTTTGGATTGATATGACATTTATTTTTCTTCTTGATCCAGGTCTTTGTGACCTAATGACCAAATTGGAAGGAGAATATATGATATGGTGGGCCCTACCTTGATGTATTTATGGCCCATTTGTTAGGCCCACATTGATGCATTTTTGTGGCCCATCTGTCAAACCCACCTTGATGTATTTTGTGACCCATTTGTCAGGCCCACTTTGATGCATTTTGTGGCTCATTTGTCGGGCCCACTTTGAAGTATTTTGTGGCCCATTTGTCGGGCCAACTTTGATGTACCTTGTGGACCATCCATCAAGCTCACTTTGATGTATTATGTGGTCCATTCGAGGTGCCCACCCTGATATACTTGTGACCCATCTGTGAGGCCTACCTTGTTATATTTATGGGACACATTAGTACGGCCTAATGATGCGACCCACTTTCATTAGGCCCATTAGTGCGGCCCATTGATGCAGCCTAATTGATGTATATGAACCCATTGGTGCGGCACGTAGACACCTTCCACTTGATATATATGAATTTTATGAGGCCCACTGGTGTGGTCCATGTGATATGGCTGACTAGATATAGATGAGGCCCATTGGTGCGGCCTATGGATGCGATCCACTTGATGTATTTGATGGCCCATGGGTTGAGGCCCACTATAATGTATATAAGGGCCATGAGTGAGGCCTAATGAGACGTATGTGGGGCCTTTGTATGGGGTCGAATGTGATGTATATGAGGTCCATTATGATGTACGATTACTTCATGATATATGTAATGATGATTATGCGGGCCACTCATTGGGAACAATGTTGGTTAAATGTCCACATTGATGGGCGATGATGGTTGAATGTCCACATTGTGACCTTCCATTAGGCCTTGTTAGGCCCATTCTTACCGATTTCGGTTGTCGAGGCCGATTCAGATTATTAAGGCCGATTATTGATCGATTTCAATTATCGTGGCCAATTAATAATTTTGATTATCGATTGATCCTGATTGTCGTGACCGATTTGCCTATTCTGATTATTAATCGATCTGTGTCGATCCCAATTTTTTGACTCTGATTATCTATAGATCTGTGTCGTGACCGACTTGTCGATTCTGATTATCGATCGATCCCGATTTGCTGACTCTGATTATCGATCAAGGTTGATTACCGATTCTGATGGCCGATTGCCGATTATCGATCGAGGCCGATTGCCGATTATCGATCGAGGTCGATTACCGATTCTGATTCATCGTGGCCAATTGCTGATTATCGATCAAGGCCAATTGTCGATTATCGATCGAGGTCGATTACCGATTCTGATAGCCGATTACCAATTCTGATTCGTCGTGGCCGATTGTGGATTATCGATCGAGGCCGATTACCGATTTTCATTTGTCGTGGCCGATTGCCGATTCCGATTGTCGGGGTCCAATATGATGTACATGCGACCCGTATTTGAGGCCCGACGTGATGTGTATTTAGCTCGTGTCTAAGGCCCAATGTGATGTATATTTAGGCCTAGGTGATAAAGCCCATTGTGATGCATTTGAGGGCCAGGCGAAAGAGCTCATTATGATGTATGTTAGGCCCATGAGCAGGGCTCACCTTTTGTGTACATGTAACCCTTGAGTAAGACCCATTGTGTAGAATATTAGGCCCTTGTGTGAGGCTATGGGCCCATTATATGTTTGGATCTATGTGGGTCATTCCTTGGGGCAATGTTAGTTAAATGTCCACATTGTCGAGGATGATTATTGATACTGACTATGAGTATGTGACAGCATAGCATCATGGTACATGCCCATACACATCATCTGCATGTTTGTTATGAGACGTGAATGACCATTGCATATGCTATATGACAGGTTGTTCATGGGGCTCCCTGATAAGCGGAGTTACCCCACATGAGAGCACGGCATGTGCAGGATTGATGTATGATTGGACTGTGTGACTCATGCATCTCGCATTTATGTGACATGACCACCGTATGCCCTAGCAACATCAGGGTCATAGCCTCCACAGGTATTTTGTGGATGGCCAGATGGGACACCAAAAATCTGTTCTACATGGGGTGCTATAGATATCCCTGGGTGAAAGTCTCTAAACTCCCTTGGTTCTAGAGGTTGCTCCAACATTTAGACCGAGTGGATACATGAGCACATGAGGGCCGTATACCGATAGGCCGTGTCTCCCATTGTGTCGTGATCGATTGGAAGGGGGTGCGGCCTTACTTGCTCTAGAGGAGGGGGCAATGCTAGTCTGAGTCTGACCAGCTCGAGGAATGGGTCCGCTATTGACGAGTCGAGCCCGATATTGGCAGGCGGATAGTGAGGTCTCTTCTACTCACCTTGTTGCGCGCGATGGGCCGAAAATCTGGTTTGAATTGTAATAGACCCCGCTGATTTTTTAAAGAGGAACCGTACTGATATGTGGACTTATTGAGTAGGAGTGCATGCCCATTCATTCATTCATTCACTATCCACTCAGGCTGGTGGTGCGTAACTAATTGTTGTGTACCTTCGTTATGACAAGGATTTCGGTTGGGCGCGCGACTAACCTGAGATTAGGAGTTTACCACGTTAAGTCTGACTATCCAAATTTAGCTATGGACTGGTTTGGATAGAAGTCCCTTGTGGTGGACCCCGTAGCCTGCAATACTACATACTATCATCCCGACTTCACACTCCAATATGGTCATTTCGTTCGCATCACATATTTCATTACATCCACAAGCATATGACATTTTAGGCTGCTACGTTTTTACACTTATATGGCCTAAACAGACTTAGCAGGATTTGTATATTGCATTGCATCCTCGACATCTGATATTTGGCTCTTTATGACTCTTTGTCACATAACTGTTATATATTGCGTATTCTGATATTGATTGACTTATGGACTTGTCCATACTTCCACCTACTCTGTTATCATATGATTTATGATCTTGTCAGTATTTCTATTTACTTTGATAATTCCTGCTCTTACCAGTATTTTTTCTTACTCTGAAAATTCATGATCTTATCAGTGTTTCTGCTTATTCAGACATTGTATGGATTATGGATTACCAGTTTTCCAGAATTGTATGATTATGACATTATATTGAATACTTGGCACTTACCTTGTGCACACACTTGCACCACCCTCTAAGCTTTCTATAAGCTTATGCACGATAGATTCGTGCAGGTGATGTTAGGTTGTAGCCGTGTTGAGCTTAGAGCGTGCAGTGGTCTTCTGGAGCGTGATTTTCTATTTATGTATTTTCCTTTCAGTGTTGTACTCAAATGATTATATTAGTGGATATGTGATGATGATGTTGCCTTTGTGAATTGAGTAATCTTGTGGTTATGCTTATTACTAGTTAAATGTACATTGAAAAAAAAATTCTCCTTGCAGGATCCCAGAATCAGAATCTGGCATATGAATGCTAGGAGCTGAGAATGGGGTAATACGGAGGCTATCGGCAACGGATTCGACAATCAGGATTCCTGTGAATCCGATTTATGGGTTTGGGGCGTGACATATAGCACCTCATGTAGAACAAATTTTCAGTGTCTCATCTGACCATCCACGAAATACTTGTGGAGGCTACGACCTGATGTCGCTAGGGCGTACGGTGGTCATGTCACACAAATGCAAGATGCATGAGTCACACAGTCCAATCATACATCAATCCTACGCATGTCGTGCTCTCATGTGGGGTAACTTCGCCTATCAGGGAGCCCCATGAATAACCTGCCCTATGGCATATGCAATGGTCAATCACATCTCATAACAAACATGCAAATGATGTGTATGGGCATGTATTATGATGCTATGCTGTCACATAATCATAAGTGGTATCAATAATCGGCCTCGACAACATGGACATGTAACCAACATTGCCCCCAAGGAATGGTCACATAGAGTCAAACATATAATGGGCCCACAACCTCACATAAAGGCCTAATATACAACCCAATGGGCCTTACTCAAAGCCCATATATACACAACCGGTGGACTCTGCTCATGGGCGTAATACATATCACAATGGGCCTTGCCCATAGGCCATGAATACATCACAATGGGCCTTGTCCATGGGCCACAAATACATGACATGTGGGCCCTACACATGGGTATTGAATACATAAAATGGTCCATGCATCATGGGCCTAATATGTGTCACAATGGGCCTCAACTACGGGTCGCTTGTATATCATATAGGTCTCGACAATCGGTCCTGGCAATCAAAATCTGCCTCGACAATCGAGGTCATCCTTAACAGTCAAAATTCACATTCGAAATCGGCCTCGACAATCGAAATCGACCTATACAATCAGTCTTGACAAATTAGAAACGGCATCGATAATCAGAATTGGAATCAACAAATCGGCCAAGTCAATTGAAATCGACAATCGACCACGACAATCAGAATTGATCAATAATCGGAATCGATAAATTTGTCACGTCAATCGGAATCGACAATTGGTCATGATAAACGTCCTCAATCGCTAATCGACCACGACAATCGAAATCAGTTAATAATTAGAATCGACAAATCGGTCCCGTCAATCGACACTGATAATCAGCATCAATAATCGGCACCGATACTCGGGGTCGATAATCAGTGTCAGCCTCGATAATTGGCACTGATAATCAGCAAATAAACAAAGCGGGGTCCATAGATGATCAGTCGATCAACTATAGTATAAAGATTGGCCCTTGACCGTGGTTATATCAAATCTGATAACACGGAGCCATCCGGCTATGATGAATGGGGCCCACTTATTAGGGTTAACTCACTAAGAGAATGATGAGAATTGGGCCTATTAAGGCCTAAGGGAAGCTCACAATGTGGACATCCAACCATCATTGCCCATCAATGTGGACATCTAACCAGCATTGCTCCTAAGGAGTGACCCACATAGAGCCATACAAATAGTGGCCCATGGCCTCACACAAGGACCTAATATAAGGGCCTCACTCATAGACCTCATGTACATCATAATGAGCCGTAATACATGGGCCCCATATGTGTCAAATGGGCAACAATATGTGAGCCGAAAAATACATCTCATCGGGCCTTACTAAACAGGCTAGAAATACATCACAATGGGCCTCTTGTATATCACATTCGGCCCACACAAAGGCCTTGCATATGTCTCATTGGGCCCACTCATGGTTCTTATATACATTACATTGGGCCTCATACGTCCTAATGGGCCTCATATACATCAAGTGAGCCGCATCATGTGGGCCTCAAATACATCAAATGGGTCACACCAATGTGGGCCTTAAATAACAACATGTGGGTCCTACACATGGGTCTCATATGCATCAAATGGGCCATGCATCTGGGCCTCGGATACACCAAATGGGCCATGCGAAAAAGGGCCATAGATATACAATAGGTGGGCCTTGCACATGGGCCTAATATACATAACAGGTAGGCCCTGAACATGGGCCTCATAGACAGCAAGTGGGCTGCATCGATGGGCCACACCAATGGGCCACCATGCATCAGGTGGGCCGTAATACATGAGCCGCACCATAAATGGCAGCGGATCAAAAGATCATCTAGACCATACCACAAATAACAGTGGGGATAATGATTTTCACCATTTAAATTATAGGGCCCACCACTTTATTTTCCGTCCAACCTGATCATAAGGTCACAAAGAACTGGATTAAGAGGAAATAAATCTCATATTGATCCAAACTTCTGTGACCCCAAAAGGCTTCGATGGTGGACATTCACTCAACACTGTTTTCTGCAGTGTGGTCCTTTTGACCATCGGATCTACTTCATTTTTAGTTTCAACTAGTCAGACGAGCTTGCCGAAGGGATGGACGGTTCAGATCTAACACATATCACGTGTGGGACCCCCAAAACTGCAGAGTACAACAACTATATTGTTGGTGAGAGGTGCACCGGCCAATCTGCATCATTAAGGTGGTCCACATGTGTGGCGCACCAGTCCATTAAAATGTACAGACGGTGTGGATATACAATGCAAGCACCAAGGTGGGTCCCACCCCCACATGTGCCACATGTGTGGGGTGCACCCACACCTCCAAATGAAAGGACGGTTTTGATATAACAAATACCTGATCATGATCAGCCCACCGTTGTGGATTAGAGGCACATACATCACGGAGAGGTTAACACAACACCGTCCAGATGGACGGTGCTGATGACACATACATTACGGAGGGGGTCCCACGTGGCAGGTGGGTCTACACGTGCGGAACCCACCAACAAAATGGATGGACGAGCGTTGTAAAACGGTTGGATAGCGTTGATACAACGCATGCATCTTGTGGGTCCCATGACTGCTTTTGCAGCAGGGTAAAAACATATATCACGGTTGACTCCACCCGTCCAGATGATGAATGGACGGCGTGGATACAAACATACATCAACGGTGGGTCCCACGCACGTGGCCCACCTTACATGCATACATATATACATATATGTGTGTATATATATATATATATATATATATATATATATATATATATATATATATATATATATACATATATATATATATATAATCTGTCATATTGTAATATAATATAATATATATAAACTGCAAAGAGCCACCGTCCAGACTCCTAGATGTTCTAGATGGTGCAGATCTCACGCAAATTACATGGTGGGTCCACATGTGTGGCCCACCCCATATCATAATAATATATATTATATTAATATATATAAATATATAACATATAACAAATATATTATAAAATACCTGTCCAGCATCCAGATGTTGGACGTTTGGATGGATGGTTTTGATAAAACGCTGATGGATGGTGTGGATCAAACCCACACAACACGTGGGGTCCTCAGCACATGCAAAGCTCTGCCAAGCACCGTCCAGTCTTTCTGGATGGTGTGGATGAATTACATGCAACATGGTGGAGCCCACAACACATGCATCAGGATGGGGTGCTACATCCAAATGGACGGTCGACGTTGAGGAGATCCATACATTGAGGAAGGGCCCCACCGTCCAGATGTTGGATGGTGGAGATGAAGTAAATTAGGTGGGTCCCACATGGGCCACCACATACATACATGTAGTATAACATAATATAATATAATATAATATTATTATTTTACTTTATTTGAAAGCAAACTTCCAGCGTCCAGACATTGGACGCTGGACAGATGACATGTATAAAACATATGCATCATGCATCCTCAGGGGTCCCATTGTCCTGGGCAAATGGACGGTGAGGATACATAATAGATATATCAAAGTGGGTCCCACCCACACATGTCACTCGTGTGGGGTGGGCCGCACGATTGGGATAAAACCCACATATTCAGGGTGGGGTCCGTCGTCAGGACAGTTGGACAATGGATGGTTGAATACAATGCGTACGTCAAAGGTGGGTGGACGGTTGGAATATAACACGTACCACATGATCAGGGCCCACCACCTCTGACGACATGCAGTGGGACCCACCATCTTGACCTGCTGGACGGTGTGGGATGAGACTCATAAATCACAGTGGTCCCACGTCCAGTGGGCCACACGTTTGGATCAAGCTGATATATATTTCCCTTCTACCAGGTCGGCAGGTGGCCCACCACTGAACGTCAGTAAGGTGGGCCCCACAAATGGGACAGGGTGAATAAGATCATGGTGGACCACACATCAGAAGGGAGAGATAGAGGGAGAGAGAGATAAATTAAGAAAAAGATAAAGGAATCGGATGGTGGTGGAGGGACCCTGCCACTATGGGCCCTCCATTCTTAAAACACAAAACATCAAGATGGGTCCCACCACAAGTAGGCCCTTAAATCATAAAATTAAACAATAAAATCACCCCACCTTTGATCTTCTCGAACTCCTCCTTCCACCGATGAAATCTAGAGCTCCAAGGGGTGGACTTTAACGGTTGAGATTGTTTTTGGAGGGTGGGGTTGGGAGATAGGAAGTGGGCCACACAAAGCCTCTATGGAGCTAGGAAATTCCTTGGACGTTGGCTTCTCTTGGGAGTTACTTGAGTGAAGAGAGAATGAGAGAGAGAGAGAGAGAGAGAGAGAGAGAGAGAGAGAGAGAGAGAGAGAGAGAGAGAGAGAGAGAGAGAGATGATGGGAGAGGAGTGATGGATGGGAGAGAGAGGGATGGGTGGTGTAAGAGTTTGTTGACTTTAGGGGTAGGTTGTGTAAGAAAGGGTATGGGCTTGTATAACGTCTCGAAAAACTCCGTACAGAGACCCGAGTACCACCTCAGGCAGAAATCACTTACGATTAATTCCTTTAGAAATTAAGTGTAAGTTAACTAGCGCTATGTTAGATTAGCTGTGAAATTAGCACTGATCACTTTAAATACGTTCTGCAAGACTCAAAACTTATGGAATTGTTAACGCTATAACATCCTGAAACCTAGGATCAAACTCTAAACCCGTTTGCTCTCAGGAACCCTTTGAAACTTTGTATTGGATCTAAACCACGCATCGAAAGTCCGATATCTACAATCTCAGACCATTATGACCGCTTAGTTGGACTTGACAATCATTTCGAAAATCAAGCTCAACTGATGTCCTGACGCTATTTCATTGAGTCCAGAGCAAGAAGTGTGAGAAAGAGTAGAATTCTTTATAAATTAAATATGATTTAAATAAATCTGGCACTTGACGCTTGCGGGTTAATTACAAGCATTCAGACCGTCGGAATCTGACCAAAATACACCCTCGGATCAGGGAACATTTTTCACTCATGTCAGTGTACTTGGAATCCCTGATCGAGTCTCAGTGACCGCTGAACTGAAACTGGTCCGCCACGTGCGATCTGGGAACCCTATCGAACTGAAAACTTAATGTGATCAGGATCCAACATTCATGAGCTTAAGTCTGACCGCATTCAGTCAGGAGACCTCCAGAAATGTTCTTTTGGATCAGAAAAGACCCGATTTGGCTGTAACCCAAGTATACCTTAGTTTAAAGTCTAAATAGGTGAGTTTCTAACCTATTTAAGGACCTTAAACCCTCGCACATCCCTCCCATACGAATTTGTAAGAAACCCTAGGAAAGAGAAGAGAGAAAAGAGAGAGATTGTGCGGAAGTTATGAGGGAAAGTTCCTGTCACTCGATCCTCTACTACATGTGCTTAGCCATCGTGTTCTAATCACTCTTCCGGTGATTCTGACTTCATTCTAGGTAAGAAAACCCTAACCTTAACCTGTTTTAGGAATTCCATCAATACAAGTAGCGAAGTAGTTGACTTATCTTGTGATATAGGTCGTCTTATTGACGTTGACGAAGCGTAGAGTTTCTATTCGATTCGTTACGCTTCTATAACGTAAGGTGAGGATTTTATATGCTTAGGTTAACTGTTTTCAAAGCTTTCAATGTCGTTTGATAGTAAATTATCGACAAGGATGTTGTTTGACATGTAGAACATGCTGTCTATTTTCCATTTCGATTATGTACGGAGAATATGAGATTTATGATATTTTAGGTATTTGTAGGAAATATTGTATACGTCTGTATTTTGCTGATATGATTGCCATGAGTATTTGTCATGTTATTATACAAGTTAGGCATGTATGATCTGTTTGGCGAAGAGATTCGCCCTAATGCACACTTTGGGTCGACATATGCTATGTAGACAAATGTGTGTAGACTAATTGTTTGTATAAGAGTATGTATTAGTAAGTATTGAGTGAATGGTGTTGTAGATTAGTTTTAAGACTGGATTCTCAATTAATATGAAGATGTACATGATTTCCTCAATGTTGTTATATTGAATTGATTTCCTTATATATATGAAATGCTTGTGTTTGGTTGATTTGCTTATGTTGTATGTTATAACATGTTGTTAACATGCTTGGATTATTTGTGCTTCATTTCTGTTACTCTCATATGATTATTGAATTAAATTATAAGTGATTGGGGCTATACGTTAGTCCAGGCAGTCGGTAACAGATTCGAAATTGTGGTTGGATTCTATTCGCCACGAAGGACGCGTCGATGAACCCGAGTCGTGCTTTGGTTGACGGTAGTGGTTAGGCCACACGAGGTGTTTTATACACTTCATGTCGTTCATCTTGAGGTGCGCTCGTACTAGTTGAGCTCGTCAAGTAACCTGACTGACCATTGTATGTTCACCTTGTATTGGTCATAACTGCTTGAACCTAGGGTACTGAACTTACCAGTGATAACCCTGATAACCATGGTACCTTGATCCATTAAGACTCATGAGCCGGGCATGGTGGTATGGGACACCGTGGTCGAGTTGTCGGCCTACGCTGGGGCCACAAACCTCCCCATAGTGACCAGTGAGCACCTTAGACTCGTGAGCCGATTGTGGTGATATGAGACACTATATTCGAGCTATCGGCCTACTATGATTAGTGATGAGCCCTTTGTAGTGACCTCGAGCGTATTCTAAGTCTACGTGAGGCGACGACCCTTCCGTAGCAATAAGAATATAACTAGGCCTGTATTGATAAGGTGATGGGGGAGCGGTGCAATGAGTGCGAGCAACAGCCCTGACAGCCCTTACAGTGACCTAGAAATATATCATCGTATGAGTCTACTAGGAGTGACGACCCTAGACAGGATCTGTGTTGGGAATGATATAAGGGAAGTACCTTAGTTTTCCAATCCTGTTGTTTGAAAGGACTAATAACAACTCGGTAATCATATCTATATCGCATTGCATGTGCCTGGAAGATGTGGAGCACTGAGGGAAGAAAGCATGCCGCGGACGTAAGATGGAGTCGCATGAGAGAGTATGTCGGTGAGGGCATGCATCATTACTGCATCTCATACTTGCATTAATAATAGTATCTAGGAATGTCTGATTGTTTGCTTTACTATTATCGCATGATTGATTTGATAACATGTTAATCTTTGCTTTATGATTCCACTAGTTGATCACTCACTCCCACATTACGGGACGGTGTTTGCAACACCTACCAGACTCTGTCTTAGATGCAGGTTGTGAGGCGATTCAAGAGCTGGAGCCAGACTACTACGAGGACCAGGATGAGTTCTCATACATGCAATTTTCCGACGGCTTCGCATAGGTGGCCTGGATTAGCAGGATTTTGCTAGTTGGACTATCATATGACATTTGATTTTAGTTTGTTATATATATTTGTGACTCAGAGTTATATTCATACTTTAGCGACAGATCGAGATTGTTTTGTTTTACATACAGTGATATATATATCTTTCAGTCTTCTGCTTGTGTTTTATCACTGAATCTAGAGTATGAATTGCAGTTTTGGTATAATCTCACTCATGTTAATGCACTAACTCAGACAACATTTAATCATAAGCATTTTTATTGCATAAGTGATGGTCTGGAACTCGGGAGTTGGGTTTCTAAACGACCCCCAATTTTCAGGGCGTTACAAGTTGGTATCATAGCATTATTTGGATTAAACCAGACCTGGGTTATAGTCACACGATGTACACTATCGCCCTTTGACTTAGGTGGGTGTGAGAAAAATGTAGGAACACTCATAGGATCCCAGTTTCGCCAATTGACAAAGTTCACCCGAATCGATCATTTTGATCGAGTCCGTGTGCATCCATGGTCGCATGAAATGACCCTAAACCACTTCTAATTCGTGTGTGGACAAGCCTAGACCCTTGTTGACCCTATCCCAGCTATTAAACATCACTAAATGTGAATATGCGGCAGTTAGTACCCGAAATGACCCGGAATAGTTTGAAATGGAGTCATGGGCCTACCCACGCTAATCCAGGATGATCCAGGGTGGTACCCACATGTATTTGGGGCGGTTAGGGCAGGAGGACCTCACTCAAATGGCGAGGCATCGCCGAACACCATAGAGGTCAACAAGGACCTCGCCGGTAAACTGGCCTAGCTCGGTCAGGCCTTCGGGCTGATGGTCTTTGGGGGTTAGGGTAACCCCCTGGTATTGGGATGTCCATTAAAATAGCCCCAAATCAGTACCTCCTTCACAAAACACACCTCTAAGCTCTCCCTTTCTCTCCTATTTACTGATTTCCCTCTCAAACCCCACTCCCAATTGCTCTTATCGCTGTTTTCTGCCTCAATCCACGCCCCTTCATCATTTGCAGTGGTACACATTCCCCTCTCTCTCCATTCTCTCACGTTTGAGCTCTTAAATCCTCCATTTGAAGCTCAAATCGTGTGAGCTTCTAACCCCTCACATTTCATCATTTTCCCTTTGTAATCCTAGCCTTTTGGGACCTATTTCCCTCCTCTATTAGACCTAGATTCGTGGCAGCCCATTAGGTCAGCCCTTTCTCTCCCCTACATCGCTTTTCCACGGCCTTTATAGAGGCTATTTTAGCCTTTTTCTCCCTTTCCACTGTCCTCTCTCTTATGGGAAAGAGGAAGAGTGCCGCTGATGAAGCTGGGCCTAGTCGCCCTTCACGTTCAAGAAGGCCAAGGGGTGGCGCCGCTAGTCCAAGTGCCGCTCAAGAGCTACACACGAAGAGGGATTTGGATCTCCATGCTCCGATAGGGAGAGCACTGTTGGCAGACTTGGCCCATGGCGCTTATATGGATCGCAAGGTTCTTTTTGAGGCACATGTGGATGGGCGACTCTTTGGTGAATTCCTATTGTTTGAGCGCATCGAAGCTGCACAGTGGGGTCCACTCTTTGAAGGCCAGTCTCGTGCTAATGTGAGCACTGTTCGTGCCTTTTATGTTCATATTCAGAACCCTACGCTGGAGCCACTATAGTTCAGGATTCCCTTTGATAGGGATCGGGAAGCCACGATCGATGTTCGGTTGATAGCTCGACTTTTGAACGTGCCTCTTGGCGAGGTACATTCAAGTGCTAAGACCCTAAAGAGTGCTTATGAGAGAGATCGCCGCACCAGGTTTCTATGTGGTGGTTTAGTTGAGTGGCAGCTAATAAGAGCCTCTTAGCGATCCACATGTTTGATGATTTTCGTCTGCTTCACCACATCTACACATTTAATGTTTATCCCAGGTGGAGCAATCGTAGTGAATGCACGCGTCTCATGGTAGATTTTCTGTATCAAGTGGTCCAAGGAGAGAATGTGTGCATGCCCTCGTTTGTGCTGCGACAGATCATCCTCGTAGCGAAATTGAGAAGAATGTCTGAGTCACTTCCCTTTGGTTGGCTCATATGCAAGATTGCGCTTGAGTTTTCTTACAAACTTGGGCCGGAGTTGCCTGTGCCAGTTCATTACATCAACGAGGCTACTATGAACCAAATGAAGATAGGGCCTCGGCAGTGTGAGGCTCAGCTTGATGATGACAGCGAGGGTGAATATGATAGTGAAGAGGATGAAAGTGAAGAAGAAGGTGGGGCAGAAATAGAGGAAGAAGGCCAGGAAGAAGAAGAAGAGGAGGCTCAGGATACTGATGAGAGTCCTCCTCCTATGACTCGGGCCGTTAGGGATGCTCACATGGCCCGACTTGAGGAGAGTCAGGTTGCTCTGCGACGGGAAGTCCAAGAACTCCAGGCCGAGGTAAAATAAGAGCTTGAGGGTACCAAGGCCGTCATGAAGCGAAAGTTTGGCAAGGTGACTCGCACCTTGAAGGCCATCTTATGTTGCCTACAGGATAAGGGTGCCCCTCCTCCATCGCCAGACTCGGACGAGTGATTAGATTGTAAATGTTTGTTGGTCGTATGTAGGTTGTTTTGTGTTTTCTGTGTGTGAGCCTGAGAAGGCTTAATAGTTGGTTTGTGTTGCAGTTGTAGGTTTCACTAGCTTAGTTTCCCATGCACTTCCTGTCATGATGCATGTAAAGTTATATCTCTTGTATTGTGAGAAATTTTGATTAAATGAAATGCATGGAGTTTCTTTGGTTTGTTATGTGAATGATTGTGTAGTGTGTATGTGCTATTGCTGAAACCGATTGGGTTGCACCCTATTATGAATATAGGGAATGCCACCTATGGTTACTCGGAGCACGGCACGTCTTACGCTGGGTGAGCCGATGGATCGGGTCCCTCCCCAGAGTGATGATCATATGGATCCTGCTGTGGGCCTGATTCGTGATACTGCACCTGAGTCTCAGCCTTCTACAGGTCCTGCAGTCGGACCACCACCTTTCACACCACCAGTTCGTGAACAGTACCCTGCGTCTTCCTCGACGCAGTATGTGCCTCAGCGTACTCCACCTCCTGATAAGTTTGAGCAGTTGATGACCATGATGCACCAGCAGCATCAGCAGCTTTTGACAACTATCACAGGGGCCTTATCCCAGTGTGGGAGTATGACTCCACCTGTGCCATCTGTGCATCCAGCTGAGGATGCTGGGACTTCGACTTAGGATGAGGGTATGGCTTATCCTGTACCTTCCACCTACCCTACGGGGAATGCAGCTGATACCAAAGGCCTACTTGAGCGATTCCAGTGCTTGCAGCCTCCTAATTTTTTGGGTTCTCACAGACTCGATGAGGCCGAGTACTGGCTCGACTGCATCTCGAAGATGTTGAGGATATGCACTACTCAGAGTCTGAGCAGGTTGAGTTGGCCACTTTCATGTTCGAGAGAGAGGCCAGTTTATGGTGGGATAGCGTATTACGGACAGTTGCAGTTGGCTACATATGGACTTGGGCAGCATTTGAGTTCCGTTTCCATGAGAAATACTATCCACAGACCTACCGACATGAGAGGGAGAATGTAACACCCTGAAAATCGGGGGTCGTGTATAAACTTAACTCCCGAGTTCCAGACCGTCACTTATGCAACAAAAATGATTATGATTCAATGTTGTCTGAGTTAAAGTATTCACATGAGTAAAAGTATACCAAAACTGCAATTCATACTCCAAATCCAGTGATAAAAGCAAGCGGAAGACTAAAGAATATATATATCACTGTATGGAAAACAAAGTAGGTCTCGATTGTCTCCAAAGTATGAATACATCACTGAGTCTCATATACATGAAAATAAGCAGAAATCAAATGTCAAAATAGTCCCACTGAGTAGTCCCGCCAATCCAGGCCACCTAAACAAAGCCTTCGTGGTACTACATAATGAGAACTCGTCCTGGTCCTCATCATAATCCGGCTCTGCCTCCTGAATCGCCGCCTCACCTGCATCTAAGACAGGGTCTGGTGGGTGTTGCAAACACCATCCCGTAACGTGGGAGTGAGTAGCTAACTCAGTGAAATAATAGAGCAAGGATTAGCACGTTCTCAAATCATTCATGCGATAATAGTAAAGCAGTAAATCAAACAATCCTAATACTGTTGTTAATGCAATATGACATGACATGATGGATGCCCTCACCGACGATCTCCCTCATATAGCACCATCTTACGCCCGCGGCATGCTTTCATCCCACAATGCTCCACATCTTCCAGGCACATGCAATGTGATGCTGATATGATTACCGAGTTATTATTAGTCCTTTTCATACAGCAATATTGGAAAACTAAGGTACTTCCCTTATATCAATCCCAACACAGATCCTATCTAGGGTCGTCACTCCTAGTAATCTCATACGATGTATATTTTGTAGGTCGCTACAAGGGCTGCCAGGGCTGTTGCTTGCACTCGTTTCACCGCTCCCCCATCACCTTATCAATATAGGCCTACTATACTCTCACTACTATGGAAGGGTCATCGCCTCCCGTAGACTCAGAATACGCACGCGGTCACTACAAAGGACTCGTCGCCTGATCAGTGTAGGCCGACAGCAAGAATATAGTGTCCCATGCCACCATAATCTGCTCACGAGTCATAGGTGCTCACTGGTCACTACGGGGACGTTTGTGGCCCCAGCGTAGGACGACAGCTCGACCACGGTGTCCCATACCACCATGCCCGGCTCATGAGTCTTTATGGATCAAGGTACCATGGTTGATAGGGTTTACAATGGTAAGTTCAGTATCCTAGGTTTAAGCAGTTATGACTCATACAAGGTGAACATATAAAGGCCAGTCGGGTTACTTGACGGGCTCGACTAGCACGAGCGTATCTCAAGTCAAACGACATGAAGTGCGTAAAACACTTCGTGTGGCCTAACCACTGCCGCCAACTCCAAAACACGGCTCGCGTTCATCGACGCGTCGTTCGTGGCAAAGATAAGCCAACCCCGAATTTACTTAGTTGCCGACTGCCTGGAATAGGTATAGTCCCAAACAATTATGAATCCACATCAGCAATCATGTAAGAGTATTGGAAATAAAATACAACAATGTGAGCATGTTAACACATGTTACAACATACAACTTAAGTGAATCATCTAACACATGCCTTTCATACATATAATGAAATTATGCATATAGCCAACATGTAGGAAATCATTTACATCAGCATATCTTTTGAGAATTCAATCTTAAACTAATTCATAACACCATTTAATCCAATACATACTAATACAAACATTTATACAAACACTTAAACTACACACTTAAGTCTACAAATAGTATATCGACTCAAAGTGCGCATTTAGGCGAATCTCTTCGCCAAACTAATTATGCATGTATTCCTAATATCCTAATGCAATAAGAAGCCATGTCAATCACATCAGCAAATTATGGATGAAAACAGTATTCCCTACAAATGACTAAAATGCCCTAAATCTCATATTCTTCGTTTGCTTACGAAACAGGAAACGGACGGCATGTTGTACATGTCAAACGGCGTTGCCGTCGATAATCTACTATTAAACGACATTGAAAGCGTTGGAAACAGTCAATCAAAGCGTCTAAAATCCGCACCTTTTCTCCTAGAAGCGTATCAATTCGAACAGAGTATATACGCTTCGTCTACGGCGAATAGGCAACCTAATACATAAGATCCATAAGCTAACATGCTAAGGAAACGAGGGAACAACAAATCAGTAAGTATTTAGGATATTTTCTTACCTAGAATCACGGCGAAATCGTCGAAAAAGTGATTGAGGTGCGTTGCTTAAGCACGTGCAACACGTGGCACAAGCAGCAGGAAATTCTCTTCCACTTTCTCTCACAATCTCTCACATTTTCTCTCACACCAGCTAGGGTTTCTAGCAAATTCGGATGGTTGAGAGAAGTGAGGGTTTAAGCCCCTTTTATAACCTAAAACTTGCCCGAAACCGGCTTGGAAACAATGTTTACTTGATACTTAACCAAATCGGGGCTGTTTCGGTCCAAAAAGGCATTTCTGGTGGTTCCCTAGCCGAACGCGATCGGACTTAAGTTCATGCACGTCGGATGTCGCTCTCATCCCATTTTCAGACCAGTAGTGTTCGTAGATCACCCGTGGCGGTCCAGTTTCAGTTCTGCGGTCACCGCACGTAGATCAGGTCTGCAAGTCTCATGATATGAAATAGAAATTTTTCCTGATCCAAGGGTGTAATTTGGCTGAATTTTGACGGTCAGAACGCTTAATACTTGTAAGACCCGTATCCTAATCCGCACTGTTCCGTTGATTTTCGCGACCCTTCTCGTCAAATTTTGACATTCCGCGACTTATAATTGACGTTGCGCACGACCGTAAGTCGTATCCTATTCATTTGAGCCGGCTTAATCCGAGACTTGTATCGTTGCGACCGCACCGTCGCCGCGGTTCCAATGCCGCAACTCACGCACCGATCCGATACCCAGACGATGTGATACGGACCCACATTCAGTTCGAGCAAAAACACCGCGCGTTGCAAATCCCAAGGAATCTCTACAAAGTATCTCATCAATCACATCAATCAATCCCATCAATCACCTCTCATGTCAAGTACAAGCACCCATACTTCCTTTCTCCACAAGTCAAGCAACCACCCAAGTCAACTAACACATCACTTCACCCATCACTCACTTCACCCATCACTCACCTCACCCATCACTCACCTCACATCACTCCATCTCTCATTAATCACACCTCTCTCTCTCATTTCTCAACACTCCAACTCCAAGCAAGGAAGAGAGAGCTCACGTCCAAGCTCTCTTCCATGAGAAAGAAGTGATTTTAGTGGCCCACTTCCCATCTCCAAATCCCATCATCCTAGCCATCCATTTTCCATCTCCACCATCAAAGTGAAGCTCTAGGTGACCGGCTATCCAACGGACCAAGAAGATCAAGAGGTGGGTGCTTTGATAGAGTGGTTTTTATGTTTTAAGGTGGGCCAAGTGAGGCCAACCGATCAATGGTTTGGATCTCACTTGGGACCCTAAGATGTGGCCAATGGCACATCTTGATCATCAAGATCATTCCATGATGGGGCCATTCTCCATGGACCCCATCATGATGTTTACTTTCCTTGTATTGAGGAGGTCATCTAGACCGTCCATTTCTAGTGAAGTAGGATCTCCACCGTTCATCTTTTGTTGATGGTCCATATGCAAGGGGACCTTTGATGTATGATTGGATGATTGAAACGGAGGGCCCATAGTGTCGGGGTCCCTCCATCACGCGTGTCTCACTCTATCTCTCTCTCCCTTCTCCTTTTGTTAAATTTTGTGTGATGATATGACCCTATGGCTCACTTGGATGGACCCCACAATGGGACATGTATTGGATCCAAACCATCTAAAGGTGGGGTCCACTTTGCATATGTATTGAAGCCACACTACCTCACATGTGGTGGCTCACCTATGAAGGGCCCACCTTAACACAAAAAAAAAGGGTCCAGAGAGTCCAGGGACATCTCTGGACGTATGAGAGAATTGCCTTGGTTAAGGCAATGAAGGTGGCCCACTTGTATAGGCCCCACCTTGGGGTATGCATTCAATCCAGGCCATATATCTTTTTCCCCATCCCATTTTAGGCGTTGAGCCGAAAAATGAGGTTGATCGGGGTATCTAGTGGGCCATAGTGTTGAAAACAATATCAGTGCCGTTGCCATCTACTTAGATTTTTGTTACGCACTGAAAGATGTCCGTTATTGGTCTTGATAGGTCTGTTTTAGCCTTGGGAATGCGATGGACGGAGTGGATTTACTTGGGGTGGCCCGCACACCTGAAAATCCTCAGGAAATCAGGTTTCAAAAAAAAAAAAAAATAAGAAAGGAAGGGAGTGGCATCTGCTGCTGCAGACGGTGCAGGCAGCGCCTGCGGCTGCTGGCGGGCGGACGCCAGGTCGTCCACGGCTCCACGGGCGGGCCCCACCATGACGTATATTTTGTATTCACACCGTTCATCAGGTGGCCCACCCACTGACGTGGCTCCCCTCCAAATTTCAGAGAAATCCAACGCTCAGGTGGCCCACACCGTCTGAAATAGTGTGAATTGAATTCCATCATTGAAATCCTTTTTAGGGTCCACACAAGTTTCGGATCAAGCTGAAATTTGTTTTCCCTATTCATTCAGGTCTGCATGACCTTATCAATGCGTTGGATGGAAAATAAATATTATGGTGGGCCCCCCCCATGGGACCCACAGTGATGTATATGCCTGACTCCACCGTCCGCCCGGACGGTGGAGCCCACTGTATATATATATATATGATATAACCACACCGTCCAGGGGACGGTGTGTGAGGGTATGTGAGTGCGTGTGTGAGTGAGTGTGTGTATACAGGTGTGTGAGTGCACGTGTGTGTGTGTATGCAGGTATGTGTGTGCGTGTATGTATGCGTGTGTGTGTGTGCATATGTGTTGATATATATACATATATATATATATATATATATATATATATATATATATATATATATATATATATGTATATATACATATATCTATATATAAATATATTATAGTACATATATATATATATACTGTATTGTATATGTGTGATGGTGGGCCTCCATGTGGACTCACCCCTCCCCACTATGATGCACATGCTACATCCATATTGACCACCTATTTTTGAGAGCTCATTCCATAATATGAGCTAAAAATGAGGCAGATCTATGTTTCAAATGGGCCCACCTTGGTGTGTGATTAGTGCCCAAAATTTACTTAAATTATGCTCACTCATTGAGACCTACTTTGGTACATATCCAAAGCCTATGGGACTAAGCCCATTTGACATATGAAAGATCCATGGGACTAAGCCCATTTGATACATAAAGAGCCCACGAGATTCAAGCCCATTTGATGTGCATGGGGCGCAAATGGAGCGGCCCCTTTGACATACTTAAAGCTCATGTGTGTAAGCCCATTCGATGTATTTCAAGGCCCATGAATCATGGACCATTGTAATGTACATAAGGCTCATTGGTGAGGCCCACTAATGCAACCCATTTGGTGAACGTGAGGCCTATGTAATACGACCCATTTGATATATCTAAGGCCCAGGGATCGAGGCCTGACGGATGTCCTTAGGGTCCATTGCAATGTACATTTCTCATGGTTCGTGAAAAGATATTTATGGCAGGCCGTGCCTGGGAAGCAATGTTAGTTCAACGTCCACATTGTATGTACAATGTTAGTTAAATGTCCGCATTGTAACTCTCTTTAGGGCCCATCGATAGGTCCATACCTGTTACTATTCATTGCCTAATAACATATTTAGAATAATCTCATGACTCATGCCCATACGCATCATATGTATGCTTGATATGAATAATGACTGATCATAACATACGCCATTGGGCAGACCATTTATGGGGCTCGTTATGTGACTGAGTGCCCCACATGATCGCGCAGTACGCGCTGGATTGCTGCATGTCTTGACAGCGTGATTCATGCATCTCGCATACGTATGACTTGATCACTGCACGCCCTAGCGACATCAGGGCCGTGGCTCCACAGGTACATCGTGGATGGCCGTATTGGATACCGAAAATGCATATTCTAGCACTGTGGGCACTTAGGATGTCCTTGGGTGAGAGTCTCAGAACCTTTTTGGTACCAAGAG
The DNA here is from genome assembly GCA_037074715.1 of Magnolia kwangsiensis. Taxonomy (NCBI): domain Eukaryota; kingdom Viridiplantae; phylum Streptophyta; class Magnoliopsida; order Magnoliales; family Magnoliaceae; genus Magnolia; species Magnolia kwangsiensis. The sequence goes on from CM073571.1 coordinate 147,955,675, forward strand.
ATGCTCCAACGTCTAGACCGAGTAGATACACGAGCGCCCGAGTGCCAAATACCAGTAGGCCGCGTCTCCCACTGTGTCGTGGTCGGTTGGAAGGGGGTGTAGCCTTACCCGCCTGAGTGAGAGGGCTATAAGCTAGGCTGAGTTTGACTAGCTCGCAAATGAGTCCGCTATCGACGAGCCGGGTAGGTATTGGCATACTACTGGTCAGGCGGATAGTGAGGTCTTATCCACTTGCTTGACTGTGCAGCTAGGGAGGTGGCAGTGTCTGCATGTGTATGGGACCCCGGTGATACCTAGAGAGGAACTGTACTGATATACGCATTTGAGGAGTACCGACTTGCCTGGATTGCATTTCGCATATGACATTTGGCTATATAGGTCTTGCATTGCATCGGTGTGGCCGATGGCATCCATATCTCGCATCATGCCTTGCATTACATAGCCTTGGTATTTTCATGGACTTACCACATACTTCCGCATTGTTCTGATACTGTACACTTGGCGTTTGCCTTACGCACACACTTACACCACCCTCTAAGCTTTTGTAAGCTTATGCACGATAGTTGCGTGCAGGTAGTGTTGGACGACAGCAGCGCTGAGACAGGAGCGCACATCAGGACCCTTTTTGGAGCTTTTTGATCACTTTGTATTTCCCTTTCTGCTTTGTACTTAAAATTTTGTTATAGTGGATATGTGGTGATGTCGTTTTGTGACTTGGTTATGCTTGTGGTTATGCTCCATTACAAAAGAAAAAAATTCATTCTGAAAATCCTCCTTGCGGAACCCCAGGATCGAAATCTGGCATTTGATTGTCAGGAGCCGAGAATGGGGCACTACGGAGGCTGTCGGCACCGGATTCGGCAATCGGGATTCATGTGAATCCGATTTTCAGATTTGGGGCGTGACAATACTGACGCGTCAAGTCGTGTGCCAGATTTGAATTTTAAATTCCAAATCTAACCCTATTCTCACTCTCTTCACTCCAGGCTCATTGAAATAGCATCTGAACGTCGGTTGGACTTGATTTTCGAAATGATTGTCAGGTCCATCTAGGTGGTTATAACGGTCTAAGATTGTAGGTATCGGACTTTCGACGCACGGTCTAGATCCAATACAAAGTTTCAAAGAGGTCCAGAGAACAAACCGGTTTAGAGTTTGATCCGAGGTTTTAGAGTATTATAGCGTCATTGGTTCTACTCACTTTGGGTCTTGTAGAACGTATTTAAAGTGATCAGGGACTATTTCCCAGCTACTCTAGCATTGCGCAAGCTAACTTACACTTATTTTCTAAAGGAATTAATCCTACGCGATTTCTGGTCGAGTTGGTACTCGAGCCCAAGTACAGATTTTTCCAGGGCGTTACAATCTACCACCCTTAACAAATAATTTCATCCTCGAAATTTGTACCTTTTCGTACTCCTCGAGAAGCTGTGGGTAGTTCTTTCTGATCTCGGCTTCTGTTTCCCAGGTAGCCTCTTCCTCAGAGTGATGCGTCCACAATACTTTCACAAGTGGAATCTCTCTGATGTACAGTCTAGCCAGCTCGTCTGCAGAGTTCGTGACTCTGATCTGTAGGAAGTGCACCGACTTCGTCAGACGGTCGACGATCACCCATATGGAATCATGTCCCCTCCTCGTCTTTGGCAGCCGTGAAACGAAATCCATGGAAATGAAATCTCACTTCCACTCTGTGATTAGCATAGGTTGCAGGAGTCCAGGTGGTCGGCGATGCTCTGCCGTCACCTGCTGGCAAGTAAGACAATGAGACACGAACTCTGCTATGTGGGTCTTCATACCTTCCCACCAATAGGTCCTCTTCACGTCGCGATACATCTTCGTACTGCCTGGATGCATAGCGAGTCTGGTACAATGCGCAGCCTCGAGAATCTCTCGTCTCAAGTCAGGGATATCTGGGATGCATAGGCGGCCACGATAACGTAAGCTCTCATCCGTGCCAACTCGCCACTCGGCGTCTGCATCATCACTGGCCTGCTCTCGAAGCTCAGTCAGATGCGCATCATCCCTCTGCGCCTCGATGACCCAGTCATCGATCTGAGATCACACCTGCACATGTGCGATGAACTCATACGGCTCTTCTACAGTGAGTTTCTGCTCAAAGTCTCACAAAAACTCAACCATATCCCACTCAGCAACCATCAGCGGAGCCGCAAAATCTATCGCCTTCTTATGGCTCAACGCGTCAGCCACAAGGTTCGCCTTCTCAGGATGGTAAGAGACTTCGAACTTGAAGTCCTTCAAAGTCTCCATCCATCGCCGCTGCCTCATATTCAAGTCTCGCTGCGTGAATATGTACTTGAGGCTCTTGTGGTCGCAAAAGAGCTCGAACTCCTCTCCATAGAGGTACTGTCTCCAGAGTCTCAGTGCGAATATGACGGCTGCCAACTCTAGGTCGTGTGTAGGGTAATTCTCCTCGTGCTTCCTTAATTGTCTCGAGGCATGTGAAATTACCCTGTCCTTCTGCATAAGGACACAACCTAGACCAACGCTAGATGCGTCAGTGTATATAGTGTACCTAAACCCTTGCTCTGGAAATACTAGCACAGGGGCAGACGTAAGCCTGTCCTTCAGCTCCTGAAAAGCTGACTCCGCCTTGTCATTCCAGGCAAACTTCACGTCCTTTCGTGTCAACTGAGATAAAGGTCTCACGATCTTCGAGAAATCCCAAATGAAGCGTCGATAATAGCCAGCGAGACCCAAGAAACTCCTGACCTTAGTGACAGAACCAGGCTGCTCCCAGTCCTGAACTGCAGCTACCTTAGACAGGTCAACTGTCATGTCATCCTTGGACACCACGTGTCCCAGGAACTTCACTTCCTGCTTCCAGAAGTCACATTTTTTGTACTGTGTGAACAATTGATGCTGTCTGAGTGTATCCAGGACCAAGCGCAAATGCTCCTCATGCTCCTCTCGACTCCTAGAGTATACCAAAATGTCGTCAATGAACACAACGACGAATCGATAGAGGAAAGACCGAAATACCCGGTTCATCAGATCCATGAACACGGCTGGTGCGTTCGTGAGACCGAATGACATCACAAGGAACTCGTAGTGGCCAAAGCTGGTCCTAAATGATGTCTTCTGCACGTCCTCATCCCTGACGCGCAACTGATGATATCCTGACTGAAGATCAATCTTCGAGAAGTACTGCGCTCCCCTCAACTGATCAAACAAGTCATCGATCCTGGGTAAAGGGTACTTGTTCTTCACCGTGATCTGGTTCAGCCTGCGATAATCAATACACAATCGCATCGAACCATCCTTCTTCCTTACAAACAGGACTGGTGCTCCCCAAGGAGACACACTAGGCCGTATAAGGCCAAGCTCCAGCAAACCATCAATCTGTGTCCTCAACTCCTCCATCTCACACGGTGCCATGCGATACGTCGGCAGTGAGATGGGCGTGGAATCAGGCACCAGATTGATAGTGAAATCAATCTCTCGTCAAGGCGGCAAGCCAGGGATCTTCCTGAACAGATCCCCAAACTCGCAAACGACTGGCGTATGCTCAAGCATCTGGGCACCAGCGTCCTGTAGTGAAGTAGCGTAACTACGTATGCGGAAGGGGAGATTTACCCGCACTAGGAATGTGAAGGATGCGCCCTCTGGCTCGTAGGCAGTCGCTATATGAGTCTCGCAGTCAATCTCGGCCCTCGCTGTAGTCAACCAGTCCATGCCAAGAATGACGTCGAGATAAACAAGAGAGGGATCGACGACAAGATCAAGAGCCATCGTCTTGCCCCCCAGATCCACCAAACAGCCCTCACACATCAGAGTGACATCTGTAAAGGACCCGTGAGCTGTATAAACTCGTACCCCATCCATCCTAATAGTCGGTAGCCCAATGCGCCTGACTATGGCATGTGATATCAATGAAATCGTGGATCATGTGTCCACCATCACAAGAATAGGAATACCTCCGATGTGGGCAGTGATCTCAAAGGCCGAGTGCTGAGAAGTCTCTGTCGCAGCTGCCTCAGCTGTCAAGGCATGCACCCGTTCCTGCTGTGGCCGGTTCGACCGCTGTGCCATGGGCCATAGAGGGGCCTAAACTGAGATACCGGAGGTCTGAAGGAAGGGTGCGCAGGATCCAACCGTAAAGGCGGTGCTGATATAGCCTGTGAGCGTGTACGGTCGATCTTCTGCGGCGGCGAGAACCCACTGTCCCGCATCCGAGCAAAACAACTCTATGCCAAATGGCTCGATCTCCCACAATATGTAAATGATAACTCGAGGCGCCGCAATGGTGGTACTGGCACTTTAGCCGTAGAAGGAGGGTCGACGAGAGGCCTCTTGCCCGCAAAGGGCCTGTCCTGCAACTCTGGTCCTGGCCTAGGAGCAATAGGGCCACGAGATCGCGTAAGTCGATCCACATCCTGCTCTGCCCGCATGGACATGTGAATCAGCTATGCGTAGGAGGGAATGCTCACGCAGCACATCTTCGACCGAATATCCGATCGCAAACCCTTAGAAAAGTGCCGTATAGGCATCTGCTCATCTACCAGTATAGTCGGGACGTATCTGCCCAACTCAGTGAACCGATGCTCATACTCAGTCACTGTCATGCCTCCCTGTCTGAGGCTTAGAAACTCGTTCTCCCGATCATGCCTATACGTCTGGGGATAGTATTTCTCGTGGAAGTGGAACTCGAACGCTGCCCAGGTCCATATGTAATCAGGGCAATGATCCACAACATACTGTCCCACCATAAGCTGGCCTCTCGCTCGAACAAGAACGTAGCCAACTCGACCTGTTCAGCCTCTGAACAATGCAGCATCCGTAGTATCTTCGACATACGGTCGAGCCAATACTCGGCCTCCTCGGGTCTATAAGAACCCGTAAAAGTGGGAGGCCGTAAGCGCTGGAATCGCTCTAGCAAGCCCCGTGTGTCTGCGGCATTCCCCGCAGGGTAAGCAGGTGGTACAGGATGAACCATGCCCTCATCCTGAGCATACGTATCGGCATCCTCAGCTGGATGCGTAGGTGGTGCAGGTGGAGGCACACTCCCACCCTGGGCTAGAGCCCCCACAATCGCAGTCAGGAGCTGTTGCTGCTGCTGCATCATAGCCATCATCTGCTCAAATCTATCTGGAGGTGGAGCAGGCTGTGGCATGTACTGTGTCGAAGAAGATGTACGGTACTACTCTCTGACGGGCGGTGTGAAAGGCGGTGGTCCAACTGCAGGACCAGTAGTAGACTGAGACGCACGTGTTGTCTCAAGAATCGAGCCCACAGCAGGGTCCGCATGAGCATCAGACTGCAAAGGAGCCTGATCCATAGGCTCACCCAATGTAAGCCGAGCTGTGCTCAGTGAAGCCTTCGGCGGCATTCCCTATATTTAAAATAGGGCGCAACCTTGTCAGTCTCAATAGCACAACCACACCACAATCATTCACACAAAGAGTCAAAGGCATTCCATGCATTTCATTTAATCAAAATTGACACAATACAAGGGATATTTCCTTACAAGCATCATGACAAGAAGTACATGGGAACTAAGACAGTTAAAGTTACAACAGCAACATAAGTAAACTACTAGCCTTAACAGGCTTACACAACATAAAGCAAGAAACGACTAACTGCTACCAATAACATCTAAGATCTCATCGCTAGTTTGAGTCGGGTGACGGAGGAGGGGCACCCTTAACCTGCAAGCAGCAGAGGATCGCCTTCAAGGTGTGAGTCACCTTTCCAAATTTTCTCTTCATAACGGCCTTGGTATCCTCGACCTCAGCCCGAAGTTCCTGAACTTCCCTTCGCAAGACGACCTGACTCTCCTAAATTCGGGCAATGCGATCATTACCAGTAGCCTGAGCAGAAGGAGGGCTCTCATCTGTATCCTGAGCCTCCTCTTCTATCTCTTCCTGGACTTCTTCTTCAACTTCTGCTCCAGGTTCTCCCTCACTTGGATCCTCTTCATCATCAAAATCGTCCTCTCTATCCTCCTCAAGCTGAGTCTCACGGTACTGAGACCCGATCTTCATCTTGACCATGGTAGACTCATCAATGCAGTGAATCGAAACTGGCAACTCCGGCCCAAGTCTGTAAGCAAACTTAAGCGCGATCTTGTATATAAGTCGGCCAAAAGGAAGCGACTCAGACGTTCTTCTTGATTTTGCTATGAGGATAATCTTTTGCAACACGAAAGTGGCCATACGCACATTTTCTCCCTGGGCTACCTGATACAAGAAATCAACCATAAGGTGCGTACACTCAATGCGATTTATCGACATGGGATACACGTTAAACGTGCATATGTGGTGCAACAGGCACAAATCATCAGACATATGAGATGCCTTGAGGCTATTGTTAGGCTGCCATGGAACCAGTCTACCGCATAGGAACCTGTTACGGCGATCTCGCTCACGCTTACTCCTCAAATTCTTCACACTAGGATGAACATCACCAAAGGGCACGTTCAGAAGTCGCGCTATCAACCGAACATCGACCGTAGCCATCTGGTCTCTACCAAAAGGAATCTTGAACTGCAATGGCTCCAATGTAGGATTCTGGATACGAGCGTAAAAGGCACGAACGGTGCTCACATTAGCACGAGAATGAGCTTCAAATAGCGGACCCCAATGTGCAGCTTCATTGCGCTCGAACAATAGGAATTCATCGAAGAGTCGCCCTTCCACGTCCGCCTCAAACAATACCTTACGGTCAGTATATTCACCGTGAGGCATCTCTACTAATATCACTCGCCCAAGTTGAGTATGGGGATCAAAATCCCGCTTTGTATGGAACTCTCGGGCTGTGCTTGGACTTGCGGCAGCGATTGAGCTAGCGGCGCCACCCCTCGGTCTTCTTGATTGAGCAGGGTGACTAGGCCCAGCCTCATCCGCCGCGATCTTTCTCTTTCCCATCAAAGAGAGGATGGTGGAGAAAGATAAAAGACCTAAAATGGCTTCAACAAAAGTCATGAAAAATGGGAGAAATGTAGAGAAATGGCTACCCAAACTGAAAGAAGGAGATCTAGGTGTTGTAGAGGGATGCTTTAAGCTCCCCTAAGATGGATTTTTAAAAAGAAAAAAGAAGGAAAAAGGGGAATGGAGCTCCACACGATTTCAGCACGTTTTGGGGGTTGTAGGATCTCCAACGGATGAGATCGGAGAGGGAGAGGGTTGCTAATCACGTTGGAGGTATGGGATGGGGTCGTTTTTAGCCATGAGAGGATTTGGGAGTGATTTGGAGTCACGGTTTGAGATAGGGCAGCAAGAAAATGAGCAAGGGAGGCTTGGGAGGGGCTGTTTGTGAAGGAAGTACCCCATTCAGGGGTTTTTCATGGACGGACCACACATGAGAGGAGTGTACTAACCAAAACAACTCGTGCGCCCGAGTTTCACATCAAGTGGGCCCCAGCGGACGACGATGGCATCGCCGACCATCTCGCAAGGTGACCGGTGGGACCACATGGGTCGGGTCCCCCCTGGCCTAGGGACCTCAAAAATATATGGGCCCCACCTTCATTCATTGTAGATTGCCCTAGGGAGGCCCAAACATCCATTTGGGACTTTTCGGGGCCAATATGCAAACCTGAATGAATTCCTCTATAATGCAGCATATGATTTTAGGGTAGAAGGAGCTAATACATCCACCTAGCCCATTATTTTCTAAATATTGCAAAATTAGAATGGCCTAATGGCCAGTTTTCATGAAATTTTACTATTCACTGTAAAATTTTATCGAAGTATGATTTTATATTATTTTCACATTAGGATCAATGCCTAACATGAAAAGAATAAGAAATAATTGAAGAATGGAGTGGTGAGAGGAAGAATTTTGAAGAATTTAGATGAAACGGGGTTTTTAAGCCCTAGCGATTGAATGTAAGGGTTGTGGTTGTCCCACAGCCCAAGGATTCAAATTTATGGGTTTAGAACCATTCAAATAATGTCTCAACCCACCTACCTACATCCTAGGAGCTACTTAGGTCGCTTCACGCGACCCTAGATGCGTTACAGACTCGATCGCGCGATCGATACGAATAGACTTTGCCTATTGGCGAATCTGTGATCCTATAAGTATTTCTAGACCTTTCTCGCACCCAACTAAGTCAAAGAAAGCGACGACGTATGTCGCGTGACCATAACCCAAGCCCGGTATAATCTCATTCATGCTCTGATACTAACTTGTAACACCCTGAAAATCGGGGGTAGTGTATAAACTCAACTCCCGAGTTCCAAACCATCACTTATGCAATAAAAATGATTATGATTCAATGTTGTCTAAGTTAAAGCATTCACATGAGTAAAAGTATACCAAAACTGCAATTCATACTTCAGATCCAGTGATAAAAGCAAGCAAAAGACTAAAGAATATATATATCACTGTATGGAAAACAAAGTAGGTCTCGACTGTCTCCAAAGTATGAATACATCACTAAGTCTCATATACATGAAAATAAACAGAAATCAAATGTCAAAATAGTCCACTGAGTAGTCCCGCCAATCCAGGCCACCTAAGCAAAGCCGTCGTGGTATTGCATATATGAGAACTCGTCCTGGTCCTCATCATAGTCCGGCTCTGCCTCCTGAATCGTCGCCTCACCTGCATCGAAGATAGGGTCTGGTGGGTGTTTCAAACACCATCCCGTAACGTGGGAGTGAGTAGCTAACTCAGTGGAATAATAGAGCAAGGATTAGCATGTTCTCAAATCAATCATGCGATAATAGTAAAGAAGTAAATCAAACAATCCTAATACTGTTGTTAATGCAATATGACATGACATGATGGATGCCCTCACCGACGATCTCCCTCATACGGCACCATCTTACGCCCGGGGCATGCTTTCATCCCACAGTGCTCCACATCTTCCAGGCACATGCAATGTGATGGTGATATGATTGCCGAGTTATTATTAGTCCTTTTCATACAGCAACATTGGGAAACTAAGGTACTTCCCTTATATCAATCCCAACACAGATCCTATCTAGGGTCGTCACTCCTAGTAATCTCATACGATGTATATTTTGTAGGTCGCTGCAAGGGCTGCCAGGCCTGTTGCTCGCACTCGTTGAACCGCTCCCCCATCACCTTATCAATACAGGCCTACTGTACTCTCACTGCTAAGGAGGGGTCATCGCCTCCTGTAGACTCAGAATACGCACGCGGTCACTACAAAGGACTCGTCGCCTGATCAGTGTAGGCCGACAACAAGAATATAGTGTCCCATACCACTGTAATCTGTTCACGAGTTATAGGTGCTCACTGGTCACTATGTGGAGGTTTGTGGCCCCACCGTAGGCCGACAGCTCGACCACGGTGTCCCATACCACCATGCCCTGCTCATGAGTCTTTATGGATCAAGGTACCATGGTTGACAGGGTTTACAATGGTAAGTTCAGTACCCCATGTTCAAGCAGTTATGACTCATACAAGGTGAACATACAAAGGCCAGTCGGGTTACTTGACGGGCTCGACTAGCACGAGCGCATCTCAAGTCAAATGATATGAAGTGCGTAACACACTTCGTGTGGCCTAACCACTGCCGCCAACTCCAAAACACTGCTCGCGTTCATCGACGCGTCATTCGTGGCAAAGATCAGCCACCCCGAATTTACTCAGTTGCCGACTGCCTCGACTAGGTATAGTCCCAAACAATTATAAATCCACATCAGCAATCATGTAAGAGTATTGGAAATGAAATACAACAATGTGAGCATGTTAACACATGTTACAATATACAACTTAAGTGAATCATCTAACACATGCCTTTCATACATATAATGAAATTATGCATATAGCCAACATGTAGGAAATCATTTACATCAGCATATCTTTTGAGAATTCAATCTCAAACTAATTCATAACACCATTTAATCCAATACATACTAATACAAACATTTATACAAACACTTAAACTACATACTTAAGTCTACATATAGTATGTCGACTCAAAGTGCGCATTTAGGTGAATCTCTTTACCAAACTAATTATGCACGTATTCCTAATATCCTAATGCGACAAGAAGCCATGTCAATCACATCAGCAAATTATGGATGAAAACAGTATTCCCTACAAATGACTAAAATGCCCTAAATCTCATATTCTTCGTCTGCTTATGAAACAGAAACGGACGGCATGTTGTACATGTCAAACGTCGTTGCCGTCGATAATCTACTATTAAACGACATTGAAAGGGTTGGAAACAGTCAATCAAAGCGTCTAAAATCTGCACCTTTTCTCCTAGAAGCGTATCAATTCGAACGGAGCGTATACGCTTCGTCTACGGCGAATAGGCAACCTAATACATAAGATCCATAAGCTAACATGCTAAGGAAATGAGGAAACAATAAATCAGTAAGTATTTAGGGTATTTTCTTACCTAGAATCGCGGTGAAATCACCGGAAAAGTGATTGAGGCGCGTTGCTTAAGCACGTGCAACACGTGGCACAAGCAGCAGGAAATTCTCTTCCACTCTCTCTCACAATCTCTCACCTTTTCTCTCACACCAGCTAGGGTTTCTAGCAAATTCGGATGGCTGAGAGACGTGAGGGTTTAAGCCCCTTTTATAACCTAAAACTTGCCTGAAACATGCTTAGGAATAATGTTTACTTGATACCTAACCAAATCGGGGCTGTTTCGGTCCAAAAAGGCATTTCTGGTGGTCTCTTGGCAGAACGCGATCGAACTTAAGTTCATGCACGTCGGATGTCACTCTCATCCCATTTTTAGACCAGTAGTGTTTGTAGATCGCCCGTGGTGGTCCAGTTTGAGTTCAGCGGTCACCGCATGTAGATCAGGTCTGCAAGTCTCATGATATGAAATAGAAATTTTTCCTAATCCAAGGGTGTAATTTGGCTGAATTCTGACGGTCAGAACGCTTAATACTGACGCGTCAATTCGTGTGCCAGATTTGAATTTCAAATTCCAAATCTAACCCTATTCTCACTCTCTTCACTCCACGCTCAATGAAATAGCCTCTTAACGTCGGTTTGACTTGATTTTCGAAATAATTGTCAGGTCCAGCTAGGCAGTTATAACGGTCTAAGGTTGTAAGTATCGGACTTTCGACGCATGGTCTAGATCCAATATAAAGTTTCAAAGAGGTCCAGAGAACAAAGCGATTTAGAGTTTGATCCGAGGTTTTAGAGTATTATAGCGTCATTGGTTCTACTTGCTTTGGGTCTTGTAGAACGTATTTAAAGTGATCAGGGACTATTTCCCAGCTACTCTAGCATTGCGGTAGCTAACTTACACTTATTTTCTAAAGGAATTAATCCTACGCGATTTCTGGTCGAGTTGGTACTCGAGCCCAAGTACGGATTTTTCCAGGGCGTTACAGAGAATGAGTTTCTACGCCTCAGGCAGGGAGGCATGTCAGTTATGGAGTACGAGCATCGATTTACAGAGTTGGGCAAATATGTCCCTACGATACTGGTAGATGAGTTGATGCGGATACGACGTTTCTTTGAGGGTTTGCGACCTAATATTCGGTCGAAGATGTGTTGTGTCAGCATACCCTCTTAGGCTGAGCTGATACACATGTCCATGCGGATAGAGCAGGATGTAGATCGACTGACACGTTCTCACGGCCCTATGGTTGCTAGGCCACGACCCGATACCCAGAGCAGGCCATTCCTCGGCAAGAGGCCTTGCATCAACTCTCCTCCCAGGGCCACAGCCCCAGTACTTCTGATGAGGTGCCCAGGTGTGACCTGTACTTACTGTGGGAGACTGGGTCACACTGCAGAGAGCTGCTTTACTCGGATGAGAGATAGCGGGTTTTCACCACCGCAGAAGATTGACCGTCCTCGCCCACAGGCACTATCCGCTCCACCATTACGGTCGGCTCCTGCGCATCCTTCTTTCAGACCTCCCGTACCTCAGTTCCGGTTGCCTCAACGGCCCATGGTACCGCGACTGAACCATCCACAGAAGGCTCGGGTGCATGGGCTCATAGCTGAGGCATCCGAGGTATCAGACGGTAGTCCTATGACTTTCGAAGTTACGGCACAAATTGCAGGTATTTCCATTTTCCTACTGGTGGACACTGGGTCCACTACTTCCCTCATTTCATGCACAACAGTCAAGAGACTGGGATTGGCTACAGCCCCAGCGAAGGGGATGACTCTCATTATGACTACAGGAGATTTTTTCGACATTACTAGAGTCTGTGAGAGTTGTGTGATAGACTTGGGTAGCAGGACAGTGACTGTTGACCTGTTGGTTGTCTCCCTATTCCACTACGACGTCATACTTGGTATGGATTGACTCACTGAGATGCGAGCCGAAATTGACTGCGAGACTAGGTTAGTGACAGCCTATGGACCTGAGGGCACAACTTTCACCTTTCTGGTTCAGGTCAATCATCCTTCTCGACTGATTTGTTGCACTGCTCTGTTGGATTATGATGATGATCCGGGGATGAGAGACATCCCTGTAGTGCGAGATTTTGATGATGTATTCAAGTTGATCCCAGGGCTACCTCCTCGGCGTGAGGTCGACTTTACTATCGAACTGACGCCTGGTGTGACACTCATTTCACTACCGACGTATCGTATGCCTCCATGTGAGATGGAGGAACTGAGGAGACAGATTGATGAGCTGCTAGAGAAGGGTTTCATACGCCCTAGCGTGTCTCCCTAGGGAGCGCCCATATTGTTTGTAAAGAAGAAGAATGGTACTCTGCGATTGTGTATTGATTATCGCAAGCTGAATCAGGTGACGATAAAGAACAAGTATCCCTTGCCCAGGATAGATAACTTTCTTGATTAGTTGAGAGGAGCACAGTACTTCTCGAAGATTGATCTTTAGTCAAGGTATCACCAGGTGCGCGTCAGGGATGAGGACGTGCAGAAGACGGCTTTCAGGACTAGTTTCGGCCATTATGAGTTCCTCGTGATGTCGTTCAGTCTTACGAATGCACCAGCCGTGTTCATGGACCTAATGAACAGGGTACTTCGGCCATTCCTCTATCGATTCGTCATCGTATTCATTGATGACATCTTGATATACTCCAGGAGTCGAGAGGAGCATGAGGAGCACTTGCGCTCAATCCTGGATGCTCTTAGACGGCATCAACTGTTTGCTCAGTTCGAGAAGTGTGACTTCTAGAAGGAAGAAGTCAAGTTCCTAGGACACGTGGTGTCTAAGGAAGGCATAGCGGTGGACCTTGCCAAGGTAGCCGCAGTTCAGGGCTGGGAGCAGCCTGGTTCAGTCACTGAGGTAAGGAGTTTTCTGAGATTGGCAGGCTACTATCGACGCTTCATTCGAGATTTCTCGAAGATCGCTCGACCTCTATCTCAATTGAAACGAAAGGATTTGAAGTTCGTCTGGAATCAAAAGGCGGAGGAAGCTTTTCAGGAGCTGAAGGACAGGCTGACGTCCTCCCCTGTGCTAGTATTGCCAAAGTAAGGGGTTAAGTACACGATATACACCGACGCGTCTAGCGTTGGTCTGAGTTGTGTCCTTATGTAGAAGGACAGGGTGATTTTATATGCCTTGAGATAATTAAGAAAACACGAGGAGAATTACCCTACACATGACCTTGAGTTGGTAGCTGTCATTTTCTCATTGAAGCTCTAGTGACATTACCTCTACGGAGAGGAGTTCGAGTTCTTTTGCGACCACAAGAGCCTCAAATACATATTCACGCAGTGAGACCTAAATATGAGGCAGCGGCAATGGATGGAGACTTTAAAAGACTTTAAGTTCAAAGTTTCCTACCATCCTGGCAAGGCGAACCTTGTGGCTGACGCGTTGAGCCGTAAGAAGGTGATAGAGTTTGCGGCTCCACTGATGGTAGCCGAGTGGGACATGGTTGAGTTTTTGCGAGACTTTGAGCAAAAACTCACTGTGGAGGAGCCATTTGAGGTTATCGCACACGTTCAGGTGCGACCTCTTATCGATGAAAGGGTCATCGCGGCGCAGAAGGACGACGAGCGTCTGACTGAGCTTCGAGAGTAGGCCAGTGATGATGTAGACACCGAGTGGTGAGTTGGAACGGATGGGGGCTTACGTTATCGTGACCGCCTATGCATCCTAGATGTTCCTAAATTGAGATGAGAGTTTCTCGAGGCTGCGCACAGTTCTAGACTTGCGATGCATCCGGGTAGCACAAAGATGTATCGTGACGTGAGGAGGACCTATTAGTGGGATGACATGAAGACCTACATCGTAGATTTCGTGTCCCGTTGTCTCACTTGCCAGTAAGTGAAGGCAGAGCATCGTCGACCTCCTAGTCTCCTTCAGCCTATACCTATAGCTGAGTGAAAGTGGGACTTTATTTCTATGGATTTTATTTCGGGGCTGCCGAAGACAAGGAAGGGACATGATTCTATTTGGGTGATCGTCGACCGTTTGACGAAGTCGGCGCACTTCCTACCGATCAGAGTTACGAACTCTGCAGATGAGTTGGCTAGACTATACATCAGGGAGATAATGCGTCTGCATGGAGTTTCCTTAGAGATCGTGTCGGACAGAGACACGCGCTTCACTTCTATTTTCTGGACTCGCATCCAGGAAGCTATGGGAGTGAAGTTGAAGTTCATACTTCTTTCCACCCACAAACGGACGGACAGACAGAGCGGGTGAACCAGATTCTAGAGGACATGCTACGGGCTTGTGTGTTGGACTTCAAAGATAGTTGGGATGATTGTCTTCCATATGCGGAGTTCGAGTACAACAACAGTTTTCAAGCCAGTATCGGTATGACACCATATGAGGCCTTGTATGGGCATCCTTGCCGAGCACCGCATTGCTGGACAGAGGTCAGTGAGCGCAGATTGATTGGCCCAGAGATAGTGCAGGCGACCTCAGAGAAGATTGACATCATCAGACGCTGACTTCTTACAGCACAGAGCAGACAGAAGAGTTATGCCGATACGAGATGGCGCCCGCTAGAGTTCGCAGTTAGGGATCACGTATTTTTGAGAGTTTCCCCTATGAAGGGAGTTCTTCAGTTTGGGAAGAAGGAGAAACTAGCACCGCGATTTATTGGTCCATTCTTGATTCTTGACCGTGTGGGTGCAGTGGCATATCGTCTGGCTTTGCTTATGCCTCTCGTGAGCATACACAATGTATTTCATATTTCTATGTTAAAGAAGTACGTTCCTGATCCTTCTCATATCATCAGATGGGAGCAGGTGCAGTTAGGTGAAGATGTTACATATATACTGCGACCGGCGCGTATATTAGACAGGAAGGAGCAGGTATTGTGTAGCAAGGTCATCCCCCTTGTGAAGGTGTTATGGATGCATCACACTAAAGAAGAGGCTACATGGGAGACAGAAGCCAAAATCTGAAAGAACTACCCACAACTTCTCGAGGAGTACGAAAAGGTACAAATTTCGAGGATGAAATTTATTGTTTAAGGGGGTAGATTGTAACGGCTCGAAAAAATCATTACAAAGAGCCGAGTACCACCTCAGGCAGAAATCACTTAGGATTAATTCCTTTAGAAATTAAGTGTAAGTTAACTAGTGCTATGTTAGATTAGCTGTGAAACTACCACAGATCTCTTTAAATATGTTCTGCAAGACCCAAAACTTGTGGAATTGTTAACGCTATAACATCCTGAAACCTAGGATCAAACTCTAAACCCAATTGCTCTCAGGAACCCTTTAAAACTTTGTATTGGATCTAGGCCGCGCGTCGAAAGTCCAATATCTACAATCTTAGACCATTATGACCGCTTAGTTGGACTTGACAATCGTTTCGAAAATCAAGCCCAACTGATGTCCTGACACAATTTTATTGAGTCCAGAGCACCTGACACTATTTAATTGAGTCCGGAGCAAGGAGTGTGAGAAACAGTAGAATTCTTTATAAATTAAATGTGATTTAAATAAATCTGGCACTTGATGCTTGCGGGTTAATTATAAGCATTCAAACCGTCAAAATCTCGCCCAAATACACCCTCGGATCAGGGAACATTTCCCACTCATGTCAGTGTACTTGGAATCCCTGATCGAGTCTTAGTGACCGCTGAACTGAAATTGGTCCGCCACGTGCGATCTGGGAACCCTATAGAACTAAAAAGTTAATGTGATTAGGATCCAACATCCATGAGCTTAAGTCCGACCGCATTCAGTCAGGGGACCTCCAGAAATGTTCTTTTGGATCGAAAAAGACCCGATTTGGCTGTAATCCAAGTATACCTTGGTTTAAAGTCTAAATAGGTGAGTTTCTAATCTATTTAAGGACCTTAAACCCTCTCACATCCCTCCCATACGAATTTGCAAGAAACCCTAGGAAAGAGAAGAGAGAAAAGAGAGAGATTGTGCCGAAGTTGTGAGGGTGCCGAAGTTGTGAGGGAAAGTTCCTGTCACTCGATCCTCTACTACACGTGCTTAGCCATCGTGTTCTAATCACTCTTCCGGTGGTTCTGACTTCATTCTAGGGAAGAAAACCCTAACCTTAGCCTGTTTTAGGAATTCCATCAATACAAGAAGCGAAGTAACTGACTTATCTTGTGATATAGGTCGTCTTATTGACGTTGAAGAAGCGTAGAGTTTCTATTCGATTCGTTATGCTTCTACGGCGTAAGGTGAGGATTTTAGATGCTTAGGTTAATTGTTTTCAAAGCTTTCAACGTCGTTTGATAGTAGATTATCGACAAGGATGTTGTTTGACATGTAGAACATGCTGTCTGTTTTCCATTTCGATTACGTACGGAGAATATAAGATTTAAGGTATTTTAGGTATTTGTAGGAAATACTGTATACGTCTGTATTTTGCTGATATGATTGCCATGAGTATTTGTCGTGTTAATATACAAGTTAGGCGTGTATGATCTGTTTGGCGAAGAGATTCGCCCTAATGCACACTTTGGGTAGACATATGCTATGTAGACAAATGTGTGTAGACTAAGTGTTTGTATAAGAGTTTGTATTAGTAAGTATTGAGTGAATGGTGTTGTAGATTAGTTTTGAGACTGGATTCTCAATTAATATGAAGATGTACATGATTTCCTCCATGTTGTTACATTGAATTGATTTCCTTATATATATGAAATGCTTGTGTTTGGTTGATTTTCTTATGTTGTATGTTATAACATGTTGTTAACATTCTTGGATTATTTGTGCTTCATTTCTGTCACTCTCATATGATTATTGAATTAGATTATAAGTGCTTGGGGCTATACGTTAGTCCAGGCAGTCGGTAACAGATTCGAAATCGTGGTTGGATTCTATTCGCCACGAAGGACGCGTCGACGAACCCGAGTCGTGCTTTGTTTGACGGCAGTGATTAGGCCACACGAGGTATTTTATGCACTTCATGTCATTTATCTTGAGGTGCGCTAGTACTAGTCGAGCTCGTCAAGTAACCCGACTGACCATTGTATGTTCACCTTGTATTGGTCATAACTGCTTGAACCTAGGGTACTGAACTTACCAGTGATAACCCTGATAACCATGGTACCTTGATCCATTAAGACTCATGAGTCAGGCATGGTGGTATGGGACACCGTGGTCGAGCTGTCGGCCTACTCTGGGGCCACAAACCTCCTCGTAGTGACCAGTGAGCACCTTAGACTCATGAGCCGATTGTGGTGGTATGGGACACTACATTCGAGCTGTCGGCCTACTCTGATTGGTGACGAGCCCTTTGTAGTGACCTCGAGCGTATTTTGAGTATACGTGAGGTGACGACTCTTCCGTAGCAACAAGAATACAACTAGTCCTGTATTGATAATGTGATGGGGGAATGGTGCAACGAGTACGAGCAACAGCCCTTGCAGCGACCTAGAAATATATCATTATATGAGACTACTAGGAGTGACAACCCTAGACAGGATCTGTGTTGGGAATGATATAAGGGAAGTACCTTAGTTTCCCAATCCTGCTGTTTAAAAGGACTAATAACAACTCGGTAATCATATCCATATCGCACTGCATGTGCCTGGAAGATGTGGAGCACTGAGGGAAGAAAGCATGCCGCGGACGTAAGATGGTGTTGCATGAGGGAGTATGTCGGTGAGGGTATGTATCATTACTACATCTCATACTTGCATTAATAACAGTATCTAGGAATGTCTGATTGTTTGCTTTACTATTATCGCGTGATTGATTTGATAACATGATAATCTTTGCTCTATGATTCTACTGAGTTGATCACTCACTCCCACGTTATGGGATGGTGTTTGCAACACCTACCAGACTCTGTCTTAGATGCAGGTTGTGAGGTGATTCAAGAGCTGAAGCCGGACTACTACGAGGACCAGGATGAGTTCTCGTACATGCAGTTTTCCAACGGCTTCGCATAGGTGGCCTAGATTAGCGGGATTTTGTTAGTTGGACTATCATATGACATTTGATTTTCCTTTGTTATATGTATTTGTGACTCAGAGTTATATTCATACTTTGGAGACAGATCGAGATTGTTTTGTTTTACATATAGTGATATACATATCTTCCAGTCTTCCTCTTGCATTTTATCACTGAATCTGGAGTATGAATTGCAGTTTTTGTATAATCTCACTCATGTTAATGCACTAACTCAGAAAACATTTAATCATAATATTTTTGTTGCATAAGTGATGGTCTGGAACTCAGGAGTTGGGTTTCTACACGACCCCCGATTTTCAGGGCGTTACAGCTTGTGTAAGAACTTTTGACTTTAGGGGTTGTTTGGGGATGGGTGTGAGGTGATGGTGCACTTGTCCCTTGATGGGATTAATTGATTGATTGATGTGACATTTGGTAGAGATTCTTTTGGGTTTCATAACATGCAGTGTTTTCCTCGAACTGAATGCGGGCCCACATCTCCTGGCCTAGGTATCGCCTTGGCGCATGAGATACGACATCGGAATTGCAGTGACGACGCAGTCACTAGGGTATAAGTCTTGTGTTGAAGCGACTCGAGTTGACAAGACTCGACTTATGATCACGTGCAAAACGTCAAATAAAGGTTGAAGGTTGCCGGAATTCGACCGCGGAAGCCTACGAAACAGTATAGTCTAAGATATGGGTCTAACATCAAGTCCATCTAGGCGGTCATAATCGTATAGTTTCACGGTCATCGGACTTTCAATGTGTGGTCTAGGTCTGATATGGAGTTTCAGGGTGTTCCCAAGAGCAACTAGGTTTAGAGATGGATCCTAGATTTTAGGGTAAGATAGAGTTAACTGTTCTACTCATTTTGGGTCTTACAGATCATATTTAAAGTGCGTCGTGCTAATTACCCAGGTAATCTAGTTTAGCACTAGTTAATTCTTGTTTAATTTATAAAGGATTTGGTCTTTAGTGTTTTCTGCCTGAGATAGTACTCGGGTCTCTGTACGGATTTTTTCGAGACGTTACAATCTACCCCCCTTAAAGTAAAATTTCATCCTCAAAATTAGTACCTTTTCATACTCCTCGAGAATCTGAGGGTAGTTCTTTCTGACCTTGGCTTCCATCTCCCAAGTAGCCTCTTCCTCCGTGTAATGTGTCCACAGTACTTCACAAGCGGAGTCACTTTACAACGCAACACCTGCTCCTTCCTATTTAGGATGTGTGTTGGATGCAGTACATATGTCGCATCCTCACTCAACTTTACCTGCTCCCATTTGATAATGTGGGAAGGATCAGGAACATATTTCTTCAATATAAATACATGAAATACGTTGTGCGCGCGTACGAGTGGTGTGGGAAAAGCAAGACGGTATGTTACCGCTCTCACTCAATCCAGTATCTTGAATGGGCCAATAAATCTTAACGTGAGTTTCCCCTTCTTACCAAACCGAAGGACTCCCTTCATAGGAGAAACTCGAAGGAATACATGGTCCTTAACGTCAAACTCTAGCGGTCGTTGCCTCGTATCGGCGTAGCTCTTCTGTCTACTCTGTGCTACCAGAAGTCGACGCCTGATAATGTCGATCTTCTCTTAAGTCGCCTAAACTAACTCTGGGCCAATCAGACTCTTCTCACCAACCTCTGCCCAGCAATACGGTACTCAACAAGGGTACCCATATAAGGCCCCATAGGGAGCCATGCTAATACTCTCCTGAAAGTTGTTATTGTACGAAAACTCGGCATAAGGAAGACAGTCATCCCAACTGTCCTTGAAATCAAGTACACAAGCTCGCAACATGTCCTCCAACATCTGGTTTACCCGTTTTGTTTACCCGTCAATCTGTGGGTGGAACGCAGTACTAAACTTCAATTTCACACTCATAGCTTCTTGAATACGAGTCCAAAAGATAGATGTGAATCACGTGTCTCGATCCGACACGATCTCTAAGGGAACTCTACGCAGACGTACAATCTCCTTGATATACAACCTGGCCAACTTGTCTGCAAAGTTTGAAACCCTGATAGGGAGGAAATGAGTCAATTTCATCAACTAGTATACGATCACCCAAATGGAATCATGACCCTTCCTCATCTTCGGTAGCCCAGAGATGAAATCAATAGAGATGAAGTCCCACTTCCATTCAGTAATGGGCATGGGCTGAAGCAGTCCAGGAGGTCGGCGTTGTTTGACCTTGACCTGCTGGCACATGAGACAGTTTGATACATACTCTGCTATGTGGGCCTTCAAGTTGTCCCACCAGCACAACCTTTTCATGCCGTGATACATCTTCGTACTGCCAGGATGCATTTCCATCCTTGAATTGTGAGCAGCCTCGAGAACTTCCTTCCTCAAGTCAAGACGGTTCAGGACGCATAGGCAGCCACGATAACATAAACCCCCATTCGTGCTAACTCTCCACTCAGAGTCCTCATCTGCACTAACCTTCTCTCTCATCTTCGCCAATAGCTCATCGTCTGCCTGAGCCACGATAATCCTCTTATCAATGAGGGGTTATACCAGAATATGTGGGATGCCCTGATACGGCTCGTCTATCGTGATTTTTTGCTCAAAGTTTCGCACAAGATCTACCATGTCCCACTCCGTTATCATCAGCAGAGCCACAAACTCTATGGTCTTCTTACGGCTCAATGCGTCTGCCATAAGTTTGGCCTTGCCAGGATGGTAGGAGACCTCGAACTTGAAGTCCTTAAAGGTTTCTATCCATCGGTGTTACCTCAAATTCAAGTCTCTCTAGGTGAATATATAGCGAAGGCTCTTGTGATCGTAAAAGATCTTAAGCTCCTCTCCGTAGAGGTAATGTCTCTAGAGCTTCAGTGTAAAGATGACGGCTATTAACTCTAGGTCGTGAGTAAGATAATTTTCCTCGTGTTTCCTCAACTGCCTCAAGGCGTAGGCAATCACCCTGTCCTTCTGCATAAGGACACAACCTAAACCGACACGAGACGCGTTGGTGTATATAATATACTTGACCCCTTGCTCTGACAATACTAACATAGGGGCGGACGTCAACCTGTCCTTCATCTCCTTAAAAGCTACTTCCACCTTCTCAAAATAGGAAAACTTCAAATCCTTCCGTGTTAACTGAGACAGCGGTCTGGCAATCTTGGAGAAATTCCTAATAAATCGATGATAGTACCCAACCAGATCAAGGAAGCTCCTCACCTCAGTAACTGAACAGGGCTACTCCTAGTCCTGAACTGTGGCTACCTTAGCAAGGTCCATAGCTATCCCTTCCTTAGACACCACATGTCCTAGGAACTTGACTTCTTCCTTCTTGAAGTCACACTTCTTATATTACGCAAACAACTGGTTCTTCTTGAGAGTATCAAAGACCGCGCTCAGGTGCTCCTCGTGATCTTCCCGACTCATGGAGTATATCAGGATGTTATCTATAAATACGATGACGAATCAGAAAAGAAACATTGTCACGCCCCAAACTCGGAAACCGGGCTCACAAAATTCCCGATCGCCGAATCCGGCGCCGACAGCCTCCGTAGAACCCCATTCTCGGCTCCTAGCTCCCATTCGCCAGGTTCCGATCCTGGGATGCTACGAGGAGGATTTTAAATGTCAGTTTGATTCGTAATAAGCATAACCAAAGGCATAACCCACAAACAACAACCAAGCACTCCATTACATTTCCACTATGATCAAAAATTTTTACAAGTACAATGAGCATAAAGGGAAATACAATGGCAAATAACGAAAACTCCAAAATGATCAGCAACGTGCTCCTGCCTCAGCGCTGCTGCAGCCCAACGTCACCTGCACGCAACGGTCGTGCATAAGCTTACAGAAAGCTTAGAGGGTGGTGAAAGTGTGTGCGCAAGGTAGTAATATGAATGTAATGTCAGAGTAATGCGGAATATGCAGATGGAACCAAAATGTCATGAGCCGTACCAAGGCTATGCAATGCAAGACATGAAGGGTATCGGCCATCCCAAGGCCATGCAATGTACAATGCAACTCAAGCATACAGATACTCATCAATGTCCACACGTCAATACAGCTCAAAGTATGGAATATCACCGGGGTCTAGTACACTCTAAACCAGATTGCCGCCACATCGCGCGCAATAAGGTAAGTGGAAGAGACCTCACTATCCGTCTGCCAATATCGGGCGCGACTCGTCGATAGCGGACCCATTCCTCGAGCTGGTCAAACTCAGCCTAGCATTGCCCCCTACACTCGGGCGGGTAAGGCCGCACCCCCTTCCAACCGACCACGACACAGTGGAGAGTACAACCAACTGGTATTCGGCACTCAGTACTCATCTACCCACTCGGTCTAGACGTTGGAGCAACCTCTTGGTACCATAAGGGTTTAGGGACTTTCACCCAGGGATATCTATAGTACCCCATGTAGAACAAGATTTCCGGTATCCAATCCTGCCAACCACGATGCGTCTGTGGAGGCTACGGCCCTGATGTCGCTAGGGCGTACAACAACCATATCACACAAATGCGGAATGCATGAATCACGCTATCCAGTCATGCAACCAATCCTGCGCATACCGTGCGCTCATGTAGGGCAACACCGCCTAACCGGGAGCCCATAATCAACCTGCCCGAAGGCATATGCCATGATCAGTCAATCCTCATATCAAGCATGCATATGATGCGTATGATCATGGGTCATGAAACTATACTAAACATGTTATAATAAAATGCATTATCTTACAATGCAGATGAGCTTGAACGGCCTAAATACGATAAACATGGTCCAGTAATGGGCCCTAAGGAGAGTCGTAATGTGGACATCCAACCAACATTACAGTCGCAATGTGGACGTCAAACCAGCATTGCTTCCCAGGCACAATCTTCTTAAAACACCGCTATATAATCGGTATTGGGTTTACACATTGCAATGGACCTTATGTTCCTCCCACTGGGCCTTACATATATATCAAATGGGCCATAGCTTATGGGCTCTTATTCATCAGATGGGCCACAGAAATGGACCAAACCAATGGGCCTTAAGTGCATTGCAATGGGTTAAACCCGTGGGCCTTGGATTGCACCAATTGGACCTAGTCATATGAGTCTAATATGTATCACATGGGCCACACCAATTGGGTCTGATGTGCATTGCAATGGGTTAAACCCGTGGGTCTTGGATTACATCAAAGGAGCTTAGTCTCATGGGTCTTATATATGACCAATGGGCCACACCAATTGAGTCCCACATGTGGGTCAAGTGGGCCTCAACCCATAGGCCTATCATGAACAAATGGGCCTAAACCCCTAGGCCTTACATATATCAAATAGGCCTAGCCCATGAGTCTCAAGCAAGTCCAATGGGCCTAATCCCATGGGTCTCCCCTTTTACTTTTAATTTTATATATATATATTTTTATCAATGGGTTTAATCCCACGGGCCTTTCAGTATACCAATTGGGTCCACTTCCATGGGCTTTAAGAATGCAACATTGGGTCCAATTTTATGGCCTTGGATCACATCAAAAGGGCCTATTCTTAGGCCTTGAATGAATCCAATGGGCCTAGCCCATAAGCATTCCACAAACCAAATGGGCCCAGCCCATAGGCCTTCCATGAACCAAATGGACTTAGCCCATAGGCCTTTGCTATATAAAAGGGATGGATGGCCTGGATGCTTCACATGCGTCAAGGGTGGGGTCCACATGAGGGCCTGTCATAGCGTATATGATACGTTATATAATATACATAACTACATAATATATATATATATATATATATACACATGTTGCACACGCACACGCTGCACATATGCTACACATGCACACACGCTGTACACACACTATACTCACATGCAACACACGCACACACGCAGCGATTGGGCCCCACCGTCACGCTGACGGTGGGTATAAAACCCATGCCTCACTGTGGGTCCCATGTGGGGCCCACTAAAAATGTTTATTGTGCCATCCAGACCGTTCATATGGTCACACAGTAACGGGAGAAAGGGAAAAACAAGTTTCTGCTTGATCAAAAACTTCTGTGGGCCCCTAAGTAAGTTTCAATGGTAGAGGTCCAATTTACTCTTTCTTTTGGTGTGGGCCACACAAGTGATAGATGGAGCTGATTTTCGGAGGGGGCCCACCTCAGGAGTGAACCCACCTTATGAACAGATTGGATGATAAAACAACATTACAGTGGGGCCCACGAGTAGGGCCGTGGGTGGCCAGCGGCCGCCCGCCCGCCCGCTGCGTGCAGCCCTCCTGCTGCTGACGCAAGCCAGAGGCTATGCCTCTTTCAAAATTTGGGAAAAACCCATTTTCCTGGGGTTTTTCACGTGTGGGGCCCACTAAAATGAAATCCGTCCCAGCCATTACGTTCAGTGGCTCGACGCCGTCCAAAAGAGTCCAGAGTTCGAATTTTTTTGACGCTAGAAAACGAATAAAATGAGAAAATGGATCCTTGAATGGTCAAGGTGTATTATTTGATGCTATGGCCCACCAGGTCTTCCAATCAATCCCAAACTTCTACCCAACGGTTAAAACTCTATAAGTAAGAGGGTAGACGGCTTGGATCGAGAATAGACATCAAGGTGGAGCCTAAATGAGTGAGCCACCAAGAGTCTCACCTTTTTTTTTTTTTTTTTTTAAACATGGACGTCCAGCGTCCTAGACGCTGGACAGTAGCCCTTTTTTTTTTTTTTTGCACATGGTGGTGGGCCCTGATGAAGTGGGCCACCACATGATGGGCAGCATGGGAATGACGTGTAAGGTGGGCCCCACTTGGATAAAATAAATATATCAAGATGGGATCTATTCAAGTGGGTCACACCCTCCTATTGCAATAAAATACAATAAAATAAAATAAAATAAAATAAAATAAAAGAGGGAGAGAGAGAGAGACATGGAGAGTGGGACACGGCTTGTGATGGAGGGACCCCGTCATTATGGGCCCTCCCTTGCAATGAATCATACAATAAATGGGTCCTTTTGATCATGGGACCATCAAATTATAACTCAACGGTGGAGATCCATTCTCCACCGTTATGGACGGTCTAGATGACCTTTTTGAAATGAAATAACCATCATGATGGGGTCCATGGAGAATGGCCCCATCATGGAACGATCATGATGATCCAAGTGGTCCATCGGCCACATTTAAAGGTCCCAAGTGAGATCCACACCATGGATCGGTGGGCCTCACTTGGTCCACCATAAGATTAAGAAAATCTATCCTATAGAAGCACCCACCGTCCGATCTTCTCGCTCCTAGGGGTTCCTTGGCACCTTGGCTTCAACTTCAACGGTTAGGATGAAGAATGGAGGGTTGAGATGGGAGATTTTGGGGTAGGAAGGTGGGCCACTTGGAGCTTAGGAACTTGGAGAAATTCTATACGTGGGAGCCCCTTGCAAATTTTTGTTGCTTGGTTTTTTTTTTTGGAATGAGAAAGAGAGAGAGAGAGAGTGATGTAAAGGGAGAGAGAGAGTGATGGATGGATGGGTGAGTGATGGTGGTGTAAGAGAAATTTGACTTTTGTGGCTTTTTGTGTAAGAAAGGTATGGGTTGAGAAGACTTTGTTGGCTTTTGTGTAAGAGAGGTATGGGATGTGGAGACTTTTGTGGTTGCTTGGGAAAAGGGATGGAAGTGATGTGTACTTGACCTTTGATGGGTTGATGGGTGATTGATTGATGGGATTGATGTGATTGATGTGACACATCGTTGAGATTCCCTTGGTTTTCGCAACGCGCGACGTTTTCTCGCACCGAACGTTGGCCCATATCTCTTGATCCGGGTATCGCCTCGGCGAGCGAGTCGCGGTATCGGAACCGCGGCGACGGTGCGGTCGCTATGGTATTGGTCTCGGGTTGAGTCGACTCGGGTTGTCGGTACATGAATCCAGGTCGCGCGTCGATATCCGTTAAGGGTCGAAAGTTGCCGGAATTCGACCGGTAAGACCGCGGAAGTGTACGGAAAGGTACGGACCAAGATACGGGTCTTACAGCTCTCCCCTCCTTATAAAAATTTCGTCCTCGAAATTTACACAAGCGTCGCAACTAAGCATAACTCGCGAGGAATAAGAAACATAACGTCGTCATATAGAATCAGGGACAGCGTACAAAATACAATACATGATCATCAACCATCAAAGAGATGAGGATATCGCTCTCGAATCTCAGCCTCACGCTCCCAAGAAGCCTCCTCTACAGAATGGTGACCCCACTGCACCTTCACCAACGGAATGACCTTGGTTCTGAGGACCTGCTCCTTCCGATCAAGGATACGGACTGGCTGCTCAATGTAAGAAGCGTCCTCACGAACCTCCAACGGCTGCCAATCAATAACGGGAACTATGTCTGACCCACACTTCCTCAACATGGAGACGTGAAACACGTTGTGGACGCCAGACAACTGTGATGGTAAGGCAAGCCGATAGGCCACGGCGCCGACGCGCCCAGTGATCTCAAAAGGTCCTATGAATCTCGGGGCAAGCTTGCCCTTCGCTCCAAATCGAACTACGCCCTTCATGGGCGAGACCTTGAGATACACATGGTCCCCTACATCAAACTCCAAGGGACGACGCCGACGATCAGCAGAACTCTTCTGTCGGCTCTGAGCTGTGCGCATCCTCTGCCTGATGATGTCGATAGCGTCTGAAGTCTCCTGCACCAGCTCGGGACCTAGGAGACGGCGCCCTCCAACCTCGGTCCAACAACTCGGTGATCTACATGGTCTGCCATATAGTGCCTCAAAAGGAGCCATGCCGATGGTCGCCTGATAGCTGTTATTGTACGCAAACTCAGCCAATCGCAGATGGTCATCCCAGCTACCCCCGAAGTCAATCGCGCAGGCCCGAAGCATGTCCTCAAGTATCTGATTGACCCTCTCGGTCTGGCCATCGGTCTGCGGATGGTACGCGGTGCTGAGCTGCAAATCAGTCCCCATCGCACGCTGGAAGCTCCCCCAAAACTGAGACGTGAACCTCGAGTCTCGGTCAGAAACGATCGAGACTGGAACACCATGCAGTCTCACAATCTCCTCAATAAACAATCTCGCAAGCCGGTCCATAGACCAAGTCGCACGCATCGCAAGGAAATGTGCCGACTTCGTCAGACGATCCACAACAACCCAAATGGAGTCATGACCGCGCTGAGTCCTCGGCAAACCCATGATGAAATCAGTCGACACGTGCTCCCACTTCCACATCGGGATGCTCAACGGCTGCAATAACCCAGGAGGTCTCTGATGATCGGCCTTGACACGCTGGCACGTGTCACACTCGGCCACAAAACTGGCGATCTGGCGCTTCATCCCCGCCCAAAAATACTGTCGCCTCATGTCACGGTACATCTTCGTCGAGCCCGGGTGGATAGAAAATCGCGATCGATGTGCCTCGGTCATAAGATCTCTGCGTAACTCTGGGATATCCGGGACACATAATCGGCCTCTGAAGCGAAGTCCACCGTCTGTACCGATCTGCCAATCTGCCTGACCCTCAGATGCAGCCTCAGCCATATAACTCTGCAACGACTCATCAGCCTGCTGAGCCTCGATCACCCTAGCGACAAGAGAGGGTTGAATCGACAAGCTCGATAACTGTACAATGGAAGACTGCAGGCCGAACTCAAAGTCATATGCAGCAATATCCTCAAGCATCCGCCACTCCTGAATCATCATGTGCGCCACTAGGCCTCGTGGCTGACGGCTGAGGGCATCTGCCACCACGTTCGCCTTGCCCGGGTGGTACTGAAGGTCGAAATCATAGTCCTTCAGGAGCTCCATCCAGCGCCTCTGTCTCATATTCAACTCAGACTGCGAGAAGAGGTACTTCAAGCTCTTGTGATCAGAGAAGAGCTCGAACCTAATCCCGTAAAGGTAGTGCCTCCACACCTTCAGTGCGAAGACAACGGCAGCCAGCTCCAGATCATGTGTAGGGTAGTTCAGCTCATGGACCTTGAGCTGACGAGACGCGAAGGCCACTGGTCTCCCGTGCTGCATCAGGACAGCACCTAAACCGATGTGTGAGGCATCAGTGAATACAATGAAGCCGTCACTCCCAGATGGAAGAGTGAGGACAGGAGCGGACGTCAGACGGTCCTTCAACTCCGTAAATGCTCGCTCGCAGGCGTCACTCCAAATAAACTCTGCGCCCTTCCGAGTCAACCTGGTCAGCGGGGCTGCAATACGAGAGAAACCCTCAATGAAACGCCGGTAGTAGCCCGCCAAACCAAGGAAACTACGGATCTCTGTCGCAGTAGTGGGCTGGCCACACTGACGCACTGCCTCGACCTTCGAGGGGTCCACTGCGACGCCCTCCCTCGTCACCACGTGACCGAGGAACTTCACCTCCTCCTGCCAGAACTCGCACTTCTCCAGCTTCGCATACAGCTGGTGTGCACGGAGGGTCTGTAAAGTGATCTCCAAGTGCTGCTCATGCTCCTCACGGGTCCTCGAATAGATCAGAATGTCGTCGATGAAGACTACAACAAACTGATCCAGATATGGGCGGAATACCTCGTTCATCAGCTGCATGAAGACCGCTGGTGCATTGGTCAGTCCAAAGGACATGACCTGAAACTCAAAATGACCGTAACGCGTCCTGAATGCCGTCTTCGGAATGTCCTCATCTCGGACCCGAATCTGATGATAACCGGAACGCAGGTCAATCTTCGAAAAGAACTGTGCACCCTGCAGCTGGTCGAACAAATCATCAATCCTAGGGAGCGGGTACTTGTTCTTGATCGTGACTTTGTTGAGCTCGCGATAGTCAACGCAGAGCCTCAACGAGCCATCCTTCTTCTTCACGAAGAGTACCGGCGCTCCCCACGGAGAACTGCTCGGACGGATAAAGCCCAGCTCACGCAACTCGTCCAACTGCTTCTGCAGTTCCCGTAACTCCAACGGTGCCATACGATACGGGGCCTTCGAAATAGGCGCGGTACCGGGCACGAGATCGATCTGGAACTCGGTGAGTCGACGAGGCGGTAATCCCGGAATCTCCTGGAACACATCGGGAAAATCGCAAACTATCGGCAAATGGTCGATGCCAACGGCGACATGCTCCTCTATGGCGCACGACATCAAACAAGACAACTGCTCTCCTCTGGCCTCTGCAACGAACTGGAACTGAGGCACGCCGGGTATACAAAATGTGACGGTCCTCGCGGCGCAGTCCAAAATGGCATAATACTCAGCGAGCCAATCCATGCCCAAGATAACGTCGAACTCGGACATCGGCAAAACAAACAAATCAGCAGGCAGGAAGGTATCCCCAACTAGAACGGGGCATGACGAGCAAAATCGTCCTAACGCTGCAGTCCTCCCCAAGGGAGTAGATACTGACAGGCTCTCACCAGCAGACTCCAACGGTAAGCCAGCCGATCGACAAAAGCTCTCGGCCACAAAGGAATGCGATGCACCAGAATCAAACAATACACGTGCAATGCATGCAGAAACTGGCAGTATACCCTCAACGACTCCCCCAGATGACTGCGGATCCTGCTGAGCCGCATAAAATCTAGCCTGAGCTGGCTGGGGAGGTGCCTGTCCCCTCTGAACGTGCTGCTGCTGCTGCTGAGGTCGCTGAGGCGGTCGAAACTGCTGCCTCTGCTGCTGCGGCCTCTGAGGCTGATGCTGATGCTGATGCTGCTGCTGAGGTGGCCTCGGTGGTAGAGGCTGCTGTCGCTGCTGCTGTGGGGGTCTCTGCTGCTGCGGTGGAGGTCTCTGCTGCTGTGGACCTCTCTGCTGCTGCTGGGGACTGGGACACTCCCATGAACGGTGTCCCGTCGCACCGCACCTGAAGCAAGTGCCGGTGAACTGCCTCTGAGGTGGTGGTGGAGGTGCTGATGGTGCGGATGGTGTACGGAAAGCTGGGCGACCAGTGCGTCTCTGCTGCTGTGGTCGACCCTGCTGGGAATGACTGGAAGAAGCCTGCCTCTTCCGGTCTCCCCTCTGACCACGATCAGACTGAGAACCGGCCCACTCAGTCTCATATATCTGAGCCTTCCGCACCACTGCCTGGAAGGTAGGAAGCTCATGCCCAATGACACGACCTCGAAGGCCGTAACGTAAGCCGTGCTCGAAACGGCGGGCCTTCCGCCCCTCATCATCAACCATGTACGGCGCAAATCTCGATAGTGCCATGAAACGGGCCGCGTACTGTGCCACGGTCATGTCTCCCTGCACCAGAGTCTCGAACTCTAAGGCTCGCTGACGACGGATGTGGTCAGGAAAGTACTGCTCCTCGAATCGCTCCACAAAGTCCTCCCATGTCCAGACATAGTCAGGTCCGGCGACACGGGCGACAGAGGTCCACCAATGCTCGGCCTCACCGTGGAAGAGAAATACTGCTAACCGGACGCGCTGCTCGGTCGTGCACAACATGGTATCGAATATCTTCTCCACATCGGAGCGCCATCTCTCGGCTGCACTCGGATCCGGCTCGCCCTGGAAACGAGGGGGATCATGCCGTCTAAACTCACGAAGTACGGCGCTCGCGCGCTCCTGCTCCGCCTGAGCTGGTGAAACAGCTGGGCGTCTACCCTGTCCCTGTAGTGCAGCTGTCACAGCCTGCAACATCTGCTGTAACTGAGAGGCACTCACAGTCACAGTCGGCTCCTCATCAGCCTCGGGTGGAGGAATGTCATCCTCATGGGAGGAATCAGGGATCTCTGAGGGTGGGATGGGAGACGCAGGTGGTAGAGCTGGAGTCTCTGATGGTGAAGTAGAATCCTCAGGTGGTGGCGCGGGAGTCGATCGAGTAACAGGCGCCATACCCTACAGGAAAGAGCGAAAGCGCCTATCAACTTCAAAACTCTCGAATGTACGCACGTTAACGGTCTGAATCAGAAGGTCGTGAAGTTATCCGAACTTCAGAACTTAGTCATTCTTCACTCATAGTAAACATGTAATGTTGTTCTCGGTTATTCCCAAGTTATGCTCTGATACCAACTTCTGTCACGCCCCAAACTCGGAAACCGGGCTCACAAAATTCCCGATCGCCGAATCCGGCGCCGACAGCCTCCGTAGAACCCCATTCTCGGCTCCTAGCTCCCATTCGCCAGGTTCCGATCCTGGGATGCTACGAGGAGGATTTTAAATGTCAGTTTGATTCGTAATAAGCATAACCAAAGGCATAACCCACAAACAACAACCAAGCACTCCATTACATTTCCACTATGATCAAAAATTTTTACAAGTACAATGAGCATAAAGGGAAATACAATGGCAAATAACGAAAACTCCAAAATGATCAGCAACGTGCTCCTGCCTCAGCGCTGCTGCAGCCCAACGTCACCTGCACGCAACGGTCGTGCATAAGCTTACAGAAAGCTTAGAGGGTGGTGAAAGTGTGTGCGCAAGGTAGTAATATGAATGTAATGTCAGAGTAATGCGGAATATGCAGATGGAACCAAAATGTCATGAGCCGTACCAAGGCTATGCAATGCAAGACATGAAGGGTATCGGCCATCCCAAGGCCATGCAATGTACAATGCAACTCAAGCATACAGATACTCATCAATGTCCACACGTCAATACAGCTCAAAGTATGGAATATCACCGGGGTCTAGTACACTCTAAACCAGATTGCCGCCACATCGCGCGCAATAAGGTAAGTGGAAGAGACCTCACTATCCGTCTGCCAATATCGGGCGCGACTCGTCGATAGCGGACCCATTCCTCGAGCTGGTCAAACTCAGCCTAGCATTGCCCCCTACACTCGGGCGGGTAAGGCCGCACCCCCTTCCAACCGACCACGACACAGTGGAGAGTACAACCAACTGGTATTCGGCACTCAGTACTCATCTACCCACTCGGTCTAGACGTTGGAGCAACCTCTTGGTACCATAAGGGTTTAGGGACTTTCACCCAGGGATATCTATAGTACCCCATGTAGAACAAGATTTCCGGTATCCAATCCTGCCAACCACGATACGTCTGTGGAGGCTACGGCCCTGATGTCGCTAGGGCGTACAACAACCATATCACACAAATGCGGAATGCATGAATCACGCTATCCAGTCATGCAACCAATCCTGCGCATACCGTGCGCTCATGTAGGGCAACACCGCCTAACCGGGAGCCCATAATCAACCTGCCCGAAGGCATATGCCATGATCAGTCAATCCTCATATCAAGCATGCATATGATGCGTATGATCATGGGTCATGAAACTATACTAAACATGTTATAATAAAATGCATTATCTTACAATGCAGATGAGCTTGAACGGCCTAAATACGATAAACATGGTCCAGTAATGGGCCCTAAGGAGAGTCGTAATGTGGACATCCAACCAACATTACAGTCGCAATGTGGACGTCAAACCAGCATTGCTTCCCAGGCACAATCTTCTTAAAACACCGCTATATAATCGGTATTGGGTTTACACATTGCAATGGACCTTATGTTCCTCCCACTGGGCCTTACATATATATCAAATGGGCCATAGCTTATGGGCTCTTATTCATCAGATGGGCCACAGAAATGGACCAAACCAATGGGCCTTAAGTGCATTGCAATGGGTTAAACCCGTGGGCCTTGGATTGCACCAATTGGACCTAGTCATATGAGTCTAATATGTATCACATGGGCCACACCAATTGGGTCTGATGTGCATTGCAATGGGTTAAACCCGTGGGTCTTGGATTACATCAAAGGAGCTTAGTCTCATGGGTCTTATATATGACCAATGGGCCACACCAATTGAGTCCCACATGTGGGTCAAGTGGGCCTCAACCCATAGGCCTATCATGAACAAATGGGCCTAAACCCCTAGGCCTTACATATATCAAATAGGCCTAGCCCATGAGTCTCAAGCAAGTCCAATGGGCCTAATCCCATGGGTCTCCCCTTTTACTTTTAATTTTATATATATATATTTTTATCAATGGGTTTAATCCCACGGGCCTTTCAGTATACCAATTGGGTCCACTTCCATGGGCTTTAAGAATGCAACATTGGGTCCAATTTTATGGCCTTGGATCACATCAAAAGGGCCTATTCTTAGGCCTTGAATGAATCCAATGGGCCTAGCCCATAAGCATTCCACAAACCAAATGGGCCCAGCCCATAGGCCTTCCATGAACCAAATGGACTTAGCCCATAGGCCTTTGCTATATAAAAGGGATGGATGGCCTGGATGCTTCACATGCGTCAAGGGTGGGGTCCACATGAGGGCCTGTCATAGCGTATATGATACGTTATATAATATACATAACTACATAATATATATATATATATATATATACACATGTTGCACACGCACACGCTGCACATATGCTACACATGCACACACGCTGTACACACACTATACTCACATGCAACACACGCACACACGCAGCGATTGGGCCCCACCGTCACGCTGACGGTGGGTATAAAACCCATGCCTCACTGTGGGTCCCATGTGGGGCCCACTAAAAATGTTTATTGTGCCATCCAGACCGTTCATATGGTCACACAGTAACGGGAGAAAGGGAAAAACAAGTTTCTGCTTGATCAAAAACTTCTGTGGGCCCCTAAGTAAGTTTCAATGGTAGAGGTCCAATTTACTCTTTCTTTTGGTGTGGGCCACACAAGTGATAGATGGAGCTGATTTTCGGAGGGGGCCCACCTCAGGAGTGAACCCACCTTATGAACAGATTGGATGATAAAACAACATTACAGTGGGGCCCACGAGTAGGGCCGTGGGTGGCCAGCGGCCGCCCGCCCGCCCGCTGCGTGCAGCCCTCCTGCTGCTGACGCAAGCCAGAGGCTATGCCTCTTTCAAAATTTGGGAAAAACCCATTTTCCTGGGGTTTTTCACGTGTGGGGCCCACTAAAATGAAATCCGTCCCAGCCATTACGTTCAGTGGCTCGACGCCGTCCAAAAGAGTCCAGAGTTCGAATTTTTTTGACGCTAGAAAACGAATAAAATGAGAAAATGGATCCTTGAATGGTCAAGGTGTATTATTTGATGCTATGGCCCACCAGGTCTTCCAATCAATCCCAAACTTCTACCCAACGGTTAAAACTCTATAAGTAAGAGGGTAGACGGCTTGGATCGAGAATAGACATCAAGGTGGAGCCTAAATGAGTGAGCCACCAAGAGTCTCACCTTTTTTTTTTTTTTTTTTTAAACATGGACGTCCAGCGTCCTAGACGCTGGACAGTAGCCCTTTTTTTTTTTTTTTGCACATGGTGGTGGGCCCTGATGAAGTGGGCCACCACATGATGGGCAGCATGGGAATGACGTGTAAGGTGGGCCCCACTTGGATAAAATAAATATATCAAGATGGGATCTATTCAAGTGGGTCACACCCTCCTATTGCAATAAAATACAATAAAATAAAATAAAATAAAATAAAATAAAAGAGGGAGAGAGAGAGAGACATGGAGAGTGGGACACGGCTTGTGATGGAGGGACCCCGTCATTATGGGCCCTCCCTTGCAATGAATCATACAATAAATGGGTCCTTTTGATCATGGGACCATCAAATTATAACTCAACGGTGGAGATCCATTCTCCACCGTTATGGACGGTCTAGATGACCTTTTTGAAATGAAATAACCATCATGATGGGGTCCATGGAGAATGGCCCCATCATGGAACGATCATGATGATCCAAGTGGTCCATCGGCCACATTTAAAGGTCCCAAGTGAGATCCACACCATGGATCGGTGGGCCTCACTTGGTCCACCATAAGATTAAGAAAATCTATCCTATAGAAGCACCCACCGTCCGATCTTCTCGCTCCTAGGGGTTCCTTGGCACCTTGGCTTCAACTTCAACGGTTAGGATGAAGAATGGAGGGTTGAGATGGGAGATTTTGGGGTAGGAAGGTGGGCCACTTGGAGCTTAGGAACTTGGAGAAATTCTATACGTGGGAGCCCCTTGCAAATTTTTGTTGCTTGGTTTTTTTTTTTGGAATGAGAAAGAGAGAGAGAGAGAGTGATGTAAAGGGAGAGAGAGAGTGATGGATGGATGGGTGAGTGATGGTGGTGTAAGAGAAATTTGACTTTTGTGGCTTTTTGTGTAAGAAAGGTATGGGTTGAGAAGACTTTGTTGGCTTTTGTGTAAGAGAGGTATGGGATGTGGAGACTTTTGTGGTTGCTTGGGAAAAGGGATGGAAGTGATGTGTACTTGACCTTTGATGGGTTGATGGGTGATTGATTGATGGGATTGATGTGATTGATGTGACACATCGTTGAGATTCCCTTGGTTTTCGCAACGCGCGACGTTTTCTCGCACCGAACGTTGGCCCATATCTCTTGATCCGGGTATCGCCTCGGCGCGCGAGTCGCGGTATCGGAACCGCGGCGACGGTGCGGTCGCTATGGTATTGGTCTCGGGTTGAGTCGACTCGGGTTGTCGGTACATGAATCCAGGTCGCGCGTCGATATCCGTTAAGGGTCGAAAGTTGCCGGAATTCGACCGGTAAGACCGCGGAAGTGTACGGAAAGGTACGGACCAAGATACGGGTCTTACAAACATCCTAAACACCCTGTTCATCAATTCTATGAACACGGCTGGTGCATTCGTAAGGCCGAACGACATCATAAGGAACTCGTAATGTCCAAAAGTAGTCCTGAAGGTTGTCTTCTACACGTCCTCATCCCTTACATGCAACTCATGATACCTGAATGTAGATCGACCTTTGAAAAATATTACACTTCTTTCAACTGATCAAACAGGTCATCTATCCTGGCCAGAGGGTATCTGTTCTTCGCCATCACCTGATTCAGCTTGTGATAATCAGTACACAATCGCGGTGACCCGTCCTTCTTTACAAATTACACTGGTGCTTCCCAAGGAAACACCCTAGGTCGTATGAAACTGGCCTCTAACAGGCCATCGATCTGCTTCTTCAACTACTCCATCTCACATGGAGGCATGCGATAGGTTGGTAATAAAATAAGTGTCGCACCGGCGTAAGATCAATGGTAAAATCGATCTCACGCCACAGAGGCAACCCAAGAATCATCGCGAACACATCCTCAAAATCCTGAACTATAGGCGTGTCCACAAGCATCGGACTACCAATACCCTCCAATAGGGAAGCGTAACAACTCAACCGAGAAGGGTGACTGACCTGAATAGGAAAAGTAAAAACCGTGCCCTATGGTCCATGGGATATCACCACCGTAATCTCACAATTAATCTCTGCTCGCATCTCAGTGTGTCAGGCCATACCGAAAATAACATCGTAATGAAATAGGGGGACGACGATGAGGTAGACTAGTACTGTCCTGCTCCCTAAGTCTATTAAGTAACCCTCGTAAATCTTGTTAATGTAAGAAAAAGTCCCTGTGGCAATGAGGACCCTCACTCCCTTCATAGGAGCAGTGTCTAACCCCAGTCACTTAACTATCATGCATGATATCATAAATGTAGTGGACCTGGTGTCCACCAATAAGAAGAATGAAGTACCTTAGATTTGTGTCATGACCTCAAAAGCTGGCGGTGCCGTAACTGCTGTCTTAGATGCCTCAGCTGAAAGTGAGTGCATAAGAACCTGCTGTTGACGGTTAAGTTGTGGTGCCATAGGCCATTGAGGCAGCCTAAAGCGAGGTACAGGTGGCTGAAATGATGGATGAGTTGGTGCCGACCGGCGGTCGATCCTCTAAGGCGGTGAGAAGCCGCTGTCTCTCATCCGAGTAAAATAATTCACCTCTGTGTGGCCCGACCTCTTACAATTATTACACTACAAATCTACCCGTCTCAGCTGATTCAGTAGAGCCATAAACCTGGGTGGTGAATCTGCCCATGGCCTCTTACCGAGGAACGGCCTGCTTGGAAGATTGGGTCGCGGCTTGAGAGCCATAGGTGCTCGCATACGGGACTGCCTGTCCCCGTCTTGCTCAGCTCACATAGAAATACTCACTAGCTCAACATAGCTAGGTATGCTAGCGCAGCACATCTTCAAGCATATATTGGGTCGCAGGCCCTCAGAGAAATGCCACATATGCGTCGGCTCATGCACTAACACCAACGGAGCGTACCTTCCCAACTCTATTAACTTGTTCTCATATTTTGACACCGACATCCCTCCCTGTCGAAGGCGAAGGAACTCACTCTCTTTCTCATGTCGATAAGTGATGGGATAGTATTTCTCATGGAAGTGGGTCTCAAATGCCTCCCATGTCCACACATAACTAACAACGGTCGTACGAAGAACGTTGTCCCACCATAAGCTGGCCTCCTTCTCAAACATGAAGGTGACCAACTCCACCTGCTCTGCTGTAACACCCCAGATGTTTGTCAACCTGGGGTTAGACGTCCTTAGGCAATGGGTCAATCCTAACCCTTGATTAACTTCTCAAAACTCAATCCAAAAGTCTCAAATCCCTACTTCCTTCGAAAATCTCACCTTTTACTACTTTATCCTTCAAAATTTTCTAAGAGCTCTCACATTAGACACAAATCTTAAAGTTTAGGTGATGTTGATCAATACTTAAGCTAAAAAAGTACTATGAATAGTAAATAAAAAAATGAAAAGGGTTTTTAACCATTAACCTTTTGAAGTCTCACTAAATAAGTAGACTAATTGGATAGATCAGCTTCTCCTACCCCAAAATCATATATTGCATATCAAATAACTCATCCCAGGTTCTAAAATACACCCATTTCAAATATCAGACTGAGAAATCACCCCAAACAGGTCAGTGGTCGGCGATGCCATCGCCGGTTTGGCAATGCATCGCCGAACTCGTCCGTACAGCGAGTTTCTGCATCTTTTTTCTTACGCATTTCTTTGGACTTTGAAAAATAATATCTCCTTCGTTATAACTCCAATTTAGGTGATTCAAAAATCAGATTGAAGATAAATGAGTATAATTTTATATAAAAGTATGTGAAAAATATAATAAGATATTTAATATAGTTTAAAGTAGGTCATTGTGAGCAACTATCCGATAATCACTTGTTGAACAGTTGCTGCTTCTAGAATTTTTAAAATTTTTCTACAACTCGAAATCTTATGAAATTTGGTGGAGTTAGGGTAAACTTGATGATGAACCCTCAAAAAAATAATAAAAATTAGATGATACCTAGAAGTTCTAAAAATAGGGGATAGAATGGCTCTAGGACCGTATTCTGCCATAATTAGGGTAGAGTTTGGTTGAGTACCAAACTGAATACTCAGTAGAATTAACTTGGACCACTTTAAATACGTTATACAAGACCCAAAGCGAGTAGAACTAATGACTCTATAATACTCTATAACCCCGGATCAAACTCTGAGCAGGTTTGTTCTCTGGACCACTTTGAAACTTTGTATTGGATCTAGACCGCGCGTCGAAAGTCCGATACCTACTATCTTAGACCATTACGACCGCCTAGCTGGACTTGACAATCGTTTCAAAAATCAAGTCCAATCGACATTCACGGGCTATTTCATTGAGCCTGGACTGAAGAGAGTGAGAATAGGGCTAGATTTGAAATTTAAAATTTAAATCTGGCACACGACTCGACGCGTCAGTATTAAGCATTCTGACCGTCAGAATTCATCCAAATTACACCCTCGGATCAGGAAAAATTTCTATTTCATATCATGAGACTTGCAGCCCTGATCTACGTGTGGTGACCGCTGAACTGAAACTGGTCCGCCACGTGCGATCTGCGAACCTTGCCGGACTGAAAACTTGATGTATGCTAGATCCAGTAGGCATGAGCTTAAGTCCGATCGTGTTCGGCCAGGGGACCACCAGAAATGATCTTTTGGAGTGAAACAGCCCCGATTTGGTTACCCCTCAAGTGAACCTTGTTCCCGAGCCTATTTCGGGTAAGATTTAGCTTATAAAAGGGCTTGAAACCCTCACTCCTCTCTCCCATCCGAATTTGAGAAAAACCCTAGATTGGGAGACAGAAAAGGTGAGAGATTGTGAGAGAGTGTGGGAGGGCTTTTACTGCCACTTGCTGCTGCCGTTACACGTGCTTAAGCGACGCACTCCGATCACTTTCCCGATGATTCCAACGCACTTTGAGGTAAGGAAAACCCTAACCATTTGCTGATTTAGCATTCCGTCGATTCCATAAGCAATGCAGCTTATATAACTTGTGAATTAGGTCGCCTGATCGCAGTGGACGAAGCATATACGCTCTGTTCGAATTCACACGTCTATAAGAGACAAGGTGCGGATATTAGACGTTTTGATTGACTGTTTTCAACGCTTTCAATGTCGTTTAATAGTAGATTATCGACGGCAACGCCGTTTGACTTGTACAACATGCTGTCCATTTCCTGTTTCGTAAACGGACGAAGAATATGAGATTTAGGGCATTTTAGTCATTTGTAGGAAGTACTGTTTTCATCCATATTTTGCTGATGTGATTGACATGGCTTCTTGTCGCATTAGAATACTAGGAATGCGTACATAATTAGTTTGGCGAAGAGATTCGCCTAAATGCGCACTTTGGGTCGACATACTATATGTAGACTTAAGTGTGTGGTTAAAGTGTTTGTATAAATGCTTGTATTAGTATGTATTGAATTAAATGGTGTTATGAATTAGTTTGAGATTGATTTCTCAATTAATATGCTGGTGTAAATGGCTTCCTACATGTTAGCCATATGTATGATTTCATTATATGTATGAAATGCATATGCTTGATGTTTCACTTAAGTGGTATGTTATAACATGTGCTTGATGATTTCATTATGATTTAGTTTGAGATTGAATTCTCAATTAATTTGCTGATGGAAATGATTTCCTATAGGTTGGCAATATGCATAATTTCATTATATGTATGAAAGGCTTGCGTTGGATGATTTACTTAAGTTGTACGTTATAACATGTGTTAACATGCTCACATGGTTGTATTTCATTTCCATTACCCTTACACAACTGCTGATGTGGATTTATAATTGTTTGGGACTATGCCTAGTCCAGGCAGTCGGTAACCGAGCGAATTCGTGGTTAGCTTATCTTCACCACGAACGACACGCCGATGAACGCGAGTCGTGTTCGGGAGTTGGCGGCAGTGGTTAGGCCACGCGAAGTATTTTACGCACTTCATGTCGTTCGACTTGAGATGCGATCGTGCTAGTCGAGCCCATCAAGTAACCTGACTGGCCGATGTATGTTCACCCTGCATGAGTCAAAACTGCTTGAACCTAGGGTACTGAACTTACCATTGTAAACCCTGTTAACCATGGTACATTGATCCATAAAGACTCATGAGCCGGGCATGGTGGTATGGGACACCGTGGTCGAGCTGTCGGCCTACGCTGGGGCCATAAACCTCCCCGTAGTGACCAGTGAGCACCTAGACTCATGAGGAGATTATGGTGGTATGGGACACTATATTCTTATTGTCAGCCTACATTGATAAGGTGATGGGGGAGCGGAGCAACGAGTGCGAGCAACAGCCCTGACAGCCCTTTGTAGTGACCGCGAGCGTATTCTGAGTCTACGGGAGGCGACGACCCTTCAGTAGCAGTAGAGTACAGTAGGCCTGTATTGATAAGGTGATGGGAGACTGGAGCAACGAGTTCGTGCAACAGCCCTGACAGCCCTTGCAGCGACCTACAAAATATACCTCGTATGAGATTACTAGGAGTGACGACCCTAGACAGGATCTGTGTTGGGATTGATATAAGGGAAGTACCTTAGTTTCCCAATCCTGCTGTTTGAATGGACTAATAACAACTCGGAAATCATATCACTATACCATTGCATGTGCCTGGAAGATGTGGAGCACTTGAGGGTCGATTGCATGCCACGGTCGTAAGATGGTGCCGTATGAGGGAGATCGTCGGTGAGGGCATACATCACGTCATGTCATATTGCATTAACAACAGTATTAGGACTGTGTGAATTACTACTTTACTATTAGCGCATGATTGATTTGATAACATGCTAATCTCTGCTCTCTTATTCCACTGAGTTGATCACTCACTCCCACGTTACGGGATGGTGTTTTCGGACACCCACCAGTCCCTTTTTGTGATTGCAGATGATGGCGCGGCCCGTATGGCGGAGCTGGATTTAATGATGATGAGGAGGATCTCTCCTTTATGCGTGTTCTGATTGACGGGATTACAGGGAGGTTGAGTAAATGCCTTGGCACTTGTCATTTCATATTTTTAGTGCACTCATGTATATTCGTTTTGTCTACTTTTGGAGTATACATGTATGCATATAACCTGGTAACATATTCGCACTCTGGAGACATACAACAGTTTATATATGTTATACATACTATCACAGTCTTCCGCTTGCTAATTTTACTGTCTCTGGAGTAGGATATGCTATTCTGGCTTAATCTCACTCATGTTTAATACATTAACACAGACAACATTCAATCATACATATCTATGTTGCATAAATAACATTTTGAAACTCGGGAGTTAGGTTTTTACTCGACCCCCCGAGTTTTGTGATGTTACAGATGGTATCAGAGCATGATTTGGATTAAACTGGGCCTGCGTTATGGTCACGCGATGTACACTGTTACTTCCTTTGACTTAGGTGGGTGTGAGAAGGGTCTAGAAACACTCATAGGATCGCAGATTCGCCAATAGGCGAAGACTATTCATATCGATCGCGTGATCGAGTCCGTAATGCATCTAGGGTCGCGTAAAGCAACCCGAATAGCTCCTAGGTTGTAGGTAAGTGGGTTGAGACATTCTTTGAACGATTCTAAACCCGTAAATGTGAATCCTTGGGCTGTGGGATAACCACAACCCTTGCATTCAATCGCTAGGGCTTAAAAACCCCGTTTCACCTAAATTCTTCAAGATTCTTCCTCTCACCACTCCATTCTTCAATTATTTCTTATTCTTTTCATGTTAGGCATTGATCCTAGTGTGCAAATGACATAAAATCATACTTCGATAAAATTTTACAGTGAATAGTAAAATTTCATGAAAACTGGCCATTAGGCCATTCTACGTTTGTGATCTTTAGCAAATAATAGGCTAGATAGATGTATTAGCTCCTTCTACCCCAAAATCATATGCTGCATGATAGGGGTTTGTATTCAAAATTATAAATTAGCCCCGAAAGGCCCCGAATGTATCTTTGGACCCATATAGGGCAATCTAGAATGAACCAAGGTGGGGACCATACATTTTTG
Organism: Magnolia kwangsiensis; assembly: GCA_037074715.1. Taxonomy (NCBI): domain Eukaryota; kingdom Viridiplantae; phylum Streptophyta; class Magnoliopsida; order Magnoliales; family Magnoliaceae; genus Magnolia; species Magnolia kwangsiensis. The sequence goes on from CM073571.1 coordinate 147,997,929, forward strand.
GGGTCCCTGGACCATGGGAGACCAGACCCATGTGGTCCCACCGGCCACCGTGCAAGATGGCCGGCGATGCATCGCCGTTCGGTGGGGCCCACTTGAAGTAATTTTTGGGCGCACGCCCTATTTTGGGTGGTGTACCCCTCCCATGTATGGTCCGTCTGAAGAAAACCCCAAATATGGGTACTTCCTTCACAAACAGCCCCTTCCCTAGCCCCATTTTCATTTTCAACTGCCCTATCCCAAAAATCGTGATTTCAAATCACTCCCAAATCCTTCCTTGGCCAAAATCGACCACTCTCCATCACTCCATTACTGTTTGCAGCCCTCCCTCTTACAAATTTTATCGTTTGGAGCTCTTACGACCTCCAGAACGAGCTGAAATCGTGAGGAGCTCCATTCCACTTTTTCATTCTCTTTTCTTTCTGAAAATCCATCCTAGGGGAGCTTGAAGCATCCCTCTACAATGCCTAGATTTCGTTCTGTCCATTTGGATAACCATTTCTCTGCATTTCCTCCTCCTTCCATGGCTATTGTTAAGGCTGTTTCAGCCTTTTCCTCCCTTTCCATCGTCCTCTCTCATGTTCCTTTTATTTGATCCTCAGACTCGCGAAAACCTGCTTACTCATCCCATTTCTCCACGTTCTTCGCTCGTTTGATTGCCGTTTAAAATTTCTATGTTTTGTTATTGTTAGGTAGAAAATGTGTTTGTGTTAGTGGTTTGGGCTTAATATAGCCGAATTTTGTTGAATGGAGTGCATGCCGTTCGTTTGTTGTATGGTATTGTCCCTAGATTGGGAGTATTGTAACTCCCGAGATTCAGCTTACAAATTAGTTTTTATCCCACCCCACCCTCCAACCAAGCATGCCACTCCCAATCCCAACATGGGATTAGGAATGTAGTTTCGTTTCATACAATCGGCCCTTGGCGTTTGGACCTAGTGTTAGCACTCCTAGATTTAAAGGATCTGACGATATGGGAAAGCCAATTTTATTTCGATAATCTTGACCCTAAGCGATAGAGCAATTCCCTGTATTAGTAATAGTATGGAACCATTTACCGTATAATCTTAGGCTTTGGATTATAGCTACTGATTTACAGACTAGCCTACTAGTTACCTTAAGTAGTGTAAAGCCTGAATATGCTAAGGAATTGTATGTTAGATTTGGTTGAAGTAGAACCTTATTCCTTCGATAGATCCCCTTCTTACTTATAGATTTCTGTTGTAACCCATCGAAAAGTGTTTTTAACTTAGAACCATTCACTCTCAGGGAAAATTTATAAATCCCTCAGATTGAACTTAGAATGAACTAGCACACCCCTTAGAATTGCCTTTCCCAAGGACTTATTGCATTCGGGAACGCAGAATAAAGGAAATGCATTTATCAGCAAAGTATTCGCGGTTTGAATTGACTTCTAAATCCTGGTAGTTGCCAATAAATCCAATGCTCTGATCAAGCAGAAATCGGCATCGTCTAGGATTAAGAACTGATATGGTAAATTTTCTGTTCTAGGCAGAAAGTCTATGTATCCGGCTCAGACCTACTACACAACCTTTCTTCTGTGATGACCCAACCACCTATAACCAAATGTGATCACATTGCCCTTGGGAAATGGCGAGGACTTAAAGCCAGTAAAGAATTCGACATCTTGCCACCAACTCATACCTGCCCCTGAACTCAACCACAATAGAGATTAGGCTCATCTCTATCGCCATAGATACCAATGCTATAGAATGCATCATTAGCAAAGGAAAACCACTGTGATGAGAGGTTGTTTCCCAATTCATGTCAAGGATAGGTCTTAAGTTGCACCTCGTTCTGATGTACGGGGCGAGACATAGAATCTTAAACCTTAAGTAGAACCAAGTTTTAAGGGGGGTAGAACGTATCGAGCCTAATCTTATTAGTATTAGCTAACGCAACCCTTAGACCAGAGTGGTGCAGCAGAAGCGTGGTTAGCCTCTTCCCCACTGGCCCAGGATCGAAACAGCTGAGTTAGGTTCTACATAAGGTTAGGTTATTAAATAGGATTTGAACCTTCCTTAGAAAAAGTACTCACTACCCTTAGCCAATTTCGAGGACAAAATTTTATTTTAAGGGGGGTAGATTGTAACACCTCGGATGTTTACCAACCTGGGGTTAGAAGTCCTTAGGCAATGGGTCAATCCTAACCCTTGATTAACTTCTCAAAACTCAATCCAAAAGTCTCAAATCCCTACTTCCTTCGAAAATCTCACCTTTTACTACTTTATCCTTCAAAATTTTCTAAGAGCTCTCACATTAGACACAAATCTTAAAGTTTAGGTGATGCTGATCAATACTTAAGCTAAAAAAGTACTATGAATAGTAAATAAATAAATAAAAAGGGTTTTTAACCATTAACCTTTTGAAGTCTCACCAAATAAGTAGACTAATTGGATAGATCAGCTTCTCCTATCCCAAAATCATATATTGCATATCAAATAACTCATCCCAGGTTTTAAAATATACCCATTTCAAATATCAGACTAAGAAATCACCCCAAACAGGTCAGTGGTCGATGATGCCATCGCCGGTTTGGCGAGGCATCGCCGAACTCGTCCGTACAGCGAGTTTCTGTACCTTTTTTTCCTGCGCGTTTCTTTAGACTTTGAAACATAATATCTCCTTCGTTATAACTCCAATTTAGGTGATTCAAAAATCAAATTGAAGCTAAATGAGTCTAGTTTTATATAAAAATATGTGAAAAATATAATAAAATATTTAATATAGTTTAAAGTAGGTCATTGTGAGCAACTATCCGATAATCACTTGTTGGACAGCTGCTGCTTCTAAAATTTTTAGAATTTTTCTACAACTCAAAATCTTATAAAATTTGGTGAAGTTAGGGTAAACTTGATGATGAACCCTCAGAAAAATAATAAAAATTATATGATACCTAGAACTTTTCAAAATGGGGGATCGAATGGCTCTAGGACCGTATTCTGCCATAATTAGGGTAGAGTTTGGTTGAGTACCAAACTGAATACTCAGTAGAATTAACTTGGACCACTTTAAATAGGTTCTACAAGACCCAAAGCGAGTAGAACTAATGACTCTATAATACTCTATAACCTCGGATCAAACTCTGAGCAGGTTTATTATCTAGACCACTTTGAAACTTTGTATTGGATCTAGATCGCGCGTCGAAAGTCTGATACCTACTATCTTAGACCATTACGATCGCCTAGCTGGACTTGACAACCGTTTCGAAAATCAAGTCCAACCGACATTCACGGGCTATTTCATTGAGCCTGGACTGAAGAGAGTGAGAATAGGGCTAGATTTGGAATTTAAAATTTAAATCTGACACACGACTCAACGCGTCAGTATTAAGCATTCTGACCGTCAGAATTCATCCAAATTACACCCTCGGATCAGGAAAAATTTCTATTTCATATCATGAGACTTGCAACCCTGATCTACGTGCGGTGACCGCTGAACTGAAACTGGTCCGCCACGTGCGATCTGCGAACCTTGCCGGACTGAAAACATGATGTATGCTAGATCCAGTAGGCATGAGCTTAAGTCTGATCGTGTTCGGCCAGGGGACCACCAGAAATGATCTTTTGGAGTGAAACAGCCCCGATTTGGTTACCCCTCAAGTGAACCTTGTTTCCTAGCCTATTTCGGGCAAGATTTAGCTTATAAAAGGGCTTGAAACCCTCACTCCTCTCTCCCATCAGAATTTGGGAAAAACCCTAGATTGGGAGAGAGAAAAGGTGAGAGATTGTGAGAGAGTGTGGGAGGGCTTTTACTGCCACTTGCTGCTGCCGTTACACATGCTTAAGCGACGCACTCTGATCACTTTTCTAGCGATTCCAACACACTTTGAGGTAAGGAAAACCCTAGCCATTTGCTGATTTAGCATTCCGTCGATTCCATAAGCAATGCAGCTTATATAACTTGTGAATTAGGTCGCCTGATCGCCGTGGACGAAGCGTATACGCTCCGTTCGAATTCACACGTCTATAAGAGACAAGGTGCGGATATTAGACGCTTTGATTGACTGTTTTCAACGCTTTCAATATCGTTTAATAGTAGATTATCGACGACAATGCCGTTTGACATGTACAACATGCTGTCCGTTTCCTGTTTCGTAAACGGATGAAGAATATGAGATTTAGGGCATTTTAGTCATTTGTAGGAAGTACTGTTTTCATCCATATTTTGCTGATGTGATTGACATGGCTTCTTGTTGCATTAGAATACTAGGAATGCATGCGTAATTAGTTTGGCAAAGAGATTCGCCTAAATGCGCACTTTGGGTCGACATACTATATGCAGACTTCAGTGTGTGGTTTAAGTGTTTGTATAAATGCTTGTATTAGTATGTATTGAATTAAATGGTGTTATGAATTAGTTTGAGACTGATTTCTCAATTAATATGCTGGTGTAAATGGCTTCCTACATGTTAGCCATATGTACGATTTCATTATATGTATGAAATGCATATGCTTGATGTTTCACTTAATTGGTATGTTATAACATGTGCTTGATGATTTCATTATGATTTAGTTTGAGATTGAATTCTCAATTAATTTGCTGATGGAAATGATTTCCTATAGGTTGGCGATATGCATAATTTCATTATATGTATGAAAGGCTTGCGTTGGATGATTTACTTAAGTTGTATGTTATAACATGTGTTTACATGCTCACATGGTTGTATTTCATTTTCATTACCCTTACACAACTGCTGATGTGGATTTATGATTGTTTGGGACAATGCCTAGTCCAGGCAGTCGGTAACCGAACGAATTCGTGGTTAGCTTATCTTCGCCACGAACGACGCGCCGATGAACGCGAGTCGTGTTCTAGAGTTGGCGGTAGTGGTTAGGCCACGCGAAGTGTTTTACGCACTTCATGTCGTTCGACTTGAGATGCGATCGTGCTAGTCGAGCCCGTCAAGTAACCCGACTGACCGATGTATGTTCACCCTGCATGAGTCATAACTGCTTGAACCTAGGGTACTGAACTTACCATTGTAAACCCTGTTAACCATGGTACCTTGATCCATAAAGACTCATGAGCCGGGCATGGTGGTATGGGACATCGTGGTGGAGCTGTCGGCCTACGCTGGGGCCACAAACCTCCCCGTAGTGACCAGTGAGCACCTAGACTCGTGAGCAGATTATGGTGGTATGAGACACTATATTCTTATTGTCAGCCTACATTGATAAGGTGATGGGGGAGCGGTGCAACGAGTGCGAGCAACAGCCCTGACAGCCCTTTGTAGTGACCGCGAGCGTATTCTAAGTCTACGGGAGGCGACGACCCTTCAATAGCAGTAGAGTACAGTAGGCCTGTATTGATAAGGTGATGGGAGAGTGGAGCAACGAGTGTGTGCAACAGCCCTGGCAGCCCTTGCACTAACCTACAAAATATACCTCGTATGTGATTACTAGGAGTGACGACCCTAGACAGGATCTGTGTTGGGATTGATATAAGGGAAGTACCTTAGTTTCCCAATCCTGCTGTTTGAATGGACTAATAACAACTCAGAAATCATATCACTATACCATTGCATGTGCCTGGAAGATGTGGAGCACTTGAGGGTCGATTGCATGCCGCGGTCGTAAGATGGTGCCGTATGAGGGAGATTGTCGGTGAGGGCATACATCACGTCATGTCATATTGCATTAACAACAGTATTAGGACTGTGTGAATTACTGCTTTACTATTAGCGCATGATTGATTTGATAACATGCTAATCTCTGCTCTCTTATTCCACTGAGTTGATCACTCACTCCCACGTTACGGGATAGTGTTTTCGGACACCCACCAGTCCCTTTTTGTGATTGCAGATGATGCCGCGGCCTGTGAGGCGGAGCTGGATTTGATGATGATGAGGAGGATCTCTCCTTTATGCGTGTTCTGATTGACGGGATTACAGGGAGGTTGAGTAAATGCCTTGGTACTTGTCATTTCATATTTTTAGTGCACTCATGTATATTCGTTTTGTCTACTTTTGGAGTATACATGTATGTATATAACCTGGTAACATATTCGCACTCTGGAGACATACAACAGTTTATATATGTTATACATACTATCACAGTCTTCCACTTGATAATTTAACTCTCTCTGGAGTAGGATATGCTATTTTGGCTTAATCTCACTCATGTTTAATACATTAACACAGACAACATTCAATCATACATATCTATGTTGCATAAATAACATTTTGGAACTCGGGAGTTAGGTTTTTACTCGACCCCCCAATTTTTAGGATGTTACATCTGCCTCAGTGCAGTGTAGCGGCTTTAGCATCTTACAGATGTGGTTAAGCTAATACTCAGCCTCCTCAGGTCTATGAGTACCCATAAAAGTGGGAGGCTGCAAGCACTGGAATCGCCCAAATGTGACGCTAGCACTCGGGTTCCCAGCAGGGTGCATAGGTGATGCAGGTGGAGTCACACCCATACCCTGGACAAAGACCCCTGCGACGGTAGCCAGGAACTGATGTTGTTACTGCTATTACTATATCTACTGCTACTGCATCAATAGCATCATCTGCTCTAACCTATCAATAGGGGGGACAGACTGGGGCAAGTATGGCGTTGAAGTAGAAGCACAATTCTGCTCTGGAACCGGTGGTGCAACAAGTGCAGGCCCATTGTGGGGCCAGTGGCCGGCTGAGAATCCGGCATAGTAGATTGAGTCGGGCCCGAACTAGCATCCATCTAGCTATCGCTTAGGGGAGGTGGCCCACTAGTCTGGTCGCCAAAAGTGAGACGTGTCGTACTCCATGCGGCCTTAGGTGGCATTCCCTATATACAACATAGGGTGCAACCCAGGTCAGATTTAACATACTCATAAACTCATTAACGCATCATTTATACACAGATTAAAGAAACTTTATGCATTTCATTTACCAAAACATCACAATAAATGGAATAAAGTTCTACATGAATTATGACAGGAACGCATGCGGCTATGCTAAGCTCAAACTACTAAACAGAAACACACTTTCTACCTATGACACTAATAGGCCCATCAACATTAAAACACAGACATCCTCAAATAACAATAAAATAAGCTACAGGGCGACGACATGGATAACTAGCCATCTGAGTCTGGTGATGGAGGAGGGGCACCCTTATCTTGTAAGCAGCACATGATAGTTTTTAAGGTGCGAGTCACCTTCTTAAACTTATGTTTCACGAGGGACCAGGTATCAATAATATCTTGTCGCAGGGCAGCCTGGCCCTCCTCAAGTCGAGCTAGGCAGGCTTCCCTAGTAGCCTGATCAGTGTCATGCTCCAATGTCGTAGGAGGGGAGCTCTCATCCGTGTCTTGAGCCTCCTCTTCTTCTTCTCATACCTCCTCTATCTCTTTCCTGCTTTCCTCCTCGCTTCCATACTCCTTACTAGCTGTCTCGTCCTCACTCTCATCAAGTCGGGCTTGCTGCTGCCGTGGCCTAATTTCTATCTGATTGAGAGTAGTTTCGTTGATGTAATGGATCGGCACCGGCATTTTCACCCCAAGTCTGTAGCCAAACTCAATGCAATCCTGCATATGAGTCGGCCGAATGGGAGTGAATCATACATTTTGGTAGAGCATGCAGTAAGAACTATTTGTTACAGAACATACGTAGGCATGCACAACTTCTCTCCTTGTCCCACTTGGTACAGAAAATCTACCATCAGGCACGTGCACTTACTACGATTGCTCCACCTGGGGTAGACGTTGAATGCAAAAATGTGGTGAAGCAGGCGAAAGTCGTCTGTTATATTAGATGCTAAGAGATTATTGTTTGGCTGCCAATGAACCAGTCGGCCACAAAGGAAATGCATGCGGCGATCCCCTTCACGTGCATTCTTCAGATTCTTCTCGCTTACATGGACCTCGCCGAGTGGCATTTTTATAAGTTGAGCTATCAACCCAACATCAATTGTGGCCTCCCAATCTCTACCCAATGGGATCTTGAACTGAAAGGGCTCCAGCATAGGCTCTCGAATGTGGGCGTAGAAGGCTCAGACAGTGCCCACATTTGCATGGTACTTACCTTCAAATATCAGACCCCACCTGCCCTCCACCACGCGGTCCATCAATAGATGCTCCCTAAAGAGTCTCTCATCCATGTGTGCTTCAAAAAGGACCCTGCGACCCTCGAATCTTCCATGAGACAACTCCGCCAGTAGAACCCTTTCAATGGGAGCCTAGGGATCGAGGTCTCGCTTTATCCTTTACTCCCGATCGACACTGGTACTTGCAATGGTGCCTCTTGGTCTCCTTGAGCGAGTGGGACATCTAAGCCAGGCTTCTTCTATGGGAGCTCTCTTCTTTTTTATGAGAGAAAGAATGGTGGAAATCGAGAATATGGCCGTAACAAGCTCGAATAAGGCCATGAAAAAGGGAAGAAAATAGGAAAATGGGATGGTTTATTGGGTTCCCACATATTTGAGACATAAAGTGGGGTTTGAATGCTCAAATGAAAAGAAATGAAGAAGGTAAACAGCTATGAGAGAGGCATTTGAAAGGGTGGTGTGAGTGGTGTACAAAAATGAAAGGAGAAGCACTTAGAGGGGTGATTTAAGTGAAGATCTTTGGGTTTTCTTGAGAAAAGGAGAGCTAGGAGGGGTGGGATATGAAGAGGGGCAGACATGGTGGTATTTTAAAACATCTCAACACAAAACAGTGGGCCTCACAATGCCCTAGGGGCATCGGCCGACACCGGCTAGGCCCGCCAGGTGACGAGGCCTAGCGAAACCGGCGAGGTCCTCGCCAACCTCTAAAATTTTTGGCGAGGGGTCGCCGGTGGGGCGAGGTCGTCCTACCCCCTGGGTTCTAAAAACATGTGGGTCCCATTTTGGGTCTTCCTGGAGATGCCCCGTTTGGCCCCCGACTCCCTTTTGAGTCGTTTCGGGTCATTTCGGATTCCTTGCTGATGTATATTTACATTTATCAATTATTAAAGGATGAGATGAGGTAAATCGTGGTCTAAACCCATCAATTGATGGTCTAGGGGTGTAACACCCTGAAAATCGGGGGTCGTGTATAAACTCAACTCTCGAGTTCCAGACCGTCACTTATGCAACAAAAATGATTATGATTCAATGTTGTCTGAGTTAAAGTATTCACATGAGTAAAAGTATACCAAAACTACAATTCATACTCCAGATTCAGTGATAAAAGCAAGCGAAAGACTAAAAGAATATATATATCACTGTATGGAAAACAAAGTAGATCTCGACTATCTCTACAGTATGAATACATCTATGAGTCTCATATACATGTAAATAAACAAAATCAAAATGTCAAAAGTAGTCCCACTGAGAAGTTCTATCAATCCAGGCCACCTAAGCAAAGCCGTCGTGGTACTGCATATATGAGAACTCGTCCTGGTCCTCATCATAGTCCGGCTCTGCCTCCTGGATCGCTGCCTTACCTGCATCTAAGACAGGGTCTGGTGGGTGTTGCAAACACCATCCCAAAACGTGGGAATGAATAGCTAACTCAGTGGAATAATAGAGCAAGGATTAGCATGTTCTCAAATCAATCATGCGATAATAATAAAGTAGTAAATCAAACAATCCTAATACTGTTGTTAATGCAATATGACATGACATGATGGATGCCCTGACTGACATTCTCCCTCATACGGCACCATCTTACGCCCGCGGCATGCTTGCGTACCGCTCAGTGCTCCACATCTTCCAAGAACATGCAATATAATGGTGATATGATTGCCGAGTTATTATTAGTCCATTCAAACAGCAAGATTGGGAAACTAAGGTACTTCCCTTGTATCAATCCCAACACAGATCCTGTCTAGGGTCGTCACTCCTAGTAATCTCATACGATATATATTTTGTAGGTCACCGCAAGGGCTGCCAGGGCTGTTGCTCGCACTCGTTGTACCGATCCCCCATCACCTTATCAATACAGGCCTACTGTCACTGCTACGGAAGGGTCGTCGCCCCCTGTAGACTCAAAATACGCTCGCGGTCACTACAAAGGACTCGTCGCCTGATCAGTGTAGGCCGACAGCAAGAATATAGTGTCCCATACCACCATAATCTACTCACGAGTCATAGGTGCTCACTGGTCACTACGGGGAGGTTTATGGCCCCAGCGTAGGCCGACAGCTCGACCACGGTGTCCCATACACCATGCCCGACTCATGAGTCTTTGTGGATCAAGGTACCATGGTTGACAGGGTTTATAATAGTAAGTTCAGTACCCTAGGTTCAAGCAGTTATGACTCATACAGGGTGAACATACAACGGCCAGTCGGGTTACTTGATGGGCTCGACTAGCATGATCGCATCTTAAGTTGAACGACATGAAGTGCGTAAAATACTTCGTGTGACCTAACCATTGCCGCCAACTCCAAAACACAGCTCGCGTTCATCGACGCGTCGTTCGTGGCAAAGATAGGCCAACCACGAACTTGCTCGGTTGTCGACTTCCTAGACTAGGTATAGTCCCAAACATATATGAATTCACATCAGCAATCATATGAGAGTATTGAAAATGAAATACAACAATGTGAGCATGTTAACACATGTTATCACATACAACTAAAGTAAATCTTCCAACGCATACATTCCATACATATAATGAAATCATGCATATAGCTAACATGTAGGAAATCATTTACATCAGCATATTAATTGAGAAATCAATCTCAAACTAATTCATAACACCATTTAATTCAATGCAAACTAATACAAGCATTTATACAAACACTTACACTACACACTTAAGTCTACATATAGTATGTCGACTCAAAGTGCGCATTTAGGCAAATCTCTTCGCCAAACTAATTATGCACGCATTCCTAATATTCTAATGTGACAAGAAGCCATGTCAATCACATCAGCAAATTATGGATGAAAACAGTATTTACTACAAATGACTAAAATGCCCTAAATCTCATATTCTTCGTCTATTTACGAAACAGGAAACGGACAGCATGTTGTACATGTCAAACGGCGTTGCCGTCGATAATATACTATTAAACGACATTGAAAGCGTTGGAAACAGTCAATCAAAGCGTCTAAAATCCGTACCTTTTTTGTCACGCCCCAAACTCGGAAACAGGGCTCACAAAATTCTCAATCGCCAAATTCGGCGCTGATAGCCTCCGTAAAACCCCATTCTCGGCTCCTACCTCCCATTCGCCAGGTTCCGATCCTGGAATGCTACGAGGAGGATTTTTAATGTCAGTTTGATTCGTAATAAGCATAACCAAAGGTATAACCCACAAACAATAACCAAGAACTCCATTACATTTTCACTATGATAAAAAACTTTACAAGTACAATGAGCAGAAAGGAAAATACAATGGTAAAGAATAAAAACTCTAAAATGATCAGCAACGTGCTCCTGCCTCAGCGCTACTGTGATCCAACGTCACCTTCACGCAACGGTCGTGCATAAGCTTACAGAAAGCTTAGAGGGTGGTGAAAGTGTGTGCGCAAGGTAGTAATATGAACATGCAATGTCGGAGTAATGCGGAATATGCAGATGGATCCATAATATTATGAGCCGTACCGAGGCTATGCGATGCAAGACATGAATGGTATCAGCCATCTAAAGGCCATGCTATGTGCAATTCAACTCAAGCTACAGGTCCTCATCTATGTTCACACATCAATATAGCTCAAATATAGAATATCACCGGGGTCTAGTACACTCTAAACCAGATTGCCGCCACATCGCACGCAATAAGGTAAGTGAAAAAGACCTCACTATCCGTCTGCCAATATCGGGCGCGACTTGTCGATAGCGGACCCATTCCTCGAGCTGGTCAAACTCAGCCTAGGATTGCCCCCTACACTCGGTCGGGTAAGGCCGCACCCCCTTCCAACCGACCACGACACAGTGGAGAGCATAGCCAACTGGTATTCGGCACTCAGCGCTCATCTACCCACTCGGTCTAGACGTTGGAGCAACCTCTTAGTACCATAAGGGTTTAGGGACTTTCACCCAGGGATATCAATAGCACCCCATGTAGAACAAGATTTTTGGTATCCAATCCTGCCAACCACGATGAGTCTGTGGAGGCTACGGTCCTGATGTTGTTAGGGCGTACAATACCCATGTCACACAAATGCGAAATGCATGATTCACGCTATCCAGTCATGCAACAAATCCTGCGCATATCGTGCGCTGATGTAGGGCAATACTGCCTAACCAGGAGCCCATAAACAACCTGCCCGAAGGCATATGCTATGATTAGTCAATCCTCATATCAAGCATGCATATGATGCGTATGATCATGAGTCATGAAACTACACTAAACATGTAAATGAGTGATGATCCATTCTTACAACGCAGATGGGCCTGGACGGCCTATACATGATAAGTACGGTCTAGCAATGGGCCCTAAGGAGAGTCGTAATGTGGACATCCAACCAGCATTACACTCGCAATGTGGACGTCAAACCAACATTGCTTCACAGGTACGATCTTCTTAGACACCGCTACATAATCGGTATTGGGACTACACATTGCAATGGACCTTAGGTTCCTCCCATTGGGCCTTACATATATATCAAATGGGCCATAGCTTATGGGCCTTTTTATTCATCAGATGGGCCACATAAATGGGCCACACCAATGGGTCTAATGTGCATTGCAATGGGTCAAAACCCGTGGGCCTTGTATTGCATCAAATGAGCTTAGTCTCATGAGTCTAATATGTGACAAATTGGCCACACTAATTGGGCCCCCACATGTACATCAAATGGGCCTCAACCCATAGGCCTTATATAAGTCAAATGGGCCTAAATCCCTAGGCCTTAAACAATTCAAATGGGCCTAACCCATGAGCTTGCATGCATATCAAAGTGGGCCTAAACCCCTAGGCCTTATATATATCAAATGGGCCTAACCCATATGCCTTATATAATCAAATGGGCATACTTTCATGGGCTTTAAAAATGCAACAATGGGTCCAATCCCATAGGCCTCATTATACACCAGATGGCCCCATTGCATGGGCCTAAGATCCACATTAAAGTTGGCCCCAATGGATACCCATAAATGGATCAACATGGGCCCTATACACATACTAAAGTGGGCCCACTTGAACTATAGATCTGGCTCATTTTTAGCCCAATCATAAAATGAAATAAAAAAAAGAAAATAAATGGATAGATTAGATGTAACACATGCATCATGGTGAGGGGGGGTCCACATGAGCTAGGGATTAGGTCATGCCTTAGCTCACAAAATGGATGGACGGTTAGGATACAACACATGTATCAGGTGGTACCACCGTCCATGCTTTGGATGGTGTGGGTTCATGTCCATCAAGGTGGGCCCCACTATCACAGTGTGTAAAGAACACGTACGCCAGGCTCCACAGATGACGTGGTGAGATTCACCGTCCACGGCCTGTGGACGGTGTGAATAAAACGTGTACATTACTATGGGTTCCACAGATGTGGCCCACCATGAAGCATAAATTCCATCTGAGCCGTTCATAAGGTCACTCGGACCTGGATGAAGGGAAAACATAAATTTCAGCTTGATCCAACACTTCTGTGGGCCCCAGAAAGATTTCAATGGTAGATGCTCAATCTCACTGTTTCATGTGGTGTGGGCCACCTGAGTTTTGGATCTGGCCAAAATCTGGAGGGGGCCCACCTGAGGAGGGGACCCACCAAATGAACAGTTTAAATGGCATATAAACATCAAGGTGGGGCCCACGGCTGGAGGCCGTGGGTCCCTTGCTAGACACTGCCCGCCCCCGGCTGACGCTGCACGCAGCAGCGTGCAGCGCCTGCACTTTGTCAGGGAGGGGGATATGGCCCTTTGCAAAAATTGAAAAATTCAATTTTTTTGAGGTTTTTCGCACGTGGGGCCCGATGCGCCAAAATCCGTCCCGTCCATTACGATCAGTGGCTCGAGGCCATCCCAATGAGTCCAGAGTTCGAATTTTTTTTGATGAAAGAAAATGAAATAAATTAAGAAAAAGGATCCTTAAAAGGTAGTGATGCATTCTTCGATGTCATGGCCCACCAGGTCTTCCAATCAGCTCCAAACTTCTACCCAATGAATAAAATACCGTAGGTAAGAGAGTGGATGGCTTGTATTGTGTAAATGCATCACGGTGGGGCCTAGGCAAGTGGACCACCCAAAAGTTCCTTTTTCTTCTTTTCCTTTTTCTCTTTTTCCTTTGAAACGTCCAGCATCCCAGACGCTGGACGGTCTTGGTCCCTTAAAATAAATGCAATGTGGTGGGCCCTGATGGAGTGGGCCACCATGGATGAGTGATATGGGTACAATGTATATGGTGGGCCCCACTTGAATACATCTTGAAAAAAAAATAATGTCAAGGTGGGATCCATTCAAGTGGGCCACACAATCATATAGCATAAAAATAAACTAAAATAAAATAAAATAAATAAAAGAGAGAGAGAGATAGAGAGTGGGACACGCCTTGTGATGGAGGGCTCCGCCACTATGAGCCCTCCCTTGAATGAAATCATACAATAAACGGATCCCTTTGAACATGGGATCATCAAAATGTAAATCAACGGTGAAGACCTATTCCCCACCGCATGGACGGTCTAGATGACCTTTCTAAATGAAATAAACATCATGATGGGGTCCATGGAGAATGGCCCCATCATGGAGTGATCATGATGATCCAAGTGGGCCATCGGCCACATTTTAGGGTCCCAAGTGAGATCCACACCATTGATCGGTGGGCCTTACTTGACATATCATAAAAATAAGAAAAACTAGAATGATCTAGCACCCACCGTCCGATCTTCTTGCTCCTAGGAGTTCCTTGGCACCTTAGCTTGGTTTTCAACGGTTAAGATGAGGAATGAAGGGTTGAGATGGGAGATGGTGGGGTAGGAAGGTGGGTGTAACATCCCGAAAATCGGGGGGTCGAGCAAAAACCCAACTCCCGAGTTCTAAAATGTTATTTATGCAACATAAATGTGTATGATTGAATGTTGTCTGTGTTAATGCATTAAACATGAGTAGGATTAATCCAAAACATCATATCATACTCTAGAGACCGTTAAATTAGCAAGCGGAAGACTGTTATAGTATGTATAACATATATAAACTATTGTATGTCTCCAGAGTGTGAATATGTTACCAGGTTATATACATACATGTATACTCCAAAAGTAAACGAAACGATATACATGAGTGTTCTAAAAATATAAAATGACAAGTGTTAAGGTATCTAATCAACCTCCCTGTAATCCCGTCAATCAGAACACGCATAAAGGAGGAATCCTCCTCATCATCATCGAGTCCAGCTCCGCCTCGCAGGCCGCGCCATCATCTGCAATCACAATAGGGACTGGTGGGTGTCCGGAAACACCATCCCGTAACGTGGGAGTGAGTGATCAACTCAGTGGGATAAGAGAGCAGAGATTAGTATGTTATTAACTCAATCATGCGATAATAGTAAAGCAGTAAATCAAACATTCCTAAAACTGTTGTTAATGCAATATGACATGACGTGATGTATGCCCTCACCGACGATCTCCCTCATACGGCACCATCTTACGACCGCGGTATGCCACACTCCCTAAAGTGCTCCACATCTTCCAGGCACATGCAATGTAATGGTGATATGATTTCTGAGTTGTTATTAGTCCATTCAAACAGCAGGATTGAAAAACTAAGGTACTTCCCTTGTATTAATCCCAACACAGATCCTGTCTAGGGTCGTCACTCCTAGTAATCTCATACGATGTGTATTTTGTAGGTCGCTGCAAGGGCTGTCAGGGCTGTTGCACGCACTCATTGCTCCGCTCCCCCATCACCTTATCAATATAGGCCTACTGTACTCTACTGCTACTGAAGGGTCGTCGCCTCCCGTAGACTCAGAATACGCTCGCGGTCACTACAAAGGACTCGTCGCCTGATCAGTGTAGGCCGACAGCAAGAATATAGTGTCCCATACCACCATAATCTGCTCACGAGACTAGGTGCTCACTGGTCACTACGGGGAGGTTTGTGGCCCCAGCGTAGGCCAACAGTTCGACCACGGTGTCTCATACCACCATGCCCGGCTCATGAGTCTTCGTGGATCAAGGTACCATGGTTAACAGGGTTTACAATGGTAAGTTCAGTACCCTAGGTTCAAGCAGTTATGACTCATGCAGGGTGAACATACAACGGCTAGTCGGGTTACTTGATGGGCTCGACTAGCGCGATCGCATCTCAAGTCGAATGACATGAAGTGCGTAAAACACTTCACGTGGCCTAACCACTGCCGCCAACTCCAGAACACGGCTCGCGTTCATCGACGCGTCGTTCATGGCGAAGATAAGCTAACCACGAATTCGCTCGGTTACCGACTGCCTGGACTAAGTATAGTCCCAAACATGTGGAATCATATCAGTAAAGCATGTGAAAGTATTGGAAATGAAATACAACCATATGAGCATGTTAACACATGTTGTAACATACAACTTAAGCAAATTACCTGATACATGCCTTTCATACATATAATGAAATTATACATATCGCCAACATATAGGAAATCATTTCCATCAGCAAATTAGTTGAGAATTCAATCTCGAACTAAATCATAATGACATCATCAAGCACATGTTATAACATACAGCTTAAGCGAATCGTCAAGCACATGCATTTCATTCATATCGTGAAATCATGCATATGGCTAACATGTAGGAAACCATTTACACGAACATATTAATTGAGAAATCAATCTCAAACTAATTCATAACACCATTTAATTCGATACATACTAATACAAGCATTTATACAAACACTTGCACTACACACTTAAGTCTACATATAGTATGTCGACCCGAAGTGCACATTTAGGCAAATCTCTTCGCCAAACTAATTATGCACGTATTCCTAACATTCTAATACGACAATAAACCATGTCAATCACATCAGCAAAATATGAATGAAAACAGTACTTCCTACAAATGACTAAAATGCCCTAAATCTCATATTCTTCGTTGGTTTACGAAACAGGAAATGGACAGCATGTTGTACATGTTAAACGGCGTTGCCGTCGATAATCTACTATTAAACGACATTGAAAGCGTTGGAAACAGTCAATCAAAGCATCTAAAATCCGCACCTTGTCTCTTATAAACGTGTCGTTTCGAACGGAGCGTATACGCTTCGTCTACGGCGAATAGAGAACCTAATTTATGAGTTCTATCAGTTTGCATGCTATGGAATGGAAAGAATCCCAAATCAGCAACTTATTAGGTTATTTCTTACCTGAAAAGTGGAGAAATCACCGGCAAAGTGATTAGAGCGCGTAGCTTAACCACTTGCAGCACGTGGCACAAGCAGCAGGGAATTCTCTCCCACTTCTCACAAACTCTCACCTTTTCTCTCTCCCAATCTAGGGATTTTTATAAATTCGGATGGGAGAGAGGAGTGAGGGTTTCAACCCTTTTTATAAGCCCAAACTTGCCCGAAATAGGCTCGGGAACAAGGTTCACTTGAGGGGTAACCAAATCCGGGCTGTTTCGGTCCAAAAGGACATTTCTGGTGGTCCCCTGGCTGAATGCGATCGGACTTAAGCTCATGCATACCAGATCTAGCACGTATTAAGTTTTCAGTCCGGCAGGGTTCGCAGATCGCGTGGCGGACCGGTTTCAGTTCAGCGGTCACCGCACGTAGATCAGGGTTGCAAGTCTCATGATATGAAATAGAAATTTTTCCTGATCCGAGGGTGTAATCTGGCTGAATTCTGACGGTCAGAATGCTTAATACTGACACGTCAAGTCGTGTGCCAGATTTGAATTTCAAATTCCAAATCTGTCCCTATTCGCACTCTCTTCAGTCCGGGCTCAATGAAATAGCCTGCGATTATCGGTTTGACTTGATTTTCGAAATGATTGTCAAGTCCAGCTAGACGGTTCTAACGGTCTAAGATAGGAAGTATCGGACTTTCGATGCGCGGTCTAGATCCAATACAAAATTTCAAAGTGGTCTAGAGAACAAACCTGCTTAGCGTTTGATCCGAGGTTATAGAGTATTACAGAGTCATTGGTTCTACTCGATTTGGGTCTTGTAGAACGTATTTAAAGTGATCAGGGACTATTTCCCAGCTACTCTAGCGTTGCGCTAGCTAACTTACTCTTATTTTCTAAAGGAATTAATCCTAAGTGATTTCTTTGGCTATGGAATTGGGTTCTGAGCGATTTCCCAGGTGTTTTAGTTGACCCATTGCCTAAGGACGTTAAATCCCAGATTGGCCAAAATCTGGGGTGTTACAGTGGGCCACTTGGAGCTTAAGAAGAGAGGGAGAATTTCATACGTGGGATCTCTTAGAACTCTTTTGTTGCTTAGTAATTTGAAATGAGAAAGAGAGAAAGAGAGAGAGTGATGTAAGGGAGAGAGAGAGAGTGATGGATGGATGTGGTGAGTGATGGTTGTGTAAGAAAAGCTTGACTTTTGAGGCTTTTGTGTAAGAGAGGTATGGGTGGTGAAGACTTTTGTGGCTTTTTGTGTAAGAGAGGTATGGGTTTGGGAGACTTTTGTGGTTGCTTGGGAAAAAGGAATAAAGTGATGTGTACTTGACATGTGATGGCTTGATGGATTGATTGATTGATGGGATTGATGTGATTGATGTGACACATCGTAGAGATTCCCTTGGGTTTCGCAACGCGGGGCATTTTCTCACACCAAACGTTGGCCCACATCTCTTGACCAGGGTATCGCCTCAGCGAGTGAGTCGCGGTATCGGAACCGCAACGACGGCGCGGTCGCTATGGTATTGGTCTCGGGTTGAGTCGACTCGGGTTGTCGCCACATGAATCAGGATCGCGCGTCGATATCGGTTAAGGGTCGAAGGTTATCGAAATTCGACCGGTAAGACCGTGAAAGTCTACGGAAAGGTACGGACCAAGATACGGGTCTTACATTTTCTCCTATAGGTGTGTTAGTTCGAACGGAGCGTATACGCTTCGTCTACGGTGAACCGGGGACCTAATACACAAGATCTATCAGCTACTTCGCTATGAAAACTAAGGAACCTCAAATCAGCAACTATTAGGGATGCTTTCTTACCTAGAAACGTGGAGAAATCACCGGCAAAGTGATTGAGTTGCGTGGCTTAATCACGTGCAACACGTGGCACGAGCAGCAAGAAATTCTCTCCCAGTCTCTCTCACAATCTCTTACCTTTTCTCTCTCTCAACCTAGGGCTTTTTCCAAATTCGGATGGGAGAGAGGAGTGAGGGTTTCAAGCCCTTTTATAAGTCCAAACATGCCCAAAACAGGCTTCAGGCCAAGGTATACTTAAGTTATATCCAAATCGGGGCTGTTCCGAACCAAAAGACCATTTCTGGTGGTTCCTTGGCCGAACGCGATCGGACTTAAGTTCGTACATGTCGGATGTCTCTCACATCCCGTTTTCAGACCAGTAGTGTTCGTAGATCGCACGTGGCGGTCCAGTTTCAGTTCAGCGGTCACCGCACGTAGATCAGGTCTACAAGTCTCATGATATGAAATAGAAATTTTTCCTGATCCGAGGGTGTAATTTGGCTGAATTCTGATGGTCAGAACGCTTAATACTGATGTGTCAAGTCGTGTGCCAGATTTGAATTTCAAATTTCAAATCTAACCCTATTCTCACTCTCTTCAGTCCAGGCTCAATGAAATAGCCTGCGAATGTCGGTTGGACTTGATTTTCGAAATGATTGTCAAGTCCAACAAGGCGGTTCTAACGGTCTAAGATTGTAGGTATCAGACTTTCGACGCGCGGTCTAGATCCAATACAAAGTTTCAAAGAGGTCCAGAGAACAAACCGGCTTAGAGTTTAATCCAAAGTTTTAGAGTATTATAGCGTCATTGGTTCTACTCGCTTTGGGTCTTGTAGAACATATTTAAAGTGATCAGGGACTATTTCCCAGCTACGCTAGTGTTGCGCTAGCTAACTTACACTTATTTTCTAAAGGAATTAATCTTATGCGATTTCTGGTCGAGTTGGTACTCAAGTCCAAGTATGGATTTTTTTAGGGCATTACAAGGGGTGATCCGGGGTCGTCTCAAGCGATCACGGAGGTGTACAGACCCGATCTTGGCGATCATTTTCGATAAATTTCACCAATTGGCGAAATTGAAAATATTAAGCTTGTTTCTATGTTGTATCGCACCCTCCTAGGTCAAAATATTTCAGTGTACATCGTGTGACCATAATCCAGGTCTAGTTTAATCTAAATCATGCTCTGATACCAACTTGTAAAGCCTTGAAATGCGAGGGTCGAGTAGGAGCCCAACTCCTGAGTTTCAATGCATCACTTATGCAACATATATGATAATGATTGAATGTTTTTTGTATTAGCACATTAAACATGAGTGAGATTATACCAATTCAGTATATCATACTCCAGAGGCAGTTAAATGATGCAAGCAAAAGACTGAGAGATGTACAAAAACATATATGGAACGTATAAACCATTACCGATCTCTAGCGTATGAATACATTGTCAGGTTAAATAATTACATGTGATAGTTCAAAATACAAAATATCAAAACATAGTCCAACTATAATTGATAAGCCCTATAGCCCCCGTAGATCAGGACGGTCTAAGTAAACCCGCCTGATAACTGCATATAGGAGAATTCCTCCTCGTTGTTGTAGAAGTCAGACTCTGCATCATATGCCGCACCATCATCTGTAACTAAGACAGAGTCTGGTGGGTATTTAAAACACCGTCCTAAAATGTGGGAGTGAGTGATTAACTCAATGGAGCTATAAGGCAAAGGCTAATATATTATCAATTCAATCAAGCAGTAATGATAAAGTACTACAACAATTAAGTCCTAAATAACGCACAAGATGGTATGATATGATGCATGCCCTTGCCTACTCTTCCTCTGTGAACTCCATCTAACGGTCGCGACATGCACCACTCCAGACACATGCAACTTCCTCGCCAAAGCACCATGTAATGTAATGTTATGATCGTGTTAACCAAGTTCTTACTTAGGTCTATTCATACAACAGGGTTGGAAAACTAAGGTACCTCTCTTATATTAATTCCAAAACAATGATCTATTCTAGGGTCATCAGTCCTAGTAAATCTCATATGATGTTCTAGTTCTAGGTCGCTGCAAAGGGCTCGTCACTGGATCAATGCAGTCTTAGTTTATACCCTAGTTGCTACGAAAAGTCTCATCGCCTCAATGTAGTCTCAAGGTATGCTCAAGGTCACTATAAAGGGCTCGTCACTTGATCAATGTAGGCCAACAGCTCGAATACAGTGTCTCATACCATCGTATTCGGCCCACAAGGCAATGTTGCTCACTAGTCACTACGAGGAGGCTCGTCGCCCCAGTGTATGCCAACAGCTCGACCACGGTGTCCCATACCACCATGTCTGGCTCATGAGTCTTATTGGATCGAGGTACCATGTTTAACGAGGTTTTCACTGGTGAGTTTGGTACCTTAGGTTCAAACAGTAGTGTCCAAACATAGTGAACATACATTAGGTCAATCGGGTTACTTGACGAGCTTGATTAGTACGAGCGCACGTTGAGTTGATCAACATGAAGTGCATAAGCACTCCATGTGGCCTAACCACTGTCGACATCCTAAGTACAGCTTGGATTCATCGACCACATCCTGTGTGGGAAAACAACTTCAGCCACCCATTCGAGGCCTGTTACCGATTTCCTGGACTATATAATAGCCCCAACCACATTCAATTACAACAAATAATCATATGAGATAACCAAATCAGTGATGGATCAATAATTCATGTCATACAATCATTCGAGCATTTTATGGAATACAACTTAAACATGAATTCACACATATATGCATTTCATACCTAAACAGACACTATAATATAAAATACATGGAGGAAATCATACACATAATTAAGGTAGTTGAGAATCATATGTTAACACTCATACAAAGTACAATTTACTAACTACTAGTTCATTCAGACATTTTTACAAACACTTAGTCTACTCATTCCAACATTCATGACGTATGTTGGTTATAATATGTATTAAGGCAAAACCTTTTGCCAAGGAGTTGTCGCATATACAACAAGCATATATGCCCGATTGAAAATCATGGCAAGTACAAATCTAAATTCCATAACAATACAAGCATCTCAATAAACACATGAAATACACTATACTCAACATAGTTCATATATACCGTAAAACAAAACAAACATCACGTTTGTCATGTGAAATGGCACCCACGTCAGTTATAAATCATTAACCAGCATTGAAAGCCTTGAAAACCATAACCTAAACGTTTATAGTCCACACCTTACACCGGTAAATGTGTAACAGATTCATTTTAGACATTTAATCTTTGTCAACAGTAGAATGGCAACCTATAGCATGAATTAGATAAGTTTTTTCATCACTTACACTATATGAAACCCTAAAACAGATTAGGGTTAGGTTTTCTTACCCAAGTACATTGTCGTAAACGCCGGAATTATAATATAAATGGGATGGTTAAGTGTGTAGAGTAGCAAGATTAGATCCTAAGAAGAATCGCCAACTCTCACTCTCTCTTTCTCTCTCTCTTTCCTTCTCTTTTCTCTCCTCTCTTTTAGGGTTTCCTAAATTCGTATGGAATGAGAGAGAGAGAGAGAGAGAGAGAGAGAGAGAGAGAGAGAGAGGGTTTAAGGCCCTTATATAAGCCCAAAACTGATGGGAATGGCCCCAGGGCCAAGGTATGCTTAGGTTATGTCTAAAGAGCATCCGTTTTGATCTAATGGAGCACTTCTAGAGGCTCCTTTTCTGCTTGCAGTCGGACTTAAGATCCTTGACATTGGATCTAGGTCAAGCTAAGTTTTCAGTTCGATCAAATTTACAGATCGACCGTGGCAGACTAGTTTCAGTTCAACGGTCACCTGTACTCGATCAGGGCCACAAGTGCACGGACATGTGTGAGAAATCCCCTGATTTGAGGGTGTAATCAGGTTAGATTTTGACAGTCTGAATCCTTATATTTAGCCCGCAAGCAAAACTACTCAGTTTACTTAAGTTTGGATTTTATTTCTAAGGATATTCACGTTTCTCACACACTTTGCTCTAGGCTCAAGTAAATAGTTCCGAGATACCATCTAGACTTGATTTTCGAGATGGTTACCAAGTCCATCTAGGAGGTCATAATCATATAATTTCATAGTCATCGGACCTTTAGCGTGCGATCCAAGTCTGATAAGGAGTTTCAAGGTGCTCCTGAGAGCTATCGGGTTTAAAGATGGATCTTAGATTTTTGGATAAGGTAGCGTTAACTGTTCTACTCATTTTGGGTCTTACAGATCATATTTAAAGTGCTTCTTGCTAATTACCTAGGTAATCTAGTTTAGCACTAGTTAATTCTCATTTAATTTCTAAAGGATTTGGTCCTTAGTGTTTTCTGCCTGAGGTGGTACTCGTGTCTCTGTTCGAATTTTTTCAAGACGTTACATTAATCTACTGCGGATGGCCTATATAGTCTTTTTTGGGTGACTAATTCTCCTTGGGCGACTTTGTTATATAGTCTTTTTCGAGAGACAAATTCTCCCTGGGCGACTTCGTTATATTGTCTTTTCTAGGAGACAAATTTTCCTTGGGTGACTTTATTATATAGCATTTTTTGGGAGACAAATTCTCCTTGGGCGACTTTGTTATATAGCCTTTTCTAGTAGACAAATTCTCCTTGAGTAACTTCGTTGCATAGTCTTTTTCGGGAGACTAGTTATCCTTGGGCATACCTTGTGTACTTTTTCGGGTGGTTAGTTCTCCTTGGGTGACTTTTTACCAGTTGGATGTGCATCCCCAGGTCTGTGAGCATGTTCATGCATTTAAACAAGATTATTTTATGTGATTTATTTAATGAATGCATATCTATTAAACCTTACTTGATTCCCATGAAAATCATTGTGTAATATTTGTTATATACTGCTTTTGATAACTACGCCTAATTATCTTAATGATGCGATAAATCTTGGGGGGTATACCTCACTGGATAGCCATTGACGCTATCGAACCGTATTCAGCATGTAGGAGATGCAGATGATGCGTACGCTGGTGTTCAGGTGGAATGGGAGGAGCTAGATGACTTACGACTCTCCATTTCTGACTTTATTTGTGTTTTTATTTATACTATTATGTTTGTAGAGGTTAAGACATTGGTTTGTATAAGTTCTTGGGTAACCACTTGAAATCTTAGTTTTGAATATTCGACTCCCTCGTATACTTGATTTTCTTTTGTCCCACTAGTTCATTTACTCTGATAAATAAAGAAAAATGTACGTGGAATTTGGGATATTTAAAGGTTAACGCTCAGGTTCTTGGAAAATGAGTAGTGTACTCAGGTTCCAGGAACCGGGGTGTTACAAACACATCAGCAACTTGCCTTGGTTCGAAGATAGGAAGAGTTCGCTCATCAGGGGTTTTTTTTTTCTCTTTTCTTTTTTAGGGATAATTCAATTCAACGCAAGGCTGAATCTCAATGGATCATAGCAACAATACCCCATGTACTCACAAAATTGGCCACACATGTTAATTTAAAAAATCACATCCTTTGAAAAGAGACACTAATTGGCAGAAGCTATATGCGGCTCACTACAATGTCAATGTGACATTAACTTCATCCATATTGATCATACAAGAAAGAGTATGATCATTGAGCTAGACTTTAAATCATGTGGCCCTCACCATTGCCCATCCCTCTCAAAAGTCACTTCGATCAAATGAATCTATCCTTCCAGGGAGATGTTGGGAAAATGGATAGTCCATATTGATTAAGGAAAAGGTCTTATCATTGAGCTCGATCATCCATCATGTTGTAAGTGCCCTAATTTGTCAATTAACGTGAGTTATGAGTCATAAAGTCTGGAGAGCCCCAAAGAATATTCAAGCCTGAAGACCCAAAGATTGAAGGCATTCAAAGTGCTAAAATGGTAGAATATTAAGAACTCATTGAAAACTTATACACACCTTACAAAACATGACATTCTATCTAGCTAAACCCCATAGGAAAATTTTATTCAAAAAATGCTAGTAAGAAGTTGTGGGAAGAAACCTATTCAAAAAGAAAATCACAAAAAGCGGGTTAATTTTGATCCCATCAAACTATCTTCTATGGCATCGAACTTGGAGCCCAATATGTCTAGCAACTTAAAGACAAAAATATGAAAACTTTCAATGGCATCAAAGCCCATTCGATGGCATCGAAAAGCAACTCCAAAATGTCCAGCAGCTTAAAGTCAGAACTCTAGATTTTTCCAATGACATCGGAGTGCCTTCGATGGCATCAAAGGATCCTTCAATGGCATTGAAGCCTAGTTGATGATATTGAAATTAAGCACCAAATCGTCTAGCAATTTCATGTCAAAATCCCAATTTTTCCGATGGTATTGAAAGTCACTCGATGACATCGATAAAACTATCCCATAACATATTGAAGAAAATCCTGATTTTGTCGATGACATCAAAGATCCCTCGATGGCATTGAAGGGGCACTTTGATGTCATCAAAGACCAATCGATGACATCAATTCTGATAGTTTTTTATCCATTTTTTACCATTGCAACACTTTTCTACATATACAAAAGATGGGTTTCTTTACAAATCAATGAGAAATAGTGAGTCTTATGTGTATGTGTAAACCTAGTTAATACCCTTCTTCCCAAGCTCTCTTCCTCATGGAATTGATTATTCAATCCATGTCATAAAAACATTCATCGAGCATTCAAAGCTGAGATTGAAGAATGAACTCTAACATTCATTAATGCTCAAGCAACCATATTCAATAGCAAATCCTTTATACTAGAATATATTGAATACTCAGCATTGGAAATCATAATCTTAACCATAAAGATCCATCATTCTTAAGATAGGATTCACAAAATCTTTAACCTAAACTTTGGCTTCACAAAAGGTACATCATCAATATGGTGATGGTAAAAGAGAGTTGAAGATGCTTCACGATTCAGGAAGATCTTAAACAAGGTGTTTTAATGAGGCTATCCACTTTAGGTAAGAAATTATATTTAAGTCCATTGTATCTGGAAAGCATTCCTTGTGTAGAATTGAGTTCAGAGTTTGAAATATCAAACTTGACAAGTTCTTGTGTAGGCCTCTGACGGGAGAGTATGTTCATCGTCTTTATGTATGACTTCATATGACCTTGTGTAGGCCATCAATGGATAAAAATTGTGTAGATCTTTTATAGGTTGTAAAGGTTTATGATGAACCTATTTTAAAACCATATGAATAATGAAATCCGACGCACTCAAGGAGAGAGTGCATCAGCCGAGAGTGGAGTAGGCATGTAGCTGAACCACTATACATTTTGTACAATGGGCTAAATGTTTTAATTCTTATCCATTATATTTTTTTGAACAATATACATGAATTACTTACTGCAAAAAATATGTTTATCGAAATACTTAAATGATGTTTTCACTTTAGTAGACTTTACAGTTGCACTTCTTCATGTTTGTATTACTCTACATAAGTATTTAGATGTAAGTATGTGCTAATTATCCAGATAAATTTTAAAATTTCTATTCACCTCCCCCCCCCCACCAGGACATTAACTATATATTCAAGCTTTGCTTATAGCATTAAAACAAAATTTTCACATGTGGTTCCCACTATTACCGATTTTTCTAAAATTTCATATTGATCAAATGATCCTAACCATCCTACTAGTAGTTAGGAAAATGGATGATCTATATTAGTCATAACATTAATCTAAACTATTATAAGCACTTATACTTAAAGCACATTATAGTTTGTCAAATTTCATAGTCCTGTTAGGATTGCAAGCTTGACTAAAGACGAGTTATCAACTCGATCAAGCATCTTGAAAGATGTCTCAACATCTCAAGGCAAGATCATTCATGGTTCAAAGTTTAGAAACACTTCGTATGAGTCAACTTTCAAGTGATATGAACCTAGATTGACTATAGGTTTAGTGTATTTCACACATGCATAACTATAATCATATTTCATGTTAAATATAATCAATTTAGGCCAGCCCGACGACTAGCTCGGCTAGCCTAACTGACTTCGACCAACCCTATAATATTCGATAAAAAAAGATAGATCTGAAAAGATCTTTTTGCAGTAGGTTCGACCAGCCCAACATGAAGTTCGGTCAGCCCAAGGTGGGTTCGATTAAGTTTCCAGCAATGGAACAAAAATGAATTTTTGGCAAATTAGGCTAGCCGAAACACTTGCTCAGCCAGCCAAATTTTTAAAACATATTATCCCGCGAAATCTGAGTTCCGTTGGAACGTGATCTTTAGAATTCGGCCAGAAGAACCGACCCTCAGGCTAGTCGAACTACACAGATCCTTGGCTATAAATAGAGGCTCTTTCTTACTCTTTAAACAACAAAAAATCATAGATTCATATTGTATTTCGAAGAGAGAAAGTTCAAGCCTCCTTATGCTATTTGAGTTGTAATTATTATTTTTGTTTTAGCTAATTCTATTCTCCTTCTCAAGTTAGATTAAACTGTTTTAATAGAGTAATTCATACCCTACTTTAAGAAAAGGGAGAATCGAATTTGGGTAATAAGGCATCATTCATTTTATTGAAAATACATTAGATCCCTTCATTTCTTTTTGGGTTGAACTTATACAAAGACTTCATCTACATCCAAAAGAAGAAGATCGCAGCATTCAAGATACAGCTATGACTTTGACTCGCTAATCAAAGATAAATACTATCTTTTCATTTGTTTTAGTTTGATTTTTTCTGAAATAGCCTGAAAATCTTTGTGGGTTTGTTTGTACTGAGCCCATGAAAATCACAAAGTAGGTTTGATTGTGATAGCCTGTGAAAATCACAATAACTGTATCAGGTTATTAAGGTGACCTTGGAAAACTTTGAAATAGTGAAAGCCAAAATTGCTAGTGTAGTAATTTTATGAGTGGAGTAAGTTGCATTGAGACACCGAACCACTATAATTCTCTTGTGTATTGTGGTGATTGGTTATTATTATTTTTGCATATTTTGTACTTTGTTTATTCTTATGATAGTTTGATATTTTTTATTTCAAAAATGTTGTGAAATAAAGTTGTCCTACCTAAATATTTTAGGTGAAAGGTTGTCCTATGAACTATTTGATATCAAAGATTCAATACTTTGCACAATTGTATATATTTGATTTATTATTCCACATTGTATCGAAATATTTGGCAGTCCTATTCACCCCCCCTTCTAGGACTTCTATAGCTCATCTTTTCAATTGGTATCAAAGCGAGGCTACTCTTTTTTGGGATTAACTTCCTAGAGTTATATCTAAAGTTATTAAAATGTCAAATTTTGATAGTCTATTCATTTCCAGGTCACCTCCCTTTGATTGCTTGAACTATTCCTGTTGAAAAGCTAGAATGAGGATTTTCCTCAAATCTATTGATGAAAGTGTGTGGCATCTATTGATGAAAGTGTGTGGTAAGCCACCATGACACAATGGGTCCCTCCAATGTTGGAAGTAGTGGCTAAAAATAGAACTAAGTTCATGAAAGAACAAGTTTATAATCTTTGGACTCCAGGTCAAAAAAGCAAAAGTAGAGCTAATGCAAAAGCACTTAATGTTATTACTTGTGCTCTATCACCAGACGAATTTAAAAGAATCATCTTGTGTAATACAACAAAACAAGCTTGGGATATTCTCGAAATGACACAAAAAGGAACTAACATTGTCAAAAAAATTCAAGATCCAAATCCTTATAACAAGGTTTGAAGAAATCCATATGGAAGAAAACGAGTCATTCATGGATTTCTTTACTAAACTAAATAACATTGTTAATTCCATGTGAGGTCTTGGAGAAAAAGTCCCTAAAAGCAAAGTGTGTGCAAAAATCCTACAATCGCTTCTTGACAGGTTTAATTCTAAAGTCACTATGATACATGAATTGAGGGATACTACACAATGAAGGTAGAAGAATTAGTTGGATCTCTACAAACCTATGAGCTGAATTTCAAAGCTCCCAAAAGTAAATCCATATCCCTTAAATCCTCAAAATCAAAATCCAAAGACTCATATAATGAAGAGAATGAGGATGACATGGCTATGCTAGCTAAAATTTTTTGTAGAATTTTAAAAAATAAAAACAGATCTGAGTTTCAAAAACTGATTGACAAGAGAAAAGGAAATACTTAGAAATCTAAATCTAAAGACTCACAATGCTTCAACTGTTCTGAATATGGGCATCTATCTGCAAAATGTCCTAAGAAGGATGATCGCCACATGGGTTGAATCATCTGAATCTGAATCCAATTCAGAATTTGATGAATCAGATCAAGAAAATGAAAATGATCTAAAGGCCTTCATGATTATAACTAGAATCACTTCTACAAATGAAGATGAAACTTCTGATTATGAAACACTAGGAAGTGATATTAAAAATAAAGAAGATCTTCAAATTGCCTATGATGCCTTATATAAAGAGAGTTCTAAGATTGTGGCAAAAATAAAAATTCAAAAAGATAAATTTGTTGATTTAAAATTAGAACTTGAAAAATCTATTTTGGAGAAATCTCATTTTTTTAATTGTTTTGAGAAAATTAAAATAGAGCTAAACCTAAAAAATTATGAAATTCAAGATCTCAAAATTGAAAATAAAAACTTACTATTAGAAATTACTTCTGTTTAAAATTCTAAAGAGACTTGGATATATACCCAAGGTGACCCGAGACTTGAAAAGCTGCTAATTGCGTCTCGTCGAAGTAACCACAATCTAGCTTGGGATATATTAAGAGTCGTTTAGAAAAATATAAAAATACTGCTCCTATATTTGTTAAAGGTGAATCTTTAAAATCTAAAGAAGAAACTACGAAGGAAATAAATAAGATTAAAAAAAAAAAAAAAAAAACTTGTCAAAAACCTTTTTATCCAAAAACTAAGCCCAACTATCAAAAGAAAAATTACAATCCTTCTCTTGTAAATAAGATAGTGGACTTAATTAAGGAGCTCTTGAAATCCAACTCTAGAACTAATAGAGTAAGTAAGAATAAAGAAAAATCTTACTCCTAAACTAATTATGTTATTAAAGATACTCTAAAACCCAAAACCATATTGAAATGAGTTCCAAAAAATAAGTGTTTTATCATCCACACATCTTTCAAAGCTAGTAGCCATTTAAGATGGTACTTGGACAGTGGATGCTTTAGACATATGATAGGTGATAAGGTGATACTTTCATACATCAATCAAATTGATAGAGGCTCAGTAACATTTGGAGATGGCAGCAACTGCAAAATCAGCAGAAGAGGTAATGTAAAACTTCTCAATCTTCCTATTTTTAAAGATGTCTTATATGTTGAAGGATTAAAACATAATTTTCTTAGCATATCTCAAATCTGTGATAATATTCATAGTGTTAAATTTTCAGATCATGGATGTGAGATACTTAATAATCAAGGTCATATAATATTAAATGGTCGAAGAACCTCTGAAAATTATTATATCATTGATGAATCATGTTTCTCAAATCACTCTTGCTATATGGTCCAAACCGACAAAACTGAATTATGGCATCAACGTCTTGGACATGTGAACTTTAGAGATCTATACAAACTAAGCAAGAGAGATCATCTTCCAGGCTTATCTAAGTTTTTTAAAAAATAATTATGTGGTGTCTGTCAAATCGGCAAACAAATCAAGAGTAGTTACAAGAAGGTGAACTCCTTAAGCACATCTAGACCCCTCAAATTACTCCATATGGACCTATTTGGACCAACTCGAACAGAGAGCAAAGGAGGTAAAAAAAAAATACATTATAGTTTGTAGTTGATGATTACACTAGATATTCATGGGTAGCCTTCTTAAGAGAAGATTCGGATGCATTTGACGAAGTCAAAAATTTATTTAAAAGCATTCAGATGGAAAAAGAACTGTCTGTGAAAAAAATAAGAAGTGATCATGAAATAAAATTTAAAAATAGCAATTTTGAGAAGTTTTGTAAAGACATATTACATGAATTCTCTACCCCTAAAACTCCTCAACAAAATGGTGTAGCTAAAAGGAAAAACAGAATTCCATAAGAAATGGGGACTGTTATGCTTAAACGGCTTATGAACATCTGGGATGTAAGAGCAGGAATAAATAAAATGGCTTATGAACTCTAGTTTTACAAAAACCTTCAATAAAATATTTTCATACTTTCGGAAGCAAATGCTTCATTCTATGAGATCAGGAACATCTGGGAAAATTTGAAACAAAAAGTGATGAGGTTATTATAGGCAATCAATTAGAACCTTCATCAAAATCAGATTCAACTGAGAATAGATTAATCAAAGATCATCCGACTAATCAAATACTTGGAAATCCTCACATTGGTGTTAAAACTAGAAGACAAGTGAAAAACATATGTAATCATGTATGCTTCAGTTCCTAGATAGAACCGTCAAATGTAAATGAAGCCTTAGTCGATGAAAATTGGATTTTAGCTATCCAAAATGAACTAACTCAATTTGTCAGAAATGGTGTTTGGTATCTAGTTCCTAGACCATCTGACAAACATGTGTTGGAACTAAATGGATATTTGAAAAAAACCTGATGAATTTGGGAATATCTTAAGAAACAAAGCAAGATTGGTTGTATAAGGGTACACCCAAATTGAAGGAGTCGAGTATGATGAGACTTTTTCTCTAGTCGCTCATGTTGAATCCATCAGATTGTGTTGAATCCATCAGATTATTTATCTCCATCGCATGTCGTAGAAACTTTAAAATTTATCAAATGGATGTTAAATGTGCATTCTTAAATGGTGATTTAAATGAAGAAGTATATGTAAAATAACCTAAAGGTTTTGAAGATCCTAAACTTTCTAACAATGTATACCGTCTTAAAATGGCCCTGTATGGTTTGAAACAAGCTCCTAG
This sequence comes from Magnolia kwangsiensis, assembly GCA_037074715.1. Classification (NCBI taxonomy): domain Eukaryota; kingdom Viridiplantae; phylum Streptophyta; class Magnoliopsida; order Magnoliales; family Magnoliaceae; genus Magnolia; species Magnolia kwangsiensis. The sequence continues at coordinate 148,029,744 of CM073571.1, forward strand.
AGCCTGGTGTTGAGGGTCAAATATTGCATATTGGACCCCATCTATTACTTGGTTTTATAAACGTGATAATGCTTAATGTTCTATTTTAATCATGTTTGTGTTGCAAGGTGAATTCAAGAGCTTGGATTGAAAAATATGTTAAAAGCATGAATTTAACACTCAAGAATCACCAAAGCCAAGATTGGATCTGATGAAACTAAGAATGAAGAAAATCAAAGTTTTGAAATGAAATTGCATAATCCTCGACCAGTCCTGTCCTCTGCTCAACTAGTCCAGGCTACGCACGACTAGTCCTAGATACCGCCCGACCAGTCGAAGCTCGACCGATCGAGGTTCCTCAACTCAAACTCTAGCAGTAAAATAATTAAATTTCCATCTTGCTCGACCAGTTGAGGATGGCCCATGATCGGTCGAGGACGCCCACGACCAATCGAGTATTACGCAATTTTTGCACAGACTGCGTAAATTTGAGACAGTTTCTAAAAATTTTCACTCAATACGAAAGTGTAAGACCTAAAACTATAAATAGGGTCCATAGGGCACCCCAAGGCATCATCTAAGGTTGGAGGAGTGGAGAAAAATCATAGAGAAGCTATTACCAAGAGTTTTTCTTCCCTTAATAGTTTTTATGATTATCTTAAGAGATTCTAGTTCAATCATGTTTATAGTTGGCTAAACCTCTTAGCTAGGGCTAATAGGTGAAGCTTATAGCGTGATGAGATGTTTCTATTTCTTTGATTCATGTTTATATTGAACTCAATTTGATTCTAGTTTGATTGTAAGGAATACTTTCAGATTTTAATAGTTTCTTGTGATTCAAATTACAATGGATCTGCGATAGCTTGGAGTATGTTCTTTTCATGTATTGAGATTGTGAAATTAGGAAATCCTGTTGTTCACCATCATCCCTTAGGCATGGTCGGATGATGGAATCTTCCCCAACTTTTATAAATCTCTCAGATTGGTTTTGGAATTGATAAATCCTGTTGTTTGCCTTGTCACCTGGCATAGTTTTGTGATGAAATCACTTCCAGTTCTCACACCTTTTATCCATTGAAAACTAGGTCAAAGGAAGTTCAGATTTGATTTTACTGAGAAATCTTCCAATTGGATAGGATGTGACTTTGATTCTAATTGTGTGATTTGAATCAAGCATATATAGATCTCCCTGATCTCTACAAGTGGATCCTTAGAAACCCTAGTTTCCCACCTTTGAATTTCTTAAGTTTTTCATTAAACCTCTCACAATTACTCTCTATACGTCCAGATTTAGGTTTTCATCTTTTTCTAGTTCTTCTTCTAGTTGCTTTCAGAATACTCACGAGATTAGTCCTTGTGGATTCAACCTCGGTCTCACCAAGATTATTACTACATCGTGACCCTACACTTGGGGTTGAAAACAAGTTTTTGGCGCCATTGCTAGGGATTAATGGTTGCATTTTTTTGAGATTAATTATTTTTAGAATTATATTAAGATTAGGTTTTTCTATTTTCTATTTTTATATTAGGGTTTGTTTTCTATTTTTAGAAACTTTCTAATTCTAGGATTTCTTTTATTTTTAGAAACTAACTTACTTTCTATTTTTATTTTTAGGAACTTCCTAATTTTAGAATTTCTGTTTTTAGAAACTAACTTGTTTTGTTTTGTTTTATAAGATTTTAATTAGGAAATTCTAATTTCGTAAATTCTTTCTAACTCCCTCTCTCTTTCTATTTCTAGACTTTTATTTCCTTTCTCTCTTTTAGGTTTAGGTTAGAATCTGAAATTGAGGGCTAAGAGTGTTTCATGCCCAAGTGGGTTTATGACAACACTCAACATCTTTTGATTGAAGGAGGATTGGTTGAGGGGTTATCTATCCATCACAAGATTAGACACTACTCAAGATCCTCAGAGTTAATTGAGGTTATGGATGCAAATCACCTGGTCAATCAACCGAAAAGATAACCTCATCCTCGGATTGAGGAAGTCCAGGATAAGAATGAGGTACATCAAGAACCCCCGCCTCATACTTTCTAAGATTATTTACAACTGGCGGGGGTGAGCACACCCTCATGCATGTTTTTTCCAGAAAATATGAGACACATGGATATCTAGCCAGGGGTGATCTAACTCCTAAAATTCCATGGACTTGAATCTGAAAGTCCATATCTACACTTAAAAGAGTTTGACAAGATCATAGCCACTTTATATTTTCATAAGGTGTCTGAGGACACAGTCAAACTGAAACTCTTTCCCTTTTTTTTGAAAGAGAAAGCTAAGACGTGGTTGTATTCACTACGTCTCAGATCTATTGGTACATGGAATGACATGATAAGGGATTTCATAAAGAAATTTTTTCCACATCATAAAACGAACACCCTTAGAAAGTCAATCATGAACTTTAGCTAAAAGGAGGATGAAACATTCTTCCAATGTTGGGAGCGGTTTAAGGATCTTATCAGTTCATGCCCACAACATGCTTTTGAAACGTGACGCATTACACACTTTTTCTATGATAGACTGACATCTTCCATGCGCCAATTGGTTGAGACAATGTGCAATGGAGAATTCATGATTGAAAATGTCAATGATGTGTGGGACTACTTGGACAGACTTGCTGAAAATGCACAATCATGGGACACCCAAAATTCATCCGACTTCTAAGCCCACTTAATCAAAGGAGAGGGGCGGATTATACCTTCCGAAAGAGGATGATGATATCAATGTTAAAGTGTCTAATCTCATAAGGAAATTTGAGGCCATGGTACTAAAGAAGGATAAGGTTAAGGAAACGGTTTGTGAAATTTGCGCTTGCAACATTCACACAACTGAAAATTGTCCAACAATACCTACTTTTCAAGAGGTGTTGAATGAGCAATCCAATACCATGAATAATTACCAAAGATCTTTCAATAGACCTATAAGACCCGACCCAAGTTTATATGTGTGCACGTGTGCGTGTGAGTATGGATTTCGTTCATCTTGGTCCAACAGTCCAACTGGTCAAATTCCAACGACTAACGACTTTTTGTTAGCATTTGTAGTCTTCCTCGAGTTCGGTCACATTAACCCGACTCGAATCAGCCCAAGACCCATTCCATCTTTTCCGTATCGGCATCGTGGTTCTAACACTGCATCCCGTGTGTTAATCCAATATATACATCTCAAGTTATGAGCATCGATCGATATGGGCCATTGATTGCATGATTGGTGGACCCCAACATGGTTTACACATTTTCCCATGCCCATCATTTCACCTTAGGTTGAGATTTCTAAAAAGGCTATTACCCTAAGCCTTATTTATATCACCATAGGCCACCATCATTGCCTAGGAGAGAGAGAACTTATCATTACAAGGCTTGAAAGCCTCTCTCTCTCTCCTTCCCTCTCATTTCTCTCTACACCATCATCTCTCCTCTCCCTAGGAAGCAACCAAACATCCCCTCTCCCCCATTTTCTACAGCCCTTTCTCCCTAAAATATCTCATCATCTATCCCTTCTAACTTGATCTTAGTCATTGATCCATGTTGCTTGGAGCCTCTAGATGATGGTGATGTAAGTTTCAAGGTTAATCTAGGTGGGTGCTTTCTTCATCAAATAGATCCTTCCTCTTCTTCATATAAAGTTTTTTTCCTCATTTAGTCTCTTTCATCTCTCTCATTTGGATGTGTAGGACCCCCCAATTAATGGTGGAGATCCTACACAATCATTTAGATGTGGCCATGAGGCCCACATTGTACATGCATGTCCGTGTATGGGATTCTTCCCTTGATGGACCCCTTGCATAGGGATTTTTCCTATTTATCTGTATATGATGGGTCATCCAAACCCTTTCATGTGGCTGGGATGGCATCCCAACCATTCATTTCAAATATCTAGGCCATACATTTATTTTATTCCATGAATGTATTGCTGTCCAGAAATTTCAGGGTAGATTTTTGTTGAACTTTGGGCTTGAATTTGGGACTGATTGGGGGACCTTTTGTACCCATCAAATATGTTTTTCTAAAATTTGGAGATCTCATCTTGATGTCTCCCAAATTTCAGCCCTATCCGACTCCGATTGAGGTCCCAAAGGTGTGGCCCAAGTGAGGTGGTTAGCTTGAAATTTCTAAACTGTTTTCAGCAACTTATTAGAGTGGAAATCCTTAATTATAAAATAATTTTCCACTGGTGCGTGATATCCGTGGACCCCACCTTGTAATACATATATGAGGGGACCTAAAACCTATTTTTTCCAAATTTTTTGAGGCCATTAATACACCCCATTGGAGGCTCAGATCAGGGTCTATCAAAATTCTGCACTTAGCAGATTTTCTGAATAGTTTGAATTCCTTAAATTAATTAAAATATTTTTGTAAATTATAAAATTATGAAATTTTACAAAGGTATGGCCCACCCATGTTAAGACTTACTTACAAATTTTCGGGACCAACAGACCCCTGTGCCAATCGTGGTACGGGTTGGACCCGCCCACCAGGCTAGGACGCCTAGGCTGGGGTGTCCATCCATGGTTGGTCGGGCCCACCATTGATGTATTTATTATCCCCAACATTTATCCATTTATGGTCCATGTGGTTCATGGCCATCTCCCTTAGTGGCATCTATTTTTGGGACCCATTTGGATTAATTTTGGGCTAATTGCCTAGGCCCATAGGTTTGTCTACCCATAGGACACCCAGGCCCATTGGACAACTACTGGACCTTCGTTCCAGCAGCATGGTCCACCTTTTTTTTTTGTGTAATCCAGTCCTCCCATTTAGAGGGACCCACAGAGAGATATGTGGGCCACCAGGGAACATATACCTAATTTATATTATTTATTGTTGGGCTCCAGCAGGCCCAGAAATAGGTGGGCTAGAATTCATCAATGGGCCCAAACTGGTTGCCCCTAATAGCCTGTTTTGGGGCAGCATGGCCCACCAAATTAAGGATGGATTATGCACATAATATTGTCATTCTCTGAGATGTCTTTAGGCTTCATTTATGTTTACTTGGAGGCCCACCTCCAATAGATTTTATTTTGGATCTATGCTCATAGTTTTGGTTGGCCTTGGTAGGCCCATTCATCTTGGATCTTCTAGTTAGGTCTCTTAACCTTTGATCCTATATCTCACTACTTATTATAATGGGTTTGTCGGCCATAATGTGCAAGTAGTTGGGCCCTTGGTTACCCACCAAAATAACCTTGTACTTGGACCAAGTTGTGAGGACTAACTCACTTGGATAAAGCATAGAAATTGCCCATATGGTTAGATTATCAGGCTTCCCACTAGGCCCACCACAATATGTGGGTTTATGACCTTTATGGTTTGGCTCAAACCTTGCTTAAGGACCCACCATATTGCCTATGTATTGAGCTTGGTATATAGCCCACTAGGCCATGGATTACTTAGGCCTTGGGCCTTACTTCATATTCGAGTAGTAGCAGGCTGCCCTTTTGGGACCCAGTTGAGGTTAGATGTCCTCCTTGGTGGCCCTAAGGTAGGCCCATGGGGTTGTTATAGGTGGTTAGAGCCCCACCTTAACCCTTATTAGTACCACTTATTCCTTTAGGCTTATATATATTACCCTCCTTAGCTTGTGGGCCACCCCAAAGTATTGGGCCCCCACTTGAGGATTTCTCCCTAGAGTATCTGTTTATATATCTAGACTTAATCCCTCCTTGAAAAGGAGGAGTATGTTCTAAGTCATCATCGTTGTATGGCACACCCTTATAACTCATATGCATCATTGAGTGATTGGATTGTATTATGTGTGGTCATTAAGCCGATATGATTAAGGGATGAAGTTCCCCTCTTATGCACATTAAGTGTTTGGAGCTAACGCATGATTGGTATGCATGACTCATGCATCTGACATCGCATCTCATGGATATTATCACCCTTACTTCATCAGGGCCTTGCCTCCACTGGTATATTCATGGATGACTGTATGTGGACATAAAAAATATATCATTTGAGCATTGGGGTACATAGGATATCCCTGGGTGAAAGCCCCTAAACCTTCATGGTACCTAGAAAATGCCTTAACGCCGTGACCGAGTGGAAATCATGAGCGCTTGAGTGTCTTACACCGTTAGGTCGCATCTCCCACTATCGTGTAGTTAGTTGAGATGGGATGTGGCCTTATCTATTTGAGTGAGAGGCATGACTAGGCTGAGTCTAACCAGCTTGTGAATAGGTCTGCTACCGTCGAGCCTTGTTAATGGTTGGCTATCCAGACGCGAGTAGTGTGGTCTCTTACACTCGTTAACTATGCAGTCTTGACAGTGGCAGTCATCTTATATTGCATCAGACCCCAGTGATACTCCTTATGATGGAACTATATGGGATATGTGGACTGGTTATAAGCATTAACATCACTTCACATTGCATTGATGTTGGCTATATAAGCCTTGTCACATTGCATAGCCTTGGTATGGCTTCCTACATTCATGGCTTAGCCTTGGTTAGGCTTGTGGCATTGACATCGATCATGTTTCCATTTTGTATCTCCTATTATTCCTTTGCGCACCATTCTCACACACCTTCACCACCCTCTAAGCTTCTATAAGCTTATGCACGATTAATGAGTGCAGGAGATCTTAAGTCGGCATCGTAGTAGTTGAGCTTGGATAGGAGTTGACCAAAGGACCTAGTGTTAATGATCTTCCTTCCTTCTTCTTTTGTCATCAGATATATTTTCTTTTAACTATGTACTTGAAAAGCTCAAATTTATAGTGGATTTTGTGATGTGTGCCTATATTATTTCTGAGATGTACTTGTTATAATCTTGAGTATGCTCGTATTATAAATGGATATCTGGTTATGAAAATCCTCCTTGTAGGATCCCAAGATCAGAATCTATCTTAGGAGACGAGAGTGGGGTACTACGGAGGCTGTTGCGACCAGAATTGGCTATCAGGTTCCTTGTGAGTCTGGTTACCGAGTTGGGGTGTGACAAGACCTACCTCCAATATATACAATCTTAATTGGAGAAAGCATCCAAACTTCAGTTGGAGGAATGGACAAAATGCTACCCCTCAAGATTTCTTTAACCAAATTCTAAATCAAGTGAAACCTTAAGAGGATCCGATTTTAAAACATATTCAAGACCAAGAGCTAATTAATCAGAATTTGGCACAAGAAATCCAAGATATCGGATTAGTGATTGGAACGCTTGCGTCATCTATTCAAAGGATAGAGTCACACTTAGTAATTAGGAAATGGGGGATACTTCCTGCTCAACCTCTCCCCAATACCAAACCGCAATATGAGATAAGTGATCCCAGCTCTTCAAATCAGATGGAGTAAGCTAAATCCATCACCACTCTTAGGAGTGGGAAGATCATTGACAAAACTATTCCAGTGAGGGTTGAAAAGCCTAAAGACTCGAAAAAGGACAACAATGATAAACCTAGGATTGCCCCACAAGAATTAAAACTGAAACTTCAAGACAAGCCGATTATCCACTTCCCCAATGGTTGGTTGCACCAAAATCTCTCTCTAACTCTCAGGACATTCTAGAGGTGTTGAAATAAGTGAAGGTCAACATCCCTGTACTGGATGCGATTAAACAAATACCTTCATATGCCAAATTTTTAAAAGACTTGTGTACGACCAAAAGATGAAAAAATATTCAAAAGAAAATCTTTTTAACTAAAAAAGTGAGTGTCATCCTAAAGCAAGATGTACCACAAAAATACAAAGATCTTGGTAGCCCAACTGTCGCTAGTGTAATCGAGAATTACTGCATTGAGTACGCACTTCTTGATTTAGGAGCGACCATAAATCTGACTCCTTAGTCGGTCTACAAACAGGTAGGTTTGGGTGAATTAAAATCCACCATAATCACATTATAACTTGCTGATCACTCAGTTCATGTTTCGAGAGGGATAATTAAGGATGTGTTGGTTCAGGTTGATAGATTCTACTAGCTGATAGATTTTATCATCCTGGATATGTAACCCATCAGTAACATGAGCACTCAAATTCTCGTCATTCTTGGTCACCCATTCCTTACCACTTCAAACGCAATCATTAATTACAGGAATGAAATCATGAATATGTCTTTTTGAAATATGACATAGGAGTTAAATTGTAATGCCCCGAACATTTCAATACTCGAGTATTGAAAGTTCTCGAGCGTTACTTGAAAATTTACTTATATGTGCATGTGTACGATACCAATCTGACAATCCTAGCCTTACATCCTTACCCTGATACAAACCTAACCATTAGAAATGATCCTCATTCATAAATCAAGCCATCTGACCATTGATTTCCAGGCAGGACCATCCTTCACGTGATTTGACGTAAGTACCTTCCCACAAAGGACACGACGAATAACTCTCCATCCATAATGATTTAGATATACATCTATTTGTAAGAATTTATTAGAAACGTGTCTATAATCATGTGGAGCCTTTAGACTTTACAAAACTCTAAGATCAACAATAACTATGAGAATCCCACTGACCTAGACCCTAAATTTTAAATTCCATAGTTCCCATCATTCGATTAATGTGAAAGTCCACACCATGTCTAGAAATCTCAATTTAACCGTATACGGCGAATGGAAGCCCTTAGATCACTATAAAAATGACCCAATGAACAGATCAATCGCTAATAGCTAAATGTTGGGCGACCTAATCTTTAAATATGCTTCCATTTTGGGATCAACCCCTTAAAACAGTTGGAAAAAAAAAGACGGAGTAGATTGTTCAGAGGCATCACGGTGGACCCCACCTTGGACAATGAGCGCACATAGTATTATTATTCCCACAAAACACTGTACGTGGAGCACGGTCAACAGAGCGCCGACCCGACTCCTAGCTGAAAAAGGAGTTCTCTCTCCTTTCTTTCTGCTCGCAGGAAACAGACCACCGTCCATTAGGGAGAATGGTGGGCCACCACGACCGTCCATCGAAGTGATCCAGACCGCCCATCTTATAAAGGGGTTCGAAAAGGTCAGAACCATTGTTGACTAGATGCAGCCATGCACACACACGTGCCTGCAATCGCGATCACAAGAAGATCCATTCTGCTATGTTCAAAACATTCGTAGCGGGTTTAACTCCATGGGCCTCACCCAAATCAAACAAAGAACATAGCTACTTAGAACAAGATTTCAAGGGAGAACTGATGAAAGGAATGGATTTCGTAAAAGATCAAGGGGAGTAGGTCTGCTTCATGCACCGCAGTCGGCCATGCAGAAAACAGAAGTCCGAGAAAACTGGACAATCTGTTGTGAAAGATGATTGGATTGAAACCCATGCAATGATCCAGACCGTTCAAACATTAAGAGAGGGGATTTCAACCATCCCTACATGGTCAGACTGATCGGAATGGATAGACCAAATGCAACAGCCACCACACGCAAGTCCATCTTTCACGGTTTCACCGCTCCCGAAATAGAGGCTGCGAAAGCGATTTGTGAAAGGTTTCGCAGGAAACTTCTGGAGACCTTACATCCTTATAAAATCCCCACCTAGCCTACCGGAAAGGAACATAAAGGAAGAGAAGAAAGTGAGGGACCGAGAGGGAGGTTTCAACTGAGCGGCAGCTCTGTTCGCCCCAGGCGTTCTCCCATCCAACCAAGAAGAAAGGAAGGAAAGAAAAGAGAAGGAAAGAAAAGAAAAGAGAGAAAGAAAGAAAGAGAAAGAAAGAAAAGAAAAAGAAAAGAAAAGAAAGAAAGGAAAGGAAGAAAGGAAAAGAGAGAGAAGCACATTGGATTGTTGGGCTGAGATCGCAGGACTAAGAAAAGGTAAGATTTTCACCTCCACTAGTTTGAATTCTAACTTATATTAGCCTAGATCTAACTTCATCATATCCTAAACCCTAGTTTAACTTTAATCATTCAAACTATATGGCTTAGAACGAACGTTTGCATCTGGACATATAATTTTGGTAGTAAACGACCAAGCAACCATAGGTGAGGGTTTTATCCTTTAGGCTTATAATAATTTAAGTTGATAATTGTATCATGTCTTTTCACGTCTTCATGAATTTGATCTTGCCTTTACATGTATCTGGTCTTTTACATATTACTTTGAATCTTCCATGCTATTATATGTTTTACATCAATTATTGGCCTCTTTCATGTCTTTTACGATAAGAATTATCCTGTATTTCATGTTTACATGTTCTTCGGGAATTATCCTATCAATTGATTTATTTTATATTATTGGCCCTTTTGGGATTATGACATGATGTCACATACCAGTGATTTCTCTGAATTTATGTGAGGCCATGGATGTAAGCCTTGCCCTTGCCTCCTCTATTATTGAGTTGGCTCTGCCACTCACTTTTATATTTAAGTTGGCTCTGCCACTCATCTTTATATTTGAGTTGGCTATGTCACTCGTCTTTTTATTTGAGTTGACTCTGTCACTCTCATTTTGTTGAGTTGACCATTGTCACTCTTCTCTTGTTATGTTGGCCATTACCACTTTTGTTAAGTTGACCATTGTCACTCTACTCTTTATTATATTGGCCTTGTGCCGTCTATCTTTAAAGGCATGGGCATGTGTCTTGTTATTCCAGAACCTCCATGATTCAGTTTATATTCTTCATGATTCAACTATATTCTCTATAAGTGCAAGTGATGTGTTAAAAGGTATCACAATTAGTGAATCAATTATCTTATCATGGACGTAATGCATTACGGATAGTGGCCCTCTTGGTCGACATGTAATTTCGTGGGTTGGTTATTGTGGTGCACAATCGATGTATGTAAATTAACATACGTGTTACATCAACTTTTCGAGATTAGATGTCTCAAAAGTCACTCCATGAACACATCGTGTTACGTAAATCCTCCAACCGCGTGTTGTGTTGCCTTGAGATGTTCGCATAAATCCACGTTAGTTTTGGCCATGCTGGCGAATATCCATAATTATGGGATGCGGGTCAAGTCGGGTTTATATGAATTATATTTCATATTATGATGACCACTACATATGATGAGCCACACACACTGTGCTAGGAATGCATCTTATATAGGTTGTTTGTGCATACTGATATCTCATGTATTAGTGGAGTATGAGACATATCAGTACCCTTTACTTTATTTCTATGAATCTCTTGAAATATTGTTAATCTTAAAGGATAACCTTCACTATGAGTAGGGCATTGACCCTCTCCCAACCGTACAAATGATGCAGGTGATGTACAGATTGAAGACTTACATGACTACTTCGCTATAGAAGATTATCTTGAAAGACTAAGAAGTCAGTTTTACTATTTAGTTTCATACTTTCTCTGTGAACTCTGATGTTATAATAAACCTCCCATTATGATGCCTTGATTATTCCTTTTACTCTGATGATATATAATCAATACAGTTGATATTATTCTTGTGAATGTTACCTTTATGAATGTATTTGGATGTGAACAAAACAAAAAAAAAAAAAGATGCCATTTCAGAGAATCCAGTTGTACATTATTAACACCCGGTTTCCTTAGGCATGAGTACAAACTCTGGCTGTGAAAATTCGAGCTGTTATATAAACATCCTTTTCAATACAAGCAGACAGTTAGAGGATGATGATGATTTTCATGAAATTAACATGAATGACTCTTTCATGGAAGAGAGAACACTTTTTATAAGACTCATATCCTAGACCGTACTGTTCCATCTACTCTCGCGATCCTTCCCGTCGAATTTTGGTAATCCGCGACCTATAATCGATGTTTGCGCATGACCGTAAGTCATATCCTATACATTTGAGTCGGATTAATCCGAGACTTGTATCATTGCGACCGCACCATCGCCGTGGTTCCAACACCGCAACTCATGCACCGATCCGATACGCAGACGAGGAGATGTGGGCCCGCGTTCAGTTCGAGAAAAAATGTAACGCGTTGGCAATCTCAAGAGAATCTCTACAACATGTTAAATCAATCTCATTAATCACCTCTCATGTCAAGTACAAAATAGCCATGCTTCCTTTCTCCACAAGTTAAGCAAACCCAAAAGTCAATCAATTCATCACCTCACCCATCACTCACCTCACATCCATCACTCACATCTCTCTTACAACCACCACACCTCTCTCTTTTCCTTCACATTTTCCAAGCAACAATCCCAAGCAAGAGAGTGCATGTCCAAGCCATTTCAAGAGAGAGAAAAAATGACCTTGTGTGGCCCACCTTTCCCATCCATTTAACTCTTATCCTAGCCATCCATTTCTCATCTCCACCATCAAAGTGAAGCATAAGGAGAGTGGCTTTCCAACGGACTGAGAAGATCAAGTGGTGGGTGCTTCTATAGGCTAGATTTTTATATTTTTAGGATGGGCCAAGTGAAGCCTATCGATTAATGGTATGGATCTCACTTTGGATCCTAAGATGTGGTCAACGGCCCATCTTGATCATCAATATCATTCCATGATGGGGCCATTCTCCATGGACCCCATCACGATGTTTACCTTCCTAGCTTGTATATGGGTCATCTAGACCATCTATTTTCATGGAGAAGGGATCTCCACCGTTAGATTTCAATTTTTATGGGCCCACATGTTATGTGACCCACTTGATTTATGTTGTAGGTCATGAAAGGGAGGGCCCATAGTGCCGGGGGTCCCTCCATGCACGTGTGTCCCTCAATCTCTCTCTCCCCTCTTTTTTTTTTAATGTTTTTATGTGTTGATTTGGCCGTGTGGCCCACTTGAATCGAACCCATCATGAAGTAAGTATTTTACACAAGTCGTCTATGAGTGGGGCCCACCTTATGTGTGTTGTAAGCACACCATTCATCATGTGATGGCCCACTTGAATAAAGCCCAACTCTATTGTGGGGACTGTCAGTGTCCAGGGACGTTGGACGTCTCTGTGAAAACACAAATATTATCTTGGTTACAAGCTCATAGGTTGGCCCACTCATACACACCCTACCTTGATTTATGTATTGAATCCACACTGTCCATCTCTTTCCTTGCCTCATTTTAGGTGTTGAACTGAAAAATCTAGTCTATCCTAGGTTCTGGTGGGCCATAGCATAGCAAATGATGGTTTTCACCGTTGAAATCTTCCCTGATATTTCCTTGCACCAAAAAAAATACTCAATATTGGACTCGTTAGATTTGCTATGAGCTTTGGAATCCAATAGCTGGAGTGGATTTACTTGGAGCAGGCCGCACACATGAAAAACCTCACAAAAATCAGGTTTTCAAAAAAGAAGAAGAAAAGGAAGCAGCAGGCTTGCTGCTGCCAGCGCAGGTAGCGCTTGCGGCCTTGTATGCGGGTGGATGCCAAAGGACCCATGGCTCCAGCCGTGGGCCCCACCTTGATGTTTATTTGTCATTTGACCTATCTATGAGGTGGGCCCCTCCCTGAAGTGGGCCCCCTCCAAGTTTTAGCCGCATTCAAACCTCAGGCGGCCCACACCACAAGGAACAGTGTTGATTGAGTCCATTGGAACCTTTTTGAGGCCCACAGAAGTTTTAGATTAATATGGAATTTATTTTTTTTTATTCCTTTTCATCCAGGTCTGTACGACCTTACCAACATATTGGATGGAAAATAAACATTAGGGTGGGCCCCACGTGGGACCCACAATGATGTATGTGCCTTATTCCCACCGTCAGCCCGGACGGTGGAGTCCACAGGGATGTATGTGTTTACCATGCTGTCCAGCCTTCTATTAGCTGCTGGACGGCTGGTGGGACCCACCAATGATGCATGTGTTGTATCAAAACCGTCCATCCACTTTGTGAGCTCATTGCATGGCATGATCTAGAGGATGAGGCAGATCTAAAGTTCAAGTGGACCCCACCATTAAAGTACGGTCAATGACATTGTAATACCCTGAAAATCGGGGGTCGCCCATAAACTCACTCCCGCGTTCCAGAACATCACTTATGCAGCATTTTCAATGATGGATGAATGTCGGCTGTAATAGTGTATAAAACATGAAGTGGATTAAGCCAAAACAGGATATCATACTCCAGAGACAGTTAAATTATCAAGCGGAAGAATGTGATAGATATATAAAATATATAAATGATTATAAGTTTCCAGAGTGTGAACATGTTATCAGGTTAACTAAATACATTTATACTCCAAAATAGAAGGAAAAGAATATACATGAGTGTGGAAATAAAAGGCAAAATACCAAGTGTATTGGCATCTAATCAGTAACCCTGTAAACCTGTCGATCAGAACCTGCATATAGGAGGGATCCTCCTCATCATCATCAAGTCCGGCTCTGCTTCGCAAGCATCGCCATCATATGAAACTAAAATAGGGACTGGTTGGTGTGCGCAACACCGTCCCGTAACGTGGGAGTGAGTAGCTAACTCAGTGGAATCATAGAGAAAAGGTTAGCATGTGATCAATCAATCAAGCGATAATGATAAAGTAAGCAATTCAAACATTCCTAAATACTGTGATTAATGCAAGAATGAAATGACATGATGAATGCCCTCACCGACATACTCCCTCATGCGACACCATCTTACGTCCGCGGCATGCTTTTTTTCCTCAGTGTTCCACATCTTTTAGGCACATGCAGTGCGATATGAATATGATTACCGAGTTGTTATTAGTCCTTTTCATACAGCAGGATTGGGAAACTAGGATACCTCCCTCATATCAATACCCAAACAATGATCCTATCTAGGGTCGTCACTCCTAGTAGTCTCATACGATGATATATTTCTTGGTCGCTGTCAGTGCTGTTGCACGCACTCATTGCTCTGCTCCCCCATCACCTTATCAATACAGGCCTAGTTATACACTATTTACTGCGGGAAGGCTCGTCGCCTCTCCGCAGATTCAGAATATGCTCGAGGTCACTACAAAGGGCTGTCAGGGAAATTACTCGCACTCGTTGCACCGCTCCCCCATCATCTTATTAGTGTAGGCCGACAGCAAGAATATAGTGTCCCAGGCCACCATAATCTTCTCACGAGTCTGGGTTGCTCACTGGTCACTACGGGGAGGTTTGTGGCCCCAGCGTAGGCCGACAGCTCGACCACGGTGTCCCATACCACCATGCCCGACTCATGAGTCTTAGGGGATCAAGGTACCAAGGTTAGAGGGACTTTCCAATGGTAAGTTTGGTACTTTAGGTTCAAACAGTTGTGACCAAGCATGGTGAACAAACATCGGTCAGTCGGGTTAGTCGATAAGCTCAACTAGGCCAAGCGCACGTTAAGTTGAACGACATGGAATGCATAACCACTCCGTGTGGCCTAACCACTATCGAACACTCCAAGAACGACTCATATTTGCTAAACTCATCTTGTGTGGCGAAAGCAACCTCAACCACGATTTATGGAACGTTTTCCGATTACCTGGACTGCAGTACAGCCCCATTCACAAGCAAAGCTAATAACTAGCATATGATTCATATTCGGCATCCATGTGATCAATCATGAAGTATAACTTGAATGTAAACAGTGCATGGAGGAATTAATGTACACATTTATCAGGATTTAACTAAGTACACAATCCATAGAAGAAATCATACGTTCATTTAGCAATCACATGATTCATGAAGGAAATCATTCACACAAGTATTGTGATGGGGATCCATATCCCAACCACTCTCGTAATCACACTCTACTAACTACTAACTCACTTAGACCTTTAAACAAACACTTAGCTTACTCAACTCCAACGTACTTGACGTATGTTGATTTCAACATATAATATGACAGATCCTTATATCAAGGAGTTGTCTAATACACAACAATCATGTTCTTACATTCAAAACATATGCCAGGCATAAATCATATTAATTTAGGCATTTCAACAAGCACTTAGACTACAATTAATAACATACATAGCGTACGTTGGCCGAAACATGTATTGGGGAGAATCCTTTCCCAAATAGATCATACATCCATAACTAGTATATATGCACGGCAAATACTCATGGAAATCATATCAACAAAATTTATACGTACATGGTATTTCCTATAAATACCTAAAATACCAAAAATCTCATATTCTTCATATGTATTCGAAACAAAAAATAGACAACATGTTCTATATGTCAAACAACATCCTTATTAGCAATTTACCATTAAACGGTATTGTAATCTTTAAAAAATGGTAAATTAAGCATCTAAAATCCGCACCTTACGCTGTAGAAGTGTAACGAATTCGATGGAATCTCTAAGTCTTCGTATACGCGGAATATTAACCTGCAATACAAGCTAGGTTAGCTATCTAGCTAATAGCATCATTGAAAACCCTAAAACAAGTTAGGGCTAGGATTTTCTTACCTAGAACGAAGTTGGAATTGCCAGAATAGTGATGCAGGTGGATGGCTTTGGCACGTGGAGCAGCAGGGAAGAATAGCAGGAGGGTTCTCCTACTTCTCTCACACTTTCTCTCTCTTTTCTCTCCTCTCTCTCCTAGGGTTTCCCAAAATTCATATGGGTTAGAAAGCTAAGGGTTTAAGGCCCTTTTATAAGACCAAACATAACCAAAACATACTCCAAGTCAAGGTATACTTGGGTTATAGCCAAATCGGGTCTTTCCCAATCCAAAAGAACATTTTTGAAAGTCCCCTAACCTGAATGAGGTCAGAATTAAGCTCATGAATGTTGGATCCTGATCACGTTAAGTTTTCAGTTCGATAGGGTTCCCAGATCGCACGTGGCGGACCAATTTTAGTTCAGCGGTCACTGAGACTCAATCGAGAATTCCAAGTACCTTGACCTGAGTAGGAAATGTTCCCTGATCCGAGGGTGTATTTGGGTCAGATTCCAACGGTTTGAATGCTTAAAAAATGTCGTGCAAGCGACATGTGCCAGATTTTTTTGAATTGAATTAATTTTCTAAATATTTTCTTTTCTCACTCTCTTCACTCTGGACTCAGTAAAATGGTCTTAGGATATCGGTTGGGATTGATTTTTGAAATGATTGTCAAGTCCAACTAGGCGGTCGTAATCGTCTAAGATTATCGCTATCGGACTTTCGACGCGCAGTCTAGATCCAATACAAAGTTTTAAAGGGTTCCTGAGAACAAACAGGTTTAGAGTTTGATCCTGAATTTCAGGGTAAGGTAACGTCAATGATTTTATAGGTTTTGGGTCTTACAGATCGTATTTAAAGTGGTTGGTGCTAATTTTACAGGAAATCTAGTGTAGCGCTGGCTAATTCACGTTAAATTTCTAAAGAATCAGGTTCTAAATAATTTATTTGGCTTTGGAATTGGGTTCTGAGAGGTTACCGAGGTGTTATAGTTGACCCATTACCTAAGGACGTCTAACCCCAGGTTGGCAAAAATTCAGGGTGTTACAGACGTACACCGTTCAAAATTTCTAAGGGGCCATAATAGTTCCCCATTAAGCTGATATTTGTTTTCACTTAATTCATCACAGTGTTACCTTATGAATAAGTTGGATGGGAAACATATGTTATGACGGACCTTAGGAATTTAATGGTGGAAATCATTGCCACCACTTATGTTTGGGGACTAGGCCCATTTGTTGGCCCATGGAACTAGGCTCATTTGATATATATATATATATATATATATATATATATATATATATATATATATATATATATATATATATATATATATATATATATATATATATATATATAAGGCCTATGGGATTAGGCCCATTTGATAAGGCCGTAAGATTAAGCCCATTTGATACATATAAGGCCCAAGTTGTGAGGCCCATTCTGATGTATTATAAGGCCCATGGGTTATGGACCATTGCAATGTACATAAGGCCCATTGGTACGGCCCATTAATGCGGTCCACTTGATGAATATGTGGCCCATTTGATATATTTAAGGCCCAATGAGATGTACCTAAGGTCCATTGTAATGTGTGATTCTTCCATGGTTTGTGTAATGAAATTTACGGCGGGCCATGCCTAGGGAACAATGATGGTTTAACATCCACATTGTAAGAACAATGTTGGTTAAATGTCTGCATCGTAACTCTCCTTAGGGCCCATTGATAGGCCCATACTTGTTGACAGTTCATCACATGATAACATGCTTAGTATAATCCCATGCCTCATGCCCATACGCATCATATGTATGCTTGATATGAGAAGTTTGATCATATCATAAGCCAGTTAGGCTGAGACATTTATGGGACTCCTTATGAGACAGAGTGCCCCATATGACTGCGCAGTACGCGCTGGATTGTTGCATGATTTGACGGTTTGATTCATGCATCTTGCATATATGTGACTTGATCACTGCACGCCCTAGCAACATCAGGGCCGTGGCCTCCACAGGCACATTGTGGACGGTCGTATCGGATACCGAAAATACTTGATTCTAGCACTGTGGGCACGTAGGATATCCTTGGGTGAAAGTCCCAAAACCTTTTTGGTACCAGGAGATGCTCCAACGTTTAGACCGAGTGGATACATGAGCACCCGAGTACTGAATACCAGTAGGCCGCATCTCCCACTATGTCATGGTCGGTTGGAAGGGTGTGTGGCCTTATCCGCCTGAGTGAGAGGGCTATAAGCTAGGCTGAGTTTGACCAGCTTGTAAATGAGTCCGCTATCAACGAGCCATGTAGGTATTGCCAGACTACTGTTCAAGAGGATAGTGACGTCTATTCCACTCACTTGGCCGGGCGGCTAGGGAGGCGGCAGTCAGTGTGGAGTGTACTAGACCCCGGTGATATCCAGAGAGGAACTGCATTGATATGTATACTTAATGAGTACCGACTTGCTTGGATTGCATCTCGCATATGACATTCGGCTACGTAGGCCTCGCATTGCATTGGTATGACCGATAACATTCATGTCTCGCATTGCAAGGCCTTGGTATGGTCGATAGCATTCATGCCTTACATCACATAACCTTGGTACGGTTGGTTGTATTCATGGACTTATCGCATATTTCTGCATTACTCTGATATTGTACACTTGGTACTTGCCTTACGTACACACTTACACCACCCTCTAAGCTTTTGTAAGCTTATGCACAACCGTTGCATGCAGGTGTCGTTGGACAGTAGCAGCGCTGAGGCAGGAGCACGTATTAGGCCATTTTGGAGCTTTTTGAGCATCTTGTATTTCCCTTTCCACATTGTACTTAAATTTTTCGATATAGTGGATATGTGGTAATGTTATTTTATGACTTGGTTATGTTTGTGGTTATGCTCCATTACAAAAAAAAAAAATTATTCTGAAAATCCTCCTTGTAGGATCTCAGGATCGAAATCTGGCATATGATTGTCAGGAACCAAGAATGGGACACTACCGAGGCTGTCGGCACCGGATTCGGTAATCGGAATTCTTGTGAATCCAATTTTCGGGTTTGGGACGTGACACTTTTGCCCTTATCCTCTAACCCTCTAGAGACGTGCTTGGCCCACTCCCATGATTTAGATGATGATATGATTAGGGAAATGGGTGCAATGCTTGATGATGTACCGATACTTGAAGTTAACTGGTGGAGACCACAATTTCAAAAATTGCCCTAAACTAATGTGGTGCCTCTACCATCTAACCTCAAGGTACTGAAGCTTGACCTAAAACCTTTACCCTCTGATTTGAAATATGTTTATTTAGGTCAAGATGAGACATACTGTCACGCCCTGAACTCGAAAACAGGGCTCAAAAAATTTTTGATTGCCGAATCCGGTGCCGACAGCCTCCGTAGTACCCTATTCTCAGCTCCTAGTGTCCATATGCCAGATTCTGATCCTAGGATCCTACAAGGAGGATTTTTCAACGTTTATTTAACTCATAATAAGCATAACTACAAGTATACCCAAATCACAAAAGTAACATTATCATCACATATCCACTAATATAAACATTTGAATACAATGCTGAAAGCGAAATACATATGTCAAGAAATCAAATATCCAAATAACCGCTGCTCACTCCATGCTCAACGCTGCTGCAACCTAATGCCATCTGAACACATCTATCATGTATAAGCTTATAGAAAGCTTAGTGGGTGGTGAAAGTGTGTGCACAAGCTAAGTGCCAAGTAAGAAATATCAGAGTAAGCGAAAAATACTGATAAGCCCATAAGTGCTATCAGCCGTACCAAGGCTATGTGATGCAAAACATAATAAGACAATAACAGATGCTGAGGATGCAATGCAATATGCAAATCCTGACGAGCCACGAATATCATCAATTTCATCTAAGCCATATAAATGCAAAAACATAGTAACCTAAAATGCTAAGTACTACGGATGCAATGTGATATGTGGTGCGAATGGAATGACCATGCTGAAATGTGAAGTCAGGATGATAGTACAAAGTATCACAGGCTTTGGGGTCCATCACAAGGGATTTCTATCCAAACCAGTCCCATACCTAAATTTGGATAGTTAGACACAATGCGGTAAACTCCTAATCTCAAGTTAGTCACGCGCCTAACCGAAATCCTGGCCATGCGAAGGTACACGTAACAATAGTTATGCACCACCAGCCCGAGTGGATAGTGAATGAATGAATGAATGGATATGCAATTCTTATTCAATAAGTCCACATATCAGTATGGTTATTCTCTAGGATCATCACCGGGGTCTATTACACTCTGCGCCAACTTGCCGCCCCTATCCAACCGCACAACTGGGTAAGTGGAAGAGACCTCACTATCCGCCTGCCAATATCGGGCTTGGCTCGTCGATAGCTGACCCATTCCTCAAGCTGGTCAAACTCAACCTAGACATTGCCCCCTCACTCAGGCGGGTAAGGTCACACTCCCTCCCAACTGATCACGACACAGTGGGAGATGTGGCCTGCTGGTATACGGCCCTCATGCGCTCATATATCCACTCGGTCTCAACGTTGGGGTGTCTCCTGGCCACAGAGGTTTAGGGATTTTCACCTAAAGACATCTATGGTGCCTGTATGCCAGAACCAAACATTTTCAGTGTCTCCTCTGGCCATCCACGATATACCTGTGGAGGCTATGACCCTGATATCACTAGGGCATACAGTAATCACAATACACAATGCAAGATGCATGAGTCATACAATCCAGTCATGCATCAATCCTACGCATACCGTGTGCTCATGTGAGATAACCTCCGCCTATCGGGGAGTCTCATAACAATACGCTCAATGACATATGCAATGATCGACCACACCTCATAACAAACATGTAGATGATGCGTATGGGCATGTATCATGATGCTATGTTGTCATATACTCATAATCGGTATCAACGTTCACCTCGACAATGTGGACGTTTAACCAACATTGCCCTCAAGAAATGGCCCACGTAGAGCCAAACATATAATGGGCCCGCGGCCTCACACAAAGGTCTAGTGAGCCTTACTCAAAGGCCACATATACACAATAGGTGAGCCTCAAATACATGACATGTAGGCCCTACACATGGGTCTCGATTACCTCAAATGGGTCGTACATCATGGGCCTAATACATATCACAATGGGCCTTGCTAAATGGGATGAAATTATATCACAATGGGCCTCTTCATATGGGTCAGGAATACATCATAATGGGCCTTGCCAAATGGGATAGGAATATATCACAATGGGCCATGTCCCATGGCCCTCAAATATATTACAATGGGCCTCTACCCATGAGCTCCAAGTACATCACAATGAGACTCAACCCATGGGCCCTAATACATCACAATGGGCCTCAACCCATGGGCCCTAAATACATTAATCGGGCCTCATCAAATAGGCCCCAAATACATCAAATGGGTCATAACCCATAGGCCTCAATATACACCAAGTGAGTCGTATCACATGGGCCTTAACAATGGCCTCGACAATCGGAGTCGGCGTCAACAATCGGAATCAGCTGAACAAGGCCTAATACAATCAAGTGGGCCTCATACCTAGGACTTATAGGATAGTCCACACGCTCCCGAAAGTGGATGGATGATGTGTATAGGTATCACATACAACAGGTGGAAACCGGCTGGACATCCAGCCCAATACTTCCTGCAGTGTGGATCAACTAAGCTTGGATCTGCCTCATCCTCAGGCCCATGTCCTCAATTAGTATCAGAAATTAGACAGACGGTCTAGATTCAAAAGATCCACATAGCGGACCATCCGAGAGGTGGGCCGATCCACACATCACCCATTAGGTGTCTCGACAACTAGTTAAAACAGTACATGGGCTTGTCGTGATGGACGACGTGGATATAACGAATACATACATCTATGTGGGCCTCGTAGATGGGTCACAAGTATATCAAAATTGTCTTAACGAATGGGTCATAAAATACAACAAGGTGGGCCCCTCATGACAAAGGGCCCATGGCCCTAAAATAATGAGTGGGCTGCGTGTGCAATACATACATCATAATGGGCCTCATAGGGGCAGCCCATGACAAAACAAATGGTAAACGGTGTGTACATAACACCTACATCATGCTGGGCCTAACACTCAGCAAGTGGGCCCTACACATGGGCCTCGAAATACAAGGTAGGTGGGTCCTATCACACGGGCCTCGCCCATAGGCCTCGAACACATCATATAGTAAGCCACAACCCATGGGCTTCAAACATACAATAGGTGGGCCCTACACATGGGCCTAATATATATCACAGGTAGGCCCTGCACATGGGCCTTATACACAACGAGTTGGGCCGATCAATGGGCCCTAAGGAGAGTGACAATGAGAACATTTAACCAACATTGTACTTACAATGTGGACGTCAAACCAACATTTCTCCCAAGGAATGGCCCGCCATAATATCAATACACAAACCATGGGAAAATCACACATTGCAATGAACCTTAAGGACACCCCGTTGGGCCTCGACCCATGGGCCTTGGATACATCAAATGTGCCGCATCATATGGGCCTTATATAAATCAAGTGGGCCACATTAATGGGCCTTATATAAATCAAGTGGGCCACATCAATGGGCCTTATGTACATTGCAATGGGCCATAACCCCTGGGCCTTTGAATACATCACAATGGGTCGCATGACATGGGCCTTATATATATCAAGGTGGCCCTCGACAACGGGCCACAAATACATCAAATGGGACTCATCACATGGGCCTTATGTACATCAGGGTGGGCCTCGACAACGGACCACAAAGACATTAAGATGGGCCCACCTTACATGGACCTTATGTACATCAAGTGGACCACAACAATGGGTCACGGCAATGGGCCACGCCCGAATACAAGTGGTGGTAATAATTTTCACCATTAAAATTCTAAGGCCCACCATAATATTTATTTCCCATCCAATCTGATTATAAGGCCTCACATACCTGAATTTAAAAGGAAAGACCAATATCATATTTGGTCCCAAACCTAGTAGCCCAAGGGTCTTATTGGTGGACATTCAAACCCACTACTTCCTATAATGTGGTCCATCTATTCCTAGATCTGTCTCATTTTTGAACTCAAGCTTTAAAATAAGCTTACAAGTGGTTAGATGACTTATATGCAAAACATGCATCATGGTGGGGGTCCACATGAACCATGGATCTGATTCATTCTTTAGCTCATGCCCAAAATGAGCTTGCAAAACGGATTGATGGTTTGGATCCAACACATACATCATGGTGGTTTGCAACACATCACATGGTGTCCAGCACTGCCCAAACTGTCCAGCACCGTCCAACACATCTGGACGGTGTAGATGAAACAAATACACCATGGTGGGATCCACATGGTACCATGGATGCACGGAGTGGATACAAAACTACATCCAGGTGGGCTGGATGGCTTGGACACGTGATACATATGTCAGAGAGGGTCCCACATGGATGGTGTGTATAAGACACATGCACTATGGATGAGATCCCACTGTCCTGTACATATGGACGGTGAGGATGGGACCATGCATCATGGTGGGGCACACAACACCACCCAAACATTGTCTCACAGCATCCAACACTGTCTGGATGGAGTGGATGAAATAAATACATCATAGTGTGGTATCCATGGTCCAGATGAGACCCACTGAACTTGGTGACGTCAATGCACCCCTGTTATAGCTGATATGGGGCACATTAGCCAATCAGCTCAACCCACCAAATATATAATATAAATATATTAATATAATACTTTTATTATTATTAAAAAAAATATTAGGTCCAGTCCAGCGTCCAGACGCTGGACGTTTGGACGGACGGTTTTGATAAAACGCTGATAGATAGCATGGAAATAAAACACATACCTGTAGGTGGACCCCACCCTCACATGAGCCACACGCATGAGGTGGCCCCACGTCCCAGGAAATTGGACGGAAGGTGTGGATATACGCATACATCATGGTGGGGCCGATCATGGCATCATCCAGATGAACGGTGCTGATGAAGCACATGCACCATGGTTGTGGCCCACTGTCCAGATGTTGGACGCATGGACACAACACATACATCGTATCAGGGCCCCACGTGTAACCTATCTCATTAGGTCTAGCACCGTCCAGTGCTGTCTAGACGGTGTGGCTGAAATACATATATCACGATGGTTCCCACCTGCTTGGTTGATGGACGATGAGGATGGTGGGACCCACATCACTTGCTGACGTCAGTGGGACCCACATCACTTGCTGATGTCAGTGGGACCCACATCACTTGCTGATGTCCACCATCTATATAACTGGTGCGAGGTAACCAGTCAATCCATTTTTTTTTGTCTTCTTAAGGTGGGGTCCATCGTGTGGACGGCATAGATATAGAAACATCATGGTGGGCCATACACACACACATGCCGGATGGGCCACACACCTCATTATCATCAACATATAAAAAAAATGAAAGAGAAAGAGAAAGAAAGAGAGTACGGTGGAGATGGGAGGGACCCCGCCACTATGGGTCCCCCTAACTTAAAATCACATACATCAAGATGGGTCCCACCATAAGTGGGCCCTTAAATCACAAAATTAAAGCATAAAATCACCCACTGATGGCGCTCCTTTTTGGTTCCTTGGGATTCATGTCTTCTTAGCTACAACTTTAATGGTGAAAGATGGAAGATTTTTGGGTGGTAGGAAGTGGGCCACACCATAGCTTCTTTCTCTCATTGGAGGCCATGGACGGTTGCTCCTCTCTTGGTGCTTGGGAAATGGATTAGAGAATGAGAGAGAGAGGGAGAGTGATGTATGGAGAGGGATGGGTGTGATGGGTGAGAGTGATATATGTACTTGACTAGGTATAGGTTATGTTGACTTGGGTGAGAGAGGAGCATGGGTTATGTTGACTTGGGTGAGAGAAGGGTATGGGTTGTGATTGGAGGTGTACTTGACATTGACTGATGGATTGACGTGACATTTCATAGAGATTCTCTTAATATTTCAACGGACGGCATTTTCCTCGCACTAAACGCGGGCCCATATCTCCTGGCACGGGTATCGCATCAGCTTGTGAGACGCGGCATCGGAACCACGGCAACAGCGCAGTCACACTGATACAACTCTCGGGTCGAGCTGACTCAGACATGCAGGACTCGGATTAGGATCATGCGCAAACATCGGATACAGGTCAAGGGTCACCGAAATTTGACCAAGAGGACTGCGAAGGCCTACGGAACGGTATGGTCTAGGATACGAGTCTTACACATACCCGGTGATGATTTCTTCCCACCTTGAGAAAGAACATAAGAGTATGCTCATCTCTACTCTTATTAAGAATAAGGGAGCCCTTGGATGGTCGATTGCATATCTCAAGGGAATTGACCTTTTGATTTATACTCACCGCATTTATCTTGAGGACAATGCGAAGACCTCATGACAACCACAAGGTAGAATAAATCCAAACATAAAGGAAGTGGTTAAGGTCGAGGTTATTAAACTATTGGATGTAGGTATCATATACCCAATATCCAATAGCCAATGGGTGAGTCCAACTCAGGTGGTTCCTAAGAAGTCTGAAATCACCATCGTAGCCAATGCCAAAAATGAACTCGTGCCAACGAGAATTACTACTAGTTGGAGAATGTGCATCGACTATAGGAAATTGAATACAGTCACGAGGAAGGACCACTTCCCTTTGCCCTTCATTGATTAAATCTTGGAAAGCCTAGCTGGTTAGTAGTACTATTGTTTGCTTGAAGGTTATTCGTGCTACAACCAGATAGGGATAGCTCCTGAAGATCAGGAAAAGACTATATTCACATGTCCTTTTGGCACCTTTGCTTACTGAATGATGCCATTCAGACTATGTAATGCCCCTGTCACTTTTCAGCGACATATCATCTCATCCAAGGAAATTGAGGTAGATAAAGTTAAAATTGATCTTATCTCTAACCTACCTTCACCCAAGAACATACTAGACATGCGATCTTTCATAGGACATGCTGAGTTTTATAGGACATTCATAAAGGACTTTAGTCACCTCTCTCATCCTCTATGTAATCTACTTCAAAAGGATGCACCATTCGAGTGGACTGAGCAATGTTATAAAGCTTTTACTAAGCTTAAGGACATGTTAACCACTGCACCTATCATGCAGTGACCCGATTGGAGCATTCCTTTTGAACTTATGTGTAATGCATTTGACTATGTTCATGGGGCGGTCCTAGGCCAGAGAAAACAAAGAAACCCTATGTTATATACTACGCAAGTAAAGCCCTAAATCCTGCCCAAGTGAACTACTCTATTATGGAAAAAGAACTCTTAGTCGTAGTCTTCACTTTGGAAAAATTTAGGTCCTACTTGATCGGATCCAAGATCATCATTTACACAGATCATGCAGTGATCAAGTATCTTCTTTCTAAGAATGATGTTAAGCCCCGCCTAATAAGATGGATCCTCCTCCAAGAATTTGATTTGAAAATAAAAGATAAAAAAGGAGTAGAGAACGTAGTGGCAGACCATCTTTCTCACCTTGATCTCTCTGATTCCTTTGAGATGACACATATAAATGACATGTTCCCTGACGAATAATTGTTCAAAGTCTCCCATTCACCTTGGTTTGCTGATATAGCCAATTATCTTGCCACAGGTTTCATGCTGACACATTGGACTGCACAAGATAAGAAAAAATTCTTCGCCAAGGTTCGTAAGTTCTTCTGGGATGATCCATATATGTTTAAATATTGCCCAGACCAAATTTTAAGGAGATGTGTGCCAGAAAATTAACATCAAAGTGTCATCTCCTTTCGTCACTCTCAGGCCCATGGTAATCACTTTTCTGCTAAAAAGACCATGGCTAAGATTTTGTAGTGTGGCTTTTACTGGCCCACTATGTTCAGGGACTGTGACACCCTGGTCATTGCTTCAATGTGGGCAGGGGAGATGTGGGCGAAGCTTGAGGGCATGGGCGAGCTACCGCGCTGGGTGAGCTATTGTTGCAGTTGAATGTAATGTAACTTGTCCCACATTAGAAGAGTTGTCTGAAGTAATGGTGGTTATATGTGGATTTGTCACCCTATACTGTATGAGGGCTTTTAGGGAAAACTCAAAGAATAAAACTGTGCGGGCTATGCTCAGAGTGGACAATATCATACAATGTGGGCATGGGATATTACAAATGGTATCAGAGCTGAGGATGGTTCTTCCCTCGGTGGGGGATAATGTGACGCCCCGGTCATTGCTTCAATGTGGGTGGGTGTGATGTGGGCGGGGCCTGAGGGCCTGGGCGAGCTACTGTTGCAGTTGACTGTAGCGTAACTTATCCCACATCGGAAGAATTGTCTGAACTAATGGTGGTTATATGTGGAGTTGTCACCCTATACTCTATGAGGCCTTTTAGGAAAATCTCGAGAACAAAACTATGCGTGCTGTGCTCAGAGCGGACAATATCATACAGTGTGGGCATGACTGTTACAAGGACTCTCATGAGTTTTGCAAAGATTGTGGGCGTTGTTAGAAATTGGGAGCATTATCCTGTCACAATATGATGCCCTTAAACCCCATTCTGATCATTGAAACATTTGATTATTAGGGCATCGATTTCATGGGACTATTCCCCCTATCCTTTGGGAATTTATACATTCTGCTAGCGGTAGACTATGTCACTAAATGGGTCAAAGCAATTCCGTGCTGGAACAATGACCATCAAACAGTCATTAAATTCTTAAAAGAGAATATCCTTTCTCGGTTCGGAACGCCTTAAGCCATCATTAGTGATTGAGGCTCATATTTTTATAATAAGCTATTCGCGAACTTAATGAAGAAATATGACATTTCTCACTAGGGGAGCACTCCATACCACCCACAAACAAGTGGGCAAGCTGAGATTTTCAAAAGAAAAATTAAACATATCTTGGAAAAGATGGTTATCCTTGACCGTAAGGATTGGTCAATTTGATTGACTGATGCCTTATGGGCTTACTGTATCGCATTTTAGACCCCTATTGGAATGTCTTCCTTTAGACTTATCTATGGGAAGGCTTGCCACATGCCTATGGAGTTGGACATAGAGCCTATTGGGCGATCAAAATTTTGAATTTCAATATGAACAATGCTGGCTCACTCACAAACTTCAGTTGAATGAACTTGAAGAAATTTGGAATGATGCATACGAGAACTTGAGAATCTACTAGGACAAAATGAAGGTGTTTCATGACCAACACATTCTTCAGAAATCATTCACACCAGGTCAAAAGGTCCTCTTGTACAATTCTCTGTTACATCTCTTTCCGGATAAACTCCGATCTTGTTGGACCGACCCTTTCACTATTACTAATGTTTATCTACATGGGGCTATCGAGATTCAGAATCCAAACAATGGCAATAAGTTTAAAGTAAATGGACATCAATTAAAGCCATTTTCTGAAAAATTTGATTCAGAGGACATGTCCATGCCTCTGAATGATCTTTTTTATCACTCTTGTGCTAACCACCTTCATGTTGAGATCCTTTGGAAAAAGCCTCAAATTTTATTCATTAGGTACTATATTTCCATCAACTCTCTTTCAATTACGTTGTCTCTTTTTCAAATCATGTTTATTTCTTTTACATTGAGGACAATGTAGATTTTAGGTTAGGGATAGGAGATTAGCTAAGCTAATCAGTGTTTTCTTAGTTTTGAGCAAAAAAATTCAATGTTTATTTGTTTGGAGAGCGATAAGTTGTGTATTTAAGACTGTTTGGAGTATGATGATAGGATAGAAATCGAATTTTGAATTGTTGGAGTTAGAACAACTAAGTGACCTATCACTTATGGTTCTTACATTCAATTGATTAAGAGTAGGTTCGAATATTATGTAAAATTATTTTTTATGAATAGTACTAGATTTTTCGATTGTTAGTATGATGATCATTGAAAGATATTAAAAACTAAGTCTGAAGAATTTTATGCACCTTAAAAGAAGAAAGAATTAGTTAAAAAAATAAGAGATGGACAAAGAGGTCATAAAGAATGAAGAATGACAACATCTTTGAAGGGAATGAAAAATGTCTTTAAAAAGGATGTAATGTTTAAAGAAGAGTAATAAATACAAATGACTGTCGATATAAAATAAAAAATTGGAAAAAGAAGGAAAAGGGGATAAGTTTAGAATCAGTACTTTTGTTTTCAATCAATCTTGAAGTGATGAGCATGGCTAACATTATGAAAAGATAGTATTTTAACTGAACACTTTGAAAAACTTGTTATGCGAACTATGCTCTGACTTAATGGATAAAGAGTTTATTTGATTGATTGCTTGTGTGATTCAACTCTAAGTTTTTAAAATCTCAATTTCTCATCTTGAGCCAACTCATTCATACTTGATTACACAAAAGATTATTTTCTGAAAAGGTTTGAACATTGCACATTAAGGTTCATTTTTCGCATACTTTGCTCGGGACTAGAAAAATGCTGGTTGGGGATTGTGTTGAGGGTCAAATATTTCATATTAGATCCCATCTATTACTTAGTTTTATGAACATGATAATGCTTAATGTTCTATTTTAATCATGTTTGTGTTGCAAGGTGAATTCAAGAGCTTATATTAAAAAGGATGTTAAAAGCATGATTTTAACACTTAAGAATTACCAAAGCCAAGATTAGATCTGATGAAACCAAGAATAAAGAAAATCGGAGTTTTGAAGTGAAATTGTGTAATCCTCGACCCGTCCTGGCCTCTGTTCAACTAATCCAGGCTACGCATAACCAATCCGGTACACCGCTCGACCGGTCGAGGTTCCTTGACTCGAACTCCAGTGAGTAAAATTAATAAATTATTTTCATCCTGCTTGACCAGTTGAGGATGATTAAATGATCGATCAAGGATGTCCCACAACCAGTCAAGCATTACGTAATTTTTACACGGACTGCGTAAATTTGAGACAATTTTCAAAAATTTTCACTAGGTGTGAAAGTATAAGACTTAAAACTATAAATAGGGGTCCCTAGGGCACCCCTAGGCATCATTTAAGGTTGGAGGAGTGGAGGAAAAGAGTGGAGAAGTCATTGCCAAGATTTTTTCTTCCTTTTCCTTAGTAGTTTTTATACTTTTCTTAAGAGATTCTAGTTCAATCGTGTCTATAATTGGCTAAACTTCTTAGTTAGGGCTAAGAGATGAAGCTTGTAGCGTAATGGGATGTTTCTATTGCTTTAATTTATGTTTATATTGAACTCTCTTTGATTCTAGTTTGATTATAAGGAATACTTTTAGTTTTTAATGGTTTGTTGTGACTCAAATTACAATGGATCTGCAATATTTTTGAGTATGTTCTTTTCATGTATTGAGATTGTGAATTTAGGTCCACCATCGTCCCTTGGCATGGTCGGATGATGGAATCCTCCCTAACTTTCACAAATCTCTCAAATTGGCTTTGGGATTGGTAAATCTTATTTTTTTCCTTGTCTCCTGAGCATGGTTTTGTGACGGAATCACTTCCAGTTCTCACACCTCTCATCCATTGAGAAATAGGTCAAAGGAAGTTCATATTTGATTTTACTGAGATATCTTCCAATTGGATAGGATGGGACTCCGATTCCAATCTTAGGAAGGTCTAAATGAAATCGATCTACTTGATCCAAACCCAACGGTTGTATTAATGTGAATTTTAAGTAGGTATGGTATGATTGGATTTAATGGTGGAGCTCTTGGGGTTAGTCCTAAACTCTAGTAGTTGGTTGAAATAGGTAGATTTTAAATGATTAGACAGTGTGCCACACATACATACGTACTCAGACGGTAACACCCGAGTATCGAAAAGTACGGGGCGTTACAGCTTGACCCGAAACTTGTACCCTAGCGACCGCGTTGTCGCCGCGGTTCTAACGCCGTGACTCGTTCACCATCCGATTCTCGAGCCAGGAGATATGGGCCCACGTTCATCTTGAGAAAAATGTAGCACGTTGTGAATTCCAAGGGAATCACTATAACATGTCACATCCATCAAGTCAAGTATACAACCATACCTCAATACCACCTCACCCTATCCCAAGTACAAATGACCACTCCCTCTTTTCCCACAAGTCAACTCTCTCTCTCCCTACCTATCCCTCTTTTACCAAAATTTCAAATAAACCCATACCTCTCCTTACAACACCCATTCCATATCAATGCATTATTCCTCTCTCCCTCTCATTCTCTAAACAATTCCCAAATCTCATGAGAGCTTCCAACATATAAGCTCTCTCTCCCAAAAACTAAGTGTGGCCCACCTTTTCATCTCCCATCTCAACCACTCATTCTCCATCAACCTCCATTAAAATGGAAGGCAAGGAGCATGGGAGTCCAAGGAGCTAAGGGAGAAGGCTGATTGGTGGGTGATCCAATGTAGATTTCAAATTTTAGGGCCCACTTGATGTGGGACCCATTGATGCATGTATTGTATTGAGAGGGACCCATAGTGGTGGGGTCCCTTCCATCTCCACCGTACTCTCTCTCTCTCTCTCTCTCTCTCTCTCTATATATATATATATATATATATATATATATATATATATATATATATATCTCTTTCATTTTTTGTGTGTTGATGATGGTAAGGTGTGTGGCCCACCTGGTGTGTGTGTGTGATGGCCCACCTTGTTGGATGATCCACACGTTGTCCAAATGGTAGGATCCATCATGATGGATGCATTGTATCCGCACATGTGACAGATTTGGATGAAGGAAAAACACAAAAATCAACTTGTTCCACAGTGTGGCCCACTAAATGTGGGGTCACCGTGTTACATGGAATCATCCAGACCATCCATTCACATGGGGCCTACTATGATGGATGAGCTTCATCCAGGCCGACCGTCCAGCATCTCTGGACGCTAAACGCTGACAGTCCCACCCTCCCACACACTCACGTATACATATATAATATATTATATCGTGATACATGTTATATTATAAAATAATATTTTATATTAAATGATATGGTGGGCACTCCTACGTGAAACCCACCTTTAATTTACGTTATCTGCACCATCCAGATGTATCTGGATGGTGGATTTGGAGGGTTTATATATATATATATATATATATATAATATTATATTATAGTATATAATATAAAATACATTAAAATATGTGATTATGGTGGGCCATGTACATGGGACCCATGTAATATATGTGATTTGCATCCAGGCAGTTAGTCCAGGGCCTGGACGCTGGTCCTATTAAAAGGATATAATATTATATTTTATATATATATATATATATATATATATATATATATATATATATATGATGTACATATATATATAGATGTGTGGTGGGCCCCATGTGGGACCCACCTGCTGGACAGATTGGTGTGTCAAGCATGAGCCCCACCATGATGCACGTGTTGTAATCCCTACCGTCCATCCATTCATGTGGTGCCACCGTGATGTTTGGGTCTTAGCCGCACCATCCAGATGGTTGGATGGTGGGCCCTACAATCTGATGCATATGTTGCATCCTAACCACCCATCTAGCTAGCGAGTGTGTCTCAAGGCTTGGGAATAAAAATACGATAGATCCATTATCACTTGGACCACACTGCAGAATAGTGGAATTGAACGTCTACCATTGTAACCCTTGGGTCATAGAGGTTTTGGACCAATATGAAATTTATTTTTCCTCTCAGTCTAGGTTTTTGTGACATTATGAACTAACTGGATGGACAATAAACACTGGGACCCTTTAAATTTTAACAGTGGAAATCATTATCACCATTATTATTGGTGGTATGGTCTAGATGATCTTTTGATCTGATTCATTGTTTAGATAATGCTTTAAAATGATCTTTATCGATGGATGAATGGTGCAGACCAAGTAGTACGGCCCACTCAATGTTTACGAGGCCCATTGGTGCAGCCCAAGTAGTGCGGCCCACTCAATGTTTATGAGGCCCATTAGTGCGGCCCGTTGATGCAGCCCATTTGATGTTTATGAGACCCATTGGTGCGACCCAAGTAATGCGGCCCACTCGATGTTTATGAGGCTCATTGGTGCGGCCTAAGTAGTGCAGCCCACTGGATGTTTATGAGGCCCATTGATGCGGCCCATTTAATGTTTATGAGGCCCATTGGTGCGACCCGTTGATGCAGCCCATTTGATGTTTATGAGGCCCATTGGTGCAACCCGTTAATGCGGCCCACTTGATGTATATGAGGCCTGATGTGATGTATTTATGGCCCATGTGCCAAGGCTCATTGTGATGTATGTACGGCCCATGAGTGAGGCCCAAAAGTAATGTGTATTGGGCCATTGTGTGAGGCCATGGGCCCACTATATATTATATTTGGCTCTATGTGGGCCACTCCTTGGGGGCAATGTTGGTTAAATGGCCACATTGTTGGGAAATGATGATTTAATGTACACGTTGTGACCTTTCCTTAGGCCTTGTTTGGCCCATTCTCTTCGAGGCCGATTATCAATCAATTTCGATTGTCGTGGCTAATTGACTGATTAGTGATTGAGGCCGATTATCATGATCGACTGTTGATTCTGATTGTTGAGGCCAATTCCAATTATTGAGGCCAACTCTGATTGTCGAGGTCGATTTTGATTATTATCAAGGCCGATTCTGATTATTGAGGCCGATTCTGATTATCGAGGTCGGCTCCGATTGTCGAGGCAGAATATCAAGGTCAATTTCTGAGGCCTATTGTAATGTATATGCAGCCCATATTTGAGGCCCATTCTGATGAGCATTTGACCTTGGCTTAATGAATTTGAGTCCTATGTAATGTATATGAGGCCTATGTGATGAGGCCCATTGTTGTGCATTTGAGGGCCAGGCAATGGATCCCATTGTGTTGTATATTAGGCCCATGTGAGAGGCTCATCGTGATGTATATTAAACTCTTGAGTGAGGCCCGTGGTGTTGTATATGAGGCCCTTATGTGAGGCCATGGGTCCACTATGTGTTAGGCTCTATGAGGCCATTCCTTGGAGGCAATGTTAGTTAAATGTCCACATTATCGAGGCCGATTTTCAATGCTGGTTATTTATACCAATTATGAGTATGTGACAACATAATATCATGATACATGCCCATACGCATCATCTGCATGTTTGTTATAAGATATGGTTGACCATTGTATATGTCATTAGGCAGGTTGTTATAAGACTCCATGCTAGGTGGAGATTGTCTCACATGAGTGCATGGTATGTGCAGGATTGATGCATGACTGGATTGTATGACTCATGCATCTGACATTATGTGTTGTGATTACTGTACGCCCTAATGACATCAGGGTCATAGCCTCCACATGCATATCGTGGATGGCCAGATGGGACACCAAAAATATGTTATTAACATTGGGCTGTCATAGATGACCCTAGGTAAAAATATCTAAACCCTCTTGGTACCAGAGGATGCCCCAATGTCGAGACCGAGTGGATACATATGAACGCATAAGGGATGTATACCAGTAGGTCGCGTCTCCTACTATGTCGTGGTCAGTCGGGAGGGAGTGTGGCCTTACCTGCCTAAGGGAGTAGGCATAGCTAGGTTGAGTTTAACCAGCTCATGCATGGGTTAGCTATCGACATACCGAGTAGATATTGTCCAACTACTGGCCAGGTGAATAGTGAGGTCTTTTTCAGTTACCCAGTTGTGCACTTGATGGGACGGCACGCTAGTGTAGAGTGTACTAGACCCTGATGATGATTCTAAAGATGAACAATACTGATATGTGGACTTATTGGGAAACATATTCATTCACCCATTCATTTACTATTCACTCGGGCTGGTGGTGTGCAACTATTTTTTATGTGTGCCTTCACAATGGCCAGGATTTTGGTTTGGGTGCGCGACTAACCTGAGATCAGGAGTTCATCACACTGAGTCTGACTATCCAAATTTAGGTATGGGACTGGTTTGGATAGAAGTCTCTTGTGATGGACCCCATAGCCTGCGATACTACTTACTATCATCCTGACTTCACACTCCAGCATAGTCATTCCATTCGCACCGTATATTGCATTACATCCGCGGCATATGGTATTTTGGGTTACTGTGTTTCTGCATTTATATGGTCTAGATATGACATCTGATATTTGGTTCTTTATGACTCCTCACTTGCATAGTTGATCTTTATTGCGTACTCTGATATTGTTTGATTCATGGATTTATCAGATTTTCACTTACTCTGATATCGTATGATTCATGATCTTACCAGTATTTTTGATATTGTATGATTATGAAATTATATTGAATACTTGGCACTTACCTTGTGCACACACTTACACCACTCTCTAAGCTTTCTATAAGCTTATGCACGATAGATGCATGTAAGTGATGGTAGGTTACAGCAGCGTGGAGCTTAGAGCATTTAGTTAACTTTTGGAGTTTTGATTTTAACATACGTATTTCCCTTTCAGCATTGTATTCAAATGTTTATATTAATGGATATGTGATGATGATGATGTTGCCTTTATGATTTGGGTAAACTTGTGGTTATGCCTCTTATGAGATAAATGTACGTTGGAAAACCTCCTTGTAGGATCCAAAGATCGGAACATGACATTTGGATGCTAGGAGCTGAGAATGGGGCACTACGGAGGTTGTCGGCACCGGATTCGGCAATCGAGATTCCTGTGAATCTAATTTTCCAGTTTGAGGCATGACATTATAAGTGAAATTTGAACATTGAATCATCATTTGCTTCGGTTGATAGTTGATCTTGAAGTGCTTTGAAGCTTGAACTTGAAGTACTTATAACTTGTATTTCACCTTGATCTTTGAGTTCCAAAGCAAAGCACTTGTCTTGACATATTTAAAGCTTTGAAAACCTTGAACTATCACTTGGTGTTGTACTTAAACTTGTATATCTCTTATACTTGTAATGCTTGAATCTTGAATTGGAACATCTTAAACTTGTACTTGAAATAAAGACCTTTGTTCTTGTTCATGAATTACATGATCTTGAATATATAGATGAGCTACACAAGATACAAATTCCAAGAGATTTTGGCACTATAAAATTTGACAATTATAGGAGCTAGAAAACATAGCAGTTACAACTTATAGTTACATCATCCCACTCTGTGGTCGGCCTTCTTTTGTCAACAAACCTTAGTAGACGCCTCGTAAGTGGTTTAGCCCTTTGGGTCCATGCTAGTTTGTAAAGTTGGTCCATTCCATAGGTCGTTCTATTTTTCCCCAAACAGTAAGCCCCCCTTTCTTTCGAGTTAATCTTCAGAATCTTGAAAGTAGGTCAGATGTATATTTAGATCGGGTTATATTGTCATAAATGCCAATATGGCGGTTAGTACAAGAGTCGAGGTGTGTCAGTAATCATGTATGACGTAGTTGAGGTGACATTACATGGCTCGAGGTCATGTGGTCTGTCAGGCCGCCGTTTAGGTGTTAGACCAATGAGATAATGATATGTGGCCAAATCTCGATATTAGGGTCGAGTAACGCATGGGGTCATGCCACATGTCATGATGGGGTAGTCGAGGGGACACCGTATGAACATAACATTGATGGGTGCGCTCAAGTGTTGCCACGTGGATTTTCTATATAAAGGAATCCCTAACCCTTAGTTAATTTCATCTGCGTTTTCTCTTTTCCCCTTCCAGTTGTCTTCCTTAGCCCATATAGGTGATTTTCGGTGACTGTCTTCACCAGCAGTTGAGCGTTTATTCCTTCCCCAGTGAGCTTCAAACTTCACTTGCCCCCTCCTTTCTTTTTCCTTTTAATAGTGGCTCTCAACATCTATAAAAAAATGTCATGTCTGACTCTTTAAGTTCATGGGAGGGGGTTTTCGGTGGTGACAGTGGGATGAGTAGTCTTCGGACGATGTCGAACCCACCATCACCGTTGGTGATGAAGGTCGACGCCTATTTTCGGGCGTCGCAGTCGTAGAGGGCGATGGAGAGACCGGTTAAGGTAACCTATTTGGGGAAGATGACGATCCAGAAGAATCCTATGGCGAGGAGGCTCCATGAAAGGGCCTAGCTATATGCCCTAGAGGGGGGGTGAATAGGGCAATGCCAAATAAAACTTATAACAACGGAATAATAAAAGATATAAAGCACAATGCTAAATATAAAACAATCACAATAGCCTAAAATAAAGAGATTGATACTTTATCAGTTCTAAGGACAACCTTACACCAAAAACCAGAGGTTTAAGGTAGGACAACCTTATTTCTAGAATGTCCTTTGTATCACAAATCAATGAGGAATAATAAGCAAGAAAATCAAAATAAATTACAGAAAATAAATCCTAAGTTATTACAACATTCATCCACACTTGCTTGAAGTGATTACAACATTCATCCACAAACACTCTCCACAAAACAGAATGAATAAAAGAATGAAAGAGTAAAACACATCCACAACACAACGATATATAGTGGTTCGCCTGTGTGTACACCAACTGTTATCCAACAGCCACACAGATTGCTACTCCACTCCTAATATCCTCACACAGGGGATATTAGCATGCACTATCAAAATAGGTTTCACAGGTTCACCGAAAACCTTCATAATTGTGTCTTTGATCTCGGGCTTACACAATCCAAAAACCCCACAATCTGAGTTTTCTGGCTCTCCTCAGATAACTAATACAATGAGATTTTTCTGGAGAATCTCAAACAAAAACCAGAGAAAGTAAATTACAAAACATGTAAAATACCTGAATCACCTTTCGAAGAAGCCCAGTAGAACCAATCGGAGTAGAAGTTCGATTCGACGTTCAAAGTCCAATACTCACTTTAAGAATGGTTTTAAGTCTAATTGATTTTAAGTCAAACGGGCTAAATCTATTTGATTTTGAATCCAAGAAGAAGGAATATCAGAAATTCCCCTTTTCTAATAAGATTGGAATGTAGATCAAGATCAAATAAGAATAAGCTAGCAAAAGGAATATTAAATAGGCCCAATGCAGCTTAAAATAAACACAAACTTATCTCTGAGAATAGCTTAAAGACTGCTTGAATAGAATTGATTTGAAATGCTAAAACTCTGAAGTTCGTGCACTATTTATAGCCTGAAAAATCCCGTCTATGACTGGTCTTAGGATCCTAGGACTGGTTGTAGCTCCAAAGATTTTTGAAAGATTTCCTCGGGATAATATTTTCTATTCCACGACCGATCGTGGGCGGTCTACAACCGGTCGTGGGCTACTTACGACTGGTCGTGAGAAACCTACGACCGGTTGTAGGATCCCAAAAATGGTTGCTGGAGTTTGAGTCGTAGGGCTACGACCGGTCGAAGGATGATTCGTAAAACTCACAGGACCGGTCGTAGGATGTCTAGGACTGGTCGTAGGACAGCCAGAAAGATTCAAAAATCTTCAACTACCTAGGACTGGTCCTGAAAAACTTAAGACTGGTCGTAGCAAAGCTAGGACTGGTCATGAAGTCCCTAAGACTGGTCTTAGAACATTCTAAACAAGCATAATAAAGTATATGAGTTACATATCCAGAATGACCTACTGTAAAGCCCACCCTAAGGTCAATCTAAGGTCAAACAAACCTTAAAAGTGAGATGAATATTGAAAGTTTGTACACTCAGATGACCCTTAAGAGAAGCTTGAGAATATACAAATCTTGTAGTAGGCCTTCTTGAGCTTGATCTTGACTTGACAAAGTCTTCTACTAAACTTGAACTTGATCGAATCTTGAACATACAAACTTGAAGACTTCAATACTTGAATTCTTCATCCATGTCTTGAAAACTTTCTTCATTTAAGATCTTGTCTTGAAATGCGATGACTTGATTGCAATGAATAGTCTTCAATCATAAACCACACGATGTACAAGACATAGATATAGGTTTTGGCACCACAAAATTTGACAACCAAAGGGATATGAAATTATAGCACTTACACTCCAAGAGGTCCTGTACCTTCGAACCTAACTGAGGCATAGTTAACTCGGATTAGACTAGAGTATCACATCCCTGAGAACATAATCCTCCAAGTTCCCTCACCGAACGAGCTTCTTGATCAGCCTCTAGAGGGAGCAGTCGCCATTTTTCAGGTCGCCCTTCAATGCTTCCTGTCACGCCCCAAACCCGAAAACCAGATTCACAGGAATCCTGATCACCGAATCCGATGCCAACAGCCTCCGTAGTACCCCATTCTTAGCTCCTAGCGTCCATATGTCAGATTCCGATCCTGGGATCCTATAAGGAGGATTCTTTTCTTTTGTGTACATTTAACTCGCAACAAGCATAACCACAAGATTACCCAATTCAGAAAGGTAACATTATCATCACATATCCACTAATATAATTAGTTGAGTACAATGCTGGAAGGAAATACATAAATAAAAATCAAGCCCCAGAAGATCGTTGTATACTTCAAGCTCAACACTGCTGCAACCTAACATCACCTACACGCATCTATCATGCATAAGCTTATAGAAAGCTTAGAGGGTGGTGTAAGTGTGTGCACAAGGTAAGTGTCAAGTATTCAATATAATGCCATAATCATACAATACTGGAAGTATTGGTAATCCATAAATCGTGCAATGTCGGAATAAGTAGAAATACTGGCAAGACCAGGAATTATCAGAGTAAACAGAAACACTGACAAGATTATAAATCATACAATATTAGAATACGCAAGACAAATCAACTATGCAAATGAGGAATCATAGATAGCCAAATATCAGATGCAAAGGATGCAATGCAATATACATTCCTGATGAGTATCACAAATAGCATCAGCCGTACCTAGACCATATAAATGCAGAAACACAATAACCCAAAATGTCCTATGTTGCGAATGTCATGCAATATGCAGTACGAATGGAATGACCATACTGGAGTGTAAAGTCGGGATGATAGTACGTTGTATCACAGGCTATGAGGTCCATCACATGGGACTTCTATCCAAACCAGTCCCATACCTAAATTTGGATAGTCAGATTCAATGTGGTAGACTCTTAATCTCAGGTTAGTCGCGCACCCCACCGAAATCATGGCCACTGCGAAGACACGTGACAAATAGTTACGCACCACCAGCCCGAGTGGATAGTGAATGAATGAATGAGTATACAACTCCTGCTCACTAAATCCACATATAAATACAGTTCATCTATGGGATCATCACCGAGGTCTATCGCACTCTACGCCAGCTTGTCGCCCCTATCCAAGCGCACAACTGGGTAAGTGGAAGAGACCTCACTATCTGCCTGCCAAAATTAGGCTCGGCTCATCGATAGCGGATCCATTCCTCAAGCTGGTCAAACTCAACCTAGATATTGCCCCCTCACTCAGGCGGGTAAGGTCAAACCCCTTCCCAACCAACCACGACACAGTGAGAGACGCGACCTACTGGTATACGGCCCTCATGCACTCATATATCCACTCGGTCTCGACGTTGGTGCGTCTCCTAGCTACGGAGGTTTAGGGGTTTTCACCCAGGAACATCTATGGAGCCCGTATGCTAGAACCAAACATTTTCGGTGTCTCATCTGGCCATCCACGATATGCCTGTGGAGGCTACGACCCTGATGTCGCTAGGGCGTACGGTAATTACAACACACAATGTAAGATGCATGAGTCATACAATCCAGTCATGCATCAATCCTGCGCATACCGCGCTCATGTGAGATAATCTCCGCCTATCAGGGAGTCTCATAGCAACATGCTCAATGACATATGCAATGGTCAATCACACCTTATAACAAACATGCAGATGATGTGTATGGGCATGTATCATGATGTTATGCTGTCACATACTCGTAATCGGTATCAACAATCATCCTCAACAATGTGGACATTTAACCAACATTACCACCAAGGAATGACCCACATAGAATCAAACATATAATGGGCCCACGGCCTCACACAAAGGCCTAATATACGATACATTGGGAATTACTCAAGGGCCACATATACACAATAGGGGGGCCCTGCTCATGGGCTTCAAATACATGACATGTGGGCCCTTACATGGGTCTCGAATACATCAAATAGGTCATGCATCATGGGCCTAATATACATCACAATGGGCCTT
This sequence comes from Magnolia kwangsiensis, assembly GCA_037074715.1. Classification (NCBI taxonomy): domain Eukaryota; kingdom Viridiplantae; phylum Streptophyta; class Magnoliopsida; order Magnoliales; family Magnoliaceae; genus Magnolia; species Magnolia kwangsiensis. The sequence goes on from CM073571.1 coordinate 148,070,907, forward strand.
GCCCATGGGCTACGAATACATCACAATGGGCCTGGCCCATGTTCCTTGAATACATCACAATGGGACTTTCCCATAGGCCTCGAATACATCACAATGGGCCTTGCCCATAGGCCCCAAATACATCACAATGGGCCTCATCACGTAGGCCTCATATTTATCACATTAAGCCTTAAACATGGGCTACATACACATCACATAGGCCGAATACACGTCACAATGGACCTCAACTACGGGTCACATATACCTCATATAGGTCTTGACAATCAGCCGTGAAATCGATCTCGATAATCGAAATCATTCTCAACAATCATAATCGACACTCGTAATCGGCAATCGGCCACGACAATCAGAATCGGCAATCAGCCACGACAATCGAATTTGTGGTTGAATTCTATTCGCCACGAAGGATGTGTATGACAAACCCGAGTCATACTAGGTCATCGGCAGTGGTTAGGCCACACGACGTGCTTGTGCACAAAACATGAAGTCTTTAGGAATGTTTGATTTGCTTGCTTTACCATTATCACATGATTGATTTGATAACATGCTAATCTTTGCTCTATGATCCCACTGAGTTAGCTACTCACTCTCACGTTACGGGACGGTATTGTACACACCAATCTGTTCCTATTTTAGTTTCAGATGATGGTGATGCTTGCGAAGCAGATCCGGACTTGATGATGATGAGGAGGATCCCTCCTATATGCAGGTTCTAATCATCGGGTTTACAGGGTTACTGATTAGATGCCACTACACTTGGTATTTTACCTATTATTTACACACCCATGTATATTCTTCTCTTTCTATTTTGGAGTATACATGTATATGTTTAACTTGGTAACATGTTCACACTCTAGAGACCTACAACAGTTCATATATTCTATATATCTATCACATTCTTTCGCTTGCTAATTTTAACTGTCTCTGGAGTATGATATGTTGTTTTGGCTTTATCCACTTCATGTTTTGTGCACTATTATAGTTGACATTCATCCATCATTGAAAATGTTGCATAAGTAATGTTCTGAAACTCGGGAGTGGAGTTTATCCTCAACCCCCGATTTTCAAGATGTTACAGGTGGTATCAGAGCATGATTTGGATTAAACTAGACCTGGGTTATGGTAACAAAATACACACTGACGCACTCTGACTTAGGAAGGGGGCGATGGAACCTAGAAACCACATTTAGAATCCCAAGTTTCGCCGACAGGTGAGACTATATGGTAATTTGGGCCATAACGTATCTTTGGTCACGTGAAGCGACCTAAGTCACCTCTAGGCCATCAGTCGACAGGTTTGAGTCATTCCCTGGAGAATTTCAAACCTAGAAATGAATATCCTTGGGTTGTGGGTCAACCACAACCCTCGCACGCAATCTCAAGGCCTAAAATCCCCTTTTATCCAATTCCTTCAAAATCTCTCCTTTCACCACCCCATTCTCTAACTTTTTCTAAGTCCTTTCATACTAGATATAAATCCTAATGTAAAAATGATGGAGAATCATGCTTAAATAAAAATTTACTGTGAATAGTAAATATATGTGTAGATTGAACCTTTGACCATTCCAATTATGGAAGCTCGTGGAATAAATAGGTTAGTTGGATAGATTGGCGTCTCCTACCCCAAAATCATATGCTACACATTGCATAAATTCATTCAAATTTGTAAATTAACCCTGAAAATACCTCAAACAGAGCGGGGGCCAAACGATCAACTTCCACAATGATCTAAGGTGGGACCCACGTATTTTTGGGCACCCCAAGATAGGAGGACCTCGCCCAAATGGCGAGGCATCATCGAAAACCACAGAGGTCGGCGAGGCCTCGCCGTACAGTGGGCCCCATTCGAGCGGGCCTTCAGGCAGGAGGTGTTTGGGGGTTAGGGTAACCCCCCTAGGTGTGGGTCGTCTATTAAAAACACCCCAAACCCCTACCTCCTTCACAAAACGCACCTCCAAGCTCTCCCTTTCTCATGTTTTTACTGTTTTCCCTCTCAAATCTCATTTTCAATTACTCCCATTACCGTTTTCTACCACAACCGAAGCCCCTCTATCGTCTGCAGTAGTACACATTCCCCTCTCTCTCCATTCTCTCACGTTTGAGCTCTTACACCCTCATTTGAAGCTCAAAATCATGTGAGCTTCTAACCCCTCACGTTTCTTCCTTTTCCCTTTAAAATCCCAGCCTTTTGGGGCCTGTTTCCCTCCTCTATCAGACCTAGATTCGTGACAAACCATTAGGTCAGCCCTTTTTCTTCATTTCCTTCACTTTTCATGGCTCTTTTGAGCCAGTTATAGCCGTCTTCCCGACCCCTGCGCTTCTACCGATGGATGAGACCGAGCGTAGTAGCTTAGTCCATAAACAATGACCATCTAGTGCTAGGACATCTAGAGTTTTAGACCTAGAGTTAGTACTCCTAGATTTGAAAGATCTGACGATATAGGAAATCCAATTTCAATTAGATAATCTTGACTCTAAGCGATAGAACAATCCCCTATAGTAGAAATGGTATGAAACCATTTAGCGTATAATCTTAGACTTTAGATTTCAGTTAGTGTGTTATAGACTAGGCTACTAGTTGTATTAGGTAGTGTAAAGCCTGTATATGCTAAGGAATAGTAGGTTAGATTTGGTTGGAGTAGAACCTCATTCCTTCGATAGATCCCCTTAATACTTATAGGCTCTTATTATAACCCTTAGGAAAGTTGTTTTAACTTAGAACCATTTACTCTCAGGGAAAACTTATACATCCCCAAGATTGAACTTAGAATAAACCAGCACGCCTCTTAGAATTGCCTTCCCCAAGGGCTTATTGCATTCAGGAACGCGGAATAAAGGAACTGTTTATATAAGCGAAGTATTCGCGGTTTGAATCGACTTCTTAATCCTAGTAGTTACCAATGAATCCAATGCTCTGATCAAGCAGAAGATCGGCATCGACTCGGATTAAGAATTGATGCAACAAATTTTCTGTCCTAGGCAGAAAGTCTATGTATCCAGCTCAGACCCACTACACAACCTTTCTTCCGTGTTGGCCCGACCACCTACAACCAAAAGTTATCGCTTTGTCTTTGGGAAAATGTTAAGGACATACAGCCAATAAAGATTAGACATCTTGCCGCAAGCTCACACCTGCCCCTGAACTCAATCACAATAGAGATTAGGCTCCTTTCTACAACCATAGGTGCCAATGTCATAGAACGCATCATTAACAAAGGAAGACCAATGTAGTGAGAGGTTGTTTTCCATTTGACCCTAAGTTATACCTCGTTCTTATATACGAATCGAGACATAGATTCACGAGCCTTAAGTAGGACTATGTTTTAAGGGGGGGTAGAACGTATTGAGCCCAATCTAGTTAGGATTAGCTAATACAACCATCGGATCAGAGTATCGCAGTGGAAACGTGCTTGGCCTCTTCCCCACTGGCCCAGGATCGAAGAAGTTAGTTTAGGTTATACATAAGGTTAGGTCTTTAAATAGGATTTGGACCTTCCTTAGAATGTCAATACTAAAGTCTCTCTAGAGACTCATTACCCTTAGCAAATTTCAGGGATGAAATTTTATTTTAAGGGGGTAGATTGTAACACCTCAGATTTTTACCAACCTGGGGTTAGACGTCCTTAGGCAACAAGTCAACCATAACACCTTAGTAACCTCTCAGAACCCAATCCTAAAGCCAAATAAATCATTTAGAACCTAATTCTTTAGAAATTTAACGTGAATTAACTAGCGCTACACTAGATCTCCTGCAAAAGTAGCACCAACCACTTTAAATACGATATGTAAGACCCAAAACCTATAGAATCGTTGACGCTACCTTACTATGAAATTCAGGATCAAACTCTAAACCCGTTTGCTCTCATGAACCCTTTAAAACTTTGTATTGGATCTAGACCGCGCGTCGAAAGTCCGATATCTACAATCTCAGACCATTATGACCGCTTTGTTGGACTTGACAATCATTTTAAAAATCAAGCCCAACTGATGTTCTGAGGCTATTTTATTCGGCCTGGAGCAAGGAGTGTGAGAAAGAGTAAAATTCTTTTTAAATTCAATGTGATTTAAAAAAATCTAGCACGTTACGCTTGCGGGTTAAGTATAAGTATTCAGACCGTCAAAATCTGACCCAAATACACCCTGGGATCAGGGAACATTTTCCACTCAGGTCAGTGTACTTGGAAACTCTGATCGAGTCTCAGTGACCGCCGAACTGAAACTGGTCCGCCACGTGCGATCTGGGAACACTATCGGGCTGAAAACTTAATGTGATCAAGATCCAACATCCATGAGCTTAAGTCCGACCACATTCAGTCAGGGGACCTCCAGAAACGCCCTTTTGGATCGGAAAAGACCCGATTTGGCTGTAACCCAAGTATACCTTGGTCCTAAATCTATATAGGTGAGTTTTTAGCCTATATAAGGAGCTTAAACCCTTAGCTTTCTAACCCATACAAATTTAGAAAAAACCCTAGGAGAGAGGAGAGAAAAGAGAGAGAAAGTGAGGGAGAAGTTGAAGCTTTCTCCTGGGATTCTTCCCTGCTACTCCACGTGTCAGATCCTTCCACCTGCATCACTATTCTAGCGATTCCAACTCCGTTCTAGGTAAGAAAACCCTAACCTCAACCTGTTTTGGGGATTCTAGCAATACCAGTAGCGAAGTAGCTAACCTATCTTGTGAAGTAGGTCGTCATATCAACGTTGACGAAGCGTAGACTTTCTATTCGAATCGATACACTTCTACGGTGAAAGGTACAGATTTTAGACGCTTTGGTTGCCATTTTTTAAAGCTTTCAATGCCGCTTAATGGTAGATTGCTGATAAGGATGCTTTTTGACATGTAGAACATGCTGTCCATTTTTCAATTCGAATACATACGAAGAATATGAGATTTAGGGTATTTTGGGTAATGTACGTATTTTTCGGTATGATTGCCATGAGTATTTACAGTGCACCTATACTAGTTATACATGTATGATCTATTTGGTGAAGAGATTCGCCCTAATGCACACATTGGTCGACATATGCTATGTAGACTAATGTGTGTAGACTAAGTGTTTGTTGAAATGCATAAATCAATATGATTTATGCTTGCCATATGTTTTGAATGTAAGAACATGATTGTTGTGTATTAGACAACTCCTTGATATAAGGATTTGTCATATTATATGTTGAAATCAACATACGTCAAGTACGTTGGAGTTGAGTAATCTAAGTGTTTGTATAAATGTATGTATTAGTAACTATTGAGTAAATGGTGTTGTAGATTAGCGTTGAGACTGGATTCTCAACTAATTTGATGATGTATATGATTTCCTCTATGCTCGTTGTATTTCAATTGATTTCCTTATGTGTGAAGACTTGTGTATGGTTAAATTACCTATGTTGTATTTTATAACATGTTGCTAACATGCTTAGATTACTTGTTATTTCAATTCTATTTATCTCATATGATTACTGATTCACATCTTTGCGCTTGGGGCTATACTCTAGTCCAAGCAGTCGGTAACAATTTAGAATTCGTGGTTAGATTCTATTCGCGACGTAGGATGTGTATGACGAACCCGAGTCGTACTAGAGTCGTCGGCAGTGGTTAGGCCACACGACGTGCTTGTGCACTTCATGTCGGTCAGTTCGACTTGCGCTCGTGCTAGTCGGACTCATCAAGTAACCCGACTGACCATTGTATGTTCACCTTGTATTGGTCATAACTGCTTGAACCTAGGGTACTGAACTTACCAGTGTTAACCCTGATAACCATGGTACCTTGATCCATTAAGACTCATGAGCCGGACATGGCGGTATGAGACACTGTGGTTAAGCTGTCGGCCTACGCTGGGGCCACAAACCTCCTCATAGTGACCAGTGAGCACCCTACTCTGAGCAGATTATGGTGGTATGGGACATTATAGTCTTGCTGTCAGCCTACATTGATTGGTGACGAGCCCTTTGTAGTGACCTTGAGTTTATCCTAACACCGCATGAGGGCAACGAGTTTTGATGTAGTCTTAAGGATATAAATAGGCCTATATTGATAAGGTGATGGAGAGAAGCAATGAGTGCGTGCAACAGCCCTGACAGCCCTTGCAGCGACCTAGAAATATATCATCGCATGAGAATACTAGGAGTGATGACCCTAGACAGGATCCTTGTTGGTAATGATATAAGGGAGGTATCCTAGTTTTCCAATCCTGCTGTATGAAAAGGACTAATAACAACTCGATAATCATATTCATATCGCACTGCATGTGCCTGGAAGATGTGGAGCACTGAGGAAAGAAAGCATGCCGCGGATGTAAGATGGTGTCACATGAGGGAGTATGTCGGTGAGGGCATCCATCATGTCATTTCATGCTTGCATTATTAACAGTCTTTAGGAATATTTGATTTGATTGCTTTACATTATCGCGTGATTGATTTGATAACATGTTAATCTTTGCTCTATGATCTCACTGAGTTAGCTACTCACTCCCACATTACGGGACGGTGTTGTACACACCAACCAGTTCCTATTTTAGTTTTAGATGATGGCGATGCTTACAAAGAAAATCCGGACTTGATGATGATGATGAGGATCCCTCCTATATGCAGGTTCTGATCGATGGGTTTACAGGGTTACTGATTAGATGCCACTACACTTGGTATTTTTCCTTTTATTTACACACCCATGTATATTCTTCTCTTTCTATTTTGGAGTATACATGTATATGTTTAACCTGGTAACATGTTCACACTCTGGAGACCTACAACAGTTCATATATTCTATATATCTATCACATTCTTCCGTTTGCTAAATTTAACTGTCTCTAGAGTATGATATGTTGTTTTGGCTTAATCCACTTCATGTTTTGTGCACTATTACAGCCGACATTCATCCATCGTTGAAAATGTTGCATAAGTGATGTTCTGGAACTCGGGAGTGGAGTTTATCCTCGACCCCCGATTTTCGGGATGTTACAAAATAGGTCATGCATCATGGGCCTAATATACATCACAATGGGCCTTACCCATGGGCCACGGATACATCACAATGGGCCTTGCCCATGGGCCTTAAACACATTACATTGGGACTTGCCCATAGGCCTCTAATACATCACAATGGGCCTTGCCCATAGGCCTCAAATACATCACAATGGGCCTCATCACGTAGGCCTCATATTTATCACATTAAGCCTTAAACATGGGTTGCATACACATCACATAGGCCGAATACACATCACAATGGGCCTCAACTACGGGTCACATATACATGAAATCGGTCTCGACAATCGACCATGAAATCGGTCTCGACAATCGAAAGCAGTCTCAACAATCATAATCGACACTCGGAATCGACAATCGGCCACGACAATCAGAATTGGCAATCGACCACGATAATCGGTTAATCGGCCAGGACAATCAGAATCGACAATCGGCCACGACCATCAGAAGCGGCACTCAGCCACGATAATCGGCCTCGATCGATAATCGGTTACGATCGATAATCAGCAATCGACCACATCAAATCAGAATCGGTAATCAGCCTCGATCGATAATCAGCCTCGATCGATAATCGACAATCGGCCACGACAAATCAGAATCGGTAATCGATAATCGACACAAGGCGGGGTCCATAGATGGACGACCGATGATGGTCCAAGCATTATCAATGGGGCCCATTCGTTTAGGTTAACCCACTAGAGAATGATGAGAATGGGCCTAACCAGGCTTAAGGGAATGTCACAATGTGGACATCCAACCATCATTGCCCATCAATGTGGACATTTAACCAACATTGCTACCAAGGAGTAGCCCACATAGAACCAAACACATAGTGGGCCCCACGGCCTCGCACAAGGGCCTAATATACATCAAATGGGCCACACCAATGGGCCGCACCACATGGACCTTGAACACATCACAATGGCCTGACTTATGGTCCTCATATACACCACAGATGGGCCCTACACATGAGCCTCAAATACATAACATGTGGCTCTACATATGGGTCCATTAAGCATCAAATGGGCCACGCATCTGGGCCTTGAATACATCAGGTGTGTTGAATCATATGGACGTAGAATACAACTCAATGGGCCATGCCAAAAAGGGCCATAAATACATAACAGGCGGACCCTGCACATGGGCCCAATATACGTAACAGGTGGGCTTTGCACATGGGCCTCGTCCTATCAAGTTGGGTCATGTTAATGGGCCGCACCAATGGGCCTCATGTACAACAAATGGGCCGCATCATTGGGCAGTACTAATGAGCCCCATAAATATATCAAGGTAAGCCTCACAGATAGGCCACAAGTATATCAAGGTGGGTACCTCAAATGGACCACAAAATACATTAAAGTGGGCTTGACGAATGGGCTATAGAGTACATTAAAGTGGGCTCGATAAATGGGCCAAAAAATACATCAAGGTGGGCCCAACAAATGGGCCACAAAATACATCAAGGTGGGACCGATCACATGGGCCTCAGATATATCATATGGGCCACAACTCATGGGCTTTAAACACACAATCGGTGGCCCTACACATGGGCCTAATACAATCAAGTGGGCCTCATACCTGGGCCTCGAATATATATCTCAATGGGTCTCGACCCATGGGCCCCAAATACATCACAACAGGCCTCGAACCATGGGCCCCAAATACATCATGTTGGGCCTCAACCCATGGGCCCCAAATGCATAATAAGTGGGCCCTACACATGGGTCTCATATGCATCAAATGAGCCGCATTTTTGAGCCTCGAACACATTAAATGGGCCACGTGTCATGGGTCCATTACATATCACAATGGGCCTTAACATCAATGGGTCGCACTAGTGGGCCTCATATATATCAAAGTGGACTGAGCCAAATGGGCCAATTTAATGGGTCGAGTCAGATGGGTCGATCCATTCATCCATTTACAGAGGTCATTTTAAAGCATTATCCAAACAATGAATCAGATTAAAAAAATCATTTGGACCATACCACAAATAACAACAAAATGATGATTGAAGGATCGTCTGGACCACATCGCAAATAGTAGCGGATATAGCGATTTTCATTGTTAGAATTTCACCGGGCCACCACCTAATTTTTTTTTATTTTTTTTTATCTAGTCTATTTGTGAGGTCACAAGGACCTGAACAAATTTCATATAGGTCCCAAGCTCCTGTGACCCAGGAGGGGTTTTAATGGTGTACATTCAAGCCCTCGCTCCCTTTGTTATGTGGACCACTTGATAGCAGATCTGATTCATTATGATTATTATTATTTATTTATTTTTATTATTATATTTCAAGCCATAAGACATGCTGGCCATTAGGTGGACAGTTTGGATTCATCACATACATCATGGGAGGGCCCACTGTTTGGACGGTGTGTATAAGACCCATACATCACGGTGGTCGCCACAAGAATGGATGGACGGTTTGGATGCAGCTCATGCATCATGGTGGGAGTCCACATGAAGGCCCACCATCCTGCATATTATATATAATTTATATATAGTACATACAATATTATATATAGCATAATATTATATGTATATATACACACACACACACACACACGAGCGCACACACACACATCCACACACACATACCCACCATCCCTTGGACGGTGGATAGAACACATAAATCACAGTGGGCTCCACCGTCCGCCTGGACAGTGGAAATAAAACACATATATCATTGTGGGTCCCACGTAGGGCCCACCATAACGTTTACTTTCCATCCAACATGTTAATAAGGTCGCACGGACCTGGAATGAAGGGAAAAAAATAAATTTCATTTTGATCCAAAGCTTCTGTGGACCCAAAATGGGTTTCAATGGTATACGTTTAATTCACACTATTTCCTGTGATGTGAGCTACCTGAGCTTTGGATGTAGCCAATTTTTTTGGAGGGGGCCAGCTTCAAGTAGGGGCCCACCTAATGAACGGTTTGGATGACATACACACATCATGGTGGGGCCTGAAGTGAGGCCCACTGATCCTTCCATTACAAATAGCACATTGCTTGCTACAGTGTCCTCTGGACGCTGACAGCAAGTGGTATCCTGCCTCTCTTTTCTTTTTGAATTTTTGTTTTTCTGAGGTTTTTCGTAGGCGGAACCCACATTAGGATGATCTAATCCATTAGCTGGGTTCTATTACTCGTGACGGTTCTAATAAGCCCAATATTGGGTGGTTTTAGTGTGTGGAAACATCATAGCGGGCATTAACTGTTTAAATTACTAAAAAAAACATTATTTTCTACATTAGGGCCCACCAGAGATTCAGATTGGATTCATTCTTTGGCTCAACGCCTAAAATGAGGTAAGAAAGGGGTTCGACGGCTTGGATTGAAAATATATATTAAGGTGGGGCTTACACAAGTGGCCCACCCAAATCCCTTTTTTTTTTAAAAAGGGGCATTATTGCATCCACTGTCAGCCCACACTTTTCTGTAAAGCCCGTCCAGCGTCCAGACGCTGGACGGGTGCATATAGCACATTTAAGGTGGGCCCCACGTTCTGCATATGACACATTTAAGGTGGGCCCCACCCATAAACGTGCTGCTAGGGTGGGCCACCAAATATTTGGATGGTGTGCATAAGACACACATCAAGGTGAGGTCCATTTGATGAACGTTTAGGACATCTCACAACTCATTAAGTGGGCCACACAATTACGTCTTCACACACGAAACAAATGAAAAAGAGAGTGAGAGAGAGAGAGAGAGAGAAGCACCCACTTCAAGATCTCTTCGTCCTTCTTCCGCCAGCATGATCTAGAGCTCCAATGGTACGATTTCAACGGTTGAGATGGGTCATGGAGGGTGGAGATGAGAGATAGAAAGGTGGCCACACTAGCTCCTCTCATGGAGCCATGGACATTGGGTGTTGTTTGAAAATGGAGAGAGAAAATGAGAGAGAGAGATGATGGGAGGGAAGTGATGGTGAGTGATGGATAGGTGTACTTGACATGTAAGGGAGAGTTGACTTTAGGTAAAGTGATGTAAGAGAGGGATGGGTTGGGTTGCTTTGTACTTGATTGATTTGATTTGATTGATTAATTTTATGGGTGGTAGAGATTCTCTCGGGATTACAACGCGCGGTGTTTTCCTTGAACTGAACGCGGGCCCACATCTCCTAGCTCGGGTACCGCATCGGCGTGCAAGAGGCGGCATCGGAACCGTGGCGATGGTACGATCGCTCTGGTACAAGTCTCGGGTCAAGCCAACTCTGATATAAGGGACACGACTCATGATCACTCGCAAACACTGATAACCGATCGCAGGTCGCCAGAATTCGACCGGGAGGACTGCGAATGCATACAGAACAGTACGAGCTAGGATATGGGCCTTACATGGCTTGAGGCTCCCTTTGCAAGGTTTCGTAAGGTAGGTACTTACTCACCTAAACATGGCTCTAGGGTAGATGATTCCCAACGGATGAAGGGCTTTGATTAGCTGTGCAGCCTTATGGTTCTAGCTAGAACAGCCCGAGCTTACCATCGAGGAGTTCCTCCATCTATATTAGTTGAAGCCGAACATATTTCACCCTGGCTGATGTTATCTCTCTTCTTGGCGAGGGACTGGAGGAAGCCTCATTACCGATCCTCAATCGTCCAATAAGAATTGGATGGATAAATGGTTCTGGGCCTTTGGATGTTGGGAAGTGGCCGACCTACCATTAGATCGGCACTTAGTCCCCATAGCATTTTTCGACCCAGGTCAGTATTCATCGAACTTAGTTATCCTTTAGCTTTTCTTTAGTTGGTCAGTTTTCGAGTTTTCTTGACTTATTTGCACACGTCTTCTGTTGCAGTGGCTCCCAAGCATCATCCCCTACTGGACATCATATCTCTTGCTCGGATAATAGGGGCAAGAGAACTCGAAGAGGAGGAAAGACCATGGAGAGTACTCCTCTAGCCTGAACTACTTCTAAAGTCAGGCTTAAACCTCGCTCTCACTGGTAAGAACTCTGGCTAAACTTTAGTACTTACAAAATTTTATGGATTTTCATAATTGAGTTTCTTGCAGAAATGCCTGAAACTCGTCTTCTACTAAGGCCCACCTCCAAACTCCAGGCGCCTCCCCTAGAAGAACTAGCGACGCTAAAGAGGAAGAGGCAAAAGACTTCCAAAAGCAAGGGGAAGGTTAGCCCTTCTCACCCTGTCATGGTGAAGGTCGAGGAAGAGGAAGTGGCTGTGGAGCTCACCCATGATGTTGCTTTTGCAATGGTTGGGACAACCATTTTGGAAGAGGCTTCTCTTAATGAGGCACATGGAGCTGTCGAGCCTTCTGTGGGGGCTCGGTCTATAGAGACTGAAGAGGTTGGTCGCTCTTTAGCTAATCCTTCTGGAGTTAAGGAGGATGAAAGTCACGGTCTCCGCCGATCTATTGAGGAGATCCTCTCTTAGGTAAATAGGCGCGTGTCCAAGGAGGAATTCCTTGGTCTGTTAGACTCTCCCGTGAACTCAATTCTCATGTATGCGATGAAGAGCCTTCTTAGGGTAAGTGTATTTCCAAAAGTAGTTCGTCTTTCTTTTTTATTGTTTGGTTTCACTCATTTTTCTCTTTTCTTTGGTAGCTCACCCCTTATGTGATGAAAGTGCATCAGGAGATCACTCACTTGCTGGGGTGAGTAAGCGAGACCAATCAGAAGCTCACTCAAAAGGAGACTGAGGTCGCTCAGTCCTAAGCTCGTACTTCTTCTGCAGAGGATGGACTAAAGGCCACGAAGAAGATTCTTGAAGAAGCTTCTGAAAAGTTAGCTCGGCGGGAGGCTGATGTAACATCTCGAAAAAATCCGTACAAAGACCCGAATACCGCCTCAAGTAGAAATCACTAAGGACTAAATCCTTTAGAAATTAAACGAGAATTAACTAGTGCTAAACAAGATTACTTATGAAATTAGCCCTAATCACTTTAAAAATGATCTGTATGACCCAAAATCTACAAGGTCGTTAACGCTACATTACCAAAAAACTTAGGATTCATCTTAAAACTCAGTTGCTCTCGGGAGCGTCATGAAACTCCGTATCAGACCTGGACCGCATGTCGAAAGTCCGATTATCCCAAGATTATACAGTTATGACCGCCTTGCTGGACTTGACAACCACCTCAAAACTCAAGTCCTAATAGTACCCAGAAACGCACAACTTAAGCCTGGAGCGAAGTGTGTGAAAAATGTGAATATCTTTAGGAAATGAACTGAAACTTAAGTGAATTGAGTCGATTCACTTGCAGGCTGAATCTAAGAACTCAGACCAACATATTTTGACCCAATTACACCCTTGGATCAGAAAAAATTTTCAACACAGGTCAGTGTACTTGTGACTAGGATCGAGTACCGGTGACCGTTGAACTGAAACAGGTCTCCCGTGGTCGATCCCTAAACCCGATTAGACCAAAAACTTAGCCAGACCTAAATCCATGGTCAAGAAGCTTAAGTCCGACTGCAAGTAGAAAAGGGGCCTCCAGAAGTGCTCCGTTGGACCGGAACAACCAACCTTTGGCTATAACGTAAGTTTACCTTGGCCCTGGGGCCATTTCCATCAGTTTTAGACTTATATAAAGGCCTTAAACCCCCTCTCTCCCTTGCCATACGAATTTTCTAAAACCTTAGAAGAGAAAAGAGAAGAGAGAGATGCAAAGAGAGAGAGTGAGAGAGAGATTCAGGGTCTGTGCTTGGGATTCAATCCCACCTTTCCACGTACTTAGCTACCATATCCGTGTTGCTATACTGGCAATTTCAGTTTCGTACTTAGGTAAGAAATCCTAAACCTAATTGGTTTTAGGGATTTGAGTAGAGTAAAGGATGAAATAGCTAATCTATTTCATGCTGTAGGTTATCCTATTGTCGTAGACAAATACATTGTGTTCAAACTGAGCTTGTTATGAGTCTACCGGCGTAAGGTGAGGAATATAGATGGTTAGGTTATGGTTTTCAAGGCTTTCAATGTCAGTAATGATTTATGACTAACTTGATTGCTACCACACGTGCCTAGTTTTGGTGTTTCATATCTATTACACATATATATAAACTATGTTGATTTTAAATGTATTCCATGTGTATGTTGAAATGTCTGAATGACTATGGAATTATGATTTATGCTTGCCATATTTATTGACTAACAATACATGATTGTTGTACGATGGTGAAACCCTTATAAAAGGGATTTTCTATAATACCTGTTATAACTACTTTATTACATATGTGTAGCCTAAGTGTTTGATAAAATGCCAAAATGTGAAAGTGCTTGTTTAAATGCATGTAATGAGGGTGTTGAGATAGGATTCTCAACTCCCTTAACTATAGTCATAGTATCCTTGATATAACCTATCTTACTACTATGTGAGTTGGGGATGAAATGCTTATGTGTGGTAATGTGCGTAGTATGTGTTTTGTCAAATTGCTTAAAGTAGGATTTATGATTGATTTTACTTGTCACATGCTATTTTTTTATTATTATTACATGCATATATTAATTGGAGTGTGCTTAGGGCTACGGCGTAGTCCAGGTGATCGGTAATGATTCTTGCGTTAGTGGATGAGGTTGTTTCGCCACACAAGATGTGTTCAATAAATCTGAGCCATACTTTGGATGTCGACAGTGGTTAGGCCACATGAAGTGATTATGCACTTCATGTCGATCATCTCGATGTGCGCCCATACCAGTCGAGCTCGTTAAGTAACCTGATTGACACGATGTATGTTCACCATGTATGGATGCTACTACTTGAATCTAAGGTACCAAACTCACCAATGAAAACCCGTTTATCCTTGGTACCTCGATCCGCTAAGACTCAGAAGCCAGACATGGTGTATGGGACACCGTAGTTGAGCTGTCAGCCTACGCCGTGGTGACGAGCCCACCCATAGTGACCAGTGAGCAACTCAGACTCATGAGCCGAATACGGTGGTATGAGACACTGTATTCGAGCTGTCGGTCTACAACTAGGTGACGAGCCATTCGTAGTGACCTCGAGCATACTCTGAGACTGCACTGAGGTGATGAGTCTTTCCACAACAACTAGAGTATAAGCTAGGCCTGCATTGAGGTGATGTTCCCTTATAGCAACCTAGAACTACAATTATGAGACTAGCTAGGACTGATCACCCTAGAATTGATCATTGTTAGGAAATGATATAAAGGAGGTACCTTAGCTTTCCAATCCTATTGTATGAAAAGGACTAATAAGAACTCAGTGATCATGTTCATAACATCGCACTACATGTGTCGTTGACGTTGGTGTAGAGCACAACAGGAGTGTTGCATGCCGCAATCATTAGATGTTATCGCAAGAGGGAGTGCAGGCGAGGGCATGCATTATTAATACATATCATGGTAACATTAACCAGAGTACTTAGGGATACTTGATTTTATTTCTTTATCATTACTGCTTGATTGAATTAATCACATGTTAACCTTTGCTCTATAGCTCCACTAAGTTGATCACTCACTCCCACGTTCTGGGATGGTGTTTGAACACCAACCAGACTCTGTTACAGATGCAGGTGATGGCGATGCTTATGAGGCAGAGCCAAACTATTACGATGACGAAGAGGAGTTCTCCTATATGCAACTCTCTGGTGGGTCTATGTAGACATGGAGTTGTGCTGGCGGGGCTACAGGATTTTTGTCATGCCCCAAACTCATAAATCGGGCTCACAAAATTTTTGGTCCCCGAATTTGGCGCCAACAGCCTCCTTAGAACCCCATTCTAGGCTTCCAGCTCCCATTCGCCAGGTTCCGATCCTGGGATGCTACGAGGAGGATTTTCAACGTCAGTTTGATTTGTAATAAGCATATCCAAAGGCATAACCCACAAACAATAACCAAGAACTCCATTACATTTCCACTATGATCAAAAACTTTACAAGAACAATGAACATAAAGGGAAATACAATGATGAAGAATAAAAACTCTAAAATGATTTGCAAGTGCTCCTGTCTCAACGCTACTGCGCCTCAACGTCACCTGCACGCAACGGTCGTGCATAAGCTTATAGAAAGCTTAGAGGGTAGTGAAAGTGTGTGTGCAAGGTAGTGATATGATTATTCAATATCAGAGTAATGCGGAATATGCAGATAGATCCATAAATATCATGAGCCGTACCAAGGCTATGCGATGCAAGATGCAAGTCAAGCATACAATCCTCATCTAAGTCCACATGTCAATACAGCTCAACTCTGGGTTATCACCGGGGTCTAGTACACTCTAAACCAGATCGCCGCCACATCAAATGCAATAAGGTAAGTGGAAGAGACCTCACTATCCGTTTGCCAATATCGGGCTCGACTCGTCGATAGGGGACCCATTCCTCGAGCTGGTCAGACTCAGCCTAGCATTGCCCCCTACACTCGGGCGGGTAAGGCCACACTCCCTTCCAACCGACCACGACACAGTGGAGAGCACAGCCATCTGGTAATCGGCACTCAACGCTCATTTACCCACTCGGTCTAGACGTTGGAGCAACCTCTTGGTACCATAAGGGTTTAGGGACCTTCACCCAGGGATATCTATAGAACCCCATATAAAATAAGATTTTCGATATCCAATCCTACCAACCACGATGCGTCTGTAGTGGCTACAACCCCGATATCGTTAGGGCGTACAGTAACCATATCACACGATGCGAGATGCATGAATCACACTATCCAATCATGTAGAAAATCCTTGCACGTATCGTGCGCTCATGCAGGGCAACACCGCCTAATCGGGGTCTCATAAACAATCTACCCGAAGGCATATGCTATGATCAGTCACTTCTCATATCAAGCATACATATGATGCTTATGATCTTGAGTCATGGAGCTATAGTAAACATGTTATAGAATAATGCACTATCCTTTCAAAGCAGATGGGCCTAGACGGCCTATACACAACAAGTACGGGCTTATTAATGGGCCCTAGGGATAACTAACATTAAACTTGTAATGTGGACGTCAAACCAACATTACTCCTAAGGCGTTACCCGTAGTAAATATCATGAATTAGGTTGGGATCACACATTGCAATGGGCCTCAGGTATATCTCATTGGGCCTTAAATATATCAAATGGGCCATATCATATGAACCTTTTATTCATCAAATGGGCCACATAAATAGACCACACCAATGGGCCTTATGTGCATTGCAATGAGTCATAACCCGTGGGCCTTAGATTACATCAAATGGGCTTAATCTTATGGGTCTTATATGTAACAAATGGGCCACACCAATTGGGCCCCAAATGTGCATCAAATGGGCCTCAACCCGTAGGCCCTAGTATATCTCAATGGGCCTTAACCCATGGGCCCCCAAAACATCAAATGAGCCTAATCTCATGGGCCTTGGAATACATTGATATGGTCCAATCCCATGGGCCTTTAGATACATCGAATGGGTTCCATACATGGGCTTATATATATATTAGGGTAGGCCCCAACAACGAGCCTATAAACACATCAAATGGCCTACACACATGGGCCCATATATAACAAAGTGGGCCACATCATAATGTTTATTTTCCACCCAAACTATTGATAAGGTCATTAAGGCTTGGCCTGGGCCCACCCAAAATGTTTATTTTTTTTTATTTTTTGGATTACATATAGATGGATAAAAAAAGAATAAATATCAGCTTGGCCCAAGACTTCCGTGGGCCCTAAGAATTTTCAACGGCAGAATTCAATTCACGCCATTTCCTGGGGTGAGGTGCACTAGAGATTTGAATATATCTCATTTTTGGGATCAAGAGGGACGGGTGGACCCCACAGAGTTTACTCAGCGCGCTAGTGGACCCCACAGAGTTTTCTTAGCATGCTAGTGAACACCATAGAGTTTACTCAGCACGCCTAGTGTGCTGGGTTGCTCAGCACACAATTCGCCTCCTCCTATAGGCAGCAGCAGCGGACACTGCCTGCTTTGTTTTTTTATTTTATTTTAAAATCTATTTTTCCATGGAATTCACTGGGTGGGGCCCATGTCGGAGTAATCCAACCAAGCCATTGCACTCTACAGTCCAAGACAGTCGCATTGAGTCCAATATTCGATATTTTTTTGGTGGACAGAAACATCGGGACGTATTTCAATGGCAAAAGGGAATACACTCTAAACTATGGCCCGCCAGGAAACTTAAATTGAATTCATTTTCTAGCTCAATGGCTAAAATGATCTCAGGACTAGGATGGACAGCTTAGATTAAGAGCATCAAGGTGGGGCCTACATGGGCAACCCCATTCAAAAGAATTCTTTTTTTTTATGCAGTGTATTAACGCTGCCAGTCCAGCGTCCAGAGACGCTAGACGGCGTGCATAAGTAGATACATTCCGGTGGGTCCCACAGGGACGTGCACCATGGTGGGTCCCACCCATGTTAGTCTGACCCACCTTGTGGTGGGTCCCATCCACGTTAGTCACCTCCACTAGGGATAGATACCAAGACCTCAAGTGTTCAACTGAGGCTTCTTTCACTCAGTCTACTACACGAGCTATGATGCTCGGTGGGCCCAGCGTTGAAACGTTGTATCTTTCACTCAATCAACTGCGTGAGCTGTGGAGTTGGGCCCATGTTAGGTCACACTTCAGCGTTAGCTACTTCAAGGTGGGCTCCCTATGGACGGTTGAGATGACATATAACATCATAGTGTGTCCCACATGGACGGGGCCCACCGGTATGCGGCATGGATGAAGTATACACATTCTAGGTGGGCCAAAATCATAGAAGAGAGAGAGAAGGAAAGAAAGACACCGACAAAAATGGAGGGGCCCCGCCACTATGGGCCCCTCTTTGATATAAAGCCTACATCAATGTGGGTCCCACTATAAGTGGGCCCTTAAATCAAACAAATGAATGAAAAATATAAAATCTAAAATCACCCACCGGTTTCTTCTTGCACCCTTGGCTTCCTTAGCTCCTTAGCGTCGATTCCAACAGAGGAGATGAGAAATGGATGGCTAGGATGGGAGATCTTGGGATGAAGAGGTGGGCCACACTTGGAGTTTTGGAAAGCTTGGAGAGCTCCTACGTATGAAGGTGTTTTTGGTTGCTTGGAATGGATTTGAAAATGGGAAACAGAGAGAGAGTTGTAAAGGGAGAGAGAGATAGGTGATAGATGGATGTGGTGAGTGATGGGTGTGTAAGAAAATCTTGACTTTTGTGGCCATTTGTGTAAGAAAGGCATGGGAGGTGTAAGAACTTTTTGACTTTGAGGGTTTTTGGTGTAAGAAGGTATGGGCTTGTAAGAGATTCTTGACTTTTGTGGTTGCTTGGGAATGGGTGAAAGGTGATGTGTACTTGACATGTGATGGATTGATAGATTGATTGATTGATGTGACACCTCGTAGAGATTCTCTTGAGTTTCGCAATACGCAGCGTTTTCCTCGCACTGAACGTTGGCCTACATCTCCTGACCAGGGTATCCCCTCGGCGCGTGAGTCGCGGCATCGGAACCGCAGCGACGCCGTGGTCACTATGGTAATGGTCTTAGGTTAAGTCGATATGGGTTGACGGTATATGAATCAGGGTCGCGCGCCAATATTGGTTAAGGGTCGAAGGTTGCCGAAATTCAACCGGTAAGACCGCGAAAGTCTATGGAACGGTACGGACTAAAATACGGGTCTTACAATTTTGGATAGAAAATATTACACTTTCTTATTTTGTACCTTTTGGAACTACACTTGTAATTATTTAACCTAGTGACGATCATACTCCGCTTGCGTAATTTGAATTGTCCCTGGAGTATGATAAGTTGATTTGGTATAATCCTACTCATGTTTAAGGCACTAATACAGAAAATATTTAATCATCATTATCTATGTTGCATAAGTGATGTGTAGGAACTTAGGAGTTGGACTCTTGCTTGACCTCTGATTTTCAGGGCGTTACAAGTTGGTATCAGAGCCTGATTTAGATTAAACCAGACCTGGGTTATCATACCATGATACACACTGACGTATTCTGACTTAGGAGGGTGCAATACAATGTAGAAACAGTCGTAGGACTCCCAGTTTCACTTATCAATAGAATTGATCAAAGTTAACCCTTCTAATTGGGGCCAGTACGCATCCAAGATGATGATTGGTGACCCAAGATCTTTGCTAGGCCGTCAATTGATGGGTCCAGACCAAAATTCTACCCTTTCCACATCCAAACAACCCAAAAAGCGTGAATATATGCAATACAGGGACCCCTTCCATTTCAAACGGCTGAGGTGCCCCAAATCGCACAAAACGGTGGGACCCAATGGGGGTTCCATGCACACACAGCACCCCTGGAGGGGCATGGCCATAGCCCAACCATGGCGGCACCGAGCCGGGTCCAGCGGACCGCAGCAGCACCGTGCCATCCACGATCGACCGTGCCCCAGTCGGTCTGGGCCTGATGGGCCGGCGTCGAGCCTGCCTCCCAACATGTGTGGGGCTCACAAAACATGTGTGGGGCCCCTATAAACTCCCCTTTTTGCCTCATTTCACCCCACACCTATTTTTAAACCCTTCCAAGCTCTCTAAATCCATTTTTCCTCTCTTGAATCCTTCCTCCATCCTCCTATTTCATTCATTCCATACACGTCCCCACCATCTTCATCAAAGACTCATCTTGTATTTCCTTCTTTCCTCCCCTTGGGTGTACAAAACCACATTTGTGCCTCATAAATCCCCAAATCCAACAACCTATCCTACTTCCCCACTTTATTTCACTCAAATAGCCCTTTTCGAGCTTGTAATGACCATCTTCTCTCTCACCACCATTATTTCCATCATGGGAAAGAAGAAAGCTCCTGCGGATGAAGCCGTGCCTAGCCGCCCTACCCGTCCAAGGACGAAGGTGAGCGCTGAAGCTAACACAAGTGCCGCCCATGAACGAAGGTTGAAGTGGGAGCTTGATCCCCGACTCCCACTTGAGCAAGTTCTATTGGCGGGCTTTGAACATGGCCATTTTAGTGGCCGTAGAGTCGTGCTTAAGGCCCACATAGACGGGAAGCTATCTGGACATTATCTGATGATGGACTACCTGGTGGATGCCAGGTGGGGTTCCATATTCGAGGGTGAGTCTCACGGATGTGAGAACACGGTTCGAGCCTTCTACGCACATATACAGCACCCTACGTTGGAGCCTCTGCAGTTCAAGATCCCATTTGGAAGGTGAGAAGTAACAGTTGATGCGGGGTTGGTATCCCGGATCATGGGAATCATGCATGGAGAGGTGAATGCTAGTGATAAGCCTCTCAAGAATGCGCGAGAAAGGGATCACCCCACGCACTACCTCTGCGGTCAATTAACTCATTAGAAGGAAGGCAGAAGCCTCCTAGTGTCAGAAATGATAGATGATTTTTGCTTGCTTCATCACATATTCACGTATAACGTGTACCATAGGTGGGGTAACCGTACTAAATGCACTCGATTGATGGTAGATTTCCTGTATAGGGCTGGGCAGGGAGACAAGTTATGTCTGCCTACGTTCACCCTACTACAAATAGTCTAGATGGTATGTTCTCCTAGGAATGACATCTCGCTTCCATTTAGCCAACTCATATGTAAGATTGCTCGAGAGTTCGCCTACAGACTCAATATGGATGACCTTGCACCAATCCACTACATTACTGAGACTATGCTCAACAACATGAGGATTGGCCCGCGATAATGTCAGGCCCGACTTGATGAGTATGGGGACAAGACTGAGAGTGAAGAGGAAGAAGATGAGTCAGAGGGAGGGGGTGAAGAAGGTGAGAGTGAGGACGAGGAAGAGGAGGCCTCAGGTTCCAATGAGGGCTCTCCTCCTGCTACTCAGGTGCACGACAGGGATCGAGTTACCAGGGAAGCTCGCTTGGCTCGACTTGAGGAGGGCCAAGCCGTCTTAAGGTAGGAGATCAAGGAGACCCAGACTAAAGTAAGGCGGAAGCTTGAAGAGAACGAGGCCTTCATGAAATGAAAATTCAAGAAGGTATCTCACTTCTTGAGGGCTATCCTGTGTTGTGTGCAGGATAAGGGTGCACCTCCACCATCACCAGATTCAGACGACTAGTCGTATATGAAATGGCCAAGCTATATGTCTTAGAGGGGGGGGGGTGAATAGGACTATGCCAAATTAAAATTAAATATAGTAGAATTAAATTAAATAGATAGCCAAACTAAAATAAATCAATTCACAATGCAACCTCAAAATTCAAATCTTGAGAGATTGATACAAAAGTTGTTCTAAGGACAACCTTACACCAAAAACCAATGGTTTATGGTAGGACAACCTGATTTCTAGAAAGATCTTTGTATCAAGAACTCAAACCAAAAGAGAAAAATATAAATTCAAAAAAGAATAAATTACAATCTTAAGAATTGATTATTCTAAGGACAACCATGCACCATAAAAATGGCAGGGCAACCTTACTAGAATTATTACAGAAATCTAAGCTCAAATTGATAAAGGAATAACAAGAGATAAATTGCTGAAATAAAACTCTAAACTATTACACCATTCTCCACCCTTGCTTGAAATGTAAATTGTTACAACATTCACATCCACATATACATTCCACAAAACTGAATGATAAAAGATAAAAAATTAAGCAAGCATTCAATCAACAAGACAAGGAGTTATAGTGGTTCGCCAGTGTGTTCACCAACTGTTAAACAATAGCCACACAGAATGCTACTCCACTCCTAATATCCTCACACAGGGATATTAGCGTTCACTATCAAAATAGGTTTCATAGGTTCACCTAAAACCTTCACAATTATGTCTTTTTCACTTGGGCTTACACAAAAAAAAACCCCTCTTTTCTGAGATTTCTAGCTCTCCTCGGACAACCACACAAATTGAGATTTTTCTGGCGAATCCCAAACAAAAATCAAAATAGAATGGAATTTATAAAATTGTAAAATACCTGGATTTCTCCTCTTGTAACAGCCCGGAAGAACCAATTGGAGTCGATATTCGAATATGAAAGTTCAATGTCCAATACTCACTTTACAATGGTTCTAAGTTCTAATTAATTTTAAATTAAATCAGATTGGGCTAGCTCTATTTGATTTTAATTCCAAGAAGAAGAAAAATAATAATTCCTCTTTTCAAATCAGATTGGAATATAGAATAAAATCAAATAGTAAAAAGCTAACAAAAGGAAGTAGAATTATGCACAATATAGCTTAAAAACAAACACAAACTTATCTCAGAGTAGAGCTTCAAATTTACTTATATTTTCAATAAATAACTCTGAAATTCATGTGCTATTTATAGTTGTAGAAATTCATCTTTGATTGGTCCTAGGGTCACCACGACTGGTCGAAGAAGAAATGGATTTTTGAATTTTTGAGCGCGATCGGATAAAACCATTTTAGGACCGGTCGAAGACAGTCCACGACTGGTCGAAGGCAGTCCACGACCGGTCTAGACCATCCTACGACTGGTCGTGCAACACTTGATTTAGTCGCTGGAGTTTGAGTTGTAGCTTCATGACTGGTCGAAGGTCGAGTCGAGACCATCCTACGACCGGTCGAGCAGACTCCAGGACTGGTCGTAGCCGAACAGAAAAAATATGATATTTCACAACAAAACTATGACTGGTCTTAGAATTTCTTGGACTGGTCGAACCAGTGCCAGGACTAGTCGAATCAGATCTAGGACTAGTCTTAGGATAGACCAGAATCATGCATAATTATAAAAATTGGATTATATATCCAAAATGACCTACCCTAAGGTCAAACTAAGGTCTATCAAATCTGGGACACGAAGTATGGACATTGAAAACTTCACTTTTAAGTTGATGTACCTTGAACACATCATAAGCTTCAGTATCACTTTAAGTTACACTTGTCTCCCGGTCTATCTTGAGTCTCGAACTTGAACTCTTTATTGTAGCTTGAACTAGCTTGAGCTTGAACTAACTTGAACTTAACTAGCTTGAACTTGAAGTGTTGATGAGGTGTCTCGAACACAGTTATCAAGAAACAAACACAACAAACACAAGACATATATAGAGGTTTTGACACACAAAATTTGACAACCAAAGGAGCATGAGACCATAACACTTACAATCTCCCCCTTTGTCAAATTTGTGACAAAACATGCTCTTATAAAAAAAAAATAGCACTATTAATAATCAACAAGAGAAGCATAAGCACAAGCTGTTATAAACCAGGTGTAACAAAGAATCATGTACCAGTTGTCATAAGAAGATAAGCAATATACAACTTCTTAACTCCCCCTGAATTAACTCCCCCTGAGTAGTGTACCCCATCATAATCCATAATGTCATCATAATCCATAATGCCGTTCACAAATTCTCCCCCCTTTTGTCAAAATATGACAAAGGAAGAAGCAAAGATAAGATATGAAAGACAGTATATAGATATCAAGATAGAAAGTTCAAAGTATAGAACATATCATCAGGAGTTAACAAGTTAAGTCAGATAAAGTCTCACACATAAACACAAAATATAATAGTTATTACAGACCAAAACAAAATTTTCAATCTGATTCAGAGGAAGGAGCTGGTATGTTAGGATCACTTTGATGAAGGGACTTCTGTAAGCACCTAAAATACTTGTGCATCTTTTTAAATTGATCATTGTAGCCAACATTCATCTGTTTTACCTTCTCCTCTAATGCACTCAGATGTGGATTGAAATCAGATGGTTCAAAGTCTGGATCATTTTCAAAGTCCGAATCAATTTCATTAAAGATATCATCCATGTTTATATCATCTGGCGGCAAATCATTACCCTCGACACTAATTTCAGCTTCAGCAGCAGCTCCACCCCCACAAACATCAACTTGGCCTGGTGCCAATTTCAACTTCATTTTGTTTATGTTGGAGTTGTTGAATATGAGGTGTTGGATAGGAGCCTCTCCGACGGGCATAGCGACTAACATGTGAATGGCTAACACATTCATCAGATACCCAAATGGAATATCACTATGACCAGGATGGATACGAAATTGAATAATAGAGGAACAAATCAAAGAGGGCAAACAGACATTAGTGCCAGTAATGATTGAGTACATAATACGAACCATAAGCAGAGTCAACTCAGTTTTATTTCCAGAGTGGGGATACAGATTAGAGGTAAAGATATGATGTAAAACTCTATATCTGGGTAACAAGTATCTGGACGCGAGGGCATTCCCATTTTGAGTCCATGGTGCATCCATGTTACACAATGCTTTAGAAAAAACATATTTTTCTGATTCAGTTACTTTTTCAGCCAGTGTACTAGGATGAATACCTTCATCATTTACTGATATGTCCATAAGGCCTGAAATTAAATGTCGCTCAATAGGAAAAGGCCCTTCTCTAGTAGAAATAGTAAAAGTCAGTTTCTCAGTAGAAAATTCAGTTATGCAAGCTACCATGGCTTGCGCTATGGACTGGTATGCCGGCCCGCCCCAGCGTAAAATGTTTTCCCAACCTACAGATTGAAGGAGAGGAAGAAGACTAAAATGAGCGATATGATTTAAATCAACGGCCTTTTCAACCATCACATTGCACATATGCAAATTACGTAGATATGATGGATCATTTTCGGGAGCCCTAAGATGACGTCTAGTGATAATATTTGATCTAGAAGAAGAAGCACCTCTAGGATTTTTCTTTTTACCTTTAGAGTCTATTTTCTTGAAGAAATACCAAAAATTTCAAGAAAATAGAGATGAGTTTCTCTAGATTTAGCAAGAGAGGAAGAAAATCCCAATATCTAGAAGAACGTGTTGAAATAGACAGCTACAATCAAGAAATCTAAGAGAAAAGACTATGATTCTTCAAGAAAATAAGTAAAAATACTCTAACCTGTAGGAATCGAACAGAAGGTTTCGACGGGTCGTAGCTCGGCTCGTTGGAGAAGAGAAATAGAACGAAGAAGATGAGATTTTTCCCCCAAATAAAGCAAAAGGAACGCTCCACGACTGGTCGGCGGACATTCTCGACCAGTCGTGACACGACTGGTCGAGCTCGTCCTCGACTGGTTGTGTATTAGAAAAAATATGCAATTCTCTACAAATTTTAAAATTTAATGTATTAAAGTATTTAATATATATACACTATGATACAGAGATGCATGATCAATCATTTTAAATTACACATACCAAGATCAAATTTCAATTTATTAAACCTGCTTTTGTCGAGCGGTTTAGTTAATATGTCAGCAAGCTGAGTCTTAGTAGGTATGTATTCTAAGGATATTACTTTTTCTTCCACTAATTCACAAATATAATGAAATCTAATGTCAATGTGCTTAGTACGTGAATGTTGTATTGAGTTTTTCAAAATATTTATTGCACTGGAATTATCACAGTATAAAACCATTGAATCTTGTGCGATACCATAATCACTCAACATATGTTTCATCCAAACCAGCTGTGTACATGCATTTCTAGCTGCAATGTATTTAGCCTCAGCAGTTGAGAGTGATATGGAACTTTTCTTCTTGCTAAACCAAGAAACCAAGCAGTTTCCAATGTAAAAACAACCACCACTGGTTGATTTTCTGTCATCAATATTACCAGCCCAATCAGCATCTGAATACCCAGCCAATTAAACATTAGTATCATAAGGATACCAAAGACCCAAATTAACTGAACTTGCGACATATCTAATAATTCTCTTAACGACAGTTAAGTGAGATTCTTTAGGATTAGACTGATATCTAGCACAAATTCCAACACCTAAAGCAATATCAGGTCTACTAGCAGTTAAGTAAAGAAAACTACCAATCATGCTACGATACAATTTAGGATCTACATCTTTACCTGTAGAGTCTTTTGACAGTCTTAGAGTTGTACTCATAGGTGTATCAAAATTATTACCATTTTCAAATCCGAACCTCTTAATCAAGTTCAAAGCATACTTGGTTTGAAAAATAAAAATTCTATCAGGTTGTTGTTTTACTTACAACCCTAGGAAATAATTTAATTCCCCAACCATGCTCATTTCGAATTTAGATTTCATTAACTCTGCAAACTCAACAGTCATGTTAGTACACATTGATCCATAAATAATATCATCTACATCAATCTGAACCATTAGAATATCATCATTATGCTTCTTAACAAAGAGCGTCTTATCGACACTACCCATTTGAAAATTGTGACTCAGTAAAAACTTAGTCAATTTTTCGTACCATGCCCTAGGAGCTTATTTCAGACCATAGTAAGCTTTTTTAAGATGATATACATGATTAGTAAACTTAGGGTCGTCAAACCCTGTAGGTTGTTCCACATATACTTCTTCATATAAATCGTCATTCAAAAAAGCACTCTTCACATCCATTTGAAAATTTTTAAACTTCCTAACACATGCGATGGATATAAAAAATCTGATAGATTCAAGATGGGCTACAGGGGCAAAGGTTTCATCATAGTCAATACCTTCAATTTGTGTGTACCCCTATACAACTAGTCTTGCTTTATTTCGAATAATATTTCCAAGTTCATCAGACTTGTTTTTGAAAATCTATTTTGTTCCAATTATGTGTTTATCTTTAGGTCTAGGAACAAGATACCAAACATCATTACGAACAATTGATTAAGTTCTTCATGCATCGCATCTATCCAGTTTTCATCAGAAAGTGCTTCTTTTACGTTTACCGGTTCAATCTGGGATGTAAAACATACGTAATTCATATGTCTTCTAATTGTCTATGAGTGCGCACACCAGTGAAAGGGTTTTCAAGAATTTGAGTAGTTGTATGATCTTTAACAGTCCTTAATTCAGAATTAATTTCACTTGATGAAGTATCTGGTTTTTCAATTACAAGAACTTCATCATTATCTAAACTAGGGGCAGGTGTATTCAAGTGATCATCAATGACCACATTAATTGACTCTTAAATCACACTGGTCCTGTTGTTCAATACACAATAAGCACGACTATTTAAAGAATATTCTAAAAAGGTCCCTTCGTCACTTTTAGTGTCGAACTTTCCCAAGTTTTCACGGTCACGCAAAATGTAGCACTTGCTGCCAAAAATACAAAAGTATTTGACAGTATGCTTTTTGTCAAACCACATTTCATAAGTCATTTTATTATTAGATTTACAATTATAAACACAGTTAATAATGTAGCAGGCAGTATTCACTGCTTCAGTCCATAGATTTCTAGGGAGCTTCATGCTATTCAACATAACATTTCCCATTTCTTGAAGCAATCTATTTTTCCTTTCCACAATACCATTTTATTGTGGTGTTTTGGGCGTAGAGAATTCATGCAATATTCCCTGATCTCTACAAAATTTCTCAAAAATGTTATTTTCAAATTCGGATCCATGATCACTACGGATCTTACTGACTTGAGAACATTTTTTAGTTTGTATCCGTTTGATGATCTTTTTCACTTCATTAAGGGTTTCTAATTTGTCTCTTAAGAATGAAACCCAAGTGTATCTTGTATAATCATCTACAATAACCAAGATGTATTTTTTGCCACATTAACTTTTCGTTCTAGTTGATCCTATAAGATCCATGTGGAGAAGCTCGAGTGGTCTTGATGTGGCATTGGAGTTCACCTTTTTGTGAGAGATCCTAGTTTGTTTACCGTACTGGCATTCACCACATATTTTGTCTACTTTTTACAATTTAGGTAGACCTTTAATTAGTTCTCTTTTGCTTAATCTGTATAAATTCTGATAGTGTACATGTCCAAGTCGTTTATGCCAAAGTTCTGTCTCATCGGTATGGACCATGTAGCACTTTTGGTTAGATGAGCTACCATCACTTACTATATAGCAGTTTTTAGAAATTCTGCGACCAGTTAATATCACAGAACCCTTTTTGTTTATGATCTCACAACCTTGATTGGAAAATTTCACATTATGGTTGTTATCGTATATTTGAGATATGCTTAACAGGTTGTAATGCCCGTGAAAAATCCGTACTTGGACTCGAGTACCAACTCGACCCGAAATTGCGTAGAATTAATTCCTTTAGAAAATATAAGTTAGATAGCGCAACGCTAAAGTAGCTGAGAAATAGTCCCTAATCACTTTAAATATATTCTACAAGACCCAAATCGAGTAGAACCAATGACTCTATAATACTCTATAACCTCGGATCAAACTCTAAGCAGGTTTGTTCTCTGGACCACTTTGAATCTTTGTATTGGATCTAGACCGCGCGTCGAAAGTCTGATACCTCCTATCTTAGACCGTTAGAACCGCCTATCTGGACTTGACAGTCATTTCAAAAATCAAGTCCAACCGATAATCACAGGCTATTTCGTTGAGCCCGGACTGAAGAGAGTGCGAATAGGGACAGATTTGAAATTTGAAATTCAAATCTAGCACACGACTTGACTTGTCAGTATTAAGCGTTCTGACCGTCAGAATTCAGTCAGATTACATCCTCGGATCAGGAAAAATTTCTATTTCATATCATGAGACTTGCAGTCCTGATCTACGTGCGGTGACCGCTGAACTGAAACTGGACCGCCACGTGCAATCTGTGAACCCTGCCGGACTGAAAACTTGATGCGTGCTAGATCCTGTACGCATGAGCTTAAGTCCGATCGCATTCGGCTAGGGGAGCACCAGAAATCATCTTTTGGATCGAAACAGCCCCAATTTCATTTCCACTAAGTGAACTTTGTTCCTGAGCCTATTTTGGGCATTTTTAAGCTTATAAAAGGGGTTGAAACCCTCACTCCTCTCTCCCATCCGAATTTGAGAGAAACCCTAGATTGGGAGAGAGAAAAGGTGAGAGTTTGAGAGAGAGATTGGAGGAGAATTTTTTCGCCTTTGCACCACCTGTTGCAAGTGCCTAAGCAACACGATTCCATCACTCAGCCGGCGATTCCTCCGCGTTTTCAGGTAAGAAATAACCTTAGAAGTTACTAATTTGAGGTTTACTAGGATTCATATCATGTTAGCTGACGTAACTCATAAATCAGGTTCTCTTATCGCTGTAGACGAAGCGTATACGCTCCGTTCGAATTTACACATCCATAAGAGACAAGGTGAGGATTTTAGACGCTTTGATTGACGGTTTCCAATGCTTTCAATGTCGTTTAATAGTAGATTATTGACGGCATTGCCGTTTGACATGTACAACATGTTATCCGTTTCCTGTTTCGTAAATCAACGAAGAATATGAGATTTAGGGCATTTTAGTCATTTGTAGGAAGTGCTGATTTCATTCATATTTTGCTGATGTGATTGACATGGTTTGTTGTCGCATTAGAATGTTAGGAATACGTGCATATTAGTTTGGTGAAGAGATTTGCCTAATTGCGCACTTCGGGTCGACATACTATATGTAGACTTAAGTGTGTAGTGTATGTGTTTGTATAAATGCTTGTATTAGTATGTATTGAATTAAATGATGTTATGAATTAGTTTGAGATTGATTTCTCAATTAATATGCTGACATAAATGATTTCCTACATGTTGACTATATGCATGATTTCATTATATGCATGAAATGTATGTACTTGAAGATTTACTTAAGTTGTATGTTATAACATGTGTTAACATGCTCAATGGTTATATTTCAATTCCAATACTCTCATATGATTTGCTGATGTGATTCCATAATTGTTTGGGACTGTACTTAGTCCAGGCAGTCGGTAACCGAGCGAACTCGTGGTTGGCTAGTCTTGGCCACGAACGACGCGTCGATGAACGCGAGTCGTGTATTGGAGTTGGCGGCAGTGGTTAGGCCACGCGAAGTGTTTTACGCACTTCATGTCGTTCGACTTGAGATGCGATCGCGCTAGTCGAGCCCATCAAGTAACCCGACTGGCCGTTGTATGTTAACCCTGCATGAGTCATAACTGCTTGAACCTAGGGTACTGAACTTACCATGGTAAACCCTGTTAACCATGGTACCTTGATCCACAAAGACTCATGAGCCGGGCATGGTGGTATGGGACACCGTGGTCTAAGATAGGAGGTATCGGACTTTCGACACGCGGTCTAGATCCAATACAAAATTTCAAAGTGGTCCAGAAAATAAACCTGCTTAGAGTTTGATCCGAGGTTATAGAGTTTTATAGAGTCATTGGTTCTACTCGATTTGGGTCTTGTAGAACGTATTTAAAGTGATCAGGGACTATTTTCCAGCTACTCTAGCGTTGTGCTAGCTAACTTACGCTTAATTTCCATAGGAATTAATCCTACGCGATTTCGGGTCAAGTCGGTACTCGAGTCCAAGTACGAATTTTTCACGGGCGTTACAATTTACCCCCCTTAAAAAATAATTTCATCCTCGAAATTTATACCTTTTCGTACTCCTCGAGAAGCTGTGGGTAATTCTTTTCGATCTCAGTTTCTGTCTCCCAAGTAGCTTCTTCCTCAGAGTGATGCTTCCACAATACCTTCACAAGGGGAATCACCTTGCTACGCAGTATCTGCTCCTTCCTGTTTAGGATACGCGTCGGTCACAGGATATAAGTAACATCCTCTCCTAACTGCACCTGCTCCCATCTGATGATATGAGAAGGATCAGAAATGTACTTCTTCAGTATAGAAACATGAAATACGTTGTGAACGCTCGTGAGAGGCGTAGGTAAAGCCAAATGGTATGCCACTGCACCCACACGATCGAGGATCTGGAATGGACCAATGAATCGTGGTACCAGCTTCCCCTTCTTCCCGAACCAAAGGACTCCCTTCATAGGGGAAACTTGCAAAAATACATGATCCCCAACCGTGAACTCTAGCGGTCGCCGTCTCGTATCGGCATAACTCTTCTGTCTGCTATACGCTGTGAGAAGCCAACGTCTAATAATATCAATCTTCTCCGACGTCGCCTGCACTAACTCTGGGCCAATCAATCTACGCTCACCGACCTCTACCCAGCAATGCGGTGCTCGACAAGGTCATCCATACAACGCCTCATAATGTGCCATACCGATACTCGCCTGGTAACTGCTTTTGTACGTGAACTCCGCATATGCAAGACAATCATCCCAACTGTCCTTGAAGTCCAATGCGCAAGCTCGCAACATGTCCTCTAAGATCTGGTTCACCCGCTCTGTCTGTTAGTCTGTCTGTGGGTGGAAGGCAGTACTGAACTTCAACTTCACACCCATAGCCTCCTGAATGCGAGTCCAGAAAATAGAAGTGAACCGCGTGTCTCTATCCAACACGATCTCCAACGGAACTCCATATAGACACACGATCTCTCTGATATATAGTCTTGCCAGCTCGTCTACAGAGTTCGTAACTCTGATCGGTAGGAAGTGCGCTGACTTCGTCAGACGGTCGACGATCACCCATATGGAATCATGTCCCTTCCTCGTCTTCGGCAGCCCCTAAAACGAAATCCATGAAAATGAAGTCCCACTTCCACTCTGCGATCGGCATAGGCTGAAGAAGTCCAGGTGGTCAGCGATGCTCTTCCTTCACCTGCTGGCAAGTAAGATAACGGGACACAAACTCTGCTATGTGGGTCTTCATACCTTCCCACCAATAAGTCCTCCTCACGTCGCGATACATCTTCATACTGCCTGGATGCATCGCGAGTCTGGTACAATGCGTAGCCTCGAGAATCTCTCGTCTCAAGTCAGGGATATCTGGGACGCATAGGCGACCACGATAACGTAAGCCCCCATCCATGCCAACTCGTCACTCGGCGTCTGCATCATCACTGACCTGCTCTCGAAGCTCAGTCAGACGCGCATCATCCCTCTGCGCCTCGATGACCCGGTCATCGATCTGAGATCGCACTTGCACATGTGCGATGAACTCATACGGCTCCTCTACAGTGAGTTTCTGCTCAAAGTCTAGCAAAAACTCAACCATATCCCACTCAGCAACCATCAGGGGAGCCGTAAACTCTATCACCTTCTTGCGGCTCAACGCGTAGCCACAAGGTTCGCCTTCCTAGGATGGTAAGAGAATTTGATCTTGAAGTCCTTCAAAGTTTCCATCCATCGCCGCTGCCTCATATTCAAGTCTCGCTGCGTGAATATGTACTTGAGGCTCTTGTGGTCGCAAAGGAGCTCGAACTCCTCTCCATAGAGGTAATGTCTCCAGAGCCTCAGTGCGAATATGACGGCTGTCAACTCCAGGTAGTGTGTAGGGTAATTCTCCTCGTGCTTTCTTAATTGTCTCGAGGCATACGAAATTACCCTGTCCTTCTGCATAAGGACACAACCCAGACCAACGCTACACACGTCAGTGTATATAGTGTATCTAACCCCTTGCTCTGGCAATACTAGCACAGGGGCGGACGTAAGTCTGTCCTTCAGCTCCTGAAAAGCTGACTCCGCCTTGTCATTCCAGGTGAACTTCATGTCCTTCCGTGTCAACTGACATAAAGGTCTCGCGATCTTCGAGAAATTCCGAATGAAGCGTCAATAATAGTCAGCGAGACCCAAGAAACTCCTCACCTTAGTGACAGAACCAGGCTGCTCCCAGTCCTGAACTGTAGCTACCTTCGCCAGGTCAACTGCCATCCCATCCTTGGACACCACGTGTCCCAGGAACTTCACTTTCTACTTCTAGAAGTCACACTTCTTGTACTGTGCAAACAACTGATGCTGTCTGAGTGTATCCAGGACCAAGCGTAAGTGCTCCTCATGCTCCTCTCGACTCCTGGAGTATACTAAAATGTCGTCAATGAACACAACGACGAATCGATAGAGGAAAGGCCGAAATACCCGGTTCATCAGATCCATGAACACGGCTGGTGCGTTCGTGAGACCGAACGACATCACAAGGAACTCGTAGTGGCCAAAGCTAGTCCTGAATGCTGTCTTCTGCACGTCCTCATCCCTGACGCGCAACTGATGATATCCTGACTGAAGATTAATCTTTGAGAAGTACTGCACTCCTCTCAACTGATCAAACAAGTCATCGATCCTGAGTAAAGGGTACTTGTTCTTCACCGTGATCTGGTTCAGCCTACGATAATCAATACACAATCGCATCGAACCATCCTTCTTCCTTACAAACAGGACTGGTGCTCCCCAAGGAGACACACTGGGTCGAATAAGACCAATCTCCAACAGACCATCAATCTGTGTCCTCAACTCCTCCATCTCACACGGTGCCATGCGATAGGTCGGCAGTGAGACAGGCGTGGAACTAGGCACCAGATCGATAATGAAATCAATCTCTCTTTGAGGCGACAAACCAGGGATCTTCCTGAACAGATCCCCAAAATCACAAACGACTAGCGTATGCTCAAGCGTCGGGGCATCAGCATCCCGAAGTAAAGAAGCGTAGCTAAGTATGCGGAAGGGAAGATTTACCCGAACTGAAAATGTAAAAGGCGTGCCCTCTGGCTCGTATACCGTCACCATACGAGTCTCACAGTCAATCTCGGCCCTCCCAGCAGTCAACCAGTCCATGCCAAGAATGACGTCGAGATAAATAAGAGAGGGGTCAACGACAAGATCAAGAGCTATCGTCTTGCCTCCTAGATCCACCAAACAACCCTCACACATCAGGGTGGCATCAGAAAAATCCTCATGAGCTGAAAGGACTCGCACTCCATCCATACGAATAGTCCAAGACGCTGACTATGAAATGCGATATTAAAGAAAGTGTGAATCTAGTATCCACCATCACAAGTATAGGAGTACCTCCGATGTGGGTAGTGACCTCAAAGGCTAAATGCTGAGAAGTCTCTGTCTCGGCTGCCTCAGCTGTCAAGGCATGCACTCGCGCTTGTTATGGCGGGTTCGGCCCCTGTAAGATGGGCCGTAGAGGCGGCCTGAAGTGGGATACGGGAGGTCTGAAGGAAGGGTGCGCAGGAGCCAACGGTAAAGGCGGTGCTGATATAGCCTGTGGGCATGTACGGTCGATCTTCTACGGCGGTGAGAACCCACTGTCCTGCATCCGAGCGAAATAACTCTGTGATAAATGGCCCGATCTCCCACAATAAGTACATGATAAATCAAGGCGCTGCATCGGGGGTACTGGCACTGTAGCCCTAGGAGGAGGGTCGACGCGAGGCCTCTTACCTGTAAAGGGCCTGTCCTGCAACTCTGGTCGTGGCATAGGAACAATAGGGCCACGAGATCGTGCAAGTCGATCCACATCCTGCTCTGCTCGCATAAACATGTAAATCAGCTCAGCGTAGGAGGGGATGCTCACGCAACACATCTTCGACTGAATATCCGGTCGTAAACCCTCATAAAAGCGTCGTATGCGCATCTGCTCATCAGCAAGTATAGTCGGGACATATTTTCCCAACTCGGTGAATCGATGCTCATACTCTGTGATAGTCATGCCTCCCTGTCTGAGGCGTAGAAACTCATTCTCCCGCTCATGCCTGTACATCTGGGGATAGTATTTCTTGTGAAAACGGAACTCGAACGCTGCCCAAGTCCAGATGTAATCAGTGGCAACGGTCCGCAACACACTATCCCACCACAAGCTGGCCTCTCACTCGAACAAGAACGTAACCAACTCAACCTGCTCAGTCTCTAAGCAATGTAGCATCTGTAGTATCTTCGACACATGGTCGAGCCAATACTCGGCCTCCTCGGGTCTGTGAGAACCCGTAAAAGTAGGAGGCCGCAAGCACTGGAATCGCTCGAGTAGGCCCCGTGTATCTGCAGCAGTCCCCATAGGATAAGAAGGTGGTGCAGGATGAGCAATGCCCTCATCCTGAGCATAAGTACCGGCATCCTCAACTGGATGCACAGGTGGTGCAGGTGGAGTCGCACTTCCACCCTTGGCTAGAGCCTCCACTATAGTAGTCAGGAGCTGCTGCTGCTGCTGCATCATGGCCATCATCTACTCAAATATATCTGGAGGTGGAGCAGGCTGTGGCATGTACTACGTCGAAGAAGATGCACGGTACTTCTCTCTGACAGGTGATGTGAAAGGCGGTAGTCCAACTGCAGGACCAGTAGGAGGCTGAGACTCACGTGCTGTCTCAGGAATCGGGCCCACAGCAGGGTCCTTATGAGCATCAGACTGGAGGAGAACCTGATCCATGGGCTCTCCCAAAGTAAGCCGAACTGTGCTCCTCGTAGCCTTAGGCGGCATTCCCTATATTCAAAATAGGGCGCAACCTTGTCAGTCTCAATAGCACAAACATACAGCAATCATTCACATAAAGAGTCAAAGGCATTCCACGCATTTCATTTAACCAAAATTGTCACAATACAAGAGATATTCTTACATGCATCATGACCAGAAACACATGGGAAACTAAGCTAGTAAGCTACTACAGCAACATAAGCAAACTACTAGCCTTATCAGGCTTACACATAAAAAGCAGGAAGCGACTAACTACTACCAACAACATCTAAAATCTCATCGCTAGTCCGAGTCAGGCGATGGAGGAGGAGCACCCTTATCCTGCAAGCAACACAGGATAACCTTTAAAGTATGAGTCACCTTGCCGAATTTCTTCTTCATGACGGCCTTGGTATCCTCAACCTCGGCCCGAAGTTCCTGGACTTCTCTTCATAAGGCGACCTGACTCTCCTCAATTCGGGCAATGTGATAATCTCTAGTAGCCCGAGTCGCAGGAGGAGTGGTCTCATCAGTATCCTGAGCCTCCTCTTCTTCTTCTTCATGGGCTTCTTCCTCTATATCTGCCCCAGGTTCTCCTTCACTTGAACCTTCTTGGTCATCATAGTCACCTTCACTGTCCTCATCAAGCTGAGTCTCACGACACCGAGACCAGATCTTCATCTTATCCATGGTAGACTCGTCAATGTGGTGAATTGGTACAGGCAACTCCGGCCCAAGCCTGTAAGCAAACTCAAGTGCGATCTTGCATATGAGCCGGCCAAAAGGAAGCGACTCAGACGTTCTTCTTGACATTGCTATGAGGATGATCTGTCACAATATAAACGTGGCCATGCACACATTTTCACCCTGGCCCACTTAATACAAGAAATCGACCATGAGGCGTGTACACTCACAGCGGTTAGTCGACCTGGGATATATGTTAAACGTGCAAATGTGGTGCAGCAGGCGCAAATCATCTGACATATGAGACGCCAAGAGGCTATTGTTAGGCTGCCATGGAACCAGACTACCACATAGGAATCTAGTATGACGATCTCGCTCACGCCTACTCTTCAGATTCTTAGCACTGGGATGAACTTCACCAAGAGGCACCTTCAGAATGCGAGCTATCAACCGAACATCGATCGTAGCCATCTGGTCTCTATTAAAGGGAATCTTGAACTGCAATGGCTCTAACGTAGGATCCCGGATACGAGCGTAGAAGGCACGAACGGTGCTCACATTAGTACAAGAACGGGCTTCAAAGAGCGGACCCCAGTGTGCCGCTTCAATGCGTTCAAACAACAGGAATTCGTCGAAGAGCCGCTCATCCACATGGTCTTCAAATAGTACCTTACGGTCAGTATACTCACCATGAGGTATCTCTGCTAACAATACACACCCTATTTGAACATGGGGATCCAGATCCCGCTTTGTATGAAACTCCCGGGCTGTGCTTGGACCTGCGGAGGTGCTTGAGCTAGTGGCGCCACCCCTCAGTCTTCTTGATTGTGCAGAGTGACTAGGCCCAACTTCGTCTGCTGCAGTTTTCCTCTTCCCCATCAAAGAGAGAATGGTGGAGAAAGAGAAAAGAGCCAAAATGGCTTCAACAAAAGCCATGGAAAATGAGGAAAAAGGAGAGAAATGGCTACCCAAACGGACTGAAGAAAATCTAGGCGTTGTAGAGGGATGCTTCAAGCTTCCAAGGGCTGAAATTTTAAAGGAAAAAGGGAAAGCTAAAAGGGTTTAGAACTCCACACAATTTCAACACGTTTTGGG
The DNA here is from genome assembly GCA_037074715.1 of Magnolia kwangsiensis. NCBI lineage: Eukaryota > Viridiplantae > Streptophyta > Magnoliopsida > Magnoliales > Magnoliaceae > Magnolia > Magnolia kwangsiensis. The sequence continues at coordinate 148,108,541 of CM073571.1, forward strand.
GGTTGTACGAGCTCCAACGGACGAGATCAGAGAGGGAGAGGGTTGCTAATCACAATGGAAGGATGGACAGGCGTCGTTTTTATCAATGAAAGGGATTGGAAGGGATTTGGAGCTATATTTTGAGATAGGGCAGCAAGAAAAATAAAAATGGAGGCTTGGAGGGGGGCTGTTGTGAAGGAAGTACCTATTCTAAGGGTTTTTAAGGGATGGGCAGTGTATGGGAGGGGTGCCCTACCCTAGAAACACCGTGCGCCCGAATTTCAGGTCGTGTGGGGCCCATTGTACGGCCATCCATCACCAGATCGGAGATGGCATCACCGGTCGGCCACCAATCTTGCCGGTGGGACCACATGGATTGGGTCCCCCTGCCCTAGGGACCCCAAATATATATGGGCCCCACCCCAGATCATAGTGATTTGGCCTAGAGAGGCCCAAACTTCCCTCGGGGGCATTTTGGGGCCAGTCTGTAACTCAGAATACGTTTACCCATCATGTAACATATAATTTTTGGGTAGGAGGAGCTAATCCATCCAACTAACTCATCAGTTACAAAATATTTCAAGATTGGGGTGGCCCAAAGGCCAATTTTCACATATTTTTACTATTCATTGTAAAATTTTGTCTAAGTATGATTTTATATTATTTTCACATTAGGATCAATGCCTAACATGAAAATACTGATAAAGGATTGAAGAATGGAGTGGTGAGGGGAAGGATTCTGAAGAAATTGAGTGAAACGAGGTTTTTAAGCCCTAGCGATTGAATGTAAGGGTCGTGGTTGCCCCACTGCCCAAGGATTCGCATTTCTGGGTTTTGAACCTTTCAAAAAATGTCTCAAACCCGCCTACTTACAACCTACGAGCTACTTAGGTCACTTCATGCGACCCTAGATGTGTTATGGACTCGGTCGAATGATCGACTTGAGTAGACTTCGCCTATTGGCGAAACTGCGATGCTACGAGTGTTTCTAGACCTCTCCGCACCCACCTAAGTCAAAGGAGTGACAGCGTACATCATGTGTCCATAACCCAGGCCCTGTAGGTCGCTGCAAGGGCTGTCAGGGCTGTTGCTCACACTCGTTGCATCGCTCCCCCATCACCTTATCAATACAGGCCTACTGTACTCTCATTGCTACGGAAGGGTCGTCGCCTCCCGTAGACTCAGAATACGCTCGCGGTCACTACAAAGGGCTCGTCACCTGATCAGTGTAGGCCGACAGCAAGAATATAGTGTCCCATACTACCATAATCTGCTCACGAGTCGTAGGTGCTCACTGGTCACTACGGGGAGGTTTGTGGCCCCAGCGTAGGCCGACAGCTTGACTAGGGTGTCCCATACCACCATGCACGGCTCATGAGTCTTTGTGGATCAAGGTACCATGGTTAACAAGGTTTTCAACGGTAAGTTCAGTACCCTAGGTTCAAGTAGTTATGATTCATACAGGGTGAACAATCAACGGCCAGTCGGGTTACTTGACGAGCTCGACTAGCACGAGTGCATCGCAAGTCGAACGACATGAAGTGCGTGAAACACTCCGCGTGGCCTAACCACTGCCGCCGACTCCAAACAAGACTCGCGTTCATCGACGCGTCCTTCGTTGACAAATACAAGCCAGCCACGAATTTTCTCTATTACCAACTTTCTGGACTAAGTATAGCCCCAAACATTTGTGAATCCACAACATCAATCATATAAGAGTAATGGAAATGAAATACAACAATATAAGCATGTTGAACCATGTTATAACATACAACTTAAGTGAATCATCTATCACATGCATTTCATAAAGATAATGAAATCATGTATATCGCCAACATGAAGGAAATCATTTACATCAGTATATTATATGAGAATTCAATCTCAAACTAATTCACAACACCATTTAATTCAATACATACCAATACAAATATTTATACAAACACTTAGTCTACACACTTAAGTCTACATAGTGTATGTCGACTCAAAGTGCGCATTTGGGTGAATCTCTTCGCCAATCCAATTATACATGCATTTCTAATATCTTAATGCAAAAAAAAAAGCCATGTCAACCATTTCAGAAAAATATGGATGTATACAGTATTTCCTACAAATGACTAAAATGCCCTAAATCTCATATTTTTCCTACGTTTACGAAATAGGAAACGGACAGCATGTTGTACATGTCAAACGGCGTTGTCATCGATAATCTACTATTAAACGACATTGAAAGCTTTGAAATCAGTCAATCGAAGCGTCTAAAATCCGCACCTTTTTCCCTAAATGTGTATCGTTTTGAACGGAGCGTATACGCTTCGTCTACGGCGAATAGACAACCTAATACACAAGATTCGTAAGCTACATCGCTAAGGAATCGATGGAACCTTAAATCAGCAAGTAGTTAGGGTCTTTTCTTACCTAGAAATGCGGCGGAATCACCAGAAAAGTGATTGAGATGCGTTGGTTAAGCACGTGCAACAGGTAGTGCAAGTGGCAGGAAGATCACTCCCACTTTCTCTCACAAACTCTCACTTTCTCCCTCACACCAGTTAGGGTTTCTAAAAAATTCGGATGGGTGAGATAAGTGAGGTTTTAAAGCCCTTTTATAAGCTAAAACATTCCCAAAATAGGCTTGGGAACAATGTTTACTTGAGGTCTAACCAAATCGGGACTGTTCTGGTCCAAAAAGGCATTTGGGGAGGTCCCCTGGCCAAACACGATCGGACTTAAGCTCTTAGTCACCGGATGTTTCTCACATCCCATTTTCAGACCAGTAGTGTTCGTAGATCGCACGTGGCGGTCCAGTTTCAGTTCAGCGGTCATCGCAAGTAGATCAGGTCTACAAGTCTCATGATATGAAAGAGAAATTTTTCCTGATCCGAGGCTGTAATTTAGCTGAATTCTGACAGTCATAATGCATAATAATAACGCATCAAGTCATGTGTCAGATTTGAATTTAATTTCTCAAGCATTTATCCTATTCTCACTCTCTTCACTCCAGGCTCAATGAAATAGCCTCTGAACATCGGTTGAGCTTGATTTTTGAAATGATTGTCAAGTCCGGCTAAGCAGTCATAACGGTCTAAGATTGTAAGTATCGGACTTTCGACGCGCCGTCTAGATCCAATAGAAAGTTTCAAAGGGTTCCTAAGGACAAACCGGTTTATAGTTTGATCGTAGGTTTCAGGATATTATAGCGTCATGAATTCTACAAGTTTTGGGTCTTGTAGAACGTATTTAACGTGATCAGGGACTATTTCACAACTACTCTAGCGTTGCGCTAGCTAACTTACGCTTATTTTCTAAAGGAATTAATCCTACGTGATTTCTGGTCGAGTTAGTACTCGAGTTTCAGTACGGATTTTTCCAGGGTGTTACAGGAGTATATCAAAATGTCATCGATAAAGACGATGAAGAACCTGAACAGAAATGGCAGAAACACTCTATTCATCATATCCATGAACACAGCTAGAGCATTCGTGAGTTCAAAAGACATCACAAGGAACTCATAATGACCAAAACTGGTCCTGAACGCGGTCTTCTGCACGTCCTCATCCCTGACGTGTAACTGATGATACCCAGACTATAAATCTATCTTCAAGAAATAACGTGCCCCCTTCAACTGATCAAACAGATCATCAATCCTGGGCAAAGGATACTTGTTCTTCACTGTCACCTGATTCAGCCTACGATAATCAATACACAACCGTAAGGAGCCGTCTTTCTTCTTCACAAAGAAGACAGACGCTCACCAAGGTGACACACTCGGTCGAATAAAGCCTGCTTCAAGCAAACCATCAATCTGTCTCCTCAACTCCTCCATCTCACATGGAGGCATACGATACGTCGGCAGGGAAATAGGTGTCGCACCGGGCACAAGATCAATAGTGAAGTCAATCTCGCGCCGAGGAGGAAGCCCTGGAATCTTCTCAAACACATCAGAGAAATGGCGAACTACTGTCATATCTTCTAACGTCGAAATATCAAAACTCTCTAACATGGAAGCATAGGTGCTAACACGACAGGACCAACTGACCTGAACTGGAAAAGAGAAGGTTGTGCCCTCAGGTCCATAGGCTGTCACAACTCTAGCCTCACAATCAATCTCTTCTCTCATCTTCGCGAGCCAGTCCATCCCAAAAATAACATCATAATGACACAGTGGAGCGACAATCAGGTCGACAACCACTATCTTGCTACCCAAATCTATCGAGCAAGACTCACAGGTCTGAGTAATATCTGATGTAGTCTTTGTAGCTGTCGTGAGTCTCACTCCCTTCGCAGGAATCGTAATCAAACCTAACCGCTTGACCGCAGCACAAGAAATGATTGAAACAGTGGACCCAGTGTCCACCAATAGGAAGATAGGCGTACCTAGGATGTGTGCAGGAACCTCAAATAATGACGGTGTTGAATCTGCCTTAGGCGCCTCAGCTGTGAGCGCATGAACCCGAGCTTGCTGTAGGCGATGTGGTGGAGGAACCATGGGCCGTTGTGGTGGCCTGAAATGAGATGCTGGAGATCTGAAGGAAGGATGAGCTGGTGCTGATCGAAGGGGTGGAGCTGAAATAGCCTGAGGCATCGGACGGTCGATCCTCTAAGGCGGTGAGAAACCACTGTCTCGCATCCTAAAAAAGTAAGAAATCTCAGTGTGGCCGGCCTCTTGCAATAACTGCACCACACATCAGGACGCCTCAAATGGCCAGGTGATGCAAAAGACCCTTACAGTGAATCAAACTGAGGCCTCTTACCGAGGAAAGGCCTACTCAAGAAATCAGGTCATGACCTAGGAACCACATGTGCTCGCGTGTGGGACAACCTCTCCTCGTCCTGCTCTGCTCGCAAGGACATGCTCACCAGCTCCGCATAAGAAAAAATGCTCGCACAGCACATCTTCGATCTAATCTCAGGTCGTAAACCCTCAGAAAAATGCGGCATCCTCAACGGCTGATCACCTAGAATCAAAGTAGCATACCTGCCTAACTCCGTAAACCAGTTCTCATACTTCGTCACCAACATGCCTCCCTGGCGAAGGCGAAGGAACTCACTCTCCTTCTCGTGCCGGTAAGTGACCAAAAAATACTTCTCGTGGAAGCGAGCCTCGAATGCTGCCCACGTCCACTCAAATCCCTCTACAACTGTGCGGAGAATGCTGTCCCACCATAAGCTAGCCTCCTTCTCAAACATGAAGGTGACAAGCTCAACCTGCTCCACCTCGGAAGAGTACAACGGCCTAAGCATCTTCGAGATGCGGTCTATCCAATACTCAACCTCCTCGGGTTTGTGAGTACCCAAAAATGTAGGAGGCCTCAAGCGCTGAAACCGCTCGAATGTACCGCTCGTAGTAGTATGCCCAATAGGGTGTAGAGGCGAGACAGGTGCGGTCGCCGCCATCGACTGAGCAAAGATACCAGCCATGGAGGATAAGAACTGTTGCTGCTGCTGCTGTTGTATCTGTTGCTGTTGCATCAACAATATCATCTGCTCTAGCCTATCAGGAGGCAGAGAGGACTTTGATGTAGAAGGCGTCGACGTAGACGTACGGTTCTACTTGGGAACCACATGTGTAACAGGAGGCACCACATAAGGTGTCACAGGAGGTGGCCCAGCAGCATGACCAGAAGCCGGTTGAGAACTCGACATGGGATCTGAACGAGATGGGCCCGAATGGGGGTCCATATGAGTATCGTACAGGGCAAGGGCCCCGTTGAGCGAATCTCCTAGAGAAAGACGGGCCGAAGATCTCGAACCCTTAGGTGGCATACCCTGCACACAACAGAGGGTAGCAACCAATGAGATTAGGCATTCACACAGTTCATCCACAACATTAACTTTACAAGCCAAAGAAACAACATGCATTTCATTAAAAAAATTGTCACAATACATGATTTGCAGCATTACATGAATCGCGACAGAGAAAGCATGTGAACCAAATAACTAAGCTTCAGACACTAAAGTTCAAACACCAAATAACTACCAACTATTAAACAAACACCAAACCACACATCAAAACAAGCAACAAAAAAGTAAACAACGACTAGATAAGGCCTATTCATCGAAATCTGGTGATGGAGAAGGGGCACCCTTATGCTTCAGGCAGCAAAGGATGGTCTTCAGCGTACGGGTTACTTTCTTAAACTTACGCTTTACGAGGCCCCAAAAATCCATAATATCCTTTCGAAGAGCAGCCTGACCCTCCTCGAGTCGAACTATACAGGCATCCCTATCAGCCTGAGCTGCAGGAGGAGGACTCTCATCAGTATCCTGAGCCTCATCTTCTTCTTCATCCTGCACTTCTTCCTCTATCTTTGCCCCACCTTCTTCTTCACTTTCTTCTTCTTCACTATCATACTCATCCTCGCTTTCATCAATTTGGGCCTCACGTTGTCGAGGCCCCATCTTCATTTGGTTAAGAGTAGTCTCGCTGATATAATGGACCGACGCTGGCAACTTCGCCCCAAGTCTGTAGGCAAACTCGATCGCAATCTTGCATATGAGTCGGCCGAAGGGAAGCGACTCAGTCGTTCTTCTTGATCGCACAATAAAGATGATCTGTCGCAAGACAAACATAGGCACGCACACCTTCGCTTCCTGCCCCTCTTGATACAGAAAATCTACCATGAGACGCGTGCATTCACTACGATTGCTCCACCTGGGATAAACATTGAATGTGCAGATGTAGTGAAGTAAATGGAAATCGCCCGATATATGGGTCGCTAAGAGGCTCTTGTTATGCTACCACTCAACCAAATGACCACATAGAAACCTAGTGCGGTGATCCCTCTCACGAACACTATTCAGATTCCTTGCACTTGGATGTACCTTGCCAAGTGGCACATTCAGGAGTCGACCTATCAACCCAACATTGATTGTGGCTTCTCGATCTCTGTCGAAGGGGATCTTGAGCATAGAAAGCGTGAACAATACTCACATTTGCACGAGACTCACCCTCAAATAGCGGACCCCACTCGGCAGCTTCCAGACGCTCAAACAATAAATACTCACCAAAGAGTCGCCCATCCACATGCGCTTTAAAAAGAACCCTACGGTCCTCGTAGACGCCATGAGCCAACTCTGCTAACAACGATCTTCCAAATGGAGAATGGGGATCTAAATTTTGCTTCATCTGCACTTCTCTCCCAACGCTTGAACTCGCGGTAGCTCCTCTAGGCTGCCTCGAACGAGCGGGACGACTAGGCCTAGCCTCGTCCACAGGGGCATGCTTCTTGCCCATCAGCGACAGGATTGTGGAAATGGAAAATAGAGCCATGACAAGCTCCAAGAAAGCCATGAAAAGTGAAGAAAATGAAGAAAGGGTTGAGATTTATAGGTCCCCACGAATTTGGGTATGAAATAGGAGTGTAATGGGTCAAAGAAAGGGAAAATAGAAGAAATAAAAGATCAGAATAAGAGGGGTTGGGGGCTGGCACGATTTTGGAGCTTAAATGAGAGCTTTGGGAGCTTAAATCAAAGAAAATGGAAGGAGTAGGTGATGGGTATGGCTGAGCACGATGGAAGACCGTGAGGCTTGAAAGAAAATGGAAGAAAGAAGGATTGAAAGGGCGATTTGAGAGAGGTATGGACTGTTTTAAGGAAAAAGGAAAGCATGGGAGTGAGGTTTGTGAAGGAAGTGACAGATTAGGGATGAAATAGGGGTCAAACCCTGTACCATAGGATCCCACTGTCACGCCCCAAACCAAGAAATCGGATTCACAGGAATCCCGATCACCAAATCCGGTGTTGACAGCCTCTATAGTACCCTATTCTCGACTCCTAGCATTCATATACCAGATTTCGATCCTGGGATCCTACAAGGAGGATTTTTTTTTTTAATATACATTTAACTAGTAATAAGCATAACCACAAGATTACCCAATTCACGAAGGCAACATCATCATCACATGTCCACTAATATAATCATTTGAGGACAACACTGAAAGGGAAATATATAAATAGAAAATCAAGCTCCAGAAGACCACTGCAACACTGTTGCAACCTAACATCACCTGCACGCATCTATCGTGCATAAGCTTATAGAAATCTTAGAGGGTGGTGTAAGTGTGTGCACAAGGTAAGTGCCAAGTATTCAATACAATGTCATAATCATATAATATCAAAAAATCAGTAATCCATAAACCATATAATATCTGAATAAGCAGAAACACTGATAAGATCATGAATTATCAGAGTAAGCAGAAATACTGACAAGAGCATGAATTATTAGAGTAAACAGAAGTATTGACCAGGTCATAAATCATACGATGACAGAGTAAGTAGAAGTACGAATAAGTCCATAAGTCAATCAATATCAGAATACGCAATATACAATAACTATGCAATAAGGAGTCATAAAGAGCCAAATATCAGATGCTGAGGATATAACGCAATATACAAATCTTGTTAAGTCTGTCTAGGCCATATAAATGCAAAAGCATAGCAACCAAAAATGCCATATGCATGCAGATGTAATGCAATATACAATGCGAATGATATGACCATGCTGGAGTGTGAAGTCGGGATGATAGTACGTAGTATCGCAGGCTACGGGGTCCACCACAAGGGACTTCTATCCAAACCAGTCCCATACCTAAATTTGGATAGTCAGACTAAACGTGGTAAACTCCTGATCTCAGGTTAGTCGCGCACCCAACCGAAATCCTCACCATAACGAAGGTACATAATAATTGGTTGCGCACCACTAACTCGAGTGGATAGTGAATGAATGAATGAATGAGAAAGCAACTCCTACTCAATAAGTCCACATATCAGTACGGTTCCTCTCTAGGATCATCACCGGGGTTTAGTACACTCTAAATGGCACTGTCGCTCTCCCTAGCCGCATAGTCCAAGTGAGCATAAAAAACCTCACTATCTGCCTAACCAATAGTCTGCCAATACCTATTCGGCACATCGATAGCGGACCCATTCACGAGCTGGTCAAACTTAGCCTAGCAATGCCCCCCGCTCTCGGGTGAGTAAGGTCACACCCCCTCCCAACCCACCATGGCACAGTGGGAGACGCGGCCTCCTGGTATTCCGCACTCGAGCGCTCATGTATCCACTCGATCTCGATGTTGGGACGTCCTCTGGTACCAAGAGAGTTTTAGAGATTTTCACCCAGGGCCATCTATGGTAGCCCGATGCTCGAACCAAACATTTTTGATGTCCTCATTTGGCATTCATGATATGCCTGTGGAGGCTACAACCCTAATGTTGCTAGGGCGTACAATGGTCATGTCACACAAATGCGAGATGCATGAGTCACACAGTGCAATCATGCATAAATCCTGTGAATACTGTGCGCTCATGTGGGGCAACCCCACCTATCGGGGAGCCCTATGAATAACTTGCCCTATGGCATATGCGATGGTCAATCACATTTCATAACCAACATGCAGATGATGTGTATGTATTATGATGCTTGCTGTCACATACTCATAATAGGTATCAATAACCGATACCAACTATTGACCTCGACAATGTAGACATTTAACGAACATTCCCCCCCCCCCCCAAGGGAATGGCCCATATAGAACCTAACATATAGTCGACTCATGGCCTCACACCAGGGCCAAATATGCAACACTATGGGCCTCACTTAAGAGCTTAATACGCATCGCGATGGGCCTCACTCATGGGCCACATATATATCAAGTAGTTCGCATCTCACGGGTCTAATATACATCGCAAGGGGCCGCTCCCACGAGCATAATATACATCATATGGGTCGAAAATATATCACAATGGGCCACATCTCATGGGCCTCAAATACATCACAGTGGGCCTCGACAATCGAAATTAGCCCCAACAATTCGAATTAACACTTGGAATTGGCCTCGATAGTCAGCTTCGAGAGTCAAAATTAGCAAATCGGTCATGATAAACGGCCTCGGTTGCAAATCGATAATCGGTCAAGTCAATCAGAATAGGCAATCGACCACATAATCGAAAATGGAAAATTGGTCATGACAATCAGAATCGATCAATAATCGGAATCGACAAATTGATCGCGTCGATCGAAAATCGACAATCGGTCACGACAATCAGCCTCGATCATAAATCGGCAGACGGCCACGATAATTAGAATCGGTCAATAATTGGAATCGATAAATCGGTCACGTCAATCAAAAATTGGCAATCGGTCATCACAATCAGCCTGGATCACAAATCGGCAGACAACCATGACAATTGGAATTGATCGATAATCGGTCTTAATAATTAGAATCGATCGATAATAAAAATCAGTAAATCGGTCACGTTAATCGGAGTCAGCAATCGATCGTGATAATCAGAATCGATCAATAATCAGAATCAGCAAACCGATCACGAAAATGGCACCGATAGTCAGCAGATAAATAACGTGGGGTCCATAGATGATCAGCTGATCAACTATAGTATAAAGATCAGCACTTGGCCATGGTTATATCAAATCTGATAACACATAGCCATCCGTCTATTGCGAATGGGGCCCACTTATTTGGGTTAACCCACTAAAGGGATGATGAGAATGGGCCTAACAAGGCCTAAGAGAAGGTCACAATGTGGACATCCAACCATCATTGCCCATCAATGTGGACATCTAACCAACATTGCTCCCAAGGAGTGGCCTTCATAGGGCCAAACATATAGTGGGCCTGTAACACCCTGAAAATCGGGGGTCGTGTAAAAACTCAACTCCCGAGTTCCATAATCTGCTCACGAGTCATAGGTGCTCACTGTTCACTACGGGGAGGTTTGTGGCCCTAGCGTAGGCCGACAGCTCGACCACGATATCCCATACCACCATGCCCGGCTCATGAGTCTTTGTGGATCAAGGTACCATGGTTAACAGGGTTTACAATGGTAAGTTCAGTACCCTAGGTTCAAGCAGTTATGACTCATACAGGGTGAACATACAATGGCCAGTCGGGTTACTTGACGGGCTCGACTAGTACGGGCGCATCTCAAGATAAACGACATGAAGTGCATAAAATACTTTGCGATGATCACATTGCCCGAATTGAGGAGAGCCATGTCGCCTTGCGAAGGGAAGTTCAAGAACTTCGAGCTGAAATCGAGGATACCAAGGCCGTTATGAAGAGAAAATTCGGCAAGGTGACTCGCACCTTGAAGGTGATCCTGTGCTGCTTGCAGGATAAGGGTGCTCCTCCTCCGTCACCCGACTCAGACTAGCGATGAGATCTATGATGTTGTTGTTAGTAGTTAGTCATTTCCTGCTTTATGTTGTATAAGCCTGTTAAGGCTAGTGCTTTACTTATGTTGCTGTTGTAATTTTAACTGTCTTAGTTCCCATGTATTTCTCGTCATGATGCTTGTAAGGACATATCCCTTATATTGTGACAATTTTGAGTAAATGAAATGCATGGAATGCCTTTGACTCTTTATGTGAATGATTGCGGTGTGTTTGTGCTATTGAGACTGACAAGGTTGCGCCCTATTTTAAATATAGAGAATGTCGCCGAAGGCTACACGGAGCACAGCTCGGCTTACATTGAGTGAGCCTATGGATCAGGCTCCTTCGCAGTCTGATCCTCATGCGGATCCTGCTGTGGGCCCAATTCCTGAGACTGTACGTGCGTCTCAGCCTGTTACTGGTCCTGCAGCTGGACCACCGCTATTCACACCGCCCGTCAAAGAGCCATACCGCACGTCTTCTTCGACGCAGTACATACCACAGCCTGCTCCACCTCTAGATAAATTTGAGCAGATGATGGCCATGATGCAACAGCAACAGCAGCTCCTGACTACGATTGTGGGGACACTAGCCCAGGGTGGGAGTGTGCCTCCACCTGCACCACCTGCGCATCCAGCTGAGGATGCTGATACATATGCCCGGGATGATGGCATGACTCATCCTGTACCACCTGCTTACCCTGCAGGGAATACCGCAGACACACGAGGCTAGTTAGAGCGATTCCAGCGCTTACGGGTTCCCACTTTTACAGGTTCTCATAGACCCGAGGAGGCCGAGTATTGGCTCGACCGTGTGTCGAAAATACTGCGGATGCTACATTGTACAGAGGCTGAGCATGTCGAGTTGGCTATGTTCCTGTTCGAGCGAAAGGCCAGCTTGTGGTGGGACTGTATTACGGACCGTTGTCGCCGATTATATATGGACCTGGGCAGCATTCGAGTTCCGCTTTCATGAGAAATACTATCCCCAGACGTACAGGCATGAGCGGGAGAATGAGTTTCTATGCCTTAGACAGGGAGGCATGACGGTCACTGAGTATGAGCATCGGTTCACCGAGTTGGGAAAATACGTCCTGACTATTTTGGTAGATGAGCAGATGCGCATATGGCGCTTTTCAGAGGGTTTGCGACCGGATATTCGGTCGAAGATGTGCTGCGTGAGCATTCCCTCTTATGCAGAACTGGTTCACATGTCCATGCGGGCAGAGCAGGATGTGGATCGACTTACTCGATCTCGTGGCCCTGTTGCTCGTAGGCCATGACCAGAGTTGCCGGACTAGCCCTTCGCGGGCAAGAGGCCTCGCGTCGACCCTCCTACTAGGGCTACAGCGCTAGTACCACTGATGCGGCGCCCTGATTTATTATGCACATATTGATCTTCTGCGACAGCGAGAACCCACTGTTCAAATGGCCCGATCTGCCACAATATGTACATGATAAATAGGGGCGCCGCATCGGGGGTACTGGCATTGTAGCCTTAGAAGGAGGGTCGGCGCGAGGCCTCTTGCCCGCAAAGGACCTGTCCTGCAACTCTGATCGTGGCTTAGGAGCAATAGGGCCACGAGATCTTGTAAGTCGATCCACATCCTGCTCTGCCCGCATGGACATGTGAATCAGCTCTGCATAAGAGGGAATGCTCATGCAACACATCTTCGACCGAATATCAGGTCGCAAACCCTCAGAAAAGCGCCATATGTGCATCTGCTCATCTTCCAGTATAGTCGAAACGTATCTGCCCAACTCAGTGAACCGATGCTCATACTCAGTCACTGTCATGCCTCCCTATCTGAGGCGCAGAAACTCGTTCTCCTGATGTAACACCCTGAAAATCGGGGGTCGTGTATAAACTCAACTCCCGAGTTTCAGACTGTCACTTATGCAACAAAATGATTATGATTCAATGTTGTCTGAGTTAAAGCATTTACATGAGTAAAAGTATACCAAAACTGCAATTCATACTCCAGATCCAGTGATAAAAGTAAGCAGAAGACTAAACAATATATATATCACTGTATGGAAAAACAAAGTAGATCTCGACTATCACTAAAGCATGAATACATCACTGAGTCTCATATACATGTAAATGACAAAAATAAATGTCCAAAAGAGTCCCACTATGAAGTCCCATCAACCCAGGTCACCTAAGAAAAGTCATCATGGTACTGCATGTACGAGAACTCGTCCCGGTCCTCATAAAGTCTGGCTCTGCCTCCTGGATCTCAGCATCACCTGCATCTACAACAGGGTCTGGTGGGTGTTGCAAACACCATCCCGTAACGTGGGAATGAGTGATCAACTCAGTGGAATCATAGAGCAAAGATTAGCATGTTCACAAATCAATCATGCGATAATAGTAAAGCAGTAAATCAGACAATCCTAATACTGTTGTTAATGCAATATGACATGACGTGATGTATGCTCTCACCGACGATCTCCCTCATACGGCACCATCTTACGACCGCGGCATGCAATCGACCCTCAAGTGCTCCACATCGTCCAGGCACATGCAATGGTATGGTGATATGATTTTCGAGTTATTATTAGTCCATTCAAACAGCAGGATTGGAAAACTAAGGTACTTCCCTTATATCAATCCCAACACAGATCCTGTCTAGGATCGTCACTCCTAGTGATCTCATACGATGTATATTTTGTAGGTCGCTGCAAGGGCTGCCAAGGCTGTTGCTCGCACTCGTTGCACCGCTCCTCCATCACCTTATTAATACAGGCCTACTGTACTCTACTACTACTGAAGGGTCGTCGCCTCCCGTAGACTCAGAATACGCTCGCGGTCACTAGAAAGGACTCGTCGCCTGATTAGTGTAGGCCGACAGCAAGAATATAGTGTCCCATACCACCATAATCTGCTCACGAGACTAGGTGCTCACTGGTCACTACGGGGAGGTTTGTGGCCCCAGCGTAGGCCGACAGCTCGACCACGGTGTCCCATACCACCATGCCCGACTCATGAGTCTTTGTGGATCAAGGTACCATGGTTAACAGGGTTTACAATGGTAAGTTCAGTACCCTAGGTTCAAGCAATTATGACTCATGCAGGGTGAACATACAACGACCAGTCGGGTTACTTGACGGGCTCGACTAGCGCGATCGCATCTCAAGTCGAACGACATGAAGTGCGTAAAACACTTCGCGTGGCCTAACCACTGCCGCCAACTCCAAAACACGACTGGCGTTCATCGACGCGTCGTTCGTGGCCAAGATAAGCCAACCACGAATTCGCTCGGTTACCGACTGCCTGGACTAAGCATAGTCCCAAACAATTATGGAATCACATCAGCAAATGATATGAGAGTATTGGAATTGAAATACAACCATGTGAGCATGTTAACACATGTTATAACATACAACTTAAGTAAATCTTCAAGCACATATATTTCATGCATATAATGAAATCATGCATATAGTCAACATGTAGGAAATCATTTATGTCAGCATATTAATTGAGAAATCAATCTCAAACTAATTCATAACATCATTTAATTCAATACATACTAATACAATCATTTATACAAACACATACACTACACACTTAAGTCTACATATAGTATGTTGACCCGAAGTGCGCAATTAGGCGAATCTCTTCGCCAAACTAATTATGCACGTATTCCTAACTTTCTAATGCGACAACAAACCATGTCAATCACATCAGCAAAATATGAATGAAATCAGCACTTCCTACAAAAAACTAAAATGCCCTAAATCTCATATTCTTCGTTGATTTACAAAACAGGAAATGGATAGCATGTTGTACATGTCAAACGGCGATGCCGTCAATAATCTACTATTAAATGACATTGAAAGCGTTGGAAACCGTCAATCAAAGTGTCTAAAATCCTCACCTTGTGTCTTATGGATGTGTAAATTCGAACGGAGCATATACGCTTCGTCTACAGCGTTAAGAGAACCTGATTTACGAGTTACGTCAGCTAACATGCTATGAATCCTAGTAAACCTCAAATCAGCAACTCCTAGGGTTATTCCTTACCTGAAAACGCGGAGGAATCACTGGCTGAGTGATAGAATCGTGTTGCTTAGGCACTTGCAATAGGTGGTGCAAAGGTGGAAAAATTCTCCTCCAATCTCTCTCACAAACTCTCACCTTTTCTCTCTCCCAATCTAGGGTTTCGCTCAAATTCGGATGGGAGAGAGGAGTGAGGGTTTCAACCCCTTTTATAAGCTTAAAAATGCCCAAAATAGGCTCAGGTACAAGGTTTACTTAGGGTATATCCAAATCGGGGCTGTTTCGGTCCAAAAGATGATTTCTGGTGGTCTCTTGGCCGAATGCGATCGGACTTAAGCTCATGCGTACCAGATCTAGCACACATCAAGTTTTCAGTTCGGCAGGGTTCGCAGATCGCACGTGGCGGACCAGTTTCAGTTCAGTGGTCACCGCACGTAGATCAGGCCTACAAGTCTCATAATATGAAATAGAAATTTTTCCTGATCCGAGGGTGTAATCTGGCTGAATTCTGATGGTCAGAACGCTTAATACTGACACGTCAAGTCGTGTGCCAGATTTAAATTTCAAATTCCAAATCTGTCCCTATTTGCACTCTCTTCAGTCCGGGCTCAATGAAATAGCCTGTGGTTGTCGGTTGGACTTGATTTTCGAAATGATTGTCAAGTCCAACAAGGCGGTTCTAACAGTCTAAGATAGGAGGTATCGAACTTTCGACGCGCGGTCTAGATCCAATACAAAATTTCAAAGTGGTCCAGAGAACAAACCTGCTTAGAGTTTAATCCGAGGTTATAGAGTATTATAGAGTCATTGGTTCTACTCGATTTGGGTCTTGTAGAACGTATTTAAAGTGATCAGGGACTATTTCCTAGCTACTCTAGCATTGCGCTAGCTAACTTAGACTTATTTTCTAAAGGAATTAATTCTACGCAATTTTGGGTTGAGTTAGTACTCGAGTCAAAATATGGATTTTTCACGGGCGTAACAATCTACCCCCCTTAACAAATAATTTTGTCCTCGAAATTTGTACCTTTTCGTACTCCTCGAGAAGCTGTGGGTAGTTCTTTCTGATCTCGGCTTCTGTCTCCCAAGTAGCCTCTTCCTCAAAGTGATGCGTCCACAATACCTTCACAAGGGGAATCACCTTGCTACGCAGTACCTGCTCCTTCCTGTTTAGGATACGGGTCGGTTGTAGGATATAAGTAACATCCTCTCCTAACTGCACCTGCTCTCATCTGATGATATGGGAAGGATCAGAAATGTACTTCTTCAGCATAGAAACATGAAATACGTTGTGAACGCTCACAAGAGGCGTGGGTAAAGCCAATCGGTATGCCACTGCTCCCACACGATCGAGGATCTGGAATGGACCAATGAATTGCGGTGCCAGCTTCCCCTTCTTCCCAAACCGAAGGACTCCCTTCATAGGAAAAACTTGCAAAAACACATGATCCCCAACTGTGAACTCTAGTGGCCTCCGTCTCGTATCGGCATAACTCTTCTGTCTGCTCTGCGCTGTAAGAAGCCGACGTCTAATGATGTCAATCTTCTCTAACATCGCCTGCACCAATTCTGGGCCAATTAAGCTACGCTCACCGACCTCTGCCCAGCAATGCGGTGCGCGACAAGGTCGCCCATACAGCGCCTCGTAAGGTGTCATACCGATACTTGCCTGAAAGCTGTTGTTGTACATAAACTCCGCATATGCGAGACAATCATCCCAACTGTCCTTGAAGTCCAATGCGCAAGCTCGCAACATATCCTCTAAGATCTGGTTCACCAGCTCTGTCTGTCCGTCTGTCTGTGGGTGAAAAGCAGTACTGAACTTCAACTTCACACCCATAGCCTCCTGAATGCGAGTCCAGAAAATAGAAGTGAACCGCGTGTCTCTGTCCGACACGATCTCCAATGGAACTCCATGCAGACGCACAATCTCTCTGATGTAGAGTCTAGCTAGCTCGTCTGTAGAGTTCGTAACTCTGATCGGTAGGAAGTGCGCCGACTTCGTCAGACGGTCGACGATCACCCAAATGGAATCATGTCCCTTCCTCGTCTTCGGCAGCCCAGAAATGAAGTCCATGGAAATGAAATCCCACTTCCACTCTGCGATCGGCATAGGCTGCAAAAGTCCAGGTGGTCGACGATGCTCTGCCTTTACCTACTGACAAGTGAGACAACGGGACACGAACTCAGCTATGTGGGTCTTCATACCTTCCCACCAATAAGTCCTCTTCACGTCACGATACATCTTCGTACTGCCTGGATGCATCGCGAGTCTAGTACAATGCGTAGCCTCGAGAATCTCTCGTCTCAAGTCAGGGACGTCTGGGACGCATAGGCGGTCACGATATCGTAAGCCCCCATCCATACCAACTCGCCACTCGGCGTCAGCATCATCACTGGCCTGCTCTCGAAGCTCAGCTAGATGCGCATCGTCCCTCTGCGCCTCGATGACCCGGTCATCGATCTGAGATCGCACCTGTACATGTGCGATGAACTCGTACGGCTCCTCCACGGTGAGTTTCTACTCAAAGTCTCGAAAAAACTCAACCATATCCCACTCAGCAACCATCAGCGGAGCCGCAAACTCTATCGCCTTCTTGCGGCTCAACGCGTCAGCCACAAGGTTTGCCTTCCCAGGATGGTAAGAGACTTCGAACTTGAAGTCCTTCAACGTCTCCATCCATCGCCGCTGCCTCATATTCAAGTCTCGCTGCATGAATATGTACTTGAGGCTCTTGTGGTCGCAAAAGAGCTCGAACTCCTCTCCGTAGAGGTAATGTCTCTAGAGTCTCAGTGCGAATATGACAGGTGCCAACTCTAGGTCGTGTGTAGGGTAATTCGCCTCGTGTTTCCTTAATTATCTCGAGGCATATGAAATTACCCTGTCCCCCTGTATAAGGACACAACCCAGACCAACGCTAGACGCGTCAGTGTATATAGTGTATCTAACCCCTTGCTCTGGCAATACTAGCACAGGGACGGACGTAAGTCTGTCCTTCAGCTCCTGAAAAGCTGACTCCACCTCGTCATTTTAGGCCAACTTCACGTCCTTCCGTGTCAACTGAGATAAGGGTCTCACGATCTTCGAGAAGTCCTGTATGAAGCGCCGATAGTAGCCAGCGAGACCTAAGAAACTCTTCACCTCAGTGACAGAACCAGGCTGTTCCCAGTCCTGCACCACAGCTACCTTAGACAGGTCAACAGCCATGCTATCCTTGGACACCACGTGTCCCAGGAACTTCACTTCCTGCTTCCAGAAATCGTACTTCTTATACCGTGCGAACAACTGATGTTGTCTGAGCGTATCCAGGACCAAACGCAAGTGCTCCTCATGCTCCTCTCGACTCCTGAAATACACCAAAATGTCGTCAATGAATACAACGACGAATCGATAGAGGAAAGGATGAAATACCTGGTTCATCAGATCCATGAACACGGCTGGTGCGTTCGTGAGACCGAACGACATCACAAGGAACTCGTAGTGGCCAAAACTGGTCCTGAATGTTATCTTCTACACGTCCTCATCCCTGACGCGCAACTGATGATATCCTGACTGAAGATCAATCTTCGAGAAGTACTGCGCTCCTCTCAACTGATCAAACAAGTCATCGATCCTGGGTAAAGGGTACTTGTTCTTCACCGTGATCTGGTTCAGTTTACGATAATCAATACACAATCGCATCGAACCGTCCTTCTTCCTCACGAATAGGACCGGTGCTCCCCAAGGAGACACACTAGGCTATATAAGGCCAAGCTCTAGCAGACCATCAATCTGCATCCTCAACTCCTCCATCTCATACGGTGCCATGCGATACGTCAGCAGTGAGACGGGCGTGGAACCAGGAACCAGATCGATAGTGAAATCGATCTCTCGTCGGGACGGCAAACCAGGGATCTTCTTGAACAGATACCCGAACTCGAAAACGACTGGCGTATGCTCAAGTATTTGGGCGCCAACGTCTCGCAGTAAAGTAGCGTAACTAAGTATGCGGAAAGGGAGATTTACCCACACTGGAAATGTGAAAGATGCACCCTCTGGCTCGTACGCAGTCACTATATGAGTCTCACAGTCAATCTCGGCCCTCGCTGCAGTCAACCAGTCCATGCCAAGAATGACATCGAGATAAACAAGATCGGGATCGACGACGAGATCTAGAGCCATCGTCTTGCCCCCCAGATCCACCAAACAACCCTCACACATCTGGGTGGTATCTGTAAAGGAGCTGTATAAACTCGCACTCCGTCCATAGTAATGGTCTGTAGCCCAAGATGCCTGACTATAGCACGTGATATCAAAGAAATCGTGGAACCAGTGTCCACCATCACGAGGATAGGAGTACCTCTAATATGGGTAGTGACCTCGAAGGCCGAATGCTAAGAAGTCGGTGTCGCAGCTGCCTCAGCTGTCAATGCATGAACCCGTGCCTGTTGTGGCCGGTTCGGCCGTGGAGGCTGTCTGATCTGCGATACCGGAGGTCTGAAAGAAGGGTGTGCAGGAGCTAACCGTATAGGCGGTGCTGATATCGCCTGTGGACGTGCACGGTCAAGCTTCTGCGGTGGCGAAAACCCACTGTCCCTCATCCGAGAAAAATAACTGTGCGCCAAGTGGCCCGTCCTCCCACAGTATGTGCACGATAACTCGGGGCGCCGAAACGATGGTGCTGGCGCTAAAGCCTGAGTAGGAGGGTCGACACGAGGCCTCTTGCCCGCAAAGGGCCTGTCCTGCATATCTGGTCGTGGCCTAGGAGCAACAGGGCCACGAGATCGCGCAAGCCGATCCACATCCTGCTCTGCCCGCATAGACATGTGAATCAACTCCGCATAGGAGGGAATGCTCACGCAGCACATCTTCGACCGAATATCCGGTCGTAAACCCTCCAAAAAGCACCGTATGTGCATCTGCTCATCAGCCAAAATAGTCGGGACGTATCTGCCCAACTCCGTAAACTGATGCTCATACTTCGTAACTGTCATGGCTCCCTGTCTGAGGTGGAGAAACTCAATTTCCCGGTCATGCCTGTAAGTCTGGGGATAATACTTCTCGTGGAAGCAAAACTCAAACGCTACCCGTGTCCATATAAAGTGGGCAGTAACGGTCCGCAATACACTGTCCCACCACAAGCTGGCCTCTCTCTCAAACAGGAACGTAGCCAACTCTACCTGCTCAGCCTCTGTACAGTGTAACATCCGCAGTATCTTCGACACACGGTCGAGCCAATACTCGGCCTCCTCGGGTCTATGAGAACCCGTAAAAGTGGGAGGCCATAAGCGCTGGAATCGCTCTAACAAGCCCCGTGTATCTGCGGCATTCCCCACAGGATAAGCAGGTGGTACAGGATGAGCCATGCCCTCATCCTGGGCATAAGTATCAGCATCCTCAGCTGGATGCGCAGGTGGTGCTGGAGTCACACCCCCACCCTAGGCTAGTGTCTCCACAATGGTAGTCAGGAGCTGCTGCTACTGCTGCATCATAGCCATCATCTGCTCAAATTTGTCAGCAGGTGGAGCAGGCTGTGGTGTGTGCTGCGTCGAAGTAGATGCACGATAAGGCTCTCTAACTGGCGATGTGAACGGTGGTGGTCCAAATGTAGGACCAGCAGTAGGCTGAGACGCGCGCATTGTCTCAGGAATCGAGCCCATAGCAGGGTCCGCATAGGTGTCAGGCTGCGAAGGAGCCTGATCCATAGGCTCACTCAATGTAAGCCGAGCCATGCTTCGGGTAGTCTTAGGCGGCATTCCCTATATTCAAAATAGGGTGCAACCTTATCAGTCTCAATAGCACAAATACACCGCAATCGTTCACACAAGGAGTCAAAGGCATTCCATGCATTTCATTTAATCAAAATTGTCACAATACAAGGGATATGTCCTTACAAGCATCATGACGAGAAATACATGGGAACTAAGACAGTTAAAATTACAACTGTAACATAAGCAAAGCACTAGCCTTAACAGGCTTACACAACTTAAAGCAGGAAACAACTAACTACTAACAACAACATCAAAGGTCGCATCGCTAGTCTGAGTCGGGTGACTGAGGAGGAGCACCCTTATCCTGCAAGCAGCACAGGATCGCCTTCAAGGTATGAGTCACCTTGCCGAATTTTCTCTTCATAACGGCCTTGGCATCCTAGACTTCAGCGCGAAGTTCCTGAACTTCCCTTCGTAAGGTGATCTGGCTCTCCTCAATCCGGGTAATGCGATCATCACTAGTAGCCTGCACAGAAGGAGGAGGGCTCTCATCTGTATCCTGAGCCTCCTCTTCTGCCTCTTCCTGGACTTCTTCCTGAACTTCTGCTCCAGGTTCTCCTTCACTTGGATCCTGCTCATCATCAAAGTCATCCTCGCTATCCTCCTCAAGCTGATTCTCACAGTACTGAGACCCAATCTTCATCTTGACCATAGTCTACTCATCAATACTATGAATCAGAACTGGCAATTTCGGCCCAAGTCTGTAAGCAAACTCAAGCGCGATCTTGCATATCAGTCGGCCAAAAGGAAGCGATTCGGACGTTCTTCTTGACTTGGCTATGAGGATTATCTGTCGCAAGATGAAAGTGGCCATACATACATTCTCTCCCTGGGCCACCAGATACAAGAAATCAACCATAAGGCGCGTACACTCAATGCGATTCATCGACCTAGGATACACATTGAACGTGCAGATATGGTGCAGCAGGCGCAAATCATCAGACATATACGTCACCTTGAGGCTATTATTAGGTTACCATGGAACCAACTTACAGCATAGGAACCTGGTACGGCGATCTCGCTCACGTCTACTCCTCAGATTCTTCTCACTAGGATGAACATCACCAAGAGGCATGTTCAGAAGCCGCGCAATCAACCGCACATGGATCGTAGCCATCCGATCTCTACCAAAGGGAATTTTGAACTGCAATGGCTCCAAGGTAGGATTCTGAATACGAGCGTAGAAGGTACGAACGGTGCTCACATTAGCATGAGCTCGAGCTTCAAAGATCGGACCCCAATGTGCAGCTTCAATGCACTCGAACAATAGAAATTTGCCAAATAGTCATCCTTCCACGTTTGCCTCAAACAACACTTTGCGGTCAGTGTATTGGCCATGAGGCATCTCAGCTAGAATCACTCACCCGAGTTGAGTATGGGGATCCAAATCTCGCTTTGTATGGAACTCTCGGGCTGTGGCTGGACCTGCGGCGGCACTTGAACTTACGGCACCACCCCGCGGTCTTCTCGATTGAGCAGGGTGACTTGGCCCAGCCTCATCCACTATGGTTTTTCTTTTACCTATCAAAGATAGGATGGTGGAGAGTGACAAAAGGCCTAAAATGGCTTCCACGAAAGCCATGGAAAACGAAGAAAATGTGAAGAAGTGGCTATCCAAACTGGAAAAGGGAGATCTAGGCATTGTAGAGGGATGCTTCAAGCTTTCCTAGGATGTATTTTTAAGGAGAAATGGAAATGAAAAAGGGAAATGGAGCACCTCACGATTTCAGCTCGATTTGGAAGTTTTTAGAGCTCCAAAAGATGAAATCTCGAAGAGGGAGGGCTGCCAACTTCAAAGGAGTGATGGAGTGTGGTTGTTTTTGGCCAAGGATGGATTTAGGGGTGGTTTGGAATCACGAATTTTGGAGATGGCAGCTGAAAAATGAGAATGGAGCTATGGGAAGGGCTGTTTGTGAAGGAAATGCATGATTTTCGGGTTTTCTACACACGAACCACACATGGGGGGTGTGTAGTACCCAAAATACCCCCAGATCTCAAAGCACAGATCCAACGGACCATGGTGGTCGGCGATGCATCGCCGAACCGGCGATGGCATCACCGACCGATCACCTGTTCGGTCAGTGGGACCACATGGGTTTGGTCTCCCATGGTCTAGGGACCCCAAATAACTATGGGCCCCACCTTGATTCATTGTATTTTGACTTATATAGGCCCAAACATGAGTTTGAGGCTTTTCGGGGCCATTCTACAATCCAAAATATAAAAATCTATCATGCAGCATATGATTTTGGGGTAGAAGGAGCTAGTACATCCATCTAGAACATTAATTACTAAATAAAGCTAATTTAGAATGGAATTATGGCCAGTTTTCATAAAATTTTACTATTTACTGTAAAATTTTATGAAAGTATAATTTTATGTTATTTTCACATTAGAATTGATGCCTAACATGAAAAGGATAAGAAGGAATTGAAGATTGGAGTGGTGAGAGGAAGAATTTTAAAGATTTTTGGTGAAACAGGGTTTTTAAGCCCTGGCGATTGAATACAGGAGTCGTGGTTGTCCCGCAGCCCAAGGATTCACATTTATGGGTTTAGAATCATTCAACGAATGTCTCAACCCACTCACCTATAACCTAGGAGCTATTCGGGTTGCTTCACGCGACCCTAGGTGTGTTACGGACTCGATTACGCGATCGAAATGAATAGACTTCGCCTATTGGCGAATCTGTGATCTTAGAAATGTTTCTAGACCCTTCTCGCACCGAACTAAGTCAAAGGAAGTGACAGCGTACATCGCGTGACCATAACCCAGGCCCAGTATACTTTTATTCACACTCTGATACCAACTTGTAACACCCTGAAAATCGGGGGTCGTGTATAAACTCAACTCCCGAGTTCCAGACCGTCACTTATGCAACAAAATGATTATGACTCAATGTTTTCTGATTTAAAGCATTTACATGAGTAAAAGTATACCAAAACTCCAATTCATACTCCAGATCCAGTGATAAAAGCAAGCGGAAGACTAAACAATATATATATATCACTGTATGGAAAAACAAAGTAGATTCCGACTGTCACTAAATTATGAATACATCACTGAGTCTCATATACATTTAAATGACAAAAATAAATGTCCAAAAGAGTCCCACTATGAAGTCCCATCAACCCAGGTCACCTAAGCAAAGCCATCATGGTACTGCATGTACGAGAACTCATGTTATAACAGTTATATGAGCATGTTAA
This sequence comes from Magnolia kwangsiensis, assembly GCA_037074715.1. NCBI lineage: Eukaryota > Viridiplantae > Streptophyta > Magnoliopsida > Magnoliales > Magnoliaceae > Magnolia > Magnolia kwangsiensis. Next base: position 148,132,652 of record CM073571.1, read on the forward strand.
CACATGTTATAACATTCAACTTAAGTAAATCTTCAAACATAGATATTTCATGCATGTAATGAAATCATGCATATAGTCAACATGTAGGAAATCATTTAGGTCAGCATATTAATTGAGAAATCCATCTTAAACTAATTTATAACATCATTTAATTCAATACATACTAATACAAGCATTTATACAAACACATACACTACACACTTAAGTCTACATATGTTATGTTGACCCGAAGTGCACAATTAGGCGAATCTCTTCGCCAAACTAATTATGCACGTATTCCTAACTTTCTAATGTGACAACAAACCATGTCAATCACATCAGCAAAATATGAATGAAATCAGCACTTCCTAAAAATGACTAAAATGCCCTAAATCTCATATTCTTCGTTGATTTACGAAATAGGAAACGGATAGCATGTTGTACATGTCAAACGGCGATGCCGTCAATAATCTACTATTAAACGACATTGAAAGTGTTGGAAACCGTCAATCAAAGCGTCTAATTCTCACCTTGTGTCTTATGGATGTGTAAATTCGAACGGAGCGTATATGCTTCGTCTACAGCGTTAAGAGAACCTGATTTACGAGTTACGTCGGCTAACATGCTATGAATCCTAGTAAACCTCAAATCAGCAACTCCTAGGGTTATTCCTTACCTGAAAATGCGGAGGAATCGCCGGCTGAGTGATAGAATCGTGTTGCTTAGGCACTTGCAACAGGTGGTGCAAAGGCGGAAAAATTCTCCTCCAATCTCTCTCACAAACTCTCACCTTTTCTCTCTCCCAATCTAGGGTTTCCCTCAAATTCGGATGGGAGAGAGGAGTGAGGGTTTCAACCCCTTTTATAAGCTTAAAAATGCCCAAAATAGGCTCAGGTACAAGGTTTACTTAGGGCATATCCAAATCGGGACTGTTTCGGTCCAAAAGATGATTTCTGGTGGTCCCCTGGCCGAATGCGATCGGACTTAAGCTCATGCGTACCAGATCTAGCACGCATCAAGTTTTCAGTCTGGTAGGGTTCGCAGATCGCGCGTGGCGGACCAGTTTCAATTCAGAGGTCACCGCACGTAGATCAGGCCTGCAAGTCTCAAAATATGAAATAAAAAATTTTTCTGATCCAAGGGTGTAATCTGGCTGAATTCTGACGGTCAGAACGCTTAATACTGACACATCAAGTCGTGTGCCAGATTTGAATTTCAAATTCCAAATCTGTCCCTATTTGCACTCTCTTCAGTCCGAGCTCAATGAAATAGCCTGTGGTTGTCGGTTGGACTTGATTTTTGAAATGATTGTCAAGTCCAGCAAGGCGGTTCTAACGGTCTAAGATAGGAGGTATCGGACTTTCGACGCGCGGTCTACATCCAATACAAAATTTTAAAGTAGTCCAGAGAACAAACCTGCTTAGAGTTTGATCCGAGGTTATAGAGTATTATAGAGTCATTGGTTCTACTCGATTTGGGTCTTGTAGAACGTATTTAAAGTGATCAGGGACTATTTCCCAGCTACTCTAGCGTTGCGCTAGCTAACTTAAACTTATTTTCTAAAGGAATTAATTCTATGCAATTTCGGGTCAAGTTAGTACTCGAGTTAAAGTATGTATTTTTCACGGGCGTTACACCTGATCATGCCTATACGTCTGGGGATAGTATTTCTCGTGGAAGCGGAACTCGAACGCTGCCCAGGTCCATATGTAATCAACGGTAACGGTCCGCAACACACTGTCCCACCATAAGCTGGCCTCTCGCTAGAACAAGAACGTAGCCAACTCGACCTGCTCAGCCTCTGAACAATGCAGCATCCGTAGTATCTTAGACACAAGGTCGAGCCAATACTCGGCCTCCTTGGGTCTATGAGAACCTGTAAAAGTGGGAGGCCGTAAGCGCTGGAATCGCTCTAGCAAGCCTCGTGTGTCTGCGGCATTTCCCGCAGGGTAAGCAGGTGGTACAGGATGAACAATGCCCTCATCCTAAGCATATGTATCGGCATCCTCAGCTGGATGCGCAGGTGGTGCAGGTGGAGGCACACTCCCACCCTGGGCTAGAGCCCCCACAATCGTAGTCAAGAGCTGCTGCTGCTGCTGCTGCTGCTGCATCATGGCCATCATCTGCTCAAATCTATCTGGAGGTGGAGCAGGCTGTGGCATGTACTGCGTCGAAGAAGACGCACGGTACTGCTCTCTGACGGGCAGTGTGAAAGGTGGTGGTCCAACTGCAGGACCGGTAGTAGGCTGAGACGCACGTACAGTCTCAGGAATCGGGCCCACAGCAGGGTCCGCATGAGCATCAGACTGCGAAGGAGCCTGATCCATAGGCTCACCCAATGTAAGCTGAGTTGTGCTCCATGTAGCCTTCGGCGGCATTCCCTATATTCAAAATAGGGTGCAACCTTGTCAATCTCAATAGCACAACACACCGCAATCATTCACATAAAGAGTCAAAGGCATTCTATGCATTTCATTTAATCAAAATTGTCACAATACAAGGGATATCTCCTTACAAGCATCATGACAAGAAGTACATGGGAACTAAGACAGTTAAAGTTACAACAGCAACATAAGTAAAGCACTAGCCTTAATAGGCTTACACAACTTAAAGCAGGAAACAACTAACTACTAACAACAATATCTAAGATCTCATCGCTAGTCTGAGTCGGGTGATGGAGGAGGAGCACCCTTATCCCGCAAGCAGCACAGGATTGCCTTCAAGGTGCGAGTCACCTTGCCGAATTTCCTCTTCATAACGGCCTTAGTATCCTCGACCTCAGCCCAAAGTTCCTGAACTTCCCTTCGCAAGGCAACCTGCCCCTCCTCAATTCTGGCAATGCGATCATCACCAGTAGCCTGAGCAGAAGGAGGAGGGCTCTCATCCGTATCCTGAGCCTCCTCTTCTACCTCTTCCTAGACTTCTTCCTCAACTTCTGCTCCAGGTTCTCCCTCACTTGGATCCTCTTCCTTATCAAAATCGTCCTCGCTATCCTCCTCAAGCTGAGTCTCACGGTACTGAGACCCGATCTTCATCTTGACCATGGTAGACTCATCGATGCTGTGAATCGGGACTGGCAACTCCGGCCCAAGTCTATAAGAAAACTCAAGCGCGATCTTGCATATAAGTCGGCCAAAAGGAAGCGACTCAGACGTTCTTCTTGATTTCGCTATGAGGATAATCTATCGCAACATGAAAGTGGCCATACACACATTTTCTCTCTGAGCCACCTGATACAAGAAATCAACCATAAGGCGCGTCATTCAATGCGATTTGTCGACCTGGGATACACATTGAACATGTAAATGTGGTGCAACAGGCGTAAATGATCAGACATATGAGACACCTTGAGACTATTGTTAGGCTGCCATGGAACCATTCTACCGCATAGAAACCTGGTACGGCGATCTCGCTCATGCCTACTCCTCAAATTCTTCGCACTGGGATGAACATCACCAAGGGGCACGTTCAGAAGTCGCGCTATCAACCGAACATCGATCGTAGCCATCCGGTCTCTACCAAAGGGAATCTTGAATTGTAATGGCTCCAAGGTAGGATTCTGGATACGAGCGTAGAAGGCACAAACGGTGCTCACATTAGCACAAGCATGAGCTTTAAAGAGTGGACCCCAATGTGCAGCTTCAATGCGCTCGAATAATAGGAATTCACCGAAGAGTCGTCCTTCCACGTCCGCCTCAAACAACACCTTACGGTCAGTGTATTCACCGTGAGGCATCTCTGCTGATATCACTCGCCCAAGTTGACTATGGAGATCCAAAACCCGCTTTATATAGAACTCTCAGGCTGTTCTTGGACTTGCGACGGTGCTTGAGCTTGCGGCGCCACCCCTCAGTCTTCTTAATTGCACAGGGCGACTAGGCCCAGCCTCATCCGCTGTGGTCTTTCTCTTTTCCATCAAAGAGAGGATGGTGGAGAAAGATAAAAGACCCAAAATGGCTTCAACAAAAGCCATGGAAAATGATGAAAATGTAAAGAAATGGCTGCCCAAACTGAAAAAGAGAGATCTAGGCATTGTAGAGGGATGCTTCAAGCTCCCCTAGGATAGATTTTCAAAAAGAAAAGAGAATGAAAAAGGAGAATGGAGCTCCTCACGATTTCAGCTCATTTTGGGGGTTGTAGGAGCTCCAACGGATGAGATTTGCAAGAGGAGGAGTTGTAAACTACAATGGAGTGATGGAATGGAGTCGTTTTCAGCAAGAAATGGGTTTGGGAAGGATTTGGAGCAACGATTTGAGAGAGGGAAGCAAGAAAACGTGAGAAGGGGCTTGGGAAGGGGGTTATTGTGAAGGAAGTATCCCTTTTAGGGATTTTCTATGGACGATCCACACATGGGAGGGGTGTACTACCCAAACAACCCACACGTGCCAAGTTACACTGCAAGTGGGCCCCACCGGATGGTGATGCATCACCGGATCGGCGATGGCATCGCCGACCATCTTGCACGGTGGCCAGTGGGACCACATGGGTCGGGTCCCCCTGGTCTAGGGACCCCAAAATTATATGGGCCCCACCTTAGTTCATTCTAGATTGCCCTAGGGAGGCCCAAACATGCATTCGGGGCTTTCTGGGGCCAATCTACAAACCTGAATGCAATCTCCTATCATGCAGTATATGATTTTGGGGTAGAAGGAGCTAATACATCTATCTAGCCCATTAGTTACTAAAGATTGCAAACTTAGAATGGCTCAATGGCCAGTATTCATAAAATTTAACTATTCACTGTAAACTTTTGTCGAAGTATGATTTTATATCATTTTTATATTAGGATCAATGCCTAACATAAAGAGAATAATAAATAATTAAAGAATGGAGTGGTGAGAGGAAGAATTTTAAAGAATTTAGGTGAAACGGGGTTTTTAAGCCCCAGCGATTGAATGCAAGGGTTGTGGTTGTCCCACAGCCCAAGGATTCACATTTACAGGTTTAGAACCATTCAAAGAACGTCTCAATCCACCTACCTACAGTCTAAGAGCTACTTAGATCACTTCACGTGACCCTAGATGTGTTACGGACTCGATCACGCGATCAATACGAATAGACTTCGCCTATTGGCAAATCTGCGATCCTATAAGTGTTTCTAGACCCTTCTCGCACCCACCTAAGTCAAAGGAAATGACAGTGTACATTGCGTGACCATAACCCAGGCCCAGTATAATCTCATTCATGCTCTGATACCAACTTGTAACACCCTAAAAATCGAGGGTCGTGTATAAACTCAACTCCCGAGTTCCAGACCGTCACTTATGAAACAAAAATGATTATGATTCAATGTTGTCTGAGTTTAAGCATTCACATGAGTAAAAGTATACCAAAACTGCAATTCATACTCCAGACTCAGTGATAAAAGCAAGCGGAAGACTAAAGAATATATATATCACTGTATGGAAAAATAAAGTAGATCTCAAATGTCTCCAAAGTATGAATACATCTCTGAGTCTCATATACATGCAAATAAACAAAATTAAATGTCCAAAAAGAGTCCCACTGAGAAGTCCCGTCAACCCAGGCCACCAAAGCAAAGCCGTCGTGGTACTGCATATATGAGAACTCGTCCTGGTCCTCATCATAGTCCGGCTCTGCCTCCTGAATCGCTGCCTCACCTGCATCTAAGACAGGGTCTGGTGGGTGTTGCAAACACCATCCCGAAACGTGGGAATGAGTAGCTAACTCAGTGGAATAATAGAGCAAGGATTAACATGTTCTCAAATCAATCATGCGATAATAGTGAAGCAGTAAATTAAACATTCCTAATACTGTTGTTAATGTAATATGACATGACATGATGGATGCCCTCATCGACGATCTCCCTCATACGGCACTATCTTACGCTCGCGGCATGTAATCATCCCACAGTGCTCCACATCTTCTAGGCACATGCAATGTGATGGTGATATGATTACAGAGTTATTATTAGTCCATTCAAACAACAGGATTGGGAAACTAAGATACTTCCCTTATATCAATCTCAACACAGATCCTATCTAGGGTCATCACTCCTAGTAATCTCATACGATGTATATTTTGTAGGTCGCTGCAAGGGCTGCTAGGGCTGTTGCTCACACTCGTTGCACCGCTCCCCCATCACCTTATCAATACAGGCCTACTATACTCTCACTGCTACGGAAGGGTCATCGCCTCCCGTAGACTCAGAATACGTTCGCGGTCACTACAAAAGACTCGTCGCCTGATCAGTGTAGGCCGACAGTAAGAATATAGTGTCTCATACCACCATAATCTTCTCACGAGTCATAGGTGCTCACTGGTCACTACGGGGAGGTTTGTGGCCCCAGCGTAGGCCGACAGTTCGACCACGGTATCCCATACCACCATGCCCGGCTCATGAGTCTTTGTGGATCAAGGTACCATGGTTGATAGGGTTTACAATGGTAAGTTCAGTACCCTAGGTTCAAGCAGTTATGACTCATACAGGGTGAACATACAACGGCCAGTCGGGTTACTTGACGGGCTCGACTAGCACGAGCGCATCTCAAGTCGAACGACATGAAGTGCATAAAACACCTCGTGTGGCTTAACCACTGCCGCCAACTCCAAAACACGGCTCGCGTTCATCGACGCGTCGTTCGTGGCAAAGATAAGCCAACCACGAACTTGCTCGGTTGCTGACTGCCTGGACTAGGTATAGTCCCAAACATTTATGAATACACATCAGCAATCATGTAAGAGTAAAGGAAATGAAATACAACCATGTGAGCATGTTAACACATGTTATAACATACAACATAAGTAAATCATCAAGCACATGCATTTCATACATATAATGAAATCATGCATATAACTAACATGTAGGAAATCATTTACATCAGCATATTAATTGAGAATTCAATCTCAAACTAATTCATAACACCATTTAATTCAATACATACTAATACAAGCATTTATACAAACACTTAAACTACACACTTAAGTCTACATATAGTATGTCGACTCAAAGTGCGCATTTATGCGAATCTCTTCACCAAACTGATTATGCACGTATTCCTAATATCCTAATGCGACAAGAAGCCATGTCAATCACATCAGAAAATTATGGATGAAAATAGTATTTCCTACAAATGACTAAAATGCCCTAAATCTCATATTCTTCGTCTGCTTACGAAACAGGAAACGGACAGTATGTTGTACATGTCAAACGGCGTTGCCGTCGATAATCTACTATTAAATGACATTGAAAGCGTTGGAAACAGTCAATCAAAGCATCTAAAATTTGCACCTTTTCTCCTATAGGTGTATTGATTCGAACGGAGCGTATACGCTTCGTCTACGGCGAATAGGGAACCTAATACACAAGATCCATAAGCTGACATGCTATGAAAATGATGGAACAACAAATCAGCAAGTATCTAAGGTATTTTCTTACCTAGAAACGCGGTGAAATCACCGGCAAAGTGATTGAGGTGTGTTGCTTAGGCACGTGCAACAGGTAGCACAAGCAGCAGGGAATTCTCCTCCACTCTCTCTCAAAAACTCTCACCTTTTCTCTCACTCAATCTAGGGCTTTTTTCAAATTCGGATCGGAGAGATATGAGAGGGTTTAAGCACCTTTTATAACCCTAAACATGCCTAAAATAGGCTTAGGAACAAAGTTTACTTGATACCTAACCAAATCGGGGTTGTTTCGGTCCAAAAGGACATTTCTGGTGGTCCCCTGGCCGAACGCTATCGGACTTAAGTTCATACATGTCGGATGTCGCTCACATCCCATTTTCAGACCAGTAGTGTTCGTAGATCGCACATGGCAGTCTAGTTTCAGTTCAGCGTTCACCATACGTAGATCAGGTCTACAAGTCTCATGATATGAAATAGAAATTTTTCCTGATCCGAGGGTGTAATTTGGCTGAATTCTGACGGTCAGAACGCTTAATAATAATGCGTCAAGTCGTGTGCCAGATTTGAATTTCAAATTCCAAATCTAACCCTATTCTCACTCTCTTCAGTCCAGGCTCAATGAAATAGCCTGCGAATGTCGGTTGGACTTGATTTTCGAAATGATTGTTAAGTCCAGCTAGGCGGCTTTAACGGTCTAAGATTGTAGGTATCGGACTTTCGACGCACAGTCTAGATCCAATACAAAGTTTCAAAGAGGTCCAGAGAACAAACCGGTTTAGAGTTTGATCCGAGGTTTTAGAGTATTATAGCATCATTGGTTCTACTCGCTTTGGGTCTTGTAGAACGTATTTAAAGTGATCAGGGACTATTTCCCAGCTACTCTAGCATTGCGCTAGCTAACTTACACTTATTTTCTAAAGGAATTAATCCTACGTGATTTTCGGTCGAGTTGGTACTCGAGTCCAAGTACGGATTTTTTCAGGGCGTTACAGGGCCCGTAGCCTTACATAGGGGCCTAATATACAATACCATGGCCACAAATATACATCACAGGTGGGCCTTGCTGAATGGGCCACAAATACATCGCAATAGGCCGCATCATTTGGGCTGGAATACATGACAGATGGGACCTGCACATGGGCCTCATAGACATTACATGGGCCTCACTAAATGAGCCACATATACATCGTATTGGGCCTCGACCCATGGGCCTTAGATACAACAAATGCGCCGCATAACATGGGCCTTATGTATATTAGGTGGGCCTCAACAATGGGCCTCGTATAACACATCGGCCCAACCAACTGGGCCCCAAGTACATCACATTGGGCCTAGTCAATGGACCGAGTCAATGAACCAAATGTATATCAAATCGTGCCCACCCTTATGTATTTGAGATCCAACATGTTCACAAGTTAACATAGAGATAGATGAAATGAAATCAAATATCAACTAAATTAGAAACTACTATGGCCCTTAGAAGTTGAACAGTGGATGTCACGGTCCACTATTTGAATGGTGGGGCCCATTTGAATTTTAGTTCTAACTCATCCCTTGCCTCATACCATAAAATGATATCTCAAAATGGTGGGATGGTATGGATAAAACACATGCATCGTGATGAGCCCCACCATCCAAATAATGGATGGTGTAGATAAAATATATGCATCATGGGAGGGATACAGAACATGCTGATGTTGACTCGCCAGACATGTAGCTGGTATGAGGTACCCTAGCCAACCAGCTCTCCTAGTGGTGGGTCTCACCGTCCCATCCTGATGAACGGTAGATACAGCACATGTATTATGGTGTGGTCCACGTTATAATATATAATATATCTATATAGCTGTTGCTATTGCCGCTTACTGCGTTAAAAGCGAGCAGAGGTGGGTCCCACGTAGGGCCCACCCTCATATGCAATATATATACAAATATATATATATATATATAACTCAGCTGTTGTACATGCAGCTTCTCTGCATTTAAAAGGGAGAGGTGGGTCCCATGTAGGGCCCACCCTCATAAATGTACAGAATATAAGTATATATATAAAGCATATATATATATTAAAATATATAATATATTATATATTAATATAATATAATATAATATAATATATTACTATTGTATTAATGCATCACCACGTCCAGGCCATGGACGGCCTGGACATACACACATATATCATGGTGGCCCCACACGTGGGGTGGGTCCCACCGTCCAGGGACGTCCCCCCACACGTTACACTGTGTGGCCCACCACATGAATGGGCGGCGTGAATAGGGTGGGTCCCACAGACACCACCGCCAGCACACACTTCACTGGCAGCCACCCTCACTAGGGAACAGTACCAAGACCTCAGCGTTGAATGAGGTGTCTTTCACTCCGTCTACCACATAAGCTGGGCCCACCGTTTAAACCAGGTACCTCCACTCCATCTGTCAGTGAGCTATAGATCAGGGCATGGAAGTGGCCCCACATGGGCATGGCCCACCGTTTAGAACGGTGGATGGTCTGGATAAAACTTATACTATGAGGTGTGGCCCATTAAAATGGGTGGAGGACACGGATGGGTCCCATGGACCCCATGCAGTCACACACCTCTGTTAGCCGCCCATTGCCAGCCCACATTCCACCCTTAGCACTCATCCAACATCCCTGGACGCTGGACAACGTGGGTATAACACAAGCAGCATGGTGGGTCCCACGGGGACATGGCCCTCCTAGCTTTTTGATCAAGATGATATTTGTGTTTCTCCTACATCCAGGCCCACCCACAGGTGGTCAGCAAGGTGGGCCCTACGGATGAGATGGTCATGGTTCATACATCATAGTGGGGTCCACAATGTAAGAGATAGAGAGGGAAAGAGAGAGAGAGGGAGAGAGAGAGAGAGAGAGAGAGAGAGAGAGAGAGAGAGAGAGAGAGAGATCAGTGAGTATGGAGGCACCCCGCCACTATGGGCCCCTCTTTGATATAAAGCCTACATCAAGGTGGGTCCCACATAGATGGACCCTTAAATCAAAAGAAAATTGGAAAACAAAATCTAATATCACCCACTGCTTAATCTTCTTTATCCGATGGAATGTCGGTCTCCTTGTGCTTCCCTTTGATGGAGGAAGATGATAAATGGATGGCTAGGATGGGAGATCTTGGGATGGAAAGGTGGGCCTCACACATGTATTTTTCTCTCCATGGGAGGGCTTGGACGTGAGCACCTCTTGGTTGCTTGGATTATGGTGGGAAATGAGAGAGAGGGGGTTGTAAAGAGAGAGATGTGATAGAGTGATGGATGGGAGAGAGAGAGGGATAGGTGTGTAAGAGCCTTTTTGACTTTTGAGGTTTTTGGTGTAAGAAAGGTATGGGTGGTGTAAGAAGACTTTTGACTTTGGAGGTTGCTTAGGGATGGGTGTGAAGTGATGTGTACTTGACATGAGATGTGATGGGATTGATTTGACAAGTCGTAGAGATTCTCTTGGGTTTTGCAACGCGTGGTGTTTTCCTCGCACCAAACGCTGGCCTACATCTCTTAACTAGGGTATCGCCTCGGCGCGCGAGTCGCAACATCAGAACTGCGGAGACGGCGCGGTCACTATGGTAAAGGTCTAGGATTGAGTCGACTCGGGATGACAGTGTGTGAATCAGGGTCGCGCGTAAATATCGCTTAAGGGTCAAAGGCTGCCAAAATTTGACTAGGAAGACCGCGGAAGTCTATAGAATGGTACGGTCTAGGATACGGGGCTTACACCCACTAAGGCCCAAAAGCCATCGGCCTGAAAGCCGGGTCCCATCTGGGCCCACCGGTCGGCGAGGCCTCGCCAAATCGGCGAGGCCCTCACTAGCCGTTGGACAAACCGGCGAGGCCTCGCCCATTAGGGGAGGGCCTCACCACCCCCTAGGTCAAAAAATGTTAGGGTCCCACCCTGGAACCCCCTAAAAGTTAATTGTTTGGCCCCCTCTTCCGATTTGAGCCGTTTCGAGTCATTTCGAAACTAATCTGATCTCTATTCACTTTTACCGATTTCTAGCGGCTGAAATGGGATGAAATGTGGTATGTACCCATCAATTGACGGTCTAGACTTAATTTGAGGTCGACGTGTGTGATCAGGAGTATGCACAGATTCAATCTCGGTGATCATTTTCAATAAACTTTTGCCAAAAGACAAACTGAGAGTCCTAGTTCTGTTTCTAGAATATTCTTGCACCATCCTACACTATAGTGGCGTCAACGTGCGTCGTGTGACCCTAACCCAGGTCCAGTTTAATCCAGATCATGCTCTGATACCAACTTGTAACGCCCTAAAATTCGGGGGTCGAGCATAACTCAGCTCCCGAGTTCCAAGACATCACTTATGCAACATAATCAATGATGGATGTATGTTGTCTATGTTAGTGCATAAAATATGAAATAGATCAAGCTAGATCAGCGGACATAATTCAGGGATATTGAGAAAATGCAAGTGGAAGACTTAAATACATATATAATTCAAAAATAATCTCTAAAAGATGCGTGCTCTGTCTAGGGCAATATATACAACTGTGTCTCAAAATACATGTATCAAACTGTGCAAAATCATCATATACATATCCTAGAATCCCCGCTGGTTAGGACAAGGTTCACATGAACCTACCAGAGAACCGCATAAATGAGAACGCCTCCTCGTCCTCGTCAAAATTCAGCTCCGCCTCGCAAGCATTGCTGTCACCTACAACTAAGTGAGAGTCTGGTTGGTGTTTAAGCACCGTCCCAGAATGTGGGAGTGAGTGATCAACTCAGTGGTACTATACAACAAAGGTTAACATGTTATCAATTCAATCAAGTAGTAATAATAAAGTAGTACAATCAAACATGTCCTAGATACTCTTGTTAATGCAAGAATGATATGAGGGAATGATGCATGCTCTCACCATAATCTCCCTCTTGCGACAACGTCTAACGATTGTCGAATAAATCACTACCACTGTGCTCTCACACCAACGCCAATGGCATATGCAGTGCGATGTCATGAGTATGATTATCAAGTTCTTATTAGTCCTTTTCATACAGCAGGATTGGGAAGCTAAGACACCTCCCTTATATCAATCCCCAAACATTGATCCATTCTAGGGTCGTCAGTCCTAGGAAACTCATACGATGTTACGGTTCTAGGTTGCTGCAAGGGCTGTCAGGGCTGTTGCACGGAATCGTTACACCACTCCCCCATCACCAAATCAATACAGGCCTAGTTATATCCTCAATACTGCAACAGGACTTGTCACCCTTATGCAGTGTCAAGATATACTCGAGGTCACTACAGAGGGCTCGTCACCAATCAATGCAGGCCGACAGCAAGAATATAGTGTCCCATACCACCATAATCTGCTCATGAGAGTAGAGTGCTCATTGGTCACTACGGGGAGGCTCGTCGCCCCAACGTAGGCCGACAGCTCGACCACGGTGTCCCATACCACCATGTCTGGCTCATGAGTCTTAGGGGATCATGGTACTAAGGTTAACGGGAGTTTCACTAGTAAGCTCAGTACCTTAGATTTAAACAATAGTGACCAAACATGGCGAACAAACATCGATCAATTAGGTTAGTTAATAAGCTCAACTAGGCCAAGCGCACGTTGAGTTTAACGACATGGAATGTATAAGCACTCCGTGTGGCCTAACCACTGTCGAACATCCCAAGCACGACTTAGATTCGTTAAACTCATCCTGTGTGGCGAAAATGACCTCAACCACCATTTGGAGTTCGTTTACTGATTACCTGGACTGTAGCATAGCCCCATTCACGTACAAGCTCAATAACAGGCATGTGATTCATATCCTACATTCATATGAACATTCATGAAGTATAACTTAAATGTAAATACAGTACATGGAGGAAATCATACACATATTTAACATGATTCATGTAAGTTAATCAATCCATGGAGAAAATCATACACACAGTTAACATGATCAGGATTCATATCTCAACAACCTTAACAATCACACTTTACTAACTACTAACTCATTTAGGCATTTATACAAACACTTAGATTACACTTTTCAACATATATCACGTATGTCGACTTCGTTACATATTGGGGCAAGTCCTTTCATCAAGGAGTTACTGCATACATATCAAGCATATATCAATGACAAATAATCATGGCAATCATAAAAGAAATTTCTATACGTATACGGTTATTCTAACATATACAGGAAATACGTTATTTCTAACATAGAGTATACATATGCGTAAATCGAAACGGATAGCGCATTTGGCATGAGTAATGGTAATCATAACATGAATAAATCATTATCTAACATTGAAAGCCTTGAAAACCATAACCTAAATGTATATAGTCCACACCTTAAACCAGAAAATGCGTATTAGATGTGATTCAGATGATATATCTTCGTCAACGACGGATATGCTACCTATGACATGAAATAGGTTAGCTATAACTTCACTACAGCTAGTCTAAACTTCAAAATAGGTTAGGGTTGGCTTAACTTACCAAATAATGGAATCAAAATCGCTGAAAGAATGATTCAGATATGTAGGTTCGATGTATAGATGAACTGGGAAGAATCCCACGGAGAATCAATAGGTTCTCTCTCACTTTCTCTCTTTTCTCTCTCTTAAGTAGCTAGGGTTTAGGAAATTTGTATGGAATTTGGTAATAAGGGTTTAAAGCCTTTTTATAAGCCTAAATTCGACGAAAACAGCCTTAGGGCCAAGGTATACTTAAGTTATAACCAAATTGAGCTCTTTCTGATCCAACGGAGAACTTCTGGAGGTCCTCTTATCAAATGTGGTCAGACTTAAAGCTCAATAGTATTGGATCTTTAGTAAGTTAAGTTTTCAGTCCGATCGGGTTTCTAGATCGTCCGTGGTGGACCAGCTTCAATTCAACAGTTATTGAAATTCGATTAGGGTCACAAGTACTTTGACATGCATGGGTCTCCTTCCCTAATCCGAGGGTGAATTTAGGTCGAAATCTAACAGTTAGAACGCTTAAAAATAATGCGCAAGAGAAATGATCCAGATTACTTAAAATCATATTTAATTTTCTAAAAATCTTCATTTTCTCACTCTCTTTACTCTGGACTTAATGAAATGGTCTCAGGACATTGTTTGGACTTCATTTTCGAGGTGATGGTCAAGTCCAACTAAGCGGTCATAATGGTCTATGTTCATCGATATTAGACTTTCGACGAGCGGTCTAGGTCCAATACAAAGTTACAAAGTATTCCCAGGAGCAACTGGGTTTAGAGTTGGATCCTAGATTTCAAGGTAATATAGCGTTAATGATTCTATAGGTTTTGGGTCTTACAGATCGTATTGAAAGTTATTGGTGCTAATCTCACATGTAATCTAGTTTAGCGCTAGCTAAAACACATTAAATTTCTATGGGATTAAGGCCTAAATGATTTCTGCTAAAGGTGATACTCGGGTCTAAGTATGGATTTTTCTAAGTCGTTACATTAATGGATGGCTTTTAAGGTCCAACGGCTGACTCATTGTAAATTGTCAGTTAATGGCCTCAGATCATTCCACACAACTAATTACTCAATGATATAGGGTTCTAAGGGCGATCATATAGAGTCTAATAGTTAAATCTAGAATTGAATGACCAATCCAGCCCCTTTGAGTGGGAATTTCACCTGGCCAGACATCATGGACTGTTGGACAGTGGATTAGATGATCCATATTAACCTTTAAACATACTCTGAGGCTCATGGGTGTTCATTTATGATAACGAGAATGATCAAGACATTCCATGGTCTACAATAGATGGTTTAATCCTAGATGAAGATTGCTTCCGACAGTCAAATTTAGACTAAAATGAATGTGAGTGTTTGCTTTAGCTAGGTTTGTATTTATACTAGCCTTGGTTATGTGGTAACACCCGAGTACTGAAAAGTACGAGGTGTTACATGTAGTCAACACAGACCTGACATTTTCCATTAGCCTTCTCGACCAACACAATGTTGGTTATCCAGTCTGGATAATAAACTTCCTCAATGAATTCAACCGTGAGGAGTTTGTCGACTTCTTCCTCAATCACTGCATATCTTTCAGGATCGAGCGCACGACGCTTTTGTCAAATCGGTCGGTGAGCTGGATCGACATTCAGGCGGTACACTATGATTTTAGAGTCGATGTCATGTGTATCTTCATGAGACCATATGAAGACATTCGCATAACGTCGGAGCAGAGTTACCATTTTTTCCCATAGTGGTGTTGTCAAGGACGACCCAATTTGGATAGATGGGTCGGATTTGTCAAGCAGGACGGGAATAAGGTCTTCCATGGGATGACCTCTCTCGTTGGAATCTTCATGAGGATCCAGAGAAGTGACGATCATTGCTTAGTGTGAAGTTCCTAGGGCCATCGTGTAGCATTGCAGAGCTTCATGTTGATCACCCTTTAAAGATCCTGTAAGACCCGTATCCTAGTTCGTACTATTCCGTCAACTCTCGCGATTCTCTCGGTTGAATTCCGGTAACCTGCGACCGATGATCGACGTTTGCGCTCGACCCTAAGTCATATCCTGTATATCTGAGTCGGTTCAATTCAAGACTTGTACCATCACGATCGCACCGTCGCCGTGGTTCCAACGCCGCGACTTGTGCACCGATCTGATACCCTGACTAAGAGATGTGAGTCGACGTTTATTTTGAAGAAAATGCCATGCATTTGTAATCCCAAGAGAATCTCTACAATATGTCAAATCAATCCCATCAATCACCTCTCATGTCAAGTACAAAGCACCCATGCTTCCTTTCTCTCCAAGTTAAGTAACCACCAAGTCAACCCATCTCTCACCTCACCCATCACTCACCTCACATCCATCACCTCACCCATCACTCACATCCATCACTCTCTCTCCTTACATCTCACCTCTCTCTCTCTCTCTCTCTCTCTCTCTCTCATTTCTCATCTCAATTCCAAGCAACCAAGAGAGAGCTCACATCCATGCGTTCTAAGGTGAGAAAAAAGTTTGTGTGGCCACTCCCACTCCAAAACCCATCATCCTAACCATCCATTTCTCATCTCCACCATCAAAGTGAAGCACAAGGAGATTGGCTATCCAACGGACCAAGATGATCATAGGTGGGTGCTTATTAGGCTAATTTTTATATTTGATAATGGGCTAAGTGAGGCCTATCGATCAATGGTATGGATCTCACTTTGGACCCTAGGTGTGACCGATGGCCCACCTTGATTCTCATGATCACTCCATGATGGGGCCAATCTCCATGGACCCCATCATGATGTTTATTTTCCAGTTTGATAAGGAACATCTAGACCTTCCATTTTGGTGGGGAAGCAATCTCCACCATTGATTCTTGATTTGGTGGGCCCATGAGTAATGGGGCTCACTTGATGTATGATTGATTGCAAAGGAGGGCCCATAGTGTCGGGGTCGCTCCATGCACGTGTATCTCTTTCTCTCTCTCTCTCTCCCTCTCTATTTCATTTGTTTGATGTAATCAGGATGTGGTTGTGTGGCCCGCTTGGATGGACCCCACCATTAGGTATGTATTGACCCAAGCCATCTAAAAGTGGGGCCCACTTTATATGTATTGTACCCACACCATCCATCACGTGTTGGCCCACCTAAGCAGGGCCCACCTCAAATATGAAATAGAGAAGGGCCGCTCATGTAAGCCCCACTTTGATGTATTTATCCAATCCACGCCGTCCATCTCGATCCCCAGATCAATTTAGACGTTGAGCCCAAGAATAAAGTTGATCCGAATCCCAGGTGGCCCACACCACAAATGCTAAGTGGACGTCATTTCTTACCTTTTTGCATGGGAGGTTTGAAGTGAGTTTTCACTCATGGGACCCATGTCATTATATTTCTTAGATCCACACCATACGTTCATTCTCTAGGATATTTTAGCCGTGGAGCCCAAAACTCTACTAGATCCAACCATAAGGTGGACCACACCACAACCAATGGTGGTAGTGGGAGCACCTCCCTCACATCAATCATGCGGACGTGGGTGGGGTCGTCCCAACCATGGACCCCACCTTGATGTAATTGTTTAATCCATGCCGTCCACCACCTTCCTCATGTAGTTTTAGGCTATTAGTCAAAAAATTAGACAAATCTTAGCTCTTAGTGGACCGCACTGAGGGAAATAAATTCCCACTGTTGGAACTTTCTAATACCTACTGTTGTGTGTATAAGTGGTGGACCTATCCATCATTAGGCTCTTTTGCTCTGTAGAGAGCTGGTCGATATAATAAATGGAATGGATTACCCACTAGTGGACCCCACATAGTAGAATAAAAATAAAGTAAGAAAGAGAAGAAAAAAAGAGTACGTTTATGGACATTTTTGTCCAGTGACGGTGAAGGTGAAACCATTACTAGGCTACCACCACACGTGGACCCCACCATGGTGGATTTGTTTAATCTACACCATCCACCATCCTCTCCTTTTAATTTTAGGCCATGTGCCAAATTTTGGGGTAAATATGAGTCTCGAATGAGCCGTACTAAGGGTATTAATGCCCATCTGTTGAAACACTTTAGGGCCCTCTTTGGAGTCCCTTGTCATCCAAATCAGTCCTAGTCAGAGTCTATTTGACCTCATTCGAGGTGGCCAAGATGGTGAATGGATTAAATTATTCACTTGGTGCATCCCACTGTGGATTGTATTGCGAGGCCCAAGATGGTGCATGTGTTGTATATTCACGCTGCCCAGCCTCGTGAGACACCATGATATATGTATTCCATCCCTACTGCCCACCCTTCTGGCAGACGTGTGGGGGCCCACCCCACACGTGCTGCACATGTGGGATGGACCCACCTTAATGTATGTAATCTATATGCACACTATCCATTTGCCCCTGGACGGTGGGCCCCCTATTGTGCATGTGTTTCATTCATGCCGTCCATCATGAGGTGGAACTCACCACGATATATATGTGTTTTATCCACTCCATCCATTGATTTCAGGATGAAAAACCATCTAAAAGGGACAGTT
Organism: Magnolia kwangsiensis; assembly: GCA_037074715.1. Classification (NCBI taxonomy): domain Eukaryota; kingdom Viridiplantae; phylum Streptophyta; class Magnoliopsida; order Magnoliales; family Magnoliaceae; genus Magnolia; species Magnolia kwangsiensis. Next base: position 148,150,977 of record CM073571.1, read on the forward strand.
TTTGGAGTGAAATCCATGCAGTCCAGGGGTTTGTCTACTTCATCGTGCATCTTATATTTAACGGCCAGGATGTTGCAACAGCCTACATGGTTTCAGAATGCCACTTTGGAAAGGGTTAAATCTTCCTTCTAAACACAATGGATGGTAAAGATCGATGATTTAAATGTGGAGTAGGCCGTACTAAGAAAATTTTAAATGCACAGTGTAAACACTGTTTACGTAAATGTAACATCCCGAAAATCGGGGGGTCGAGCAAAAACCCAACTCCCGAGTTCCAAAATGTTATTTATGCAACATAGATATGTATGTTTGAATGTTGTCTGTGATAATGTATTAAACATGAGTGAAATTAAGCCAGAACAGCATATCATACTCCAGAGACAGTTAAATTAACCAGCGGAAGTCTGTAATAGTATGTATAACATATATAAACTGTTGTATGTCTCCAGAGTGTGAACATGTTACCAGGTTATACACATACACGTATACTCCAAAAGTAGATGAAACGAATATACATGAGTGCGCTAAAAATATAATATGACAAATGTCAAAGTATCTAATCAACCTCCCTGTAATCCCGTCGATCACGACATGCATAAAGGAGGGATCCTCCTCATCATCATCAAGTCCAGCTCCGCCTCGCAGGCCGCGCCATCATCTGCAATCACAAAGGTCTGGTGGGTGTCCAGGAACACCGTCCCGTAACGTGGGAGTGAGTAGCTAACTCAGTGGAATAATAGAGCAAGGATTAACATGTTATCAAATCAATCACGCGATAATAGTAAAGCAGTAATTCAAACATTCCTAATACTGTTGTTAATGCAAGATGACATGACGTGATGTATGCCCTCACCGACGATCACCCTCATGCGGCAACATCTTACGACCGCGGCATGCCGCACTCCCTCAAGTGCTCCACATCTTCCAGGCACATGCAATGTCATGGTGATATGATTACCGAGTTGTTATTAGTCCTTTTCATACAGCAATATTGGGAAACTAAGGTACCTCCCTTATATCAATCCCAACACAGATCCTGTCTAGGGTCGTCACTCCTAGTAATCTCATACGATGTATATTTTGTAGGTCGCTGCAAGGGCTGCCAGGGCTGTTGCACGCACTCGTTGCTCCGCTCCCCCATCACCTTATCAATACAGGCCTACTGTACTCTACTGCTACGGAAGGGTCGTCGCCTCCCGTAGACTCAGAATACGCTCGCGGTCACTACAAAGGGCTGCCAGGGCTGTTGCTCGCACTCGTTGCACCGCTCCCCCATCACCTTATCAGTATAGGCCGACAGCAAGAATATAGTGTCCCATACCACCATAATCTGCTCACGAGTCATAGGTGCTCACTGGTCACTACGGGGAGGTTTGTGGCCCCAGCGTAGGCCGACAGCTCGACCACGGTGTCCCATACCACCATGCCCGGCTCATGAGTCTTCGTGGATCAAGGTACCATGGTTAACAGGGTTTACAATGGTAAGTTCAGTACCCTAGGTTCAAGCAGTTATGACTCATACAAGGTGAACATACATCGGCCAGTCGGGTTACTTGACGGGATCGACTAGCGCGATCGCATCTCAAGTCGAACGACATGAAGTGCGTAAAACACTTCGCGTGGCCTAACCACTGCCGCCAACTCTAAACACGAATCACGTTCATAGACGCGTCGTTCGTGGCTATGACCAGTCAGCCACGAATTCGCTCGGTTACCGACTGCCTGGACTAAGTCTAGTCCCACACATCTATGAAATCACATTAACAATATATGCAAAGGTTTTGGAATTGAAATACAATCATGTGAGCATGTTAACACATGTTATAACATTCAACTTAAGCAAATCTTCAAACACATACATTCCATGCATGTAATAGAATCATGCATATGGTCAACATGTAGGAAATCATTTAGGTCAGCATATTAATCAAGAAATCATTCTCAAACCACTACATAACATCATTTAATTCAATACATACTAATACAAGCATTTATACAAACACATACACTACACACTTAAGTCTACATATAGTATGTCGACCCAAAGTGCGCAACTAGGCGAATCTCTTCGCCAAACTAATTATACACGCATTCCTAACTTCCTAATGCGACAACAAACCATGTCAATCACATCAGCAAAATATGAATGTAAACAGTACTTCCTACAAATGACTAAAATGCCCTAAATCTCATATTCTTCGTTAGCTTACGAAACGGGAAACGGAGAGCATTTTGTACATGTCAAACGGCGATGCCGTCAAGAATCTACTATTAAACGACATTGAAAGCTTTGAAAACAGTCAATCAAAGCGTCTAATATCCGCACCTTTTCCCTCTTAGATGTGTGAATTCGAACGGAGCATATACACTTCGTCTACGGCGAATAGACAACCTGATTTACAAGATCCATAAGCTAACATGCTATGAAAATGGAGGAACACCAAATCAGCAACTATTTAGGGCACTTTCTTACCTAGAAAAGCGAAGAAATCACCGGCAACGTGATTGAGTTGCGTGGCTTAGGCACTTGCAATGGGTAGCACAAGCGGCAAGGAATTCTCCTCCAATCTCTCTCACAAACTCTCACCTTTTCTCTCTCCCAATCTAGGAATTTTTTACAAATTCGGATGGGGGAGAGGAGTGAGGGTTTCAACCCCTTTTATAAGCCTAAACATGCCCAAAATAGGCTCCAAGTCAAGGTATACTTAAAGTATATCCAAATCGGGACTGTTTCGGTCCAAAAGAGCATTTCTGGAGGTCCCCTGGCCAAATGCGGTCGGACTTAAGCTCATGTATACTGGATCTAGCACGCATCCAGATTTCAGGCCGGTAGGGTTCCCAGATCGCACGTGGCGGCCCAGTTTCAGTTTAACGGTCACCGCACCAAGATCAGACCTATAAGTCTCGTGATATGTAATAGAAATTTTTCCTGATCCAAGGGTGTAATTTGGCTGTATTCTGACGGTTAGAATGTTTAATACTGATGCGTCAAATTTGTGTGCCAGATTTGAATTTGAAATTCCAACTATGTCCCTATTCACACTCTCTTCGGTCCGGGCTCAATGAAATAGCCTGTGATCGTCAGTTGGACTTGATATTCGAAACGATTGCCAAGCCCAGCTAAGTGGTCATAACGGTCTAAGATGGTAGGCATCTGACTTACGACGCGCGGTCTAGATCCAATACAAAGTTTCAAGGAGGTCCCGAGAACAAACCGGCTTAGAGTTTGATCCGAGGCTTTAGAGCATTATAGCACCCTTGGTTCCACTCGCTTTGGGCCTTGTATAACGTATTTAAAGTGATCAGGGACTGTTTCCCAGCCACTCCAACGTTGCGCTAGCTAACTTATGCTTAGTTTCTAAAGAAATTTATCCTAAGTGGTTTCTTTGGCTATGGAATTGGTTTCTAAGCAATTTTCCAGGTGTTTTAATTGACCCACTGCCTAAGGACGTCAAATCCCAGGTTAGCCAAAATCCGGGGTGTTACAATCTACCCCCCTTAAAACACAATGTCGTCCCCGACATTGGCGAAGGGCAAGGAGTACTTTCTCTAAGGAAGGTTCAAATCCTATTTAATAACCTAATCGTACATATAACCTAAATCAAATGTTTCGATCCTGGGCCAGTGGGAAAGAGGCCAACCACTCTTCCGCTGCGCCACTCTGATCAAACGGTAGCGTTGACTAACCTAACTGGATTGGACTCAATACGTTCTACCCCCCTTAAAACTTAGTTTTACTTAAATTCAAGAATCTATGCATCGCTCCGTATATCGGAACGAGGTGCAACTTAGGGGCTATCCTTGACATAAATTGAGAACAACCTCTCATTACAGTGGTTTTCCTTTGCTAATGATGCGTTCTATGGCATTCGTATCGATGATCATAGAGATGAGCCTAATATCTATTGTGGTTAAGGTCAGGGGCAGGTATGAGTTGGTGGCAAGATGCCTAATTCTCTACTGGCTTTAAGTCCTCGCCATTTCCCAAAAGGCAATGTGATCCCGTTTGGTTGTAGGTGGTTGGGCCATCACAGAATAAAGGTTATGTAGTAGGTCTGAGCCGGATACATAGACTTTCTATCTAGCTAGAACAGAAGATTTATTGTATCAATTCTTAATCCGAGTCGATGCCGATCTTCTGCTTGATCAGAGCATTGGATTTATTGGGAACCACTAGGATTAAGAAGTCGATTCAAACCGCGAATACATCGCGTACATGCAGTTCCTTTACTCTGCGTTCCCGAATGCAATAAACCCTTGGGGATGGCAATTCTAAGGGGCGTGCTAGTCCATTCTAAGTTCAATCTGAGGGATTTATAAATGTTCCCTGAGAGTGAATGGTTCCTTCCTATGGGCAACAACAGAAGTCTATAAGTCATAAGGGGATCTGTCGAAGGAATAAGGTTCTACTTCAACCAAATCTAACCTACAAGTCCTTAGCATATACAGGCTGTACACTACTTAAGGTAACTAGTAGGCTAGTCTGTATTTCATTCGCTATAATTCAAAACCTAAGCCTATACACTAGACGGTTTCATACCATCTCTAATACAGGGAATTGCTCTATCGCTTAGGATCAAAATTGTCTAAATGGAATTGGATTTCTTATGTCGTCAGACCCTTCAAATCTAGGAGTGCTAACACTAGAACCAAAACACCTAGAGCCTATGTGGCCGGTAGCGCTTAGTGGTATTAAATGGAACTGCATTCCTAGTCCCATGGCAGGATTGGAAGTGGTATGCTTGGTAGGAGGGTGGGTGGGGATAAAAATTAATTTGTAGGCTGGATCTCAGGGAGTTATAATACTCCCAATCTAGGGACAATATTTTATAGCGAAATGAAACAACATGCATTCCATTCAACAAATTTTGGCTATATTAAGCCCAAACCACAACACAAACACATTTTTCTACCTAACAACAAAACAACACAGAAATTTCAAACAGTAATCAAACAAGCTAAAGGGAAATGACATAGATGCCTAATTCTACCAAAGGACTTTTACCAGGGTCCCGACTGACCTTCTTGAATACTATCAAGTTCAATACTGTCAGTTGCCCATTAGAGCTCTATCGACCATGTGTTTTCAATACTTCTCAAACGGAGAAAGTTGAGAAATGGGATTTGAGGTTAGCATGATTCTGAGACCCAAAAAGAGGGTAAAGGCTCAAATAAAAGGGACATGAGAGAGAGAACGATGGAAAGGGAGGAAAAAGGCTGAAACAGCCTTAACAATAGCCATGGAAAATGGAGGAAATGCGAAGAAATGGTCGCCCAAAGGGACAGAATGAAATCTAGGCGTTGTAGAGGGATGCTTCAAGCTTCCCTAGGATGTATTTTCAGAAAGAAATGAAAATGAAAAAGGGGAATGGAGCACCTCACGATTTCAGCTCGATTTTGGGGTTTTTAGAGCTCCAAAAGATGAAACCTTCAGGAGGGAGGGCTGCAAACAGCCATGGACTGAAGGAGTATGGTTGTTTTTGGCCAAGGAAAGATTTAGGGTGGTTTGGAATCATGAATTTTTGGGATAGGGCAGCTGAAAACGAAAATGGGGCTAGGGGAGGGGCTGTTTGTGAAGGAAGTACCCCTATTTGGGGTTTTCTATGGACGGGACCTACATGGGAGGGGTACATGACCCAAAATAGGGCGTGCGCCCAAAAATCACTGCAAGTGGGCCCCACCGGTCGGCGATGCATCGCCCGACCGGCGATGGCATCGCCGGCCAACTTCCAAGTTGGCCGGTGGGACCACATGGGTCTGGTCCCCCATGATCCCAGGGGTCCAAAAATATATGGCCCACCCCTTGGTTCATTGTACTTTGATCTGTATGGGCCCAAATATGTGTTCGGGGCTCTCCGGGTCCACCTCGCAATTCCGAATACCAAACCATATGATGCAGCATATGAATTTGAGGTAGAAGGAGCCAGTACATCTATTTAGATCCTTAGTTACTAAAGAAAGTGAAGTTAGAATGGCCTTATGGCTATTTTTCATGAAATTTTACTATTCACTGTAAAATTTTGTGAAAGTACTAATTTGTGTTATTTTCTTATTAGGTTTGATGCCTAATATGAAATGGATAAGAAAGAAATGAAGATTGGAGTGTTTAGAGGAGGAATTTTGAAGATTTTTGGTGAAACGGGGTTTTTAAGCCCTGGCGATTGATTACAGGAGTCGTGGTCATCCCACGGCCCAAGGATTTACTTTTGCGGTTTAAAACCGCTCATAGGACGTCTCAACCCGACTTCCTACAGCTTAGAAGTGATTCGGGTTGCCTTACGCGACCCGAGATGCGTTACAGACTCGATCTTGCGATCGATTCTAATAGACTTCGCCTATCGGCGAATCTGCGATCTTAGACGTGTTTCTAGACCCTTCTCGCACCCACCTAAGTCAAAGGAAGCGACAGCGTACGTCGCGTGACCATAACCCAGGCCCAATTTAATCCGAAACTTGGCTCTGATACCATCTGTAACATCCCGAAAATCGGGGGGTCGAGCAAAAACCCAACTCCCGAGTTTCAAAATGTTATTTATGCAACATAGATATGTATGTTTGAATGTTGTCTGTGATAATGTATTAAACATGAGTGAAATTAAGCCAGAACAGCATATCATACTCCAGAGACAGTTAAATTAACCAGCGGAAGTCTGTAATAGTATGTATAACATATATAAACTGTTGTATGTCTCCAGAGTGTGAACATGTTACCAGGTTATACACATACACGTATACTCCAAAAGTAGATGAAACGAATATACATGAGTGCGCTAAAAATATAATATGACAAATGTCAAAGTATCTAATCAACCTCCCTGTAATCCCGTCGATCACGACATGCATAAAGGAGGGATCCTCCTCATCATCATCAAGTCCAGCTCCGCCTCGCAGGCCGCGCCATCATCTGCAATCACAAAGGTCTGGTGGGTGTCCAGGAACACCGTCCCGTAACGTGGGAGTGAGTAGCTAACTCAGTGGAATAATAGAGCAAGGATTAACATGTTATCAAATCAATCACGCGATAATAGTAAAGCAGTAATTCAAACATTCCTAATACTGTTGTTAATGCAAGATGACATGACGTGATGTATGCCCTCACTGACGATCACCCTCATGCGGCAACATCTTACGACCGCGGCATGCCGCACTCCCTCAAGTGCTCCACATCTTCCAGGCACATGCAATGTCATGGTGATATGATTACCGAGTTGTTATTAGTCCTTTTCATACAGCAATATTGGGAAACTAAGGTACCTCCCTTATATCAATCCCAACACAGATCCTGTCTAGGGTCGTCACTCCTAGTAATCTCATACGATGTATATTTTGTAGGTCGCTGCAAGGGCTGCCAGGGCTGTTGCACGCACTCGTTGCTCCGCTCCCCCATCACCTTATCAATACAGGCCTACTGTACTCTACTGCTACGGAAGGGTCGTCGCCTCCCGTAGACTCAGAATACGCTCGCGGTCACTACAAAGGGCTGCCAGGGCTGTTGCTCGCACTCGTTGCACCGCTCCCCCATCACCTTATCAGTGTAGGCCGACAGCAAGAATATAGTGTCCCATACCACCATAATCTGCTCACGAGTCATAGGTGCTCACTGGTCACTACGGGGAGGTTTGTGGCCCCAGCGTAGGCCGACAGCTCGACCACGGTGTCCCATACCACCATGCCCGGATCATGAGTCTTCGTGGATCAAGGTACCATGGTTAACAGGGTTTACAATGGTAAGTTCAGTACCCTAGGTTCAAGCAGTTATGACTCATACAAGGTGAACATACATCGGCCAGTCGGGTTACTTGACGGGATCGACTAGCGCGATCGCATCTCAAGTCGAACGACATGAAGTGTGTAAAACACTTCGCGTGGCCTAACCACTGCCGCCAACTCTAAACACGAATCACGTTCATCGACGCGTCGTTCGTGGCTATGACCAGTCAGCCACGAATTCGCTCGGTTACCGACTGCCTGGACTAAGTCTAGTCCCACACATCTATGAAATCACATTAACAATATATGCAAAGGTTTTGGAATTGAAATACAATCATGTGAGCATGTTAACACATGTTATAACATTCAACTTAAGCAAATCTTCAAACACATACATTCCATGCATGTAATGGAATCATGCATATGGTCAACATGTAGGAAATCATTTAGGTCAGCATATTAATCAAGAAATCATTCTCAAACCACTACATAACATCATTTAATTCAATACATACTAATACAAGCATTTATACAAACACATACACTACACACTTAAGTCTACATATAGTATGTCGACCCAAAGTGCGCAACTAGGCGAATCTCTTCGCCAAACTAATTATACACGCATTCCTAACTTCCTAATGCGACAACAAACCATGTCAATCACATCAGCAAAATATGAATGTAAACAGTACTTCCTACAAATGACTAAAATGCCCTAAATCTCATATTCTTCGTTAGCTTACGAAACGGGAAACGGAGAGCATTTTGTACATGTCAAACGGCGATGCCGTCAAGAATCTACTATTAAACGACATTGAAAGCTTTGAAAACAGTCAATCAAAGCGTCTAATATCCGCACCTTTTCCCTCTTAGATGTGTGAATTCGAACGGAGCATATACACTTCGTCTACGGCGAATAGACAACCTGATTTACAAGATCCATAAGCTAACATGCTATGAAAATGGAGGAACACCAAATCAGCAACTATTTAGGGCACTTTCTTACCTAGAAAAGCGAAGAAATCACCGGCAACGTGATTGAGTTGCGTGGCTTAGGCACTTGCAATGGGTAGCACAAGCGGCAAGGAATTCTCCTCCAATCTCTCTCACAAACTCTCACCTTTTCTCTCTCCCAATCTAGGAATTTTTTACAAATTCGGATGGGGGAGAGGAGTGAGGGTTTCAACCCCTTTTATAAGCCTAAACATGCCCAAAATAGGCTCCAAGTCAAGGTATACTTAAAGTATATCCAAATCGGGACTGTTTCGGTCCAAAAGAGCATTTCTGGAGGTCCCCTGGCCAAATGCGGTCGGACTTAAGCTCATGTATACTGGATCTAGCACGCATCCAGATTTCAGGCCGGTAGGGTTCCCAGATCGCACGTGGCGGCCCAGTTTCAGTTTAACGGTCACCGCACCAAGATCAGACCTATAAGTCTCGTGATATGTAATAGAAATTTTTCCTGATCCAAGGGTGTAATTTGGCTGTATTCTGACGGTTAGAATGTTTAATACTGATGCGTCAAATTTGTGTGCCAGATTTGAATTTGAAATTCCAACTATGTCCCTATTCACACTCTCTTCGGTCCGGGCTCAATGAAATAGCCTGTGATCGTCAGTTGGACTTGATATTCGAAACGATTGCCAAGCCCAGCTAAGTGGTCATAACGGTCTAAGATGGTAGGCATCTGACTTACGACGCGCGGTCTAGATCCAATACAAAGTTTCAAGGAGGTCCCGAGAACAAACCGGCTTAGAGTTTGATCCGAGGCTTTAGAGCATTATAGCACCCTTGGTTCCACTCGCTTTGGGCCTTGTATAACGTATTTAAAGTGATCAGGGACTGTTTCCCAGCCACTCCAACGTTGCGCTAGCTAACTTATGCTTAGTTTCTAAAGAAATTTATCCTAAGTGGTTTCTTTGGCTATGGAATTGGTTTCTAAGCAATTTTCCAGGTGTTTTAATTGACCCACTGCCTAAGGACGTCAAATCCCAGGTTAGCCAAAATCCGGGGTGTTACAGTAAATGAGAAGATGTCATGCATGTACGTGATGTGCATGCAATGTACATATAGGTCCATGGTGATGATCGTGAGAAATTTGCTCCGTCCATCTACATTGTCAGCTCATTTAAAGTGTTGAGACCAAATTTGAAGCTTATCCAGATATCAGGCGGGCCCCAAATCATAATTTCAGGGGCTAATCTATCAGTTTAGCCATTTTCAGAAGGATCTAGGAGCTGAAATTTAACATGTACGGCTAATTTGTGGTCCCAAGGTTGCATATGATGTTTTGAGCTGATTGGATGGTGGCAACCCCATAATCTTACACTCTGGATGGGTTTTTAAGCCCGTTTAACAGAACTCCTTAAGAATTTTAATGGTGGAAATCATTACCACTACTTATCTATTGGTGTGGCCCATTTGATATGCATATGGCCCATGTGATGTGGCCCACTTACCATTTTTAAGGCCTGTTGTTGAGGCCCACCTTTGGTGTGTTGATGGCCCGTGGGTTGAGGCCCATTGTAATGAATTTGGGGCCATGGGTTGAGGCCCATTGTGATGTATTAGGGCCCATGGGTTACGGCTCATTATGATGTATTCTAAGGCCCATGGGTTAAGGCCTATTACGATGTATTAGGGCCCATGGGTTGAGACCCATTGTGATGTATAAAGGCCCGTAGGTTGAGACCCACTGTGATGTGTATAGGGCCCATGGGTTGAGGCCTAGTGTGATGTATTTGGAACCCATGGGTTGGGGCCCATTACAGTGTGATTCCACCATGGGTTATGTAATGACATTTATGGTGGGTCATGCCTTGGGAGCAATGTTGGTTTGACATCCACATTGTAAGAATAATGTTGGTTAAATGTCCACATTATGACTCTCCCTAGGGCTCATGATAGGCCCATACTTGTTGTGCATAAGCCATCAAGGCCCATCTTCGCTGTGAGGATAGTTCATCACCATATAAATTGCTTAGTATAACTTCATGATTCATGCCCATACGCATCATATGTATGCCTGATATGAGAAATATTTGATCATAGCATATGCCATTGGGTAAACTATTTATGGGACTCCTTATGAGATGGAGTGCCCACATTATCGCATCGTACGTGCAGGATTCCTGCATGACTGGATAGTGTGACTCATGTATCTCGCATATATGTGACTTGATCATTTTACACCCTAGCGACATCAGGGTCATGGCCTCTACAGGCACATTGTGGATGGCTAGATGGGACACCGAAAATAATTGGTTCTAACACTGTGGGCACTTAGTATGTCCTTGGATGAAAATCCAAGAACCTCCTTGGTACCAGAAGTTACTCCAACATCTAAACCGAGCGGAATATGAGCACCGCTGCCTATACAATGAGGTCGTGTCTCCCACTGTGTCATGGTTGGTTGGAAGGGGGTGTGACCTTATCAGCTCGAGTGAGGGGGCTATAAGCTAGGCTGAGTATGACTAGATCGTAAATGGGTCCGCTATCGACTAGCCGGGTAGGTATTGGCAGACTACGAATCAGGCGGACAGTGAGGTCTATTCTGCTTGCAGGGCTATGCAGCTAGGGAGGAGGCAGTCGGCGTGGAGTGTAATAGACCCCGGTGATTTCTCCAGAGAGTAACTATACAGATATGTGGACTTATTGAGTAAGAATTGCATATCCATTCATTCATTCATTCACTATCCACTCGGGCTGGTGGTACGTAACTATTTGTTACGTGTACTTTTACATGGCTAGGATTTCGGTTGAGTGCACGACTAACTTGAGATCAGGAGTTTACCACATTGTGTCTGACTATCCAAATTTAGGTATGGGATTAGTTTGGATATAATTTCCTTGTGATGGACCCCATAGCCTGTGATACTTCGTACTATCATCCCGACTTCACATTCCAGCATAGACATTTCATTCACACCGCATATTACATTGCATTCGCAGTACTTAGCATTTTGGGTTACTATGTTCTTACACTAATATGGCCCATATAAGGTTGATGGTATTCGTGGTCCGTCAGGATTTGCATATTGCATTGCATCCATAGCATCTGTTATTGTCTTATTATGTTTTGCATCGCATAGCTTTGGTACGGCTGATAGTACTCATGGACTTACCAATATATTTCCACTTACTCTAATATCGTATGATTCATGATCTTGTCAGTATTTTTGTTTATTCCGATGATGTATGATTTTTGAGCTTTATGGTATACTTGACACTTACCTTACACACACTTACACCACCCTCTAAGCTTTCTATAAGCTTATGCACGATAGATGCATGCAGGTGGCGTTAGGTTGTAGCCGCGTTGATCTTGGAGCATGCAGCTGTCTTCTGGAGCTTTGATTTCGATATATGTATTTCCCTTTCAGCATTGTATTCAAATGATTACATAGTGGATATGTGGTGATGTTGTTCTGTGACTTGGTTATGCTTGTGGTTATGCTCCATTACAAAAAAAAAAAATTTATTCTGAAAATCCTCCTTGTAGGATCTTAGGATCAAAATCTATCATATGATTGCCAGGAGCTGAGAATGGGGTACTACAGAGGCTGTCGGCACCAAATTCGGTGATCGAGATTCCTATGAATCCGATTTTGGAGTTTGGGTGTGACAGAAGTTGGTATCAGATCATAACTTGGGAATACCTGAAGATAACATCACATATCTGCTGATAACCACCCTTCACTGTGTGATTGTTGAGAACTTAGAATGGTTAGACCCCCGAGTTTGAATAACTTAGAAACTACCTGATATAGCTCCCTATCATGTGTGCATTCAAGAGTTCCCAAGTATGATAAGCCCTTATTCCTTCCTGTAGGACATGGCACCCATGAGAGTGACCCGAGCGACTTTCGTTTCCTTGCCTGAGATTCCTATTCCCCCACTTGAGACTTTTGCACCCCTATCCGAGTATAGCGAAGCACTGACCATGTACATAAGTGCAGACCAGCTACAACAGATGTTGTAAGCCATGATTGCCATCCTTCAGAGAGGAAACCAGAAGAGGAAGGCCCCCTCCAGTAGTTCCCAGGTGCAGCGATGTTGACGACCATAGAGGCATAAGAACCGTCCGTCCTTCCGAGCATTTGCACCACCTAAATGTCAGTCCTCAAGTGTATGCTTTAGATGTGGTGTGACGGGGCACCGCATTTAGGAGTGCCCCCACCCTCGGCAGCCCTTGCCACCCAGACCGTTCTCTGGTACTTGCTTTGGGTGTGGTAGGATAGGGCATCGTAGGAGTAAGTGTCTCCATCCTCAACAAAAGCAGCAGGATCCTCAGACATCAGGAGGAGTCATCGATGATTTGTGTGACTTGGCCCCTACACCATCTTCCTAGATTGTTCATGAATGAGGCATCCTGGGAGTTAGAGCTTGAGATTTGTGGGCATTATCCCCATCTCTTAGGTGTTTGATTTTTTGATGATATGTTGTATTTTGATCATATATGATGTGAAGTTCCCTATCCCCTTATGAGTTGTGTTTAGCTACGATGGTAGTATAAATTTCAAGGATGAAATTTTTATTAGGTGGGGAGAGCAGTAAGACCCGTATCCTAGTTTGTACTGTTTCGTCAACTCCCGTGATCCTCCCGGTTGAATTCCGACAACCTGCGACCGATGATCGACGTTTGCACTCGACCTTAAGTCGTATCCTGTATATCTGAGTCAGTTCAATCCGAGACTTGCACCATCGTAACCACACCATCGCCGCGGTTCCAACGCCGCGACTCGAGCATCGATTCGATACCCTGACTAAGAGATGTGAGTCGGCATTTATTTCGAAGAAAATACCGCACATTTGTAATCCCAAGAGAATCTCTACAATATGTCAAATCAATCCCATCAATCACCTCTCATGTCAAGTACAAAGCACCCATGCTTCCTTTCTCCACAAGTTAAGCAACCACCAAGTCAACCCATCTCTCACCTCACCCATCACTCACCTCACATTCATCACCTCACTCATCACTCTCTCTCCTTACATCTCACCTCTCTCTCTCTCTCTCTCATTTCTCATCTCACATCCATCACCTCACCCATCACTCACATCTATCAGTCTCTCTCCTTACATCTCACTCTCTCTCTCTCTCATTTCTCATCTCAATTCCAAGCAACCAAGAGAGAGCTCACGTCCATGCATTTTAAGGTGAGAAAAAAGTTTGTGTGGCCACTCCCACTCCAAAACCCATCATCCTAACTATCCATTTCTCATCTCCACCATCAAAGTGAAGCACAAGGAGATTGGCTATCCAACGGAGCAAGACGATCATAGGTGGGTGCTTATTAGGCTAGTTTTTATGATTTGATAATGGGCTAAGTGAGGCCTACCGATCAATGGTATGGATCTCACTTTGGACCCTAGGTGTGGCCGATGGCCCACCTTGATTCTCATGATCACTCCATGATGGGGCCAATCTCCATGGACCCCATCATGATGTTTACTTTCTAGTTTGATAAAGGTCATCTAGACCTTCGATTTTGGTGGGGAAGTAATCTCCACCGTTAATTCTTGATTTGGTGGGCCCATGAGTAATGGGGCCCACTTGATGTATGATTGATTACAAAGGAGGGCCCATAGTGTTGGGGTCGCTCCATGCACGTGTGTCTCTCTCTCTCTCCCTCTCTCTTTCATTTGTTTGATGAATCAGGATGTGGTTGTGTGGCCCGCTTGGATGGACCCCACCATTAGGTATGTATTAACCTAAGCCATCTAAAAGTGCGGCCCACCTTATATATATTATACCCACACCAACCGTCACATGGTGGCCCACCTAAGCAGGGCCCACCTCAAATATGCTTGTTAAGCCCAAGAACGTCCAGCGTCTGGACGTTGCTAGAATGAAAACACAAATATGAGCTTGGCTTTCCAAGCATTAGAGAAGGGCCACTCATGTAAGCCTCACTTTGATGTATTTATCCAATCCATGCCGTCCATCTCGATCCCCAGATCAATTTAGATGTTGAGCCCAAGAATGAAGTTGATCCGAATCCCAGGTGGCCCATACCACAAATGCTAAGTGGACATCATTTCTTACCTTTTTGCATGGGAGGTTTGAAGTGAGTTTTCACTCATGGGACCCATGTCATTATATTTCTTAGATCCACACCATACGTTCATTCTCTAGGATATTTTAGCCGTGGAGCCCAAAACTCTACTAGATCCAACCATAAGGTGGACCACACCACAACCAATGGTGGTAGTGGGAGCACCTCCCTCACGTCAACCATGCGAACATGGGTGGGGTCATCCCAACCATGGACCCCACCTTGATGTAATTGTTTAATCCATGCCGTCCATCACCTTCCTCATGTAGTTTTAGGCTATTAGTCGAAAAATTAGACAAATCTTAGCTCTTAGTGGACCGCACTGAGGAAAATAAATTTTCACTGTTGGAACTTTCTAATACCTACTGTTGTGTGTATAAGTGGTGGACCTATCCATCATTAGGCTCTTTTGCTCTGTAGAGAGCTGGTCGATATAATAAACGGAATGGATTACCCACTAGTGGACCCCACATAGTAGAATAAAAATAAAGGAAGAAAGAGAAGAAAAAAAGAGTACGTCCCTAGACATTTTTGTCCAGTGACGGTAAAGGTGAAAGCATTACTGGGCACCACCACACGTGGACCCTACCATGGTGGATTTGTTTAATCCACACCATCCACCATCTTCTCCTTATAATTTTAGGCCGTGTGCCAAAATTTAGGGTAAATATGAGTCTCGAATGATTCGTACTAAGGGTATTAATGCCCATCTATTGAAAGACTCTAGGGCCCTCTTTGGAGTCCCTTGTCATCCAAATCAGTCCTAGTCAGAGTCTATTTGACCTCATTCGAGGTGGCCAAGACGGTGAACGGATTAGATTATTCACTTGGGGCATCCCACTATGGATAGTATTGCGAGACCCAAGATGGTGCATGTGTTGTATATTCATGCGGCCCAGCCTCGTGGGACACCATGATATATGTATTCCATCCCTACTGCCCACCCTTCTGGCAGACGTGTGGGGGCCCACCCCACACGTGCTGCACATGTGGGATGGACCCACCTTAATGTATGTAATCTATATGCACACTATCCATTTGCCCCTGGACGGTGGGCCCCTTATTGTGCATGTGTTTCATTCATGCCGTCCATCATGAGGTGGAACTCACCACGATATATATGTGTTTTATCCACTCCATCCATTGATTTCAGGATGAAAAACCATCTAAAAGGGACAGTTTTTGGAGTGAAATCCATGCAGTCCAGGGGTTTGTCTACTTCATCGTGCATCTTATATTTAACGGCCAGGATGTTGCAACAGCCTACATGGTTTCAGAATGCCACTTTGGAAAGGGTTAAATCTTCCTTCTAAACACAATGGATGGTAAAGATCGATGATTTAAATGTGGAGTAGGCCGTACTAAGAAAATTTTAAATGCACAGTGTAAACACTGTTTACATAAATGAGAAGACGTCATGCATGTACGTGATGTGCATGCAATGTACATATAGGTCCATGGGGATGATCGTGAGAAATCTACTCCGTCCATCTACATTGTCAGCTCATTTAAAGCGTTGAGACCGAATTTAAAGCTTATCCAGATATCAGGTGGGCCCCAAATCATGATTTCAGGGGCTGATCTATCAGTTTAGCCATTTTCTGAAGGATCCAGGAGCTGAAATTTAACGTTGTACGGCTAATTTGTGGTCCCAAGGTTGCATATAAAGTTTTGAGCTGATTGGATGGTGGAAACCCCGTAATCTTACACACTGCATGGGTTTTTAGGCCCATTTAACAGGACGCCTTAGGAATTTTAATGGTTGAAATCATTACCACTACTTATGTATTGGTGAGGCCCATTTGATACGCATATGGCCCACTTACCATTTTTAAGGCCTGTTATTGAGGCCCACCTTTGGTGTGTTTATGGCCCATGGGTTGAGGCCCATTGTAATGAATTTGGGGCCATGGGTTGAGGCCCATTGTGATGTATTAGGGCCCATGGGTTAAGGCCCATTGTGATGTATTCTAAGGCCCATGGGTTAAGGCCCATTGTGATGTATTAGGGACCATGGGTTGAGACCCATTGTGATGTATAAAGGCCCGTGGGTTGAGACCCACTGCGATGTGTATAGGGCCCATGGGTTGAGGGCCAGTGTGATGTATTTGGAACCCATGGGTTGGGGCTCATTGTAGTGTGATTCCACCATGAGTTATGTAATAACGTTTATGGCAGGCCATGCCTTGGGAGCAATGTTGGTTTGACGTCCACATTGTAAGAATAATGTTGGTTAAATGTCCACATTATGACTCTCCCTAGGGCTCATGATAGGCCCATACTTTTTGTGCATAAGCCATCAAGGCCCATCTTCATTGTGAGGATAGTTCATCACCATATAAATTGCTTAGTATAACTTCATGATTCATGCCCATACGCATCATATATATGCCTGATATGAGAAATGTTAGATCATAGCATACGCCATTGGGCAGACTATTTATGTGACTCCTTATGAGATAGAGTGCCCACATTATCGCGTCGTACGTACAGGATTGCTGCATGACTGGATAGTGTAACTCATGCATCTCGCATATATGTAACTTGATCATTTTACACCCTAGCGACATCAGGGTCATGGCCTCTACAGGCACATCGTGGATGGCTAGATGGGACACCGAAAATAATTGGTTCTAGTACTGTGGGCACTTAGGATGTCCTTGGGTGAAAATCCCAGAACCTCCTTGGTACCGGGAGTTGCTCCAATATCTAGACCGAGTGGAATATGAGCACCGGTGCCTATACCATGAGGTCATGTCTCCCACTGTGTCGTGGTCGGTTGGAAGGGGGTGTGGCCTTATCCACCCGAGTGAGGGAGATATAAGCTAGGCTGAGTATGACCAGCTCGTAAATGGGTCCACTATCGACGAGCCGGGTAGGTATTGACAGACTACTAATCAGGAAAATATTGAGGTCTATTCTGCTCGCGGGGCTGTGTAGCTAGGGAGGAGGCAGTGACGTGGAGTGTAATAGACCCATGTGATTTCCCCAGAGAGTAACTATAGTAATATGTAGACTTATTGAGCAGGAATTGCATATCCATTCATTCATTCATTCACTATCCACTCAAGTTGGTAGTACGTAACTATTTGTTACGTGTACCTTTACATGGCCAGGATTTCGGTTGGGCGCGCGACTAACTTGAGATCAAGAGTTTACCACATTGTGTCTGACTATCCAAATTTAGGTATGAGACTAGTTTAGATAGAAGTCCCTTGTGATGGACCCCATAGCTTGTGATACTTTGTACTATCATCTCGACTTCACATTCCAGCATAGTCATTTCATTCACACCACATATTACATTGCATTAGCAGTACTTAACATTTTGGGTTACTATGTTCTTGCACTAATATGGCCCATATGAGGTTGATGGTATTCGTGGTCCGTCAGGATTTGCATATTACATTGCATCCTTAGCATATGTTATTATCTTATTATGTTTTGCATCGCATAGCTTTGGTACGACTGATAGTACTCATGGACTTACCAGTATATTTTCACTTACTCTGATATCGTATGATTCATGATCTTGTCAGTATTTTCACTTATTCCGATAATGAATGATTTATGGGCTTTATGGTATACTTGACACTTACCTTATACACACTTAAACCACCCTCTAAGCTTTCTATAAGATTATGCATGATAGATGCGTGTAGGTGGTGTTAGGTTGCAGCAACGTTAAGCTTGAAGCATGCAACTGTCTTCTGGAGTTTTGATTTTGATATATGTATTTCCCTTTCAGCATTGTATTCAAATGATTACATATTGGATATGTGGTGATGTTGTTTTGTGTAACATCCTGAAAATTAGGGGTCGAGCATAAACTCCACTCCTGAATTCCAGAACATCACCTATACAACATTTTCAATGATGGATGAATGTTGTTCATATTAGTGCAGAAAACATGAGTGAGATTAGACCAAAACAGCATATCATACTCAAGAGACAGTTAAATTATGCAAGTGGAAGACTGTGATAGTATATATAACATATATAGACTGTTATAAGTCTCCAGAGTGTGAACATGTTACAAGGTTAAGTATATACATGCGTACTCCAAAAATGAACAAAAAGAATATACATGAGTGTTTAAATAAAAGGCAAAATACCAAGTATATTGGCATCTAATCAATAACCCTGTAAACCCGTCAATCAGAACCTGCATATAGGAGAAATCCTCCTCAACATCATCAAGAAAGACCGACTCTGCCTCGCAAGCATCGTCGCCATCTGAAACTAAAACAGGGACTGGTTGGTGTGGCCAACACTGTCCTGTAACATGAGAGTGAGTGATCAACTCAGTGGAAACTATATACAATAAAGGTTAACATGTTATCAATCCAATCAAACAGTAATGATAAAGCAGTACAATCAAACATGTCATGGATACTCTTGTTAATGCAATGATGATATGAAGAATGATGCATGCCCTCACCACAATCCCCTCTGTGACATCATCTAACGATCGTGGCATGACTCACTTCATCAGTGCTCTATCACCAACGCCGTTAGCACATGCAATGCGGTGTTATGAATATGTTTACCAAGTTCTTATTAATCCTTTTCATACAACAGGATTAGGAAGCTAAGGTACCTCCCTTATATCATTACCCAAACGGTGATCCATTCTCGAGTCATCAGTCCGAGATAATCTAATACGATATTACGGTTCTAAGTCATTACAAGGGCTGTCGGGGCTGTTGCGCACAATCGTTGCTCCTTTCCCACATCACCTCATCAATACAGGCCTAGTTATATCCCACACACTGCAACAAGACTCGTCGCCCTTATGCACTATCAGGATATACTCAAGGTCACTACAAAGGGCTCGTCACCAATCAATATAGGCCGACAACAAGAATATATTGTCCCATACCACCATAATCTGCTCACGAGTGTAGGTGCTCACTGGTCACTACAAAGGGCTCGTCACAAATTAATGTAGGCCGACAGCACGAATATAGTGTCCCATACCACCATAATCGGCTCATGAGTCTTAGCGGATCGAGGTACCAAGGTTAGAGGGGCTTTTCATTAGTAAGTTTGGTACCTTAGGTTCAAGGAGTAGCGACCAAACATGGTAAATAAATATCGGTCAATTGGGTTAGTTGATAATCTTAACTAGGCCAGGCGCACGTTGAGTTGAACGATATGGAATGCATAAGCACTCTGTGTGGCCTAACCACTGCCGAACATCCCAAGTACAACTCAGATTTGTTAAGCTCATCCTGTGTGGCGAAAACAACCTCAACCACCATTTGGAGTACGATTACCGATTACCTGGACTATACAATAGCCCCAATCACATTCAATTATAACGATCTAGCATATGAGATACTCAATGCAGTAATGGAGCAAGGATTCAAATCATACAATCAATTGAGCATGTTATGATGTACAACATAAACATGAATCCATACTTATGCATTTCTAAGTAAAAGCAATGAGTATGAAACAAAGTATATGGAGGAAATCATACACATCATTAGAGTGGCTAAGAATCCTATCTCAACACCCATCTAAAGAATAGTTTACAAGTATTTATTCATACAGATATATTTACAAACTCTTAGCATACATGTTATATCATACATGGCATGTATTAGTTACCATACGTATTAGGGCAAGTCCTTTCTTCAAAGGATTGTCGCCTACACAACAATCACATAGCTACGATGGTTATTCACGGCGTACACTAACGCAAGGTTTATACTCATTTAGTCATTTTTATAAACACTTAGGCTACGCATTGTAACATACACGACGTATGTTAATATAACATGTATTAGGCAATTCCGTTCACCCAGAAGTTGATACACATGCATCTAGCATACCTAGACAGCAGTTAATCATGGCAAACTCAAATTCGAATTTCATACGTATACGGTATTTTCTACAAATACAAGGAATACGGTATATTCAACATAATTAACGTATCACTGAAAAACGAAACGGACAACACTTTATACATGTGAAATAGCATCCTAAGCAAGAATAAATCATTACTTAACATTGAAAGTCTTAGAAACCATAACCTAAATGTATATAGTCCGCACCATAAACCAGAAAAGATGTATTCAAGATGATTCAGACGATGTGTCTTCGTCAACGGCGGATATGCTAACCATGGAACAAAACAGATTAGCTATAATGTCGTTGGAACTATTCTAGGCTCCAAACAGGTTAGGGTTAGGATTTTTTACCTAAGAACGGGATCAGAAACGTCGGAATAGCTATATGGATAGGTGGATTAGGCACGTAGCAAAGTTGGGAAGAATCCCAAGAAGAAGCACCAACTTCTCTCACACTTTCTCTCTCTTTTCTCTCCCTTGGAAAGCTAGGGTTTGGAAATTAGTATGGGATTTGGGAATGGAGGTTTTAAGCCTTTTTATAAGCCCAAAAGTGACAGAAATAGACTTGGGGCTAAGGTATACTTAGGTTATAACGAAATCGGGTCTGTTCCGATCCAACGGAGCACTTCTGGAGGTCCTGCTACTAAATGCGGTCGGACTTAAGCTCTCTAATATTAGATCTAGGTCAAGCTAAGTTTACAGTCCGATCGGGTTTCCAGATCGACCATGGCGGACCAGTTTCAGTTCAACGGTTACGGAAACTCGATCAGAGCTACAAGTACTATGACATGTAAGGGCCACCTCTCCTGATTCGAGGGTGAATTTGGGTCGAAATCTAATGGTCAGAATGCTTAGAAATAACGCGCAAGTGAAACGTTCCAGATTCCTTTAAAAATATAATTAATTTTCTAAAAATGTTCAATTTCTCACTCTCTTCCGGACTCAAGAAAATGGTCTCAGGACATCGTTTGGGCTTGATTTTCGAAGTGATAGTCAAGTCCAACTAAGCGGTCATAATGGTCTAAGTTCATCGCTATTAGACTTTTAACATGCGGTCCAGGTCTGATGTGAAGTTTTCAAATGATCTCGAGGGCAACTGGGCTTAGAGATTGATCCTAGATTTCAGGGTTAGATAGCGTCAATGATTCTATAGGTTTTGGGTCTTACAGATTGTATTTAAAGTGATTGGTGCTAATTTGGCAGGAAATCTAGTGTAGCGCTAGTTAATACACGATAAATTTCTAAAGAATTTGGTTCTAAATTATTTCTTTGGCTTTGGAATTAGGTTCTGAGAGGTTACCAAGCTGTTATGGTTGACCCATTGCCTAAGGACGTCTAATTCCAGGTAGGCAAAAAATCTGAGGTGTTACACTCTACTCCCCTTAAAACATAATTTCATCCCTGAAATTGGCTAAAGGTAATAAGTCCCTAGAAAGACTTTAATATTGACATTCTAAGGATGGTTCAAATCCTATTTAATGACCTAACCTTACGTATAACCTAAATCAACTTCTTCGATCCTGGGCCAGTGGGGAAGAGGCCAACCATGCTTCTGCCGCGCTACTCTGATCCAACAGTTGTATTAGCTAATCCTAACTAGATTGGGCTCAATACGTTCTACCCCCCTTAAAAACTTAGTTCTACTTAAGGCTCAAGAATCTATGTCTCGATCCGTATATCGGAACGAGGTGTAACTTAGGGCCTATCCTTGACATGAAATGGGAAACAACCTCTCACTACATTGGTCTTCCTTTGCTAATGATGCGTTCTATGACATTGGTACCTATGGTTGTAGAAAAGAGCCTAATCTCTATTATGGTTGAGTTCAGGGGCAGGTGTGAGCTTGCGGCAAGATGTCTAATCTCTATTGGCTATATGTCCTCAACATTTCTCAAAGGCAAAGCAATAACTTTTGGTTGTAGGTGGTCGGGCAAACACGGAAGAAAAGTTGTGTAGTGGGTCTGAGCCGGATACATAGACTTTCAGTCTAGCTAGGACAGAAAATTTACCGTATCAGTTCTTAATCCGAGTCGAGGCCGATCTTTTGCTTGATCAGAGCATTGGATTTATTGGTAACCACTAGGATTGAGAATTCGATTCAAACCGTGAATACTTCGCTTATATATAGTTTCTCTACTCCGTGTCCCCGATTATTCTAAGTCCTTGGGAGGGCAATTCTAAGGGGGGTGCTGGTTTGACCTAAGTTTAATCTGAGGGATATACAAGTTTCCCTATGCATGAATAGTCTCTAAATCGAAAAAGCTTTCCTAAGAGTTACTAAAGACGCCTCTGAGTATTACGGGGATCTATCGAAGGAATGAAGTTCTACTCCAACCAAATCAAACCTACTATTCCTTAGCATATTTAGTCTTTACACTGCTTAATACAACTAGTAGTCTAGTCTGTAACTCACTAGCTGAAATCTAAAGTCTAAGCTTATACGCTAGATGGTTTCATACCATTTCTACTACAGGGAATTGTTCTATCGCTTAGGGTCAAGATTTTCTAATTGGAATCGGACTTCCTATATTATAAGCTCTTTCAAAATCTAGGAGTACTAACTCTAGGTCTAAAACTCTAGATGTCTTAGCACTAGATGGTCACTATTTATGGATTGAGCTACTGTGTTTGGTCTCGCCCGACGGTAAAGCATAAAGGTCGAGAAGATGACTATAACTAGCTCATAAAGAGCCATGAAAAATGAAGAAAATGAAGGGAAGGGCTGAGATCTTTAGGTCTCCACAGATCTAGGTCCGAAAGAGGAATGAAATGGGTCAAAGAAAGGGAAAATAGCAGAAAGAAAAGGGTAAGATAGGATAGGTTGGGGGCTGGCACGTTTTGGAGCTTCAAATGAGAGCTTGGGAGCTCCAATCGTAAAAAATGGAGGAAGTATCTTGTAACATCCTAGATTTTTGCCAACCTGGAATTAGACGTCCTTAGGCAATGGGTTAACCATAACACTCTCAAAGCTCAATCCCAAAGCCAAAGAAATCGCTTTTCAACCCGTTTCCTTCAAATCTCATCTTTTACCACCTCATTTTTCAAACTTATCCAAGTACTTTTATATTAGACACGAATTCTCAAGTTTAAATAGTGAAGAACTATACTTAAACTAAAACTTACTAAAAATGGTCGCTGAGATTGAGCCCATGCACACTCCTGATCACACACAACGACCCCGAATCACTTCCAGACCGTCAATCGAAGGGTATAGACTATGTTTCATTCCATTCTAAACTTAGAAATGAATGTCCTTAGGTAGTAGGTCAACCCCAACATCGTACACTCAATCTCAAAGCCTAAAACCTCTTTTTATCCAATTCCTTCAAAATCTCACCCTCCACCACTTTATTCTTCATTTTTTTTAAGAACATTCATAATACACACCAATCCTAGGGTATAAATGAGGAAGAACAATACTGAAACTAAAACTTACCATAAATAGTAAATAAATGGATAAAATGGGTTTTGACCCTTAACCTTTTGGAATCTAACAAAATAAATAGATTAGTTAGGTGGATTAGTGTCTTCTACCCCAAAATCATATGCTACACATTGCATAAACTCATTTTGGTTTGCAAATTGGCCTCAAAAATGCCTACCCACACAAATCCAGAGGGATCCAGTCCTGACCGCCTGGTCACGCCTACCCACGCCAATCCAGGGCCACAATCCTGACCGCCTAGTTGGACTTGACAATCACCTCAAAAATCAAGTCCGGATGACGTCCCACGATGATTTTCTTGAGTCCATAGTGAAGAGTGTGAGAAATGTTAGAGATTAAATATAAGTAATGAAATCTGGCATGTGTCACTTGCGCGCCTTTTCTAAGCGTTCTGACCATCAGAATCCAATCCAAATTCACCCTCGGATCAGGGATGATGGCCCACTCATGTCAACGCACTTATGGCCCTGATCAAGTGCCAGTGACCGTTGAACTGAAACTAGTCCGCCACGGGCGATCTGTAAATCCGATCGAATTGAAAACTCTACCTGACCTAGATCCAATGTCAGGGAGCTTAAGTTTGACCGCATGCAGAAAAGGGACTGCCAGAAGTGCTTCGTTGGATCAGAACAAGCCCATTTTGGATATAAAATAAGTATCCCTTAGCCCTGGGACCATTTCCGTCGATTTTGAGCCTATATAAGAGCCTTAAACCCTTACTCTCTTATTCCATACGAATTTCCTAAGCCCTAGGAGAGAGAAGAGAGAGAGAGAGAGAGAGAGAGAGAGAGAGAGAGAGAGAGAGAGAGAGAGAAGGGAGAGAAAGAGAGAGATTTGGAGCTTTTCTTCCATAGATTTTCCCCTGCTGCTCCTTGTGCTTCAACGCCGCTTCTGCATTGGCATTCCGGTGCTTCCAGCTCCGTTCTTAGGTAAGAAAACCTAACCCTAACCTATTCTAGGGTTCAATTGGTGCAAGTGGTGTAGTAGCTAACCTAAATCATACTGTAGGTTGCCAATCAGTCGTTAACAAAGACTTAGAGTCTCCATTGAATTCGTTACACTTCTACGGTGTGAGGTGCGGATTCTAGACGCTTAGATTACCTGTTTTCAAACCTTTCAATGCCGTTTAATGGTAGATTGTTGACAAGGATGTTGTTTGACATGTCGAATATGTTGTCTATTTTCCATTTCGAATATGTACGAAGAATATAAGATTTAGGGTATTTTAGGTATTTGTAGGAAATACTGTATATATACGTATTTTGCTGATATGATTGCCATGAGTATTTCTCATGTACCTATGCTAGTTATGTGTGTATTTTCTATTTGGCGAAGAGATTCGCCCTAATGCACACTTTGGCCAATATATGCTATGTAGACTAATGTGTGTAGACTAAGTGTTTGTATAAATGTATGTATTAGTAAGTTTTGAGTAAATAGTGTTGTAGATTAGTGTTGAGATTAGATTCTCAACTAATTTGATGATGTACATGATTTCCTCCATGCTTGTTGTAGTTGAATTGAATACTGTATGTGTGAAATACCCGTGTATGGTTAACTGCTTATGATGTATGTGTGAAATACCTCTATCAAGATTGGATGGGGTTGAAATTTGGGGTACACGAAGATGAGATCGCCAAATTTCAGAAAAATATATTTGATGGGTACAAAAGGTTTCCTAATTAGTCATAATTTCAAGCCCAAGTCCAATAAAAAAAATCTGTCCAGAAATTTCTGGACAGCAATGCATGCATGGAATAAAACAAATTTATGGGCCTATTAAGGAAGGGATTGGCCCATAAATTGGGTGTCATGTCCCACCCTAGTGGGCCCCACAATTTTTCAGAACAAACCCTCAAATTTTCACCCTTACAAGAACATTTAAGGTGGCAAAAAGAGGCATCTAAACCATGGTGTAGGTTGAGTATAGATGTCCCTTTCTTCCTAGGCTTTTTCTTTTGGGCAATCCAGGCCCACTAAGTGGACCACACATAATATCATCAGATTTCTAACTAAGGAAAGAGAAGAAAGAGTATCCGGCTATCAGGGGAGGGCTCCGCCACTATTAAGCTGTCCCCACACAATTACAACCACAAACAATAATATAAACACATTGTACAACTATATCTTATGATGCATGGCTTAGATCTTTGAAATGAGTGGTTGGGATGCCATCCCAGCCACATGTAAGGGCCTAGATGACCCATCATACTTAGAAAAATAAGAGAAACCCACATGCAAGGGGTCCATCAAGGGAAGAATCCCATGTATGGACATGCATGTACAATGTGGGCCTCATGGCCACATCTAGATGGTTGTGTAAGATCTCCACCATTAATTGATGGGTCCTACACACCCAAATGAGAGAGAGGAAAGAGATTACATGAGGAGAGAAAAGATTTACTTGATGAAGAAAGCACTCACCTCAAAGATGACCACCAAACTTTCACACTAAGGTCCTTTAGCACCAAGGGAGATGGATCAATGGTGGAGATGAGGTTTCAAGGGTTAGATGGTGGGGGATTAAGGAGGAAGGTGGCTAGAAAAAATGAAAGAAAATGGGCTGGAGAAATGGAAAAAAATTGCTAGAGAGGAAGAGAAGAGAGAGAGAAATGAGAGGGAAAGAGAGGAAAAATCTTTTTTTAAGGAAAGTAATCATTAACCTATGGTGATACAAACAATGTTGCTAGGGTAGGTTAGGTGTGGGTGGTGTGTAAGGTCTTGGTAGTGTGAGTTATAGAGATTTATGTGGTGTGTGTAGTGTGTGTTTGAACTTGTGCAAAAGAGGGAGTGTGGGCCACATGCACCACTCCAAGGTGGGCCACATGATCGAAATCAAGGGTCATAGAATGAAACGTACACAACTTATGATCCACATATCGGATGGACGCACAAGACGCAGCGTTGGAACCGCGACAACAATGCAGTCGCAATGGCATAGATCTCAGCTCGATCCGGGATGGGTCTACATGACCGGACTCAAGGATGACCGCAACGCTATCTGAAGGTCGCGGGTCACCGAAATTCAACCGATAGGACCGCGAGACCACAAGAAATGAAATGCACACTTACGCACACACATGCACACATGCAAACTTGGGTCGGGTCTCACAACCCTGCCCACCAATAAAAAGAATTTCGTCCTCGAAATTGACTAATCCAAGACAATAAAAGAGAACACCACCATCACATAGTAATCATCATACAAGAAAGGCAATACAAACAATCATATATCTATCAATCATCAAACAAATGGGGATAACACTCTCTAATCTCGGCCTCGCGTTCCCAAGACGCTTCAGCCTCCGAATGATGACCCCATTGCACTTTCACCAAGGGAATGACCTTAGTCCTGAGGACCTGCTCCTTCCGATCAAGAATACGAATCGGCTGCTCAATGTAAGAAGTATCCTCACGGACCTCAAGTGGCTGCCAATCAATCACAGGAATAGTGTCCGACCCACATTTTCTCAACATAGAAACATGAAACACGTCGTGGATCGTGGACAACTTAGGAGGTAAGGCAAGCCTATAGGCCACAGCGCCTAAGCGCTCGGTAATCTCAAAAGGTCCAATAAATCTCAGGGCGAGCTTGCCCTTCACACCAAAGCGAACCACGCCTTTCATAGGTGAGACCTTAAGATACACCATGTCCCTGACTACGAACTCGAGGGGTCGACGCCGACGATCAGCATAACTCTTCTGCCGGCTCTGAGCTGTGCGTATCCTCTGCCTAATAACATCAATAGCCTCTGATGTCTGTTGCACAAGCTCGGGACCTAAGAGACGACGCTCTCCAACCTCGATCCAACAACTAGGAGATCTGCATGGCCTATCATAAAGTACCTCGAAAGGAGCCATGCCGATAGTCGACTGATTATTGTTGTTGTATGCAAACTCAATGAGGCGCATATGCTCATCCCAACTTCCCGTAAAGTCGATCACACAAGCCCTGAGCATATCCTCAAGGATCTGATTGACCCTTTCGATTTGCCCATCCGTCTGCGGATGATAATCGGTGCTGAGATGCAAAGTGACCCCCAGTGCCTACTGAAAACTCCTCCAAAACTGAGATGTAAACCTAGAGTCTCGGTCTGAAACAATCGAAACTGGAACACCATGCAGTCTCACTATCTCCTCAATAAATATCCTCGCCAACCGGTCCATAGACCAGAAAGCACGTACTAGAATGAAATGAGCTGACTTTGTCAAACGATCGACGATAACCCAGATGGTATCGTGACCGCACTGAGTCATCGACAAACCTGCGATGAAATCCATCGATATGTGCTCCTACTTCCACTCTGGAACGCTCAACGGCTGCAAGGGACCAGGGGGTCTTTGATGATCGGCCTTGACACGCTGGCATGTGTCACACTCAGCCACAAAACTCACAATCTGGCGCTTCATCCCCTGCCAGAAGTACTGCCTCCTCATATCACGATACATCTTCGTAGAGCTCGGGTGGATAGTAAGTCTTGATCGGTGTGCCTCGGTCATCAGATCGCGACGCAACTCTAGAACGTCCGGGACACACAACCGCCCCCTGAAGCGTAACCCACCATCGGAACCAATATGCCAATCTGACTGCTCCACGGAGGCGGCCTCTGCTCAGTACTCCTGAAGTGACTCGTCCGTCTGCTGAGCCTCGATCACCCTAGCCACCAAGGAGGGTTGAATCGACAAGCTCGAAAGCTGAACAATGAAAGACTGCAGACCGAACTCAAAGTCAAACTCTGAAACATCCTCAAGCATCTGCCACTGTCCAACCATCATATGTGCCACCAGGCCTCGTGGCTGACGGCTGAGCGCATCAGCCACCACGTTCACCTTGCCCGGGTGGTACTGAAGGTCAAAATCATAATCCTTTAGCAACTCCATCCATCGCCTCTGCCGTAGGTTTAACTTGGACTGTGAAAATAGATACTTCAAGCTCTTATGATCTGAGAAGAGCTCGAACCTAACCCCATATAGATAATGTCTCCACACCTTCAGTGCGAATACAATTGCTGCAAGCTCTAAATCATGAGTGGGGTAGTTCAGCTCATGGACCTTGAGCTGACGCGAGGCATACGCTACTGGCTTCCCGTGCTGCATCAGTACAGCACCCAAGCCAACTCTA
Organism: Magnolia kwangsiensis; assembly: GCA_037074715.1. Classification (NCBI taxonomy): domain Eukaryota; kingdom Viridiplantae; phylum Streptophyta; class Magnoliopsida; order Magnoliales; family Magnoliaceae; genus Magnolia; species Magnolia kwangsiensis. Next base: position 148,180,173 of record CM073571.1, read on the forward strand.
GAGGCATCAGTAAAGACAACAAAACCCTCACTCCCATCAGGAAGAGTGAGGACAGGAGCGGACGTGAGGCGATCCTTTAACTCCAAAAATACCTTCTCGCAAGCGTCACTCCAGACGAACTCGACGCCCTTCCGCGTCAACCGGGTCAGCGATGCCGCAATACGGGAGAAACCCTCGATAAATCGTCGATAATATTCCGCTAGACCAAGGAAGCTGCGAATCTCAGACGCGTTCATGGGATGACCCCACTGACGCACTGCATCAACCTTCGAGGGGTCCACAGCGACACCCTCCCTTGTCACCACATGACCAAGGAACTTCATCTCCTCCTGCCAAAACTCGCACTTCTCCAGCTTCGCATACATCTGGTGGGCACGAAGGGTCTCAAGTATAATCCGCAGGTGCTCGGCATGGTCCTCATGGCTCCTCGAATATACAAGAATATCATCAATAAATACCACCACGAACTGATCAAGGAACGGCCAAAAAACCTTGTTCATCAGCTGCATGAATATGGCGGGCGCGTTGGTCAGTTCGAACGACATGACCAGGAACTCGAAGTGACCATAACGTGTCCGAAATGCCATCTTCGGAATGTCCTCCTCTCGGACCCGAATCTGATGGTAACTGGAACGTAAGTCTATCTTGGAAAAATACTGTGCACCCTGTAACTGATTGAACAGATCATCAATACGAGGAAGCGGGTATCGGTTCTTGATGGTGACTCTGTTGAGCTCACGATAATCTACACAGAGTCGCAACAAGCCATCCTTCTTCTTCACAAACAATACCGGGGCTCCCCAAGGTGAACTACTGAGACGAATGAAACCTAACTCCCGAAACTCATCCAAATGCTCCTGCAGTTCTCGCAACTCTAACGGTGCCATCTGGTAGGGGGCCTTTAAGATAAGAGCAGTACCAGGCACCAAATCTATCTGGAACTCCACCTATCGACGTGGCGGCAAACCCAGAATCTCCTGAAACACATCCGGGTACTCACAAACAACTGGCAGCTGCTCAATACTCTCTGCCACAGAATCCTCAACGACCGAAGCCAAGAAGCTAGATAACAGCTCTCTTCTAGGCTTAGCGACGAACTGAAATACTGGCAAGCCTGGAATATGAAATGTAACTGTCCTCGCAGCACAGTCTAAGACGACACGATACTCCGCAAGCCAGTCCATACCTAGAATCACATCAAATCCTACCATCGACATCACGAACAAATCGGTAGGAAGGAACATCTCACCCACTAACACCGGGCAAGAAGGACAGCGACAGGTCAATATCACAGACTTCCTCATGGGAGTTAAAACGGTCAAGGCCTCGAACACGGACTCCGATGGAATACCAGTCGATCGATAAAACTGCTTGGCCACAAACGAATGGGAAGCACCAGAATCAAACAAAACATGAGCAATGCAAGTAGAAACAAGAATAATACCCTCAACGACTCCACCGATCGACGACTGCAGGTCCTGGCCTGGCACTTGCTGCGCAAAATAAAAGTGGCCCTGAGCTGGTAGGGGAAGCAATCTGAAAGACTGATGGTCCTGAGTTTGAGCCTGCTGGGCTGCTATACACACTGGACCTAAGGATCGAACAACATATGGATATCCCCTCTGCTGATGCTGCTGCTGCTTCTGCTGTCGCTGCTGCTGCTGTCGCTGTCTCTACTGGGGAGGTCTGCCTGGCTGCCTCTGCTGCTGAGGAGGAGCCCTAGGAGCGGCGGGTGGAAGCTGAGCTCTCTGCTGCTGCTGAGGAGGACGAGGAGGAGGTAACTGCGGTGGCCTCGGATGCCCAGTCTGTCCACAGCCGAAGCATACACCTGAAAAGGGGCCAGAAGATGAGGCGGCTGGCGGTGCAGAAGATGATGAAAAAGCCACTGTCTGAACCGTGGGCTGTCGAAATCCTGATCTGCCTCTCCGTCTCTGCTGACGGTGCTGCCTGGAACAGCGAGCTAGTACTCTCCTCTTCCGGTCTCCACCGAAACTCTGCTCTCTCGACCTTTGGGTCATAGCCCAGTCCTCCTCATAAACTAGTGCTCGATGCACAACCTGGTCGAACGTCTCCAAGCAATGCCCTACAACACGGCTGTGAAGGGTAGGGCGTAAACCAGTCACAAAACGACGGGCTCTCATCTTCTCATCACTGGTCAGATGAGGAGCAAATCTAGACAAGGCCAAGAAACGGGCCTCATACTAAGATACAGTCATATCACCTTGCACTAGGGTCTCAAACTCAATCGCCCGCTGGATCTAAACATGTTCAGGAAAAAACTTTTGGTCGAAAAGGGTCACGAACTCCTCCCATGTCCAAACGAACTGAGGTCCAACCATCTTAGATATGGATGACCACCAATGACGGGCCTCACCCTGAAGGAGATAGGTCGAAAGGGATACTCTCTGGCCTGCAGGACACTGTATAGTGTCAAAAATCCTCTCAATCTCAGTGCGCTAAGCCTCGGCGGCAGAAGGGTCAGGATCACCACTAAACCTCGGGGGATCGTGCTGTCGAAACTCTCGGGCTATGACACTAGCATGGGGTAAGTTAGACTGCCTGAAAACCTCAGCGGTAGCTAGCTGACGGGTCTGCAATGCGGTGGCAACAAGCTGCATCAACTACTGAAAATGCTCAGCTCCTATAGGTACTGTCGAAAAGGTAGAGGCGACACTCGCCTCATGCGGAGGCATGGGTGCAGCCGACGGGATAGGAGCCTCAGTAACTGGAACAGCAGGCTGAGTAGGGGGAATAGGTGGGGGAACCGGAGCAACTGGAGGTACAGGCACTACGGGCTCAACTGGAGGAACAGGCCGGATCGGGACCTCAGGAATCGGATCCTCATCTACTGGAGCAGGACGTGCTCGAGTAGGATGGGTACCTGGGGCGTCTCGCCCATGGGCACCACGACTAAGGGCGCCACGACCACGAGTATCACGACCACACGTCATTGTCTACAAAATAATGATGATGTAAGGAATCAGGTCAGTTACAGGCTCAATATGGAGTGAAAGGAAGGATCTCGGGACACTACTTACCCCATGTTCTTGGCAGACATGTGATGTTCCCTAGAGTCATTCTAGAATTACTTGCTATGCTCTGATACCAACTCCTGTCATGCCCCAGACTCGGTAACTGGAATCACAAGGGACCCGATGGCCGGTTCTAGCCGTAACAGCCTCCATAGTACCCCATTCTTGGCTCCTGAGGCAGGTTCCGATCCTGGGATCATATAAGGAGGATTTTCATAACAGTATAATCATTATTAATATGAGCATACCCAAGATCACAGCAAATACATCTGAGAATAACAAAGGAACACATCACAAAATCCACTAAGAATTTAAACTTTTACAATCATCCATAAGGTCCAAAAGGACATACATGAGATAAAAGGAGAAGAGGAAAAGGTCGGCAACACTGGAGTCCTCAAAAGCTCAGCTCTACTCCACACGCTACTGCTACGATGCCTGCCTAGAATCTCCTGCACGCATCAATCGTGCATAAGCTTATAGAAGCTTAGAGGGTGGTGAAAGTGTGTGACAATAGTGCACAGAAGAATAGTAGGAGATGCAAGAAGGGAAATGTGCTCAATGGGAAAATCACTAACCTTACCAAGGCTTATCATGAATATGATGCAATGAGTACTGGATGTCAAACCAAGGCAATGCATGAAGGGGGCTTGTACAACCAATGCTAATGCGATGCAAGTAATGTCAGTGCTCATATCCAAATCATAAGTCAAGTACATTTCCAATCATAAGGAAATCACCGGGGTCCATTACACTGCTAAATGACTATCGCTCTACAGACCCGCATAGTCAAACGAGCATAAGAGACCTCACTACCCGCCTATAGACAGCCAATCACCAACAAGGCCTGACGGTAGCAGACCCGTTTACGAGTTGGTTAGACTCAGCCTAGCAATGCCCACTACACACCAGGCAGGTAAGGCCACACCCCTATCCAACTAACTACACGACAGTGGGAGTCCCAGCCTAACGGTATAAGGCCCTCGTACGCTCATGTATTCCACCCGGTCACGGCGTTGGAGTAGATCTTTGGTACCATGGAAGTTTTAAGAATTTCACCCATGGGCATCCTATGCACCCGGTATGCTTAACTAATATTTTCGGTGTCCACACATACGACCATCCACAAATATCCCTGTGGAGGTAAGGCCCTGATGAAGTAAGGGCAGATATTCACATGCTATGCAATGCCAGATGCATGAATTACACAATCACCCATGCATCAATCCTAAGCATTCATCTCTTAGGGAGATACCAACATGTCCTACACAATGCCACAACCATGGCCAATCATTCCTCAACCAAGCATGCATATGATGTGTATGGGAGTGGGCCATGAAGATGAATAGGGGTGCCAATACGGTGGATATGAACTCTCTACTTAACTATGAAGGTCTAGGTACTTAACTAATTCCTCATAAGGAATACAACCTCTAGTGGGGGCCCATATACCTGGGGTAGCCCACATGACTAAGGAGAACAATGGTATGGGCCTAAATAGTGAGATAGCTTAGCAAAGTTCTATGGTGGGCTTTTAACCACCCATAGAAACCTATGGGCCTACCTTAAGGCCACCAACGTGGACATCCAACCACAATTGGTCCCTAAGAGGTAGCCCATCTCTAATTGATCATGAATCAAGGACCAAGGCCCATGCAACATCAAAAATAAGAAATGAGCAGTCATAATTATACCACAAATACTCATGTTGGGCTTCAGAAAGGGCGGCCCAAGGCCTACCCAAAATATGAGTTCAAGGGGAATACACATAACCCAAATCATATATACCACTATGGGCCTATAAGGGAAAGGTTATGGCCCAACATAAAGGCCACTAATCCCATATATTATGGTGGCCTAGTGGGCGGCCCATTGCTCAAACCACATGGGCAATGTCATGCTCTTAGTTAAGTAAGTTGGGCCTACAACTCGGCCCAAGTATAAAGTTGATTTGATGGGCAATCAAGGGCCCATCTACTTATGTAATCTAGCCCACTAACCCAACATAATAGTATAGTAAAATGGCCCAATAGTTCAATGGGTCTATCTGGAAGGTTCCAACCCAATTGGGCCTAAAGAGTTCAACAACTAGCTACATTCATGGACCCAATTAAATTCAACTGTGGTGGGCCTCAAAAGTGCATTTATTAAGCCTAAAATTTAAGAAACTAAAGGCATAAATTATCTCCTCTATTACCTTCATAAATGTGGTGGGCCTCACTCCTCAAAATTTCAACCCAAGTCCAAGCATAATTATAACATGTTGTTGTCCTAAATTTGGGCACTCCATTGGAGTGGGCCTAAGGCCTCTAAAACTCTGGAAATTGAGGGCCATGACCCCTCATCATGCATACAATGAGAGAAAACCCAAAAATATGGCCCACCATCAAAAGAAATATTTTTAAATTTTGGTTTTTATCAAGCATATTGCTGGACTCCACAACAGAAAAATTGGGAGTCCAGCCATCTTGGACCATTTTTTTGGATGCCCTAAAGGGGTCATTTGAGGCTAAAATTTTACAGAGTATATTTCCATATGTGGGCCACACCCCCAAAAAATTTTAGAATTTTTAGATATTTATAAGTATTTTAATTAGTTTAAACAAAATATATTATCCATGAAATCGGACAGACGTAAATGTCCCAACGTGGTGGGCCAGTCCGGCCCTTGTCACGGTGTGTATAGGGGTCCATTGGCCTTAAAATTTGGTAGGTGGATCTTACCATAAGTAGATCACATCCTTAAAAAATTTCAGAATTTTTAGACACCTATAAATATTTTAATTCATTTAGATAAATCAATCTGTCCTAAAAATCAGACTGATCTGGACTCTATATTATAGTGGGGCAGTCCAGCCACCACTTAGTACGTACAGGTGTCCATTGGCCCCCAAATTTTGTAGGTGGGTCCTACCTTGAGTAGGCAACCCTTGAATAAATTTTTATAATTTTTAAACACTCATAGATATTTTAATAAATTTCAGAAATCCAACTGTCCATGGTAAAATGTTGCTGGAATAGTGTAGAAAATCCAGACTGTCCACCCCACTTGGACCACACTTTTGGGGCCTCTATCAAGATTGGATGGGGTTAAAATTTGGGGTACATGAAGATGAGATCCCTAAATTTTAAAAAAATATATTTGATGGGTACAAAAGGTTTCCTAATCAGTCCCAATTTCAAGCCCAAGTCCAACAAAAAAAAATCTGTCCAGAAATTTCTGGACAGCAATGCATGCATGGAATAAAACAAATTTATGGGCCTAGTAAGGAAGGGATTAGCCCATAAATTAGGTGTCATGTCCCACCCTAGTGGCCCCATAATTTTTCAGAACAAACCCTCAAATTTTCACCCTTACAAGAACATTTAAGGTGGCAAAAAGAGGCATCTAAACCATGGTGTAGGTTGACTATAGATGTCCCTTTCTTCCTAGGCTTTTTCTTTTGCGTAATCCAGGCCCACTAAGTGGACCACACATAATATCATCAGATTTCTAACTAAGGAAAGAGAAGGAAGAGCATCCGGCCATCAGGGGAGGGCTCCGCCACTATTAAGCCATCCCCACATAATTACAACCACAAACAATAATATAAACACATTGTACAACTAGATCTTATGATGCATGACTTAGATCTTTGAAATGAGTAGTTGAGATGCCATCCCAGCCACATGCAAGGGCATAGATGTCCCATCATACTTAGAAAAATAAGAGAAATTCACATGCAAGGAGTCCATCAAGGGAAGAATCCCATGCATGGACATGCATGTACAATGTGGGTCTCATGGCCACATTTAGATGGTTATGTAAGATCTCCACCATTAATTGGTGGGTCCTACACACCCAAATGAGAGAGAGAAAAGAGATTACAGGAGGAGAGAAAAGATTTACTTGATGAAGAAAGCACCCATCTCAAAGATGACCACCAAACTTTCACACTAAGGTCCTTTAGCACCAAGAGAGATGGATCAATGGTGGAGATGAGGTTTCAAGGGTTAGATGGTGGGGGATTAAGGAGGAAGGTAGCTAGAAAAAATGGAAGAAAATGGGCTGGAGAAATGGAGAAAAATTACTAGAGAGGAAGAGAAGAGAGAGAGAAATGAGAGGGAAAGAGAGGGAAAATCTTTTTTTAAGGAAAGTAATCATTAACCTATGGTGATACAAACAATGTTGCTAGGGTAGGTTAGGTGTGGGTGGTGTGTAAGGTCTTAGTAGTGTGAGTTATGGAGATTTAGGTGGTGTGTGTAGTGTGTGTTTGAACTTGTGCAAAAGAGGGAGTGTGGGCCACATGCACCACTCCAAGGTGGGCCACATGATCGAAATCAAGGGTCATAGAATGAAACGTACACAACTTATGATCCACATATCGGATAAATGCACAAGACACGGTATTGGAACCACGACAACAATGCAGTCGCAATGGCATAGATCTCAGCTCGATCCGAGTCGGGTTTACATGACCGGACTCAACGATGACCGCAACGCTATCTGAGGGTCACGGGTCACCAAAATTCAACCGATAGGACCACGAGACCACAAGAAATGAAATGCACACTTACACACACACATGCACACATGAAAACTTGGGTCGAGTCTCACAGGATTTCTCCTATAGGCGGTTATCAGGCGGGTATATGTAAACCGTGTTCTGATCGATGGGATTACAAGGATGATGATTAGACACCATGACACTTGTCATTTTGCACTTTTGGAGCACTCATGTATATTCTTTTTGTTTATTTATAGAGTATACGTGTATATATTGAACCTGGTAACATGTTCACACTCTGGAGACTTAGAACAGTTCATATATTTTAAATATCTATCACAATCTTCCGCTTGCTTATTTAATTGCCTCTGGAGTATGATTTGTTGTTTGGCTTAATCTCACTCCTGTTTACTGTACTAACAGACAACATTCAATTATCATCATCATATATGTTGCATAAATGATGTTCTGGAACTCAGGAGTTGGGTTTCTACCCGACCCTCGATTTTTAGGGCGTTACATAGCTGCTGGATATGATTGAGAACAGCGGAGATGATAGAAATAATGAAAAACGAAGGAAGGAGTGCTTAGAAGGGAGGTTTGAGAGAGAAGGTAGCAAGTTTGGAGATAAAAGAAAGCTTGGAGGGTCACTTTATGAAGGAAGTGGTAGAATGGGGATGAAATAGGGGTCGAACCCTATACCATAGGGTCCCACTAGACCCCAAACACGATCGGCCCAGACGGCTGCCCGGGCGAGCTCGTTGACTGGCGAGGCCTCGCCGACCTATGGACAAACTGGCAAGGGCTCGTAATTTGGACGAGGACCTCCTGCCCCCTAGGCCCCAAAAAGGTCTGGGTCCCACCCTGGAACCCTATAGAAGTTGATCATTTAGGCTCCCTCTCCATTTGAGGTATTTTGGGGCCAATTTACAAACCAGAATGAGTTTATATGATGTGTAGCATATGATTTTGGGGTAGAAGACGCTAATCTATCCAACTAACCCATTTATTCTATGATATTCCATAATTTGAATGGTCAAAAGTCTAATTTATATATATTTTACTATTTATAGTAAATTTTTATTTAAGTATTATTCTCCATCATTTAAACGTTAGGATTTATGTCTAGTATAAAAGGACTTAGAAAAAGTTAAAAAATGAGGTGGTGAAAGGAGAGATTTTGAAGGAAATAGGTTAGACTTTAGGATTGAGTCCTGAGAAGTTGTTTTCAATATCTTGGTTGATACTTTATGAGAGTGGTGAGAGTGATGAGGGATGTTACTTGTAGAGTAAGAGCTGGATGGATGAAGTGGAAATGTGCCTTTGGAGTTTTATGTGATAGCTGCATATAGAAATAAATGCATTCGAGGGAACTTTGGGGTATCATTCATAGGTAAAGTAGGCATTGATGCTTTGGTCATATGAGATGGAGACCAAGAACAACACCGGTTGGGGTGAGTTGGCTTTAAGTTGAAGGTCCTAAAAGTGTAAAGAGAAGGCACAAAAGGATGCTCTTGGAGAAAAAAAGAAATGATTTGATGATCTATGGTTTAACTGAGGATGGTTCTGGATAGAGTGGAATGGTGGAATATATGAACTTAAACGTTTTCTTTCCTTTTGGGTCCTAGATTTTATTATTATTGCGATCCTTTTTGTGGCCTACTGAATTACTTAGTAGTAATAAAGATCCGGCCTGTGGTGGTGGTGAGATTGGGGTGTAGCTGGGTATATGAATCTCAACAAAACAAATTAGAAGAACTGTGGACTAAATTACAATATTCAGTCTCGCCTGTCGGTGAAACTTGGGATTCCAATGTGGTTTATAGATTCCATCGCCTCCTTCCTAAGCCAAAGTACGTCAATGTGCGTTGTGTTACCATAACCCAGGTCCAGTTTAATCCAAATCATGCTCTGATACCACCTGTAACATCCTGAAAATCAGGGGTCGAGCATAAACTCCACTCCCAAGTTTCAGAAAATCACCTATGCAATATTTTCAATGATGGATGAATGTTGTTCATATTAGTGCAGAAAACATGAGTGAGATTAGACCAAAACAGCATATCATACTCCAGAGACAGTTAAATTATGCGATCGGAAGACTGTGATAGTATATATAACATATATAGACTATTATAAGTCTCCAGAGTGTGAACATGTTATCAGGTTCAATATATACATGCATACTCCAAAAATGAACAAAAAGAATATACATGAGTGTTTAAATAAAAGGTAAAATACCAAGTATATTAGCATCTAATCAATAACCCTGTAAACCCATCGATCAGAACCTGCATATAGGAGAAATCCTCCTCAACATCATCAAGAAAGACCAACTCTGACTCACAAGCATCGTCGCCATCTAAAACTAAAACAGAGACTGGTTGGTGTGGCCAACACCGTCCCGTAACGTGGGAGTGAGTGATCAACTCAGTGGAAACTATATACAGCAAAGGTTAACATGTTATCAATCCAATCAAATAGTAATGATAAAGCAGTACAATCAAACATGTCCTAGATACTCTTGTTAATGCAAGGATGATATGAAGAATGATGCATGCCCTCACCACAATCCCCTCTGCGACATCATCTAACGATCGCGGCATGACTCACTTCCTCAGTGCTCTATCACCAACGTCGTTAGCACATCCAATGCGGTGTTATGAATATACTTACCAAGTTCTTATTAGTCCTTTTCATACAGCAGGATTGGAAAGCTAAGGTACCTCCCTTGTATCATTACCCAAACGGTGATCCATTCTCGGGTCATCAGTCCGAGATAATCTCATACGATATTATGTTTCTAGGTGTGCAAGGGCTGTCAGAGATGTTGCGGGCAATCATTGCTCCTCTCCCCCATCACCTTATCAATACAGGCCTAGTTATATCCCACATACTGCAACAAGACTTGTCGCCCTTATGCACTATCAGGATATACTCGAGGTCACTACAAAGGGATCGTCACCAATCAATATAGGCCAACAGCAAGAATATAGTATCCCATACCACCATAATCTTCTCGCGAGTGTAGGTGCTCACTGGTCACTACAAAGGGCTCGTCACAAATTAATGTAGGGCGACAGCATGAATATAGTGTCCCATACCACCATAATCGGCTCATGAGTCTTAGCGGATCGAGGTACCAAGGTTAGAGGGACTTTTCATTGGTAAGTTTGGTACCATAGGTTCAAGGAGTAGCGACCAAACATGGTGAATAAATATCGGTCAATTGGGTTAGTTGATAAGCTTAACTAGGCCAAGCGTACGTTGAGTTGAACAACATGGAATGCATAAGCACTCCGGGTGGCCTAACCACTGCCGAACATCCCAAGTACGATTCAGATTTCTTAAACTCATCCTGCGTCGTGAAAGCAACCTCAACCACCATTTGGAGTACGATTACCGATTACCTAGACTATACAATAGCCCCAATCACATTCAATTACAATGATCTAGCATATGAGATACTCAATGCAGTAATGGAGCAAGGATTCAAATCATACAATCAATTGAGCATGTTATGAAGTACAACATAAACATGAATCCATACTTATGCATTTCTAAGTAAAAGCAATAAGTATGAAACAAAGTATATGGAGGAAATCATACACATCATTAGAGTGGCTAAGAATCCTATCTCAACACCCATCTAAAGAACAATTTACAAGTATTAATTCATACAGACATATTTACAAACTCTTAGCATACATGTTATATCATACATGGTATGTATTAGTTAGCATACGTATTAGGGCAAGTCCTTTCGTCAAAGGATTGTCGCCTACATAACAATCACATAGCTATGATGGTTATTCATGACGTACACTAACGCAAGGTTTATACTCATTTAGTCATTTTTATAAACACTTAGGCTACGCATTGTAACATACACGGCGTATGTTAAATAACATGTATTAGGCAATTCTGTTCACCCAGAAGTTGATACACATGCATCTAGCATACCTAGACGGCAGTTAATCATGGAAAACTCAAATTCAAATTTCATACGTATACGGTATTTTCTACAAATATAAGGAATACGGTATATTCAACATAATTAACGTATAGCTAAAAAATAAAACGGACAACACTTTATACATGTGAAATAGCATCCTAAGCAAGAATAAATCATTACTTAACATTGAAAGTCTTGGAAACTATAGCCTAAACGTATATAGTCCGCACTATAAACCAGAAAAGACGTATTCAAAATGATTTAGACGATGTGTCTTCATCAACGGCGGATACACTACCTATGGAACAAAACAGATTAGCTATAATGTTGTTGGAACTATTTTAGGCTCCAAACAGGTTAGGGTTAGGATTTTTTACCTAAGAACAGGATCAGAAACGTCGAAATAGCTATATGGATAGGTGGATTAGGCACGTAGCAAAGCTGGGAAGAATCCCAGGAAGAAGCACCAACTTCTCTCACACTTTCTCTCTCTTTTCTCTCCCTTGGAAAGCTAGGGTTTGAAAATTCATATGGGATTTGGGAATGGGGGTTTTAAGCCTTTTTATAAGCCCAAAAGCGATGAAAATAGACTTGGGGCCAAGGTATACTTAAGTTATAACCAAATTGGGTCTGTTCCGATCCAACGGAGCACTTCTGGAGGTCCTGTTACTAAATGTGATCGGACTTAAGCTCTCTAATATTAGATCTAGGTCAAGCTAAGTTTACAGTCCGGTCGGGTTTCAAGATCGACCATGGCGGACCAGTTTCAGTTCAACGGTTACAGGAACTCGATTAGAGCTACAAGTACTATGACATGTAAGGGCCACCTATCCTGATCCGAGGGTGAATTTAGGTTAAAATCTAACGGTCAGAATGCTTAGAAATAACGTGCAAGTGAAACATTCCAGATTCATTTAAAAATATAATTAATTTTCTAAAAATGTTCATTTTCTCACTCTCTTCACTCCAGACTCAAGGAAATGGTCTCAGGACATCGTTTGGGCTTAATTTTTGAAGTGATAGTCAAGTCCAACTAGGTGGTCATAATGGTCTAAGTTCATCACTATCAGACTTTCGACGTGCAGTCCAGCTCTGGTGCGAAGTTTCCAAATGATCTAGGGCAACTGGGCTTAGAGATTGATCCTAGATTTTAGGGTAAGATAGCGTCATTGATTCTATAGGTTTTAGGTCTTACAAATTGTATTTAACGTGATTGGTGCTAATTTGGCAGGAAATCTAGTGTAACGCTAGTTAATACATGATAAATTTCTAAAGAATTTAGTTCTAAATGATTTCTTTGGCTTTGGAATTGGGTTCTGAGAGGTTATCAAGGTGTTATGGTTAACCCATTGCCTAAGGCTTTGGAATTGGGTTAGTTGATAAGCATAACTAGGCTAAGCGCACGTTGAGTTGATTGACATGGAATGCATAAGCACTCCGTGTGGCCTAACCACTACCGAACATCCCAAGTACGACTCAGATTCGTTAAACTCATCCTGCTTGGCGAAAACAACCTCAACCACCATTTGGAGTACGATTACCGATTACCTGGACTATACAATAGCCCCTATCACATTCAATTACAACGATCTAACATATGAGATACTCAATGCAGTAATGGAGCAAGGATTCAAATCATACAATCAATTAAGCATGTTATGAAGTACAACATAAATATGAATCCATACTTATGCATTTCTAAGTAAAAGCAATGAGTATGAAATAAAGTATATGGAGGAAATCATACACATCATTAGAGTGGCTAAGAATCCTATCTCAACACCCACCTAAAGAACAGTTTACAAGTATTTATTCATACAGACATATTTATAAACTCTTGACATATATGTTATATCATACATGGTATGTATTAGTTAGCATACGTATTAGGGCAAGTCCTTTCGTCAAAGGATTGTCTCCTACACAACAATCACATAGCTACGATGGTTATTCACGGCGTACACTAACGCAAGGTTTATACTCATTTAGTCATTTTTATAAACACTTAGGCTATGCATTATAACATACACGACGTATGTTAATATAACATGTATTAGGCAATTCCGTTCACCCAGAAGTTGATACACATGCATCTAGCATACCTAGACGGTAGTTAATCATGGCAAACTCAAATTCGAATTTCATACGTATATGGTATTTTCTATAAATATAAGGAATACGGTATATTCAACATAATTAACGTATAACTGAAAAACAAAACAGACAACACTTTATACATGTGAAATAGCATCCTAAGAAAAAATAAATCATTACTTAACATTGAAAGTCTTGGAAACCATAACCTAAACATATATAGTCCGCACCATAAACCAGAAAAGATGTATTCAAGATGATTCAGACGATGTGTCTTCGTCAACGGCGGATACGCTACCTATGGAACAAAACAGATTAGCTATAATGTCGTTGGAACTATTCTAGGCTCCAAACTGGTTAGGGTTAGGATTTCTTACCTAAGAACGAGATCAGAAATGCCGGAATAACTATATGGATAGGTGGATTAGGCACGTAGCAAAGCTGGAAAGAATCCCAGGAAGAAGTACCAACTTCTCTCACACTTTCTCTCTCTTTTCTCTCCCTTGGAAAGCTAGGGTTTGGAAATTCGTATGGGATTTGGGAATGGGGGTTTTAAGCCTTTTTATAAGCCCAAAAGCGACGGAAATAGACTTGGGGCCAAGGTATACTTAGGTTATAACCAAATTGGGTCAGTTCCGATCTAATGGAGCACTTCTGGAGGTCCTATTACTAAATGCGGTCGGACTTAAGCTCTCTAATATTAGATCTAGGTCAAGCTAAGTTTACAGTCTGGTCGGATTTCTAGATCGACCATGGCGGACCAGTTTCAGTTCAACGGTTATGGGAACTCGATCAGAGCTACAAGTACTATGACATGTAAGGTTCACCTATCATGATCCGAGGATGAATTTGGGTCGAAATCTAACGGTCAGAATGCTTAGAAATAACGCACAAGTGAAACGTTCCAGATTCATTTAAAAATATAATTAATTTTCTAAAAATGTTCATTTTCTTACTCTCTTCACTCCAGACTCAAGGAAATGGTCTCAGGACATCGTTTGGGCTTGATTTTTGAAGTGATAGTCAAGTCCAACTAGGCGGTCATAATGGTCTAAGTTCATCGCTATCAGACTTTCGACGTACGGTCCAGGTCGGATGCGAAGTTTCCAAATGATCTCGAGGGTAACTGAGCTTAGAGATTGATCCTAGATTTCAAGATAAGATAGCATCATTGATTCTATAGGTTTTAGGTCTTACAAATCGTATTTAACGTGATTGGTGCTAATTTGGTAGGAAATCTAGTGTAGCGCTAGTTAATACACGATAAATTTCTAAAGAATTTAGTTCTAAATGATTTCTTTGGCTTTGGAATTGGGTTTTGAGAGGTTACCAAGGTGTTATGGTTGACCCATTACCTAAGGACGTCTAATTCCAGGTAGGCAAAAAATCCGGGGTGTTACATTTTGTGACTTGGTTATGCTTGTGGTTATGCTCCATTACAAAAAAAAAAATTATTCTGAAAATCCTCCTTATAGGATCTTAGGATCAGAATCTGGCATATGATTGCCAGGAACTGAGAATGGGGCACTACGGAGGCTGTCGGCACAGGATTCGGCGATCGAGATTCCTGTGAATCCGATTTTCAGGTTTGGGGCGTGACAGATCCAATGCCTTGTTCGGTTAGGAACTTCAAGGCTCAGTGGAAGGTCGAGACCACAGCTCGCAGGGCATTCAGAGATGGTTGGCCAAGGATCTCGTTATAGATAAACAGACAGTATACTACCAAGAAATTTACCATTGTAGTGACCTGATTTTGTCTGTCTCCGCCCATGAGTGGGAGCTATGGTGCTCCCTCATGCATGACTTGTCCACCTGAGAAACCGAGCAATGGGGTTTTGGTAGGTCGAAGTCAAGACCGACCAACTCCAATTTTATCAAAACCTTGAGCGAAGAGGACATCATTCGATGATCCAGTGCCCATGAGAATTCAGAATACTTTACGATTGGCTATGGTCAGGGTGACCACAAGTGGGTTGTCCTGCGGATGGTGAATTCCTTGGGCATCTTCTTCGATGAAAGTCAGGTTGTAATTTTTTACCTTTTTCTCTTTCAAAGGTCTTCCGACAAGTAGAAATTTATCTTCAGGGTGACCTATGTTCCTTACGTGTACCTTCCGAGCGTTATTTGAGTCTCCTCTGCCCTTGTGGCCCTGAAGATCATGCAGATCTCCTCAGTCAGCTCATTGTTGACTGACTGTTCATCTTTCGTTGCGGCCTGATCTCCTCTATGATTGACATACTCCCCAAGATATTCGCTGAGTGCCTTGATGTCCTAGAGGGTTGAATAGGACTTTTTAAAGTTTATATAGTTTATTTAAAAATCCTATTGCACTAATCCTATCAATATGTATTTATTAGGATTACTCAAATGTGACTCTACTGGATTTCAAGCCCGGTAAAGGATCCAATCACAAACTATTCAAGAAATAACAACATGTAACCTATTTTATAATGGATATGACTATGTATGTGTGTGAGGTGTGATCTCGGATATACAGATAGGAAAGTATTTAAGTAAATCACACAACAAAAGAATAACAATCGCAAACACAGTCATTTTTATAGTGGTTCAACTACTTGTCTACTCCACTCCCGGTAACCACACTCAATCCTTGAGTGTACCGAATTTCACAAGGAGGTTTCACAGTGGTTCACCTCAAACTTAAGGTTTTAAATCAGGTTCACTTTCAACTTTTACAAACTACACTGAGGCTGACTGTTTATGCTCTCACGAACAAGGGTCAACACAACGCACTCACTTTTAGGCACACTGGCCAAGGATCTTCCATAAGACCCTAACAGAGGTTTCACACGGTTCACCTCAAACCTAAGGTTTTAACTGGTTCGCCTTTAGCCAGATGTTTATGCTCTCTACAGAGCAAGGGTCCATACAACGCACCCACCACGTACCCTCCCGCTGGAGGCCTCCTTTAGGACTTACAAGGGTAAGAAACACCTTAGACCCAATCCTATAAAGGAATGATCAAGGGGTCCTCTAGACTCTAAATACTTATAGATAAGTGGATGAGTCTCATTCTGCACATTGACAAAGATCTCCTCCTTGTTGATGAAGAATCTTCTACTTCCTTGATCTGTAACTCAAAGGATGTACCAATATGTGACGACGGGTTAGGTTAAGGTTATGATGGAATCCTACTCTTTAAATGTTTTCTTATTAGAAAGATAGAGTGATTCTAATCATCTATGCATTCAAGGCATCCCAGCTTAATAATTTGACATTAAGGTAGTAGCTGGAGGATCCTTGAATGCGGAAGTTCATTCTCCAATTCACTCTATTGAATATCAATGATGAGGGTGGATTGGAAGATGAAATCCCTTGAGAGAGGGCTTTGGGTAAATGATCTAAGGTTAAACACTCAAAAGTACTCTCTTCTTTCTCTTTCAGGAACAATAGACAAGTTCTCTTTATATAGGCAAAAGGTTCCAACGGATATAAAACGGTCATATTTATGACAGAGTTCGATATCATCGCGCAGGTTTGATATCATCGAGCGAATACTCTCGATTGCATTGATGGTCCACTCGATGACACAAAATCAATGTCATATGCTTTTAAAAATCTCTTGCCAGTTAGTCGAGGGAATCAAGACTCATGTCGATGTCATCAGATTTCGAACTCCGATTTCATCGATACAAGGATCGATTCCTAGACATTTGAAAATGAGAGAGGCTTGATATATATTTTAGGTTTATAAGAATGATCGAGGGACCTTCGATATCATCAAAATTTGAATATCGATAATATCGATAGATGTGTCGAGGCATCGATAAATCCAGAGAATTTTCGTTTAAGCTTGTTGGATAGTTTTTGTCCCTATTCGATGCATTGATCTATCTATCGATATTATCGATATTTGAATATCAATTCTATCGAGTGACCCTCGATCATAAATAAACTAGCCTGAAATATTTTCTAGAAATTTTTGCACCCATGTTCGATATCATCGAAAGCCTTCCAATATCATTGAGATTTGAAATTCGATGGTATCGAGGAGGGCTTTGATATATCGAGGCATATATGATTTTCTTAAGTAAAAATAGGGGCGCCAGAGATCTGCCTATCGATATTATCAAGTCACCTCTGATGAACTAGAGATTCAAATATTGATGGTATCGATAGGTACTTCGATACATCGATAATTCTGTCCATATATTCATGTGGTTGTTGGACACTGTTTGTCCTCATTCCAAAGGAATCGTTATAGCAACGAGGACATCGACAGCACAGGTTGAGCATATCGAGACGTGTATCGATAGAATCGACAAAGTAAAAATTTTTTAGAGATTTTCTGTTTTCGAAAAAGTTTTCTCACTTATAAACCTTATAATGTTCTAACTTGTTTTAAGGGTTTTATTCACCTGGTGTTTTGGGACATGGGATGTGAGGCTTAGATTTACCAATGGAGAGCTTGCACACATTCAGTTGAGGCAGACGCTTTGAATTGATCTTCCTATGAGGCTCTGAAGTCTGACTGACCCAACTCTTACGCTAATTGACAAACCAGGGCACTTTCACTAGCCATCCGGAAAACACTATGTAACAAGGTCGCTCAAGGAGAACTAGCTACCCAAAAAAATACTCAAGGTACTGAAAGTGCCCTTGCAAGTGCCCTGGTTTGTCAATTAGCATGCGTGTTGAGTCAGTCGGACTGCAGAACCTCATAAGAAGATCAATTCAAAAGTCTGCCTCAAACCGGATGTGTGGAAGCTCACCATAGGTAAATCTAAGTCTCACATCCCATGTCCCAAAACACTAGGTGATTAAAACCCTTAAAACAAGATAGACATCATAGGGTTCTTAAGTGAGAAAACTCCTTTCAAAAATATGAAAATCTCTAAGTTTTCTTGCTCTGTCGATTGTATCGATACACATCTCGATATGATTTACTTGCGCTGTCGATGTCCTCGAAAACCAATCGATAAAATCGAATAAGGACTTAATGTATCCAAAAACCAGATACATATCTGGATGAAATTATCGATGTATCGACACACGTATCGATATCATCGATATTTGAATCTCGAGCTCATCGAAGGTGGCACGATAATATTGACAAGCAGATTCGGTGCCCCTATTTTTTTCTTAAGAATATCATATATGCTTCGATATATCGAAGCCACCATTGATACCATCAGAGTTTAAATCTCGATGATATTGGTCATGGGCGTGATGTTCTCCACCAACATTTTTTAAGTGGTTTTTAACTCTGATCGGGGATCACTCGATAGAATCAATATTCTAATATCGATGATATCAGAGTCAGATCGATTATATCAAGAATGGACAAAACTATCTAGCAAGTTCACTGATAAAATCTTTAGATTTATCGATGCATCGACACTACTTCTGATATCATCGACATTCAAATGTAGACGATATCGAGTGTCCCCCGATCATATCTAATAACCTGAAAATTTTCAAAGCAAGTCACTCTTATTTTTAAATGTGGAGGAATCGAAACTTGCATCAATAATATCGGAGTTCAAAATCTGATGGCATCAACACGAATATTGATTCCAATTAACAGCTGGCAAGAGGTTTTCAAAAAATGTATGACATTGAGTTTATGTCATCGAGCGGACCATCGATACGATCGAGAGTATATGCTCGATGATATAGAACTTGCTCGACGATATCGAACTCTGTCATGAATGTGATATTTTATATCCATTGAAACCTTTTTCCTATATAAAGAGAATTTGTCTTTAGTTGCTGGTAGAGAAAGAAGAGTCTTTTTTGTGTGTTTAACCTTAGATCATATATCCAAAGCCCTTCCTCTCATGGGATTTCATCCTCCAATCCACCCTCATCATTGATATTCAATAGAGTAGATTGGGGAATGAACTTCTACATTCAAGGATCCTCCAGCTACTACCTTAATGACAAATCATTAAGTTAGGATGCCTTGAATGCATAGATGATTGGAACCGCTCTACCTTCCTGATAGGAAAACATTTAGAGAGTGGGATTCCATCATAACCTTGGCCCAACCCGTCGCCTTATATTGGTACATTATTTGTGCTGTGGATCAAGGGAGCAGAAAATTCTTCATCAACTAGGAGGAGATCTTTGCCATCATGCTGAATGGGACTAATCGACTTATCTGTAAGTATCTAGAGTCCAGAGGACCCTTTGATCATTCCTTTGTAGGGTTGGGTCTAAGATATTTATCACCCTTTGAAGTCCTCAAGGAGGCCTCCGGCGGGAGTGTATGTGGTGGGTGCGTTGTGTGGACCCTTGCTCTATGGAGAGCATAAACATCTGGTTAAAGGAGAACCAGTCAAAACCTTGGGTTTGAGGTGAACCGTGTAGAAACCTTTGTTAGGGTCTTATGGAAGATACTTAGCTAGCTATAACACCCCAGATTTTTTACCAACTAGTGATTAGACGTCCTTAGGCAATGGGTCAACTAAAACACCTGGAAAATCGCTTAGAACCCAATTCCATAGCCAAAGAAATCACTTAGGATTAATTCCTTTAGAAACTAAGTGTAAGTTAGCTAGCTCAACGCTAGAGTAGCTAGGAAATAGTCCCTGATCACTTTAAATACGTTCTACAAGACCCAAAGGGAGTAGAACCAATGACGTTATATTACTCTAAAACCTCGAATCAAACTCTAAACCAGTTTGTTCTCTAGACCTCTTTGAAACTTTGTATTGGATATAGACAGTGCGTCGAAAGTTCGATACCTACAATCTTAGACCGTTAAAACTGCCTAGCTGGACTTGACAATCATTTCAAAAATCAACTCCAACCGACATTCACAGGCTATTTCATTGAGCCTGGACTGAAGAGAGTGAGAATAGGGTTAGATTTAGAATTTGAAATTCAAATCTGGCACACGACTTGGCGTGTCAGTATTAAGCATTCTGACCATCAGAATTCAGCCAAATTACACCCTTGGATCAGAAAATTTTTTTATTTCATATCATGAGACTTGTAGACCTGATCTACTTGCGGTGACCGCTGAACTGAAACTGGACCACCACGGGCGATCTACGAACACTGCTAGTCTGAAAATGGGATGTGAGCGACATCCGACGTGCATGAACTTAAGTCCGATCGCGTTCGGCCAGGGGACCACCAGAAATGTCCTTTTGGACCAAAACAGCCCCGATTTGGTTAGGTATCAAGTAAACATTGTTCTCGAGCCTATTTCGGGCAAGTTTTAGGGCTTAAACCCTCACTCCTCTCACCCATTAGAATTTGCTAGAAACCCTAGCAAGAGTAAGAGAGATAGTGAGAGTTTGTGAGAGAGAGTGGAAGGGAATTTCCTGCTACTTGTGCCACCTGTTGCACGTACTTAAGCAACGCGCCTCAATAACTTTCCCGGTGATTTCGCCACAATTCTAGGTAAGCAAATACCCTAAACACTGTGAGACGATTGCATGCCGCGGTCGTAAGATGGTGCCGTATGAGGGAGATCATCGGTGAGGGCATCCATCACGTCATGTCATATTGCATTAACAACAGTATTAGGATTGTTTGATTTATTGCTTTACTATTATCGCATGATTAATTTGAGAACATGCTAATCCTTGCTCTATTATTCCACTGAGTTGGCTACTCACTCCCACGTTACGGGATGGTGTTTCCGGACACCCACCAGTCCCTATTGTGATTCCAGATGATGGCGCTGCTAGAGAAGCGGAGCTAGACTTGATGATGATGAGGAGGATCCCTCCTTTATGCGTGTTCTGATTGACGGGATTACAGGGAGGTTGATTAGATACCTTGACACTTGTCATTTTATATTTTCGGAGCACTCATGTATATTCTTTTTATTTACTTTTGAAGTATACATGTATGTATATAACCTGGTAACTTGTTCACACTCTGGAGACATACAACAGTTTATATATGTTATACATACTATCACAGTCTTCCGCTTGTAAATTTAACTGTCTCTGGAGTATGATATACTGTTCTGGCCTAATCTCACTCATGTTTAATACATTAACATAGACAACATTCAATCATACATATCTATGTTGCATAAATAACATTTTGGAACTCGGGAGTTGGGTTTTTACTCGACCCCCGATTTTCGGGATGTTACAGATGGTATAAGAGCATGAATGAGATTATACCGGGCCTAGGTTATGGTCACGCGATGTACGCTGTCATTTCCTTTGACTTAGGTGGGTGCGAGAAAGGTCTAGAAACCCTTATAGGATCACAGATTCGCCAATAGGCGAAGTCTATTCATATCGATCGCGTGATCGAGTCTGTAACGCATCTAGGGTCGCGTGAAGTGACCTGAGTAGCTCCTAGGTTATAGGTAAGTGGGTTGAGATATTCTTTGAATGATTCTAAACCCTAAATGTAAATCCTTGGGCTGTGGGACAACCACAACCCTTGCATTCAATCGCTAGGGCTTAAAAAATCCCGTTTCACCTAAATTCTTCAAAATTCTTCCTCTCACCACTCCATTCTTCAATTCTTTCTTATTCTTTTCATGTTAGGCATTGATCCTAATGTAAAAATGATATAAAATCATACTTCGACAGAATTTTACAGTGAATAGTAAAATTTTATGAAAACTGGCCATTAGGCCATTCTAAGTTTATAATCTTTAGATGGATGTATTAGCTCCTTCTACCCCAAAATCATATGCTGCATGATAGGGGAATGCATTCAGGTTTACAGATTGGACCCGAAAAGCTCCGAATGTATGTTTGGACCTCCCTAGGGCAATCTAGAATGAACTAAGGTGGGGCCCATATATTTTTAGAGTTCCTGGGCCAGGGGGGGACCCAACCCATGTGGTCCCACCGGCCACTGTGCAAGATGGCTGGCGATGCCATCGCCGCCCGGTGGACCCCACTTGATGTGAAATTTGGTGCGTGGGGGTATTTTGGGTAGTACACCCCCCCATGTATGGTCCGTCCATAAAAAACCCCTAAATGGGGTACTTCCTTCACGACAGCCCCCTTCCCTAGCTCCATTTCACGTTTTCTGCTGCCCTCTCTCAAAACTGTGGCTCCAAATCCTTCCCAAATCCATTCCTTGCTGAAAACGACCCCACTCCAGCACTCCATTGTAGTTTTCAACTCTCCCTCTTACAAATCTCGTCCGTTGGAGCTCCTACAACCCTCAAAATGAACTGAAATCGTGAGGAGCTCCATTCCCCTTTTTCGTTCTCTTTTCTTTTTGAAAATCCATCCTAGGGGAGCTTGAAGCATCCCTCTACAACACCTAGATCTCCTTTTTTCAATTTGGGGAGCCATTTCTTTACATTTCTTCCATTTTTCATAGCTTTTGTTGAAGCCATTTTGGGTCTTTTATCTCTCTCCACCATCTTCTCTTTGATGGGAAAGAGAAAGACCGCAGTAGATGAGGCTGGGCCTAGTCACCCTGCGCAATCAAGAAGACCGAGGGACGGCGCCGCTAGCTCAAGCGCCACCGCAAGTCCAAGCACAGCCCGAGAGTTCCATACAAAGCGGGATTTGGATCCCCATACTCAACTTGGGCGAGTGATATTAGCAGAGATGCCTCACGGTGAATACACTGACCGTAAGGTGTTGTTTGAGGCGAACATGGAAGGACGACTCTTCGATGAATTCCTGTTATTCGAGCGCATTGAAGCTGTACATTGGGGTCCGCTCTTTGAAGCTCGTGCTCGTGCTAATGTGAGCACCGTTCGTAGCTTCTACGCTCGTACCCAGAGTCCTACACTGGAGCCATTACAGTTCAAGATTCCTTTTGGTAGAGACCGGATGGCTATGATCGATGTTCGGTTAATAGCGTGACTTCTAAACGTGTCCCTTGGTGATGTTCATCCCAGTGCAAAGAATTTGAGGAGTAGGCGTGAGCGAGATCGCCATACCAGGTTCCTATGCGGTAAACCGGTTCCATGGCAGCCTAATAATAGCCTCAAGGCGTCTCATATGTCTGATGATTTGTGCCTGCTGCACCACATTTGCACGTTCAACGTGTATCCTAGGTCGACAAATTGCATTGAATGTACACGCCTTATGGTTAATTTCTTATATCAGGTGGCCCAGGGAGAAAATGTGTGTATGGCCACTTTTATCTTGTGATAGATTATCCTCATAGCAAAATCAAGAAGAACGTCTAAGTCACTTCCTTTTGGCCGACTTATATGCAAGATCGCGCTTGAGTTTGCTTACAGACTCGGGCCGGAGTTGCCAGTACCGATTCACTGCATTGATGAGTCTACCATGGTCAAGATGAAGATCGGGTCTCAGTACCGTGAGACTCAGCTTGAGGAGGATAGCGAGGACGATTTTGATGATGAAGAGGATCCAAGTGAGGGAGAACCTGGAGTAGAAGTTGAGGAAGAGGTCCAGGAAGAGGTAGAAGAGGAGGCTCAGGATACAGATGAGAGCTCTCCTCCTTCTGCTCAGGCTACTGGTGACGATCGCATTGCCCGAATTGAGGACAGCCAGGTCGCCTTGCGAAGGGAAGTTCAGGAACTTCAAACTGAGGTCGAAGATAACAAGGCCGTTATGAAGAGAAAATTCGGCAAGGTGACTCGCACCTTGAAGGTGATCCTGTGCTGTTTGCAGGATAAGGGTGCTCCTCCTCCGTCACCCGACTCAGACTAGCGATGATTTTAGATGTTGTTGTTAGTAGTTAGTCGTTTCCTTCTTGATGTTGTGTAAGCCTGTTAAGGCTAGTGCTTTACTTATGTTGCTGTTGAAACTTTAATTGTCTTAGTTCTCATGTACTTCTTGTCATGATGCTTGTAAGGAGATATCCCTTGTATTGTGACAATTTTGATTTAATGAAATGCATGGCATTTTTTTTTTTGGCTTGTTATGTGAATGTTTGTGTTGTGGTTTGGGCTTAATATAGCCGAATTTGGTTAGATGGAATGCATGCCGTTTCGTTGCGCTGTAAGGTATTGTCCCTAGTTTGGGTGTATCCTATGGTTTCCACTGCCATATTGTAAATCTTGGGATTAAGCCTACAAAATTAGTTTTTATCCCACCCCACCCTCCTACCAAGCATGCCACTTCTAATCCCGACATAGGACTAGGAATGCCATTCCATTAGGCTGTAGATTACACACTAGTCTACTAGTTACCTTAAGTAGTGTAAAGCCTGTATATGCTAAGGAATAGTAGGTTAGATTTACTTCGAATGGGACTCCCTTCCTTGGATAGATCCTCATAACATCCATAGACTCCTTTAGTAACTCTTAGGAAACTTATGTAACTTAGAACCATTCACTCTTAGGGAAGACTTATAAATTCCTCAGGTCGAACTTAGAATAAACTAACACACCCCTTAGAATTGCCTTCCCCAAGGGCTTATTGCATTCGGGAACGCAGAGTAAAGGAACTGCATGTAAGCAATGTATTCGCGGTTTGAATCGACTTCTTAATTCTAGTGGTTACCAATATATCCAATGCTCTGATCAAGCAGAAGATCGGCATCAACTCGGATTAAGAATTGATACAATAAATCTTCTGTCCTAGCTAGACAAAAAGTCTATGTATCCGGCTCAGACCTACTACACAACCTTTCTTCTGTGATGGCCCAACCACCTACAACCAAATGAGATCACATTGCCTTTGGGAAATGACGAGGACTTAAAGTCAGTAGAGAATTTGACATCTTGCTACCAACTCATACCTGCCCCCGAACTCAACCACAATAGAGATTAGGTTCATCTCTATCGTCATAGATACCAATGCCATAGAACGCATCATTAGCAAAGGAAAACCACTGTAATGAAAGGTTGTTTCCTAATTCATGTCAAGGGTAGGCTCTAATTTGCACCTCGTTCCGATATACAGATTGAGACATAGATTCTTGAGCCTTAAGTAGAACTAAGTTTTAAGGGAGGTAGAACATATTGAGCCCAAGCTAGTTAGGATTAGTTAATACGACCGTTGGATCAGTGTGGCACAGCGGAAGCATAGATGGCCTCTTCCCCACTGGCCCAGGATCGAATCATTTGAGTTAAGTTATACGTACGGTTAGGTCATTAAATAGGATTTGAACCTTCCTTAGAATGTCAAGACTGAAGTCTTGCTAGATACTCTTTACCCTTCTCCAATTTTGTGGATGAAATTATGTTTTAAGGGGGGTAGATTGTAACACCCCAGATTTTTTGTCAACTAGTGATTAGACGTCCTTAGGCAATGGGTCAACTAAAACACCTGGGAAATCGCTTAGAACCCAATTCCATAGCCAAAGAAATCACTTAGGATTAATTCCTTTAGAAACTAAGTGTAAGTTAGCTAGCGCAACGCTAGAGTAGCTGGAAAATAGTCCCTGATCACTTTAAATACGTTCTACAAGATCCAAAGCGAGCAGGACCAATGACGCTATAATACTCTAAAACCTTGGATCAAACTCTAAACCGATTTGCTCTCTGGACCTCTTTGAAACTTTGTATTGGATCTAGACCGCGCGTCGAAAGTCCGATACTTACAATCTTAGACCATTAAAACCGCCTAGCTGGACTTGACAATCATTTCGAAAATCAAGTCCAACCGACATTCACATGCTATTTCATTGAGCCTGGACTGAAGAGAGTGAGAATAGGGTTAGATTTAGAATTTGAAATTCAAATCTGACACACGACTTGGCGCGTCAGTATTAAGTGTTCTGACCGTCAGAATTCAGCCAAATTACACCCTTGGATCAGGAAAAATTTCTATTTCATATCATGAGACTTGTAGACTTGATCTACGTGCGGTGACCGTTAAACTGAAACTGGACCGCCACGGGCGATCTACGAACACTGCTGGTCTGAAAATGGGATGTGAGCGACATCCGACGTGCATGAACATAAGTCCAATCGCGTTCGGCCAGGGGACCACCAGAAATGTCCTTTTGGACCGAAACAGCCCCGATTTGGTTAGGTATCAAGTAAACATTGTTCCCTAGCCTATTTCGGGCAAGTTTTAGGTTGTAAAAGGGGCTTAAACCCTCACTCCTCTCACCCATCCGAATTTGCTAGAAACCCTAGCAAGAGTGAGAGAGAAAGTGAGAGTTTGTGAGAGAGAGTGGAAGGGAATTTCCTGCTGCTTGTGCCACCTGTTGCACGTGCTTAAGCAACGAGCCTCAATCACTTTCCTGGTGATTTCGCCGCGATTCTAGGTAAGAAAATACCCTAAATACTTGTTGATTTGTTGTTCCCTCGTTTTCTTAGCATGTTAGCTTATGGATCTTGTGTATTAGGTTCCCAGTTCGCCGTAGACGAAGCGTACACGCTCCGTTTGAATTGATACACTTATAAGAGAAAAGGTGCAGATTTTAGATGCTTTGATTGACTGTTTCCAATGCTTTCAATGTTGTTTAATAGTAGATTATCGATGGCAACGCCGTTTGACATGTACAACATGCTGTCTGTTTCCTGTTTCGTATGTAGACGAAAAATATGAGATTTAGGGCATTTTAGTCATTTATAGGAAATACTGTTTTCATCCATATTTTGCTGATGTGATTGACATGGCTTCTTGTCGCATTAGGATACTAGGAATGCGTGCATAATTAGTTTGGCGAAGAGATTCGCCTAAATGCGCACTTTGAGTCGACATACTATATGTAGACTTAATGTGTAGTTTAAGTGTTTGTATAAATGCTTGTATTAGTATGTATTGAATTAAATGGTGTTATGAATTAGTTTGAGATTGATTTCTCAATTAATATGCTGATGTAAATGATTTCCTACATGTTAGCTATATGCATGATTTCATTATATGTATGAAATGCATGTGCTTAATGATTTACTTAAGTTGTATGTTATAACATGTGTTAACATGCTCACATGGTTGTATTTCATTTCCATTACTCTTACATGATGGCTGATGTGAATTCATAATTGTTTGGGACTATACCTAGTCCAGGCAGTCGGCAACCGAGCAAGTACGTGGTCGGCTTATCTTTACCACGAACGACGCGTCGATGAACGCGAGCCGTGTTTTGGAGTTGACGGCAGTGGTTAGGCCACGCGAGGTGTTTTACGCACTTCATGTCATTCAACTTGAGATGCGCTCGTGCTAGTCGAGCCCGTCAAGTAACCCGACTGGCCTTTGTATGTTCACCCTGTATGAGTCATAACTGCTTGAACCTAGGGTACTGAACTTACCATTGTAAACCCTGTCAACCATGTTACCTTGATCCACAAAAACTCATGAGCCGGGCATGGTGGTATGGGACACCGTGATCTAGCTATCGGCCTACGCTGGGGCCACAAACCTCCCCGTAGTGACCAGTGAGCACCTATGACTCGTGAGCAGATTATGGTGGTATGGGACACTATATTCTTACTGTCGGCCTACACTGATCAGGCGACGAGTCCTTTGTAGTGACTACGAGTGTATTCTGAGTCTACGGGAGGCGATGACCCTTCCGTAGCAGTGAGAGTACAATAGGCCTGTATTGATAAGGTGATGGGGGAGCGGTGCAACGAGTGCGAGCAACAGCCCTGGTAGTCCTTGCAGCGACCTACAAAATATAAATCATATGAGATTACTAGGAGTGACGACCCTAAACAGGATCTGTGTTGGGATTGATATAAGGGAAGTACCTTAGTTTTCCAATCCTGCTGTATGAATGGACTAATAATAACTCGAAAATCATATCACCATGACATTGCATGTGCATGGAAGATGTGGAGCACTGTGGGACGATTGCATGTCGCGGTCGTAAGATGGTGTCGTATGAAGGAGATTGTCGGTGAGGGCATCCATCACGTCATGCCATATTGCATTAACAACAGTATTAGGATTGTTTGATTTATTGCTTTAGTATTATTGCATGATTGATTTGAGAACATGCTAATCCTTGCTCTATTATTCCACTGAATTGGGTACTCACTCCCACGTTACGGGATGGTGCTTTCAGACACCCACCAGTCCCTATTGTGATTGCAGATGATGGCGCTGCTTGAGAAACGGAGCTAGACTTGATGATGATGAGGAGGATCCCTCCTTTATGCGTGTTCTGATTGACGGGATTACAGAGAGGTTGATTAGATACCTTGACACTTGTCGTTTTATATTTTCAGAGCACTCATGTATATTCTTTTTGTTTACTTTTGAAGTATACATGTATGTATATAACCTGATAACATGTTCACACTCTGAAGACATACAACAGTTTATATATGTTATACATACTATCACAGTCTTCCGCTTGTAAATTTAACTGTCTCTGGAGTATGATATGTTGTTCTGGCCTAATCTCACTCATGTTTAATACATTAACACAGACAACATTCAATGATACATATCTATGTTGCATAAATAATATTTTGAAACTCGGGAGTTGGGTTTTTACTCGACCCCCGATTTTCGAGATGTTACACTAGTGTGCCTAAAAGTGGGTGCGTTGTGTTGACCCTTGCTCGTTAGAGCATAAATAGTCAGCCTTAATGTAGGTTGTAAAGGTTGAAGGTAAACCTGATTTAAAACCTTAGGTTAAAGGTGAACCACTGTGAAATCTCCTTAGTGAAATCCGGTACACTCAAGGGTTGAGTGCGGATACCGGAGTAGAGTAGACAAGTAGTCGAACCACTATAAAAATGACTGTTTTTGCAATTGCTATTCTTTTGTATGTGTGATTTATTTCAATAATTTCATGTCTGTATATCTGAGATCACACCTTACACATATACACAGTCATGTCCATCATAAACTAGGTTATACACTGTTATCTCTTGAATAGTTTGTGATTGGATCCTCTACTAGGCTTGGAAGCCAATAGAGTTATTTTTGAGTAATCTTAATAAATGCATAATTGATAGGATTAGTGTAATAGGATTTTTAAATAAATTGTAAAAACTTTAAAAAGTCCTATTCACCCCCCTCTAGGACATATTGACATATTCCTACTTCATCTAAAGCGGACTTCACCGCTATTTCAATTGGTATCTGAGCGAGTCTCTCTTTAAAGGCTTCACCGCCTAGAGAGTGATCTTGACTGAAGTTTGGAATATGGCCAAAGGAGAGGGCTCATCAGTCACTAGGCCTCCAGTATTTGATGGTTCAAATTACGCATACTGGAAGGCTAAGATGCATTACTTTCTGAGATCTTTGGATCATGAGGTCTGAGAAATTGTTGTAAATGGATATGTGTCACCATCTGAACAAATTGCACTTGAGAGTGGCACAACCATCACAAAATCCAAACCCAAAGAAAAGTGGATGACGTTCGATAAAGAAAAATAAACTGTTGAAGTAAAAGCTATGAACGCCATCTATTATGCCATGTCCCAGAATATATTCAATCAAATAAGTATGTGTGGGACATCCAAGGAAGTATGGGATTTATTGGAAACAACCCATGAAGGCACAAGCACTGTGAAGAGGTCCAAACTCCAACTCTTGACTTCACAGTTCGAGAGTCTCAGAATGGAAGAGTATGAGACGTTTATAGAGTTTTTCACCAAGTTAAATGTCATTTGTAACTCCATGGGTGGATTGGGAGAGAAAGTTTTGGTACAAAAAATTTGTAGGAAAATTCTAAGATCCCTATCAGAACGATTTAATCCCAAAGTAACAACAATTGAGGAGTGTAGGAATATTGATGAGATGAAAGTAGAAGAACTAGTAGGTTCCCTACAAACCTTCGAACTACACTTCAAACAATCTCAAAAATCCAAAAATACTGTACTAAAAACCTCCAAGAAAATAATACATGAGGATAGTGAAAGTGAAAAAGAAGATGATGATGAGGAAGTAGCTTTGTTGGCATAAAGATTTAGAAGATCCTTTCAGAAGAATCACGGTCGTCCTTTCAGAAGAGGATAGGTGAACAACAAACCCTCTATAGGAAAATTTGGTAAAAGGACCAAAGAACCATAATGTTATGCCTATCATGAGTATGAACACCTGTCATCAGAATGCCCAAACAGAAAAACTAATGGCAAGGCAATGGTTGCCACTTGAGATGATACAGAGGAGTCAAACTCAGAAAATAGTGTCTCAGAGAGTGATGGAGATCAAAAATCATTAAAAATCTTTATGGTCTCCACCACTCCTATCATTCCCATGGAATCAAAAAATAAAGAAGAACAGCAAGCCACCGAATCATTTTCGTCTGACAATGAGGAAACAGAAAAGGAAGAAGAAGAAGAAGAACAAAACAAGCTGCAAGATGCTGACAATCAACTATATATCCATAGCATTAAGGTAGTCAAAAGACTTGGAATATCTTAGAATAACAGGGAATTACTGCAAAAAAAATTGGATAAAACTTGAGAAATTAATACACATCTAATCAATGAATTGCCACAACATCACTCAAATAATTATAGACTTAAGAGAATTAACTCCTTCCTTCAATTTGAATCCGAAAAACTAAACAAACAGGTTGAGTAGTTAAAAGATAAAAATATGCTCCTTCAAAATGAAAATCATACACTCCTGTTTGATTTAGAAGAGTCCAAAAAAATTGCTAAGCTAAACTGTAAGTTTTTCCAAAGTGGTGAGAAGTTAGAAAAACTTTTAGGTATGGAAAAATCTGGAAATGACAAAAATAGCTTAGGATATGAGAAAGTTAGAGCTAGGTATGGAATACAAATATTTGAAAAGTCCGATGCCTTCAGTAACAACACAAACTAATCAGAGTTGAATCAAATAAAACTAAAAGTAAAAATCCTGTCACAAGGTGGGTAATTAAAGAAAAGAAAAATTGTCTTGCTGCTCACTCAAATCATTTAACAGGCAATGACACTAAGTGGTACCTAGACAATGGTTGCTCAAGACATGCCACAGGTGACAAGTCGCTTCTGTCAAACTATCAGAATCTGTACAATGGGATAGTCACCTACGGAGATGGAGCCACTGCTAAAGTAATTGGACAAGGAATCACAAAAGGGATTAATCTGCTTAAAAATGAGAATGCCTTCTGCATACAAGGTTTGGCACATAATCTCCTAAGCATATCTCAAATCTGTGATAATGGACATGTGGTCAAATTCAACAAACAAGAATGCGAAATCTTAAATCAATCAAGAAAATCAGTAATGAAGGGTCATCGCATAAACAACCACTACTACATTATCAGAGGCAAAGAAGGGACTGATGCCTAGAAGTACTGAGCATAGAAAAATAAGTCCAAGTCATGCATCTAGATATTTACTAGAATGATGTAATTTTTTTTGCTAAGCTTTAAATGATATATCTGAGGTTTCTGACCTCTATCTTTTATTTATAAACATTCACATGTTTATACTTTTGTTGTGTACAGTGACTGTACCAAATTTTGCTAAGTATACTTGATTCATAGAAATTCTAATAGTATACTTGTAGGGTCGTCTAAATGCTGAAAATGTAAAATCATCCCACCCTTGATACAACTATCAATATGTTATTTTTGATTAATCGATCAAAGGTCGATATAATCGACGACTCTTTGGAATGTGAAAAGTCGTATGATCAAGAATGATATCGATGACATGCTCGATGAAACCTAGATCCTATCGATATCATCAATATTCAAATTTTGATAATATCGATATGCATTATCGATGTGATAGGTAGCTCTCCAAAAAGTAAGATCGTGTCCGTTGAAATTCTCAAGTTGCTACTAGTTCTTCCCAATAGTCATCAACACAGTCTTCAATGCATTTATGAGTGGTTTTTCAATATCATTGGCACCGTATCGATGACATCGGCAAACCTGATACAAGAGCCAACCGACTACGAGGAAGAGATTCACTCAGCTTTCTTCCCTCTGATCTTCCTCATTATCCTACTGGCTTCAAAACATCAAAAAAAGCAAGGAAGATGGTTAAAGAGAAAGGTAAGAATCCCTTGGTCTCAAAAGCTAAGAAGAGAAATGTTAGATCACCTCAAAACTTATCCAATTGGGAACAAATTACGATCGTTGATCATATTGTTCTCAATAGTGCTATCGAGCCCTATGCGGTGGATCTCATGTTAGAGACTATTGGATGGAAGAATGTGCTTAAATTGGGTGGTCCTTACCAGTTTGACATGATTCAACAGTTTTTCAATTGTTGCCATGTGGTTCAGGATTATCCACCATGTATTTGTCTAGAATTTATGCAACACTCCAAAATGATTACCCCAATGGTTCTTGGTCATCTTCTGGACATTGGCATGACTCAGTTCCTAGTCACTGGAAGAAGTTTCAATGAATTAAGAAGGTAGAGGGAGATCACTCGAGCATTGTGCCAAGGTGCAACAATTCCTAGAAACAATCACAATATACTTCCTGAAAGACATCAAGGAACCTTGTTCAGAATCCTCCATAGTATCTTTAGTATGAATGTCTACCCATGTGACGTTAATGACATCGGCCTAAGTCCCTTTGCACTTAATTTCTTGTATGATGTCTATCAAGAGATTCCTGTGTGTTTGCCAACTCTTATCCTAGAACAACTTATTAAGGTAGTTAGAGGGGACCATCTTGAAATCCTTCCATTTTTATCCCTCATCTACAAACTGGAACACTACGTAGGACTGTCGGCCACATTAGACAAAGTATATCCCGAAGTGTAGTTCGACCATGATGCAGTTCAACAGGTATATGTCTCTATTTCTTCTCATGCAAAGAGTTCCCCACCTGTTGGTATAAGCAGCTAGCATCCAAATGAAGAAACACCATGGGGATCTAATCGGACACCTCTCTATAGTCCTGCATCAGTCACAAATCATCAGCGTCATGTACTTGAGCATCCCCTACTGAACAGCCTCACTAGAATTGACGAGTGGCTCCATAACTGTGAATGACGATTATCATGGATAGAGGACTAGCTAGAAGCTCTCACACCCCCTATGCAACAATTTTTTTAATTACAAACGAAGGGTGGATCTACTATGCGATAGGAGGTGGCAGCATTAGAAAATAATGTGTAATCACTTTTTGAAACATCCTCACACTTCGTTGATCTAGTATACTGTGATTTTCCATAGTCATTCAAATGATTTTTTTTTGGTGCCATACATGAGTTTGATGATTTTATTGGGCAATCTGTTAATCTACCACTGTCTAGGGCAGTATGATTGTTTGGATGTTTTCGTTAAACATAGCTGACTATAATTCTCACTTTTCCTACCATACTATCATATGTGCCCTCCTGGTTTATCTCCTGTCTGATATAGAATGCATGTGTTTTTCATGACTACCTTATCTAGTCATATGCTCTATACTAATTTTCTCTCTATACATCAATATCTGATGGTTCTCCAATGTGTCTTCTCCACTTCAGTTAATATCTATTGAACTACTATGCCTTTGCCAATGACTGACAAAAAGGAGGAGAACATTTCAAACACCCTAGATGGAAAATTGCATTTCTATTTAAATGGTGTTGCAGGTGTTAAGGGGAGCAGCTGCACCAAGAATGGGGGAGTTTTACAGTAAGGGGGAGCAGATACTGGGTTATGTACATGGGTTCTTTAGAAATTGTAAAATTGTGTAAAATGCATGTACACAAAATTTAGGATGTGTCTGTCTAGATACTATCCTAGCATGTTTTGGGTATTTTCTCACGTAATTGACAAAGGGGGAGATTGAAAATGCCAAGTGTCCTGGTTTGTCAATTAGCATGTGTGTTGAGTCAGTCAGACTGCATAACCTCATAGGAAGATCAATTCAAGCGTCTGCCTCAAACCGGATGTGTGGAAGCTCATTATAGGTAAATTTAAGTCTTATATCTCATGTCCCAAAACACCAGGTGAATAAAATCCTTAAAACAAGATAGACATCATAGGGTTTTTAAGTGAGAAAAATCCTTTTAAAAATCAAAAAATCTTTAAGTTTTCTTGCTCTATTGATTGTATCGATACACATCTCGATATGATCGACCTGCGCTGTCGATGTCCTCAAAAACCAATCGATAAAATCGAATGAGGACTTAATGTGTCCAGCAACCACATACATATTTGGACAAAATTATCGATGTATCGACACACGTATCGATATCATCGGTATTTGAATCTCGAGCCCATTGAAGGTGGCTCGATAATATCAACAGGCAGATCCGGCGCCCCTATTTTTTCTTAAGAATATCATATATGCTTCGATATATTGAAGCCATCACCGATACCATTGAAGTTCAAATCTCGATGATATCGGTTGGTTCTCGATGATATCGGTCATGGGCGTGAAGTTCTCTAGCAACATTTTTCAGGTGATTTTTAACTCTGATCGGGGGTCACTTGATAGAATCAATATTCTAATATCGATGATATCGGGGCCGGATCGATTGCATCGAGAATGGATAAAACTGTCTAGCAAGCTCACTGATAAATTCTTTAGATTTATTGATGCATCGACACGACTTTCGATATCATTGACATTCAAATTCCGATGATATCGAGTATCCCCCGATCATATTTAATAACCTGAAGAATTTCAAAGTAAGTCTCTCTCATTTTCAAATGTGGAGGAATTGAAACTTGCATCAATAATATCGGAGTAAGAAATCTGATGGCATCAACATGAGTATCGATTCCCTCAACCAGCTGACAAGAGGTTTTCCAAAAGCGTATAACATTGAGTTTGTGTCATCGAGCGGACCATCGATACGATCGAAAGTATTTCTCAATGATATCGAACTCTGTCATAAATGTGACCGTTTTATATTCGTTGGAACCTTTTGCCTATATAAAGAGAACTTGTCTTTAGTTGCTGGTAGAGAAAGAAGAGAATGCTTTTTGTGTGTTTAACCTTAGATCATATATCCAAAGCCCTTTCTCTCATGGCATTTCATCCTCCAATCCAGCCTTATCATTGATATTCAATAGAGTGGATTGGAGAATGAACTTTCACATTCAAGGATCCCCCAGCTACTACCTTAATGGCAAATCATTAAGCAGGGATACTTTGAATGCATAGATGATTGGAACCGCTCTACCTACCTGATAGGAAAATATTTAGAGAGTGGGATTCCATCATAACATTGACCCAACCCATCGCCTTATATTTGTACATTATTTGTGTTGCGGATTAAGAGAGCAAAAGATTCTTCATCAACGAGGAGGATATCTTCACCATCGTGCTGAATGGAACTCATTAGCTTATCTGTAAGTATCTAGAGTCTAGAGGACCCTTTGATCATTCACCCTTTGATCATTCCTTTGTAGGATTGGATCTAAGGTGTTTCTCACCCTTTGAAGTCCTTAAGGAGGCCTCCGGCAAGAGTGTACATGGTAGGTGCGTTGTGTGGACCCTTGCTCTGTGGAGAGCATAAACATCTGGTTGAAGATGAACCAGTCAAAACCTTGGGTTTGAGGTGAACCGTGTAGAAACCCTCATTAGGGTCTTATGGAATATCCTTGGCCAGTGTGCCTAAAAGTGGGTGCATTGTGTTGACCCTTGTTCGTGAGAGCATAAACAGCCAACCTAAGTGTAGGTTGTAAAGGTTGAAGGTGTACCTGATTTAAAACCTTAGGTTAGAGGTGAACCACTATGAAACCTTCTTAGTGAAATCTGGTACACTCAAGGGTTGAGGGAGGATACCGGGAGTGGAGTAGACAAGTAGTCGAACCACTACAAAAATCATTGTGTTTGCGATTGTTATTCTTTTGTGTGTGTGATTTATTTTAATAATTTCATTTATGTACATTTGAGATCACACCTTACACACATACACAGTCATGTCCATCATAAACTAGGTTATACACTGTTATCTCTTGAATAGTTTGTGATTGGATCCTCTACTGGGCTTAGAA
The DNA here is from genome assembly GCA_037074715.1 of Magnolia kwangsiensis. Classification (NCBI taxonomy): domain Eukaryota; kingdom Viridiplantae; phylum Streptophyta; class Magnoliopsida; order Magnoliales; family Magnoliaceae; genus Magnolia; species Magnolia kwangsiensis. The sequence goes on from CM073571.1 coordinate 148,216,393, forward strand.
GCCAGTAGAGTTATTTTTAAGTAATCTTGATAAATGCATAATTGATAGGATTAGTGTAATAGTATTTTTAAATAAATTGTAAAAACTTTAAAAAGTCTTATTCACCCCCCCCCCCCCCCCCCTCTAGGACATATTGACATATTCCTACTTCATCTGAAGTGGTCTTCACAGCTATTTCAGGCACGCCCAAGGAGAACTAGGTACCCGGAAAAGACCATATGAGATATATCGTCCAAGGAGAATTAGTCACCAAAAAAAGTACACAAAGGTACTCCCAAAAGGAACTAACCACTTAGAAAAGACCAAATAATATAGATTGCCTGAGGAGAATTAGTCACTCAAAAAAGTACACAAAGGTACGCCCAATGAAAACTAACCACATGAAAAAGACCATATGCCATGAAAATGCACGATTAGCCCAACCATTATTATTCCAATTTCAAACCATCATTTTAAGGAAGCTCAAAGGTCACTATGGGGGGTTCGTCACCCAGCATAGGCCGACAGATCAGGCATAGTGTCTCATTCCACCATCCTTGGCTCATGAGGCTAGCAAATAGGGTGTTTAAAGGTAACCTACACAACTAGTGGCCAATTGTAGTTCTACAAGTGGGACTTATCATCGCAAGGTTATATGAAGATGGCTCCTTAAAGCCACTTGGGGAAAATATTAAATCAAGCCACATAGGGCAAACAAATCCATCTTAAGGATGTGATAAAAAGGAAATATCTCAAAATCCACTTAGGCAACAAATGATCCAAAGGATGGCAAGTCCACTAGATAATTCCATTTAATCTATTACAAAAATGGCCACTAATTCAAGGACCTTTAAATACACCATAAAGAAATCAAAAGTCGTAAAACAAGTCATGTGCGATATCAAAACTACTTGCAGATATAACGTGTTCAATTCAAATCAGAATAGGAATTTTTAATATCATATTTCAATTCTAAATTTAGCCATCAATCATCTATGAAGAATTATATGAATGGAACTAACATTTATCATCATATTTTATTAATATTAAATTAAAAATTAGTGAAATAAATGAACTAAGATAACCATCATGATGTAGGAAAAGCTTGAAGGGTGATCCTCACCTATTCAAGTTCTGAAGGGGCAAATCAAGTCGCCTTGCCTGGTGTAGATCTAACTTGAGTGCGACTGATCTGGATGGATCTGAGGTGTTTGACTCGAATCCAACTCAACTTGGACTTGAATGAGGCGAATCGCAATGTGGTGATTAGGGGAAAACTTATTCCCTACATTCAATTCAAAATTTGAAGATCCATGAAATTTAAATCAAACTTTAATTAGAACCTAATAGGAGGCTTGTGAGATCAACTCACCTCATCACTTGAGTTGACTCGACACGACTCCAAACTTAGTCCAAACCCGAACATCACACTTTAGGTTTAAACAAGGTGAATCAAATACCACAAACAGACTTTAAAGTTAATTAAATAAACTCATGTTGATTAAAAATCTAAACCAAAACTATAAAATCAACTCGCTTGAAACGTAGTCTCGATTCAACCCAACTGGAGAAACTTGAAACGTCGAATCTAGGTATAACTCCATGTATTGGAGCTCATAACTCAGCAGATGGCTGGAATGAATTTAATAAGGATGCAGCCCCTGGATGTGCCATAATGAATCTGGACTCAGTGGAACTCAGTCGATCACTGAGTCAACCCGATCCGACTCGATAGACCACACTTCTCTCTCTTTCTCTTTCTTCTTCCTCTTCTTTTCCCTCTCTCTCTCTCTCTCTCTCTCTCTCTCTCTCTCTCTCTCCTTCTATTGGAATTACAAGGCCTGGGCTCAAATAAGCCCCGACACCGTAAAACTCAAACTGACTCAATTCCACTCATTTGGAAATAACGAGTCAGGCTGACTCAGTCATCGTTATCAGTGGGCTTTTGTCCAACGAGAAGGGTAATTACTGATCTCTTAACCCTCCCATGATCGTTGTTAGGGTGACTTCTTCAGAGTGCTTTTGAACCTACAATGCTTCCAAATTGAAGCGTTTGATGTAGTCTTTCAGTAGCTCACTGTCCTTCTATAGAACATGAAAGAGGTGGGAGTATGATTTGAGCTTTTTCTTTTCCCTAATAAAGTTCGTGATAAATTTATGACTAATATGAGAGAATGAACTAATGGAGTTCAGCTTCAGTCATTTGAACCATAACCAGGCAGCTCCAATCAAGGTCAGGGAGAAAGCCCACCACATGACCACGTCAGACGCGTTGTGGAGTTCCACGTAGACCTTGAAGGACTCCATATGTTGCGATGGGTCAGTATTTCCTGAGAATGGAGTGATCTGTGGTAGACGGAATCTGCTCGGTAGCCACGCCTTCAAGATATCGACACTGAATAGAGGATCGATTTCCTCCATTATGGCTTCCATTGGAGTCGGCGTGGTATTTCGGTAGGACTATCGCATGTCTTCGACCTGATCTCATAGATCTTTGAGCTTGACATCCCATGGTTCGTCGCTTTCAGTGGTAGCTTTGAACGGGGCCTTACCGCTCTTCTTCTAATCTACTTCATGGCGTAAATCAGAAGTAGGCAAAGATGTTGTCTCTGAAATGTGAGACGGGGCCGATTTGGTCGAGCTATGTTGTTGGCTCCTCTAGGAGGGTGATCGGCTCCTCTAAGAGGTGGCACGCACACAGGAAAGTTGAGGAGGGTTATTGCCCATTTGTTCATCCTCCCTGTTGGTCCTTTGCACATGCTAAGGTTGCATTTGTTCCAGCATCTGCTTCATGTAGCCTGTGTTCTCTCCTAGCATTCCAACCTCCTTTTCAAGGGAGTTCAATCAACCTCCTTTTACATGAGACCGTTGAACCTGCCTCCCGAAATTGAAATTAACTTGATGTTGTGAGGAAGACCCTAATGGCTCTCCAGTTGTTCAGGAGGCGACTGTAACACCCCATACTTTTTAGTACTCGAGTGTCACCATGGAGATCTAATTTAATTTAAACGTGTGGGAACACACGTAACTTACCTTACATGTCATCATTCGGCAACTCTCAATCTATATATCTCAACCTCTTAGCACAACCTTCATTCATATAACAAGCCATCCATCTGATTGATCTTCAAAATAATCCACCACAACTTCAGAGAAATCTATTTTTGGATCTCAATCGCTTCAATAGACCAATTAAACTGTTCGTCATCGATTACAAGCCCAAGATCTAAGGATCAATCGTTCATCAAGTATGTAGCATCTTGTCCAATGATCCAAATCTAAATCATGCGAATCCGACTGTTAGTTGGTAATGCTGACTGTTTGGGGGCGCCTAGACTGGTTTAGGTGTAACACCCCGTACTTTCAGTGCTCGGGTGTCACCACATAGATCTAAAGTAGCTTACACATATGTGGTAACGCACGTAGTTTACCTTACATGTCACCATCACAATATGATTAAGTTAACCCTGTACTTAAATAAATGAAAATTCTATTTTTAAAATCTCGATCATGATGATATTTCAGAAATACACCTATTTAGTACGATTAAATCATATAAAATAAACTTAGGGATCAAAATCACAAGATCCACCATTCATTAGTCTACAACGTCCTGTTAGATGTTCCACCCTTTGAAAACATAAATCATACCATCTGATTTCATGATTAACTTCAGGACCACACCTAAATACTCTTTAGAACCCTTAGGGTTATTGGTATATAAATGTGAGTCAATCCAACCGATGGATTGGTTAGATGGGTAGGATGTCAAAAATTAGGGATTAGACAATCATGTGATGTGGCTCGTGTAATGGTTAAAGTAAGCTGAGGAGTAAATACATGGATTATAGGAGTTGATCTACCATAAGGATAAATTTGTTCAAGAATAAGCCCTACAAGTGTAACGTAAAATAATAGTAACTTATAACATTGAAGATGTCAAGATTATGACACTCAACGTTGTAAATCCATGAATAAGTGGTCCCAATCATTTAAACAATTTTCAAGACCATTGAAGTTCAGATCGGAATCAATCCGACCGCTACATCGAGGGGAATCAACAAATACGACTTAAATTAAATAGGATGGACCACCTGAGCTAGAGATCTACCTCATCACTAGTCCGAGGATCTACTGGGATGAGTAGAATGGGATGGTTGGAGTGGATTTGGAAATCTAATTTGCCAGATCCACTGTTCATCAATTAACACTAAACCGCATAATTCTGACCAATAGATTGTGAAATTAACTATTCAGGTGCACCTATGTCGAATCAAAACACCTGAATACTCTTTAAGATCCCTATAACCCCTTTTGACCATTGATAGTTGAACTTAGAATGATCTAACCCTTAGATTGGTAGAAACCCATGAACGGACGCACCAATCATGACGTATGGGCCACTTGAACCTTGGATCAGTCAAATCGCTAGCCCGACATCTCAAATAGGACTCATAAAGAGAATGGATGGAGTGGATTTCCCATAAGCATCACGAGGACCCCACATGGGTGTTTCTTGTGCACCAGGAGTGGTGTATTCACTGTGCACCAGTCCGAGAGTCTCGGTCAAGCAGCGCTGACTCGAGATTTCTCTAAAAAGAGAATATCTCTCTCTTCGATTTTCACCAGCGATCAGACAGTGGTTTTAATCGGTGGCCCACAAACTAGGGCACATCTTCATGATCTGAACCTTTCATCTGGTGCGGGTGGTCCTCCTGACGAAAACCTACTTAATCCCACACCTAGGATCATGTGTGCATGCGCATGAATCTTACTGCAAGCGAGTCCTACAAACATCATGTTTCTAAAAAAAAAAAACTGTTTCCATGCTGCCAGTATGGTGATTTGAGTGAGGAGAATTCCTCTTATCTCACTCGTCCATTTGACAAGATCTCAACAGTCCAAATCCCAGGATTAGGGTTTCCACCTTGGCAAAATAAAACCACGACGGTTTTGTAAAATCAGCCTTATCTGGAGGCAGTTGCAAGTGGATTAAATCTTAGCCACTCATTAACTATCTAAGGGTTTTGAGGGAGCTAGGATTGCTATAAAAGGGAGAGAAAACGTGTCTTTACCTGCATTTTTCAAAAACCCTAGAAAAATGACCGTCATCTTCTATCTCTAAACCCACTGACAAAATGACTCTAGAGCTTCAATCTCAAGTTTCCACGAGCTCCTATGGGTGTATACAAACCATCCAGAAGCAGTGGAATCAAGAAAGATCCATTGGTTTGAGAAATGTCATTGGAGCTCGGTCATCTTCCACGGCAAGCTTATGCCATTACTGCAACTTGTGATATTGCTAATTTTGGATCTAAAACTGCTAATTTATGGCCCATATCATTACAATCCAAATGATGAAAATCACTTCTAAGAGAGAAACCAAAGGTGAGGAGAAGCGGTGCAGGTGTGATGAGGGCTGGCCATGACCACGTTAACTTAGTGAGTTTCATCGAGTCTGGTTCGAGCCGTGAGCCCTGCCGAGTCCATAGAGAGGTAGAGAAGTAGAAAAAGGAGAATAAGAAGGGAGAGAGAGAGTAAGTGTGAGAGTGGGTCACACAACGCTTGTTGTCGGATCGACTGGACTCGGTTCGTGGAGTCTGAATGGAGGTCGTGGTTAGTCCGGTTCGGATGGGTCTGACCTGTGTCTAGGCATTGTAAAAATTCAGGGAGAGAGTGACAGAAAAGAGGAGGAAGGAAAAAAGAAAATGGGAAGGAGAGAGTGATAGAGGAGAGAAAGGAATGAGAGAGAGTGTCACGCCTCAAACTCAAAAATCAGATTCATAGGAATCCCGATCGCCGAATTCGGTGTTGACAGCCTCCGTAGTACCCCATTCTCGACTCCTAGCATTCATATGCCAGATTCCAATCCTGGGATCCTACAAGGAGGATTTTTTTTTCTAATGTATATTTAACTAGTAATAAGCTTAACCACAAGATTACCCAATTCACAAAGGCAACATCATCATCACATATCCACTAATATAATCATTTGATTACAACACTGAAAGAGAAATACATAAATAGAAAATCAAGTTTCAGAAGACCACTGCATGCTCCAAGATCAACACTGTTGTAACCTAACATCACCTGCACGCATCTATCATGCATAAGCTTATAGAAAGCTTGGAGGGTGGTGTAAGTGTGTGCACAAGGTAAGTGCCAAGTATTTAATACAGTGTCATAATCATACAATACCGAAAAACTGGTAATCCATAAACCATACAATGTCTGAATAAGTAGAAACACTGACAAGAGTAAGAATTATCAGAGTAAGCGGAAATACTGACAAGATTATAAATCATACGATAACAGAGTAAGAGAAAGTATGGACAAGTCTAAAAGTCAATCAATATCAGAATACGCAATATAGAATAGTTATGCAATAAGGAGTCATAAAGAGCCAAATATCAGATGTCGAGGATGCAATGTAATATAAAAATCTTGCTAAGTCTGTCTAGGCTATATAAGTGCAGAAACATAGCAACCCAAGATGTCATATGCCTGCGGATGTAATGTAATATGCGATGCGAATGAAATAACTGTGCTAGAGTGTGAAGTCGAGATAATAGTACGTAGTATCGCAAGCTACGAGGTCCACCCCAAGAGACTTCTATCCAAACCAGTCTCATACCTAAATTTGGATAGTCAGACTCAACATGGTAAACTCCTGATCTCAGGTAAGTCACACGCCCAACCTAAATCTTTGTCATAACAAAGGTACACAACAATTAGTTGCGCACCACCAACCCAAATGGATAGTGAATGAATGAATGAATGGGCATGCACTCCTACTCTATAAGTCCACATATCAGAACAGTTCCTCTTTGAGAAATCACCGGGGTCTATTACACTCCAAACCAGATTGCCACCCCATCGCACGTAACAAGGCGAGTGGAAGATACCTCACTATCTGCCTGCCAATATCGGGCCCGGCTCATCGATAGCGGACCCATTCCTCGAGCTGGTCAGACTCAGCCTAGCATTGCCCCCTCATCTCGGGCAGGTAAGGCCGCACACCCTTCCAACCGACCACGACATAGTGGGAGATGCGGCCTAAGGTATACGGCACTTATACGCTTATGCATCCACTCGGTCTAGATAATGAAGCAACCTCTAGAACCAAGAGGGTTTAGGGACTTTCACCCAAGGATATCTATAGCACTCCATGTAGAACAGATTTTTGGTGTCCTATCTGGCCATCCATGATATGCCCGTGGAGGCTACGACCCTGATGTCACTAAGGCATACAGTAATCACAGCACACAATGTAAGATGCATGAGTCATACAATCCAGTCATGCATCAATCCTACGCATACCGTGTGCTCATGTGAGATAATCTCCACCTATCAGGGAGTCTCATAACAACCAGCACTATGACATATGCAATGGTCAATCATATCTCATAATAGACATACAGATGATGTGTATGGGCATGTATCATGATGTTATGCAGTCACATACTCGGCATCAACAATTGGCCTCGACAATGTAGACATCTAACCAACATTACCCCAAGGAATGACCCTCACAGGGCCAAACACATAATGGGCCGACAGCCTCACACAAAGGCCTAATATATAATATAGTGGGCCTTGCCCAAGGACCATAGATATATCACAATGGGCCTTAACTACGGGTTGCATATACATCATATAGGTCTCAGCAATCGGCCTTGACAATCGAAATCGAAATCGGAGTAGGCCTCAATAATCGAAATCGGTCACGACAATCAGAATCGTCAATCGGCCACGACAATCAGAATTGATCAATAATCGACCTCGATAATCGGAATAAACAATCGACCACGATAATCAGAATCAATCGATAATAAGAATCAGCAAATCGGTCACATCAATCGGAATCGATCGGTACTCAGAGTCGGTAAATCGGTCACATCGATCAGAATCGGTAATCGGTTGTCGTAATCGGAATAGATCGATAACCAGAATCAGTAAATTGATCACGTTAATCACTCCGGTAATCAGCAGATAAATAAAATGGGGTCCATAGATGATCAACCGATCAACTATAGTATAAAGATCAGCACTCGGCCGTGGTGATATCAAATCTGATAACACGGAGCCATCCATCTATGACGAATGAGGCCCACTTATTTGGGTTAACCCACTGAGGGAATGATGAGAATGGGCCTAACAAGGCCTAAGGAAAGGTCACAATGTGGACATCCAACCATCATTACCCATCAATGTGGACATCTAACCAACATTGCTCCCAAGGAGTGGCCTGCATAGAGCCAAACATATAGTGGGCCCATGGCCTCACACAAGGGTCTAATATACAATATCATGGGCCTCAAACAAGGGATACATACACATCACTATGATCTGCACCACATGAGCCTCGAATACATCACCATGGGCCTCTATAACATCCCAAAAATTGGAGGTCGAGCAAAAACTCCACTCCCGAGTTCCAGAACATCATTTATGCAACATTTTCAATGATAGATGAATGTTGTTCATATTAGTGCAGAAAACATGAGTGGGATTAGACCAAAACAGCATATCATACTCCAGAGATAGTTAAATTAGCAAGCGGAAGAATGTAATAGATATATAAGGTGTATGAACTGTTGTGGGTCTCCAGAGTGTGAACATGTTACCAGGTTAAACATATACATGTATACTCCAAAAATGATAAGAAGAATATATATGGGTATGTAAGGAAAAGGCAAAATACCAAGTATATTGGCATCTAATCAGTAACCCTGTAACCCCGTTAATCAGAACCTGCATATAGGAGGGATCCTCTTCATCATCATCAAGTCCGGCTCTGCTTCACAAGCATCGCCATCATCTACAATTAAGATAGGAACTGTTTAGTGTACGCAACACCGTCCCGTAACGTGGGAGTGAGTAATTAACTCAGGGGAATCATAGAGCAAAGATTAGCATGTTATCAAATCAATCACGCATTAATAGTAAAGCAAACAATCAAATATTCCTAGATACTGTTGTTAATGTATGCATGAGATGACATGATGGATGCCCTCACCGACATTCTCCCTCATATGGCACCATCTGTGTCCGCGGCATACTTGCATACTGCTCAGTGCTCCAGATCTTCCAAGCACATGCAATGCTATGTGGATATGATTACCAAGTTATTATTAGTCCTTTTCATATAGCCGTATTGGGAAACTAAGGTACTTCCCTTATATCAATCCCAACACAGATCCTGTCTAGGGTCGTCACTCCTAGAAATCTCATACGATGTTATATTTATAGGTCACTGCAAGGGCTGTCAGGGCTGTTTTTCGCACTCATTACACTTCTCCCCCATCACCTTATCAATACAGGCCTAATTATCCTTAAGACTGCATCAGGACTCGTCGCCCCCATGCGATGTCAGGATAAACTCAAGGTCACTGCAAAGGGCTCGTCACCAATCAGTGTAGGCAGACAGCAAGAATATAGTGTCCCATACCACCATAATCTGCTCAGAGTAGGGTGCTCACTGGTCACTATGGGGAGGTTTGTGGCCCCAGCGTAGGCTGACATCTCGACCACGGTGTCCCATAGCACCATGCCCGGCTCATGAGTCTTTATGGATCAAGGTACCATGGTTAATAGGGTTTTCAATGGTAAGTTCAGTACCCTAGGTTCAAGCAGTTATGACTCATAAAGGGTGAACATACAATAGCCAGTCGGGTTACTTGACGGGCTCGACTATTACGAGCACATCTCAAGCTGGATGACATGAAGTGCATAAAACACTTCATGTGGCCTAACCACTACCGCCAAATCAAAACACGACTCGCGTACATCGACGCGTCCTCTATGGTAAATAGAAGCCCACCACTAATTTAATCCATTACCGACTGCCTGGACTAGAGTATAGCCCCAAACACATGTAGTGTGAATCAGTAATCATGTGAGAGTAATGGAAATGAAATACAACAATATAAGCATGTTGAAACATGTTATAACATACTACTTAAGCAAATCATCCAACACATGCATTTCATACATATAATGAAATCAATACATATAGCCAATGTAATGAAAATCATTCACTCAGCATATTACTTGAGAATTCAATCTCAAAACTCATTCACAACATCATTTATTCAATACATACTAATACAAACATTTATACAAACACTTAGCCTACACACTCTAGTCTACATAGCGTATGTCGACTCAAAGTGCACATTTGGGCAAATCTCTTCGCCAAACCAATCATGCACGCATTCTTAATATCCTAACACGACAAATAGCCATGGCAAACATTTTCACAAAATATGGATGTAAACAGTATTTCCTACAAATGACTAAAATGCCCTAAATCTCATATTTTCCATACGCTTACGAAGCGAAAAATGGACAGCATGTTGTACATGTCAAACGGCATTTTCATCGATAATCTACTATTAAACGACATTGAAATCTTTGAAATCAGTCAATCAAAGAATCTAAAATTCGCACCTTTCGCTTTAGATGTGTATTGTTTCAAACGGAACGAATACGCTTCGTCAACAGCGTCAATACGACCTAATGCACAAGTACATCAGCTACTTTGCCATTTGAATTGAAGAAATCCCCAAATCAGCAAGTGGTTAGGGTTTTCCTTACCTAGAAGTGCGTTGGAATTGCTGGAAAAGTGATTGGAGTGCGGTGCTTTGGCACACGTAGCAGTTGCAGCAGGTGGCAGGAAGAACACTCCCACACTCTCTCACAATCTCTCACTCTCTCTCTCTTTTCCTAGGGTTTCAAGAAAATTCAGATGGGAGGGTTGTGAGAGGGTTTAAAGCCCTTACATAGGCTAAAACTTCACCGTTTTAGACTTGGGAACAAAGTATACTTAGTTATAACCAAATCGGGGCTGTTCTGGTCTAAAAGAGCATTTCGGGAGGTCCCCTGGTTGAACGCGGTCGGACTTAAGCTCATGGTCACTGGATGTTGCTCACACCCAGTTTTCAGTCTGGTAGAGTTCCCAGATTGTACGTGGCGGTCCAATTTCAGTTCAGCGGTCATCGCACCTAGATCAGGTCTACAAGTCTCATGATATGAAAGAGAAATTTTTCTTGATCCGAGGGTATAATTTGGCTGAATTCTGATCGTCAGAACGCTTAATAATAATGCACCAAGTCACGTGCCAGATTTGGATTTAAATTTTCAAATCTAACCCTTTTCTCACTCTCTTCACTCCAGGCTCAATGAAATAGCCTCTGAATGTCGGTTAGGCTTGATTTTCGAAACGATTGTCAAGTCCAGCCAAGCGATCATAACGGTCTAAGATGGTAGGTATCGGACTTTCGATGCGCGGTCTAAATCCAATACAAAGTTTCAAAGGGTTCCCGAGAACAAACCGGTTTAGAGTTTAATCCTGGATTTTAGGGTATTGTAGCGTCCTTGTTTTTATAAGTTTTGGGTCTTACAAAACATATTTAAAGCGATCAGGGACAATTTCACAGCTACTCTAGCGTAGCGTTAGATAACTTACGCTTAATTTCTAAAGGAATTAATCCTAAGTGATTTCTTTGGCTTTGAAATTGGGTTCTGAGAGGTTACCAAAGTGTTTTGGTTGACCCATTGCCTAAGGACGTCTAATCCCAGGTTGGCAAAAATTCGAGGTGTTACAGCCTCGCTCATGGGCCTCATATAATCAGGTGGGCTGCATTAATGAGCCGCACTAATGGGCCTCATACACATCAAGTGGGTTGCATCAATGGGCCACACTAATGGGCCTCATACACATTAAGTGAGTCGCATCAATGGGCCGCACTAATGGGCCTCATACATATCAAGTGGGTTACATCAATGGGCCGCACCAATGGGCCTCATACACATCAAGTGAGTCGCATCAATGGGCCACACTAATGGGCCTCATACACATCAAGTAAGTCGCATCAATGAGCCACACTAATGGGCCATAAATATATCAAATTGGGCCTCATCACATAAGCCTTACATGCATCACATTAGTCCTCACACAAGGCCATACATAACATCATAATGGTCCCCATATACGGGCCGCATGTACATTATAATGGACCATATCCCATGGGCCCCGAACACATTGTAATGGGCCACATCCCATGGGCCTCCAACCTATTACAATGGGCCTCATTAAATGGGCCATAGTTGCATCACCATGGGCCTCATACATGGACCTCATATACAACAAGTGGGTCGTACTACTTGGGCCTCGTATGCATTAAATGGACCATGTGCCTGAGCCCAACGATACAGATAGGTGGATCCCACACATGGGCCACAATACATCATGATGGGCCTCATGGGTGGGCCGCACCAAATGGGCCCCAATGTGTCAAATGGGTCGAAAATACATCTCAATGAGTCGTAGGACATGGGCCTCAAATATATCACACTAGGCCACGACCATGGGCCTCTCATGCATCACATCTGGCCCTACCATCTGGGCTGAAAATATATCATAATGGGCCATGACCCTCGGGCTTCAAATACGCAATAGGTGGGCCCTGCATATGGGCCTCAAATACATCACCTAGGCCACATCAGTGGGTCGGCATATATATACATTACATGCATCACTGCGGCCGCACAAATGGATGGACGATATGTATAAAACACATACATCATGATTGGCCCACACATATATGCATCGAGGTGGGTCCTGCCTGTCTCGGATGTACAGTAGGGATACAAAATACATATATCAAGGTGGGTCCCATCCCATACGTACAACACGTGTGGGGTGGGCCCCACGCCATAAAAAAATGGATGGACAGTATGCATGAAATACTTACATAATGACAGGTATCCCACTGTGCCAATCCAGTGGACGGTGCTGATATAAAACACACACATTAAGGTGGGGTCTAAGTCCTCAAACGGATGGATGGTGTGCATATAGAATATGTACAACAAGGTGGGTCCCATCCCACACATGCAGCACGTGTGGGGTGGGCCCCATACAAAGCTAATTGAATGGGTGGCAGGAATAAAATACATAAATCAGGGTGACTCCATTCACCGTTAGCCAAACAGATGAATGACTGAGATCATACAGGACCACAGAACTGTTGACATCAGTACACAGCTATATAGCTGGTGTGCGGACGTCGGCCAATCCATCCCGCAGGTGGGTCCCACATGAGGCCCACCACATACATACACACACATATATTCACACACACACACACACACATCTAATATAATATTATATTGTACTCTTTTTTTTCTTCTTTTTTTTTTTGAAAGAAGTCCAACGTCCAGACCTGGACGTTGGACGGTATGTATAAAACACATACCCCTTGTGGATCCCACGTGGCACCCACCATAATGTTTATCTGCAATCCAACCCATTAGTAAGGTCACACGGACCTGGATGGAAAGAGAAAATTAAATTTCATCTTGATCCAATCAAGGGCAGACGTTCCATCCCATTGTTTCCCATGATGTGGGCCATCTAAAACTCAGATCATCCTAATATTTGAAGGGGGCCCACCTCAGGAGGTGGCCCACCATATGAACGGTGTGGATATTAAACATACATCATGGTGGGCCCCACGGGTGGGACAGTGGGTCCCTTTCCATTTTTCATCCATGGCGCTAACAGCAGCACCTGCTCTGAAGCAGCAGTGCCTACTACAGCAACCTCCTTTCCCTTATTTATTTTTTTAAAACTAGTTTCCCTGTGGTTTTTCACAGGTGGGGCCCATACCCAGAAAATCCATCCCAGCCATGAGATTCTACGGCTCATGACAGGCTAAATGAGTCCAATGTTCAAGATTTTTGGGTGTATAGAAACATCAGGGAAGATTTCAAGGGAAAAAAAAATACTATTTTCTATGCTATGGACCGCCGAATAATCGGATTGACCCCATCTTTCAGCTCAACGCCTAAAATGAGCTTGGGAAAGGAATGGATGGCGTGGATTGAATACATACATTAAGGTGGGGCTTATAGGCATGGCATACCCAAAAAGATTTAAAAATCAAACGGTCGTATATTTATTTTTTTGGTTCTGAGTACACCTCACTGTCAGTTCACTCTCCACAATGTCCAGCGTCCAGGGACGCTGGACGGACGGGCTGGGTACTCATGTCATCAAGGTGGGTCCCATGTATGGGGACCATGGCTGGTGGGTCTCAAGTGGATGTGGCCCACTAAATCATTGTGATATTAGTGTTTTTCCCCTCTTCATTTAGGTAGGACCCACATGGTTTGGACAGTTGGATAAGACATACATCAAGGTGGGGTACATCCGGGTGGGCCGCACGACCACATCATCACACCAAAATAATGAAAGAGAGAGCGAGAGAAGCACCCACCTTTTATCTTCTTAGATTTCTTCTTCCATCAACATATCTTAGAACTCCAAGGGATGCATTTGAACGGTGGAGATTGATTTTAGAGAGTGGGATTGAGTGGTAGAGAGTGGACCACACCAAGCTCCTCCATGGAAGCCATGGACGTGAGTTGCTTGGAGAGAGGAGCTTGAAAAATGAGAGAGAGAGGGGTGTAAGAGAAGTAATGGGAGAGAGGATGGTGAGGTGATAGGAAAGTTGACTTTTGGGTTTGCTTTTTGTACTTGGGAACGGGGAGAGTAATGAGTGTACTTTTGACAAACGAGGTGATTGATGTGATGGATTCTCTTGGGATTTGCAACATGCGGCATTTTTCCTTGAACTGAACGTGGGCCCATAGCTCCTGGCCAAGGTACTGCATCGGCATGTAAGACGCGGCATCGGAACCGCGGCGACAGTGTGGTCGCACTAGTACAAGTCTCGGGTAGAGCCGACTATGATATACTAGACACGTCTCAGGATCACGCGTAAATGTCAATAATAGATTGTGGGTCGCCAGAATTTAACTGGGAGGATCGTGGGAGCCTACGAAATGGTACGGTCTAGGATATGGTCCTAATAGCCCTAGAGAGGTAGAGAAGTAGAAAAAGGAGAATAAGAAGGGAGAGAGAGAGTAAGTGCGAGAGTGGGTCACACAACGCTTGTTGTCGGATCGACTGGACTTAGTTCGTAGAGTCTGAATCGAGGTCGCAGTTAGTCCGGTTCAGATGGGTCTGACTTGTGTCCAGGCATTGTAAAAATTCAGGGAGAGAGTGACAGAAAAGAGGAGGAAGGAAGAAAGAAAATGGGAAGGAGAGAGTGATAGAGGAGAGAAAGGAATGAGAGAGAGAGCGTGGGTTTGGGCCTGACTCCCTGTCAAGTCTAGCATGCGAGTTGGGCCTGGTTTGGTCCAGCAAGCTTGCTGGTGTATGGGTTGAGTGAAGAAGAAGGTGAGAGAAAGAGGAGAAGGAAGGAAAGAAAGAAAAGAAGGGAGAGAGGGCGAGAAATGAGAAGAAAGATGAGGCTGGATGTGGTTGTCGCCGTGTCAACTCGGTTAAAACTGAGTCTGACTAGGTCGAGTTAACCTAGGCTTGATTTTAGTCCAGGTATGGCTGCATACTCCAACAAAATAACGAAAAGAGGTAGGAAGAAGAGAGAAAAGAAGAGGAAGAAGAATGTCTGGGTGAAGTGTTACATAGCTTGTTTCAAGTCAAGGGATGATGTTCGCCTCCAAGCCATGTTAATTCGCATGGAGCTGAACTGTAAAACTATAAGTCAACTCTTCTCCCCAAAATAGATTGTTTTAAGTCATTGTTATTAATAGTGTTTCGATGATAATTACAATTATTAAGTAGGACTAACCATTAGTAGAGTATTCATGCTAATAGTAGTCATTGCAAATAAAATTATCGTTATTAAATATTAGTCATTTATTTATCATTCTTAGGAACAATCATTAATAGTAGATTATAGCATTTATTAGCATGATGATGATTATTATTAATATGTTAGCTAATATAAATTATAACTGTGAGACACGTATCCTAGCCCATACCGTTTTGTATGCTTCCACGGTCCTCCCGATCGATTTCGACGACTCGTGATCTGTTATCGGCATTTACATACGATCTTGAGTCATGTCCCATATATTAGAGTCGGCTCGACCCAAGACTTGTATTCCTGCGACCAGGTCATCGCTGTGGTTCCTATGCCGTGTCCGTGCGCTGAGGTGATACCTGGGCCAAGAGATGTGGGCCCGTATTCAGTTCAAGAAAAATGCCGCATGTTGTAAATCCTGAGAGAACCCATCACATCAATCCCATCAATCATTTAATCAAGTACGCATTACTTCCATCACTCACACCCATCCCTAAATACAACTACCGATGCCTAAAGTCAACTCTCTCTCTCTCTCTCTCTCTCTCTCTCTCTCTCTCTCTCTCTCCACCCATCACTCCTCATCACTCACCCATCACTGTCTCTTACAACCCTCTCTCTCTCATCTCTCTCCCTCATTCTCCAAGCAACCAACATCCAACATTTCCATGGGAGAGAGGAGAAGCTAGTGTGGCCCACCTTCTTACCACTCAATCCCACCATGCAAAGACCATCTCCACCTTTGAAATGCATCCCTTAGAGCCCTAGGATGCGTTGATGGAAGAAGAAGTCCATGATCAAAGGTGGGTATTTCTATAGGCCTAGATTTTTATTCTTTTGAAGATGGGCCAAGTGGGGCCTATGATTGATGGTATGGATCTCACTTTGGACCCTAGATGTGGCCAATGGCCCACTATGATTCTCATGAACATTCCATGATGGGGCCATTCACCATGGACCCCATCATGATGTTTACTTTTCTAAGTTTGAAAGAGGTCATCTAGACCTTCCATTTTAGTGGAGAAGGAATCTCTACTATTGATTTTGATTTAGTGAGCCCACATGTATTGGGACTCACTTGATGTATGATTGAATGCATGGAAGGGAGGGTCCATAGTGTCAGGGTCCCTCCATCGCACATGTCTCCTTATTTTTCTCCCCCTCTCTCTTTTATTTTTTGTTGTGTGACGATGTGGCCGTGTGGCCCACTCGGATGGACCTCACCATGAAGCATGTATTTTATCCAAGCCATCTAATAGGTGGGGCCCACCTAATTATATATAAACCGTCCAGCGTCTAGGGACATTGGACATAGCTACACATTGAAGTGTGAACTGTGGTGTATTGATACCCAACCACCCTGGACGCTGGAGGTTGGGATGAAAACGAAAATATTAGCTTAGTTTAGGGCTTTGGGGTGGACCGTTCATGTAGGCCCCACCTTGATACAAGGATCAAATCCACGTCATTCATCCTATTTGTTAGGTCATTTTAGACATTGAGCCAAAAAATGAAGCTAATCTGATTTTCTAGTGGGCCATAGCATAAAAAATAGTGATTTCTACCATTCAAGGCTGTTAAGACCCACATTGATGTTCTGATACTCCAAAATATACCAAATATTGGGCTTGCTTGGTTCGTCTTGAGTCCTAGGATCCAATGGGTGGAGTGGATCCACCTGATGCGAGCCCCACCTGAAAGAACACCTACAAGTGCCCTGGTTTGTCAATTACAGTGTAAGTTGAGTCATTCGAACAACAGCGCCTAACAGGAAGATCAATTCAAGTGTCTGCCTCAACTGGATGTGTGGAAGCTCGTCATAGGTAAATCATAGCCTCACATGCCATGTCCCAAAACACCAAGTGATTAAAACCCTTAAAAC
Organism: Magnolia kwangsiensis; assembly: GCA_037074715.1. NCBI lineage: Eukaryota > Viridiplantae > Streptophyta > Magnoliopsida > Magnoliales > Magnoliaceae > Magnolia > Magnolia kwangsiensis. Next base: position 148,233,931 of record CM073571.1, read on the forward strand.
TAAGCAGAACACCTTAGAGTTTTATTGTAAGAAAACTTTTTACCAAACAGGAAAATCTATAAGTTTTCTTACCCTGTTGATTGTATCGATTCACATTTCGATATGATCGACCTGCTCTGTCGATGTCCTCGGCATCTCAATCTATACAATCGAGTGAGGACAAAAAGCGTCCAGCAACCGCACATTCATCTAGACGATTTATCGATATATCGAAGTTTCAATCGACATCATCGATATTCGAATATCGATCCCATCGGAAGTAGATCGATAATATCGACAGGCAGTTTTACGGTGACCCTATTTTTTCTAAAGAAATCTACTATAAGCTTCGATATATCGATGTCTGTTCCGATTCAATTTAAATTTAAACATCGATCATATCGACAGTCATTCGATTATATCAACAGTAGGCGCATGTTTCCTCCAGCAAATATTTTAAGGTGTTTTAAACGTTGATCGGGGGCCATTCAAGGAAATCGATATTCTTATGTCGATGTCATCGAGTCTCGGTCAATTGGATCGAGTCTGGCACAAACTGACCAGCATGCTTATAGGTAAATCTATATGATTTATCGATCCTATCGACAAGGTCTCGATATCATCGACATTCAAATTCTGATGACATTGGCTGTTCCCCGATCATATCTTTAGAACCTGAAATTCTTCAAGGCTTATCTCTCTTATTTTCACTTGTCGATAGATCGATCCCTCTATCGATGGAATTAGAGTTTGAAATTCGAGAACATCGATGTGTGTATCGATCCCATCGACCAGTTGGTAAAAGGCTTCCAGAAGCAAAATTGACATTTGAGTTTGTATCATCGAGCGGTCGATCGATGCTAATGGGAGTATACGCTCGATGATATCGAACTCTGTCATAAATGTGACCATTTTATATCCGTTGAAACGTTTTGTCTATATATAAAGAGGTTAGTCTTTATTGCTTGTAGAGAAAGAAGAGTGCTTTTGTGTGTCTTACCCTCAGATCATATACCCAAAGCCCTTTCTCTCACGGGAGTTCATCTTCCAATCCACTCTTACCATTGATATTCAATAGAGTTGATTGGGAAATGAACTTCCGCATTCAAGGATCCTCCAGTAACTATCTTAATAGTATATCATTAAGCTGGGATGCCTTGAATGAATACATGACGAGAATCACGCTATGTTCCTTATAGGAAAATTCCACGAGAGTGGATTTCCGTCCTAACCTTGACCCAACCCGAAGCCTAGTACCGGTACATCTTTTGTATTGCTAATCAAGAGAGCTGAAGATTCTTCATCAACAAGAAGGAGATCTTCATCACTGCGCTAAAAGGGACTCATCAACTTATTTGTAAGTACCTATAGTCTAGAGGACACTTGTGATCATTCCCTTCTAGGTTTGGGTCTTAAGTGTTGTTCACCATTTGAAGTCCTTAAAGGAGGCCTCCGGTGGGAGTGTACGCTGTGGGAGCGTTGTGTGGACCCTTACTCTGTGGAGAGCATAAATATCCAGGTGCGTCGTGTAGACCCTTGCTCTATGTGGGCATAAACATCTAGTTAGGAGTGCACCAGCAAAACTCCAAGGTTAGAGGTGAACTGAGTAGAAACCTCCGTATAAAGGTTGAAGGTGAACCTGATTTAAAACCTTAGGTTTGAGGTGAACCCTGGGAAACTTCCTTAGTGAAATATGGTACACTCAAGGTTTGAGTGCGGTATCCGGGAGTGGAGTAGACAAGTAGTCAAACCACTATAAAAATGACTGTGTTTGCGATTGCATTGTTTGTGTGATTTGCTTTACTATTTCAATATCTGAATGTTTGAGATCACACCTCACACACACACAGTCATATCCAGCATGAACTAAGTTCTATATTGCTATCTTTTGAATAGTTTGTGATTGGACCCTCTACTAGGCTTGGAAACCAGTAGAGTTACATTTGAGTAATCCTGATAATTGTATATCTGATAGGATTAGTGCAATAGGATTTGTAAATACATTGTAAAACTTTAAATAGTCCTATTCACCCCCCTCTATGACATATTGGCATATTCTTACTTCAACTCAAGCAGTCTTCACTGCTATTTCAATTGGTATCAGAGCGGGTCTCTCTTTAAGGGCTTCACCACCTAGAGAGTGATCTTGACTGAAGTTGTGAAATATGGCCAAACGAGAGGGCTCGTCAGTCACTAGACCTCCAGTATTTGATGGTTCAAATTATGCATATTGGAAGGCTAAAATGCATTACTTCCTGAGATCTTTGGATCATGATGTTTGGGATGTAGTTGAAAAGGGATATGTTGTACCATCTAAATAAATCGTACTTAAAGATGAAACTACCATCACTAAACCCAAACCCAAAGAAAAGTGGACGGCACTCGACAAAGAACAGCAAACTGCTGAAGCAAAAGCAATGAATGCCATCTACTGTGCTGTGTCTTTAGATATATTTAATCAGATAAGTATGTGTGAGACATCCAAGAAAGTATGGGATCTACTGGAAACAACCCATGAAGGCACAAGCACTGTGAAGAGATCTAAACTGCAACTTTTGACTTCACAGTTCGAAAATCTCAGGATGGAAGAGCATGAGACATTTATGGAGTTTTTCACCAAATTGAATATTATTTGTAACTCCATGGGTTAATTGGGAGAAAAAGTTTCGGTACCTAAAATATGTAGGAAAAATCTTAAGATCCCTACCGGAATGGTTTAATCCCAAGGTAACAACAATTGAGGAGTGTAGAAACATTGATGAAATGAAAGTAGCAGAACTGGTAGGTTCCCTACAAACTTTTGAACTACACTTCACTCAATCCCAAAAATCCAAAAAACTCTGTCCTAAAAACTTCTAAGAAATCAAAACATGAGGACAGTGAGAGTGAAAAAGAAGATGAAGATAAGGAAGTGGCTCTGCTGGCACAAAGATTCAGAAGATTATTTCAAAGGAATTGCGGTCGCCCCTCTAGAGGTAGAAAGGTGGATGACAAACCTTCTGCAGGCAAATTTGGAAAAAAGACCAATGAACCACAATGGTACGCCTGTAGGGAGTATGAACACCTATCTACTGAATGCCCAAATAGAAAAATAAAGGGTAAGGCAATGGCTGCCACATGGGATGATACGGAGGAGTCAAATTCAGAAAATAGTGACTCAAAAAGTGATGGAGATCAGAAATCATTGAAAATTCTTATGGTCTCTACCATTCCAATTATTCACATAGAATCTAAAAGAAATAAAGAACAACAAGCCACTGAATCATTTCCATCTGACAATGAGAAAATTGAAGAAGAAGAAGAAGAAGAACAACAACAACAACAACAAAATGAATTACAAGACGCTTATAACCAACTTTACATTCATAGCGTTAACATTGTCAAAAGACTTGGTATAATTGAGACCAAAAAGGAATTGCTGAAATTAGATTTAGATAAAACTTCAAATATTAATACTCATCTAACTACTAATTTACAGCAATGTCACTCAGATAATGATAGACTTGAAAGAACCAACATTTCCTTGAAATCTGAGTCAGAAAAATTAAAGAAACACGTCAAAGCATTAAATGAGGAAAACTTAATTCTTCAGAATAAAAATTATACACTTCAAAATAAATTAGAAGAATCCTGGAAAATAGCCCAACTAAACTGTAAATTTTTCCAGAGTGGTGAGAGGTTAGAAAAACTTTTGGGTATGGAAAAATCTGGAAACAACAAATATGGCTTGGGGTATGAAAAAGCTAGAACAAGAACTGGATATGGAACACATGGAAAAACTGATATTTCTAGTAACAACAAAGGAAAAAATCAGGCTTATCAGACAAGTGGTGATTCAAAGGATGTGTTGAACAAAGGATATACACAACTATCACCATTCAAACCATCTGACAGGAAGAAAGACTCAGTGAATCAAGTGGTTGAATCAAATAAGAAAAACAAACCTGCCACAAGTAAGAATCCGATCACAAAATGGGTAATCAAAGAGAAGAGAAATTGTCTTGTTATACAATCAGATCATTTAATAGGAAATGATGCTAGATGGTACCTAGATAGTGGTTGCTCAAGACATGTCACAGGTGACAAATCCCTTCTCTCAGAATATACGGTTCTTAAAAAAGGGATAATCACGTATGGAGATGGTACCACCGCTAAAGTGATTGGACAAGGAATCATAAGCGGAATCGAATCATTTAAAAATGAGAATGCTTACTGCATAAAAGGATTGAAGCATAATCTTTTAAGTATCTCTCAAATTTATGATAATGGGCATGCGGTCAAATTCAACAAGGAAGAATGCGATATCCTAGAGCAATCAGGAAAATCAGTAATTAAGGGTCGTCGCACAAAGAACCACTGCTACATTATTAAAGGAGAAGAAAGGAATGATAGAGAGGAACATTAAGAGTGAAGGAACATGTCCAGATTATGCATCAAAATTTGGATACTTGCTAAAATGATGCAGTTTTGCTAATCTCTGAATTAAATACTTAAGGTTCCAGACCTCCTTTGTATACAAACAGTCAAATGTTTATGCTTTTATGTATATATATAGAGATTATATATTATTTTCCTATGAATATCATTGTCTCTTAGAAATCCTAGGAGTATGCTTGAAAAATCATCTGGATTTTGAAATCAGAAAATCATTCACCTTGGATATGACTTTTCGATTACATCGAACAAGGATCGATACAATTGACGGCCCTTCAGAATGTGAAAAGCCATATGATCGTTGATAACATCAGAGACATAATCGATAGAATCGATCGGAAACTTCTCGATAGCATTGAAACAATGATCGATATGATTGACAGATGACGCCCAATAAAAAGCTGATTGAGAGAAAAATTTATTTTTTTTTCAATAGCTAGTCCCATCTCTCTGCCCTGATCAGTTTCTTTGGTTGATCTGCTTGGAGTCTTGATGAAATCACAATATCCAAATGAAGCAAGGAAGATGGTTAAAGGGAAAGGTAAGGCTCTCTCATCTGCAAAATCTTCCAAGATTAAGAAAGAGAAAAATACTAGACCACCTCAAAACCAATCAGATTGGGAACAAGTCACGATAGTCGATCATACCTTTCTCATTAGTACTGTCAAACCCTATGGGGTGGATCTCATGATGGAGACTATTGGGTGGAAGAATATGCTTAATATGGGGGGCCCATATCAGTTTGAAATGATCCAGCAGTTCTTCAACTATTGTCATGTTGTCCAAGATTACCCACCTTGTATGTGTCTGAAATTCATGCAACACACCAAGCACAGTACTCCAACAGTCCTTGGTCATGTTCTAAACATTGAGGTGACACAAATCCCTGTCACTAGTAGAAATCTAAACGAATTGGGTAGATGGGGGGAAATTACTCGAACACTGTGCCAGGGTATGACAATTCCTAGAAATGATGACAATATCCTTCCAGTAAAACATATAGGAATCTTGTTTCGACTCTTTCACAGTATTTTCAGCATGAATGTGTACTCATGTGATGCAAATGACACATACCTGAGTCCCGTTGTGCTCAATATTCTGTATGATGTCTATCAAGAGGTCCCTGTATGCCTACGAACTCTCAAACTAGACCAAATAATTAAGGTAGTCAAAAGTGACCAACTTGAAATTTCACCTTTTTCATCTCTTATCTGCAAGCTCGCACACTGGGCAGGTCTACCGAAAACAACTGATAAGGTATATCCTGAAGTATGGTTCGACCATGATGCAGCATAACAAGTGTATGTCTCTGTCTCATCGCATACTAAGATCCCTCCACCTGTTGAAGATAGTGATCCTGTGCCTAATGAACAAACTTTCTGGGGATCCAATCGAACTCCTGAATAGTCCTACTTCTGTCACAAATCGTCAGCGTTATGTGCTTGAGCGCCAGTTTTTAAACAATCTCACTGGAATTGATGAGCGGCTCCAATATTGTGAATAACGACTATCAGTAATAGAAAACAGGATGGAAGCTCTTCAACATTCCGTGCAGCAGATTCTTAAGCTGCTAACAACTGGAGGGTCTTCTATGTGTTAGAAGTAGATAGATTTGGTGGAGTAGTGTGTCTAGTTGTAAACACTTGATTTTGCACCCATCTTTGTTTATTTATTTTGGGTACCGCTACATTGGTTTGATTTTTATGTCAGTTGATAGTTTACTACTGTCTGTGGCAGTATACTTTTTTGGATACTGATTGAGTATGGCTGCATACAATTCTTATTTCATTGCCATTTCTGTTGCTTATACAATGACTGTGTTGATTGCTTCATCTATTTTGCTTCTTGCCTTCATTGATGTATGCTTATCACTGTTGAATATCTGTACACATCTATCTGACTATGGTTCTCCCATATGCTTCAAATATTCAGTCAATATCACTTGTTATGCCTTTGCCAATGACTGAAAAAAAGGGGGAGAAAGTTAAAAACACCCCATGTGAAAAATTGAATATTTGTACTCTTATATGTTGCAGGTGTAAGGGGGAGCAGCTACACCAAGAATGGGGAAGTTTTTGAAGAAAGGGGGAGCAGTTACTGGGTGTGTACATGGGTGATTAGAATTTGTAAAATTATGTTAATGCATGTACACACAATTTAGGATGTGTTGTATTAGATATTATCCTAAGGTGTTTTGGGTATTTTTTGTCATTTAATTGACAAAGGGGGAGATTGAAAGTGCATCTACAAGTGCCCTGGTTTGTCAATTACAGTGTAAGTTGAGTCAGTCAAACAACAGCGCTTAACAGGAAGATCAATTCAAGTGTCTGCTTTAACTGGATGTGTGGAAGCTCGCCATAGATAAATCCTAGCCTCACATCCCATGTCTCAAAACACCATGTGATTAAAACCCTTAAAACTATGTAGAACACCTTAGGGTTTTATTGTAAGAAAACTTTTTACCAAACAGGAAAATCTTTAAGTTTTCTTACCCTGTCGATTGTATCGATTCACATTTCGATATGATCGACCTACTCTGTCGATGTCCTCGGCATCTTAATTGATACAATCGAGTGAGGACAAAAAGTGTCCAGCAACTGCACATTCATCTGGACGATTTATCGATATATCGAAGTTTCAATCGATATCATCGATATTTGAATATCGATCCCATCGAAAGTAGATCGATAATATCGACAGGCAATTTTACGGCGCCCCTATTTTTTCTAAAGAAATTTACTATAAGCTTCAATATGTCGATGTATATTCTGATTCAATCTAAATTTAAACATCGATCATATCGGCAATTATTCGATTATGTCGATAGTGGGCGCATGTTTCCTCCAGCAAATATTTCAGGGTGTTCTAAACGTTGATCGAGGGTCATTCGAGGAAATCGATATTCTTATGTCGATGCCATCGAGTCCTGGTCGATTGGATCGAGTCTGGCACAAACTGACCAATGTGCTTATAGGTAAATCTATATGATTTATCGATCTTATTGACAAGGTCTCGATATCATCAACATACAAATTTCGATGACATCGGCTATTCTCCGATCATATCTTTAGAACCTGAAATTCTTCAAGGCTTATCTCTCTTGTTTTCACCTGTCGATAGATCGATCCCTCTATCGATGGAATCAGAATTCAAAATCTGATAACATCGATGTGTGTCTTGATCCCATCGACCAGTTGGCAAAAGGCTTTCAAAAGTGAAAATGACATTTGAGTTTGTATCATTGAGCGGTCAGTCGATGCTATCGGGAGTATACGCTTGATGATATCGACCCTGCTCGATAATATCGAACTTTGTCCTAAATTTGACCGTTTTATATCCATTGGAACCTTTTGCCTATATATAGAGAGGTTAGTCTTTATTGCTGATAGAGAAAGAAGAGAGTGCTTTTGTGTGTCTTACCCTCAGATCATATACCCAAAGCCCTCTCTCTCATGGGAGTTCATCTTCCAATCCACTCTTACCATTGATATTCAATAGAGTGGATTGGGAAATGAACTTCTGCATTCAAGGATCCTTCAGTAACTATCTTAATAGTATATCAATAAGCTGGGATGCCTCGAATGAATACATGATGGGAATCACTCTATGTTCCTTATAGGAAAATTCCAAGAGAGTGAATTTCCGTCCTAACCTTGACCCAACCCGAAGCCTAGTACTGGTACATCTTTTGTGTTTCCGATCAAGGGAGCTGAAGACTCTTCATCAATAAGAAGGAGATCTTCATTACTACGCTAAAAGGGACTCATCAACTTATCTATAAGTACCTAGAGTCTAGAGGACACTTGTCATCATTCCCTTCTAGGTTTGGATCTTAAGTGTTGCTCACCATTTGAAGTCCTCAAAGGAGGCCTCCGACAGGAGTGTACGCTGTGGGTGCATTGTGTGGACCTTTGCTCTGTGGAGAGCATAAACATCCAGGTGTGTTGTGTGGACCCTTACTCTGTGTGGGCATAAACATCTGGTTAGGAGTGCACCAGCAAAACTCCAGGGTTAGAGGTGAACCGAGTTGAAACCTCCGTGTAAAGGTTGAAGGTGAACCTGAATTAAAATCTTAAGTTTGAGGTGAACCCTGAGAAACCTCCTTAGTGAAATCCAGTACACTCAAGAGTTGAGTGCGGCAGCCGAGAGTGGAGTAGACAAGTAGTCGAACCACTATAAAAATGACTGTATTTGCGATTGCCTTGTTTGTGTGATTTGCTTTACTATTTCAATATCTGAATGTTTGAGATCACACCTCACACACACACAGTCATATCCAGCATAAACTAAGTTCTATATTGTTATCTTTTGAATAGTTTGTGATTGGACCCTCTACTAGGCTTGGAAACCAGTAGAGTTACATTTGAGTAATCCTAATAATTGTATATCTGATAGGATTAGTACAATAGGATTTGTAAATACATTGTAAAACTTTAAATAGTCCTATTCACCCCCCTCTAGGACATATTGGCATATTCCTACTTCAACTCAAGTGGTCTTCACCGCTATTTCACCACCTACAAAAAACCACATGAAAACCGAAAAAAAAAAAAAAAAAAAAAAACATGTGGCGGGAATTACTGCTCATCCGGAGGACACTGTAGCAGCGTCCTGCTATTGCGTTCCTCAAAGAGGCAGTGACCGTTGGGTCCCAGCTGTGGCCCCACTGTGAGGTGTGTTGAACATCAACACCATGCATTTGGTAGGCCCCTTTTGGGATAGTGGGCCCCCTAGAAATCAGCCATATGTGGAACTCAGGTGGTCGACACTTCAGGAAATAGTGATGATTGAACGTCATCCATTGAAATCCTTTTTTGGATTTCACAAAAGTTTTGGATCTTTATGAAAAGAAATTTTCCTTCATCCGAGTCTGTGTGACCTTATTAATAGATTGGATGGAAAATAAATGTTATGGTGGGCCCCACGTGGGATCCACTGATGTATGTATTGTATTCCACACGTGTGGACCCCACCATGAGGTATGTGATTTATCTATGTCGTCCATCCCTATGGGACCCACCATGATCATGTGTTGCATCCAAACCATCCAACCATTTTGAAAGAAAATTTTAAGGCTTGTGATGGAATAAAAATGAGACAGATCTAGGACCAGGTGGACTATATTATAGAAAACAGTGGGATTGAACATCCACCATTAAAACCCTTGGGCTATAGGGTTTGGACCCGTAGGATATTTTTTTTTCCTTTAAATCTAGGTCTTTATGACCTTATGAATAGGCTGGATGGGAGATAAACCCTATGGTAGGGCCCATTGGAATTTAACAGTGGAAATCACTATCTCCATTGTTAGATATGGTATGGTCCAGTTAATCTTTTGATATGATTCATTTTTTTATAATACCCTATATTGATCTCTAAAAATAAATGAATTGTGTTTGGCCCATTTGAATTGGCCCATTCAAATTGGCCTATTGATTCGGCCCATTTGGTAAGGCCCAATGTGATGTACTTGGGGCCCATTTGATAAGGCCCAATGGGATATATGAGGCCCGTTGTTGAGGCCCACCTTGATGTGTACAAGGTCCGTTGTTGAAACCCACCTTGATGTGTTGTATATCCTCACCATCCATGTGTATGGGATGGCGGGTCCTAATGAATGTGGGGCCACTTTGATGTATGTGTTGGTGGTCCACATGTACGTGGACCCCACCTTTGATGTATGTATTATATTCCATGTCATCCACCTATTTTATATCCACACCGTCCATCAGCAAAGGATGGTGGGACTCCACCTGACATATGCGTTATATTCATACCGTCCATCTGTTTGATAGAGTGGGCCCACCCCACACGTGTGACATATGTGGGCAGGTGGGACCCACCTTAATTATGTAATGTATTCCACATTGTCTGTCTGCCGTGGAGCACACCTTGACGTTATGTATTTTCAACCACGTGGATAAGTGTGGCCCACCATGATGTATGTGTAATATTCTCACCGCCCATTTGATGGAGGGACACACTTCTTCACAGCCACGCCGTCCATCCATTTTGGCAACCATGTGAGGCCCAGATGATGTGTATGGAGCTCATTTAGAATGTGCAGGGCCCACCCTAATATGATAAGGGCTTGTGTAAGGCCTATTGTGATGTATTTATGGCCTTGGAATCACTCTCATGTGATGTACTTTTGGCCCATTGATGCGGCCCACTTAATTATATTTGAGGCCCATATTTGGTGTATATCAGGCCCGATGTGATGTATGAGGCCCATTGATGCAACCCACTTAGCATATTTGAGGCCCATATGATGAGGCCCGACTTGAAGAACACGAGGCCCCTTATAATGTGTATAAGCTGTTATTATGCAACCATTATGACATGTATTAGGCCCATGACACATGGCCCATTTAATGTATTCGAGACCCAGATACATGGCCCATTTAATGCATTCGAGACTCATGTGTAGGGCCCACATGTTGTATTTGAGGCCCATGAGAAAGGCCCACCTGTTGTGTATATGAGGTCCATTGGTGCGGCCCATTGATGCGGCCCACTTGTTGTATTTAAGGCCCATGTGTGGGGCTCACCTATTGTGTATGTATCCCTTATATGAGGCCCATTGCAATGTATATTAGGCCCTTATATAAGGCCATGGGCACACTTTATGTTTGGCTCGATGTGAGTCACTCCTTGGGAGCAATGTTGCTTAAATGTCCACATTGATGGGTAATGATGGTTGAATGTTCACATTGTTACCTTTCCTTGGGCCTTGTTAGGCCCATTCTCATAAAAGTCGATTCCGATTGTCGATACCGATTATGAGTATGTGACAGCATAACATCATGTACATGCACATATGCATCATCTGCATGTTTATTATGAGATGTGGTTGACCATTGCATATGTCCTTGGACAGGTTGTTATGAGATTCCCTGATAGGTGGAGATTATCTCACATGATCGCATGGTATGCGCAGGATTGATGCATGATGGGATTGTATGACTCATGAATCTTGTATTGTGTGTTGTGATTACTATACACCCTAACGACATCAGGGTCGTAGCCTCTACAAGCATGTCATGGATAGCTAGATGGGACACCAAAAATGTTTGGTTGGAGTATCTGGGTACTTTGGATGTCTATGGGTGAAAGTCCCTAAACCTCCATGGCCAGGAGATGCCCTAACGTCGAGACCGAGTAGATACATGAGTGCCCGAGTGCCGAATACCAGGAGGCCGCATCTCCCATTGTGTCGTGGTCGGTTGGGAGGGGTGTGGCCTTACTCACCAGAGAGTAGGGGGCATAACTAGGCTGAGTTTGACCAGCTCGTGAATGAGTCCGCTATTGACATGCCGGGTACATATTGGCTAACTACTGGCAGGCGGATAATGAGGTTTCTTCCACTTGCATGGTCGCGTGTCAGTGGGCGGCGATTTGCATGTAGAGTGCACTAGATCCCAGTGATGATCCCAGAGATGTACAGTATGGATTTGTAAAGTAGGCATTGTATACTCATTCATTCATTCATTCAATATCCACTCGGGCTAGTGGTGCGTAACTATTTGTTACATGTGCCTCACAATGGCCAGAATTTTGGTTAGGGTGCATAACTAGCATGAGATCAAGAGTTTACCACATTGAGTCTAACTATCCAAATTAGGTATGAGATTGGTTTGGATAGAAGTCCCTTATGGTGGACCCCGTAGCCTGCGATACTACGTACTATCATCCCTACTTCACACTTCAGCATGGTCATCCCATTTGCACAGCATATTACATTACATCATCGGCATCTGATATTTGGCTCTTTATGGCTCCTCGTTTGTATAGCTGATCTATATTGCGTACTCTGAAATTGTATGACTTATGGATTTACCATTATTTTCGCTTACTCTGATATCGTATGATTCATGATCTTGCCAGTATTGCTGATATTATATGATTATGGCACTGTATTGAATACTTAGCACTTATGCACACACGTACACCACCCTCTAAGATTTCTATAAGCTTATGCATGATAGATGTGTACAGGTGATGTTAGGTTGTAATAGCATTGAGCTTGAAGCATGCAGCGGACTTCTAGAGCTTGATTTTTGATATAGGTTTTCCTTTTCAGCACTGTACTCAAATTTTATATTAGTGGATATGTAATGATGATGTTGCCTTTGTGATTTTGGTAAACTTGTGGTTATGCTTCTTACGAGATAAATGTACATTGAAAAATCCTCCTTGAAGGATCATAAGATCAGAATCTGGTGTATATGTGCTGGGAGCTAAGAATGGGGTACTACGGAGGCTGTCAGTACCAGATTCGGCGATCAAGAATTTTATGAGCCTGATTTTCAAGTTTGGTGCGTGACAGAAGTTGATATCAGAGCTTAACTTGGGAATACTTGAGGATAACATCACATATCTACTGATAGATACCCTACACTCTATGATTGTCGAGGACTTAGAATAATTAGGTCTCGAGTTTGAATAACTTAGCGATCTTCTGTTATAGACTCTTAACGTGCATGTATTCAAGAGATTCTCAAGGTTGATTGGCGTCCTTATCCTTTCTTATGGGACATGCCGCCCAAGAGAGTGACCTGAGTGATTCCTGCTCCACCATTTGAGGCTCCCACTTTACTGCATATGACTCCCGCTCCACCCCTAGAGATCCCTATTCCCCAGCCTGAGGATGTCATTCTTCCACCTAAGACCAGTGTGGATCCGACCGTACTTGTGAGTACCTCCAAGTTATAGTAGATGTTGCACACTGTAATGGTTGTGCTTCAGGGATAGGGTAGGTACCCTGTTGTTTCATCAGCCCAGGCAGAGAAGGAGCGCGTGAGCACCCTTCTTTGAGAGTTCAGATAGCTCGATCCTCCGTGTTTTCAAGGCGAGCCTTTTTCGATAGCAGCCGAGAGATGGTGCTCCGATGTGGAGAATATTTTTGACATGATGGCATGTACGAACCAACAACGAGTCCAGTTAGTAGTATTTCTTCTTCGGGGTGAGGCCGAGCACTAGTGGACCTCCGTTACTCGTGCTATAGGGCCTGATTTTTTCTGGAAATGGGAGGATTTTATTGATCGATTCGAGCAACAGTACTTCCCCGACCACATTCATCATCTGAGAGCATTAGAGTTTGAGACTCTGGTGCAGGGGGCATATCTGTGACGCAGTATGCAGCTCGTTTCGCGGTGCTATCAAGGTTCGCACCATTTTCATTGATGATGAGGAGTGAAAGTCCCGCCATTTCTAGAACGACTTACGTTTTGGCCTCAGGAGCCGTGTCATCGAACACATGCTCCCAACCTTTGAGTAGGTAATTCAAAGGGCCCAGATTTACGAGGCAAAATGAAATGATTCATAAAGGGTTCGTGAACACAGAGGAGATTGGAAGAGGAAGACCAGACCCCCTCTGGTAGTTTTTAGCACCAGTAGCATTGACAGCCACAGAGGCACAGGAATCGTCTGTCCTTTCGAGCGCCAGCAGCACCTTCAACACCACCGAAGAGACCATTTACGGGTGTTTACTTTAGATGTGGTGAGACGAGGCATCGTAAGTGTGAGTACCCCCATTTTTAGCAGCAAAAACCTCTTTGGAGGGGGGACATACACCTCCCCAGCAGACCTAGGGAAGGTTTTATGCAGCTCTGCAGGACCCTAAGTCATCAGGAGTCACTGACGAATCGCGGAACTAGGCATTAGGACCATCTGTTATATTAGTCATTAGTGAGATGGTGAGGTTGCAAGTTATCCTAGTTTTGATCGTTTCTAATCCATGATCTGAGGTTTAGTAGGGGTCACCACAGTGTTGCTGAGCATCTTGGGAGCGTAAGGTTAAGATTAGAGTGCACTATCCCGATCCTTATATAAACTAATTGTGCCTTGACTTATATATGATGTTTCCTCTTCCCTTGTCTTTTCTTTAAATTTTGAGGACAAAATTTTTATTAGGAGGAGAGAGTTGAGAGACCTGTATCCTAGCCCGTACAGTTTCGTATGCTTCCGCAGTCCTCCAGTCGAATTTCGGCGACCCGCGATCTGTTATCGGCATTTGTGTGCGATCCTAAGTCGTGCCCTATATATCAGAGTCAGTTCACCTCATGTAAGACCCGTATCTTAGTCTGTATTGTTCCGTCGACTTCCGCGGTCTTCCCGGTCGAATTCCAGCAACCTTCGACCCTTAACCAATATTTACGCGTGACCCTGATTCATATGCCGTCAACCCATATCAACTCAACCCAAGACCTTTACCATAACGACCGCACCGTCACTGCGGTTCCGATGCAATGACTCACACGCCGAGGCGATACCCTGGTTAAGAGATGTGAGCTAACGTTCGGTGCGAGGAAAACGCAGCGCGTTGTGAAACACAAGAGAATCTCTACGAGATATCACATCAATCCCATCAATCAATCAATCTCATCACATCACATGTCAAGTACACATCACCTTTCACCTTTTCCCAAGCAAGCCTCAAAAGTCAAAAATTCTCTTACACTCACATGCCTTTCTTACACAAAAGGCCACAAAAGTTAAAAAGTTCTTACACCCATCACCACCACATCCATCACTCCATCATCCATCACTCTCTCTCTCCCTTTACAAGTCTCTCTCTCTCATTTTCAAACCCATTCCAAGAAAGAAAGGAAAACCCCATACGTATGAGCCTCTCCCTCTCTTTCAAAACTCCAAGTGTGGCCCACCTCTCCATCCCAAGATCTCCCATCCTAGCCATCCATTCCTCATCTCCTCCATTAGAATCAAAGCTAAGGTGCTAAGGAACCCATAGGAGCAAGAAGATCGAATGGTGAGTGCTTGATAATAGTAGTTTTTCCTGTTTTTGAGATGGGCCAAGTGAGGCTAACCAATCAATGGTTTGGTTCTCACTTGGGACCCTAAGATGTGGTCGATGGCCCACTTTAGTCATCATGATCATTCCATGATGGGGCCATTCTCCATGGACCCTATCATGATGTTTATTTCCTTGCATTAGAGAGGCCATCTAGACTGTCCATATCGGTGGGGAACGGATCTCCACCGTTGATTTTTATTTTCGGTGGTCCCATGTATAAAGGGATCCATTTGTTGTATTTCTTATAAGGGAGGGCTCATAGTGGCGGAGCCCTCCATCACAAGCGTGTCCCACTCTTTATCTCTCTCTCCCTCTCTATTTCATTTTCTTTTTTTAGATCATGATATGGTTGTGTGGCCTACTTAAATGGACCCCATCATGAGGCATGTATTATATCCGAACCATCTACAAGGGGGGGGGGGGGGGGGGGGGGGGGAGGGGGGGGGGGGGGCGCAGCTTAAGGTGGCTAATAGTGGGGTGGCCGCTAGTGAATTGTGATCCACGTGGGCCCACCCAGCCCCATAGCTCATTGGAAGTTCACGTTGAGGTCTTGGTATTGACCTCTATGAGGTGGCTAATATGAAGTGTGTACTGATTTGAGGTGTGAGGTGTACTAACATGGAGTGGGTACTGACATGAGTGTGGGTGTTGACCGTGGGGCCCATGAGATCCATCCACAATGTCCACTGTTTTGATGGGCCACACCATGGAGGATGTGTTGCCTTCAAACGGACCGTTGCACCTGGACGGTGGAACCACCATGTGGGGCCGATTTTCCCACCCTGATCCATAGCTCCCTGGCAGACTGAGTGGAGATACCTTGTTGCAACACTTGAGGTCCTGGTATCGATTCCTGTGGGGGTGGCTAACAGTGATGTGTGAGTGACGGTGGGGTCCATGGGACCCATCACCATCCTCCACCCATTCAGATGGGCCACACCATTGTATGTGTGTAACACCCTGGATTTTTACCAACCTGGAATTAGACATCCTGAGGCAATGGGTCAACCATATCACTCTTAGAGATCAATCCTAAAGTCTAGAAATCGCTTTTCAACCTATTTCCTTCAAAATCTCACCTTTCACTACCCCATTCTTTAAATTTCTCCAAGTACTTTTATATTAGATACAAACCTAATGTTTAAAAGGTGAGGAACTATACTTAAACTAAAACTTACTATAAATGGTAAATACATGCATAAAATATGATTTTGACTATTTAATATTTAGAATTTCATGATGTAAATAACTTATTTGGACAGATTAGCTTCTTCTACCCCAAAATCATATATTATACGTTGTATAACTCATTCCAGTTTGCAAATGAGACTCGATAAATGCCTTGACGGACTCATGGGCCCAAACGACTCAATTCGGGGGGATCTAAGGTGGGCCCCATATATTTTCGACATCCTTGGGAGGTGAGGACCTCACCCCTGGGGCGATTCCTAGCCAAATAGGTCAGTGACCGGTGAGGACCTCGCCGGTTTGGCGAGGCCTCACCGACCTCGTCCGTACAGCGGTCTGGCAGGCCGGTTTCTTCACTTTTTTCTTCACATTTCTTTTAACTTTAAAAAATTATATCTCCTTCGTTATAACTCCGATTTAGGTGATTAAAAAATTATATTGAAGTTAAATGAGTCTAATTTTATATAAAAATATGTGAAAAATATAATAAAATATTTAATATAGTTTAAAGTAGGACGTTGTGACAAACTATCTGAAAATTACTTGTTGGACAGCTACTGCTTCAGGAATTTTTAGACTTTTTATACAACTAGAAATCTCATGAAATTTGGTGGAGACAGGGTAAACTTGATGATGAACCACCAGAAAAATAATAAAAATAATATGATAACTAGAAGTGCCCAAAATGGGGCATAGAATGGCCCTAGGACTGTATTCTGCCATATTAGGGTAGAATTTGGTTAAGTACCAAACTGAATACTCAGTAGAATTAACTTGAATCACTTTAAATATAAACTACAAGACCCAAAATTAGTAGGACCGCTAACGCTATGTTACCTAGAAACCTAAGATCAAACTCTAAACCCAGTTGCTCACGGGAGCATTCGAAAACTTTGTATCGGACCTGGACCGTACATCGAAAGTCCGATTATCCCGAACTTAGACAATCCTGAACACCTAGTTGGACATGATAATCACCTCAAAAATCAAGTCCATACGATATCCTGAGACCATTTCCTTGCGTCCGGAGTGAAGAGAGTGAGAAAAGGAAAATATTTAGAAAATTAATTCAATTTTAATAAATTTGGCACTTGTCGCTTGTGTGACATTTTTTTGAGCGTTCTGACCGTCGAAATCTGACCCAAATACACCCTCAGATCAGGGAACATTTTCCACTCAGGTCAGTGTACTTGGAATCCTCGATCGAGTCTCAGTGACTGCAGAACTGAAATTTGTCCGCCACGTGCGATCTGGGAACCCTATCGAACTAAAAACTTAATGTGATCAGGATCCAACATCCATGAGCTTAAGTCTGACCGCATTCGGTCAGGGGACCTCCAGAAACATCCTTTTGGATCAGAACAGACCCGATTTCGCTATAACCTAAGTATACCTTGACTTGGAGTCTATTTTGGTTATGTTTGGGCTTATAAAAGGGCCTTAAACCCTTAGCTTTCTAACCCATACGAATTTGGGAAAACCCTAGGAGAGAGAGGAGAGAAAAGAGAGAGAAAGTGAGGGAGAAGTTGGGGCCTTCTCCTGGGATTCTTCCCTGCTGCTCCACGTGCCAAAGTTGTCCATCTGCATCGCTTTTTCGGCGATTCTGGCATCGTTCTTAGGTAAGAAACCCTAACCCTAACTTGTTTTGAAGCTTAAAATAGTTGTAGTGATATTATAGCTAACCTGTTCCTTGCCATAGGTAGCGTATCTGCCGTTGACAAAGACACATCGTTTGAATCCTAACGAATACACATTTTTTGGTTTAAGGTGCAGATTTTAGATGCTTAGATTACCTATTTTCAAAGCTTTCAATGTCGTTTAATGATAGATTGCTGACAAAAATGTTGTTTGACATGTAGAACATGCTATCTGTTTTTCATTTCGAATACGTATGTAGAATATGAGATTTAGGGTATTTTGGGTATTTGTAGGAAATACTGTATACGTACGTATTTTGCTGATATGATTGCCACGATTATTTGTCGTGTACCTATACTAGTTATGCGTGTACGATCTGTTTGGCGAAGAGATTCGCCCTAATGCACATTTTGGCCGACATATGCTATGTAGACTAAAGTGTGTAGACTAAGTGTTTGTATAAATGTTTGTATAGGTAAGTATTGCGTAAATGAGGTTATAGATTAGTGTTGAGATAGGATTCTCAACTACATTGACGATGTGTATGATTTTCTCCATGGACGTTGTTGAATTGATTCCTTATATATGAAATGCTTGTGTATGGTTAAATTTCCTATGTTGTATCTTATAACATGTTGCTAACATGCTTAAATTAATTGTTATTTCAATTTTGTTTATCTCATATGATTACTAATTCACATTACATGTGCTTGGAGCCATACTCTAGTCCAGGCAGTCAGAACAGTTTAGAATTCATGGTTGGATTCTATTCGCCACGAAGGATGTGTATGACGAACCCGAGTTGTACTAGAGTCGTCGGCAGTGGTTAGGCCACACGAAGTGCTTGTGCACTTCATGTCGGTCGATTCAACGTGCGCTCGTACTAGTCGGACTCATCAAGTAACCCGACTGACCATTGTATGTTCACCTTGTATTCGTCATAACTGCTTGAACCTAGGGTACTGAACTTACCAGTGATAACCCTGATAACCGTGGTACCTTGATCCACTAAGACTCATGAGCCGGGCATGGTGGTATAGGACACCGTGGTCGAGCTGTCATCCTACGCTGGGGCCACAAACCTCCCCGTAGTGACCAGTGATCACCTTAGACTCGTAAGCTGATTATGGTGGTATGGGACACTATATTCGAACTGTCAGCCTACATTGATAAGGTGATGGGGGAGCGGTGCAACGAGTGCGAGCAACAGCCCTGGTAGCCCTTTGTAGTGACCTCGAGCATATTCTGAATCTGCGGAGAGGCGACTAGCCTTCCCGCAGTAAACAGAGTATGAACTAGGCCTGTATTGATAAGGTGATGGGGGAGCAGAGCAACGACTGCGTGCAACAGCCCTGACAGCCCTTGCAGCGACCTAGAAATATATCATCGTATGAGAATACTAGGAGTAACGACCCTAGACAGGATCCTTGTTGGGAATGATATAAGGGAAGTTCCCTAGTTTCCCAATCCTGCTGTATGAAAAGGACTAATAACAACTCGGTAATCATATTCATATCGCACTACATGTGCCTGGAAGATGTGGAGCACTGAGGGAAGAAAGCATGCTGCGAACGTAATATGGTGTCACATGAGGGAGTATGTCGGTGAGGGCATCCATCATGTCCTTTCATTCTTTCATTAATCACAGTATTTAGGAACGTTTGAATTGCGTGCTTTATCATTATCGCTTGATTAATCTGATAACATGCTAATCTTTGCTCTATGATTCCACTGAGTTATCTACTCACTCCCACGTTAGGGGACGATGTTGCACACACCAACCAGTCCCTATTTTAGTTTCAGATGATGACGATGCTTGTGAAGCAGAGCTAGACTTGATGATGTTGAGGAGGATTTCTCCTATATGCAGGTTTGATCGACGGGGTTATAGGGTTACTGATTAGATGTCAATCCACTTGGTAATTTGTCTTTTATTTAAACACCCATGTATATTCTTTTTATTTCATTCTGGAGTATACATGTTTATAGTTAACCTGGTAACATGTTCACACTCTGGAGACTTACAATCAATTATATATTTTATGTATTTATCACAGTCTTCCGTTTGTAAAACTTAACTGTCTCTGGAGTATGATATGTTGTTTTGGCTTAGTCTCAATCTTGTTTAATGCTATTCTACAAACAACATGCAT
This sequence comes from Magnolia kwangsiensis, assembly GCA_037074715.1. NCBI lineage: Eukaryota > Viridiplantae > Streptophyta > Magnoliopsida > Magnoliales > Magnoliaceae > Magnolia > Magnolia kwangsiensis. The sequence continues at coordinate 148,254,139 of CM073571.1, forward strand.
TCATCATTATCTATGTTGCATAAGTGACGTTTTGGAACTCGGGAGTTGAGTTTTTACTCGACCCCCCGATTTTTGAGATTTTACAATGTGTCTCATCCAAACCGTCCACAGTCTCTGGACGGTGGGACCCACCCCACGTATGGGGCAACACCTTGATGTATGTACTGTCCAGGCCGTCCATGGCCTGGACGTTAATTATTTTTAAAATATATTATTATATTATATATATATATATATATATATATATTTATATTAATACACCATATATACGTGATGGTGGGCCCTATGTGGGATCCACCTTTACCTCCTTATAGCAGCAGAAGCTGCATGTATATATTAAATATAATATTATATATTATTTTACAAAAGCTGCACATGTACAGCAACACTCTCTCTCTCTCTCTTTGAGCGTCAGTGATCTGTGGGTCCCACATGGCATGTGTGTTACACAAGCCGTTCATCCTTTTTGACGGTGGGCCCTCCATGGTATTTGTATGACCTCCAAACCATCCATCTATTTGGTGAGCGTGGACCCCACTTACTATTGAAGTGCACCTTCAACAGCTAAATAGCTGCTATATTAAGCCAGCAAGTTTCGTGGGCCCATTGTGGCATGTGTTATATCCACCACGCCCATCTTTCTCTCGAGTGGGACCCACCGCTGATTTATGTGATACATCTAAGCCGCCCATCCAGTTGGCTAGATTCCATCTAGGCTTGGGATGAAAATAAGACTGATCTACTTATCAGGTGGGTCACTGCTAAATACAGTGGAGCATTGAATGTCTACCATTGAAATCCTCTAGGTATCAGATGGAATCTGTATCAACATGAAAATTATTTTCCTTTATTCAGGTCCGTGTGACCTTATGATCAGATTGGATGAAAAATAAATGCTATGGTAGGCCTTGGGGATTTCAATGGTGGAAATCATTACCACCACTTATGTTTGGGTGTGGCCCATTTGATGTGCATGGGGCCCAATTGGTGTGGCCCACTTTGATATATATGTAAGGCCCATGTGATTAGACCCATTTGATACTTATAAGACCCATGAGATTAGGCCCATTTGATACAATCTAAGGGCCACGGGTTATGACCCATTGCAATGCACATAAGGTCCATTGGTGCGGCCCATTTATGTAGCCCATTTGATGAATAAAAGGCCCATATGATATGGCCCATTTAATGTATTTAAGGCCCAATGGGATGTACCTAAGGTCCATTGCAATGTGTGATCCCAACACGGATTATATAGCGATGTTTACGACGATCGTGCCTTAGGAGCAATGTTGGTTTAACGTCCACATTGCGAGTGTAATGTTGGTTGGATGTCCACATTACGACTGTCCTTAGGGCCCATTGTTAGGCCCATACTTATGGTGTATAGGCTATCTAGGCCCACCTGGATTGTAAGGATAGTGCATTACTTTATAACATGTTTACTATAGTTTCATGACTCATGATCATACGCATCATATGTATGCTTGATATGAGAAGCGACTGATCATAGCATATGCCTTTGGGTAGATTGTTTATGGGACCCCGATTAGGCAGTGTTGCCCTACATGAGCGTATGATACGCGCAGGATTTACTGCATGATTGGATAGTGTGATTCATTTATTTCGCATTGTGTGATATGATTACTGTACAACCTAATGACATCGGGACCGTAGCCTCCACTAACGCATCGTGGTTGGCAGGATTGGATACCAGAAATTTTATTCTACATATGGTGCTATAGATATCCCTAGGTGAAAGTCTCTAAACCCTTATGGTACCAAGAGGTTGCTCCAACGTCTAGACCGAGTGGGCAGATGAGACTCGAGTGCCGATTACCAGATGGCTGCGCTCTTGTAATGCCCTGAAAATCGGAGGTCGAGCGTAAACTCCACTCCTGAGTTTCAGTACATCACTTATATAACATTTTTAGTGATGGATGAATGTTAGCTGTAATAGTGCATAAAACATGAAGTGGATTAAGCCAAAACAACATATCATACTCCAGAGACAGTTAAATTATCAAGCGGAAGAATGTGATAGACATGTAAAATATATAAATGATTGTAAGTCTCTAAAGTGTGAACATGTTACGAGGTTAACTAAATACATGTATACTCCCAAATAGAAGGAAAAGAATATACATGGGTGTGGAAATAAAAGGTAAAATACCAAGTGTATTGGCATCTAATCAGTAACCCTGTAAACCCGTCGATAAGAACCTGCATATAGGAGGGATCCTCCTCATCATCATCAGGTCCGGCTCTCCTTTGCAAGCATCGCCATCATCTAAAACTAAAATAGGGACTGGTTGGTGTGCGCAACACCGTCCCGTAACGTGGGAGTGAGTAGTTAACTCAGTGGAATCATAGAGCAAAGATTAGCATGTTATCAAATCAATCAAGCGATAATGATAAAGTAAGCAATTCAAACATTCCTAAATACTGTGATTAATGCAAGAATGAAATGACATGATGGATGCCCTCACCGACATACTCCCTCATGCGACACCATCTTAGGTCCGCGGCATGCTTTCAGTGCTCCACATCTTCCAGGCACATGCAGTGCGATATGAATATGATTACCGAGTTGTTATTAGTCCTTTTCATACAATAGGATTGGGAAACTAGGGTACTTCCCTTATATCATTTCCAACAAGGATCCTGTCTAGGGTCGTCACTCCTAGTAATCTCATACGATGATATATTTTTAGGTTGCTGCAAGGGCTGTCAGGGTTGTTGCACGCACTCGTTACTTCTCTCCCCCATCACCTTATCAATACAAGCCTATTTATATCCTTAAGACTACAACAGGACTCGTCGCCCCTATGCAGTGTCAGGATAAACTCAAGGTCACTACAGAGGGCTCATCACCAATCAGTGTAGGCCGGCAGCAAGAATATAGTATCTCATACCACCATAATCCGCTCAGAGTAGGGTGCTCACTGGTCACTACGGGGAGGTTTGTGGCCCCAGCGTAGGCCGACAGCTCGACCAAGGTGTCCCATACCACCATGTCCGGCTCATGAGTCTTAGTGGATCAAGGTACCACAGTTATCAGGGTTATCACTGGTAAGTTCAGTACCCTAGGTTCAAGCAGTTATGACCAATACAAGGTGAATATACAATGGTCAGTCAGGTTACTTGATGAGTCCGACTAGCATGAGCGCACGTTGAATCGACCAACATGAAGTGCACAAGAACTTCGTGTGGCCTAACAACTGCCGACTACTCTAGTACGACTCGGGTTCGTCATACACATCATTCATGGTGAATAGAATCCAACCACGAATTCTAAGCTATTATCAACTGCCTGGACTAGAATATAGCCCTAAGCACTTGTAATCTAAATCAATGATCATATGTGAGTGACAGAAATGGAACAAAATTAATCCAAGCATGTTAAAAACATGCTATAACATACAATATAAGCAATTCAGCCAAACACAAGCATTTCATATATATAAGGAAATCAATTCAATATAACAAACATGGAAGAAATCATGTACATCGTCATATTAGTTGAGAATCAAATCTTAACGCTAAACTACAGCAACATTTACTCGATACTTATACAAAACTTTATATAAACAGTTAATCTACACACATTAGCCTACATAGAGTATGTCGGCCAATAATGTGCATTAGGGCTTCGCCGAACAGATCATACACGCATAACTAGCATAGGTACATGAGAAATACACATGGTAATCATATTAGCAAAATACATACGTATACAATATTTCCTACAAATACCTAAAATACCCTAAATCTCATATTCTTCATACGTATTGAAATGAAAAACAGACAGCATTTCTACATGTCAAACAGCATCCTTATCAGTAATCTACCATTAAACGGCATTGAAAGCTTTGAAAACAGGTAACCTAAGCGTCTAAAATCCACACCTTACGCCGTAGAAGCGTAATGAATTGAATAGGAACTCTACGTCATCGTCAACGACTGATTGGAAACCTACAATACAAGGTGAGTCAGCTACTTAGCTACTTGTACCCATAGGAGCCTTAAAACAGGTTAGGGTTAGGGTTTTCTTACCTAGAACGAAACCAAAATCACCGAAATAATGATGCAGGTGGATGGCTTTGGCACTTGGAGTAGCAGGGAAGAATTCCAAGAGAAATCCCCAACTTCTCCCTCACTTTCTCTCTCTTTTCTCTCTTCTCTCTCTTAGGGTTTTCTCAAAATTCGTATGGGTTAGAAAGCTAAGGGTTTAAGGCCCTTTTATAAGCCCAAACATAACCAAAACAGACTCCAAGTCAATGTATACTTGAGTTATAGCCAAATCGTGTCTTTTCTGATCCAAAAGAGCATTTCTGGAGGTCCCCTGACTGAATGCGGTTGGACTTAAGCTCATGGATGTTGGATCCTGATCACATTAAGTTTTCAGTTCGATAGGGTTCCCAGATCGCACGTGGCGGACCAGTTTCAGTTTAGTGGTCACTGAGACTCGATCAGGTAATCCAAGTATACTGACCTGAGTGGGAAATGTTCCCTGATCCGAGGGTGTATTTGGGTTAGATTCCAACGGTCAGAACGCTTAAAAATAACGCGCAAGTGAACTGTGCCAGATTTATTAAAATTGAATTAATTTTCTAAATATTTTTCTTTTCTCACTCTCTTCACTCCAGATTCAGTAAAATGGTCTCAGGATATCGGTTGGGCTTAATTTTTGAAATGATTGTCAAGTCCAACTAGGTGGTCATAATTGTCTAAGATTATCTCTATCGGACTTTCGACGCGCGGTCTAAATTCAATACAAAGTTTCAAAGGGTTCATGAGAATAAACAGGTTTAGAGTTTGATCCTGGATTTCAGGGTAAGGTAGCGTCAATGATTCTATAGGCTTTGGGTCTTACAAATCATATTTAAAGTGGTTTGTGCTAATTTTGTAAGAAATCTAGTGTAGCGCTGGCTAATTCACGTTAAATTTCTAAAGAATTAGGTTCTAAATGATTTCTCTGGCTTTTGAATTGAATTTTGAAAAGCTATCAAGGTGTTATGGTTAACCCATTGCCTAAGGACGTCTAACCCTAGGTTGGTAAAAATTCAGGATGTTACAGCTCTCCACTGTGTCGCGGTCGGTTGGAAGGGGGTGCGGCCTTACCCGCCCGAGTGTATGTGACAAAGTTAGGCTGAGTTCCACCAGCTCGAGGAATGGGTCCGCTATCGACGAGTCGAGACCGATATTGACAGACGGATAGTGAGGTCTCTTCCACTTACCTTGTTGCGCGCGATGGGGTGGCAATCTGGTTTAGAGTGTACTAGACCCCGGTGATATCCCAGAGTTAAGCTGTATTGACATGTGGACTTAGATAAGGATTATATGCTTGACTTGTATCTTGCATCGCATAGCCTTGGTACGGCTCATGATATTTATGGATCCATCTGCATATTCCGCATTACTCTGATATTGCATGATCATATTACTACCTTGTGCACACACTTTCACCACCCTCTAAGCTTTCTATAAGCTTATGTACGACCGTTGCTTGCAGGTGACGTTGGGGCGCAGCAGCGTTGAGGCAGGAGCTCTTTGCAGATCACTTTGGAGATTTTGTTCATCATCATTGTATTTTCCTTTATGCTCATTGTACTTGTAAATTTTTTTATCATAGTAGAAATGTAATGGAGTTTTTGGTTGTTGTTTGTGGGTTATGCCTTTGGTTATGCTTATAACGATTCAAACTGATCTTGAAAATCCTTCTCGTAGTATCCCAGGATCGGAACCTGGCGAATGGGAGATAGAAGCCGAGAATGAGGTTCTACGGAGGCTGTCGGTGTCAGATTCGGTGATCAGAAATTTTGTGAGCCCGATTTTCGAGTTTGGGGCATGACACCTCAAGACTTGTATCCCCGCGATCGTGCTGTCGCTGCGGTTCTGATGTTGTGTCTCGCATGCTAAGGCGATACCCGGGCCAGGAGATATGGGCCCGCATTCAGTTCGAGAAAAATACCACACATTGTAAATCCCGAGAGAATCCATCACTGAAAATTTAGGCACCCACTTGTGAACCATCATTATTAGTATTGACTGATTAATACTTCTACTATGAATATCATTTCATTCACTATGCAAAATTAAATTAAAAAATAATCAGAGTTCAAATACTGAAAATTTAAGTCTAGGACTAAACCCTAATTATACACTAAAACTCCAAAGATAAATAATTAAAACCCTATGCTATGATCTTAAACCGTAGGTAGTGTGTAGAATTTGGATCTAATTGTACAAGTTCCTGATTTATCGTAGGATTTGATTTTAAGGGAACGCGCATTCCCTAGAGATGTTAGTAGGCGATAAAAACTATAAGGTGATGATTTCTTCCCCTTGAGCTTTCCATTTTCCCATTAGCTTAAGTAATAGTCTTTATTTTAATTTCGATTGATAATCGATACCTTTATCTTATGATTACATGTGCTAGTTGGTGGAATTGAATTCTTGATTACATGCTTAATTTTTATCCTATATGAACATGAATATGTTGCACTTGTATAATTTCTCATGTTTGTGGATTGTTTGTATAACTTGCATTGGTACATTGTGGGAAATCCCCATTTATAAATGTACACCTATACTTGGGATGTAACTTGATTGATTGTATTTATAATGGGCTCTCGATCTAGTGGTTACTTGCATGATGTGAATAATGAAGTGGGCCTACCATCCATGAGTTATTGTCTTGAGGATGGTCTTTTCATCGCATCTATTTAATATTTGCCTTATGCAGCTTCGATTTGATATTTTCTCGACATGGTTTCGATTTATTATTTGCCATATGTGGCTTTGACTTAGTATTTGCCCTATGTGGCTTCGATGATTTATTTTCACATAACCATGCGATGGTAAGTCCCATATATTGAATTTGATTGGCCACTAGTTGATGGGCTCCCATTAAACGTCCTAAGGTGGTAGCCTCATGAGCCAGGGATGGTGGTCATGGGACATTATGCCCAAGCTGTTAGCCTATGCTGGGTGACAAACCCCCTGTAGTGACCTTTGAGCTTATTAAACTGGCTAGTTGTAAATGAAATAATAACGGATGGGTTAATCATGCATTCATAGCATTCGGGCAATGACGGGTGACTAATTATGGATATTGTAGTACGTGTCTAATAGGATTTAGTTGGGGTATCTTTTCGCTAGCTCGCAGACCATCGACTATCAACCCACCTTTGGTGAGTTTGGCACTACGCATGTACTATGTACTGTCGCTAGTGACCGGCCACATTGCATGGGTTTTACCCAAAAGCCAACTAGATGAGCATCCCCAGTTGATGTGCACTCATCCATACATGCATTTAATAAGACTGCATCATGTATTATTTTGTATGCCCTGTACATTTTCATAACTATGCTTACTTAATGCTGCGGTGTGTAATCTTGAGGGAAATTCATACTAAGTTGGCCATTCATTCATCAAATATATAACTGTACAGGTAGAGCAGGTGGCCTAAATGATATTCAAGTTCATACTGATGAGGAGTCGTTATGATTGACAAGGATGCGTGGCTATATCTGTCTCGAGAAGCTACACGATCTTGCAGCCTTCATTTATATGCATTTTAATATTTCTCTTGTATTAAATCATGTAATTCTTGCAGTTGTTAATATAGAGACATTGGTGTGTATAAGTCATTATGGGAAGCCTCTTGATATTCTAAATGTAAATGCAAATTTCCCTTTATGTTGATTTGTCTATCCTACGCTATACTACTAATTTTGAAAGAAAAAATAATATATGGAATTTGGCTTTCTATAGGTTAATACTCGAGTTTTTGGGAAACGAGTCATATACTCGGGTCCTGAAAACATGGGGCGTTACATTAGGACCCTTAGAACTGTTGAAAGTGATCCCCACCTATAGATCAAGTTATCGATTCGTTGCAATTCAAGATAGACCATCACATCATTAGATGGACTTTTAGGATTCCAATTTCATTAATAAACAAATCTAACCGACCATCTTAGATTTAGAACTCCAAATCACGAGATCCGTCGTCCATTATGTCCATCACGCCCTACTAATTAACACGTCATCTGATCATGCAGTCCGACTACCTAATTATGAAGACGACCCTTAAGAACCCCTCTAAATTAGACTGGAGACCTTGATAATAGTTGAAGGTCAGATTTTGGTGCAATCTGGCCATTGAATCGATGATAGCCCATGGTTAAACACCCAAATCTAAAAGTATGGCTCACTTACAAATTAAAATAACTTAATCTTTCTTATCAAAGCCCTATAACTGGCTGATTGAGTAAATAAATGGCGTTGATCGGGATACGAACCACGTAAACAACTTAGAAAATAATAATAATAATAATAATAATGATATTAAAAACATTGTAAAAAGGATATTTAATATTATAAATGTGTATTAGGCCATATGATCCACAATTCAGCCACTAAATTCTAGTTAAGTAGCCCCGTAGACCCTTTTTACCATGGATGATAGGTTTGGATGTAATCTGACCATCAGATCAAGGAAAATCTACAAATAGGATCTGAATCAAGTTGTGGGGCCCACCTGAACATTGGAACCACCTCATCTTGGATGGGATGGCCCAACAACCCTATTCAAGATGAATGGACGGAGTGGATATCAAAGGGCATCGTAGTGGACCCCAAACTAGAGATTGGAGCACACAGCCTGTGTACTCCCGTGCCATAATGCACCAACCAATCTGGTGAAACCGGATTTAATCGATGATTTCCCGAAGAAGGAAATCTCTCCTTTTTTTTATTTACTTCTTCTCGCTCGTAAGGTGTTTGAATGAGAAGCCACTGACTTTAAGATATGGCCCACCTCCATCATCCAAAAGGAGGATCTGAACTGTCCATTTGATGCGGATGTGAGTTTTGACCAAACCCCACCTAGCCCTACACCTAGGAGCACGTGTGCATTCACACGATTCTTGGTGCAAATGAGGCTTATACAGGGGAAATTTTCCAAAAACGGAAGCTATCTCTGTGCGTTACGCTGCCAAGCTAGCAATCCATGTAAGGGGGATTCTCATGATCTCAGCACTCCATCTGAGAGAATCCAAACCCTCTGACCTACGGCTTTCTCCCATGGAAGAACAAAACCATGGCCGGTTTTGCATTACCGATCGTACTTAGAGGTGGTTTCAAACATATCAAATCCTAACCATTTAATTTCAATCTAACGGCTCTAGGGAGCTAGGGTAAGCAATAAAAAGGGAGTGGATCGAGCAACATGGGCTCCTCCCTCCGTTTTTGGCAGCCAAGCCTGAACATCGGTCGAAACCTTTAACTGTCGAACCCACCACCCAAGCCTACTTCAACCTTCAAAATCCTCATTCCACAAGCACCCTTGCATCTACTTGAGCAGTCCACATTAACCAGATTGATAGAATACTCACCGAGTCGAGATCCACCATTAGAGGAGCTCATCTTCCCCGTCGAACTTGCACCAATGCTGGTGCTTATGAGGTAGCGAATTTCAAAAACAAAACCATTAAGGTGTGACCCATCGGATAATGATGCGAATAGGGAAAGAAGATGAAGAAAGAAGAGAATTAAATAAAGCAGGTGAGTGTGTGGCTTGGTGTTGCACCAAGTTCACATTGCCGAAGCGAGCTGAGTGGTTGCTGTTGAGTCAGCTAGAATGGGTTGCTCTATATCATGGTTTATGCCAGGTCGAGCATGGTCCTCCACTCACTACTTTTGGACCTTCAGCAGATGTGAAGTAAGGAGAAGGAGAGGAAAAAGGAGAGGGGAAGAGAGGGAGCAGTGGAGTTGTGTCGAGTTTGAAATGTGACTCGCACCTGGTTAGATACATCCCTGTAAGCGCCCTGGTCCAACCAGTTACGAGCCATTCCAGCAAGAAAAGAAGAGAAAAGAAAGAAGAAAGAAGGAAGAAGAAGGGAAGCAATAACGTTGCTGAGTCTACTCGACTCACCTGAGTTGAGCCAATTGTCCATTGCTCGACGTTCCAGCATATGAAGAAGAGAGAGGGATAGAGATAGGAGGAGAAGGGTAAAAGAGAGAGAGAGAGAGAGAGAGAGAGAGAGAGAAATGAGCAGGAAAGAGGGAGAGAGAGAGTGGCTCGACTATCTCCTTCCTACACTGAGTCAACTCAACGAGTTGCACACCCTGTTCGACTTGCTGTTGGACTGAGTTGGGTCTGTTCTATTGGGTTTTGGGTTGTACTGTCATGAAGCAAAGAAGAAGAAGAAGAGATGTGTGAGGGATATCTCCCTTTTCGTGTAGCTCCCAAGTCAAATCGATTCACATGAGTTGAGTCGAGGAGCAGTCCAAGTTGGGCCTGTTTGTTCAAGTGTTGTTATTGGATTCCCATCATGTGGAAAACAAGAAGAAAAAGAAGAGAGAGAGAGAGAGAGAGAGAGAGAGAGAGAGAGAAAGTAAGGTGGGCGGTTAAGTGGAGCCAAGTCAACTAGGGTGCCAAACTGATTTGATTCAACTCGAATCAACTAGGTACATCTTTTTCCTCCGACCTTGTATTGAAGTCCAAATTAGAGTTTTAAATGGTTAGTTGATTTCATAATCCCAATAAAGATATCCTAACATCGTACTTTTGATTTCATAATCCCAATTAAGAGCGGGCCAAGTCGAGTTGAGTCTATCTCAGGAAGTTCCAAAGGGTGCGCGTACCCCCTAGTAACATTTATAGATGGTTCGAAACATAAGATGATGATTTCTTTACCTTAAGCTTTCCACTTTCCCATTATCTTAAGTGATAGCTTTCATTTTAATTTCAGTTGATAATTAATATCTCTACTTCATAGTTACTCGTGCTAGTGGTTGGAATTGAATTCTAAATTATATATGTGTTCAATATTTATCCTGCACGAACATCTATATGTCGAACTTGTATATTTTCTCATGCTTGTGGATTGCTTGTGGAACTTGAAATTGTACATTTATCAGTGGAGAACCCCACTTACATATGTATATCTAAATTTGGGATATAACTTAATTTATTGTGATTATAACGGACCTTCGACTTAGTGGCCACTTGAATGTAACTTGATTTATTGTGATCGTAATGGACCTTCGGCTTAGTGGCTACTTGAATGATGGGTTAAATGGGACATTGATGTGGGCCTACCATCCATGGGTTGTGGTGTCTACGTGGTTTTTGAGGATGGTTTTTTTATTGCATCAATTTGGTACTTTCCTTATGTGGCATTTGATTTAATATTTGCCCTTTGTGGCATTTGATTTGATATTTGCCCTTTGTGGCTTAGTTTTGGTATTTACTCTACGGGGGTTCGATGTATTATTCTTGTGCAACCATGCAATGGAAAGTTCCACTTGTCAAACTATGATTGGTCACTAGTCAATAATATTCCATTAAACATCCCAATGTTGGAGTCTCATAAGCCGAGGATGGTGGGAATGGGACGCTATGCCTGAGCTGTCGGCCTATGCTAGTTGATGAACCTCCCGTAGTAACCTTTGAGCTTTCTTAAATTGGCTGGTTGCAATTAGAATAAAAAGGTTAGGCTCATCATACATCCATAGCATACGGGAGACGACAGGTGGATAATTCGGGATGTTGTAGCACTTGCCCTTATGCCTTATTTGTGGTATCATTTCGCTAGCACCCAGACCACCGACTATCTACCCACTTTTGGTGAGTTTGGCACTACGGACGTACGGTATGTACTTTCACTGCTGACCGGCCACATGCATGGGTTTCGCCCAAAAGCCAACTAGATGAGCATTCTCAGTTGATGTGTATTCACGCATCCATGCATTTAACAAGATTGCATTAGATTGTTTTGTATGATTTTTATCTACGACTATGCTTAACTAATGTGGTGGTGTGTAATCTTGAGGGGATTCACACTGAGCTAGCCACACATTCATCGAATATATAACCGTACAGGTAGTGTAGGTGGCTTAAATGATATTCATGTCCAGATTGATGAGGAGTATGATGCAATTATCAGGGATGCATGGCTGTATCTTCCAAAAGAAGTTGGGCGATCTTGCAGCTTATGTTTATATGCATTTTATTATATCTCATGTGTTAAATTGTGTATTTCTTGTATTTAATAACATAGAGACATTGGTTTGTATAAGTCATTTTAGGCAGTCGCTCTTATATTTTGAATGAATATACAATTTCATTTATACTTGATTTGTTTCTCTTCCATAAAATTGTTAAGTCTAAAAAAGAAAAGAAAAGAAAAGAAGAAAAAAAATATAAATGGAATTGGATCATCTTAAAAGGTTAACACTTGGGTTTTTGCAAAACGAGTCATATACTTGGGTTTTGAAAACACGGGGCATTACAGTTGGTATCAGAGTGGTGTTTAGCCAAACCATGCCTAGCAGAAATGAACTTATACAAACCTCAAATGTCTCAAGTTAGGATGTTTGAAATTAAATATTTGAACTTATGTAAATCTCCCTTATACTTAAAAGAATGATGAGAATGTAGAGACCCAAACTTAGGTCCCCTTAGAAATTATTAGAATATCCATTCGAACTTGTGTGAAATTCCCTTAGAATAACGGGAAATTAAAAACATAGAGACTTCAAACTTTAGGCTCCCTTAAAATTTTTAGGTTGGACCTTTAGTCTTTAACTTATGTAGAAATCCCTTAGAATTGGGAGGAAGTAAGAATGTGTAGAATCAAAATGTTAGACTCCCTGGAAAATTGTTTGGATAACTGTAAGACTTAAAAATGAACTGAAGTTTCCTTAAAAATTTTAGGTTTAGTCATTGAACTTAGAAACTAAACCTAGGAATCGTGGGAGGACAAATTCTCACTATGATGTACGTAAGGCTAGACAAGCACATTCCTTATACTTGACTTTCAAGTGAAAATTTTCTAGAAATCCAAGATATGAACTTTCCTAAAATTTCATTAGTTAGAATAACACCGTCATAATATTTAGCATATGAAGCGAACTAAGCCATCGTAGTAAAATCCTTACCCACCATATTGTACAAATATAAGTACTCCATAAATCTAAGGAAATCATACTAAAAATTGCAATGTGAATTCCCAAACCCATCTCGTTGGTTAAAAATGATGATTCTCACAAATTTCAGCACTTAGGGTTAATTAGAGGTGAGGTATAAAAATTTTGGTAAATTTTCAACCATAGCTAAGCATATGGTATCGGGCTTAAACCTACTACAACCATCTATTCATGTTAGCTCAAACACTCAAAATGAAAAAATTGTATTATACTTTAGACAATAGGGAACTATCATTAAAGAAAAAAGAAAATAAAGAGGAAGATATAAAAGTATTAGTTGTCACCTAATAGACTTGAAATCTTAGGAAATATTATAGGGAATTATGATGTCGTTAGGTAAGGAAATAAACTCCCAGTTTTGATAGATACTAAAAAGATTCTCAATCCTTAGAGGAACATATATATGTTGGGTGACTTGTTAGAATAGAGGAAGAAGAGTTTTAGTAAAATTTAGATATAACTTGTTGAAACCATGTTGTGATAGCAGACTTGGATATATTCAAGATACAGAACACGGTTAAGATAATTTTAATAAGTAATTTGGATGTACGTTATCGAATCTCATGAGCGAGATTCTTCTTTAAGGGGGGTACATTGTCACAACCCCAGTCCTAGTAGTCAGTTATGAACACCTACGCATAAAAACATTCCTCATAGGAAAAGTGGTGAATCCTTAGAGGCATGGGAAAAATGGATTGTATAGTAGAAGTGCTGAATTTCGAGGATGAAATTCTCTTTAAGGAGGGTAGATTGTAACACCCCGTACCTTTTAGTACTCGGGTGTCACCATGGAGATCTAATTTAATTTACACGTGTGTGGGAACACATGTAACTTACCTTACATATCATCATTCGGCAACTCTCAATTTATCCATCTCAACAGTCTAGCACAACCTTCATTCATATAACAAGTCATCCATCTGATTGATCTTCAAAATAATCCATCACAACTTCAGTGACATCTATTTTAGGATCTCAATCACTTCAATAGACCAATTAAACCATTCATCATTGTAACAAACCTATTTTATTTATTTTATTATTATTATTGTTATTTTTATATAGTTAGTCGTATACACTTAGGCAGACACACAGCCTTGATGAAAAAAAATAGTGAATCCTCAGAAATAACACAATTAGATTGTCCTCGAACCCATTCATGATAGAAGTGTTGAATCTCGAGGACGAGATTCTCTTTAAGGAGGGTAGATTGTAACACCTCGTACTTTCATTACTCAGAGTGTTACCATTGTTGTTCAAGTTAGCAACTGGTGTGAAGGTACACACCCAACATATGATAGTCACTAGTAATTAATAATTCAAGATCCATTCAGTCCAACTATTGAACCTTAAGAGGGACAATCACGTTCCCTAGAAAGTGAACTTTAAGTATCAAATCAGAGTCGTAGATCACCAGATCCACCATTCATCAGGGTCCAACTTGAAGGCCTTTCACTTGATCATCACACTTAGACCATTGGACCACTAATCCAACCATGGATCTTCATCTAAATAAACCTTGGGACATTCGGACCATTGATGTTAAGATTTGAAATAATCCGACCGCTAAATTGTCGATAAGCGTCAACTAAATGCCATCCAATAGTCATAAGGCTATGAACCAAAAATTTAATCAAATCCCACCATCAGATTGTCAGTATCAATGATTAATTATCAAAAGTTACATCAGGTAGTTGTTTCAAACATCCGATCTATGAATTATCGGGCCATTACACTCAATTTAATGATCCATCACTTTACTATTGTGATTGGACCCTAAGATCATCAAAGCTACTAAAATATTTCCATATAGGCAGGGCTAGAACGACTAAGAATCAGCAATGAACATATTACGAAAAGATCCGACCTTCAAATCTCCAATAATCATCATATATCGCCATTTAGACCCACAAACTCATTATTATGACCCACCTAAGCTTCATATCTGTCGGAGGTGTCCTCTAAAGTGAATGGATGGAGTGGATTCAAAATATACGTCATAGTGTGAAAAGGCCTAGCTATATGTCCTAGGGGAGGGGGGGGGGGGAGTGAATAGGACAATGCCAAATAAATTTTGTAACAGCGGAAATAAAACAAATACGATAGCCAACAATTAAAGTAAATCAATCCTAATGCAGGAATGTAAAGAATGTAAAGAAACCTCAAATTTTAGATCTTGAGAGGTTGATACAAATGTTATTCTAAGGACAACCTTACACCAAAAACCAGAGTTTATGGTAGGACAACCTTATTTCCAGAAAGGTCTTTGCATCAAATCTCAAATTGAAGAGGAAAAGAAAATTAAATGCAAACTGTATTGAAGAATAAACTGCAGTTAATTATATACTGTTCTAAGGACAACCATGCACCATAAAAATGACATCACAAGGAACTAATAGTGGTCAAAGCGGGTCCTGAAAGTTATCTTCTACACGTCCTCATCCCTGACGCGCAACTGGTGATACCCTGACTGAAGATCAATCTTCGAGAAGTACTGGGCCCCTCTCAACTAATCAAACAAGTCATCTATCCTGGGCAAGGGATATCGGTTCTTCACCGTAATCTGGTTCAGCCTGTGATAATCAATACACAATCGCATAGAACCATCCTTCTTCTTCATAAACAGTACTGGTGCTCCCCAAGGAGACACACTCGGTCGAATAAAACCAACCTCCAACAGATCATCAATCTGTTTCCTTAACTCCTCCATCTCACATGGTGTCATGCGATATGTCAGCAATGAGACGGGCATGGAACCAGGCACCAGATCGATAGTAAATCGATCTCTCGCTGAGGCGGCAAGCCAGGAATCTTCCTAAACAGATCTCCAAAATCACGGACGACTGGCGTATGCTCAAGTGTCAGGGCATCAGCGTCCCCTAGTAAAGAAGCATAGCTAAGTATGCGGAAGGGAAGATTTACCCGCACTGAAAATGTAAAGGATGTGCCCTCCGGCTCGTAGACTGTCACCGTACGGGTCTCTCAGTCAATCTCGGCCCTCCTTGCAGTCAGCCAATCCATGCCAAGAATGACGTCAAGATAAACAAGAGAGGGGTCGATGACAAGATCGATAGCTATCGTCCTGCTCCTCAGGTCCACCAAAAAACCCTCACACATCATGGTGGCCTCAGAAAAGGTCCCGTGAGCCGAGAGAACTCGCACCTCATCCATCTGAATAGTCGGTAGCCCAAGAGGCCTGACTATGGAATGCGATATCAATGAAATCGTGTATCCTGTATCCACCATCACAAGTATAGGAGTACCTCCAATATGGGCGGTGACCTCAAAGGCCAAGGGCTGAGTAGTCTTTGTCTCGGTTGCCTCAGCTGTCAAGGCATGTACCCATGCCTGCTGTAGACGGTTCGGCCGCGGTACCTTAGGTCGTTGAGGCGGCCAGAACGGAGTTACGGGAGGTCGGAAGGAAGAATGCGCAGGAGCCGACCGTAGGGGTGGAGCAGATAAAGCTCATGGGCGTGGACGGTCGATCTTCTGCTGTGGTAAAAATCCACTGTCTCTCATCCGAGCGAAGAAACTCCCTACTGTGTGACCAGATCTCCCACAATAAGTACATGACGCATCAGGGAACCGCATCGAAAGTACTGGCACTGTAGCCCTAGGAGGAGGGTTCGATGCGAGGCCTCTTGCCAACAAATGGCTTGTCCTGCATATCCGGTCGTGGCCTAGGAACAATAGGGCCATGAGATCGTGCCAGTCGATCAACATCCTTCTCTGCCCTCATGGACATGTGTATCAACTCTGCGTAGGAGGGTATGCTTACACAACACATCTTTGACCGTATGTCCAGTCGCAAGCCCTCAGAAAAGCGTCGTATGCGCATCTGCTCATCAGCAAGTATCGTCGGGACGTATCTGCCCAACTCAGTAAACCGATGATCATACTTGGTGACTGACATGCCTCCCTGCCTGAGGCATAGAAACTCGTTCTCCCGCTCATGCCTGTAAGTCTGGGGATAGTATTTCTCATGGAAACTGAACTCGAACGCTGCCTAAGTCCAGATGTAGTCAACTGCAACAGTCCGCAACACACTATCCCACCATAGACTGGCCTCCCGCTCAAACATGAACGTATCCAACTCAACCTGATCAGACTCCGAGCAGTGTAGTATCCTCAGAATCTTCGACACACAGTCGAGCCAATACTCGGCCTCCTTAGCTCTGTGAGAACCCGTAAAGGTAGGAGGCCGCAAGCGCTGGAATCGCTCGAGTAGGCCCCGTGTATCAGCAGTGTGCCCCGTAGGGTAAGCAGATGGTGCAGGATGAGCCATGCCCTCATCCTGAGTCGAAGTACCAGCACCCTCAGCTAGATGCACAGATGGTGCAGGTGAAGTCGCACTCCCACCCTGGGCTAGAGCCCCTGCTATTGTAGTCAAGAGCTGCTGGTGCTCCTGATGCATCATGGCCATCAACTGCTCAAACCTATCAGGAGGTGGAGCGGGCTGTGGCAGATACTGCGTCTAGGAGAACGCACGATACTGCTCTCTGATAGGCGGTGTAAAAGGTGGCAGTCCAACTGTAGGACCTGTAGAGTGCTAAGACTCGGGTGCAGTCTCAGGAATCGGACCCACAGCAGGGTCCGTATGAACATCAGTCTGGAGAGGAACCCAATCCATAGGCTCTCCCAATATAAGTCGTGTCTTGCTCCTAGTAGCCTTAGGCGGCATTCCCTATATTCAAAATAGGGCGCTACCTTGTCAGTTTCAGCATTAGCACAAACACACTGCAATCATTCACATAACACCATAAAATTCCATGCATTCCATTTAATCAAAATTTGTCACAATACAAGAGATATATCCTTACATGCATCATGACAAGAAACACATGGGAAACTAAGCGAGTCAAAGCTACAACTGCAACATAAACTAACTACTAGCCTTCTCAGGCTTACACACAGAAAGCAGGAAACAAACCAACTATAACCAAAAAACATCTAAAATCCCATCGCTACTCCGAGTCTGGCGATGGAGGAGGAGCGCCCTTATCCTGCAGGTAACACAGGATAGCCTTTAAGGTGCGAGTCACCTTGTCACCTTGCCAAATTTTCACTTCATGACGGCCTTGGTATCTTCGAGACCTTGTTTCACTTCGGTCCGAAGTTCCTGGACTTCCCGTTGCAAGGCAACCTGACTCTCCTCAAGTCAGGCTATTTGAGCATCCCTAGTAGCCCGAGTCGCAATAGGAGGACTCTCATCAGTATCCTGAGCCTCCTCTTCTTCTTCTTCCTGGACTTCTTCCTCTATTTCTGCCCTAGCTTCTTCTTCGCTAGCATCCTCTTCACTATCATAATCACCCTCACTGTCATCATCAAGCTGAACCTCACGCTGCCGAGGCCCTATCTTCATCTGGTTCATGGTATCCTCATCAATGAAGTGAATCGGCACAGGCATCTCCGGCCCAAGTCTGTAAGAAAACTCAAACGCGATCTTGCATATGAGCCAGCCAAAAGGAAGTGACTCAAACGTTCTTCTCGACTTTGCTATGAGGACGATCTGTCGCAACACAAAGGTGGTCATGTATACATTCTCTCCCTGGCCCACTAGATGCAAGAAATCGACCATGAAACGCGTACATTCACTGCGGTTGGTTGACCTAGGATACACATTGAACGTACAAATGTGGTGCAACAGGCGAAAATCATGCGACATGTGGGATGCTAAGAGGCTCTTGTTACGCTGCCACAGAACCAAACCACCACATAAGAACCTGGTGCGGCGATTTCGCTCACGAACACTCTTCAGATTCTTAGCACTTGGATGAACTTCACCAAGAAGCACCTTCAGAATGCGAGCTATCAACCGAACATCGATCGTGGCTTCTCGGTCTCTATCAAAGGAAATCCTGAACTGCAATGGCTCCAACGTAGGAGCCCGAATATGAGCATAGAAGGCACGAACAGTGCTCACATTCGCATGAGACTGGGCTTCAAAGAGCGGACCCCAATTGGTAGCTTCGATGCGCTCAAATAACAGAAACTCACCAAAGAGCTGCCCATCCACATGCGATTCAAATAAAACCTTGTGATCAGTATAAGCGCCATGAGCCAAGTCTGCTAACAGTGTACGCCCTATGTGAGCACGAGGATCCAAATCCCGCTTCGTATGTAGCTCTCTGCCAACACTTGGACTAGCGGCGGTGCTTGAGCTAGCGGCACCACCTCTCAATTTCCTTGATCGTGAAGGGCGACTAGGCCCGGATTCATCCGCGGCGGTCTTCCTCTTTTCCATGAGAGAGAGGATGGTGGAGAAAGAGAAAAAGGCTAAAATAGCCTCCAAAAAGGCCATGGAAATTGAGGGAAATGGAGAGAAATGGCTACCCAATTTGACTGAAACGAATCTATGCTCTGTAGAGGGATGAATCAAGCTCTCAAAGGCTGAATTTTCAAAGGGAAAAGAGATTAATGGGTAGGGACGGAAGCTCACCCAATTTTTAGCCTCTAATGGAGGTTGTGGGAGCTCCACATGATGAAAATGGAAAGGAAAGAGAGCACTAACAACTGTGGACGATGGGTTGGCATCAGTTTTAACAGAAAATGGTATTGGGAGAGGTTTGGTGACATGATTTGAGAGGGAGGCAGCAAGAAGGTGAAGAAAGGAGAGCTTGGGGGCTTGGATCGTGAAGGAGGTAGGATTTTTAGGGGGGTTTTGAGGTGCGGCCCACCTATGGAAGGGGTGCCCTAGCCACAAAAGGGCATCGGCCCGAAGATCAGCCCGAGTGGGGGCCCACCGTATGGTGAGCCCTCGCCGAACCGGCGAGGTCCTCTCCGGTGAAGTTGTAATCCGGCATTGCTGGCCATGTGGGCCAGATTCTCCCTACCCTAGAGGTCCCAAATATATGTGGGACCCACCCTAGTTCATTGTCTTTTAGCCTAGATAGGCCCATGACTCTGTTTGGACCATTTCGGGGCTAATTTATAAACCAGAATGAGTTTATGCTTCACGTATCATATGATTTTAGGGTAGGAGAGGCTAATCCATCCATCTAACCCATTTATTACAAGAGATTTCATAATTGAAATGTCCAAAAGTCCAATTCTTACATATATTTACTATTTATAGTAAAATTTTTGTTTAAGAATGATTCACTATCATTCACACATTGGAATTTATATGTAGTAAGAAAGGACTTAGAAAAAGTTGAAGAATGGGGTGGTGAAAAGAAAGATTCTGAAGGAATTAGATGAAAAGGGGTTTTTAAACCTTGAGATTGAGTGTAAGGGTTGCGGTTGCTCCACGACCCAAGGACATGCCTTTTCGGGTTTGAAATTCTTCTGGGATCATCTCAAACTCACCAACTAATGACCTAGAGGCGACTTAGGTCGCTTCACGCTTTCAAAAATACGTTATGGACTCGATCAAAACGATCGATTTGAGTAGACTTCGCCTATTGGCGAAACTAAAGTCCTACGAGTGTTTCTAGATTTTTCTCGCACCCACCTAAGTCAAAGGGGTGACAGCGTACATCGCGTGGCCATAACCCATGTCTGGTTTAATCCAAATCATGCTCTGATACCAACTTGTAACACCTTGAAAATCGAGGATCGTGTAGAAACCTGACTCCCGAGTTCTAAACCATCACTTATGCAACAAATATGATTATGATTCAATGTTGTCTGAGCTAAAGCATTCATATGAGTAAGATTATACCAAAACTACAATTCATACTCCAGATCCAGTGATAAAACGCAAGCAGAAGACTGAAGAATATATATATATCACTGTATGAAAATAAAATAATCTCAAACTGTCTCCAAAGTATGAATACATCTCTGAGTCTCATATACATGTCATAAATAAAAAGAAAATGTCGTAAAATAGTCCAACTAGTCGGTCCCGCCGATCCAAGCCACCTATGCAAAATCGTCGGAGAACTGCAAATATGAGAACTCATCTTGATCCTTGTAGTAATCCGGTTCTGCATCCTGAATCACCTCATCACCTGCATCTAAAACAGGGTCTGGTGGTGTTGCAAACACCGTCCCGTAACATGAGAGTGAGTGATCAACTCAGTGGAATAATAGAGTAAAGATTAGCATGTTATCAAATCAATCACACGATAATAGTAAAGCAGACAATCAAACATTCTTAGATACTGTTGTTAATGCAAGCATGAGATGACATGATGGATGCCATCACCGACATTCTCCCTCATACAGCACCATCTTATGCCCGCGGCATGCTTTCTTCCCACAGTGCTCCACATCTTCTAGGCACATGCAATGCGATGTGGATATGATTACCGAGTTATTATTAATCCTTTTCATACAGTAGGATTGGGAAACTAAGGTACCTTCCTTATATCAATCCCAACACAGATCCTGTCTAAGGTCGTCACTCTTAGTAATCTCATACGATGTTATATTTGTAGGTCACTGCAAGGGCTGTCAGGGCTGTTGCTCGCACTCGTTGCACCGCTCCTCCATCACCTTATCAATACAGGCCTAATATACTCTCGTCGCTACGGAAGGGTCGTCGCTTCCCGTAGACTCAGAATACGCTCGCGGTCACTACAAAGGGCTCATCACCTGATCAGTGTAGGCCGACAGCAAGAATATAGTGTCCCATACCACCATAATCTACTCACGAGTCATAGGTGCTCACTGGTCACTACGGAAAGGTTTATGGCCCCAGCGTAGGCCGACAGCTCGACTACGGTGTCCCATACCACCATACCTGGCTCATGAGTCTTTATGGATCAAGGTACCATGGTTAACAGGGTTTCCAATGGTAAGTTCAGTACCCTAGGTTCAAGTAGTTAGGACTCATACAGGGTGAACATACAATGGCCAGTCAGGTTACTTGACGGGCTCGACTAGTACGAGCACACCTCAAGTCGAATGACATGAAGTGCATGAAACACTTCGTGTGGCCTAACCACTGCCGCCAACTCAAAACACGACTCACGTTCATCGATGCGTCTTTCATGGCAAATAGAAGTCAACCACGAATTCAATCCATTATCGACTGCCTAGACTAACATATAGCCCCAAACACTTGAATATCAACATCAGCAATCATATGAGAGTAACAGAAATGAAATACAACAATGTAAGCATGTTAACACATGTTATAACATACAACTTAAGCAAATCATCCAACACATGTATTTCATGTATATAATGAAATCAATACATATAGCCAACATGATGAAAATCACTTACATCAGCATATTCCTTGAGAATTCAATCTCAAAACTCATTCACAACACCATCTACTCAATACATACTAATACAAACATTTATACAAACACTTAGCCTACACACTTTAATCTACATAGCGTATGTTGACTCAAAGTGCGCATTTGGGCGAATCTCTTCGCCAAACAGATCATGCACGCATTCCTAATATCACAACACGACAAATAGCCATGGCAATCATTTCAGCAAAATATGGATGTAAACAGTATTTTCTATAAATACCTAAAATGCCCTAAATCTCATATTTTCCATACGTTTATGAAACAGAAAACGGACAGCATGTTCTACATGTCAAACGGCGTTGCCGTCGTTAATCTACTATTAAACGACATTGAAAGCTTTGGAATCAGTCAATCAAAGCGTCTAAAATCCTCACCTTTTGCCCTAGACGTGTATCGATTCTATTTGAACGTATACGCTTCGTCAACAGCGTAAAGGCGACCTAATGCACAAGATATATAAGCTACTTCGCTATTTGAATCGAAGGAATCCTAAAACAGTAAGTAGTTAGAGTTTTTCTTACCTAAGAGTGTGTTGGAATCACCGGGAAAGTGATTTGAACACGGTGAATGAGCACGGGTAGTAGCTGTAGCAAGTGGCGGGAAATCTCTCCCACAACTCTCTCACTTTCTCTCACTTTCTCTCTCTCTATCTAGGGTTTGTTGCAAATTCATATGGGAGGGTTGTGAGAGGGTTTAAAGCCCTTATATAGGCTAACACCTCACCTATTTAGACTTAGGAACAAAGTATACTTAGGTTACAACCAAATCGGGACTGTTCAGATCCAAAAGAGCGTTTCGGGAGGTCCCCTGGCCGAACGCGGTCGGACTTAAGCTCATGATCACTGGATGTTGTCCACACCATGTTTTCAGTCTGGTAGAGTTCGCAGATCGCACGTGGAGGTCCAGTTTCAGTTCAGTGGTCGTCGTACCTAAATCAGGTCTACAAGTCTCATAATATGAAAGAGAAATTTTTCCTGATCCGAGGGTGAAATTTAGCTGAATTCTGACGGTCAGAACGCTTAATAATAACGCGCAAAGACTCGTGCCAGATTTGAATTAAAATTTAAATCTTTACCCATTTCTCACTCTCTTCACTCCAGGCTCAATGAAATAGCCTCAGAGCATCGGTTGGGATTGATTTTCGAAATAATTGTCAAGTCCAGCTAAGCGGTCATAACCGTCTAAGATTGTAGACATCGGACTTTCGACGCGCGGTCTAGATCTAATACAAAGTTTCAAAGGGTTCCTAAGAACAAACTGGTTTAGAGTTTGATTCTAGATTTCAGGGTATTATAGCGTCATTGATTCTACAAGTTTTGGGTCTTGCAGAACGTATTTAAAGCGATTGATGTTAATTTCACAGCTAAACTAGCGTAGCTCTAGCTAACTAATGCTTAATTTCTAAAGAAATTAATCCTACGTGATTTCTGGTCGAGTTGGTACTCGAGTCTCAGTACGGATTTTTTTGAGGTGTTACAGTCAGGCTCTAACATCCATGGCTAGACTTCCACCAGAAAAGGGAGAAGGAGAAAGAGGAGGAAGAAAGAAGAGGGAAAGAAACCCAAGTGACTCGTATGAGTTAACTCGCTGAGTTAGTCAGGGATCAATATCTCTTCATCCTTCTATTGTGCGGAATTAATACGCCACTTCAACTCATCAGGTAATCTTTTGCCCTGATATGAATTTGATTAATCTTGAGATGTTTTAGATGGGAACTCGTGTTAAGTTGACTCAATTAGGTCAATGAGTTCAGTTGGCCCATCCCTGACTATTGCAATTTGCCCAAAGACTTGTTATTATATTGATGAAACATCTATACTAAGTTATATCCATAGTAAACTCGATTTTGAACTAAGTTAATTAACTGGGTTAACTCCCTTAGGTTTGGGAGTCACTGAATTGATAAACTAATAGTAGCTTTTGAGTCAACAGTGTAACAATTGGTCTTAATAGTGCAAGCCGAGTTAGGACTGAGTCAGCACCTAGTCGAGCGCTCGTTGGGTTCCCAATTTGATGATTTTCTAGTAGAGATGTAAAGGAAGAAGAATAAAGGAGGAAGAGTAGAGAAGGTGAAGGAACTGTGCAGTTATGTTTCTATCTAGTCATTCCCAAGTCGACTCAGTGATGGCTGAATCTACCCTAGGATAAGTTGCTCTGTCGAGTGGATCGGAGCTGGTTGTGTTTAGCATATAGAGAAGATTGGTTTTCCACTCGCAGTTTTAGCCAGATTGGATGTCGCTAGTTTGCGACCGAGTTATCGAGTCAAGCCAACTTGGTTGGCAGATTTACACTCTTACAATTCGCAAGTGGACCAGGTTACATTTCCTAGACCATGTTTATGCAAAATCACCAATACAAGCTGAGGATCACTCTTCAAGCTTTTCTATATGTTGATAGTTAGCTTTGTCTATTCATTTTTGTTCATTTATGTCATTAATTGCTTAATGTGGAGAATTACTCTTATTGATCCCGATCCTTTATAGATGATTGATGGATTGGATTTAAATTCAATTATTTGAATATGTGATTCAATTTAAATACCTCTATTTTGACTTTAAATGAACACTTTAGATATGCATGTGCGATATCGAAATTATATGTAATTTAATTAGTCATATGTTGTTACGTCCCAAACTCAGAAACCGGGCTCACAAACTTTCTGATCGCCGAATCTGGCGCCGACAGCCTCTGTAGTACCCCATTCTCTACTAGGTTTCAATCCTGGGATCCTTCAAGGAGGATTTTCAATATAAATTTGTTTCATAAGAAGCATAACCCATGAACAACAACCAAGAACATTACCAAACATCCACTATAATAAAAACTTTGAGCACAATACTAAAGGGCAATATAATTTTAATATCAAAAGCTCTAGAAGTCAGATGTAAGCTCTAAGCTCAGTGCTGTTGTGGCGTCCTAGCGTCACCTGCATGCAATGATCATGCATAAGCTTATATAAAGCTTCGAGGGTGATGTGAGTGTGTACGCAAGGTATGTGCATAGAATGCAATATCAGAGTAATGCGGAAACATGCTGGTAAGTCCTTGAATGGGAAAAATGATGGCAAGACCATGAATGCTATCAGTCATACCCAGGTTATGCGAAGTAAGGCCTATAGGATCGAATGTCATATGCAAGATGCAACGCAAGCACACCAGTCCTCTGCTGGATCCACACATCAATACAGTTCACCTCTGGAACATCCAGATATCAGACAGTTCCTCTCTGGACAATCACCGGGGTTTAGTGCACTACACATTGATGACCCCTCGCCCAAGTGCGCAGTCTAATGTAAGCGTAAGAGACCTCACTATCTACCTGCCAATAGTCTGTCAATACATATCTAACATGTCGATAGCGGACTCATTCCTCAAGCTAGTTAAACTCAGCCTAGCTATGCCCCCTCCTCTCAGGAGAATAAGGCCCAAAACCCTTCCAACCGACCACGATATAGTGGGAGACGCAGCCTCCTGGTATTCGGTCCCTTAGCACTCATGCATCCACTCAGTCTAGACATTTTAGCAACCTCTTGGTACCATAAGGGTTTAGGGACTTTCACCCAACGATATCTATCATGCCCCATGTCAAGAACCAAAATATTTTCGGTGTCCAATCCTGCCATCCATGTCATGCCTATGGAGGCCACAACCTTGATATCGCCAGGGCATACAATGATTATATCACATAAAATTCAAGGTGCATGAGTCACACTATCCAGTCATGCATCATTTCCTCGCGTACTGTGCACTCATGTGGGGCCACTCTGTCTCTCAGGGAGTCCCATAATCAATCTGCCCAATAGCATATGCTATGATTAATCACTCATCATAACAAGCATACAAATGATGAGTATGGGCATGTATCATAATGCTATGCTGACACATACTTGGTGCGTATACTAACATAGTCATAATCGATAATCGGTCTATATATAAGGCGAGGTCCATAGAAGGACAACAGATCTAATGCATAACATGAAGATCGGTCCTCAACAGTGGATATACCAAGTCTGATACCACAAATCTTTCCATCTATGGTGATGATGTACTCTCCTCATATCAAGGATGGGCCTAGATGGCCTACTCATATCAAGAATGGGCCTAAGAACAAGGAGTGGGCTTCCTCACCTGTTCCATTACGTAGCAATCTGGGCTTCCCAATAAGCACAAGGTGGACTCTACAAGTCATGGTGGAAGTACAATCCATAATGGGGGCCCAACAGTTCAGGTTAGCCCAATAAAGTGAGATGGGTCATACTAATAATAGTGGGACCCAACGATTTGGGTTAGCCAACTAAGAGGAGATAAGAATGGGCCTAACAACTAGCCCAAGGGAGAATTATAATGTAGACATTTAACCAACATTTCTCCCAAGGTGTGGCCCATTTAGAACCTATCCTATAATGGGGTCCATGGTCTTTATACTAACTAGGAAAATGGATGGGCATCATAAACATCATCACATACTTTATGGTGGAATCACGCATCATAATTAAGCCTCATCACATAGGCATCCTATGCACCACAATGAGCCTCATCATAAGGGTCTCACACAAGGGCCTCATGTACATCGCAATGGGCATCACGCAGGGGCCTCACATTCATCACATTGGGCCTCACACAAGGGCCTCATATACATCACATTGGGTCTCACACGAGGGCCTCACATATACCACATTAAGCCTCATCACATGGGCCTCACATACATCATATTGGGCCTCATCACATGGGCCTCATACACATCACAATGGGCCTCACACAAGGGTCTCATATACATCACAATGGGCCTCAAATAAGGGCCTCACATACATCACATTGGGCCTCATCACATGGGCCTCACATACATCATAACGGGCCTCAAACAAGGGCCTCACATACATCACATTTGGCCTCATCACATGGTCCTCACATACATCACATTGGGCCTCATCACATAGGCCTCACGTACATCACAATGGGCCTCGCACATACAGCAGGTGGGCCCTGCACATGCAGCAGTTGGGCCCTGCTGAGCTGGATGCTGGCCCTGCTCGGGTGTCCAGCAAATGGATGGGATGGAGGAAGCATATACATCTGGTGGGTCCCACCATCCCTTGCTGGACGGTGTGGACACCACACGTACATCATGGTGGGGGTCCACGTCCTATGCACGGACAGTGTGTAAGATCCGTATCCAAGTTCGTACCACTCCATAGGCTTCCACAGTCCTTCTGATCGAATTTCGACAACCCTAGACCTGTATCCAACGTTTATGCGCGATCCTAAGCCGAGACCTACATACCGAAGTTGGCTCAACCCGAAACTTGTATCTTAGCAAACGCGCTGTCATCGCGGTTCCAATGTCATAACTCATGCACCGATCAGATCGCAGGCTAGAAGATGTGGGCCCACATTCATTTTGAGGAAAATGCCGCGCATTGCAAACTTCGAAGAAATCTCTATAACATGTTCCATCAATCAATCAAGTCAAGTACACTCCATACCTCAAGTACAAGTAATCCATTCCTCTTTTTCCCAAGTCAACTCTCTCTCCCCCCTACCCATTCCTCTTTTAAAAAATTTCAAACCAAACCTTAACTATCCATCTCCTTTCCTTACAACCACCACTCCATCCATCCCTTTAATCCATCATTTCTCTCATTCTCTAGCAATTTCTCAAATCCTATGAGAGCTCCAACATCCAAGCTCCTCTCTCCCAAATACTAAGTGTGGCCCACCTTCTCATCTGCCATCTCAACCTTCCAATCACCATCAACCTCCATCAAAAGTGAAGGCAAGGAATATAAGAGTCCAAGGGACCAAGAAGAAGGCTGATAGGTGGGTGATCTACCGTTCATTCCCATTTAAGGGCCCACTTATGTTGGGACTCATTTTGATGTATGTAATCATGAGGGGCCCATAGTGGCAGGGTCCCTCCACTGCACCGTCTCTCTCTCTAATTATTGATAGCCACCCGAAGATTTACATATTTATCCATGCTATCCATTTAGTGGACCACAACACAGTCAACTTGCGAGGCCCACGCTGCCGCCGGTCCGTTTGGATAGGCATTGATGAAGGTAAAACACAAATATCAGCTTAATTTCGGGCTGCTGGTAGACCACGCATGTAGACCCAAACCTGTGGGCCCTATTTGGTTGCAACGTTCGCATCCAAGGACGACCTGGATGCTGACTATATATGGGTGTTATATATTATATATAATATATATGATAGAATATAAAATAATATTATATATATTAAATATAATATATATGGTGGGCCCACGTGGAGACCCACCTGTTTGGAATTGCTAGGGGAAGGGGGGCTGACATCTCACGTCATCAAGATGGTGGCCCCCATCCAGCCGTTCATCCGCGTCCAGAGGGTCTGGACGCTGGCCCTTTGCACTCTCTCTCACACACGTATAATATATTATAATAATAAATGAATAAAAAAGAATAATAACAAATAAATGCTATGGTGGGCCGCATGTGGGATCCACCTGCGAGTACGTCACAAGCAACAGTGACGTCAGTGAACTCTGTGGGACTCCAACGTGATATGTGTTGCGGACGCCGTGCATCTAGACCGTCCATCTGGACTGGACGGTGGTCTGGCCTGGTCACACACCCCAGCCATTCTGTCGTTGGGGTGTTGTACGTCATCATCCATGTGGGC
Source organism: Magnolia kwangsiensis (assembly GCA_037074715.1). Taxonomy (NCBI): domain Eukaryota; kingdom Viridiplantae; phylum Streptophyta; class Magnoliopsida; order Magnoliales; family Magnoliaceae; genus Magnolia; species Magnolia kwangsiensis. The sequence goes on from CM073571.1 coordinate 148,283,016, forward strand.
CCCATCATGTGGCATGTGTTATATTTCAATCGTCCATCCGTTGCTGGACGGTGGGACCCATCAGCACATGTGGGGTCTCCACCGCCCTGCTGTGGCATGTGGACCCCACCCATGGTGTGTGTTTTACACCTAAACCATTCATTCATTTGGTCAGCTTGTCTTAAGGCTGAGACCAAGATGAGGCAGATCCACATATCAGGTGAACCACACTGCAGAAACAGTGCGAATTGAACGTCCACCGTGGAGACCTTTTTGGGTCACAGGGTTTTGGACCTAAATGATATTTTTTTCCTCCTTAACCAGGTCTTGTGACCTTGTGAACAGATTGGCTGGAAAATAAATGTGGTGGTTTCCCTGTCAGGTCTAAACAGTGGAAAACATTACCTCCACTGCCATTTGTGGTATGGTCCAATTGATCTTTTGATATAAATCATTTTTTTAATACTCTAAAATGATCCCTAATAATAGATAATTGGTGTAGTGGTGTGGCCCGAGCCATGCGGCCTACTTGTTGTATTTGAGAGGCCTAATATGATGTACTCGGGGCCCATGGGTTGAGACCCATTATGATGTATTTGGAGCCCATGGGCAAAGACCCATAGTGTTGCATATTAGGTCCATTTGTACCGGCCCATTTGAATCAACCCATTAATTTGGCCCATTCGACTCAGCCTATCCGACTCGGCCCATTCGACTCGGCCATTTGACTAGCCAACTCGAATCCGCCATTTAACTCGGCTTACTCGACTCTCCCTACTCGACTTGGCCATTTGACTCAGCCTACTCGACTCGGCCTATTTGATTCGGCCCATTCGACTTGGCCCATCGATTCGGCCCTTTTGAATCAACCCATTTGATTAACTCATTTGATTCAGCCCATTTATATTAGCCCATTTGATTCGGCCCATTTGATTTATATGAGGCCCAATGAGACGTACGTGAGGCCTTAGTGTGGGCCGAACATGATGTATATGAAGTCCATTGCGATGTGAAATTCCAGCACAATGTATGTAATGATGTTTTGGGGGCCATGCCTTGGGACCAATGATGGTTTGACGTCTACAATGTAAGAGAAATGACGGTTAAATGTACGCATTGTAACTCTCCCTATAGCCCATTGATAGGCCCATACTTGTGGTGTGTATGCCGTCTAAGCCCCTCTTCGTCATGAATAGGATCCATCACCACATAACATGTTTAGTATAGTTCCATGATTCATGCTCATACACATCACATGTATGCATTGATATGAGTGATTGATCATAGCATATGCCTTCGGGTATATTTTTTATGGGCCCCTTGACAGGCGGAGTTTTCCTTCATGAGCGCGCGGTATGCGCAGGATTATTGCATGTCTAATAGTATGATTCATGCACTTCGCATTTATATGACATGATTACTATATGCCTTAGCGACATCAGGGGTATGACCTTCATAGGCATATCGTGGATGGCAGGATCGGACACCGAAAATATTGTTACTAAGCATTGGGGTGCCATAGATGTCCCTAGGTGAAAATTCCTAAACCCGATGGTACTATACGATGACTCCAACATCGAGACCAAGTGGATATATGAGTGCAAGAGTGTCGAATACTAGGAGGCCGCATCTCCCACTGTATCGTAGTCGGTTGGAAAGGGGTAGTCGCCCATGGGTAGGGAGCATTGCTAGGCTGAGTTTGACTAGCTCATGAATGGTCTACTATCGACGTGCCAGATAGGAATTAGCAGACTATTGGCCAGGTAGATAGTGAGGTTTCTTACGCTTACTTGGACTGTGAGCCTGGGAAAGGGGCAGTGTCATTTGGAGTGTACTAAACCCGGGTGATTATCCAAGAATGAGAACTGTACTGATTTTGATGAAATGTGTTGATATGTGGATTTGGATGAGGATTGGTATGCTTGATTTACATCTCACATCGCATGGTCTTGATATCGCCGATAGCATTTATATCCTGCACTGCATAGCCTTGGTACGGCTGATTGCATTTATGTATCCATCAGCATGATTCCACATTACTCTGACCTTGCATTCTGAGCAAGCTCATATTGCGTACACACTTACACCGCCCTCTAAGCTTTCTATAAGCTTATGCACGATCGATGCATGCAGGTGATGCCAAGACGCAGCCATAACTTCGCCACAATTGGAGTGTGCAGTCGAGCTTCAGGAGTTTCTGTTATCATTATCTTGTATTTCCCTTCATACTCATTGTACTCAAAGTTTTTTACCATAGTAGATTTTGTGATGGTGTTCTTATGGTTATTGTTCGTGGGTTATGCTTATGGTTATGCTTATACTGAATTAAAATCATGTTTGAAATCTTCCTTATAAAATTTCAGGATAAGAACCTGGTGTATGGGTGCCCGAAGCCGAGAATGGGATACTATGGAGGCTGTCAGCGCCGGATTCGACAAACATAAATTTTATGAGCCCAGTTTTTTAGTTTGGGGCGTGACACGACATGGATAAGATGCATACATCAGGTGGGTCCTAGCGTCCTTTGCTAGATGGCGTGGACACCACATCATCAAGGCGGGCCCCACCGTCCACATGGCTGGACGGTGGGTGAAATACATACATCAAGTGGGACCCACCGTCCCTAGCTATATGGTGGAGTTACAACGCATATATCATGTGGGACCCACCGTCTAGCTGTTGAACGGTGGATTTACAATGCATACATCAAGGTGGGTCCACGTGGTGGCCACCAGAGTTTGGATCAAACTGATATTCGTATTTTTCCTTCATCCGGGCCTATCCAAACGGACAGCCGGGGTGGGCCTGTTAGATGTTGCAGCAAGGTGGGTCCCCAGTTTGGATAGCGGATGTGATCTGCTAAATGGATAGCGTGGATAAAATACTTACATCATCAAGTGGGTCGTAAGTAGGGAAGAGAGAGAGAGAGAGAGAGAGAGAGAGAGAACGTGTGATGGAGGGCCCCGCCACAATGAGCCCTCCTAGGATTTATAATACATACATCAAGATGGGTCCTAAATCATGTGGACCCTCAAATCATCAAAATCAATGGTGGACGTCCCTTTCGCACCAATCAAATGCAAGGTCTAGATGACCTTCTTATAATAAAAAAGATAAACATCATAATGGGGTCTATGGAGAATGGCCCCATCATGGGATGAACATATGAATCGTGGTGGGCTATCAGGCACACCTATGGTCCAAAGTGGGATCCATACCATCAACCGGTAGGCCCCACTTGGCCAATCACTAAAATTATAATCTAATCCTATAAAAAAAACCACCGTTGGATCTTCTTCTTGGTTCTATGAAATGTTAAGCTCCTTGGCTTCTTCTTTAATGAAGGACGATGAAGGTTGAAGAGTTAGGATGAGAGATTTGGGGTAGGAAGTGGGCCTTGATCTTAGGTTATTTCTCTCCTTAGAATTTTTTTCTCTTGGTTGCTTAGGATTTGGCTAAAGAAATGAGATGGGATGGAGTGAAGGATGGGAGAGAGGGATGGTGTTGTGTAAGAAGGATGGGATAAGAGGGATAGGTGGTGTTGACTTTTGGGGTCATGAGGTGGCATGGGGTATGGGTTGCCTTACATTGATAGTAAGAGAGGGATTGGCAAGGTATGGGTTGTACTTGACTTGTACTTGATTGATTGATGTGATAAATTGGGTAGAAATTCTCTCAGGATTCGCAATGTGTGGCGTTTCCTTGAGATATACGCTGGCCCACAACTCCTAGCCTAGGTATCGCATTGGTGCATGAGATGCGACATTAGAACCGCGATGACGGCGCGGTCGCTAGGGTACAAGTTTCAAGTCGAGTTGACTCAGATCCATAGGATGCGACTTAGGGTCACGCGCAAACATTGTCCACAGGTCGTCGGTCACCGAAATTTGACAGGGAGAATCGTAAGAGTCTAAGGAATGGTACGGACTAGGATACGGGCCTTACAACTCTCCCCTCCTAATAAAATTCTGTCCTCGAAACTCATAAGGGAAGAGAAAACAAAGCATCACAAATATAAATATATCAATTAATACAATACAAAGCACAATCAATCTACAAAAAGATGGGGATAACACTCTCTAATCTCAGCCTGGCGCTCCCAAGACGCCTCATCAGCATTATGGTGACCACACTGCACTTTCTCCAAAGGAATGACCTTGGTCCGAAGGACCTGCTCCTTCCGATCAAGGATGCAAACTGTCTTCCCAATGTAAGAAGCATCCTCACGAACCTCTAACGGCTGTCAATTAATAACAGGAACGATTCTGACCCACACTTCCGTAACATATATACATGAAAAATATTGTGGATGCCAAATAATTGAGGTGGTAAGGCAAGCCTATAGGACACGGCACTAACGTGCCTTGTGATCTCAAAAGGTCCAATAAATCTTGGGGCGAGTTTGCCTTTCGCTCCAAATCTAACCGCACCCTTCATGGGTGATACCTTGAGATACACACCATCCCTAATTGTAAACTTTAGGGGCCGACGCCGGCTGTCAGCAAAGCTCTTCTGCCGGCTCTGAGCTATGCACATCCTTTGCCTAATGATATCGTTAACCTCTGATGTCTTCTGCATAAGCTCGGTGCCTAGGAGACAGTGCTCTCCAACCTCAGCCCAACAACTGGGAAATCGACGAGGTCTTCCATACAAGGCCTCAAAGGGAGTCATACCAATGGTCGCCTGATAGTTGTTATTTTATGCGAACTCAGCCAGGCGCTAATACTCATCTCAGCTACTGGAGAAGTCGATCACGCAAGCCCGAAGCATATCCTCATGGATTTGGTTGACCCTCTCGGTCTGCCCATCAGTCTGTTAATGATACGCAGTGCTGAGCTACAAAACATACCCCATCGCCCTCTAAAAGCTCTTCCAAAACTAAGATATGAACCTCAAGTCACGATCGAAACCAGAACACCGTACAATCTCACGATCTCATCAATAAACAATCTGGCAAGTCGGTCCAAAGGCTGGTGACACGAATCGCGAGAAAATGTGTCGACTTCATCAAACGATCTAAGACAACTCAAATAGCATCATGATCGTGTTAAGTCCTCGATAATCTCATAATGAAATCTGTGGATATGTGCTCGCACTTCCACGTCGGGACACTAAATAGCTGCAACAAACTGGGGGTCTTTAATGATCGGTCTTGACACACTGGCACGTGTCACACTCGACCACAAAACTGGTGATCTCTCGCTTATTCCTCGCCCAAAAATACTATCATCTCATACATGGTACATCTTCATCGAGCCAGGGCAGATAGAAAACCTCGATTGATGTGCCTCGATCATAAGATCCCTGCGCAACTCTGGAACATCCGGGACACATAATTGGTCTCTGAAGAGAAGTCCACCATCAGAACCAATCTGCCAATCTAGTTGACTCTCAGATGTCATATCTACTTAATAACTCTGCAATGACTCATCCATCTGCTGAGCCTCTATCACCCTTGTGACAAGAGAGGGTTAAATTGATAGGCTCGATAACTGCACGATAGAAGACTGCAAATCGATCTCAAAGTCATACCCTGCCACATCCTCAAGCATCTTCTACTCTTGAATCATCATATGTGCCACCATGCCTCATGGCTGATGGCTAAGGGCATCCGCCACCACGATGTCCTTGCTCGGGTGCTATTGAATATCAAAATCATAGTCCTTCAAGAGCTTCATCCAACGTCTCTGCCGCATATTCAACTCGGATTGTGAGAAGAGATACTTCAAGCTCTTGTGGTTGGAGAAGAGTTCAAACCTAACTCCAAATCATGTGTGGGGTAGTTCAGCTCATGGACCTTAAGCTAGCGAGACACATAAGCCACTGGCTTCTCATGCTGCATCAGGACAGCACTCAAGCCAACAGGCGAGGCATCAGTAAACACCACAAATCATTCACTCCCGGAGGGAAGAGTGATGACAAGAGCGGACATGAGGCGGTCCTTCAGCTCCACAAATGCTCACTTACAGGTGCCACTCCATACAAACTCTGCGCACTTCCGGGTCAACGGTGCTGTGATACGAGAGAATCCCTCAATAAAGTGTCATTAATATCCCACCAAACCAAGAAAACTGTAAATCTCAAACCCGTTCTTGGGCTGGCCCCTCTGACGCACTGCATCTATCTTCGAGGAGTCCACTGCGACACCCTCCCTCATCACCACGTGACCGAGGAACTTTACCTCCTCCTACCAAAACTCGCACTTCTCTAGCTTTGCATAGAGCTGGTGGGCTGTCATGCCCCAAATCCAGAAATCGAGCTCACAAAATTCTCGATTGCCGAATCCAGTGCCGATAGCCTCTGTAGTATCCCATTCTAGGCTCCCAGTGCCCATACGCCAAGTTTCGATCCTGGGATCCTACAAAAAGGATTTTTCAACGTACATTTGTCTCATAAGAAGCATAACCACATATCCACTAATATAAACATTTGATTACACTGCTGAAAGGAAAATACATATATCGAAAATCAAAAGCTCCAGAAGACGCTGTGTGCTCCAAGCTTCACTCTGCTACAACCTAACGCCACCTGCATGCATCTATAGTGCATAAGCTTATAGAAAGCTTAGAGGGTGGTGAAAGTGTGTGCACAAGATAAGTGTCAAGCACACAAATACAATGCCATAATCATACAATATCAAAAATATTGGCAAGATCATGAATCATACGATATCAGAGTAAGCGAAAATACTGACAAGTCCATGAGTCATACAATATCAGGGTATGCAATACAGATCAACTATGCAAGTGAGGAGTCATAAAGAGCCGAATATTAGATGTCGAGGATGTAATGCAATTACAATTCCTAATTAGTTCACGAATACTGTCAGCCGTATTTAGGCCATATAAATACAGAAACATAGTAACCCAAACTGTCATTTACCGTGGATGTAATGCAGTATGCGGTGTGAATGGAATGACCTACTGAAGTGTGAAGTCGGGATGATAGTAAGTAGTATCGCAGGTTATGGATCCATCACAAGGGACTTCTATCCAAACCAATCTCATACCTAATTTGGATAGTTAGACTCAATGTGGTAAACTCCAGATCTCAGGTTAGTCATGTGTCCCAACCAAAATCCTAGCCATTATAAAGGTACACGTAACAAATAGTTACACACCACCAGCCCAAGTGGACAGTGAATGAATAAATGAATGATTATGTAACTCCTGCTCAATAAGTCCACATATCAGCACCGTCGATAGCAGACCCATTTACAAGCTGGTCAAACTCAGCCTAGCTATGCCCCCTACCCTCGGACTGGTAAGGCCACACCCCCTTCTAATCGACCACAATCAATGGGAGCACCACCTACTAGTATTCGGCATCCGAGCACTCTTGTTTTCTACCGGGTCTCGATGTTGGAGCGTCCTCTGGTACCAAGAGGGTTTAGGAATTTTTACTCACGGACATTTATGGTGCCCGTATGCTAGAACTAAACATTTTTAGTGTCCCGTCTGGTCATCCACGATATGCCTGTGGAGGCTGTGGCCCTGATGTTGCTAGGGTGTATAATAATCACAATCACACAATGCAAGATGCATGAGTCACGCAGTGCAATCATGTATCAATCTTGTGCATACCGTGTGCTTATATGGGTAACTCCACCTATCAAAGAGTCTCATAAACCATTTGTACTATGACATATGTAATGGTTAATCACATCTCATAACAAACATGCAGAGGATGCGCATGGGCATGTATCATGATGTTATGCTGTCACATACTCATAATCGGTATCGATAATCGGCCTATACAATCGGCCTCGACAATCGAAATCAGCCTCGAAAATCAGAATCGGCCTCGACAATTGGAATCAGCCTCAACAATCAGAATCAGCCTCAAGAATCAGAATTGGCCTCGACAATCGAAATTGGCCTTGACAATCAGAATCGGCCTCGGCAATTAGAATCGGCATCGACAATCAGAATTAGCCTCGGTAATCAGAATCGGCATCGATAATCGGTCGGAATCGGCCTCGACAATTGGAATCGATAATCGAAATTTATAATCGAAATCGACAATCAGAATCAGCATCGACAATCAAAATCGGCCTAAGGGAATGTCACAATGTGGACATTTAACCATCATCGCCCATCAATATGGACATTTAACCATCATTGCTCCCAAGGGGTGGCCCACATAGAGCCTCACACAAAGGTCTAATATACATCACAATGGGCCTCATCATATAGGCTGGAATACATCACAATGAGCCGCATCCAATGGGTGTAATACACATCACAATGGGCCGCATTCATGGGCTGGAAATACATCATAATGGGTCACAATAATGGGCTAATACACATCACAATGGGCCACGATAAGTCTCAATGGACCACCTACAATCACGATGGGCCACATACAAGTCTCAATGAGCCACCTATCATCACAATGGACCACATACAATCTCAGTGGACCTTACACAAGGGTCTCATACGCCAATCGGGTTGCATCGCATGGGCCTAAAACACATCAAGTGGGCCGCATCAATGGGCCGCACTAATGGGCCTCATAGATGGGCTTCAATTATATCAAGGTGGGCCTCACAGATGGGCCACAAGTATATCAAAGTGGGCCTCAAGTGGGTGCTTGGATTACATCGAAAATCATTTCAATAGTTGCAAGTGCAACATATGTATCACTGTACATTATCATTCTATGGGGCATATGACACTCTAATGATGATCAGCACCGCCCAAACATTGTCTATGGAAATCAACACTATCCAAACATTGGACAACACTATCCAAACATTGTCCAAGTGAATCAGCACTGTCCAAACATTATCCAGGTAAATCAGCATTGTCAAAACATAGTTCATGTAAATCAGCACCATCTGGACACTGTCCAGCTCATCTGCACCGTCCAAATATTGTCCAAGTGAATCAACACCATCCGAACATTGTCCAGGTAAATCATCACTGTCCAAGCATAGTTCATGTAAATCAGCACCATCTGGACACTATCCAGCTCATCAGCACCGTCTAAATATTGTTCAGCACCGTCCAACACAATCTGGATGGTGTGGATGAAATAAATACATCAGGGTGGAATCCCACACTGGCAAAATAGGTGGACGGCTTGGGATGTAACACATATGTCAGGTGGGTCCCAATGGACGGACGATTTGAATGAAACCCATATGCAAACAAGGTGGGCCCCACCCCCCTCACACGTGCAGCACGTGTGGGGTGGGCCCACAGTTGCCAAAATAAATGACCAGCACAAATAAAATACATAAATCATGGTGGTCCACACAGCACTTGTTGACGTCCAGCAAGTTGCTAGTGTGAGGCACACCAGCTAATCCACTTCATGTGGTGGGTCCCACATGGGGCCCACCATATACATATATATAATATTATTTGTATATATTTATTATTATATATAATCCAGTCCAACGTGTCCGACATCCAGATACTGGACATTTGGATGGATGGTTTTGATAAAACGTTGATGGACGGCCTGGAAATAGAATACATACATATAGGTGGGCCCCAACCTCACATGAACCAAACATGTGAGGTGGCCCCATGTCCTAGGGAAATGGACGGAAGTTCTGGATATACGCATACATCATGGTGGAGATCCACTATCCTAACTAGGGACGGTGTGGATCAAACCATACATCCGATGATCCTCTTAGCACCGTCTAGATGGATGGTGCAGCTGAAACCCATGCATCATGGTGGCCCACCATGGGGCTAGTCCAGCATCGTCCAGATGGCCTGGACGATGTGGATGAAACATATACATCATGGTGTGGCCTTCACAACACCGTCCAAACTGTTCAGCACCATCCAAACTGTCTGGACGGTGTGGATCTAGTGGGCCACACCCATCACAAGAGAGAGGGAGGGAGAGAGAGAGAGAGAGAGAGAGAGAGAGAGAGAGAGAGAGAGAGAGAGAGAGAGAGAGAGAGAGAGAGAGATTGGTGAGAAGGGGAGGGACCCCTCCACTATGGGCCCTCCCTATACAATGCATACATCATGATGGGTCCCACAACAAGTGGTCACTAAAAAAATAAAATCCAACGGTCGATCACCCACTGTTCTTACTTCTTCTAGACTCCTTGGACCCTTTAGCTCCAAAGCTCCAACATTGATGGAGGATGATGGTGGTTGGATGGTGGAGATAAGAGATGAGGAGGGTAGGAAGGTGGGCCACACAAACTCTATCCATAGAGCTTGGACAATTGCTCTCATGAGGTTGCTTGAAAATGGAGAGATAGAATGAGAGAGAGAGAGAGAGGTGATGGGAGAGAAGTGATGAAAGAGAGGGATGGTGAGTGATGGTTGGGAGTACTTGGTTGTAAGAGAGAGAGAGTTGACTTTGGGGAGGGGTGGTTGTACTTGGGGATGGGATGTGGTACTTGACATTTGGTGTGATTGATTTGATATTTCTCTTGGGATTTGCAACATACGGCATTTTTCCTCGAACTAAATGCGGGCCCACATCTCCTAGCCTAGGTATTGCCTTGGTACGTAATACGCATCATCGGAACTATGGCGACTGCGTGGTTGCAGGTGCAAGTCTCTGGTCGAGCCAACTCTAGAGTAAAGGATGCAACTCAGGGTCGCTCACAAATGCCGATAACAATCGTGGATTATCGAAATTCAACTGGGAGGACTGCGGAAGCCTAAGTGTAATAACTCAAATTTTTGTCAACCTGGAGTTAGACATCCTTAGGTAATGGGTCAACCGTAACACCTTGGTAACCTCTCAGAACCCAATTTCAAAGCGCAAGACACTATTTAGGATGAAATTCTTTAGCAATTTAATGTGAATTAACTAGCGCTACACTAGATTTCCTGTTACATTAACACCAACCACTTTAAATACGATCTATAAGACCCAAAACCTATAGACTTGTTACTGCTATGTTACCCTAAAATCTAGGATCCAACTCTAAACCCAGTTGCTCCCGAGAATGATTTGTAACTTCGTATTGGATCTAGACCGCACGTTGAAAGTCTGATATCCATGATCTTAGACCATTATGACCGTTTAGTTGAACTTGATGATTATTTCGAAAATCAAGGCCAAACGATGTCCCGGGACTGTTTCCTTGCGTCCGGAGTAAAGAGAGTGAGAAAAGGAAGATATTTAGAAAATTAATTGTATTTTTAAAGAATCTGGAACGTTTCACTTGCTCGTTATTTCTAAGCGTTCTGACCGTTAGAATTTGACCCAAATTTACCCTCAGATCAGGATAGGTGGCCCTTACATGTCATAACACTTGTGGCTCTGATTGAATTCCCTAACTATTGAATTAAAACTGGTCCACCACGGTCGATTTGGAAACCTGACCGAACTAAAAACTTAGCTTGACCTAGATCTAGTATTAGAGAGCTTAAGTCTGACCGCATTTAGTAACAGGACCTCTAGAAGTGGTCCGTTGGATCAGAACAAACCTGATTTGGTTATAACCTAAGTATACCTTAGCCTTAAGTCTATTTCCATCGCTTTTAGGCTTATAAAAAGGCCTTAAACCCTCTCTCACAAATCCCATACAAATTTTCAAACCCTAGCTTTCTAAGAGAGAGAAAAGAGAGAGAAAGTGAGAGAGAAGTTGGTGATTCTTCCTGGGATTCTTCTCAGCTTTATTACGTGCCTAATCCACCTATCCATATAGCTATTCCGGCATTTTTGATCTCGTTCTTAGGTAAGAAATCCTAACTCTAACCTGTTTTGAAGCTTAGGATCGTTTACATGAAGTTCTAGCTAACTTGTTTCATGCCATTGGTAGCGTATCCGCCGTTGACGAAGACATATCATCTGAATCATATCGAATGCACGTTTTCTAGTTTAAGGTGTCGATTTTAGATGCTTAGATTACCATTTTTCAAAGCTTTCAATGTCGTTTAATGGTAGATTGTTGACAAGAATGTTGTTTCACATGTAGAACATACCGACCAATTTCTATTTCGAATACATATGAAGAATATGAGATTTATAGTATTTTAGGTATTTGTAGGAAATACCGTATACGTATAAATTTTGCTCATATGATTTCCATGAGTATTTTCCATGCATATATGCTAGTTATGGATGTATGATCTATTTGGCGAAAGGATTCACCCTAATACATGTTTCGGCCAACGTACGCTATGTATGTTATTAAGTGTAGTCTAAGTGTTTGTTGAAATGCCTAAATCAATATGATTTATGCCTGCCATATGTATTGAATGAAAGAACATGATTGTTGTGTATTAGACATCTCCTTGATATAAGGATCTGTCATATTATATGTTGAAATCAACATACGACAAGTACGTTGGAGTTGTGAAGTCTAAGTGTTTGTATAGATGCTTGCGTGAGTAAGTACTTAGTAAATGGTGTTGTAGACTAGTGTTGAGATAGGATTCTTAACTACGTTGACGATGTGTATGATTTCCTCCATGTACGTTGTTGAATTGATTTCCTTATATATGAAATGCTTGTGTATGCTTAACTGCGTATGTTATACCCTATAATTTGTTGATGACATGCTTAGATTACTAGATATTTCAATTCTATCTCTCATATGCTTACTGATTCAGATTGCAAGTGTTTGGGGCTATGCTATAGTCCAGGCAGTCGGTAACAGACTTGACCTCGTGGTTGAATTCTATTTGCCACGTAGGACGTGTTTGACGAATCCAAGCCGTGCGTTGCTTATCGACAGTGGTTAGGCCACACGAGGTGCTTATGCACTTCATGTCGATCAACTCAATGGGCGCTCATACTAGTCGAACTCATCCAGTAATCTGACTAGCCCGATGTATGTTAACTATGTATGGATGCAACTGCTTGAATCTAAAGTACTAAACTTACCAGTGGAAATCCCGCTAACCATGGTATCTAGATCCGTTAAGACTCATGAACCAGGCATGGTTGTATGGGACACCGTGGTCGAGCTGTCAGCCTACGTTAGGGCCACGAGCCTCCCCGTAGTGACCAATGAGTAACCCAGACTTGTGAGCCGATTATGGTGGTATGGGACACTATATTCGAGCTGTCGGCCTACACTGATAAGGTGATGGGGGAGCGGTGCAACGAGTACGTGCAACAGCCCTAGCAGCCCTTTGTAGTGACCTCGAGTGTATTCTGAGTTTATGTGGAGGCGACGACCCTTCTGTAACAATAAGAGTACAAACTAGGCCTGTATTGATAAGGTGATGGGGGAGCGGTGCAACGAGTGTGTGCAACAGCCCTTGCAGCGACCTAGAACCATATCATCATATGAGAATACTAGGAGTGACGACCCTAGACTGGATCATTGTTGGGAAAGATATAAGGGAGGTACCTTAGCTTCCCAATCCTGCTGTATGAAAGGACTAATAACAACTCGGTAATCATATTCATATCGCACTGCATGTGCCTGGAAGATGTGGAGCACTGAGGGAAGAAAGCATGCCGCGGACGTAAGATGGTGTCGCATGAGGGAGTATGTTGGCGAGGGCATACATCATGTCATTTCATTCTTGCATTAATTACAGTATTTAGGAATATTTGATTTGCTTGCTTTATCATTATCGCTTGATTGATTTGATAACATGTTAACCTTTGCTCTATGATTCCACTGAGTTGGCCACTCACTCCCACGTTACGGGACGGTGTTGTACACAACGACCAGTCCCTATTTTATTTTCAGATGATGGCGCTGCTTGTGAAGCTGAACCGGACTTGTATAATGATGATGAGGATTTCTCCTATAGGCGGTTATTAGGTGGGTCTATGTAGACCGTGTTCTGATCGACGGGATTACAGGGAGGTTGATTAGACGCCATGACACTTGCCATTTTGTATTTTTGGAGCACTCATGTATATTCTTTTGTTCATTTTTTTTTTGGAGTATACATGTAGATATTTAACCTGGTAACATGTTCACACTCAGGAGACTTACAACAGTTTATATATGTTATATATCTAACACAGTTTTCCACTTGCATAATTTAACTATCTCTGGAGTATGATATGTTATTTTGGTATAATCCCACTCATGTTTAATGCACTCATATAGCTGACATTCATCCATCATTAAAAATGTTGTATAAGTAATGTTTTGGAACTCCGGTTCAACCCCTGATTTTCAGGGCGTTACAATAAGGAACGGTACAGGCTAGGATATGGATCTCACATGGGCATGGAGGGTCTGCAATGTAATCTCTAGATGCTGCTCATGGTCCTATTAGGTCCTTAAAAGATCAGAATGTCATCGATTAACACCATAAAAAACTGGTCGAGATACGAATGGAAGACCTCATTCATCAACTGCATGAATACGGCGGACGCATTGGTCAATCTGAAGGACATGAGCTGAAACTCAAAGTGACCATAGCACATCCTGAAAGCTGTCTTCAAAATGTACTCCTCTTGGACCTGAATCTGATGATAATCGGACCACAGGTCAATCTTCGAAAAGAACTATGCACCCTACAGCTAATCAAATAAATCATAGACCCTTGGGAGCAGATACTTGTTCTTGATCATGACCCAGTTGATCTCACGGTAATCCACGCAGAGCCTCAATGAGCCATCCTTCTTCTGACGAATAGTACTGGCACTCCCCACGACGAACTGCTCGGACGGATGAATCCTAGCTCACGCAACTCTTCCAACTGTTGTTGTAGCTCCCGCAACTCCATCGGTGTCATACGGTACAGGGCCTTCAAGATAGGAGCGGTACCAAGCACAAGATTAATCTGAAACTCAATATGTTAGCACGACAGCAACCTCAGAATCTCCTGGAATAAATCGGGAAAATAAAAAATAATTAGAAAATGATCAATGCTCACTGTTACGGGCTCCTCTACTGCACATGACATCAAACAAGACAGCGTCTCTCCTCTGAGCTTAGCTACGAACTAGAACTGTGGCAAGTCGGGTATATAGAATGTGACTGTCCACATAGAGTAGTCCAACACAACGTGGTACTCGGTGAGTTAATCAATACCTAGGATGATGTCAAACTCTAACATCGGCAACACAAATAAGTCGGTAGGCAAGAAAGTCTCCCCCACCAACACGGGGCAAGATGAACAAAATCAGGCTATCACTGCAGTCTTCCCCAAGGGTGTCAACACTGTCAATCCCTCGTGAGAAAACTCTATCTGTAACACCCCAGATTTTTGCCAACCTGGAGTTAGACGTACTTAGGCCATGGGTCAACCATAACACCTTGGTAACCTCTCAGAACCCAATTTCAAAGCCAAATAAATTATTTAGAACCTAATTCTTTAAAAATTTAACGTGAATTAGCCAGCGCTACATTAGATTTCCTGCAAAATTAGCACCAACCACTTTAAATACGATCTGTAAGACCCAAAACCTATAGAATCATTGACGTTTCCTTACCCTGAAACCTAAGATCAAACTCTAAACCCGTTTGCTCCCAGGAACTTTTTGAAACTTCATAATGGATTCTGACCACGCGTCATGAGTCCAGTAGCAATGAACTTAGACAATTACGACCGTCTTGTTGGACTTGACAATCATTTCGAAAATCAAGCCCAACCGATATCCTGAGACCATTTTACTGAGTCCGGAGTGAAGAGAGTAAGAAAAGGAAAATATTTAAAAAATTAATTCAATTTAAATAAATCTGGCACATATCGCTTGCGTGACATTTTTTAAGCATTCAGACCGTCGGAATCTGACCCAAATACACCCTCGGATTAGGGAACATTTCCCACTCAGGTTAATGTACTTGGAATCCTCGATCGAGTCTCAGTGACCGCTGAACTGAAATTGGTCTGCCACGTGCGATCTGGGAACTCTATCGAACTGAAAACTCAATGTGATCAGGATCCAACATCCATGAGCTTAAGACCGACCGCATTCAGTCAGGGGACCTCCAGAAATGCTCTTTTGGATCGGAAAAGACCCGATTTGGCTGTAACCCAAGTATACCTTGACTTAGAGTCTGTTTTAGTTATGTTTGGGCTTATAAAAGGGCCTTAAACCCTTAGCATTCTAACCCATACGAATTTGAAGAAAACCCTAGGAGAGAGAGGAGAGAAAAGAGAGAAAGTGAGAGAGGGTTGGAGCTTTCTCCTGAGATTCTTCCCTGCTGCTCCACGTGCCAAAGCCATCCACCTGAATCGTTATTCTGATGATTCTGGTTTCGTTCTAGGTAAGAAAACCCTAACCTTAACCTGTTTTAGTAATTCCATCGATACAATTAGCGAAGTAACTGACTTATCTTGCGGTATAGGTCGTCATATCGACGTTGACGAAGCGTAGAGTTTCTAATCGATTCGTTACGCTTCTACGGAGTAAGGTGCGAATTTTAGACGCTTAGATTACCTATTTTTAAAGATTTCAATGCCGTTTAATGGTAGATTGCTGATAAGGATGCTGTTTGACATGTAGAACATGTTGTCTGTTTTCCATTACGAATATGTACAAAGAATATGAGATTTAGGGTATTTTAGGTATTTGTAGGAAATACTGTATATGTACGTATTTTTCTGATATGATTGCCATGTGTATTTTTCTTCTACCTATACTAGTTATGCATGTATGTTCTGTTTGGTAAAGAGATTCGCCCTAATGCACATATTGGCCGACATATGCTATGTAGACTAATGTGTGTAGACTAAGTGTTTGTTGAAATACCAAAATCAATATGATTTATGCCTGCCATATGTTTTGAATGTAAGAACATGATTGTTGTGTATAAGACATCTCCTTGATATAAGGATCTGTCATATTATATGCGAAAATCAACATACGTCAAGTACGTTGGAGTTGTGCAGTCTAAGTGTTTTTATAAATGTACGTATTAGTAAGTATTGAGTAAATGGTGTCGTAGATTAGCGTTGATACTGGATTCTCAACTAATTTGATGATGTACATGATTCCTCCATGCTTGTTGTATTTCAATTGATTACCTTATGTGTGAAGTACTCATGTATGGTTAACTGCTTATGATGTATGTTATAATATGCTGATAACATGCTGGAATTTCTTATATTTCAATTCTATCTCTCTCATATGATTATTGATTTAGATTACATATGCTTGGGGCTATACTCTAGTCCAGGCAGTCGGTAACAGTTTAGAATTCGTGGTTGGATTCTATTCACCACGAAGGATGTGTATGACGAACCCGAGTCGTACTAGAGTCGGCGGCAGTGGTTAGGCCACACGAAGTGCTTGTGCACTTCATGTCAGTCGATTCAACGTGCGCTCATGCTAGTCGGACACATCAAGTAACCTGACTGACCATTGTATGTTCACCTTGTATTCGTCATAACTGCTTGAACCTAGGGTACTAAACTTACCAGTGATAACCCTGATAACCGTGGTACCTTGATCCACTAAGACTCATGAGACGGACATGGTGGTATGGGACACCGTGGTCGAGCTGTCGGCCTATGCTGGGGCCACAAACCTCCCCGTAGTGACCAGTGAGCAACCTAGACTCGTGAGCAGATTATGGTGGTATGGGACACTATATTCTTGTTGTCGGCCTACACTGATAAGATGATGGGGGAGCGGTGCAACGAGTGCGAGCAACAGCCCTGGCAGCCCTTTGTAGTGACCTCGAGCGTACTCTGAGTCTACGTGAGGCGACGATCCTTTTGTAGCAACAAGAGTACAACTAGGCCTGTATTGATAAGGTGATGGGGGAGCAGTGCAACGAGTGTGAGCAACAGCCCTGGCAGCCCTTTGTAGTGACCTCGAGCGTACTCTGAGTCTACGTGAGGCGACGATCCTTTTGTAGCAACAAGAGTACAACTAGGCCTGTATTGATAAGGTGATGGGGGAGCGGAGCAACGAGTGCATGTAACAGCCCTGACAGCCCTTGCAACGACCTAGAAATATATCATCGTATGAGATTATTAGGAGTGACGACCCTAGACAGGATCCTTGTTGGAAATGATATAAGGAAAGTACCCTGGTTTCCCAATCCTGTTGTATGAAAAGGACTAATAACAACTCGATAATCATATTCATATCGTACTGCATGTGCCTGGAAGATGTGGAGCACTGAGGGAAGAAAGTATGTCACAGACGTAAGATGGTGTCGCATGAGGGAGTATGTCGGTGAGGGCATTCATCATGTCATTTCATTCTTGCATTAATCACAGTGTTTAGGAATGTTTGAATTGCTTGCTTTATCATTATCGCTTGATTAATTTGATAACATGCTAATCTTTGCTCTATGATTCCACTGAGTTAGATACTCACTCCCACGTTATGGGACGGTGTTACGCACACCAACCAGTCCCTATTTTAGTTTCAGATGATGGCAATGCTTGCGAAGCAGAGCCGGACTTGATGATGATGAGGAGGATCCCTCCTATATGCAGGTTCTGATCGACGGGTTTACAGGGTTACTGATTAGATGCCAATACACTTGGTATTTTATCTTTTATTTACTCACCCATGTATATTCTTTTCTTTCTATTTTGGAGTATACATGTATTTAGTTAACCTGGTAACATGTTCACACTATGGAGACTTACAATCATTTATATATTTTATATATCTATCACATTCTTCCGCTTGCTAATTTTACTGTCTCTGGAGTATGATATGTTGTTTTGACTTAATCCACTTCATGTTTTATGCACTATTACAGCCAACATTCATCCATCATTGAAAATGTTGCATAAGTGATGTTCTGGAACTCGGGAGTGGAGTTTATGCTCGACCCCCGATTTTCGAGATGTTAAAGATGGTATTAGAGCATGATTTGGATTAAACCGAACCTGGGTTATGGTCACACACCGCACGCTGATGCCAATTTAATGTAGGAGGGTGCGAGAACAATCTAGAAACAAGTTTAGGACCCCCAGTTTTTTTATCGACGAAAGTTTATTGAAAAAGATCGCCGAGATCGAATCTGTACACATTCCTGATCACACACAAGGACCTTAAATCACTCTTAGACCGTCTATCGACGAGTCTAGACCTCTATTGACCCTATCCTAGTTGTTAAAAATTGCCAAATGCGAATATACATCAGTTAGTACCTGAAATGACCTGAAATAGTGCGAAATGGAGTCGTGGGCCCACCCACGATAATCCAGAATGATCCAGGGTGGGAACCACATGTTTCTGGGGTCCTTAGGGTAGGAGGACCTCGCCCAAATGGCAAGGCATCGCTGATTAGCACAGAGGTCAGCGAGGACCTCGCCGAGTCAGCGAGGCCTCGCCGTACAGTGGGCCCCATTCGGACGGGCTGTCGGGCCGATCTACTTTGGGGGTTAGGGTAGCCCCCTGGTATGTGGGCTGTCTGTTAAAACCATCCCAAACCCCTACCTCCTTCATAAAACACACCCCCAAGCTCTCCTTTCCTCTCCCATTTTCTGTTTTCCCTTGCAAATCCCATTTCCAATCATTCCCATTATCGATTTCTGCCTCAACCCACGCCCCTCCATCATTTACAGCTATACACACTCCCCTCTCTCTCCATTCTTGTTTGTTGGAGCTCTCTCATCCTCCATTTGAGGCTAGAAATCGTGTGAGCTTCTAACCCAACCCATTTCACCCTTTTTCCTTTACAACCCCAGCCTTTTGGGGCTTGTTTCCCTCCTCTATCAGACCTAGATTCGTGGCAGCCCATTAGGTCAGCCCTTTCTCTCCTTTTCCTTCATCTTCCATGGCCTTTATAGAGGCTATTTTATCTTTTTTCTCCCTTTCCACCGTCCTCTCTCTCATGGGAAAGAGAAAGGGTGCTCCTCTTCTTTCCCTTTCATCAGACCCTTTACACTCTCTTTTTGGTCTCAAAATCATGCAACCCTCAAATCCCATTTTCTCCTTCCTAGGAAATAGATTTCCTTCATCATTTTATGCTTCCAACTGGCCTCCACTATTGTATACATCTCCCATCTCCTTCTTTTCACTTGTCTTGAGTTCACAAACCCCTCTTTGTGGCTCATTACCTCTATTTAAGTTCCTTACTTAGGAATTCATCATCATAGGATTTGAAAATCCCATCTCACACTTTCCAACACAAGATCCATTTTCCAAAGCCCATGAAATTGATTTGAATCCCAACCCACCCACCTACTAAACATGTCGCTCCCAATTCTTAGGTGGGAGTAGGAAAGCAGTCCCATTTAACACAACTTGAGACCACTAGCCACATATACCCTTGTAGTTTTGGACTTAGAGTGGTACTCCTAGATTTAAAAGATCTGATGATATAGGAAATCCAATTTCAATTAGATAATCTTGACTCAAATCGATAAAATAATCTCCTGTAGTAGAAATGGTGTGAAACCATCTAGCGTGTAAGTTTAGATTTTGGATTATAGCTAGTGAGTTACATACTAGGCTACTAGTTGTATTAAGCAGTGTAAAGCCTGTATATGCTAAGGAATAATAGGTTAGATTTGGTTGGAGTAGAACCTCATTCCTTCGATAGATCCCCTTAATACTTATAGACTTTTGTTATAACCCTTGGGAAAGTTGTTTTAACTTAGAACCATTCACCCTCAGGGAAAACTTATAAATCCCTCAAATTGAACTTAGAATAAACTAGCACGCCCCTTAGAAGTGCCCTCCCAAGGACTTGTTGCATTCGGGAATGCGGAGTAAAGGAACTGTACATATAAGCGAAGTATTCACGGTTTGAATCGAATTCTTAATCCTGGTAGTTACCAATAAATTCAATGCTCTGATCAAGCGGAAGATCGGCATCGACTCGGATTAAGAATTGATATAATAAATTTTCTATAATCACGAGGCAGAAAGTCTATGTATCCGGCTCAGACCTACTACACAACTTTTCTTCCATGTTGGCCCGACCACCTACAACCAAAAGTTATTGCTTTGCCTTTGGAAAATGTTAAGGACATACAGCCAATAGAGATTAGGCCTCTTGCCCAAAACTCACATCCGTCCTTGAAATCAACCACAACACCCATCATTTTAGCTCCTTTCTATAACCATAAGTACCAATGCCATAGAACTCATCATTCATAAAAAAAGACCAAGGTAGTGAGAAGTTGTTTTCCATTTTTTGTCAAGGATAGGTCCTAAGTTACACCTCATTCCGATACACGGATCGAGACATAGATTCTTGAGCCTTAAGTAGGACTAAGTTTTAAGGGGGGTAGAACGTATTGAGCCCAATCTAGTTAGGATTAGCTAATACAACCGTTGGATTAGAGTAGCGCAGCGGAAGCATGGTTGGCATCTTCCCCACTGGCCCAGGATCGAAGAAGTTGATTTAGGTTGTATGTCAGGTTAGGTCATTAAATAGGATTTGAACCTTCCTTAGAATGTCAATACTAAAGTCTCTCTAGGGACTCATTACCCTTAGCCAATTTCGGGGATGAAATTATGTTTTAAGGGGGGTAGATTGTAACACCCCAGATTTTTGTCAACCTGGAGTTAGACGTCCTTAGGCCATGGGTCAACCATAACACCTTGGTAACCTCTCAGAACCCAATTCCAAAGCCAAATAAATCATTTAGAACCTAATTCTTTAGAAATTTAACGTGAATTAGCCAGCGCTATATTATATTTCCTACAAAATTAGTACCAACCACTTTAAATATGATCTGTAAGACCCAAAACCTATAGAATCATTGACGCTACCTTACCCTGAAACCTAGGATCAAACTCTAAACCCATTTGCTCCCAGGAACTCTTTGAAACTTTGTAATGAATTCTGACCACACGTCATGAGTCTGGTAGCAATGAACTTAGACAATTATGACTGCCTTGTTGGACTTGACAATCATTTCAAAAATCAAGCCCAACCGATATCCTGAGACCATTTTACTGAGTCCGGAGTGAAGAGAGTAAGAAAAGAAAAATATTTAGAAAATTAATTCAATTTAAATAAATCTGGCACATGTCGCTTGCGCGACATTTTTTGAGCATTCAGACCGTCGGAATCTGACCTAAATACACCCTCGGATCAAGGAATATTTTCCACTCAGGTCAGTGTAATTGGAATCCTCGATCGAGTCTCAGTGACCGCTGAACTGAAACTGATCCGCCACGTGCAATCTGGGATTCTATCAAACTAAAAACTCAATGTGATCAGGATCTAACACCATGAGCTTAAGTCCGACCGCATTCAGTCAGGGGACCCCTATTTTAGTTTCAGATGATGGCGATGCTTGCGAAGCAGAGCCGGACTTGATGATGATGAGGAGGATCCCTCCTATATGCAGGTTCTGATCGACGGGTTTACAGGGTTACTGATTGGATGCTAATACATTTGGTATTTTACCTTTTATTTACTCACCCATGTATATTCTTTTCTTTCTATTTTGGAGTACATGTATTTAGTTAACCCGGTAACATGTTCACACTCTGGAGACTTACAATCATTTATATATTTTATATATCTATCACATTCTTCCGCTTGCTAATTTAACTGTCTCTGGAGTATGATATGTTGTTTTGACTTAATCCACTTCATGTTTTATGCACTATTACAGCCGACATTCATCCATCATTAAAAATGTTGCATAAGTGATGTTCTGGAACTCGGGAGTGGAGTTTATACTTGACCCCCGATTTTCAGGATGTTACACTATCAGAATTCAGTCAAACGATGAAAATCCTCAAATACGAAAGAGTGAGATCAAATGAAACTCGAGTTATGCATGCAGAGATAGGAAGAATACCCTCAATGACCCCTCCTGACGATTGTGGATCCTACTGACCCACGTAGAATCTAGCCTGAGCTGGCCGAGGAGGTGCCTATCCCCTCTGACGTCACAGCTGCTGCTGCTATGGTGGCCAAAACTAGTACCTCTGTTGCTACGATCTCAGAGGCTGAGGTGGCTGCGATCACTGCTTCAGCTGTGCGAGCCTAGTGGCAGGAGTTGTTATCGCTGTTGTGGTGGAGGCTGCTACAGTGCCCTAGGCTGATGCTGCTGCTAAAGGCAGGGACACTCCTACCTATGATGCCCTATCTCTCCGCATCCATGATAAGTACCCTTCAACTTCCTCGAAGGTGGTGCTGGAGGTGTTGCCGGTGCTCGGAAGGCTGGGTGGCCTGTGTGCCTCTACCGTGATTGGAGCTACTTGTAACACCCCACACCTCTAGTACACGGGTGTTACCATTTAAAACCTACATTAATGGGATTCAGAGTCATTTAACAAATAACTTGAACTCAACGTATGCAGGATGGGGCTTCCAGTCATCATTGAAGCTATCCATTAGAGGCCCTAGGAGCTGAGTCGAAGCCTACAATAATCGCAAGGTAAGATTAACCAAACCATCCTAATTTAAGACAGTTTTCAATTTAGCAAGACGTAGAGAAACAGAAAAATGCACTAATGATCGACCTTTAAGGACTAATAAATGGCCAACCAAACACCCACTACATCTCAAATTCATGTTTAACCGTTAAAATCAATTATCAAACCGATCCAACCATGGGGTCAAGGTGTAATAGCAGTAAAGTGGTCTAAGACATATGATACGGCCCACAAGAGCCTCAATTCCGCCCTAAACTGGGCCAAGAAGCTTAAGTGGGGTTCCCAAGATGAATGAACAGAATGGATTTATCATAAACGTCGAGGTGGAGCCCACACAAGGTGCGAGTGCACCTAGTGCACCTGTGCAAGAAGTGCACTGATCGAGTTAAGTCGATCAAACCGACTTTGACCAAGCTTGCTCCCCCCCCGCATGAGATTTGAATCTGACGGACGTCAGCCCTCAAAGTGGCCCACCCTGGCCACTATCTGGATGATCCGATCCGTTCATCAGGTTCGCGGGGCCCATTCGATCAAAAACCTATAAGCTTACAAACCCATGTAGCGGGACGCCGATTCAAGGTTGAGATCAGAGAAAATGATGCAAGTGACCAAGATCACCTGATGGTGGGCCAATGTGTGCTCGCACGAGTGATCCAGGGTCGGTTTGGCCTAGAAATCCCAGCCGTCCACTCGCCCATGTGAGAGAACGTTCTCTCACTGCCAAAAACAGCCGGGTAAACCGTCTATAGCAGGAAAAGCAAAAAGGAGTTTTTCCTTTTGGGGAAGTGGATGCTAGCATGCTTCTAGCCATTCCCTGGCCTTCCCTTTAAGGAAGTATGAGTTGATGGAGAGAAAACACTCCATCTCTTGAGAAAGTATCGAGATAGGGAATATCTCATGAGATGGATTGAAACTCATGTTAAAGGTCTAAAAATTAGGCCCCACAGTGATCAGCAGTCCCATCTGGTCCCCTCAGACGGACCAGATCATGCCAAAATACCTTAGGGAGTGATTTGCCTTTAACAGTCACTTCATCTTCTCCATTAAACCACCGGAACCATGATCACGAGATGGGCTCCACCAGGGCTAAAAACTTACTTTCCTGGTGGGCCATTGTAGTGGGAATCCATTCTCAGGGTTAGATGGACCCCATGCATTACAGATTGTCAAAGATGGCCCTTATAAGAGCCATTTTCTTCCTAGCTGTGAGACCCATAGCCTACCTCGTACCATTCCTTAGGCTATCACGGTCCTCCCAGTCAAATTTCGGTAACCCGTGACCAGTATGTGGCATTTGAACATGACCCTAAGTCGCGTTCTGTTAATCAAAGTCGACTCGACCCGAGATTTGTACCTTAGCGACCGCGCCATCGCCGCGACTCACACTCTCATGCGATATCCGAGCCTAGAGTTATGGGCACGCATTCATTCAGAAGAAATGCTAAGAAATTGTAATCGTGAGGGAATCTCTACAACACATCACATCAATCAAGTCAAGTATAACCCATACCCTACCCATCCCTCTCCCATTCCCAAAGTCAACCTTTCCATCACATCTCTTACACACTCATCACTCACCCATCACACCCATCCCTCTCTTCTTACATCACTCTCCCTCTCTTTCATTTCTCTCTTCACTCCCAAGCAACCAAGGGAGAGACTGTTCATGGAGATGGAGCTCCAAGGAGAGCCATGTGTGGCCCACTTTCTACCCCTCTCATCTCTCATCCAACCTTTCAAATCTCATCATCCTCCATCAAAGAGAGAGCCTAGGAGCTAAGGAGTCTAGGGAGCCAAGAAGGAGCGTCATCGGTGGTTGATCTACCGTTGATTTCTATTTGAGGGCCCACTTGTATGTGGGACCCATTTTCATGTATGTGTTATAATCTAGAGGGGCCCATAGTGGCGGGGTCCCTCCACTACACCGATCTCCCTCTCTTTCTCTCTACCTATCTCTCTCTTCCTCTCTCTCCTTTTCCTGATTGTATGGCCCACATATGAGGTATGTATCTTATCCATACTGTCCATGTGTTGGGCCCACCTCGACGGACTGTCCAGTGGACGGGATTACTGCCCGTCCGTCTGGACGGGCCCGGATGAAGGAATACACAAATATCAGCTTATACAAAGCTGAGGTGGGCCACATGTGTGGACCCACCATGATATATGCATTAGATCCACACCGTCCAGGGGCCAGGACGGTGGGGCCTACCCTCGTGTGATGTGGTTTAAATCCACACCATCCAGAGGGTCTGGACGATGGACCATTTTTAAAAAAGTATATATAATAATATTCATATAATATATATATATAGAGAGAGAGAGGAGTGGGGTGGCCCACCTACGTGGGACCCACCTTGGAGTATGTATTGTATATCCACTCCGTCCATCTGTCCAGTTGGGACGTGGACGCCCCACAGTGATGTATGGGTTGTATCCCACCGTCCAAAGGTAGGACGATGGGCAGCTATGATGTATGTGTTTTATTCATGTTGCACAGTGGTTGTGGGACCCACACACGTGTGGACTCCACATGATGCATGGGTTTATCAATGTCATCCATCTGTTTAACAATGTCGTTCACCTGTTTATCAATGTCGTCCACCTATTTTGCATCCACCGTCCAAATGGCTGGACGGTGGACCATTGTGATGTATTTGCTAAAATTCACACTGTTTAGATAGTTGAGCGATGGGCCACACCGTGACGTATATGTTATATTCAACCGTTTATCAGGTGGACCACACTGCAGAAATCAGTGGAGATTGAACGTTCACCCTTAAAATTGTTTGGGGTCACAGAAGCTTTGGATCAATATGATATTTATTTTTCCTCTTGGTTCAGACCTTTGTGACCGTATGAACAGACTGGATGGAAAATAAATGTTATGGCGGCCTTATGAATTTTTAACAGTGAAAATCACTATCTCCGTTGTTATTTGTGGTATGGTCCAGATGATCTTTTGATATGATTCACTTTGGGTAATGCCCTATAATAATCTCAAAAAATAAAATAATATAGTGTCTCGGCCCCACCTTGATGTAATGTACATAAGGCACATGTCATGTGACCCACTCGATTATATGAGGCCCATTGGTACAACCCATTGATGCGGCCCATCTTAATGTATATGAGGCCTATGTGATGAGGCCCACTTGATGTATATGAGGCCCATTGGTGTGGCCCACTTGATGTATATAAGGCCCATTGTTGAGGCCCATGTGATGTATTTGAGGCCCATGGGTTGTGGGCATTACGATGTATATGAGGCCCATGGGTTGTTGCCCACTGTGATGTATATGAGGCCCATGGGTTATGGTCCATTGTGATGTATATTAGACCCATGAGAGTAGTTCATTGTGATGTATATTAGGCCTATGAGAGTGGCCCATTGTGATGTATATTAAGCCCATGAGAGCGGCCCATTATGACGTATATGAGGCCCATATGTGCAGCCCATATGTGATATATTTATGACCCATTTGGCGAGGTCCACTATGATGTAATTGTGGCCCAAGTATGAGGCCCGATATGATATATTTGAGGCCCATGAGTAAGGCCCATTATGATGTATATATGGCCCACTGTGATGTGTTTGTGACCTTTGATGAGGTTTGATGTGATGTATGAGAGGCCCATATGTGTGGCCCAATGTGATGTATATTAGGCCCAGGTATGTGGCCCGTTGTGATGTATTTATGGCCCATTTGATAAAGCCCATGGTGATGTATATTGAACCATTGTGTGAGGCCATGGGCCAACTATACGTTTGGCTCTATGTGGGCCACTCCTTGGGAGCAATGTTGTTTAAATGTCCATAGTAATGAAATGTCCTCATTGTGACCTTCCCTTACGCCTTGTTAGGCCCATTCCCATCATTTTCTAAGTGGGTTGATCCTAATTATTGAGCCCCATAGGAAGTTTAGTTTATTGCGCGATAAAGAGGGTAAGAAAGCCCACTTATTGCACTTAAACTCGGATCTGCCCTCGGTGGGGGATATTGTGACGCTCCATCACTGTGATCACATATGGGCGGGCGCACGTGGACAGACACAAAGTGGGCGGGGCATAAGGACCTAAACGAGCTACCAGTGATTGGCAGACTACTGAAACTGGTAGGCTACTGTGCACA
This sequence comes from Magnolia kwangsiensis, assembly GCA_037074715.1. Taxonomy (NCBI): domain Eukaryota; kingdom Viridiplantae; phylum Streptophyta; class Magnoliopsida; order Magnoliales; family Magnoliaceae; genus Magnolia; species Magnolia kwangsiensis. Next base: position 148,310,296 of record CM073571.1, read on the forward strand.
TAGTGAAGGTAAAACTTTATCTCACATCGGGAGCATTGTCCGATGTTGTGGTGGCTATAAGTTGAATTCTTTCCTTAATTATCATGACACATTTAAAATTAGTGAGCCTATCTTGATATTTGGACTAGATCTGCCACCCTTCTATAGACTCCCATCATTCGTATGCATGTTATGATGGATGATTAATTAAAGCAGATGTCATTAGGCTGAGATGTTTATGGGACTTCTTGTAAGACGGAGTTATCCCAACATGATTGCCCGATGTGCACAGGTTTGATGTATGGCCTAGATGAGGTTGATGGTATTCATGGCTCTTAAGGATTTGCATATTGCATTGTATCATCGACATCTGATATTTGGCTCTTATGACTCCTTATTTACATAGCTGATCTATATTGCGTACCCTGATATTGTATGACTCATGGACTTGTCAGTATTTCCACTTACTCTGATATTTATATGCTTGGCACGTGCATCACACACACTTACATCACCCTCTAAGCTTTCTATAAGCTTATGCATGATAGATGCATGAAGGTGGCGTTAGGTCACTGCAGTGTTGAGCTTAGAGTGTGCAGCGGTCTTCCAGAGTTTTAATTTTTGATATATATATTTCTGTTTCAACACTGTATTCAAATGTTTATATTAGTGGATATGTGATGATGATGTTGCTTTTATGATTTGGGTAAACTTGTGGTTATGCTTATTACTAGTTAAATGTACATTGGAAAATCCTCCTCGTAGGATCCCAGATCGGAATCTGGCGAATGGGTGTTCGGAGCCGAGAATGGGGTACTACGAAGGCTGTCGACACTGAATTCGGCAATCGAGAATTTTATGAGCCCAGTTTTGAGTTTTGGGCGCGACACTAGCCATTGGAGCTCTCTCTCTCTCATGCCTAAAAATTGGTTATTGTTGTCCTCAGAATTCATACAAGAGAGAGAAGAAAAGAGAGAGAAAGGAAAGAGAGAGAGAAAGAGAGAGTGAAGAGAGTGGTCGGGTGCGATCGAGGGGACTCGGTGCTGCACTGCACCAACTCAACCCGCACAAGATCGAACTGAGTTAGGTCAGTGTAGATCTATAACACCACAAGTAGAGAGAAAGAAAAGGGAAAGAAGTAGGGGGAGAGAGAAGTGAGGTCAGGAGAGTGTGTGATGCACCGCTTCGAATCGAACTTGACCAAGTTCAGGCCATGCCCGAGTCAAGCCCAGGTAACTCCTTACCCTTCCATCTTTATAAGGCTTTGCAAGAAGCCAAAAAATGCCCTTTTGTTGAGCTGAAAATAGGCCGAGATCTGGCCATGCAACAAGCAGAAGATAGGCCTATAAATGGGCCATGTAAGGAGTTGAGAACAACTCTGAACTGGGCCTTGATTTGAACTGAAATCAGGTCCCAACTAGGCCCTGATTTGAGTTGAGAAACAAGCCTTGGTTGGGCCACAATATGGACCGATACCAAGCTGTAAGCTGCACTGAAAACAGACCCTTAATTGGGCTCTATAGTGGGCTGAGAACTGCTTCCAAATTGGGCTGAAATCAGGCCCTCATCAGGCCATGAATAGGGCTAAAAATGTCCATCAGCCGAGCCACGACAAGAGATGGAATCTAGACTAAACCAGCCTCAAGTCAGGGACAAAATTGGACCTCAGTTCTGGGCCGAACACTGCCTCAAAATTGGGCTCCAGCTAGGCCTTACATTAGATAGCAATCTAGGCTGAAAACTAACCCAAAAATGGGCCGAAATCAAATCTCAGTGGGTCGCACCACATTAAAACAGCAAGCGCTACACATTTCAGGAAGACCACACGCATGTGGGCCAAACCACTAGTCCAGCCACACAACTGGTGGGCCAGACCACCATATATAAGGTGGGTCGCACTTAAGATGGCCACATTAGGCTGGGATGAGTAGGCCACAGGGATTAGGGAAAAGCCCAGTTTCCTGGGTCTCCGTTGGGCAGTACAAGGTGGGCCAAAACAGGCCTAGTTCAGGCCCATTTTTGGACCACAACCATACAACATGGCTGGGCCAAATCAGGCCTTGTTCGGGCCCTAATTTTATCTCATTTTAGGCCTAGCCCAGTCCTCATTGATCAAGCCCTAGTTGGTGGGCCTGGTCACCTAGAAGTGGGCCAAATTCTGACATTATAAATCCTTTGAAAACCCACAAAGCTTTCAATATGCTAGTAGATGAAAACCTTAGGGACACTTGACTAATGCAACTGGTCCTCTAGGAAGCTACTTGCATGATTTTGGACTGTAAGATATTCATGGGAACTTGAATCAAAGACAAGACCGTAACTCTTCAGGTGATGATTTTCTTCCCCTTGGGCTTTCCTTCTCCAAGCTAGGCTAAGGATAGCTTTATTGTAACTACAAATGATAATCCAGAAATGGTAAACCATTCGAGTAGTTGTTTGAACTTATGCCTTATAAGTGGTTTGATACTTGTTTAGTTTACTTAAACTTATGTTTTAGAATTAATTAGAATGCTTGAATAATTTAACTCATGCCTTAGAACTGATTAGAATTGATTAGAATACTTGATTAATTAACTTAACACATGTCTTAGATGGATTAGAATACTTGACTAGTTTTCTTGAGTGTATGTGATAGAATTGTCCAAGCTACTTGACTAGCTACTCAAGCACATGAGTTACATGTTTAGTACATGCCTTGGAACTGATAAGTTATGATTACATAACTCTTGCATTTATATGTGTACATGAGTTTACCTTGATTATTGAATCATGTCTGAAACTCCATGCTATACTCTCATAATATTGTATAGATTGCAAGAGACATATTATTTGAAATCTCTCTATAAAAACCTCTACTTAAAGAGAGTCCATGCTTAGGGTGTAACGAAACTGATTGTGATTAGACCCTTAACATGGAGGTTATGTGGCAGTTTGATTACCACCTACCTGGCTATGGAATGAACCTCTCCACATTTATGTCACCGATGTTTATTCACGATTGCACCATACACACCGACTCACTTTAATTGAGGTATTCAATATTTTTAACACTTCATTCCTACTCAGCATGCGATGGTAGTCCCTTGTACTCTGATAGTTGATGGGCTATGTGTTGATAAGTTCTACCCACACCCTAAGGCGGTAGGCTCATGGGCCGGGGATGGTGGTCATGGGACACTATGACCAAGTCGTCGGCCTACGATGGGTGACGAGCCCCCCGTAGTGACCTTGAGTTTTATTAAATTGACTGATTGTAATTAGATTAATAATGGCTTGTCTAATCATGCATACATGGCATGTTGGACCATCAACTATTGATTTACATATGTGATGTATGATAGGCAGTCATTATACGGTACATGATGTACTTCGTTAATGGCCAGCCTTTGCATGGTGACGAGCCCAACTTCCGAACGGATGAGCAACCCCGGATCGATGATGCATTCACACATCCATGCATATAATAAGACTGTATTTACTATATTTTGTTTGTCTGGTTGTTTTTATGTTATTTCTTATCTAGGGTGGCGGTGTGTAATCTTGAGGAGAAATCGTACTAAGTTGACCACTCATTCATCAATGTTCAAGTGTACAAAGGATACAGGTGCAGGGATGGACGAGTATGCAGCAGATCTCAGGGCTGCTACCACTGCAACGGAGAAAGAGTTGTATGAGGATGAGTTGCATCAGGAAGCGGCCATGTACTTCGGGCTGAATCAGTGGATTTAGCTGTTAATGTTCATTTTAGTACATTTTATGACTTGAGGTTTTGTATTGGGCCCCCAGCTGAGTGGGATAGGATATTGTTCTTGATTCGGTTATATCTTATGCTATGCTTGATTCCCATTATTTTCACTTTAATTTTATATTGGTTGTCTCTTTATGATCTGTTAATTCTCAGGTTTTTAGGAAACGAGTCGTATACTCGGGCTCTGAAAACCGGGGCATTACAAGTTGGTATCAAAGAAGAGTCTGAGATAGCCTGGCTATGGGATCAACATACAAAATCCTTAAGAGATTAACTTAGAGGAAACTTAGGAATTTTCCCTTAGAAAGTAGCTAGGAGGAACAAACATAGAAACAGAATACCTAGGGCCCCTCAGATATTAGTAGAATAACATAATTGAACCTATGAAGGAATTCCCAATAGCTAAGAAGAATTTAGAGTATGAATTGAAGTCTTGGGTTCCCTAGAAAAGAACTTAGGATCCCTAAGGAAATGTTAAGTTAGTCGTCTGTATCTAGAAACAGAAACTTTAGTTCCCTTGGAAGTACAACCAGGAGTATTGGTTAGGCTTAGGGACTAAATTTATATGCCATGTGGCAGGCGAAGTAACAAGACCTCTAACCCTTGTATCGTTTCATAATTGACTGAAATCACTTTTCCCAATACCTAAACCATGAAAATTTAACCTCACAGGAAGCTATCTCGCTTGTGCTACGATCATAATGGACCTGTATGGTCGACATACATCCCCTTCCATCAACCGAGCACCAACAGGAGAACATCCCTGTTTATACGCCAGGCCTTCCACCTGGAGTGATGAATATGGATACAAGATTTGAAGCCGTAGGGGATTCTCCTTCCCCTCAAGTAATTCCGTCAAGGTTGCCCTCACAGTATTTCAAACAAAGGACGTCCTCAGCTGATGCACCTGCAGATTCACGACGGAGGTCATTGCCTTTGTGTAAATGGCCGGCGCTATGCAGCAGCAGTGGGATACATTCATACGACAGCAGTAGGATGTACACGCACTGGTGATGGAGAGTCTTGGGGATAGGGACCGCAGGGCGGCATCCTGAGATAGAGATATCAGGGGTGCAGACATGTTCGATCACTTTCAGAGGCTCCAACCACCGACCTTCGAAGGAGCACCCGATCTAGTTCAAGCAGAACACTGGTTGGCGAGGATCGCCAAGATGATGGGCCCATTAGAGTGCTCAGATGCCCAAAAGGTCAATCTGGCCATTTACCTGCTTGAAGAAGAGGCTGAGAACTGGTGGGAGAGTGTGCAGAGAAGTGTTCCAGCTGGATATGCTTGCACATGGGCCGACTTCAGGACCAAGTTCCTGGAGAAATATTTTCCACGATCATGTCGGAATGAAAAGATTGCACATTCCTGTGACTTGAATCAAGCATAGATCTCCCTGATATCTACAAGTGGATCCTTGGAAACCCTAGTTTCCCACCTTTGAATTTCTGAAATTTTTCATTAAATCTCTCACAATTACTCTCTATACATCCAGATTTAAGTTTCATCTTTTTCTAGGTCTTTTTCTAGTTACTTTCAGAATACTCACAAGATTAATCCTATGGATTTAACCTCGGTCTCACTGAGATTATTACTACATCGTGACCCTACACTTGGGGTTGTGAACACCTAGTATGAGAATTTAACAAAATTTCTTCTCAGCAAAAATTTTAGAATGGGAGGTGTTAATAAAACTTTATTCATCAAAAGAATTAATGAAGTTATGTTGATTGTTCAAATATATGTAGATGATATTATCTATGGATCAACAAATGCAAACCTTTCTTCTAAGTTTGCAGACTTTATGAACTCAAAATTTGAGATGAGCATGGTGGGAGAACTAAACTATTTCCTTGGTCTTCAAGTGAAACAACTTAAAGATGGGATATTCATATCTCAAACCAAGTATGCGATAAATCAAATTAAGAAATTTGGGTTTTAGAATGGTAAAAACTTTCTACTCCCATGGCTACAATACTCAAGTTATCTAAAGATGACTCAAGTAAAAGCATTGATCCTCATCTTTACCATAGCATGATTGGTAGTCTCTTGTATTTAACTGCTAACAAACCTAATATCTCCTTTAGCGTAAGCGTATGTGTTAGATATCAATCTAACCCTAAAAAATCTCATCTAGCTGCAGTTAAAAGAATAATTAGATATGTCACCAGTACTGTTAATCTGGGTTTATGGTGTCCTCATGACACGTCTTTACAAATTGCTGGATATACTACTACCAATTAGGTAGGTAATGTGGAAGATAGAAAATTCACAAGTGGTAGATGTTTCTACATTGAAAATTGTCTTCTCCTGAATGAGCAAGAAGAAAAATTCAGTATCATTATCCACAGCAAAAGCTGAATATATCGCAGCAGGAAATGCATGCACAAAATTAATGTGGATGAAAAGGATGTTAGCAAACTATGGTATTAATCAAGAAATAATGTATTTGTACTACAACAATACTAGTACAATGAATATATCCGAAAAATCTTATTCAACATTCTTGAACTAATCACATTCATAATCCATATGACTATATCAGAGAATTAGTTGAAAGCAAGACTGTTATGCTTGAATATATCAATACTGAAAAACAGCTTATAGACATTCTGAAAAAACCTCATGATAGTTCCAGATTTTTAAATTTTAAAAATGATATTGGATTATGTTGTATTCTTAATTAATTATTCTATATTATAATTTATTGTTTTACATTTTAAGAATAATTTATTGTTTTACATTTTAATTGCTTTAATAGAATCATGTTCGTTCATATCATTTTTTTCAAAAATAGTTTTTGGATTTTTTCAGCCAACCCAAAGCTGACCAACCGATTCGGCCAGCCAAGGACCGCACTCAGGCTAGCCAAATTGCGTGCGTTTTGGGCTATTTGGGGATTCTTTTCAAAACCCTCATTTTATTCTCATCTTCCTTGGCTCACCGGTGCTTCCTTCGGACAACCCATCAATCTAGATTTCTTATAAGTGAATCTTTTTTAGTTTTCTTCTAGATTTAAGGTCCTAGTTGTGCTTTATTAAAGATTTCATCATCTTATTTGAATATAAATCTCTCTTTGGTTGGGTTTTTGGTAGAAAATTTGATCTAGATCATTTCATCTATTTGTTGGTACTTCTTTTGTAATATATAGTCATTTTTTCTTCCATGAAACCTCAGACTAAGCGTACTGTGCGACGTCCTTAATCCAGTTCCTCCTCCCATTTTTCCAATCAGGTTGTGTGCAATATTCACTTATCGAAAAATGATCCAGAGAATGTGCAGGATTTTCCTACCTGTAACATTTTTATTGAGCACATTGTGAATGTAAATCACATTACTCTTTTTGGCCTTATTGAAATTCTATCCGAGGTAGGATGGGAGGAGATCTTTGCATAGGGTGGTGCATCTTACCGGTCTATCACACAAGGGATGTATGCATCCATTTGTGAGGTGTCCTCAGAACAATTAACTTTTAGTATTCAGTTTGTGGAAGATATAGTCACTATTAACCCCTCTATCATATCGTCTATCTTAGACATTGATATAGCGGAAGATGGAATCTCTATTTCACCACTCTTTGAAGGTATCCAATAAAAAGAGATTCTCTCACTAGGAACTTATGTAGTTTTGATGCAACTTGGTGTAACCATAACTCACTCCCCACCTTCAACCTTCTTCCAAAATACTGTGTTTTGCATCATATTTTCACTTCAAATGTTTATCCTCGTGGTGGGAATAAGATTGATCTTACTCCTTATTAATATGATGTGTATTTTACATTCAGTCATTTCTGGTATGCGTATTTATCTTCCATCATTGATTACTTATCAGATCATTCTGTATCATCTCCATCCTCGTCATGGCTCTATTCTTTTTACATTCCTTATGACCTCCATTGCTTTGCGGTATCATGTTCAAATTCCCCCAACTGAAGCACTGGAGTCTGAACTCCTGTTTGGTAATGTTATTTTAAATATGATGCAACTTGAATTAAGACCTGATCAATGAGGTGATCAGGAAGTTTTTCCTGAAGGAGATGTCAACATGGATGACATCTTTGTTGATCTAGAAGAATCCAACGAAACCAATGACTTTGATTTCCAGCCTTTGTAATTTTCAAAGAGGTTGGAGAGTTTAGAGAAGAAGGTGGACAACCTGTAAGTTTCTCAAAAAGTATTACTTCAAACTCAGAAACAACAAATGAAGTACATGAAAAAGTACTTTCATCGTTTCAATAAGAGTCTAAAGATTAATGACCCTGACATGCCTGCACCATCCTCTTCTAGTTCTAACTGAGACATTTATTTAAAATCTATGGTCTATAATAACTTTTGACATATTTTTACTCATTCTTCACATACATTTAGATACTATGCTATGGTTATTTTTCATGCATCTTAATCCTTATGTTAATTACTCATTTCCTTATATCCTATAGGCCTTCATTGATTACTTCTTCGTTTGTCAACTTCTGACAAAAAGGGGGAGAAAATATTTGGATATGATCATCGTCATCATTTATCTCACATTTATGAGCACACACATTTGCATGCATGCACACTCTATGGAATTATATTTTTGTAGATGTGACTACGTGCTCAGGGGGAGTGATTCATATGCATGATCTCACGGCAAGTAACAAGATTCTACAAGCTATCCCTTATCGACTCAAATGTTGTGTTATTAAGATGTTGTAATATGTTGTGTTGAATTGTATAATTGTATGAGTGAGTTTTGTCATGAATTTGACAAAGGGGGAGATTGTAAGTATTATACTTAAACCACATCATAGTTTGTCAAATTTCGTAGTCCTGTTAGGATTGCAAGCTCGACTGAAGACAAGTTATCAACTCGATCAAGCATCAGGAAAGAAGTTTCAACATCTAAAAGCAAGATCATTCATGGTTCGAAGTTCAGAAACACTTCGTATGAGTCAACCTTTAGGTGATATAAACCTAGATTGACCATAGGTTTAGTGTATTTCATACATGTATAACTATAATCATATTTCATGTTAAATACATTCAAGTTAGGCCAACCCAATAACTAATTCGGCCAGCCCAACTGACTTTGGCCAACCCTACAATATTCGGTCAAAAAGACATATCCGAAAAGATCTTTTTTCGATAGGTTCGGCCAGCCCAAGGTGGGTTCGGTCAGGTTTCCAGCAATGGAACAAAAATAAATTTTTGGCAAATTGGGCCAGCTGAAACACTTGCTTGGCCAGCCAAACCTGGTGTTTGGCTAGTCGAACTAGGGCTTAGACCAACCGAATTTTTTAAGATATTATCCCGCGAAATTCGAGTTCCGTTGGAATGTGATCTTTAGAATTCGGTCAGCCAAACTGTCCCTCAGATCAGCCAAACTACACAGGTTCTTAGCTATAAATAGAGGCTCGTCTTACTCTTTAAACCACAAAAATTCATAGATTCATATTGTATTGTAAAGAGAGAAAGTTCAAGCCCCCTTAAGCTATTTGAGTTGTAATACTAATTTTTGTTTTAGCTAATTTTATTCTCCTTCTCAAGTTAGATTAAACTGTTTTAATAAAGTAATCCATACTCTACTTTGTGAAAAGAGATAATTGAATTTGTGGAAATAAGGCATCATTCATTTTATTGAAAATACATTAGATCGCTTCATTTCTTTTTGGGTTTAACTTATACAAAGACTTTATCTACACCCCAAAGAAGAAGATCACTGTATTCAAGCTATAGCTATGACTTTGACTCATCAATCGAAGATAAGTACTATCTTTTCATTTATTACAGTTTTAGTTTTTCTAATATAGCTCGAAAATCTCAGTGGGTTTGTTTGTGGTGAGCCCATGAAAATCACAAAATGAGTTTGATTGTGATGGCCCGTGAAAATCATAATAACTGTGTCAAGTTGTTAAGGTGACCCTGAAAAACCTTGAAATAGTGAAAGTCAAAATTACAAGTGTAGTAATTTTAGGAGTGAAGTAGGTTGCATTGAAGCATCAAATAACTATAATTCTCGTCTATTATGTTGATTAGTTATTATTATTCGTGCATATTTTGTACTTTATTTATTCTTGTGATAGTTTGATATTGTTTATTTCAAAGATGTCCTGAAATAAGGTTGTCCTATGTAAATCTTTTAGGTGAAAGGTTGTCCTACGAACTATTTGATATGCACAATTGTATTTATTTGATTTATTATTCGCATTGTATCAAAATATTTGGCATAGTCCTCCTATTCAACCGCCCTCTAGGACTTCTATAGCTCGTCCTTTCAACTATTTTCATGCCAAAACCTCTATTTATTGCTCCTTTAAAAACCCAGTTCATATGATACTAACCATCCCACCAGTGGTTGTGAAAATGAATAGTTCATAATCATATTAGAAAATATTTGGTCATCAATTAGGGGATGACTTGGATTACGTATTATTCTTAAAATTAAATTATATTGGATGATGTTAATAATCCTACTAATGGCTGGGAAAAGGGATGGCATGTACTAACGAAAGGTAATGAAGTTAACCTATAATAATGCCTTGTTCTCAAATGAAAAAGAGATACAAGGATGTATGTGGCCCCATAATAATACATGTGTTTTATCCATGCCATCCATCCATTTCCAGCCCATTTTAGAGCATTAGCACAAAAATGAGGCACGTCCAAATCTCAGGTGGACCACACCATAGGAAACAACGGTGTGATTGAATGCCCACCGGATGCATCCAAAAAGAAGATAAGGCACTTAGAGCCTTATCTTCGATGGTATCAAACTTGCCCAATATGTCCAGCAACTTAAAGACAAAAATATGAAAATTTTCGATGGCATCGAAAAATAAGTCGAAAATGTCCAGCAACTTAAAGTCAAAATTCTGGAATTTTTCGATGACATCGAAGTTCCTTATCAACTCTAAAATATGAGAGTGCATGCGCGAGCCCATGTATTGTTCCTATACTTTTAAAACTGTGAACTAAACAATATAACAATGAAGTACGTTAGTCATTTCACCCTAGGATGACATTCTCAATATGTTAGTTTCATTCAAAACCTTCTTGAAGATTGATTTATGCAGTGGCTATCACATACATGTGGGCGAAAAAATGAACATAGCATGTTCAGCACTCGCAAGAAGTGTTGATGGTATTGCAAACATACATGAATATCATAAACTACAACTTTATAATTGATGGCATTGTTTTATTAAGGAATACATTTAGTGAAAATGGAAATTATATAAATGAGAGTAACACCAAGCCGCACTTGAATGTCGAACCGCTACCAATATGTGACATTCCATGTACTAGCAATGCTTTATTGACAATTTGCGTAAAATTTTCTAACAATCGTCACTCCCATTAACGAGTGATAAATGTGTGGATGGTAGGAGGAGATCATAGTTTTCAAACGAAGATATCTAAAGCACCTGTTGTCACTAGATTTTGGGCCAATAAATGCAATTGATCGAGAATGTATGTCTACCGATGGACGTACAAAGATTAGAGAGACGTGGACAACAGGGTGTTAGTAACTGGTTAGGAACCCTCTGATGCCTAAGTTAGGCTGATAAACTTAGATCAAGGACTAGACTATGGGTTTGGAGTGTACCTCTTCTCCTTTGTGGTAATTGTATTTATAGAGGCCTTGGGCAGTTCTGGAACTATCGTGTCTTAATGGGATACACTAAAAAGTCCCTATTTGGGTAGAAAACTACTCCCGAACATTTTTTCAACCCCGCCTTGACTGATGTGATCTTCGGCCAAAACAAAGTCTAGTCCTCTTTCTTTCACTTTTTTTAGGGCGTAATCCCCTTCGAGTTACTTGCACCATCTTGGTAGTGGTTGGGTGGGTTAGTTGGGAAGGTGAGGAGATCTCAGACCTTGAGCTCCTTGCCTTACAGGTCATTTCTCTATGTTGTAGATATTCTTGGTGACACGAATCTTCTTCCACCAAGCTTTGTCCTCAGACAGCTCAACTCAAGGGCTTGTCCCTTCATCGGGAAAGTTGCTCATTTTATCTCTGAGCTCTATGCACTGAATAGCTCGAATCGAAAACTCATCCTGGGCCCTTTGCCACCTTAGTTTGGACTCTCTTATAGTTAGTTGACCATTCTTCTCATGTGAGAGACTAGTTCAATTTTCCCCATAACAGTTGTCCCTCACTTCCGAGCTCGTCCTGTACGAGTTCATGAAGTAAGATATCAAAGTGGTCTGAAAAGCGCGGGAATTCAAATTCAAAATGTGAGTAGCCTATAATTTTTATAATCTTAAATGAAGCCATGATTTGTCGTTTACTAGCAGAGGTGATAGTTGAAAAGTCAACAGTGAGTGTGGAAACCAAAAAGGCATGATTACTATTGTAGCATACAAAGGGGCATGCATTTATGGTGTATTGCCACCTCAAATTTTGAACAAATCAGAAGGTGACAACTGTCATGTGAGCTATCATATCTTTGCCCAGGCGAATTCCCTGCCACCGCGTGGAGAGGCACATATGTTGAAGCATCACCTCGGATGCTCATGATGACACATGGCACCGCATGGGAATAAATGTAGTACTAAGAAATTCTATAAGTACACTGGGTTCGCTACTTCCCATTGATTGTTTAAGGAGGCCCGAACTCTTCTAACCTATACTTGATCCAGATCTCCTTTCCCGATCTTTGAAGTCCTCCAAACCTAGTGAATTCTCATGCCAGAGCACCCTTTCGGTACGTCCCTGACCACCATCCACCCTCCTTCAATTCTTTTTCTCACCGCCTCTAATATCCTCTAGGGAAGATTCTAGGGCAGTCATTATCTCTTGTCCATTTTAGGAGGAGTTGTGAGTAATAGCTCTGATTCCAAGTATGCCCCATCTGTAGAGTCTGGTCCTAGGGAGTCTATTCCTTCACTCGGGGTGGAACCACCATCAAGGGTGGAACCACAAACTGAGGTGGTCTTCCTGCAACGAGCTAAGCCGACCTCCTCGTCTTTTAAAGATATGGCCCTTACAACCAATATTTTCGTGTCTAAGTTGAGGGCGGTTGACTTGCAAGCCCTTAGGTCTGAATACATGATTCCTAGCTTGGTGGGGCTTCAAGTTCATTGAGATGGAGAAGTTTTTTCACAACCCCAAGTGCAGGGTTATGATTTTGTAATAACTCGGTAAGATCGAGGGAGAATCCATGGGGACTTAACTTGTACATATTCTGAAAATAACTAGAACTAGAACGAGAATAAGATTTAAAGTAGAATCTTGAATAAGAGAGAATAATTGTGAAAGAATTATCAATAATAAAAAGGAAACTAGAGCGTTAAGGATCCACTTATAGCTATTAAGATGCTACCTCACTTGATTCAATAAACACACTGGAATCGAAGTCATATCATATCCAGTTTGATAGTTGGACGATAGAGTAATTAAACCAAATCTGAATTTTTCATTCAATTAGTTCCCACATTAAGCACCATTGTGATAATTATAGGGAATTCAACCATCCACCATGCCTAGAAGACAATGGTGGATCCTGAATTTTACATGTCTCACAATTACAAAACAAGATAAGAATATATCAAAAGCTTTCCAAGCATCTATTGTAATTGAAGTCATCATAAACTACAAAAAACTGAAAATATTCCTTCATTCAAAATATAAATTAATAGAAGTTTAATATAAACGTGAATCAAAGATAATCATCTAAATAAACTACAAGCTTCACCTCTTAGCTCTAGCTAAAAGATTAGCCAACCAAAGAAATGATTGAAACCAAAAATCTTAAAGAAATCATAAAAACTAACTAGAAGAAGATTGGGGAAGAAGAAAGAACTCCCTGAAGTTCTCTAACAGTTTGTTCCACTCATCCAACCCTATTTTGTGCTTAGAAACAAATAAGAAACCCATATTTATAATATTTGCCTTTACTGACTTTGAAACCACCTCAAATTTACGCAGCAGATCGCGCAAATCACCTTCGGTCAAACCGAAGTCGAGTTCGAATTGTTACTGGATTTTGTCTTTTGCAGTTGCCTAATTCCGGTCACACCGAAGCCTTCCTTCAGTCAGACCAAATTAATTCCTTTCAGTGCTGGAGTTTTTTGTCCACATTCGGTCATACCAAATTAGCTCTGAATTTCATCATTGGTTACTGGACTGTTTTGTGTGATTTCGGTCGCACCGAACTGGACTATTTTTTTGTTGTGGATTTTGTAATCTTTCCTGTCTGTTTTTTTTTACTTGGTTTTCTTGAATCTTTGGAATGTGAACTATTCATTCTTGATCTCCAAATCTCCAAGCCTTACTTTGGTAATCTTTTGAGCATAAATCTTCCTTTTAATATTAATTTCACCTTAAGCTCTCGAAATCACCTCGCATATGAAAACATGTATAATTAGATCGATTAAGCACTATCATGTTTATAAAACCAAGGCATAAATAGAGGGAAATATGCAATATTTCATACTCAACACACCCCCAACCAGCATTTTGCTAGTCCCAAGCAAAACATGTATGAAGAAATCCTCAATGCCTAATGTTCAAATCACTTTTAGAAAATAATCTTTTGTGCAATCAGGTATGATTAAGTAGAAATCAAAGAAGAGAGAATGAAAAATTGAAAACCTAGAGTTGAATCTCATGAGTAATCAATTAAATCAAGTCTTCACATATCAATAAAATTAGAGCATAAGTTTAAATATCAAGTTTCTAATGTGCTTAGTGAATCCCAACTCGCTTTCTATAGAAATAACTATTGTTTCATAATGTTAGCTATGCTCATCACTTCAAGGAAAATGGATTAACACAAGAACTGATTCCAAACTCATCCCCCTTTCTTCTTTTCCAGTGAAATTCCCTTGGATGGATTTCCTTTTAGTCAATTTATTATTTTTTAGCTGGTTCTTTTCATCTTTTACGGTGGATTAAGTTCTCCAAACTTAGTTTTTAATACCCATCAGTTATGTACATACTACAATAAAAAACTCTAGTAGTTCACAGTAAAATAAGTCGAGTGTGAACTATGATTTAGATCAAAGTGATATTCAAACTTCCTCTTAACCAATTAATTTGAAGAACTTTAGCAACATACTACTCAGTCGATCAAACTCCAACAATTCAAAAATTTAACTTTCTATCATATCATAATACGTAAAACATTCTTAATTATATAGACTTCAAAATGAGTTTTGAAATTGAAAATTTTGAATTTTAAAAATTTTTAAACAATTTTCTTAAAGACAAAGAAAACAATTATAAGTTTACCTAATCTACACCCCTAACCTAAAATCTTATTCTCTTCAATGTGAAATATATAAGCATGTAATGCATATGAGACAACGAAAAGAAATCAAAAGTGAAGGTTCGATAGTACCTGAAGAAGGAGAATTGAAGCTTTTCCAAAGTTTCTCAACATGTAAATGGGTTAGCATGAAAAATAAACAAACAAAAATCAAACTATCATAATCCTAAATCCTATAAAAGTAATAAGCCTAACTACACCTCCATCAGACTAGGAGGTC
The DNA here is from genome assembly GCA_037074715.1 of Magnolia kwangsiensis. NCBI lineage: Eukaryota > Viridiplantae > Streptophyta > Magnoliopsida > Magnoliales > Magnoliaceae > Magnolia > Magnolia kwangsiensis. The sequence goes on from CM073571.1 coordinate 148,325,501, forward strand.
AATCCTGATACACAAGATCAATTAGAGACATGGACATATCCTCTGAATCAAACTTCTCAATGAATGGATTAAGACGATGACCGTTCACTTTAAAAATGTTGTCATTCATTAAATTCTTTATCTTAACGGCCCCATGAGGATAAACAGTAATAACAATAAAAGGATCAGTCCAACTAGATTAAAGCTTACCCAGAAAAAAGTGTAATCGAGAATTATATGAAAGGACTTTTTGACTTGGTGTGAATGATTTTCGAAGAATGTTCCGATCATGGAACACCTTCATTCTATCTTTGTAAATTCTCGAGTCTCATACGCATCATTCCGAATTTCTTTGAGTTTATTCAATTGAAGTTTGCATAGCAAGCCAGCATTGTCCAAATTCTTAATCACCCAGTATGCCTTATGTTCCTACTCCACATGCGAGTTGTAAGCCTTCCCATAGACAAGTATAAAGGGAGACATTCCAATGGGGGTCTTGTAAGCTGTACGATAAGCCCATAAAGTATTAGACAGTCTGATTGACCAATCTTTACGATCGGGGTTAATTGTTTTTCCATAATTTGTTTGATTTTTCAGTTGAAAATTTCACCTTGACCGCTTGTCTGCAGATGATAGGGGGTACTGACTTTGTGCGAGATGTCATATTTCCTCATTAAGTTCTCAAATGACCTATTGTAAACATGTGAACCTCCATCACTTATGATGGCTCGAGGTGTTCCAAAATGGGAAATGTTATTTTCTTTTAAGAATTGCATGACCATTTGATGATCATTATTCTGGCATGGGGTCGCCTCGACCCATTTGGTAACATAATCTACTGCTAACAAGATGTAAATGTTTCCAAATGATCAGGTGAATGGTCCCATAAAATCAATGCCCCAGCAATTGAATGCTTCAATAATTAGAATGGGGTTCAATGGCATCATGTTTCAATAGGACAATTCTCTCAATTTTTTACAACACTCACAAGCTTTGCAAAAATCATGAGTATCTTTGAACATAATGGGCCAATAAAAGCCACATTGTAAAATTTTGGTCGTGGTCTGTTTAGTAAAAAAAGTGACCACCACAGGCCTGAGAATAATAAAAGGAGATTACGCTTTGATGTTCATTATTGGGTAGACATATCCTTAAATTCTAATCTAGGAAATATTTAAACAAGTAGGAGTCATCCCAGATGAACTTACATACATCGGCCTAGAATTTTTTCTTATCTTACGCAATCTAATGGATCGGTGTGAAACCTGTAGCAAGATAATTCACAATATCAACAAACTAAGCTAATTAGGAAAATTTAAATAATTGTTCATCAGGGAACATGTCATTTATTGGTGTCATCTCAAGGAAATCAGGCAGGTCAAGTCTAAAGAGATGGTCAGCTACTACATTTTCTACTCTCTTCTTATCGCATATTTTAATGTCGAACTCTTGGAATAGAAAGATCCATCTTATCAAGCAGGGCTTAGCATTCTTCTTAGAAAGAAGATACTTCAGCGTCGTATGACCAGTGTAGATGACGATCTTAGATCCAATCAAGTAGAACCTAAATTTGTCCAAATTGAACACTACGGCTATGAGTTCCTTTTGCATAGAAGAGCAATTCACCTGGGCAGAATTTAGAGTTCAACTCGAATAATAAATCACATAGGGATTCTTCTCCTTTCTCTGGCCCAATATTGCCCCAATAACATAGTCACTAGCATCGCACATAATCTCAAAAGAAGTGCTCTAATCGGGTGGTTTCACGATAGGAGCAAGAATCAACATGCCCTTGAGTTTAGAAAAATCTCTATAACATTCTTCACTCCACTCGAATGGGGTGTCCTTTTGGAGAAAATTATATAAAGGACGAGAGAGGTGACTAAAGTCCTTTATAAATCTTCTATGAAAACTGACATGTCCTAAAAAGGATCGCACGTCATGTATGATTTTAGGTGGAAGTAGGTTAGAGATCAAGTCAATTTTAGCCTTATCTACCTTAATTCCCTTGAACGAAATTATATGTCAAAGAACTATTCCCTTAGGAACCATGAAATGACATTTTTTCCAATTCAACAAAAAATTTTCTCTTCACATCTCTTCAGCACAAGTTTAAGATATTCAAAGTATTCACTGAAAGATGGGTTGAAGACAGAGAAATCGTCCAAGAAGACTTCTAAATATTGCCCCACCATGTAAGAAAATATGCTTAACATGCATCACTGAAAAGTGGCAGGGGCATTACATAGTTTGAATGACATTTTTTGATAAGCAAAGGTGTCAAAGGGACATGTGAATGTTATTTTCTCTTTATCTTTAAGGACCACCTCTATCTGATTGTAGCCCAAATACACATTCAAGAAACAGTAGTAAGAATGACCAGCTAGCCTATCTAAAATTTGATCAATAAAAGGTAAAGAAAAGTGGTCCTTCCTTGTGACGGTATTTAACTTTTGGTAGTCTATGCACATCCTCCAACCAGAAGTAACACCAGCTGGCACAAGTTCATTATCAACATTGGCTACGATGGTGATTTCAGACTTCTTAGGAACCACCTATGTTGGACTCACCCATTAACTGTCGGATATAGGGTACATGATACCCACATCTAGCAATTTAAGTACCTCAGCCTTAACACTTCTTTCATATTAGGATTTAAGCGGCATTATTGTTATCAAGAGGTTTTTACATTTTCTTCTAAGTGAATGTGGTGAGTACAAATTAAAGGGTAAATTTCCTTGAGGTCCGCAATCGTCCATCCAAGGTCTCCCTTATGTTCTTTGAGAGTATAAATGAGAATACTGTCTTATTTTTCATCAAGATGAGAAGAAATCACTATCGGGTATGTCTCATCTTGACTTAAATAGACATATTTAAGATCGGTGGGCAATGGTTTTAGGTCAAGCTTCGGTGCCTTAAGACTTGATGGTAGTGGCATTATATCGGCTTGGGGGAAGGTCTCAAATTGTGGCCTCCACCAATTAATTTCAAGTATCGGGGTCGCATCAAACAAGGCATCTATCTCCCTAATCATGTCATCATCTAAATCAGGGGAGTGTGCCAAGCACATCTCCAAAGGGTCAAAGTATAGAGTCGAAGGTGCACTCTCTTTCATGAAAGAAATGATCATGTTAACATTGTGGGTATCATCAACATCCTGTGATTGTTTGCTCGTATTGAAAAAAATGTTGAGCTCTAATGTCATGTTCCTAAAAGATAAGTTCATAACTCCATTCCTACAATTGATAATGGCATTTGGTGTAGCTAGGAATGGGTGACTAAGAATGTCAGGAATCTGAGTGCTCATGTCCATGATAGGTTGGGTATCCAAAATGATAAAATCTGCTGGATAGTAGAATTTATCGACTTGGACCAACACGTCCTCAATCATCCTTCTCAGTACACGAACTGAACAGTTAGCAAGTTGTAGTGTGGTCTAGGTGGGTTTTAATTCACCTATACCCAACTGTTCATAGACTGAGTAAGGGATCAAATTAACACTTGCCCCTGAGTCAAGGAGTGCAAGTTCAATCCGGTGATTCTCAATTACATAAGTGATGGTTGGACTACTGGGTCCTTGTAATTTTATGGCACATCTTGCTGATGATGGCACTTACTTTTTCTGTCAAAAAGATTTTCTTTGGTATATTTTGCCGCCTTTTGGTAATGTATAAATCTTTTAGGAACTTGGCATGTAAGGGGATTTTTTTAACTGTATCCAATAGAGGAATGTTGATATTCACTTGTTTTGGAACCTCCAAAATATCCTGAGAGTTAGATAGAGGTTTTGGTACAATTAACCATTGGGGGAATGGCACAACTGGCTTATATGTTTTTTCCAATTTTTCCTCTTGTAGAGCAATGTTAGGTCTATCACTCTCAACTTTTTCTGAGCTTTAGGCTTTTCGGCCCTCTCCGAAACAGTTTCGTCAATTATCTTTCCACTTCTAAGAGTGGTGATAGACTTAGCTTGCTCTATATTATGCGAAGAGCTTGGGTCACTTATTTCACATTGCAATTTTGGATTGGGTAAAGGTTGGGCTGGAAAATTCCCTTTCTCCCCAATTGCTAAGTGTGACTCAATCCTTTAAATTGACAATGCAAACATTCCTATTATTGTTTTAAGATCTCGGAATGCTTGCATCATATTCTGATTGAATAGAGCTTGGTTTTGCATGAATTTTTGAACTATATTCTCTTGAGGCCTCCTTTGATTAAGAAGTTGAGTAAGGGCCTCTAGAGGATTGGCCATTTTTCCATTCCTCCAACTGAAATTTGGATGGTTCCTCCAGTTCGAATTATAAGTATTTGAGGTGGGTCCACTGAATGGGTGTTGGTAGTTGTTTATGACATTTGATTGCTCGTTTAACAACTCTTGAAACGTAGGAATCGTAGGACAATCTTACGTTAAGTGTATGTTGCTAGCAAAAATACCGCAAGCGACTTCTACAACCTCACTGGGTTTGACTATTTCCACCTTCTTAAGTTCCATGACATCAACTTTTCTTGTGAAATTGGCCACCCTTACACTTATGTCGTCTTCTTCCTTTAAGATGTATATCCCTCCCTTCTCTCTTGACTAAGTAGGCTTAAAAGTGGTAGGCCTTGGGGAGGTGTCCCAAGATTGCGGGTTCTCTGCGAGTGAATCAAGATAATCCCACACATCATTGGCTTCCTTGTTCATGAATTGACCGTTACACATCATCTCCACAAATTGGCACATGGGTGAAGTCAATCCATTATAGAAACAACTTATTACCCACCAAATTTCATAATTATGATGTGGACACGAATTCATGAGGTCTTTAAACCTCTCCCAGCATTGGATGAAGGTTTCTTCCATTTTTTGGGCGAAGTTCATGATTGCCTTCCTTAAAGTGTTTGTTTTATGAAATAGGAAGAACTTTTTAAAAAATTCTCAGGTCATCTCAGCCCATGTGCCGATAGATCGCGGTTTTAAGGAGTGCAACCACAACTTATCCTTCTCCTTCAATGAGAAGGGAAACAACTTCAGTCTTACTGTGTCTTCAAACACGTTTGGAAAGTGCAATGTGATGACTATCTCATCAAATTCTTTAATGTACAAGTATGAACTTTCAATGTCTAGTGCAAGAAATTTAGGAAGGAGTTATATCACTCCTGGTTTGAAATCTACGTTTGCTGCATTAAGTGAAAACACCCAGGGGAAGGTGTGCTCACTCCCGCCTATTGTAAGTAATCTTGTAAAGTATGAGGCAGGGGAGCATGATGCACCTCATTCTCATCTTGAACTTTCTCAACTAGATGTTGAGGTTGATTTGCAGCCATTACTTCAATTAACTCAGAGGATCTCAAGTGATGCCTAATCCATTGACCAATAGACAACCCTTTGACTAATCCTCATTCATTTAAGAGACGTCTAGTGTTGTCATAGACCCACTCGAGCATGAAACACTCACAACCCTCAAGTTTTAAACAACTAAAATCTAAGAAAAAGAAAACTATAGAAATAAGAAATCTAGAAAGAAAAGAAAGTTGAAAAGAAGTTACTGGATTGGAGTTGCTAAGTTAGATTACTATAAAATAATAAAAAATTGTTAGTTTCTTTTAAAAAAAAAATTGAGAAATACCTATAAAAAAAAAATAAAAAAGTTAGCCCTAATCCTAAACTAATCTCAATACTAATCGATCTCAGAAAAATGTAGCCGAAGTCCCTGGCAACGGCACCAAAAACTTGTTCATAGCCCCAAGTACAAGGTAGGGATGTAATAATAACTCAGTGAGACCGGGGTTAAATCCACAGGGACTTAACTTATATGTATTCTAAAAATAACTAGAACTACAACGAGAATAAGATCTAAACTAGAATCTAGAATAAGAGAGAATAATTGTGAAAGAATTATCAATAATAAAAATAAAATGAGAGCGCCAAGGATCCACTTGTAGTTATTAAGATGCTACCTCACTTGATTCAATGAACACAACTGGAATCGAAGTCCTATCCTATCCAGTTGGATGATAGAGAAGTTAAACCAAATTCAAACTTTTCATTGAATTAGTTCCCACATGAAGCACCATTGTGATGATCATTGGGAATTCAACCATCCACCATGCCTAGGAGACAATGGTGGATCACGACTTTTACAGATCTCACAATTACGAAATAAGATAAAAAACTATCAAAAGCTTTTCAAGCATCTATTGTAATTGAAGTCACAATAAACCTTTTGCACTTCGGTCACACCGAAGCCTTTCTTCAGTTGGACTGAATTAACTCCTTTCAATCTTGGAGATTTTTGTCCACTTTCAATCGCATTGAGCTGGGTTATGGTCGCACTGAACTAGGTTTCAGTCTCACAAAGTTAGCTCTGAATTTCATTACTGGTTGTTGGATTTTTTTGTACGATTTTGGTCACACCGAACTTGAGTTCGATCAGACCAAAATGGAATGTTTTTCTGTTATGGATTTTGTAATCTTTCCAATCCTTTCTTTTTTTTCTTTGCACTTGGTTTTCTTGGATCTTTGGCATTTGAACTCTTCATTCTTGGCCTCCAAATCTCCAAGCCTTACTTTGGTAATCTTTTAAGTATAAATCTTCCTTTTAGCATTAATTTCACCTTAAGCTCTTGAAATGACCTCGCACATGAAAACATGCATAATTATATCGATTAAGCATTAGCATTTTTATAAAACCAAGGAATAAATATAGGGAAATATGCAATATTTCACACTCAACAAAGTCCTTCATTGAGCTCCCAAGGGTGAGGTCACCTTATACTCAGTGTTCTTCTTCTACGGTCTTCACCTATCTTTCCACCCTATGGTGAGAGAGGTACTTCACTACCTCAGAGTCGCCCCAACGTAGCTGAACCCTAACATTTGACAAGAAGTCTTCAGCTGATGCATTCTTTGGGAACTGGTTAGAAATTCTAAGCTCACAGTGGATGAGCACCTCTACTTGTATTAGGCTAAGAGTAGCCCTGACTCTCATGAATGTTATTATTTCTCTTCTTGGCTGGGTAAGGGTCAAGACGTTACCAACAATCTGTCCTCCAATAAGCACTAGAAGAAAATGTGGTTCTTTACGACTAGAGAATGGGAGGCTCCTATAGCAAAGCTGGAGGGCTTACAGGCTTGAGTCCCTACCTCCTTCATCCCCCCAAATCGGAACACATACCGAGATATTACATTTTAACTTGGTTTACTTTCTCTTTTAGTGCTATCGTTTAGTTCTTTTCCTTTTGTAGCTTTTTCTAGATCACGGCTTAGTCTTTCCACTTTCCATTTGTGCAAGATCAAGATTGCTTGAGAGCGACCTATGCTCAGTGTGACTGTAGAAAGCCGGTCACTCCACAGCTCTTATAGCAATCAGCTTGCTCTGGCAGGTAAATCTCTTGACCTAAGCCCACTCTTGGCTATTGATCTTTTAGATAAGCTTTCACATGTACTAACTTTTCTCCATTACCTTCACAGCGATGTCAAATAGTCCTCAGTCTTGGAAGAGGAAGCTTTGTCCAAGGCCGAGCTAGAGAGGCTAAAGGGTGCAAGGAAGAGGGTGACCCCCTCGACTCCATCTCTCTCCACCCCTCTCAAAACTGTCGCCCCTACCTTCGACCCATCAATAAGCGAGGCACCTACTGGCACTGCTCCAATGACATATTCGGCTAGGACTAGAAGGGGGTGCTATCATTGTGCCCCCAACGCTCATCCACTTGAAGTGGTCAAGCTGGACGTGCCCTCCCTTGAGGGCTGAGAAAGTTCAGGCAGAGGAGACCCAGGGCACCATACGTGCTTCCAAGCACCACAACTCAACCCCCGAGGAGGCTGCTATGGGGGGCCCTTGTCTTCCTCAATTTTGAGGCATTTGGTCATGCTCCTAAGCTGGGGGCAGGGCCAATTACATGAGGAAGTAAACTTGTTGTTATTTATGTGTCCAGAGCATTTATTATCAGCGATGGTGAACATGGCCATTGAGGTATATTGGTAGTAAGGAAAACATAGATTTTTTTTATTTTCTTTTACTCACCTTTGTCTTCTCTCTATTGCAGGATGCCCTCGAGATTATAGCCCTCCGAAATTTTTCTCTTGACCTAATGGCTTAGGGCAAGGACGTAGACCACCTACTTAACACTGCCCAGACTAACCTCGAGGCGAAGGACCTAGTGCTGGTGATGGCCACGATGACTATGGAGGCACTTCTAATGCCCTTCGCCTATCCGAGGAGGGGTAAGAGGCCAACCTGTCCTACCTGGTAAAGGAATGTCAATGGTGTACTGCCCAGATGGCCAGGAAATACAAGCTTGAGGCTAAAGTGGTGGAGGTAAGGGCGAAAGCAATCGAGATAGAGCCTGGTATCTTATCCAAAGACGCGGCAATGGTGGAGGCCTACAAAGTTTCTTAGGACCATCAAGAGGAGTTGGGGGAGGTCTTTAATGTCGGCTTCACCAACTGCCTAAAAGGGATCCAAGGGCGGTTCCCTGAACTTAGCTTATTGTGGCTAGATGAAGAGGTAGGCTCAGCAGAGAATGTTGCTGCTAAGGCTAAAGTTGCCACTGGTCAGGTCCCCCCTGAGCTAGAGGGACCTTCGCTAGTATAGGTGATTTTTGTTGTTGGGTTTTTTTAAAATCGAATTGTTTATTTTGTAAGGATTTTCTTTTCTAGGTCAAACTCTACAAGCACCATGCTCTACATTTCAAGGATGAGGCAGGGCTCATCCTTCTAAATCCTCTAGATGGTATGTCCCTAGTCAGGCTATACTGGTGACTTTGTAGGGTCCTTCCCAACTCAGTTTTAGGGCTCTTTAAATCAGGCTCCTTCCTATTTAGGGATGTCACGCCCCAAACTCAGAAACCGGGATCACAAAATTTCTGATCGTCGACAACCTCCGTAATACTCCATTCTCGACTCCCGGTACCCATATATCAGGTTTCGATCCTAAGATCCTAAAAGGAGGATTTTTCAATGTACATTTATCTCGTAAGAAGCATAACAACAAGTATACCCAATTCACAAAGGAAACATCATCATCACATATCCACTAATATAGACATTTGAATACAATGCTAAAAGGGAAATACATATATCAAAGATTAAAGCTCCAGAAGACAGTTGCACGTTCCAAGCTCAACGATGCTACGACTTAACGCCACATTCATGCATCTATCATGCATAAGCTTATAGAAACTTAGAGGGTTGTGTAAGTGTGTGTGCAATATAAGCATGCTCAGAATACAATATCAGAGTAATACGAAAACATGTTGGTGAATCCATGAATACTATCAGCGTATCCAGACTACGTGATGCAAAAGCATAATTAGGCAATATCATATACTAAGGAAGCAATGAAGATCAACTATGCAATGCGGACACATAGTAAGCCAAATATCATATACGAAAGATGCAATGCAATATGCAAATCCTAATGAGTCCACAAATACCGTCAGCCTCATATAGGCCATATAAATGCAGAAACATAGCAACCCAAAATGTCATATGCTGCAGATGCAATATGCGGTGCGAATGCAATGACCAAGCTAGAGTGTGAAGTTGGGATGATAATATGTAGTATCGCAAGCTATGGGGTCTATCAAAAGGGACTTCTATCTAAACCAGTCTCACACCTAAATTTAGATAGCTAAACTCATTGTGATAAACACTTGATCTCAGGTTAGTCGCGCGCCCCAACCGAAATCCTGACCATTGCGAAGGAATACAACAATTAGTTGTGCACCACCAGTGTAACATCCCGAAAATCGGGGGGTCGAGTAAAAACCCAACTCCCGAGTTCCAAAATGTTATTTATGCAACAAAGATATGTATGATTGAATATTGTCTGTGTTAATGTATTAAACATGAGTGAGATTAAGCCAGAACAGCATATCATACTCCAGAGACAGTTAAATTTACAAGCAGAAGACTGTGATAGTATGTATAACATATATAAACTGTTGTATGTCTCCAGAGTGTGAGTATGTTACCAGGTTATATACATACATGTATACTCCAAACATAAATAAAAGAATATACATGAGTGCTCTAAAAATTTAAAATGACAAGTGTCAAGGTATCTAATCAACCTCCCTATAATCCCATCAATCAGAACACGCATAAAGGAGAGATCCTCCTCATCATCATCAAGTCCAGCTCCGCTTCTCAAGCAGCGCCATCATCTGCAACCAAAATAGGGACTGGTGGGTGTCCGGAAACACCATCCCGTAACGTGGGAGTGAGTGATCAACTCAGTGGAATCATAGAGCCAAGATTAGCATGTTCTCAAATCAATCATGCGATAATAGTAAAGCAGTAAATCAAACAATCATAATACTGTTGTTAATGCAATATGACATGACATGATGGATGCCCTCACCGACGTTCTCCCTCATACGGCACCATCTAACGCCCGCGGCATGCGTGCATCCCGCTCAGTGCTCCACATCTTTCAGGCACATGCAATGTAATGGTGATATGATTGCCGAGTTGTTATTAGTCCATTCAAACAGCAGGATTGAGAAACTAAGGTACTTCCCTTATATCAATCCCAACACAGATCCTGTTTAGGGTCGTCACTCCTAGTAATCTCATACGATGTATATTTTGTAGGTCGCTGCCATCACCTTATCAATACAGGCCTACTGTACTCTACTGCTACGGAAGGGTCGTCGCCTCCCGTAGACTCAGAATACGCTCGCGGTCACTACAAAGGACTCGTCACCTGATCAGTATAGGCCGACAGCAAGAATATAGTGTCCCATACCACCATAATCTGCTCACGAGACATAGGTGCTCACTGGTCACTACAGGGAGGTTTGTGGCCCCAGCGTAGGCCGACAGCTCGACCACGGTGTCCCATACCACCATGCCCGGCTCATGAGTCTTCATAGATCAAGGTACCATGGTTAACAGGGTTTACAATGGTAAGTTCAGTACCCTAGGTTCAAGCAGTTATGACTCATACAGGGTGAACATACAACGGCCAATCGGGTTACTTGACGGGCTCGACTAGCACGAGCGCATCGCAAGTCGAACGACATGAAGTGCGTGAAACACTTCGCGTGGCCTAACCACTGCCGTCAACTCCAAACACGACTCACATTCATCGACGCGTCCTTCGTGGCAAATACAAGCTAGCCACGAATTTTCTCTGTTACCGACTGCCTGGACTAAGTATAGTCCCAAACAATTATGAATTCACATCAGCAATCAGGTAAGAGTATTGGAAATGGAATATAAACATGTGAGCATGTTAACACATGTTATAACGTACAACTTAAGTAAATCATCTTACACATGTCTTTCACACATATAATGAAATTATGCATATCGCCAACATATAGGAAATCATCTCCATCAGCGTATTAATTGAGAATTCAATCTCAAACTAAATCATAAGGAAATCATCAAGCACATGTTATAACATACCACTTAAGTGAATCATCAAGCACATGCATTTCATACATATAATGAAATCGTACATATGGCTAACATGTAGGAAACCATTTACACCAGCATATTAATTGAGAAATCAATCTCAAATTAATTTATAACATCATTTAATTCGATACATACTAATACAAGCCTTTATACAAACACTTAAACTACACACTTAAGCCTACATATAGTATGTCGACTCAAAGTGCGCATTTAGGCGAATCTCTTCGCCAAACCAATTATGCACGCATTCCTAGTATCCTAATGCGACAAGAAGCCATGTCAATCACATCAGCAAATTATGGACGAAAACAGTATTTTCTACAAATGACTAAAATGCCCTAAATCTCATATTCTTCGTCTGCTTACGAAACAGGAAACGGACAGCATGTTGTACATGTCAAACGGCGTTGCCGTCGATAATCTACTATTAAACGACATTGAAAGCGTTGGAAACAGTCAATCAAAGCGTCTAAAATCCGCACCTTGTCTCTTATAGGTGTGTTAATTCGAACGGAGCGTATATGCTTCATCTACGGCGAACTGTGAACCTGATTTACAAGATCCATAAGATATCAAGCTATGAAAATGGAGGAACACCAAATCAGCAACTATCTAGGGTATTTTCTTACCTAGAAAAGCGGAGAAATCACCGGCAAAGTGATTGAGTTGCGTTGCTTAGGGACTTGCAACAGATAGCACAAGCGGCAAGGAATTCTCTCCCACTCTCTCTTATAAACTCTCACCTTTTCTCTCTCCCAATCTAGGATTTTTTCCAAATTCGAATGGGAGAGAGGAATGAGGGTTTCAACCCCTTTTATAAGCCCAAATGTGCCCGAAATAGGCTCGGAAATAATGTATACTTGAGGTATATCCAAATCGGGGCTGTTTCGGTCCAAAGAGCATTTCTGGAGGTCCCCTGGCCAAATGCGGTCGGACTTTAGCTCATACATATTGGATCTAGCACACATCAAGTTTTCAGTCCGGCAGGGTTCACAGATCGCACGTGGCGGTCCAGTTTCAGTTCAACGGTCACCGCACGTAGATCAGGTCTGCAAGTCTCATGATATGAAATATTTTTCCTGATCCGAGAGTATAATTTGACTGAATTCTAACGGTCAGAACACTTAATACTGACACGTCAAGTCGTGTGCCAGATTTGAATTTCAAATTCCAAATCTGTCCCTATTCTCACTCTCTTCAGTCCAGGCTCAACGAAATAGCCTGCGAATGTCGGTTGGACTTGATTTTCGAAATGATTGTCAAGTCCAGCTAGGCGGTCCTAACGGTCTAAGATAGTAGGTATCGGACTTTCGACGCGCGGTCTAGATCCAATACAAAGTTTCAAAGAGGTCTAGAGAGCAAACCTGCTTAGAGTTTGATCCGAGGTTTTAGAGTATTATAGCATCATTGGTTCTACTCGCTTTGGACCTTGTAGAACGTATTTAAAGTGATCAGGGACTATTTCACAGCTACTCTAGCGTTGCGCTAGCTAACTTACTCTTATTTTCTAAAGGAATTAATCCTAAGTGATTTCTTTGGCTATGAAATTGGGTTCTAAGCGATTTTTCAGGTGTTTTAATTAACCCACTGCCTAAGGACGTCTAATCCCAGGTTGGCCAAAATCTGAGGTGTTACAACCAGTCCGAGTGGATAATGAATGAATGAATGCATGAGTAAAATTCTAAGTATATAAGTTCACGTATCGGTATTGTACATCTATAAGATCATCACCGTGGTCTAGTACACTCAACGCCATCTGTCACCCCATCAAGCGCATAACTGGGTAAGTGAAAGAGACTTCACTGTCCGTTTGGCTAGTAGTCAGCCAATATCTACCCGACACGTTGATAGTTGACCCATTTATGAGCTGGTCAAACTTAGCCCAGCTATGCCTACTCCTTCGGGCGGGTAAGGCCACACCCCCTTCCAACTGACCACGACACAGTGGGAGACATAGCCTATTGGTATTTAGTACTAAGGAACTCATATATCCACTCGATCTAGACATTGGAGTGTCTCCTGGCCACGAAGGTTTAGGGACTTTCACCCAGGGACATCTATGACACCCAATGTAGAAAAAGATTTTCGGTGTCCCATCTGGTCATCCACGATAAGCCTGTGGAAGCCACGGCCCTAATGTCGCCAGGACGTACAGTAGTCATATCACAAAATGCAAGATGCATGAGTCACACAATCTAATCATACATCAATCCTGCACATACCGTGCATTCATGTGGTATGACTCCGCCTATCAGGGAGTCCCATGAACAACCTGCCCTATGGCATATGCAATGGTCAACCACATATCATAACAAATATGAAGATGATGCTTATGGGCATATATCATGATGCTATGCTGTCATATACTCATAATCGATATCGATAACCGGCACCGATAATCAACATCGATAATCAGCCTCGATAATTGGCATCAATGATCAGGATTGGCCTCAACAATCGGCCTCGATATCCGACCTCGATAATCGGCCTCGATATCCGTCCTCGATAATCGACCACAACAATCGGCCTTAACAATCATCTGACCTCGATAATCGGCCTAACAAAGTGCCTAAGGAAAGACCACAATATGGACATTTAACCATCATCGCCCATCAATGTGGACATTTAACCAACATTGCTCCCAAGGACTGGTCCAAATAGAGCCACACGCATAGTGGGCCCATGGCCTCACACAAGGGCCCAATATACATCGCCATAGGCCTCACTCATGGGCTTAATATATATCAAATGGGTCGCAATACATGGACCTCATATACATTAAATGAGCCACGTCCCATGGGCTCCGAATACATCACAATGGGCCATAACCCATGGGCCCCAAACACATCACAATGGGCCTCTCATACGGGTCCAATATGCATCACATCAAAATGGTCCTTAATGGATGGGCCACAAATACGTCACATTGGGCCTCAACGAATGGGCCATAAGTACATCGCATTGGGCCTCACAAATGGGCCACAAATACATCAAGGTGGGCCTCATGGATGGGCTACAAACACATCAAGGGGTGGCCCATACAGAGCCGTCCATATCAACGATGTGCATACATAGGACATACATCAGGGAGGGCCCACGCGGCACATTCATCATAGCGTACGCTGCACAGCACCGTCCAGACGGGCGGTGCAGATATAAAATATGCATCATGGTGGGTGTTACACAGCACCATCCAGACGGACAGTGCATATGTAAAATAATTACATCAAGGTGGGTCTCACGGAACTTGCTGACATCGCTACATCAGCTTATTTAGCTGGTGTGGGTACTTCAGCCAATCTGCATCTCAGATAGGTGGTTCCCATATGCATATTATATTATTAGTATATTATTTATATATTCTTTTATATTACAAAAGCCCAGCGTCCAGGCCACCTAACGGCCAGGATATGAAGCACGTACATCTTGGTGGGCCACGCCGTCTAAGTGGAAGTTGTAGATAAAACACATATATCAAGGATGGCCTCACGTGCTGGGTGCACACGTCACCAAGGTGGGCCCTACATGCTAATGGATGGATGGTTTGAATATAACGTATACCTCATGCTAGTGGGGTCCTGCACGGATGTATAGCACAAATAAAACATATATATCATGGTGTGGATCCCACCATCCATTGCCAGTGGTGGTGATAAAACACAAACATCAAGGTCGGGTGGGATTTCCAACACCGTCTGTATATGGACGGTGTGGATAAAGAATACATACATCAAGGTGGGCCCACCCCACATGTGTGGCACTTGTAGGTCGGTCCCACGTCCTGAAAAGGATGGTTTAGCTTTAACCATACCTCATGTGGGACCACAGGACTTACTGACGTGTAGTACTGCAGCTTGTTACTGCGTGGGGGTACTCCAGCCCATCCGCACCTACCGTCCATTTATTGGACGATGTAAATGAAACACATTAATACAAGTGGGCCCCACACACTACCATGGTGGGGTCCACGTCAAATGGTTGGACGGTATAGATGAAACACATACATCATGCGAGACCCAAAGAACTTGTTGACGTCATCAACAACTATGATGGATGGCTGGATGTAACGCATGCATCATGTGTGGCCATTAGGGCTTGCTGACGTCCTACCAGCATGGCAGTCGTGCTACGGGTGGGGTCCACATAGATGGACGATAAATAAAACATATGCATCATACGGTACCCACCGTCTAGCTACTGGACGGTGTGAATACAACATATACATTGAGGTGGGGTCCATGTGTACGTGGCCCACCCTGATCCCAATAGGCTGATATTTTTGCCTAGCATCTCCAACAGCGCTTGCTGCTGGATGTTGCAGATACAACACATAAATCAAGGTGGTCCACACATGTGGACGGTGGATGAAACACTTACATTAAGTGGTCCCATGTGTGGACAGCATGGATAAAAATATATACATCATAGATGGGCCATGAAATGTGGGAAAGAGAGAGAGAGAGAGAGAGAGAGAGAGAGAGAGACAGAGAGATCGACGTAGTGGAGGGATCCCACCACTATGGGCCCCTCTTGATCACAACACATACATCAAAGTGGGTCCCATCATAAGTGGGCCCGTAAATGGAAATCAACAGTGGATCACCCACCTATATCACTCCTTTAGCTCCTTGGACTCCTAAACTCCATGGCTTCAACTTTAATAGAAGATGATGAATATTGAATGGCTACGATGAGAGATGAGAAGGGTAGGAAGTGGGCCACACACAAAGCTCTTCTCTCCTTAGGAAGCTTGGACATTTCCCTCCTTTGGGTTGCTTGAAAAGAGTGAGAAATGAGAGAGAGATGTAAGGGAAAGGGATGCGTGTGATGGGTGAGTGATGGTGATTTAACATTCGGTAGAAATTATCTTGTGCGGTGTTTTTCTCAAAATAAATGTAGGCCCACAACTCCTGTCCTAGTTATCGCATCGACGCGCGAGACGCAGCGTTAGAACCATAATGACAGCACGGTCGCTAGGGTACAAGTTTCAAATCGAATCAACTCAGATATAAAGGATGCGACTCAGGGTCGTGCGCAAATGCCGATTATAGGTCGCGGTTTGCCAGAATTCGACAGGAAAGATCGCGAGAGTCTACGAAATTGTACGATCTAGGATACAGGTCTTACAAGAGAGACCTCTCAAAGTACTAGGTCTCTTACCCTAAATCTTCACTACTTCAGCCTTGAATTGTACTGTACAACAACTCTCTATTGGCAAGTGGCGACCCTCATCTGCGCGTTGTTTCTGAGTTCCTCAAGTATGTCGAGACTCACTAGCATTTGTGCATCACTCCTTTGGTCAGAATAGTTCAGTTTGGTCCGAGGGCATCCTGATTTCCACTAGGACCATTACCTTTGCACAAAAGGCTATTGAAAAGGGGTCTCCCTAATATTCGTTTGAGCAATAGTCTGATGTGCCCATACAGCATGAGGCAAGTCCTTAGCCCAAGCTCCCTTAAATTTCTTGAGCTTAATCTTGAGGTGGCTTTTAACAATTTTGTTAAACGCCTCCACCTGACAATTAGCTTATGGATGCGAAGGTGAGGCGAAGGTGTTGCAAATGCCAAGCTTCTCAAATAGTCCTTGAAACTTAGCATTGTTGAACTACCTGTCATTGTCAGCAACAATAGTGTGGGTATACCGAATCTGTAAATGATGTTCTTCCATATGAAATCAATCATTTTATTTTCGGTGATCCGAGCTAAGGGCCCAGCCTCAACTCACTTTGGGAAGTAATAGCGGAGACGATGCCAAACTTGGTGTGCCCCTTGCTGGTCGATAGGGGTTCGATGATGTTGACTCCCCATTGTGAGAAAGACCAAGGTCTGCTCATTAGGGTCAGCTACTTAGGTGATTGTCATGAAACCACTGCAAAGCGTTGACACTTGTCACATTTTCTCATAAACCGCTTGGCATCCTCATACATAGTGGGCCAATAATATCTCTATCAGACTTTTTTGTGCGCCAATGCTTTCCCTCCTAAGTGGTTTTCGCAGACACCTTCATAGATTTCTCTTGTTATATACTCAACATCTTCTTGTCGTAAGCACTTCATGTAGGGTAGTGAGAACCCTTTCTTATATTTGATATCTCTCAATTTTGTGTACCGAGCATATCGATATCTAGTTTTCTGAGCTTCTACGCTAGTTTGTCTTAGGGCAGCTCGCCCTGTTATAGGTAGTGTACGATCGAATCCATGCAGCTCAATTCATGGTTAACCATGAGGAACGCTTTCTGGTCGGGATGATTGTTGCTCGACTCGGGTAGGAATTCAATCAGGACAATCTTGGTGTTGTCAATATCAATGGTTGAGGTTAATATAGCCAAGGAGCCAGCATTAGCGCTATCGGACCTTGGGACTTGTATGATTTCGTTCTTTTTAAATTCCTTGAGTAGCTCACGAACCCTAGTTAGGTAGTCAATTATCTTTTTGCTTTTGGCTGGATATTTGGTGGTCACTTGGTTGACCAATAATTGTGAGTCGCTGTTGATTTTTAGTTTTTTTACTTCCATTGTCTTATGGCTAATCGTAAACATACTAAGAGCACCTCGTATTCGGCCTCGTTGTTGGAGGCTTAAAAGCCAAATCATAGTGCATGCTCAATCTTAACTTAGTTGGGTGAGGTTAGGAAAATCCCCGCTTTGCTTTCTTGGGCATCCAAGGACCCATCTACGTAGAGGGTCCATGTTTATGGTGTTGAACTCTGCTCGATCCCCTTTATGGGTGGCTAATCTGTAGGGACAGTAAATTCTGCGATAAAGTCAATGACAGCATGCCCTTTGACGATTGTCTGAGGTCGATATGTGATGTCAAATTCGCTGAGCTTGATCACCCACTTGGCGAGTTGGCCCGACGTTGTAGATTTTAGTAATATTTGGAAGAGGGGCTAATTGATCAGGATGATGATGGTATGTGCCTGGAAGTATGACCTGAGTCATCGGGATGATGTGACCAGGGCTAGGACCAGCTTCTGTATCTCTAGGTAGCGCATTTCTACGTCGACCTTGGCTCTGGTCACGTAGTAGACTAGTCATTGGGCACCTCCATCCTCCTTGACTAAGGTCGAGCTGACAACTGTTGGAGAAACAACTAGGTACAACAATAGCTTTTCCCCTTACATAGGTTTCGAGAGCAGTGGAGGGGACCCTAGAAAATGCGCCTTTGGTGTTAGCTCCTTAGGATCCCGAACATCTCTCGAGTTCGTCACGTGGTCCTCATCTATAATACTCTTGATGAGCATGTCATTAATGTAGACTTCCATAGCTTTCTCGATCTACTTGACGAATATCTTGTTCACTAGTATTTTATACATTGCTCAGGTGTTTTTCAACCCAAAGGGCATGACTCGATAGCAATACAGTTCCGTGTCTGTGATGAAGGCAATCTTCTGCTTGTAGTGCTCGTGCATGCCAATTTAGTCGTATCCTTAGTACATGTCCATAAAATTGAGGAGTGCATACCTAGCAGGTAACATCTACTAGCTATTTAATCCTCAGTAGCGAAAAACTATCTTTTAGAAAGGCTTTATTCAAGTCGGTGTAGTGCACACAGACTCGCTATTTCTATTGGCTTTTTTCATCAGCACCACAATAGCTAGCCAGTCGAGGTAGTCTACTTCCTCAATGAAGCCATCCTGAAGGAGCTTACTGACCTCCTCGTTGATTGTTGTATATCTTTCCATATCAAATGATTGTCTTTACTGTTGAATGGGCTTGTGGTCGGGATCTACGTGCAGTTGATGGACTGCATCTCTCAAATCTATCTCAGGCATGTCTTGATGAGACCACACGAATACATAACATGTTCTCTTAACACATCTACTATCTCTGCTCGAAGTTAGGGGTTTGAGCAGTGACCCGACCTAGATTGTCCGAGCTGGGTCATCTTCGAAAAGTTGTGTTGAGATGAGGTCTTCCACAAATATTCCTCCTAGGTTCAAGGGAGGTGACTTGCATCGTCTGTTGTTGTGCTCTTGCTCAAAGAGCTGTCGAATAACATTTTTTGGCCTCGTATTTATCGCCTTAAATTCTACTGACCTCATGCTTGGTCGGGAACTTCATAACGAGGTGGTAGGTAAATACTATGGCTTGCATGGCGTTTAAGGATGATCTACCCACAATTATGTTATACATAGAAGGGCAATCTACCACAAGAAACCTACCATGATGGTGACTTGGTTGGAGCCCTCCCCCACTGTCACTGATAGAAGTATGCTCCTTTTTTAGGTCACCTTCTCTCCTACGAAGCCAAGTAAAGGAGTCCACACAGCCCGCAGTCATGATCTCCCCACCCCCATCTCGTCAAAAGTGGCTATGAATACAATCTATGTCGAGCTGCCTATGTCGACCAACATCTGATGTACCTTGTGGCTGGCAATGGCCATGACAAACATAAGTACGTCATCGTGGGGGTGTTAAATCCCCCTAGCATCCTCCTTTATAAAGGTGATCGTGTATGAGTCTATCATGGGTTCTTTCCTAGGGTAGCCGGTGAGGTTTAGTTTATCGTCCTCGACGGTGATTCTTACATTCCGAGCATGATCTCGTTGTGCTCAGTTTGAATCACCGTCTCCAGTGGGTCCACCAAAGATGGTGCAGATTTTCCTAATCAGGTCATTGTCAATGTGCTCCTCACCCTACTCCTGCTAAGGACCTACTCAGTCTTCTTTGTGCCTAGTAACAAATTCGCACATGTATCCTCTCTGAATAAGGGATTCGTTCTCTTCCTTGAGATCGAAGTGGTTGGATATGTTATGGTGATGGTTGTGATAGAAGTGATAATATTTCATCCTATATCTTTTCTCTGGATTATCCCTCATCTTATTTGGCCACTTCAAGATCTTTTTCTCTTTAACCTCCATGACCACCTGCTTAGGCATAGTGTTCAATGGAGTGTACTGGTGAAACCACCTTTCTAGGACTCGATTGGCTCGGGGAGTGTTGCTCTGGTCGTCATCTCTTCTTCTTTTGGAGCTCGCACCGGATCCCTCTTTATTCTCCTTCCCCTTTCGGTCTCTTGTCAAGCTACCCTCACCTTGGACATCTTTGTGGTCGCCGAACAATTCCTCAGCACTAAAGTATTTCTGAGCTTGGTTGATTTTCTCACTCGAGCTAAACCATCATTACTGTGAGGGCTACTTCGACAGAATAACCATCTACCTGGGCAGCTTAGGCATTAAATTGGATGTAGTCTTTCAATAGCCCATTCTCCTTCCAAGTTACCGTGAGGAGGTGGGTTGCTAGCTTCCTTATATCCTTGCCCTCGATAAATTGGGTAGTAAAGGCAATACTGAACTGAGTGAAGAAGCTAATGGATTTCAGTTTTAAATTTTTGTACCACTTTCGAGCCACTCCGGTCAATCTCAAGGAGAATGCCCTAAACATCACAAGACCAAAAGCCTTGTGAAGTTCCATCCATACTTTAAATGATTCAAAGTGCTCGGTCAGGTCTCGTAAAACTGAATAGGGCAATATCTAGGGATCTAGGTGGAAGGTGGGCTTGCATGAAGTCATTTGTAAATGGCGGCTCAGTCTGTTCGAGGAAGCCGTCTACATATGCTGGGCTTTTTCTCGACAAGACTATTGGATATTATCGAGCTGGTCTCAGACCTCTCTAATTTCTACCCAAGGGACCTCTTTTTCTGCCATAACTTCTGGGGCCTTACCTTGAGCTTATTGCCTTTGGTACACGATATGGTGTAGGTCTAACATTGTGAGCTCGGTAGTTGTTGGGGTTCGCACTAAGGGGATGAGGCTTCCGCCAGCTTGGCCCGACCCTAATGCGGCTTGGGGCGTGATTGCGTTGGGCAAGACTACTTAGTTGTCGCTCCCACCTCCTCGTATTGATTGGGTGAGGGCACCTGTTGCCTTTCTAACAACCTCTTAATATGATCTACGTTGTCGATCATCGCTCCCGAATGGTTCTCAAGGGAGATGAGCTGACTAGCTCGGTTTTGAAACTTCTGCACCACTGCTTGTGAGCGTAGTTGGGATTGGGGCATTGACTGTGAGGTCTAAGCCTCACCAGACTTAGCCTCGCGGTCGGATATGCCAGCAATATGAGCTCTTCCCTTTCTTTTGGCCATCGGAGGAAGAATAGGTGGTGGCTTAAGCTGGAGATGGTGAGAACTTGCCTTTATTGTCATTCCCACATACGACACCAATCTGTTGTCACTAGATTTTCAGCAAAAAAATGTAGTTGATCGTGAATGTATGACCACTGATGGACCTACAAAGGTTAGAGAGACGTGGCTAATGGGGGGTGCCAGTAACTAGATGTGAACCCTCCGATGCATAAGTTATGCTGATAAACTTAGATTTTGGATTAGACTATGGGTTTGGAGCATACCTCTTTTCATTTGGGGTAGTTGTACTTATATAGGGGACTTGGATGGTTTAGAAACTATCATGTATTAATGGGATACACAGGAGACTTGCTATTTGGGTAGGAAACTGCTCCTAAAAGTGTTACCGAGTTTGCCTCAGCTAACATGATCTTCGGCCAAGATTAGGTCGGGCCCTCTTTTTCTGGATTTGAGGCATAATAATCCCCTCCAGGTTACTTGCATCATCTTGGCAGTGGTTGGTTGGGTCAGGTTGGAAGGCAGGGAAAGCTCGGATCTTAAGCTCCTTATCTTACGAATCATTCACCTGTGTTGTATACGCTCCTGGTGAGATGAATCATCCCCTACCAAGCTCTGTCCTTGGACAGCTCAACTCAGGGGCTTGTCCCTTTGTCAGGAGAGTTGTTCATTCTGTCTTTGATCCCTGTGCTCTGAACAACTCAGCTCGAAAACCTATCCTAGGCCTTCGACCACCTCAGTTTAGACTCTCTTGTAGTTAGTCAATTGTTCTTTTTTGTGTGAGGGACCAGTCCAGTTTTCCCAAACAACACCTATTTTGAAACTGCTGGACTTTAAGAAAATATAAAGAGGTTTATGATTCTTCTCACGCTAGGATTACAACAGTTCTTAGTCAAGAAGAAAGACAAGTAGATTTCATCAGTGATAAAAGGAATAAATCTCGACAAAACTACTCGAGCTATGATCTGAAATATTCAGTTTGAGAGTTCATTTAGTCATCCCCATTTAAAGAGAGCCATGGCAAATGAACGGTCATCGTGAAAAGTTCAAATCCAACTGCTAGAGCCCCAATATCTAAATTAAGGGCCATTTGGGAGCGTAAATAGATGTGAATAGGTGGTATTTGATGCATTTTGGGAGAAATATTTTTGATATTAATAAGAATCGAATACACCAAAGACTTCTTGGTTTTATTTATTTATTTATTTATTTATTATTAATTACATTAAAGCCATGGGATTTCATTTCACATGAATTTGGATTATCATGGAATTTCAAGTCATAGTCATCCCTCTCACGACCCATCTTTCAATTACAAGCTATCAAACACAATTTAATGATTTTAACTACTGGATTCCAATAAATTCGAACCATAGGCTAACAAATGCAACTATTATTTTAAGTCACATGAATCCCTTGATAATTGCCAATCCATATAAAGCATAAGCCACCAAACGAACATCTATTGTAATGCACCATCGTGCATTCGAGCAAACCTCCTGCTGTATCATCTTGTTTAGAGATTACCTAAGTCCACGCGTGTAGAGCTCTATGGTCGTGCTCATCTGCAAGCAAGCCCAAGTGTGAATATGCTACACATGTGCAAGATCTGATGTTTCCATCCGGTGGACCGCACCTTTTCTGGCTTAGGAGTCAGGATGTTTCACTGTTTTCGGTGGGCCAGAGTGTACAAAAATTTGGACCGCCAGAAAAGGAAATTTGTCCTGGCTGTTTGTTCGTGGAGGGGAGTTATTTGATACTCGTTGTGCCTATGATGCTCGATACGCAGGCACTTAGAAATGGCACACGTGTCATGTATTAATTCAAATAAGACAATTGGGTATTTTTCATTTTTAACCATCCAATAAATGTCCACCAACCAATCTGATAATTCAATAATCAACTAAGCACGAATTTTTGTTCATGTCACATCTAAAAACTGGTAAACGAAATTTGGACGGTTTAGTTTGAATCACTTCCATGAAACTTCTAAATTTTATAAGTATTTTGTAAGTGCATGCGTATCATCCATCACACTTTGGCAAAGTATCAAGTTTTTCTCTTTGTACACTGTAGAACACGTGACTAGCCAAACGGCCTGATTCATGGACGTGGAATGCCCGTGCCAGGGGCACTGGAATTTCCTGTAGTGGGAAGCTGAGTGGGGCTCACATGTATGCCCATGTCAAATCCACTCCGTCCATCAGTTTTGCAATACCACAATAGGTGGGAACTTTAAAATCAGGCAAATTGAAAGCTCATGTGAGCCACATGAAATGAAACATTGGGAACGAAAACTTACACTGTTAAAGCCTTTCTGAAGCTGACCATAATGTTTATATGCCATTCAAACCGTTCATAGGGTTATTACTGATCAGTTAAACTGTAGGCACAAATATCGTCCCTGATACAAAAATTCTGTCGTCCCCACAAAGTTTCCAATGGCAGCCGTTCAAAACCAGCTGTTTCGTCTGGTATGGCCCACATGAGATTTGGACCTTCCTGATTTTTTGGATTCCTGCCCTATCGTGGTATTGCAAAACTGATGGATGGAGTGGATTGGTCACAAGCGCATCTGTGGACAGACCACAGGAACTTCCTGCGCCTGGGGTCACAGATTCAGTGTTCAAGGTCTAACGTCTAAACAGTGTGGAAAACCTGTGGAAAGCTCGGATCTCACACGTTTGCCATTTGAGAAGCATGCTTGGTCAAAACTCGCGCGTATGGGCTTCACAGATCTCTCATGCGAATACCAGCATCTTAAAATATGTATTATATTGCAAAATGAACGGTCACGATTAGCGTTGCCTGGAAGACTTGGTGGGCATTGTTATAGATTGCCTATATATCACTGGGAAAAATCTCGTCCATTGGATGGATTGTGTGGTTGCTATCCTGAAAATTGGTAGTTTAGTGAAGGGTCCACAATCAATGAGAAATATCAACTGTCCATGGGATTTTAGACAAGGGGAATATTTGCCGTGATTCATGAAGATGGGTCCAAAGGGACGTGTCTAGCCTCAATATTTTCATTGTGGAAGCTAGAAACCGTTGCTTAAGTTGTGGTGTCTCACACACTTACACGTGGCGTATTTATACCTCCATAAAGACAGTCCAAACGGTGGGACCCCATGCGGATGTAGTATAGTCCAAAATTCACAGTGTATCAATTATCTTAACCATATGATTTGCCTGTTGAATTTGAACCGCTAATCATTTTATTTTTATCCGTTGATTTGATAGCTTCAAATTGGATGATTAGAATCGTTTGATCAATGTGAAACTCTAAGCTGTGCCCCACCAACATTTATCCGTACAATTTAAGACAGTCTGGATAGACATGGATGTACGGTATATATGCAAAAGCCGGTGGATTAGACATCCAAACTTTAGAAAATGGTGGCAAACAACCACAATTATCACGTCACCTAGTAAGGTGTCTGTCGGTCGGTGCCATTATATGTACTTTGGCATTAAAAAAGCAAAAATAAAAAAAAAATAAAAAAAATAAAAAAAGATACAAAATCACGAATCCAGATGCAAATCAAAATACAATTACGATTGGTTGGAAAATTAAAAGAAAGAAAAAAAGGCAGACACTAACAACTACGATGACTTGATGGAGACACTGCGTAAGTGAAGATGGTTTCCCCCTTAGCTTCAAAGAAACACAACCACAATCAAAGATTGTTTTAGCTTAGAAGCAAACACATCAACCTCTTCAAACCCTTGGAATTAAAACAAAGAAAATGGAAGTATTTTATTTTCCAGCTATGCTATGGCAGCTCGCTTGACGAGCCTTTATCATCTAACTGTCACTGCAAGTGTCAACGTTTCTATAATGGTTAAGATCTTATCCATTAATAGAGTGGACCAATACAAATGGGTTCCGGCTAAATTGAAGGGCAGATGTGTAAGCTCTTTGGAACCGATGATTACATCCTCTTGATGGACCTTTTTGACATGGCACTTTTCATAAATAAATCAATCACGATATCAATGGATAGAATACTTCTAACTTGAGAAGTTGAAAAGTTGAGCCCACGGACGATTGCAACTTATTTTATTGAATCTAGTGCATTGGATCACATTGGTAATTAAGTGCATTCTTCTTGTATCAGTATGAATGTCCAGATACATAGGCATGTTGTTTATATAATAAACTCAACTGAAAACTTCTATCCTAACGTTATTTTGTTAGACTTGTAGATTTGCAATAAATTGAGTCAAGGATTCCCTTTGTGATAATTTTAGATTTCACCGTTCATAAAATTTGTATACTTGAATGGAAAGCCATGTATATTGACTGTGAGGATGAAGCTTGATCCTTCTATCCCTTATTCCCTTCTAAAGACCTAAGATAGGAAGAGAGGTTTTTTATTATATGTGTAGGTGAGGGAATTGTTGGCTCTCAGTTTGTTTTCGTAACATGGGATGTGTTCGATGTGTGTGGGCATAATAGAACCGATTGTGCGGATCGATTCAAACCGAACAACTTGACCCCAACACTAAGATAAGCAGATATCTTGAATATGATCATATATGACTGAGACCTGAGACGATCGGTCGCCTATTTAACCACTCAAAATATAGTTATAAGATAATCAGGTGATTATCGGAGGGTGAGGTTCTTCCTCCGAAGATAGGTTGCACCTTGCCTTCCGTACAAAAGGATTTTCGTATGCTGAAACAATAAGACAAAAAAAAAAAATACTTACCATAGATCATAGGTAATGTTGTCATGTGCGACCGCACATTGACATATGTGCACACTGGAGTGGAAATTGCATATGCAACAGTGGCATAGGTAATTTCTACACATATGCAATCACACATGCCACTCATACGACAATATGCAATAGAATATGCGATCGCATACAACATATGGGATCGTGTATTGGCTAACAGTCAGAAATCTAACCGTTTGATTTTTTATTTTTTATTTCAAAATTCAGTCTTTTTTCCCTATAAAAAGGCATTCATACCCTCTTATTTGCATAGTGCATGCACTCAAATTCTCTCTACTCTTATACACTTTCAAAGTCTCAAATCTCTCATTCTCTTTACTCTCATACACTTTCAAAGTTTCAAATCTCTCATTATCTCTACTCTCATACATTTTCAAAGTCTCAAATCTCTCATTCTCTCCTACATAATTACATTCTCCATCTTTCAACTCTCAAATTTGAAGCCTCCAAGGTCCATATTCCTTTCGATTTTCAATCAAGATTTAAGATTCAAGAAAGTAAAGCAATGATACATCAAAATTGAATTTTAAGTCAAGTCTCACATTTCATTTTCTAATTCTATCTCTTTCTAGTTTCTTGATATCATTTCATTTTCTACATATCATAGTTCTCATTCTTTTCATTTTCTGCATTCTCTTATTTATTATATTCAATCTCTTTCTAATTTCTTGATATCATTTCATATTCTACATATCATTACATTATCTTATTGATTATATTCAATTTCTAATTATATTCATTTTCTACATATCGAAATTGAATTCCATTTCAAGAGACTCAAAATATTTATTTAATTTAGTTTGTTACAGCTTATAACTTACAAGTTACAACTTATAAGAAGATTCATAAGATTCAACTTTCAAGAATCAAGAATTAAGTAAGAGTTCAAAGGCAGGAATTTATGTTCTACAAGAGCAACAAGAGTAAAAGACTACAACTACAAGTCTAAACATATAGATAATATCAACTTCCATAATAAATACAAATTAATCAATGATTAGGATCTCACCTCATATTTGTGTCACGTGGTTTCTGCGTTAGTCTAATGTCGATATACCAACATATTGTTCACACCCCAAGTGCAGGGTTGTGATGTAGTAATAAACTCGATGAGACTGAGGTCGAATCCCAAGAGACTGGAACCTGTACGTGATCTGAAATTAAGTAGAACTAGAACTAGAATAAGATGAAATCTAAATCAATTGTAATTTGAGGAATAATTGTGAAGTATTAATCTAAACTTAAGGAATTCAGAGGAAGAAAATTAGGGATTCAAAGGATCCACTTATAGAGATCAGGGAGATCTTATGCCTGTTTCAAGAATTCAACTAGACTTAGAGTCTCATCTTCATCCAGTTGAAGGGTGTAATCATGAAAACCAAGACTAAACTTTCTTTGATATAGTTTTCAAGAGATGAAAGGTATATGAATCAAAATGGATTTCATCACCAAACCATGCCCAGGAGATAAATTAAACAACAGAATTAAACTAATTACCAAACAATCAACAATGTATGAAGGTTAGGAAGGGTACCGTCATCCAACCATGCCCAGGAGACGATGGTGAACCACAGGGCTTCCTGACGTCAAAAACATAATAAGGGAAAGGAAATACTCAAAGCCATCGCAAATCTATTGTAATTTCAGTCACAACAAACCATTAAAAACTAAAGGCATTCCTTAAAATAAAACCATAATTAAAATCAGTTCAGAATATAAATCAAAGCTGTAAAATCAGTCTCATCACTCCACAAGCTTCACCTTTTAGCCCTAGCTAAGAGGTTAACTAACCACAGGCATGATTAACTAATTCTCAAAAAAAAAAAAAAAAAAAAAAAAAATCTAGAAAAAAAACTCTCTCTTGTACTCCCCCACCTGGCCTCCACGGTTGCACATGTCCCAGGAATCCTCTCTCTCACATCTTCTTTATAGCTGCCAGGGTCGGTAGGAGTGGTCAGCTGCATAACCCTTCGCAGCATCAAAATCGGAAACATCTTATGCAGCTGAAAACTCTCCTACGTAAGCTCTGTTACGCAGTCAAGAAAACAGTCCAAGAAAACACCATTTTTCCTTGCTCCTGTCCAAAAGATCATCGTCCCTTGGGACTCTTTTGGATTGCCTACATGATGAACGAAACAGATCTGTCATCTGAAGCCGAGCGGCGTTCGGTTTTCTCAGACGTTCGCACAGGGCCTGCGCTGATGCGTGGTGGGGCCCACTTCGTTTGATCTTATGGAGAATCAAATCCATCCTACGAACTTCTGCATTATCTCAGGATCACGGACCCAATTTTGGCGTGAATCTATGATTCATATGGGCCACACCATCACTAGATGTAGCAGTGTATTCCTTGTAAGTGTAAGCTTGGATGCATGCATGGAGAGATAAATACATCAAGGTCTTGGTAGAAAATCTCTCCACGATGCATCAAACAGTTCAGATCAACAGTTTAATTGGCCATGGTGGACCACAGCACATCACCGCAGGCTCTGTTCTTATGTAAATAGGGAGAAAAGCGAATTTCTTCCGATATGCGGTTGGTGAGGCCCATGATTGATGTCATCTGTGAAATCAAGTTCGTCCATTCTATTTCCCACGAAAAACCGGTTGGTCATCATCGGTTTTGGATCAGCTTTGTCGAGACTCACATCGTTTTGCTTGGTGTCATCCAATCCCGTGTCTACACCTCTATGTTCATGCAGCATCCGAGAAAAACAGGAGGTGAATCAAGGTACGGTCGGTTTGACCTCGTGAATTCACTAAACAGTGTGAATCTTCAAAACATGTGATGATGGTGGCCCACCAGGAGTCGACAGAACTCCTTGTGCGTAAATTCGGATCGGGTCAGCGACCTCTGACCATTTCAGTCGATTTGGTGCACATCCTATGCACATGTGTTGTGCACACTTTCATCATATAAAGTAGGTCCCACCTCGATGTTTGAGAAATCCTCTCCATCCATCCACTTTTTCAGCTTATTTAATGGGTTAAGACCAAAAGTGAGATATATATGAAAATTTCGAGCTAGATGGATGGTAGGAACTCTGTGATTTCACATTTTAGACCCTTTTTAAGCCACTTGAGCTTCAGTTTCTAACTTTTCTCTGATCTCTAACATATAAATCCGTCGATCTTGGTCCCCTGAGGTCCGTCCCTTGCCTTAGTGAATTTTGAACATTAAATCCGTGCTTTTAGCATCCTATTTCAATCCAAGCTCGTAAATACACCCTACATCACAAACACAATTAAATCAGGTCGTTAAACAGTACCATGTTCGTAAATCCAGGTAATAACTGGGGTCTGATATGCAATATTTGACCCTTAACACAACTCCCAACCAACATTTTGCTAGTCCCGAGCAAAGTATGCGAAAAATAAGTTGAGAACTACAAGACAATCTCTATGAACTCAAGTGATTTTTGAAAAACAATCCAGATCCTAGAGTTCTAAGATTCATAAATGTTGGGCCTTACCTTCTCCTGAACTCAAGCGCACGGTAAATTTCATAATTAAGTTTAAAGTATTAATCCATCAATTAGAACAATTCTAAACATTAGGATTCATGAGTGTATAGTCTAATCTCGGCATATCATCATTAAAATTCACTTCTTTATTTCAGAATATCATTGGTAACCCACAAGAGAATTCATGATAACTAAAACTTGCCTCACAGATCATCTTTTCATTCCTCCAGCTTTTAATTTTTCCATTAAAAGTAACGCCAAGAAGGGGAATCAAATCCTCACCTACAGGGAGCAAACTTATGGTGAAGACTATACACCTAAACCTTTTTCAAATATCATTCATGGGGAATTAAATTTACACCTATAGGGAGCAAATCTATGGTGAAGATTATTCGCTCAACCCTTTTCACATAAGTATGTATGTTTTTTTTTTTTACTAGGTATTTTTATCCTCAATTGATCATGACGGGCAAATTTTTCAAGTTGGTTTCTTACATGCTTGGTGATTACCAAGTTAACCCTTCAATATCAAACTAAAACCTTAATGTAAAAGCAAGATGTGACATGTGAAATCATGACTCAATCAATGTTTACAACTTTTAATTATGGATTAACAATTCAAACTTAACTGTGAAATCTAATAGATACTGAACCCAAGAGTCATAAATCCAACATTACAAGAGATCACTTCAAATTCACAAGAAATTGTAGGAAAATTTAAAAATTTTCTCAACTTTTACTCAAGACCAAGAAAACACTGATTAGGAAACCTAATCTTCCACCCCCAACCTAAAAGCTACATTGTCCGCAATGTAAAAGATATGAGCATGTAATGCACATGGGACAGTGAAAGTAAATGAAAAGTGATGGGAAGATAGTACCTGGATAAAGGAATCGAGAAAGACATTCCAAGAGATCGCGGCATGAAAGCCGATTAGCACGAGAGTAAAGACACGAAAGAAAACTATCCTAAAACAATGCAGGAAGTAAACTAACATAATGGCATAAAACTGTCTATCCTAGAACAATATAAAGCAAACTACCCTAGTCCTATGAAAGCAGAGAAAAACTACTTGATCATGTCGCGGGGTTCCTCTTCCGGCCAATATCTTGATAAGTTTCTCAGTAAGGTTCTCAACAGGATCATCCAAAAGCCCTTTTTGCAATAGGCTTGGATGCCCTGGAGCTTGACTTTCCAGAGAAACTTATGTACCTCATTAAAATTTTACCGTTGATTCACCTGAGGTATCCAAAGTATATATGATTCACTTGTGTCAGAAAAAGTTTCAAAGTTAGTATCCTATGGTGAATCAAAGACTACAGGTAGATCAATTTGAAAAAAAATTTCAGAAAGTGGTGTAATCTCAACACATTCTGAAGTTTTAAACTTCAGTTCAATTTTTAGTTCCTCCTCCCTTAATGGTAAACAGTGAAGATCTAGGGAGGGAGGGGCTTCAGAGTAAGGGTTCTCTCGGTCAGTGATGACTATCGAGATGTTGTCTTGCAAGGCATTCACTATGTCTCTTATCATGGGATCATTTGAATATACAAAGTGTGCCAAGCAATCATCCAAAGAGTTGGAAAGTTCAGCTGATCATGACTTATTTTTCACATTGGAGCTTGTGATGATCTGCCCAAGGAATCCATCATCCTTGAAAGTGGACGGATGTACGCTCTCTTACTCCAGTCCTGTACAGACGGATTGAAAATTAATAAGGGAAGCATCGATATGATCACTTTGTTCGTTGAAACTACTCAATCAAGGCGTTGAATTGTCAAACGTGTACAGCTCAAATAGTGGCCTCAACTTAGTGGTTTCAAATTCCAAGGTCATGGCGAGAAACTCGTCCTTCTCCTGAATCACATCATCATTTAATTTAGAAGAGTGGTCCAAACATGTTTCACAAGAGTTAGAAGGGTCGGTTGTAAAGGGCTCAACCTCCACCATTAAATCAGACATGTCAGGTGAGGGGAGTGGCTCATTATGACTGACCACTTCGTGTACGTCTTGATCATTGACCTGGACCAAACTTGAGATTAATTCTAGGGGAATTTGGGCTGCACATTCATGATCATCATTCCAATATGCATCATCGTCTAATTTTGTGCGGTACACACTTGGGATGGGATCGTTTTCCTCACATTCTACACTTAAATTCGGTTGAGGTTTAAATAAACTAACCTCTACCTCATTATTGAGATTCTGTGAGTCATGTGAAGAAGGTGTGTCATCATCACTCTATTTGAAAGATACTCACATCTCTTGACCATTCCTTTGAACAGTCATCGAGATCAACTCATCGGGAAAGTGAACCATATGCTTATTAACGTAATTCAACTCTTCATTTCAAATTCTAGAGTTTTTCAAAAGCGAGTGAGGATCACTTTCCTCGCATTGTATTTCTGGATTGGGTTGTAGCTGAGACGAACTAGCTTCCATTATCTCATCATAAGTAAGGAATCCAAAGGAATAATCAAGAGGATCAATGGGTTGCGATTAGGATGAATTAGTCTCCATTAGCCTATCAAGGTGTGATTCAAGTGCTTCTAATAATTTTCTCATGTCAGTAACATAATCTGTGTAACTCGAAGATGACTCCTCTTGGATCATTTCTAGTGGATAGTCAAAAGTGGTTGATCCACGAGAGTTTTTACTATGATGTTTTACTGACTCAACTTCAAAATATTTTTGTTTCCACTAATCATAATGATATGGGGCATTAGTCGGGAGTTGATACTCATCATCATTCCAATACTCATGTACTATTTTCTTAACTCATGGAATGCAATTATTTTCCTTCAGATAATCATCGAAAGACTTCTTAATCTGTGGAGCATCATATTCCGATTGGTTTTCGGAGATATTTTCAAAAAAATTGTAAATCATAGGCTGTTTTTCATAAGCTATCTTAGCATATTGACGTGCCCACTCATTCAGATACATGGTGAAACCTTAACTCTGAATCTAATCTTAAGAAAAATAAAAGAAAGGATCCTACAGCAATATGGAAAGTAAGAGGGGGATAATTTAGAAAAAAGTTACCAGGATAGAGATTCCTAAGTTAAAACCTGTAATTTAGACGATCTATCAATGACCCTACAAAATAGGAAAGTTAGTTCTAAAAATCAAATAGAAAGAAAAATCTAAAACTAAAGTTAGTAAAATCCTAATCTTAATATAATTCCAAAACCAATTAATTTCAGAAAATCGTAGCCTTCAGTCCCCAGCAATGGCGCCAAAAACTTGTTCGCACCCCAAGTGTAGGGTTATGATGTAGTAATAAACTCGGTGAGACCGAGGTCAAATCCCAAGGGACTAGAACCTGTACGTAATATGAAATTAAGTAGAACTAGAACTATAATAAGATGAAATCTAAATCAATTATAATTTGAGGAATAATTGTGAAGTATTAATCTAAACTTAAGGAATTCAGAGGAAGAAAACTAGGGATTTATAGGATCCACTTGTAGAGATCAGGAAGATCTTATGCCTATTTTAAGAATTCAACTAGACTTAGAGTCCCATCTTCATCCAGTTGAAGGATGTAATCATGAAAATCAAGATAGAACTTCCTTTGATATAGTTTTCAAGAGATGAAAAGTATATGAATTAAAATGGATTCCATCACCAAACCATGCCCAAGAGATAAAGTAAACAACAGAATTAAACTAATTACTAACTAATCAACAATATATGAAGGTTAGGAAGGGTATCGTCATCCAACCATGCCTAAGAGACGATGGTGAACAATAGGGCTTCCTGACGTCATAAACATAATAAGGGAAAGGAAATACTCAAAGCCATCACAGATCTATTGTAATATTAGTCAAAACAAACTATTAAAAACTAAAGGCATTCCTCAAAATCAAACCATAATTAAAATTAGTTCAGAATATAAATTAAAGCTGTAAAATCAGTCCCATGACTCCACAAGCTTCACCTCTTTTCCCTAGCTAAGAGGTTAACTAACCACAGGAATGATTTAACTAATTCTCAAAAGAAAGAAAGAAAAACTAAAATAAAAAAACTGAAAAAAAAAACTCTCTCACTTATACTCCCCCACCTGGCCTCCACGGCTGAACACGTCCCAAGAATCCTCTCTCTCACGTCTTCTTTATAACTACCAGGGTCGGTAGGAGTGGTCGGCTGCGTAGCCCTTCACGGTATCAAAATCGAAAACATCTTGCATAGCTGAAAACTCCCCTGTGTAAGCTCTGTTACACAGTCAAGAAAATAGTCCAAGAAAATGCCATTTTTCCTTGCTCCTGTCGAAAAGAACACCGTCCCTTGGGACTCTTTTGGATGGCCTACATGATGAACGGATCAGATCTGTCATCTGATCATGGACGTGATCGCAGAACAGCCTACAAAAGCCGGGCGGCATCGATTTTCTCGGACATTCGCACAGGGCCTGCGCTGATGCGTGGTGGCGCCCACTTTGTTTGATCTTATGGAGAATCAAATCCATCCTACAAACTTCTGCATCATCTCAGGATCATGGGCCCAATTTTGGCGTGAATATGTGATTCATATGGGCCACACCATCACTGGACATAGTAGTGTATTCCTTGTAAGTGTAAGCTTGGATGCATGCATGGAGAGATAAAGACATCAAGGTCTTGGTAGAAAATCTCTCCAGGATGCATTAGACGGTTCAAATCAATTGTTTGATTGGCCATGATGGACCACAACAAAACACCACAGGCTCATTTCTTACGTAAATAGGGAGAAAAGTGAATTTCTTCCGCTATGCGACTGGTGGAGCCCATGATTGATGTCATCTATGAAATCAGGTCCGTCCATTTTATTTCCCATAAAAAACTGGTCGATCATCATCAGTTTTAGATTAACTTCGTCAAGACTCACATCGTTTTGCTTGGAGCCATCCAATCCTGCGTCTACACCTCCATGTTCATGCAGCATCCAAGAAAAATAGGAGGTGAATCAAGGTACAGTCGGTTTGACCTTGTGAATTCACTGAACGGTGTGGATCTTCAAAACATGTGAGGGTGGTGGCCCACCAAGAGTCGACAGAACTCCCTATGCGTAAATTTAAATTTTTGAATTCGAATCGGGTCAGTGACCGTGTAACGCCTCGGAAAAATCCGTACTGAGACTCGAATACCAACTCAACTAGAAATCACGTAGGATTAATTCCTTTAGAAATTAAGCATTAGTTAGCTAGCGCAATGCTAGAGTAGCTGTGAAATAGTCCCTGATCACTTTAAATACGTTCTACAAGACCTAAAACTTGTAGAATCCATGACGCTATAATACCCTGAAACCTAGGATCAAACTCTAAGCCGGTTTGTTCTCAGGAACCCTTTAAAACTTTGTATTGGATCTAGACTGCGCGTCGAAAGTCCGATACCTACAATCTTAGACCGTTATGACCGCTTAGCTGGACTTCACAATCATTTCGAAAATCAAGCCCAACCGACATTCAGAGGCTATTTCATTGAGCCTGGAGTGAAGAGAGTGAGAAAGGGGTTAGATTTGAAAATTTGAAATTCAAATCTGGCACATGACTTGGCACGTTATTATTAAGCGTTCTGACCGTCAGAATTCAGCCAAATTTTACCCTCGGATCAGGAAAAATTTCTCTTTCATATCACGAGACTTGTAGACCTGATCTAAGTGCGATGGGTGCTGAACTGAAACTGGACCGCCACGTGCGACCTACGAACGCTACCGGACTAAAAACTGGGTGTGAGAAACATCCAGTGACCATGAACTTAAGTCCGATCGCATTCAGCCAGGGGACCTCTCGAACTGCTCTTTTGGACCAGAACAGCCCCAATTTGGTTATACCTCAAGTAAACATTGTTTTCAAGCCTAATTTGGAAAGGTTTTAGCCTGTATAAGGGCTTTAAACCCTCACTTATCTCACCCATCCGAATTTGCTAGAAACCCTAGCTAGAGAGAGAGAAAAAGTGTGAGATTGAGAGAGTGTGTGAGAGAGATCTTCCTTCCACCTGCACTAGCTGTTGCTCGTGCTTAAGCAACGCATCCCAATTAGTTCGTTGGTAATTCTGTCACATTTCTATGTAAGAAAAACCTTAATCACTTGCTGATTTGAGGTTCCATCAATTCCAATAGCGAAGTAGCTTATACATCTTGTGTATTAGGTCGCCGGTTCACCGTAGACGAAGCGTATATGCTCCATTCGAAACGACACACATCTAGGGTAAAAGGTACATATTTTAGATGCTTTGATTGGCTGATTTCAATGCTTTCAATGTCGTTTAATAGTAGATTATCGACGGCAACGCCGTTTGACATGTACAACATGTTGTCCGTTTTCTGTTTCGTAAATGTACGGAAAATATGAGATTTAGGGCATTTTAGTCATTTGTAGAAAATACTGTATACATGCATATTTTGCTGAAATGGTTGCCATGGCTATTTGTCACATTAGGATATTAGGAATGCGTGCATAATTGGTTTGGCGAAGAGATTCGCCCAAATGCGCACTTTGAGTCGACATACACTACCTAGACTTAAGTGTGTAGACTAAGTGTTTGTATAAATGTTTGTATTAGTATGTATTGAGTATATGGTGTTGTGAAATAGTTTTGAGATTGAATTCTCAAGTAATATGCTGATGTAAATGATCTCCATCATGTTGGCTAGATGTATTGATTTCTTTATGTATAGGAAATGTATATGTCGGATGAATTGCTCAAGTGGTATGTTATAACATGTTTCAACATGCTTATATTGTTGTATTTCATTTTCACTACTCTTATATGATTGCTGATGTGGATTCACAAATATTTGGGGCTATACTTAGTCCAGGCAGTCGGTAACAGAGTAAATTCGTGGTTTGCTTGTATTTACCACGAAGGACGCGTCGATAAACGTGAGTCGTGTTTGGAGTTGGCGGCAGTGGTTAGGCCACATGAAGTGTTTTAGGCACTTCATGTCGTTCAACTTACGATGCGCTCATACTAGTCGAGCCCGTCAAGTAACCCGACTGACCGTTGATTGTTCACCCTGTATGAATCATAACTGCTTGAGCCTAGGGTACTGAACTTACCATTGAAAACCCTGTCAACTATGATACCTTGATGCATAAAGACTCATGAGCAGGGCATGGTGGTATGAGACACCGTGACCGATCTGTCGGCCTACGCTGGGGCCACAAACCTCTCCGTAGTGACTAATGAGCACCCTACTCTGAGCAGATTATGGTGGTATGGGACACTATATTCTTGCTGTCGGCCTACACTGATTGGTGACGAGCCCTTTGTAGTGACCTTGAGTTTATCCTGACATCGCATGGGGGCGACGAGTCCTGATGCAGTCTTAAGGATAATTAGGCCTGTATTGATAAGGTGATGGGGGAGCGGTAAAATGAGTACGAGCAACAGCCCTGGCAGCCCTTGCAGCGACCTACAAATGTAACATCATATGTGATTTCTAGGAGTGACGATTCTAAACAGGATCTGTGTTGGGATTGATATAAGGGAAGTACCTTAGTTTCCCAATACGGCTGAATGAATGGACTAATAATAACTTGGTAATCATATCCACATCGCATTGCATGTGCCTAGAAGATGTGGAGCACTGAGTGGTACAAAGCATGCCGCGGACGCAGATGGTGCCGCATGAGGGAGAATGCGGTGAGGGCATCCATCATGTTATGTCATATTGCATTAACAACAGTATCCAGGAATGTTTGATTAATTGCTTTACTATTATCGCATGATTGATTTGAGAACATGCTAATCTCTACTCTATTATTCCACTGAGTTGATCACTCACTCCCACGTTACGGGATGGTGTTTGCAACACCCACCAAAACCTGTCTTAGATGCAGGTGAGGCGGTGATTCAGGAGGTAGAGCCGGATTACGATGAGGACCAGGACGAGTTCTCATATATGCAGTTTCACGACAACTTTGCATAGGTGGCCTGGATTGGCGGGACATACTAGTTGAACTTCAAACATTTTGATTTCTGTTTATT
This sequence comes from Magnolia kwangsiensis, assembly GCA_037074715.1. NCBI lineage: Eukaryota > Viridiplantae > Streptophyta > Magnoliopsida > Magnoliales > Magnoliaceae > Magnolia > Magnolia kwangsiensis. Next base: position 148,363,155 of record CM073571.1, read on the forward strand.
ACATGTATATGAGACTCAGTGATGTATTCATACTTTAGAGACAGTTGAGATTTATTTTGTTTTCCATACAGTGATATATATATTCTTTAGTCTTCCACTTGCATTTTATCACTGAATCTGGAGTATGAATTATAGTTTTGGTATAATTTTACTCATGTGAATGCTTTAACTCAGACAACATTGAATCATAATCATATTTGTTGCATAAGTGATGGTCTAGAACTCGGGAGTCGGGTTTATACACGACCTCCGATTTTCAGGGTGTTCCAAGTTGGTATCAGAGAATGATTTGGATTATACCGAGCCTGGATTGTGGACACGCGACATACGCTGTCACTCCTTTAACTTAGGTGGGTGCGAGAAGGATCTAGAAACACTTATAGGATCGCAGTTTCGCCATTAGGCGAAGTCTACTCATATCGATCGTTTGATCGAGTTCGTAACGCATCTAGGGTCGCGTGAAGCTACCTAAGTAGCTCCCAGGTTATAAGTAGGCGGGTTTGAGATGAACTTAGGAGAATTTCAAATCCTAAAATATAAATCCTTGGGTCGTGGGACAACCACAACCCTTACACTCAATCGCTAAGGCTTAAAAACCCCGTTTCACCCAATTCCTTCAAAATCCTTTCTCTCACCACCCCATTCTTCAATTCTTTCTCAGTATTTTCATGTTAGGAATTAATCATAATGTGAAAATGATATAAAATCATACTTAGACAAAATTTTACAATGAATAGTAAAAATACGTGAAAATTGGCCTTTTGGCCATTCTAATTTTGAAATATTTTGTAACAGATGGGTTAGTTGGATGGACTAGCTCCTCCTACCCCAAAATCATATTTTACATGATGTATAAATTCATTCTGGTTTACAGACTGGCCCCGAAACACTCCAAAAGGAGTTTTGGGCCTCTCTAGGCCAAACTACAATGAACTAGGGTGGGACCCACATATATTTGGAACCTGCAGGGTAGGGGGACCCAACCCATGTGGCCCCACCAGCCGGATTGATGGTCGGCCGGCGATGGCATCGCCGGTTCGGCGATGCATTGCCGACCGGTGGGCCCCACTTGGTCTGAAATTCGGCCGCACACCCTTTTTTGGGGTAGGGCACCCCTCCCATGTGCGGGTCATCCCTCAAAAGCCCTTAAATGTCCTACTCCCTTCACAAAAAATGCCCCCAAGCCCTCCATTTTCATTTTTCTTGCTGCTCTCTCTCAAAACCCAGTGCTAAATCCCTTCCAATCCCTTCTTTTACTAAAAACGACGCCTACCCACCCATTTGTGGCTGTGCATAGCACCCTCTCTCTTCAATCTCGTCCATTGAAGCTCCTACAACCTCCATTTATGGCTGAAATCGTGTGAAGCTCCATTCCCTTTTAGCTTTCTCTTTCTCCTTTAAAATTCAGCCCTTGAGAGCTTAATTTATCCCTCTACAATGCCTAGATTCACTTCAATTAGATTGGGCAGCCGTTTCCCCCCATTTCCTACATTTTTTATGGCCTTTGTTGAAGCCATTTTAGCTTTTTTCTCTTTCTCCACCATTCTCTCTTTGATGGGAAAGAGGAAGACTGCCACAGATGAAGCTGGGCCTAGTCGCCCTTCGCAATCAAGAAGCCGAGAGGTGGCGCCGCTAGCTCAAGTGCCGCCGTAAGTCCAAGCACGGCTCGTGAGTTTCATATAAAATGGGATTTAGATCCCCATGCTCACATAGGGCGAGTACTGTTAGCAGAGTTGTCCCATGGCGCTTATACTGACCGCAAGGTCCTGTTTGAAGCGCATGTGGATGGGCGGCTCTTTGGTGAATATCTGTTGTTTGAGCGTATTGAGGCTGCACACTGGGGTCCGCTCTTTGAAGCACAGTCTCGAGCGAACGTGAGCACCATTCGTTCCTTCTATGCTCGTATCCAGGATCCTACGTTGGAGCCATTAAAGTTCAAGATTCCCTTTGATAGAGACCGGATGGCTACGATCGATGTTCGGCTGATAGCTCGCATTCTGAAGGTGCCTCTTGGTGAAGTTCATCTAAGTGCTGAGAATCTGAAGAGTGTGCGTGAGCGAGATCGTCGTACCAGGTTCCAATGCGGTAGTTTGATTCCGTGGCAGCCTAACAGAAGCCTCTTAGCGTCTCATATGTCGGATGATTTTTACCTGCTGCACCACATTTGTACGTTCAATGTGTATCCCAGGTCGACAAATCGCATTGAATGTACGCGCCTCATGGTTGACTTCCTGTATCAGGTGGGCCAGGGAGAGAATGTATGTATGGCCACCTTTGTGTTGCGATAGATCGTCCTCATAGCGAGATCAAGAAGAACGTCTGAGTCTCTTCCTTTTGGCAGGCTCATATGCAAGATCGCGCTCGAGTTTGCTTACAGACTTGGACCGGAGTTTCCTGTACCAATTCACTTCATCGATGAGACTACCATGGACAGAATGAAGATAGGGCCTCGGCAGCATGAGGCTCAGCTTGATCATGATAGCGAGGGCGATTATGATAGTGAAGCGGATGTTGGTGAAGAAGAGGCTGGGGAAGAAATAGAGGAAGAAGCCCAGGAAGAAGAACAAGAGGAGGCTCGGGATACTGATGAGAGCCCTCCTCCAACGACGCAAGCTACTTTGAGATGCTCACATTGCCCAACTCGAGGAGAATCAGGTTTCCTTGCGACGGGAAGTCCAGGAACTTTGGGCCGAAGTTGAGGATACCAAGGCCGTCATGAAGAGAAAATTTGGCAAGGTGACTCACACCTTGAAAGCTATCCTGTGTTGTCTGTAAGATAAGGGTGCTCCTCCTCCATCCCTAGACTCGGACTAGTGATCTAGATCCGGATGATGTTCGTTGTTGTTAGTTATTTCCTGCTTTCTATGTGTAAGCCTGATAAGGCTAGTAGTTTGCTTATGTTGCTGTAGTAGTTTACTGGTTTAGTTCCCATGTGTTTCTGGTCATGATGCATGTAAGGATATATCTCTTGTATTGTGACAATTTTGATTAAATGAAATGCATGGAATTCTGCGGTTTAGTATGTGAATGATTGCGGTGTGTTTGTGCTATTATTGAAACTGACAAGGTTGCGCCTTATTTTGAATATAGGGAATGTCGTCTAAGGCCACGTGGAGCACAGCTCGACTTACATTGGGAAAGTATATGGATAGGGTTCCTCTCCAGTCTGATGCTCATACGGACCCTGCTGTGGGCCCGATTCCTGAGACAACACGTGAGTCTCAACCTCCTACGGGTCCTGTAGTTGGACCGCCACCTTTCACACCGCCTGTCAGAGAGCAGCATCGTACGTCTTCCTTGACGCAGTACATGCCACAGCCCGCTCCACCTCCTGATAGGTTTGAGCAGATGATGGCCATGATGCAGCATTAGTAGCAGCTCTTGGCTACTATAGCAGGGGCTTTAGCCCAGGGTGGGAGTGCAACACCACCTGCACCCCCTGTGCATCCAATTGAGGATGCCAATACTTATGCTCAGGATGAGGGCATGGCTCATCCCGCACCACCTGCCTATCCTATGGGGACTCCTGCTGATACATGGGGCCTACTCGAGCCATTTCAGCGCTTGCGGCCTCCTACTTTCATGGGTTCTCACAGACCCGAGGAGGCTGAGTATTGGCTCGACTGTGTGTCGAAGATTCTGAGGATGTTGCACTGCTCAGAGTCTGAGCAGGTAGAGTTGGCTACGTTCATGTTTGAGCGGGAGGCCAGTCTTTGGTGGGATAGTGTGTTGCGGACCGTTGCAGTCGATTACATCTGGACTTGGGCAGCATTCGAGTTCCGTTTCCATGAGAAATACTATCCCCAGATGTACAGGCATGAGCGGGAGAATGAGTTTCTACGCCTCAGACAGGGAGGCATGACAGTCACAGAGTATGAGCATCAATTCACCGAGTTGGGTTGATACGTCCCGAATATACTTGCAGATGAGCAGATGCGCATACGGCGCTTTTCCAAGGGCTTGCGACCGGATATTCGGTCGAAGATGTGTTGCGTTAGCATTCCCTCCTACGCTGAGCTGATTCACATGTCCATGAGGGCAGAGTAGGACATTGATAGACTGGCGCGATCTCGTGGCCCTATGGTGTATAGGCCACGACCAGAGTTGCAAGACAGGCCCTTTGTGGATAAGAGGCCTCGCATCGACCCTCCTTCTAGGGCTACAGGGCCAGTGTTACCGACGAGGCGCCCCAATCTGTCGTGTACTTATTGTGGGAGACCGGGTCTTTCTGTGGAGAGCTGTTTCGCTCGGATGAGAGATAATGGGTTCTCACCGCCGCAAAAGATCGACCGTCCATGCCCACAGGCTATATCGGCATCGCCTTTATGGTTGGCTCCTGCGCACCCTTCCTTCAGACCTCCCACATCTCAGTTCAGGCCACCTCTACGGCCTATGATACCGCGGCCGAACTGGCCACAGCAGGCTTGAGTACACGCCTTGACAGCAGAGGCAGCCGAGACAGAGACTGCTCAGCACTCAATTTTTGAGGTCACCGCCCATATTGGAGGTACTCTTATAATCGTGATGGTGGACACATGATCCACGATTTCATTGATATCGCATGCCATAGTCAGGCGCCTTGGGCTACCGACTATTCGGATGGATGGGGTGCGAGTTTATACAGCTCATGGGTCTTTCACAGATGCCACCCTGATGTGCGAGGGCTGTTTGGTGGATCTGGGGGGCAGGACGATGGCTATTGACCTTGTCGTTGATCCCTCTCTCTATTTTCTCGACATCGTTCTTGGCATGGATTGGCTGATTGCAGCGAGGGCCGGGATTGACTGCGAGACTCATATAGTGACTGTCTACGAGCCAGAGGGCGCGTCCTTTACATTCCCAGTGCGGGTAAATCTCCCCTGCCGCATACTTAGCTACGCTACTTTACTACGGGACGTTGGTGTCCAGACGCTTGAGCATATGCCAGTCGTCCGTGATTTTGGGGATCTGTTTAGGAAGATCCCTGGTTTGCCACCTCAGCGTGAGATTGATTTTACTATTGATCTGGTGCCTGATTCCATGCCCATCTCACTGTCGACGTATCGCATGAAACCGTGTGAGATGGAGGAGTTGAGGACGTAGATTAATGATCTGTTGGAGCTTGGTCTTATTCGACCCAGTGTGTCTCCTTGGGGAGCACCAGTTCTATTTGTAAGGAAGAAGGATGGTTCGATGCGATTGTGTATTGATTATCGCAGGCTGAACCACATCACGGTGAAGAACAAGTACCCTTTACCCAGGATCGATGACTTGTTTGATCAGTTGAGAGGGGCGCAGTACTTCTCGAAGATTGATCTTCAGTCAGGATATCATAAGTTGCGCGTCAGAGATGAGGACGTGCAGAAGACAGCATTTAGGACCATCTTTGGCCACTTTGAGTTCCTTGTGATGTCGTTCAGTCTCACGAATGCTCCAGCCGTGTTCATGGATCTGATGAACAGGGTATTTCGGCCTTTTCTCTATCGATTCATCCTGGTGTTCATTGATGACATTTTGGTATATTCCAAGAGTCGAGAGGAGCATGAGGAGCACTTGCGCTTGATCTTGGATACACCGAGACACCATCAGTTGTTCGCAAAGTACAAGAAGTGCGATTTCTGGAAGCAGGAAGTGAAGTTCCTGGGACACGTGGTGTCCAAGGATGGTATGGCAGTCGACCTGTCTAAGGTAGCTGCAGTTCAGGACTGGGAGCAGTCTGGTTCTGTCACTGAGGTGAGGAGTTTCTTGGGTCTTGCTAGCTACTATCGACGCTTCATTCAGGATTTTTCGAAGATCGCCAGACCTTTATCTCAGTTAACACGGAAGGATGTGAAGTTCGCCTGGAATGACAAGGCGGAGTCATCTTTTCAGGAGCTGAAGGATAGGCTCACATCCGCCCCTATGCTAGTATTGTAGAGCAAGGGGTTAGATACACTATATATACCGACGCGTCTAGCGTTGGTTTGGGTTGTGTCCTAATGCAGAGGGACAAGGTAATTTCGTATGCCTCGAGACAATTAAGGAAGCACGAGGAGAATTACCCTACACATGACCTGGAGTTGGCAGCCATCATATTCGCACTGAGACTCTGGAGACAGTACCTCTATGGAGAGGAGTTCGAGCTCTTTTGAGATCACAAGAGCCTCAAGTACATATTCACGCAGCGGGACTTGAATATGAGGCAGCGACGATGGATGGAGACTTTGAAAAACTTCAACTTTGAAGTTTTCTACCATCCTGGCAAGGCGAACCTTGTGACTGACGCGTTGAGCCGCAAGAAAGCGATAGAGTTTGTACCTCCGCTGATGGTTGCTGAGTGGGACATGGTTGAGTTTTTACGATACTTTGAGCAGAAACTCACTATGGAGGAGCCCTATGAGTTTATCGCACATGTGCAGGTGCGATCTCAGATCGATGACAGAGTCATCGAGGCGCAGCGGAATAATGCGCATCTTACTGAGCTTCGAGAGCAGGCCAGTGATGATGTAGACGTCAAGTGGCGAGTTGGCACGGATGGAGGCTTAGGTTATCGTGGCCGCCTATGCGTCCCAGACATTCCCGACTTGAGATGAGAGATTCTTGAGGCTGCGCACTGTACCAAACTTACGATGCATCCGGGCAGCACTAAGATGTATCGCGACATGAGGAGGACTTATGGGTGGGAAAGTATGAAGACCCACATTGCAGAGTTCGTGTCCCGTTGTCTCACTTGCCAACAGGTAAAGGCAGAGCATCGCCGACCACCTGGACTCCTACAGCCTATGCCGATCACTAAGTGGAAATGGGAAATCATTTTCATGGATTTTATCTCAGGGTTGCCGAAGATGAGGAAGGGACATGATTCTATATGAGTGATCGTCGACCGTTTGATGAAGTCGGCGTACTTCCTACCGATCGAGTTACGAACTCTGCAGACGAGCTGGCTAGACTGTATATCAGAGAGATCGTGCGTCTGCATAGAGTTCCTTTGGAGATCGTGTCGGACAGAGACACGCGTTTCACTTCTATTTTCTAGACTCGCATTCAGGAGGCTATGGGTGTGAAGTTAAAGTTCAGTACCGCCTTCCACTCACAGACAGACAGACAGATAGAGCGGGTGAACCAGATTCTAGAGGACATGTTGCGGGCATGCGCATTGGACTTCAAGGACAGTTGGGATGATTGTCTTGTATATGCGGAGTTCGCGTACAACAACAGTTTCCAGGCAAGCATCGGTATGGCACCTTATGAGGCATTTTATGGGCGACCTTGTCGAGCACCGCATTGCTGGGCAGAGGTTGGTGAGAGTAGATTGCTTGGCCCAGAGTTAGTGCAGGCAACGTCAGAGAAGATTGATATTATTAGACGTCGGCTTCTCACAGCGCAGAGTAGACAGAAAGAGTTATGTCGATACGAGACGGCGTCCGCTAGAGTTCACAGTTGGGGATCATGTATTTTTACGAGTTTCCCCTATGAAGGAAGTCCTTCGGTTCGGGAAGAAGGGGAAGCTAGCACCGCGATTCATTGGTCCATTCCAGATCCTCGATCGCGTGGGTGCAGTGGCTTATCGTCTGGCATTACCTACGCCACTCGCGAGCATTCACAACGTATTTCATGTTTCTATGCTGAAGAAATACGTTTCTGATCCTTCTCATATCATTAGATGGGAGCAGGTGCAGTTAGGAGAGGATGTTACATATATCCTGTGACCGACGCGTATACTAGACAGGAAGGAGCAGGTACTGCATACCAAGGTCATCCCCCTTGTGAAGGTATTGTGGACGCACCACTATGAGGAAGAGGCTACCTGGGAGACGGAAGCCGAGATCAGAAAGAACTACCCACAGCTTCTCGAAGAGTACGAAAAGGTACAAATTTTGAGGATGAAATTTTTGTTAAGGGGGGTAGATTGTAACGCCTAGAAAAAATCCGTACTGAGACTCGAGTACCAACTCGACCAGAAATCACGTAAGATTAATTCCTTTAGAAATTAAGCATTAGTTAGCTAGCGCAACGCTAGAGTAGCTGTGAAATAGTCCCTGATCACTTTAAATACGTTCTACAAGACCTAAAACTTGTAGAATCCATGACGCTATAATACCCTGAAACCTAGGATCAAACTCTAAGCCGGTTTGTTCTAATGAACCCTTTGAAACTTTGTATTGGATCTAGACTGCGCGTCGAAAGTCCGATACCTACAATCTTAGACCGTTATGACCGCTTAGCTGGACTTGACAATCATTTCGAAAATCAAGCCCAACCGACGTTCAGAGGCTATTTCATTGAGCCTGGAGTGAAGAGAGTGAGAAAGGGGTTAGATTTGGAAATTTGAAATTCAAATCTGGCACATGACTTGGCACGTTATTATTAAGCGTTCTGACCGTCAGAATTTAGCCAAATTTTACCCTCGGATCAGGAAAAATTTCTCTTTCATATCACGAGACTTGTAGACCTGATCTAAGTGCGATGGGCGCTGAACTGAAACTGGACCGCCACGTGCGACCTACAAACGCTACCGGACTGAAAACTGGGTGTGAAAAACATCCAGTGACCATGAACTTAAGTCCGATCGCATTCGGCCAGGGGACCTCTCGAACTGCTCTTTTGGACTAGAACAGCCCCAATTTGGTTATACCTTAAGTAAACATTGTTTCCAAGCTTAATTTGGGAAGGTTTTAGCCTATATAAGGGCTTTAAACCCTCACTTATCTCACCCATCCGAATTTGCTAGAAACCCTAGCTAGAGAGAGAAAAAGTGTGAGATTGAGAGAGTGTGTGAGAGAGATCTTCCTGCCACCTGCACTAGCTGTTGCTCGTGCTTAAGCAACGCATCCCAATTACTTCGTTGGTAATTCTGCCACATTTCTATGTAAGAAAAACCCTAACCACTTGCTGATTTGAGGTTCCATCAATTCCAATAGCGAAGTAGCTTATACATCTTGTGTATTAGGTCGCCGGTTCACCGTAGACGAAGCGTATATGCTCCGTTCGAAACGACACACATCTAGGGTAAAAGGTACAGATTTTAGATGCTTTGATTGGCTGATTTCAATGCTTTCAATGTCGTTTAATAGTAGATTATCGATGGCAACGCCGTTTGACATGTACAACATGTTGTCCGTTTTCTGTTTCGTAAATATACGGAAAATATGAGATTTAGGGCATTTTAGTCATTTGTAGAAAATACTGTATACATGCATATTTTGCTGAAATGGTTGCCATGACTATTTGTCGCATTAGGATATTAGGAATGCGTGCATAATTGGTTTGGCGAAGAGATTCGCCCAAATGCGCACTTTGAGTCGACATACACTATCTAGACTTAAGTGTGTAGACTAAGTGTTTGTATAAATGTTTGTATTAGTATGTATTGAGTATATGGTGTTGTGAAATAGTTTTGAGATTGAATTCTCAAGTAATATGCTGATGTAAATGATCTCCATCATGTTGGCTAGATGTATTGATTTCTTTATGTATAGGAAATATATATGTTGGATGAATTGCTTAAGTGGTATGTTATAACATGTTTCAACATGCTTATATTGTTGTATTTCATTTCCACTACTCTTATATGATTGCTGATGTGGATTCATAAATATTTAGGGCTATACTTAGTCCAGGCAGTCGGTAACAGAGTAAATTCATGGTTTGCTTGTATTTACCACGAAGGACGCGTCGATGAACGTAAGTCGTGTTTGGAGTTGGCGGCAGTGGTTAGGCCACACGAAGTGTTTTAGGCACTTCATGTCGTTCGACTTGTGATGCGCTCATAATAGTCGAGCCCGTCAAGTAACCCGACTGACCGTTGATTGTTCACCCTGTATGAATCATAACTACTTGAGCCTAGGGTCCTGAACTTACCATTGAAAACCCTGTCAACCATGGTACCTTGATCCATAAAGACTCATGAGTTGGGCATGGTGGTATGGGACACCGTGGCAGAGCTGTCGGCCTACGCTGGGGCCACAAACCTCCCCGTAGTGACCAGTGAGCACCCTATTCTGAGCAGATTATGGTGGTATGGGACACTATATTCTTGCTGTCGGCCTACACTGATTGGTGACGAGTCCTTTGTAGTGACCTTGAGTTTATCCTGACACCGTATGGGGGCGACGAGTCCTGATGCAACCTTAAGGATAATTAGGCCTGTATTGATAAGGTGATGGGGGAGCAGTGCAACGAGTGCGAGCAACAGCCCTAGCAGCCCTTGCAGCGACCTATAAATGTAACATCATATGTGATTTCTAGGAGTGACGATCCTAGACAGGATCTGTGTTGGGATTGATATAAGGGAAGTACCTTAGTTTTCCAATACGAATGAATGAATGGACTGATAACAACTTGGTAATCATATCCACATCGCATTACATGTGCCTGGAAGATGTGGAGCACTGAGCGGTACGCAAGCATGCCGCGGATGCAGATGGTGCCGCGTGAGGGAGAATGTTAGTGAGGGCATCCATCATGTCATGTCATATTGCATTATCAACAGTATCTAGGAATGTTTGATTAATTGCTTTACTATTATCGTATGATTGATTTGAAAACATGCTAATCTCTGCTCTATTATTCCACTGAGTTGATCACTCACTCCCACGTTACGGGATGGTGTTTGCAACACCCACCAGACCCTGTCTTAAATGCAGGTGAGGTGGCGATTCAGGAGGTAAAGCCGGATTACGATGAGGACCAGGATGAGTTCTCATATATGCAGTTTCACGACGGCTTTGCATAGGTGGCCTGGATTGGCGGGACATACTAGTTAGACTTCAGACATTTTGATTTCTGTTTATTACATGTATATGAGACTCAGTGATGTATTCATACTTTGGAGACAGTTGAGATTTTTTTTTTTTCCATACAGTGATATATATATTCTTCAGTCTTCCGCTTGCGTTTTATCACTGAATCTGGAGTATGAATTACATTTTAGTATAATTTTACTCATGTGAATGCTTTAACTCAGACAACATTGAATCATAATCATATTTGTTGCATAAGTGATGGTCTGGAACTCGGGAGTCGAGTTTATACACGACCCCCGATTTTCATGGTGTTACAGAGCGCTGACCATTTCCGTCGGTCTAGTGCACATCCTATACACGTGTGTTGTGCACACTTTCATCATATAAAGTGGATCCCACCTCGATGTTTGAGAAATCCTCTCCGTCCATCCACTTTTTCAGCTCATTTAATGGGTTGAGACCAAAAGTGAGGCATATCCAGATATCAAGTGGGCCCCACGTAATGTTTTAAAGGGCTGATCCATCCATTGAGCCATTTTTAGAGGGATCCAATGGATCAAATTTGACGTGTACAGTTAATTTATGGTCCTCAGGCCATATATGAAATTTCAAGCTAAATGGATGGTAGAAACCCTATGATCTCGCATTCTGGACCCTTTTTAAGCCACTTGAGATTCAGTTTCTAAATTTTCTCAGATCTCTGGCATATAAATCCATCGATCTTGGTTCCCTGGGGTCCGTCCCTTACCTTGGTGAATTCTAAGCATTAAATCCATGCTTTTAGCATCCTATTTCAATCCAAGCTCATAAATACGCCCTACATCACAAACACAATTAAATCGGGTCGTTAAACAGTACCATATTCGTAAATCCAGGTAATAACTAGGGTCTGATATGCAATATTTTATGAGGTCATCCCCAATCTATTCTATAAAAGAGGAGAGCAGAGAGCCAGACGAATGCTTAGGATAAGACTAGGTGCACAGAACAAAGACCCATCCACAAGATGGATCCTACACTTATGACGTTTGACGGAGCAGAGTAGAGAGAATATTCTCCTTTCTTCTACTCTTCCCCATTACATTTTTCTCTATTTACACTTATGTCCAACGGGTGTGGATGTTCAAGGCTCCCTCTTTCCTATCTCCTTTGGGATAAATATATATTTATTAGTCTAGGTTTTAGAGGGAACACTAGTTATGATGTACCTCACCTTTATGGGCTCGATATTCCCTACACTATCAAAAATCTATGCACATGCCATATCCATACACCTAAATTAACTTAATCCCTCTACTACCCGATGGTATCCATTATTTAACATAATCTCGTTCCAATTTAAGAGGTGAAGCACATGATGTTTAAAAATCCATCAAGCACCATAAAACACTTTCAATGGTGAAAGTAAAATATAAATGGCTAAAAACCTTTAATTAAGCATTTGAAACCACACAAGTACCGTGCCTGAATAGAAAACCTCTTAATGGATAATTTGGTCAGTAAGATCTAAGCATAAATGAGTTCCCCTTAGTAACCAATGGATCCCCATGTTGAAATATATGGATCATGACTACATCCTGGATGTATCTACCCAACCATATCCATATGACAACTATTAATGTAACCTTGCAAAGTGAACCAAAGCACATAATACAAGGATCTCATACTCCCCGCACTTCCTCAAGTCTAAGAATTAATCAAAGTTAATGCATGATTAGGTTAATCTGATCTTGAAATGATGTTTCTCAATACCTCTAACATGCTAAAATCCTTCCATATAAGTGCTCCACTAGGCCTAAACACAAGAACCTATATTTTGTGAACATTCACATTCTTGTGTAGAGTAAGACCATAACTTAGATATCTTGATAGCGAACACCTTCCATATATTCAGGCACGGTACATATATCCCATAGCGAACACCTTCCATAGCGAACACCTTCCATATATCCCAACTTGTCACTAAGTCCCTCACAAAAGATGAAAAATTAATTTTTGAGGGATTGCCTAATCTTACCTCTATGGTCTTAAAATTTATGTTGTTGATATCAATAAAGCACAATTTTTTGTTAGCTACTAGTTGTTGTGTTCAAACTCACTTTCTTTATGGCAACTAGTGGAATCTCTTTGTAACCCATAAAATATAGTTGGAATTTTTTTTCCCCCACATTAATTATAGTATGCATGATAAAAACTGAAGGAAAATATTCCTTCTTTTCCTCATCATTAACAACATCAATTCCTTTCCTTTTGGTGGCCCACGCCCACTTAGTACATAGCTCTTGTGACCCTCTGGCCCTCCATTACTCGAGTATTTAATGTCCTCGGTTGTCACTAGTAGATATTTTCGATTTAGTATGCACTCACTTGAGCATATGCACATGTGTAGGATGAGAAACCTAGGGAATTGGCAGAACCTTTACCTTTGGGAATCATGTCTGTAGTTGACCCGGTGAACTCGAATGACTAGGAAACCCCAAGTGAACTCAAACCTTGATAGCTCTCAAGTGAGCCAGTCATGTTCCATAATGATCAAATAGACTATCCGGTACTGAATGTGGGACTCGGATCATCAGATCCCCGATTCTAAGACCTTATACATAGATAGTCTAGCCTATACCAAAACTCGTTTAACCGAACCCTACATTCTCGTGTAACCCACCAAGCCTATATGGCCTATTCCGTAGACACTGCATATAGAGAGTCGTGCCTAACCTCGTGTCTGAACCTTAAGTCAACCTTGGAACCCAATCGAACTATTCTCAAACATCTAGTGTAGTGGAGGGCCCCATAGAGAGTGTAATTCGGGCTCAATCAGTTTAACCATTTGGCTTATCAATTTGACTGATCTAAGTAGCCTAGGAAACCTAAGAATCCATGATTGGTCAATCCGACCGATAGTTTTATTGGTTCTTGTCGGTTTGACCGATATCGCCACCGGTCTTACCATTGGGCTCGATTTCTATTTTGTAAAATGCCCTAGTAAGTTATAAAAGCCATTAATTTCGAGCTCCATTTTATTTTTCTCATTTCTCAACCATGGGGGAGAGAGAGAGAGAGAGAGAGAGAGAGAGAGAGAGAGAGAGAAGGTGATCTCGGAGCTCATTCCTTCGGTTGGCTTCTGCATCCAGGCGATCTCCATCATTGTAGGCAGCTCTAGTTTCTGTCATAGAAATCCTCGAGTCCAAGCCATATAAACCTTGTCCCAACCTAGCCCTAAAGTGATCCTTCTAGCCCTTGCATGTAAGTTTTCCCTCTTGTCCTCATCTATTCGACAATTATTACCATGGATTCCTGACTGATTCCTTAGATTTTTTGAAATCCTAACTCTAAGACTCGCAAATGTTTGATTCCATGTTTTTCGGTTGTCCCAAGGTACAAACCAACCACATGCATGTGCTGCACAATTGCATGGTGGTGTCCGATCGTCCGATTAAGCCCCGATGTTGAAATTTGCATCATTATATCTTGTTGATTTAGGTAATCTAGTAAAATTACTGCCATAATGGTCCTAATTTGGGTAATTCTAGTTCTAATTACTGCAAACTATGTTGATAAGATTAAGTTTTTCACAATTTTCCTGGGCCCACAACCATAAAACCCATCGCTGTAGTGAGTCGCCCATGTCGAAGCATTCATAGCCTAAAAACCTTAAAAGCAATCAGTTGCAGATATACCCTTTAAGATTTTCTGGCATTGTAACTTGGTATCTATCTAGTAATTGTATGTATAGTAGCTCCTTCTTATGATGCATGATGTGTTGATTATATATGTAGAATAATGTGTAGGTCACTTGAATAATGCTAACATGCTTGAACGTCGGGTGTATCACTGCATTATTCATGTATAGGTTGCTTGGATGCTGAAATGGTTGTCTTATGTTGTGTTGAGTAGATGTATCCATCATTTGTAAGCACTTTGCATGTAAGTTAGCCATTACATTATAAATTACTCTATGAAAACATGCCCTAAGACTCATGGCCTGATCCTATGGAAGTAAAATGAACTTTCAGACACGTCATGTTTCATGATTGGGCCATTTTATGGCTATCGTAAGGACAACCCCTTTTTGTTATTGTGTGTCCATGGCTAGACTCTTAAATAAGGAAATCGGCTCTAAAGGGAATACACCCTCTAGTAACAATTAGAATGAGCCACTAGTTTTGGGGGACAATTGTGACTCATGCTGTCGTAGTTGTGATCACTATAGGTATCTGCAAGGGTTATGCATGATTTTGGGTTGACTCACATGATTTATACTATTAATAATAAATAGGAACATCGTCAGTTAAAAATGCGTATCTTGAGGGCATGAAGATTTTACCATGTGCCTAACATATGGGTATACCATCAATGTACTTTACTGGCTAGTTAGCTCATTATGGGGATTTTTGGTCCAAATACCCCATACTATGACGTGATTGTGGCATGAGCCTATACGGACCAGATTTAAAGAATTGTAACCCTAAATCCACTTTTTCATTATTTAGAGGATGAAAATGCCCATTTACCACAGCTAAGCCTCGTATGGCAGGCTCTCGTATCGAAAAGAGAAAGGTCATTTTTTAAAGGACGTGGATCTCACCCAAAACTAAAATTTGGCTCACCCTTTGACTGATATGATTCGTTCATTTTAATCAAACAGCCGTGAACCGATGGAATGGTTTTTCCAGATATATGTTCGAAGCTCTTTGTGGCCCACAACTACAATAATTTGTGCATTAATTCTTAATTGTTTTCTTCTATGCAGTCTATCTGTGATGGGTTTTGCCCCCAAACTTGGGCCGACTAAATAAAATTAAAACTCCATACATGTGGACACAAACTTAGGATGACTATATAAAATTAAAACTCCGTACATGTGGACGGGATGAATTTACTTCTAGACAACCTAGTGGGCCCCACATTAGGTGTAGAAAGATTCAAAACATGGGGCCCTTCTGCACGAGGGCCATTTGACCGCTTCCTTATTCCTTATTTTTTTTGTAGGAGCGGAGGATGGTGTTTTTTGCTTCTTTCCTTCTTCCTTCTTCCTTTCTTAACTTCCTTTATAGTTATTTTTTTAGGGTTTTTTTTTTAAAATTCGGTATAAATTGTGGGATTTTGTAAAAGGGAATAAGGTGTGGAAGAATATTGTAATTGATGAATTTTTATTATAGAAAAATGTTGTAATGCATGAATTTTATAATGAAAGAATGTTGTAATGAATGAATGTGATGAATGTTATAATGAATGACTGTTGTAATGGATGAAGTTTTGTAATGAAAGAATGTTGAGATAGAAGTATGTTGTATGGTTGATCATCAAGATTTACTATGGATCGCCCATATTTACTTTGGATCGTTGATATCCAATTTAAGTTAGTGATATTCACTATGTACCACTGATATTAAGAGTAGATTGTTAATATTCATTGTAGACCACTGAAATTAAGAGTGGACAACTAATATTCATTATAGACCATTAATATTTCTATTATAGATAGTCGATGCTACTAAAATGGCCATAACTCTCTCGTTACATGTCCGATTTAGGTGATTTTATTCTCATTGGAGAGGTAATTTGATGAGCTTTCAAATGGATTTGGAACTAACTTATTTAGATACTATTTGATTGTCCAAAAGTGAGCCCAAAGTTCATCAAGATTATTGCAGATCATTGATATTTATTATAAGTCATCAATCTGATGAAAACTGCTATAACTACCTCATTACATGTCCAATTTAGGTAACCTTGTACTTCTTTGAGAGGTAATTTGATAAACTTTTAAATGGATTTAAAATCATTTCATTTGAACACCATTTTACTGTGCAAAAGTGGGCCTTTGTAAATATCAATTATCCATAGTGAATGATGAACCTTAGGCCTACTTTTGGGCAATCACATGATTCCAAAGCCATTTGAAATTTCATTAAATTAACTTTTTAACGAGTACAAGATTACCTAAATTGGATATATAACAAGGGAGTTATGGCTATTTTTGTTAGATTGATGGTCCATAGTGAATATCAGCGATTCACAATGAATAATGAACTTTGGGCCCAATTTTGGACAATCAAATGGTGTCCAAATGATATGATTTTAAATTCATTTGAAAGTTCATCCAATTACATTTCCAACGAGTATAAAATCACCTAAATCGAACATGTAACAAGAGAATTATTGTTGTTTTTGTCAGATTGATGGCCCATAGTGAATATCAGTGATCCACACTGATCTTAATGAAAATTGAGCCCACTTTTAGGCAATCAAATGGTGTCAAAATGAGATGATTTTAAAGGCATTTGAAATTTCATCAAATTACCTTTCCAACATGTATAAGATCACCCAAATCCACAGTGAAAATATAAGTGGTCGACTATGAATATCAACCCACTCTTAATATTAGCAGTCCATAATGAATATCGATGATCTACACTGAATATCAGTGATCCATAGTGAAAATATTGGCGATTCACAGTGAATATTGGCAATTCAAAGTAAATATTGATGATTCACCATGCAACATTTATCAATTACAACATATTCCATCTTAGCATTCTTCCATTACAATAGTCATCTATAACAACATTCATTCATTCTAATATTCATTACATTCATACAGTATAACATTCTTCTCTTACAAAATTCATGCATTACAATATTCTTATATTACAAAATTCATTCATTACAACATCTTTTCATTATAAAAATTCATCTATTACAGTATTCTTACACACCATATTCCCTTTCACAAACTCTCATCATTCATATCAAATTAAAATAAATAAATAAATCTAAAAAAATAACTTAAAGGAAACCAAGGAAGAAGAAAGGAAGAAGGAAAAAAAGGAAATGAGGCAAAAAACAGCATCCTCCCCTCCCTTGAAAAAAACTAAGGAATGAAGAAGGAAACAACCAAATAACCCTCATATGGAAGGGCCCCACATTTTAAACCCATTTACATCTTATATGGGGCTCACCGGATTTTTTAAAACCAAATACATCCCATCCACATGTATGGGATTTTAATTTCATATTGTTGGCCCAATTTGAGGGTAAAACTCATCATAGATGGACCACATAAAAGAAAACATTTCAGAATCAACGCATAATATTAGTATAATTATGGGCCGCAGAGAACTTCCAACATAAAACTAGAAAAACCCTTACGTTTATTCATAGTTATTCAATTAAAATGAACAGATCAGATTGGCCAAGGATAGGATTAATTTAATTTTGGGCAGGGCCTACATCTCTTTTTAAAATGACATTTTACTTTTCGAGCCGAGAGCCTGCCGTATGAGGCACAGTTGTGGCAGATGGGCATTTTCATCATCCAGAAAATGAAAAAGTGGATTCAGGGCTATAATTCCTTAAGTATGGTTCGTACGAGCTTTTACCACAACCATGTCATAGTATGGAGCCATCTAGACCAAAACCCTACTATGGGTGTTACATGTCAGCCAGACACGCATCACCGACTTGGATTAGTACAAACTGGTTTGGCGATAGACTAGGTCTCTTTCAATTGTAGATATACATTCTAAAGCATGAAGATTTTACCGGGTGTCTAATAGTATGGGTGTACAATTGTTGTACTTTATTGGCTAGTTAACTCACTATGGGTGTCGCATATCGAGAATTGTGCCTCCACAACTTATATAACTAAATGGGCCAAATTGTTGTGAACATGCTATAAGAAAAACATATTTGATTAAAGATACGCATCCGAGGCATGACAACCACTCTGAGTGCTTAATTGGACGAGTTGTACTTTTAGGCATTTTACCAGTTGATTAGTGCACTATGGGTATCCATTTTCTATTGAGGACTTTACCAACTAACTAATAATGCGAGTGTGCATTCTCATACTTTTACCAATCAATTAGCCATGAGGGGCCACTCACATGTCGGCCTGATTATTCTTAATCCTGGAGTCCAATTCATGTGGTATATGTTTGATTTGAACTTAATTCTTATGGATGTTTATTGTGTTAACTCACTTGCATCTCTTAATTGTGTGCATCAATAACATATATAACTTGTACGTGTGCATGATAGTTTTGTTGTGTTGTAATACTTGGTTATTATGCTATGGGGATAATCTTAGGGATACTTCACTATTTAGGCCTTTAACACCTTTTATTTGACATATATAAATGACTTAGGAGTAGGATGTAACGTTGGGAGAGCATGAATGAGAGCATAGGGTTGTGTTGAGAGTCATGAAGCTCTCTTCCTTTTTTTTGTCTTATGTTCTCTACATTTTGGACACTCTATTGTATATCCCCAATTATGGGATTTAACTTATACACTTGTTGGAATGTATTTTATACTTTCTTAATTTTGGTTATAATTATACTCATCTTTTTATTACCATTTCAACGATTAACCGTGACTCTTATTGTGAATTTCAAGCCAAATGCTAAATTGATTATGCAAATGCATGTGCATTTCCACCTCACGCATGGCTCATGTTTAAGCTAACACCCACAAACTCAAAACTAGGGTTGTTGTACTCAAATAGCATGTTATGGGGTATTATAGCTCTCCTGCTTCCCTCTCTGATGATAGCCTTATAGTGTGATTTGGAGAGGATTCTCTGACTTTCTCTTTATTGGAGATAGATCGAGGAGTGTGCCTTCTTCATGAAAGGATGATCGTCATCAAACGTACATTAATCAAAGGACACGATCACAAGTATTATCCTAAATATTGAAAATTCTATTTTCATCTGGATGGGAAATAGATCTAAACATTCCAAATCTAAAAAGTTTTCAATTTCGCTTTTTCCTTTCAAATGTACCAACAACACCTCATTTGGGACAAAAACTAGAACATGCAAGAATCTCTTATAGATGAAGTTTGTTGATGCAGTTTTCTATTTCACCCTTGTCAGACCACTAGACAGTCGAATACATGCACACAAAGAAGACAGAGGATGCCCTGACTACAGTAGGGGGACTCTCTGATACGTAAGTTAAAACTAGGAAAGCTAAGTCCAGTTGATCGGGTTTAGGCTACGTCGGTTGTGTGTACCTTTCACCATCAAAGTGGCTCGTATTTATAGCCTTCCAGAGTTAGTTATGTAGAGAGAGGCATTTCTCAATCATGGGCGCAATAGTCGCGTACATTTCTCAACCGTTACATGGGATTTCAAGCGGGAATGAAGTAGTCAAGATTTTAAATTATCTTGACAAAAGGTTTTGGCCGAGGTCGATGAGCCAAGGTTGACCACTCTAGCTGATCTATCGAGCTAATCCTTATGACTAACTTAAAATGAGCATCCCTGGTCAGCCAAGTAGTTGTCTTCAAATAGGTCGACCCATATCTAGGCACTAAGCACAGAATTGGGGGCTTTCTCGGTATAGACTTTGTTTCCTCTTAACTTGTCATGCATGGTTGACCCTGAGCCGAGCAGTACGGTGTACGATTCCTAGGGAGTTGTGACTAGGCTTGGAAGTTCCTCAGAACCAACCGACCGGAACTTACTCTTTCGTTCTTTCGGGCATCCGAGCCAATCAGCTGGATGGACATTGTTGGCCGAAAGCAGTAAATCCGCCGACCATAACATTAAATATCCAAAGCAGTGAAGTCAATCAGCTTACAGACAGCGGAGCCAACCAAGTAGATAGACATCGTCGACCGAAAGGAGTCAATTCGCTGCCCTTGACATTAGACATCTAGAGCAGCAAAGCTGACCAATTCGTTAGGAGTGATCAGGCCGCCAAGACCAACTTGCTTCTCTAGATATTATATGTTGACGCTTTGTCCAATTCCAAATGTGACGGGGCTAGCGTCGTCCTCAAGATCCTCGACCTGAGTCACATCTAGTATGCTCTATGGTTCGAATTTTGCATGTTGAATAATGTTGCAGATTACGAAGCATTACTAGTGGGTCTTAAGTTAGCAGCAATAATGAGGGCTCGAATCTCGAGATCCGCCATGATTCCCAACTTGCTGTTGACTAGGTTACTGATGAATACTAGGCCAAAGAGAAAATGATGATGAAATATCTGCAGAAGGCCCGCGAGCTGATGGGCAAATTCCTCATACGTCACGTCAACTTAATCCTCAGGTCAGAAAATTTTAAAGCCAATACACTGTCAAAACAGGCCTCCACAACTGAGGACGATATCCCAAGGTCGATCCCGATCAAATTCTTAACTGAACCGAGCATCAACGAGCCCAACCCGGAGACTGCTCTTCCAGTAAATGTGGTTCCGAGCTTGATGGACCCGATAATCGACTATCTTCGGGATGGCAGCAAATTACTCGAAGACCATTGTGGCATGTAAGCTCAAGTCTAGGTCTGCTCAGTATACGATAGTCGGAGATATCCTATACAAGAAAGGGTTCTCTTTACCTTACCTTAAATACCTCTGACCTGAGGAAGCTAACTACGTGTTAAAGGAAATCCATGAAGGAATCTGTGATAACCATTTTGGTAGGCGAGCCCTCACCCACAAGATTCTTCTACAAGGGTACTTCTGGCCAACCATTCAAAAATATGCCAAGCAATATATGCAATGGTGTGAGAAGTGTCAAAGGTTAGCAACAGTCCCTCACCAACCTCCCGAGAAGCTGACTCCTATGACCGGGCCCTGGCCATTTTCTTAGTGTGGAATTGACATCGTCGGCCCATTACCTATGGGTAAAGGACAGACTAAGTACGCAGTCGTCACAGTTGACTATTTCACAAATGGGTAGAAGCCGAATCATTAGTCAAAATCATTGAGCAGAAGATTACCGATTTCATCTAGAAGAACATCGTCTGTTGGTTTGGGATCCCCCATACCATCATTTTAGACAACAAAAAACAGTTCGACAATGAAAAGTTCTGAAGCATGTACGAGAAGTTCGGCATTTGCAACGTCTACTCGTCACCTTGGCATCCTCAAGCCAACGACAAATAAAAGTGACCAACAAGATCATAAAAAATCATCTTAAGACTAGGCTCGAAAAAGCTAAGGGAGCATGGGCTAAAGAGCTCCCTTATGTGCTATGGGCATACAGGACCACAGTACAAATGACTACTGGAGAAACACCATTTTCTCTAGCGAAGTGAGGCTCCCTACAACACGCATTTAGTCCTATGATGAGTTTAACCATTCTCACGAATGGTACAACCTTTAAAGATGAGGTCGGACCATCAATCACTCCCCCTACTTAACGTGATCAACCATGACATGGGGGAGAAACCCCCCTCACGGTTTGCTCGACTCCTCATAAGGAGGTCGGTAGTGCCGGTATCTACCCTACAAAGATTCATTAACTCTGCCCAACTAATGTTCTGGACCTACCATTATAAACTACGTGTAACCTCAACGATTGGATATGCAAACATCTCAAAACACGACAGGCCAATAACAAAAATTCCTTTTTCATTTCATAATATTGAAGGTACAAAAAAAAGGGAAAACTACAAGTGAGAGGGAGAACGAGGCTCATTTAGCTTGAGAAGAAGGCTCGCCGATTTCGGCCTCAAGCTATGCTAGCTCTCCTGTCTTGGGCTCGGGCCGTGAGGGCTCCTCGGTGACTTCATCGCTGAGGAGGGTGTCCAGATTCAGTTCAGGGCATAACCCTTTCACATCCTCTACGGAACATTCATAGCCGCAAGTGTAGACCACCTCTACTTCATCGAGCCTTTCCTTTGAGGATTTATACTCCTCTACAGCCACAAGCTTGATCACGGGGATAGTCGCCTCGGCCTCAGACGGCCAAGCAGTCATGGCCACCTCAACCGCAGCCAAATTCGCTGCTGAAGTTGCCTTCTCTCTCCCTAGCTCCGTCTTCAGCTTAGTAATGTCGGCTTTCAGCCCAGCTGCATTGGCCTTGATAGAGGAAAGGTGTGCCCTCACCCTCTCCAGCCTAACCAAGGTCGAGTCAAGGTGCGACTTCGTCCCTTCCAGCTCGATCAGCACTAGGCCCTCCTTATGTTGGGCCTTATTTAACTGGATCGTTAAAGTAGTCTGCTCCTCCCTAGACTGTTCGAGAGCATTTTGCAAGGCCTCGACCTCAACATTCTTCGTAAAAAGTATTGCCTCCATTTACTCACACTCGTCCATCACTTGCCTCATCTTCCAGAAAACAACTACGATTGCTAGAACTGATTGAAAACTTAAAAAAAAAATGTATGTTAACTAGATGAGAAGACTAAAGTTAAAATGGTATCAGCAAGAAGATGTACCTTGTAGCAGAAAGAAGCCATGTTCGTCAAAACTATCTGCGGATGTGTGTTGACCAGTTCGGCGATATGGTCTTCTGGAGCATGTTTGGATGCATCGCATGGCCTTGGTGTGGCCGATAGCATTCATGCCTTGTATTATATGGCTTTAGTATAGCTGATAGGATTCATGGACTTATTAGCATGTTTTCGCATTACTCTAATATTGCATACTTGCATTGCTACCTTGCGCACACACTTTTACCACCCTCTAAGCTTTCTATAAGCTTATGCATGATAGATGCATGCAGGTGATGCCAGCACACAGTTGTAGCAGAGTAAGAGCAGGAGTGTGCAGACGAGCTTTTGGAGCCCCGATATTATCATTGTATTTCCTTTATGCGCATTGTATTTTAAAGTTTTTTATCATATTGGATTTTGTGATGGTGTTCTGCTTATTGTTCGTAGGTTATGCTTGTTATGGAATAAATTCATGATGGAAATCCTCCTTATGGTATCCCAAGTTCGGAACCTGGTATATGCGTGCCGGGAGTTAAGAATGGGATACTACGAAAGCTGTCGGCGCCGGATTTGACAATCAAGATTTTTGTAAGCCCGGTTTTCGAGTTTGGGACATGACATTCATCTACCCAACATCGATGTTTCCACTGATTATAGTCATACGGGTCATAGGTGGGAGAATCTGATGGTTGGTAGTACATATTATCACCCATGATATAATCTCTCATTATTTTCTTCTTATCGGGTCGGTGATAATAATTCTCACTCCCATAGTTATAATATCCCTAAAACTCACGTTCTGTTTTCTTAATCCGTGGGGTGTAATTGTTCTCCCGCATATGATCGCGTAAGGACTTCTTAACCGATGGAGTATTATATTCCATTCGGCTCTCGATGATGGTTTCAGAAAAATTTTGAGACATGGGTTTATTTCTATTATAATCATCATACATCCCTTCCCAATATCTCTTATCCATCTCAGCATATTGACGTTCCCACTCTTGCATATACATGATGAAACCCTAACTCTGAATCTAATCCTTTTATATATATATATATATATATATATATATATATATATATATATAAGAATAAAAGAAAATCCTACAGCAATAAGAAATTTACAAATAGAAAGAGAGAGTTAGAAGGAAGTTACCAAATTAGAAGGTCCTAAATTAAGATCCTGCAAAACAAAACAAAATAAGTTAGTTTCTAAAAACATAAATTATAAAATTAGAAAGTTTCTAAAAATAAAAATAGAAAGATGAGTTAGTTTCTAAAAAAAAAAATCTATAATAAAAAATTAGTTTCTAAAAACAAATTAGGAAAGTTTCTAAACCTAGAAATAGAAAGCTAAGTTAGTTTCAAAAAAAAAATCCTAAAATTCAAAAGTTTCTAAAAACAGAAAACAAACTCTAAAAATAGAAAATGGAATCTTAACCTAATTCTAAAACTAGTCAATCTCATAAAAACACAACCATCAATGCCCGGCAACGGCGCCAAAAACTTGTTCACAACCCCAAGTGTAAGGTCGTGATGTAGTAATAATCTCAGTAAGACTGAGATCAAATCCATAGGAACTAAACCTTGTACATAATCTGAAAGTAGCTAGAACTAGAACTAGAAGAAGATGTAATCTAAATCAAGAGAATTTAAGGGAATAATCGTAAATTATTAAACTAAAACTTATAAAATTCGAAGGTGGAAAAACTAGGATTTCCAAGGATCCGCTTGTAGAGATCAGGGAGATCTATACTTGATTCATAAACACAACTAGAATCAGAGTCTCATCTTCATCCAATTAGAAGATAATTCATTAAAATTCAAATCTAAAATTCCTTTGATTTATTTTTCAAGAGATAAGAGGTATGAGAATTAGAATTGATTCCATCACAAAGCCATGCCCATGAGACAAAGCAAACAATGAAATTTAATCAATCCACAACTGCTCTAAGAGAATTATGATCGTTAAGAAGGGTACCATCATCCAATCATGTCCATGAGACGATGGTGAACAATAGGGGTTCTTACGTTCACAACCTCAACAAGGAAAAGAACATGCTCAAAGCTATCACAGATCCATTGTAATTTAAGTCACAACAAACCATTAAAAACTAAAAGCATTCCTTATAATCAAACTATAATCAAAGAGAGTTCATCAACATGAATCAAAGCAATAGGAAACTACCCATCACACTACAAGCTTCACCTCTTAACCCTAGCTAAAAGATTTAGCTAATCATAGACATGATTAAGTTAAAAATCTCTTAGAATAAATCAAAGAAGGAAACTAAAGAAGAAGGAAGAAGACTTGAGGCTGGCCAAACGCTCTCTCTCTCTCTCTCTCTCTCTCTCTCTCTCTCTCTCTCTCTCTCTCTCTCTCTCTCTCCTTCTCTCTCTCTCATCCGTCTCGGCTCCACGTGATGCTCACGTTCTCTCTCCTCTCCTTTTATAAGAGTGGGAAGGTCAATTGTTGGAGTCGGTGGGAGCTTGCACGTGCATAGCCTTTACGTAGCTCCTTTCGCGTGCGTAGCAAAAATCGAAAACCGACTTGTGCTTGGCCTGTTTTTCGAGATGGTGAACGGCATGTCCTTGGAACCTAACTTCATGGATGGGGTTGTGGCCTCCTTTTGCAACTTTTGGACGGTTTGGATCATGGATCCAACCGTGTCCATGATCACACAGTGGCCCATGGAGGACCTGACATTTGGACGCTGCATATTTGCGTACGCGACTACGCTGAGATGCTCAGTGGGCCCCTGATTGGCGTTAACAAAGAAATTCACTCCATCCATTGGATTCGTGGTGAAATTTTAGTCAGGAATGGATGGTTTTACTAGAGTTTGGTGCAACCCAATGGATCAAATCTTCTCACCGTTCATCCTGCATTTGAAATGGTCTTCTTTTGATCGCATGGATGGGTGCTTTTGGACAACATGGTTGTGGTCAGTTCCCTTTTGGATTAAATGAACGATTCGAATCAGTCATCCGAGTGACTGAGGTGGGTCATACTCAATCACAGTGTTTGTCCCTTGTAGACGCTGCATAAATAAGGGAAATGGGTCGAGTCAACCACCCTTTGACCAGACTCTCCTGTCCGGTGCGGTGCGGATGTCCACCTTATGTGCACATGCACGTCCTAGTATGAGGCCCACAGTGATGTGCATGAGAAATCTGCACCGTCCATTTGCCTTCCCATCTAATTTTAGTGGTTGAGATCAAAATTGAAGCATATCCAAATATCAGGTGGGCCCCAAATCAGTATTTTTATGGCTAATCTTTCCATTGGCCCACTTCCACAAAGATCCAATGACTGAAATTTTACATGTAAGGTTACTTTATGGTCACCAGGCCAGATATAAAGTTTCATGCCAAACAGATGGTGGGAACCCTGTGATCTTGCATTCAGGATGATTTTAAGGCTTCCTTATCTTCAATCACTGGATTTTTTCAGATCTTTGGTGTGAGAATTCTTCAATCTCAGTCTCCTAAGATCCGTTCATTGCCTTGGTGATTCTTGAGCATCAAATTCATGCTTTTAGCACCCTTTTTTAGTTCAATCTCTTAAATTCACCTTACAACAAAAACATGATTAAAATAGAACGTTTAAGCATTATCATGTACGTAAAACCAAGTAATAACTAGGGTCTAATATGCAATATTTGACCCTCAATAGCACCAAGAAGTAGCACCGGCTCAGGTATTTTGGATGGCATTCGGGCTGGTACAAGTATACGAATTCCTCGATCGTCAGCTCATTGTTATCGAGTTGGAACTAGAGAATGTATGTCACCAAAAGCGCCCTCCACGCATTAGGGATGAACTTACCCAAGGCTAACCCCAAATTAGAGGGCACTGTTCGCACAAATTGGTGGAGCGGAAGTCAAAGCCTGCACTGGAGGGCAACGAGGAAGATGGCCACTTCCCCTTCATTCGGATCTCAGGGACCTCACCGAGCACAGGGGCTCGAAGCCCTACTAAGTTTGGAATCCAGAACTCAGATCTAATTCTGGCCATATCGGTCTCCCTCAACGACGACCCTCCAGGGCCTACATCAACTGGTCGCTCAGCTGAGATTTGAGTAGCCGCCCTCTTGGAAGGGCCTGAAGCCATCCTCCGACTGCATCCCAAGGGCATTGGAGAAGACGGTTCAGACGGAACCCTAGATATGGAATCAAAGCTTCCCCGATCTGATTCGCCCTCGAAGGTGTAGATTCCATGCCCTTTATCCGACGTATCAAACAGGTGGAACAGTGAAAAGGAAAAAATGAAGAGAAAGAGGTAGGAGAAAGGAGAAGGACTATTAGAGAAGAAGAAAAAAACTCACCGGAAATCACCTGGTCCGCAAAGTCCAGGGTAGGGAGCCAACACCTTCAAGCAAAACAAACTTCTTTTAACACGTCACCAATACTAATCAATTCACGTTACCCGGATCCTATCAAACATTGACCTCTTAAGGGCATATTGTTGACCATATCGATGCAACCAAATACGGTCCTAGATATAGATGGAGAGAATCAAATTAAGAAAACTTCGTTGATTAGAGCCACTTTGATAACTAATATAACTGATTCCATCCCCGAATTTAAACTTAAGCATCAACATGTGATCCTGTCCTCAGTGGACCAATCTAAAGGCTCCTTGATCCAGGCCAAAGCAAGGTCAATCTTAGTCATTAACCAAAATTTCATATCTTGCCCACAATGTATAGTCAGCTTTTATCCAATATGCATGGCTTGTCCCTAGGAAAGAAAAAATAAATAAATAAAAAGTTAATAATAATACTGAACAGCAAGATTTTCCCAAGTTGGTGAACAGAAATTTGTCCAAATTCAATGGTTACGATTAAACCCGGAAGTATGGTTCGGAAAGCCCAGGTTCAGGCTAGAGCAGGGCTCCACATATTAACTGGATTTAGACTTTAACCGAACTAGATCCATATAACTAAATTGGTACTAATGGACTAACAAAACTGGCCCGAAATTGGAGTCCAAACCAGTCCACAATTTGACAAAAATTGGCCCAGATATACAAGCCTAAACCAGAATGGATATGTGGCCCATGTTAAAGCCCCGTAATACAGATTGACAGTGGAAATGGACCATAAATAGCAATTCTTCAAACGGCGGAAAACATCTTTGATGGCCTAAAACATGAACTTAAAACTAATAGTCTGGCCCGATCCAAAAACTTGAATAGTCAAAGCTGACTAGGAATCGTTACTAATAATCTTAAATAGCCTCCTGGCAATACACACCATATCCGTGATTCCTAACTTCTAGTACTATAGTCCAGGAAAAAGCAAGAAAGGAGTATTGTTGAAGTCACCCTACCAAATCTTGGTATTGTCACCAATGGCCATCCTCCAACTAGTCATGATTGAGATCACCAAACAAAGGCACTCAATATTGTTGAATAAAACATCTATGCCAAACCCAGCTTCAATACCGGTCTAATGATACTGTTGATCTTTAATATCGGCCCAACAGGACTGTTCATCTCCAATTTCAGCCCAATCAAACCGTTGTTCTTCAACATTGGTCTGATTAAGACCAACCTTTGATTTTCAATCCCTCCTAAAAGTCACCTGTGCTTATTATCCTAACCATCTGATTGTGTATAGGGCTAGGAAAATGAATGGTGAATATTTGATTATAACATAGGTTCAGTATAAAAAAAATAGAGGTGCAGTCTTTGATTTGTACTATACATAATGTGGGGTCCACCTTTAGCTGCCACTTTTGAGATGACGGGCTAGGAGAGATAAGGGGAGCAATATTAGAAGTGTCATTGGTAGAATGACTTAAGGTTTATATATATATTTAGGTTATCCGTATTTAAGAAAATAAGCATTATGCATAGTATATAATTTTAACTTATGATCACATTGAGTGTTCTAAACATGAATCATGTGATAATAGATTAATTTTAAAATCTATAATGACGTTCATAATGACCCATAAAATTATCAAAAAAAGGGTAATCACCATTGAATAGAACTTATCTTGACCCATAAAATTATCAAAAAAAGAAAAAAGGTAATCACAGTTATGGGTAAAAATGGACTGACTAAAGACAAGAGGTCAACTCGGACATCTCAGCGGGATATGAGGTCGGTCAACGCCGGTCATGACTAATGAGCTCCTCAATGGCCAAGGTAGAGATGTCGGCCAAAACCAGCTCGGCCTCAACACCTCTACTCTGCCTCACTAGCTCAACTCAACCTCGGTCAGTGCAACTCGGTCCGCTCAGCCTCGGCAGGCCAGCTCAGCTCGGTTGGTCAGCTCGACCTCGGTAGGTCAGCTCAGCTCGGCTAGATCAATTAAGTACAAGATTCTCTCCAAGTAACACACGATATACTAACTGCACACGATGTGATTCTTGCATTACTGTCGGCATCCATCACTCCCTGACATCTCGTGTAATGGTTGAAATTGTGCATGGAATTACGGACCACATTGTCCTATCTTCACTATAAATAAGAGTCTCATCTACATTGGAAGGTACACAATATCTCTCACCCGAAACCTACCCACACTACTTAGACCCAGATTCCTAGCCTGACTTTAGCATCGAAGGGTCCCCTGCTCTAGCCAAGGTCTCCTTGTCCTTCTCTTATGCAGGCTTATAGGGTTTGGAATGAGTGTTCGGAGCTTCGCGAGGGTGAACCAGATTTTTGCATCAACAATCACCATTAAATAGAACTTATCTACACCACATCATGGCAATCATACAATAATGAGAAATTATCACCTTTATTGATCAATATCTATCATCTAGCATGCAATTATAAAACATTCCAAACGATTTAATTGGTGTGGAACTGCTAATCGTCTGATCAACTTCAACATCGGTCGAAGAGGAGTCATAACAGCACTCCACTAGCATCTAGCCATTGGCAACGTCAAAAAGGAATCCCTCACTTTGTAACACCCTGAAATTCGGGGGTCGAGAATAACTCAGCTCCCGAGTTCCAAAACATCACTTATGCAACATAATGAATGATAATTATATGTTGTCTATGTTAGTGCTTAAAATATGGGATAGATCAAGCTAGATCAGCAGACATAATTCAGGGATATTGAGGTAAAGCAAGTGAAAGACTTAAATACATAAATAATTCAAAAATAATCTCCAAATGATGCGTGCTCTGCCCAGGGCAACATATATAACTATGTCTCAAATACATATATCAACTGTGAAAAATAACCCCATATATATCCTAAAAATTCTCACCAGTCAGGATGAGGCTCACATGAACCCTCCTGAGAACTGCATATATGAGAACACCTCCTCGTCCACATCAAAATCTGGCTCTGCCTCGCCAGCATCGCCATTAGCTGCAACTAAATCAGAGTCTGGTTGGTGTTTAAGCACCATCCCAAAATGTGGGAGTGAGTGATCAACTCAGTGGTACTATACAGCAAAGGTTAACATGTCATCAATCCAATCAAGCAATAATGATAAGGCAGTAAAATCAAACATGTCCTAGATACTCTTGTTAATGCACGAATGTTATGAAGAATGATGCATGCCCTCACCACAATCCCCTCTACGACATCATCTAACGATCGCAGCATGAATCACTTCATCAGTACTCTATCACCAACCCCGTTAGCACATGCAATGCGATGAAATGAGCATGCTTACCAAGTTCTTATTAGTTCTTTTCATACAGCAGGATTAGGAAGATAAGACACCTCCCTCATATCAATTCCCAAACATTGATCTATTCTAGGGTCGTCAGTCCTAGGAATTTTCATACGATCTTATGGTTCTAGGTCGCTGCAAGGGCTGTCATGGCTGTTGCACACAATCGTTACACCACTCCCCCATCACCAAATTAATACAGGCCTAATTACATCCTCAATACTGTAACAAGACTCGTCGCCCTTATGCAGTGTCAAGATATACTCGAGGTCACTACAGAGGGCTCGTCACCAATCAATGTAGGCCGATAGCAAGAATATAGTGTCTCATACCACCATAATCTGCTCACGAGAATAAAGTGCTTACTGGTCACTACGGGGAGGTTGGTGGCCCCAGCGTAAGCCGACAGTTCAACCACGGTGTCCCATACCACCATGTCCAGCTCATGAGTCTTAGGGGATCACGGTACCACGGTTAACGGGAGTTTCTCTGGTAAGCTCAGTGCCTTAGATTCAAACAGCGGCGACTAAACATGGTGAACAAACATCGGTCAATCGGGTTAGTTGATACGTTCAACTAGGTCAAGTGCACGTTGAGTTGAACGACATGGAATGCATAAGCACTCCGTGTGGCCTAACCACTGTCGAACATCCCAAGCACGACTCAGATTCGTTAAACTCACCCTGTGTGACGAAAACGATCTCAACCACCATTTGGAGTACAATTACCGATTACCTGGACTGTAGCACAGCCCCATTCACATACAAATTCCATAACAGGCATATGAGTCATATCCTACAATCATATGGACATTTATGAAGTATAACTTGAATGTAAATATAGTACACGGAGAAAATCATACACATCTTCAACATGATACATCAAAGTACATAATCCATGGAGGAAATCATACACTCAAGTATGGTGATGGAGATTCATACCTCAACAACCTTAGCAATCACATTTTTACTAATTACTAACTCATTTAATCATTTAAACAAACACGTAGATTACACTATTCAACATACATCACTTATGTCGATGCCAATGCATATTAGGACAAGTCCTTTCGCCAAGGAGTTTCCGCATACATATCAGACATATAACAACGATAAATAATCATGGCAACCAAAACAACAGATTCCATACGCATACAGGTATTCTAACATATTCATTAAATACGCTATTTACAATATAAAGAATACATATACGGAAACCAAAACGGATAGCGCATTGGGCATGTGTAACGGCAATCACAACATGAATAAATCATTATCTAACATTGAAAGTGTTGAAAATCATAACCTAAACATATATAGTCCGCACCTTAAACCATAAAATGCGTATAGGAGGTGATTTAGATGATAAGTCTTCGTCAACGGCGGATACGCTACCTATGGCATGAAACAGGTTAGCTAGAACTTCACTACAACTAGTCTAAGCTTCAAAACAAGTTAGGGTTAGCTTAACTTATCCAAAAAAAGAATCAGAATCGTCGAAAGAACGATTCAGATAGGCAGGTTAGATGAATAGATGGACTAGGAAGAATTCTACGGAGATTCGACATATTCTCCCACACTTTCTCTCTTTTCTCTCTCTTGAAAACCTAGGGTTTAGGAAATTCGTATGGGATTTGAAACTAAGGGTTTAAGGCCTATTTATAATCCTAAACACGATGAAAATAGACTTAGAGCTAAGGTATACTTAGGTTATAACCAAATCGGGCTTGTTCCGATCCAACGGAGCACTTCTGGAGGTCCTCTTATCAAATGCGGTCAGACTTAAGCTCACTAACATCGGATCTTTAGTAAGTTAAGTTTTCAGTCCGATCGGGTTTCCAGATCGTCCGTGGTGGACCAGCTTCAATTCAACGGTTACCGAACTTAAATCAGGGCTACAAGTTCTAGATATGAAAGGGACACTTATCCTGATCCGAGGGTGAATTTGGGTCAAATTCTAATTATTAGAACTCTTAAAAATAACGCGCAAGTGAAACGTTCCAGATTACTAAAAAATATAATTAATTTTCTAAAAATTCTCATTTTCCTACTCTCTTTACTCTGGGCTCAATAAAATGGTCTCAGGACATCATTTGGGCTTGATTTTCTAGGTGATTGTCAAGTCCAACTAGGAGGTCATAATGGTCTAAGTTCATAGCGATCAGGCTTTCAATGCACGTTAAGGATTCTCTAGGTTCTAGGTCTTACAGATCGCATTGAAAGCTATCGATGCTAATTCCATAAGTAATCTAGTTTAGCGATGGCTAAAACACATTAAAGTTCTAAAGGATTTGGTTCTAAAAGATTTCTACTAAAGGTGGTAATCGGGTCTAAGTACGAATTTTTCTAGGTAATTACAATCTACCCCCCTAAGAAAAAAATTTCATCCTCGAAATTCATACCTTCTCATACTCCTCGAGGATCTGCGGGTAATTCTTCCTGACTTCAGCTTTCGTCTCCCAGGTAGCTTCTTCGCTGTGGTGCGTCCACAGTACCTTTACAAGTGGGATAACGTTGCTACGCAATACTTGCTCCTTCCTATCCAAAATACGCATCGGGCGAGTTCATAAGTGGCATCCTTGCTCAACTGCACCTGCTCCCATCTGATAATATGCGAAGGATCAGGAACATACTTCTTCAGCATGGACACATGAAAAATATTATGCACACCTGCGAGTGGTGTGGGCAAAGTAAGGCGATACACTACTGCCCCCACTCGATCAAGTATCTGGAATGGACCAATAAATCTCAGCTTCCCTTCTTACCAAACCTAAGAACTCCTTGCATAGAGAAAACTTTCAGGAACACATGGTCCCCTAGATCGAACTCAAGCGGTCGTCGTCTCGTATCGGCGTAGCTCTTCTGCCTGCTCTGTGCTGAGAGCAGTCAACGCCGAATAATGTCGATCTTCTCCGAAGTCGCCTGAACTAACTCTGGGCCAATCAAAGTCTTCTCGCCCACTTCTGCCCAAAAATGCGACGTTTTACACGGACTACCATATAATGCTTCATAGGGAGCCATACCAATACTCGCCTGGAAGCTGTTGTTGTACGCGAACTCTGCATAAGGAAGAAAGTCATCCCAACTGTCCTTGAAGTCCAATGCAAAAGCTCGCAACATATCCTCCAAAATCTGATTCACACGCTCCGTCTGCCCATCTGTCTGCGTATGGAATGTGGTACTGAACTTCAACTTCACACCCATCGCTTCCTGGATACGAGTCCAGAAGATGGATATGAATCGGGTGTCTCTATCTGACACAATCTCCAAGGGAACTCTATGCAGGCGTACAATCTCCTTGATATACAATCTAGCCAACTCATCTACAGAATTTGTGACTCTGATCGGTAGGAAATGAGCTAACTTCGTTAACCTATCAATGATCACCCAAATAGAGTCATGTCCCTTCCTCATCTTTGGTAGACCAGAAATAAAGTTCATGGAAATAAAGTCCCACTTCCATTTAGCTACGGGCATGGGCTGAAGTAGTTCAGGAGGTCGGGGATGCTCTTCCTTAACCTGCTAGCACGTGAGACAATAGGATACGAACTCAGCAATGTGGACCTTCATATTGTCCCACCAATACGATCTCTTCATATTCTGATACATCTTCGTGCTACCTAGATGCATCGCAAGCCTTGAACTGTGAGTTGACTCAAGAATCTCTTATCTCAAGTCAGGTATATCTGGAATGCATAGACGGCCTCGAAATTGCAAGCCTCAATCCGTACCAATAGTCCACTCAGAGTCCCCGTCGATACCAACCCGCTCCGTCATCTTCATCAGAAATTCATCGCCTGCCTGAGCCTCAATGATACGGCTATCTACGAGCGGTTGTACACGAATATGTGCGAAAACTTCATACGGCACTTCCATTGTGAGCTTCTGCTCAAAGACTCGCATGAATTCCACCATAGCCCATTCTGTCATCATAAGCGAAGCCGCAAATTCTATAGCCTTCTTGCGGCTCAACGCATCTGCCACAAGGTTCGCCTTGCCCAGATGGTAAGAAACCTCGAACTTAAAGTCTTTCAAGGTCTCCATCCATCGGCGCTGTCACATATTCAAATCTCGCTGTAAGAATATATATTTAAGGCTCTTGTGGTCGCAAAAGAGCTCTAACTCCTCTCCGTAGAGGTAATGTCTATAGAGCTTTAATGTAAAGATGACAGCTGCCAACTCTAGATCGTGCGTAGGGTAATTCTCCTCGTGCTTCCTTAATTGTCTCGAGGTATACGCAATCACTCTGTCCTTCTGCATAAGGACACAACCCAAACCAACGCGAGACGTGTCAGTATATATCGTATACTTAACCCCTTGCTCTGGAAATACTAGCACAAGGGCAGACGTCAACTTATCCTTCAGCTCCTAAAAAGATGCTTTAGCTTTCTCATTCCAAGCAAACTTCAAGTCCTTCCTTGTCAACTGAGACAATAGTCTAGCAATCTTAGAAAAATCTCGAATGAATCGTTGATAATAGCCTGCCAGACCCAGAAAACTCCTCACCTCGGTAACTAAACCAGGCTACTTCCAATCCTGAACCGCAGCTACCTTAGCGAGGTCAAGCACAATGCCTTCCTTGGACACCACGTCCCAAGAACTTCACTTCTTCCTTCCAGAAGTCGCATTTCTTATATTGTGCGAACAACTGGTTCTCCATGAGAGTATTCAATACCACTCCTAGGTACTCCTCGTGCTCTTCCCGACTAGGGGAGTATATCAAAATGTCATCGATAAAGACAATGATGAACCTAAACAGAAATGGCCGAAACACTCTGTTCATCACGAGAAACTCATAATGACCAAAACTGATCCTGAATGCGGTCTTCTGCACGTCCTCATCTCTGACGCGCAACTGATGATATCCAGACTATAAATCTATCTTCAAGAAATAACGTGCCCCCTTCAACTGTCAAACAGATCATCAATCCTCGGCAACAGATACTTGTTCTTCACTGTCACTTGATTCAATCTGCGATAATCAATACACAACCGCAAGGAACTGTCTTTCTTCTTCACAAACAAGACGGACGCTCCCCAAGGTGACACACTCGGCCGAATGAAACCCATTTCAAGCAAACCATGTATCTGACTCCTCAACTCCTCCATCTCACATGGAGGCATACAATACATCGGTAGGGAAATCAATGTCGCACCGGGCACAAGATCAGTAGAGAAGTCAATCTCATGCTGAGGAGGAAGCCCTGGAATCTTCTCAAATACATCAAAAAAATTGCGAACTACGGGCATATCTACTAGCATCGGAACATCAGAACTCTCGATCATAGAAGCGTAACTGCTAACACGACAAGACCAACTGACCTGAACTGGAAAAGAGAAGACCATGCCCTCAGGTCCATAGGTTGTCACAACTCTGGCCTCGCAATTTATCTCTGCCCTCATCCTCGCGAGCCAGTCTATCCCAAAAATAATATCATAATGACACAGTGGGGCGACAATCAGGTCGACGACCACTGTCCTGCTACCCAAATCTATTGAGCAAGACTCACAGGTCTAAGTAATATCTGATGTAGTCCCTTTAGCTGTCGTGAGTCTCACTCCCTTCGTAGGAGTCGTAACCAAACCTAGCCGCTTGACCACAGCATAAGAAATGATCGAAACATGGGACCCAGTGTCCACCAACAGGAAGATAGGCGTACCTAAGATGTACGCAGAAATCTCAAATGATGTCGGTGCTGAATCTGCCTCGGGCTCCTCAGTTTTGAGCGCAGGAACCCGAGTCTGCTGCGTTCGATGAGGTGGAGGAACCATGGGCCGTTGTGGCGGCCTGAATCGAGGTGCTGGAGGTCAGAAGGATGGATGAGCTGGTGCTGATCGAAGGGGTGGCACAGAAATAGCCTGAGGCATCGGACCGTCGATCCTCTGAGGCGGTGAGAACCCATTGTCTCGCATCCTGAAAAAGTAAGAAAACTCGGTGTGGCAAGGCTTCTTATAATAGCCGCACCTCACATCAGGATTCCTCACATAAGTAGGAGATGCAGAAGACCCTTGCGGTGACTCAAACTGAGGCCTCTTAGCGAAGAAAGGCCTACTCACAAACTCAGGTCGCAGCCTAGGAACCACAGGTGCACGCGTGCAGGACAACCTATCCCTATCCTACTCTGCTCGCAAGGACATGCTCACCAGCTCCCCATAAGAAGAAATGCTCGCACAGCACATCTTCAATCTAATCTCGGGCCGCAAACCCTCAAAAAAATATCACATCCTCAATGGCTGATCACCCAAAATCAACGGAGCATACCTGTCAAGCTCCGTAAACCTGTTCTCATACTCCGTCACCGACATGCCTCCCTGGCGAAGGCGAAGGAACTCACTCTCCTTCTCGTGCCGGTACGTGATAGGAAAATACTTCTCGTGGAAGCATGCCTCAAACGCTGCCCACGTCCACTCAAATCCCTCCGCAACTGTGCGGAGAATACTGTCCCACCATAAGCTAGCCTCCTTCTCAAACATGAAGGTGGCCAACTCAACCTGCTCCACCTCGGAACAGTGCAGCGGTCTAAGCATCTTAGAGATGCGGTCTATCCAATACTCAGCCTCCTCGGATCTGTGAGTACCCAAAAATGTAGGAGGCCTCAAGCGTTGAAATCGCTCGAATATACTGCTCACACTAGTATGCCCAACAGGGTGTAAAGGCGAGGAGGGTGGAGTTACCACCATCGACTGAGCAAAGATGCCAGCCATGGAGGACAAGAACTATTGTTGCTGCTGTTGCATCAATAGCATCATCTGCTCTAGCCTATCAAAAGGCGGTGCAGACTGTAAAGTAGAAGGCGCCGACGCAGACGCACTGCTCTGCTCGAGAGCCGCAGGTGTGACAGGAGGCACCACAGAAGGTGTCACAGGAGGTGGCCCAGCAGCAGGACCAGAAGCCGGCGGAGAACTCGGCATGGGATCTGAATAAGATGGGCCCGAATGGAGGTCCATATGAGTATCACATAGGGCAAGGGCCCCGTTGAGCGAATCTCCCAGGGAAAAATGGGCCGAAGATCTCGAACCCTTATTAGCATACCTTACACACAATAGAGGGTAGTAACCAATGAGATTAGACATTCACACAGTCCATTCACAGCATAAACTTCACAAGCCAAGGGAAACAACATGCATCTCATTAATAAAATTGTCACAATACATGATTTGCAGCATTACATGAATCGCGACAGAGAATGCATGTGAACAAAACATCTGAGCTTCAAACACTAAGCTTCAACACTAAACAACTACCAACTACCAAACAACTAGCAAACCAAACATAAAAATAAGCAACAAACAAGCAAACAATGACTACATAAAGCTTATCCATTGGACTCTGGCGATGGAGAAGGGGCACCCTTATCTTTCAGGCAGCACAGGATGATCTTCAACGTGCAGGTCACTTTCTTGAACTTACTCTTCATGAGGTCCCGTAAATCCTCAATATCCTGTCGAAGAGCAGCCTGACCCTCCTCGAGTCGCACTATACGGGCATCTCTATCAGCCTGAGTCCCAGGAGGAGGACTCTCATCAGTATCCTGAGCCTCCTCTTCCTCTTCTTCTTGGACTTCTTCCACTATCTCCGCCCCACCTTCCTCTTTACTTGCTTCTTCTTCACTATCATACTCTTCCTTGCTCTCATCATCAAGTTGGGCTTCACGCTGCTGAGGCCTCATCTTCATCTGGTTAAGAGTGGCCTCATTGATATAATGGATTGGCACTGGCAACTCTGCCCCAAGTCTGTAGGCAAACTCGAGCGCAATCTTGTATATGAGTTGGCCGAAGGGAAGTGACTCAGTCCTTCTCTTTGATTGCTTGATAAGGATGTTCTGTAGCAGGAAAAACGTAGGCACGCACACCTTATCTCCCTACCCTACTTGATACAAAAAATCTACCATGAGACGCGTGCATTCACTGCGATTCCTCCACCTGAGATAAACATTGAACGTGCAGATGTGGTGAAGTAGACGAAAATTTCCTGACATATGGGTCGCTAAGAGGCTCGTGTTACGATGCCATGCAACCATACGACCACATAGAAACCTGGTGCGGTAATCTCTCACGAACACTATTCAGATTCTTAGCACTTGGATGTACCTCGCCAAGTGGCACATTCAGAAGTCGAGCTATCAACCCAGCATTGATTGTGGCTTCCTGATCTCTGTCGAAGGGGATCTTGAACTGCAACGGCTCCAGCGTAGGGTCCCGAATATGAGCATAGAAGGCACGAACAGTGCTCACATTAGCATGAGACTCGCCCTCAAATAGCAGACCCCACCCAGCAACTTTCATACGCTCGAACAACAAATACTCGCCAAAGATCGTCCATCCACATGCGCTTCAAAGAGAACCCTACGGTCCTTATAGAAGCCATGAGCCAACTCTGCCAACAACGCCCTTCCAAAAGGCGCTTGGGGATCCAAATCCCGCTTCGAATGCAACTCTCTCCCAACACTAGAACTCGCGGTAGCTCCTCTAGGCCGCCTTGAATGAGCGGGACGACTAGGCCCAGCCTCGTCCGCAGGGGCACGCTTCTTTCCCATCAACGAAAGGATGGTAGAAATGGAAAAAAAGGCTACAATCACCTCCATGAAAGCCATGGAAAGAGAAGGAAAATGGAGAAAAAGGCTGACCTAATGGGTTTCCACGGATCCAAGTCTGAAAGAGGAATGAAATGGGTCAAAGAAAGG
Source organism: Magnolia kwangsiensis (assembly GCA_037074715.1). Lineage (NCBI taxonomy): Eukaryota > Viridiplantae > Streptophyta > Magnoliopsida > Magnoliales > Magnoliaceae > Magnolia > Magnolia kwangsiensis. The sequence continues at coordinate 148,402,360 of CM073571.1, forward strand.
GAAAATAGAAGAAAGAATAGATTAAGATAAGAAAGGTTGGGGGCTAGCACGTTTTGGAGCTCAAATGGGAGCTTTGGGAGCTCCAATCGCAGAAAATGGAAGAAGTAGATGCTGAGTATAGATGAGAACGGTGGAGGGATGAAGGAAATCACGAAAAATGAAGGAATGAGTGATTGGAAGGGAGGTTTGAGAGAGAAAACAACAACTTTGAAGGAAAAAGAGAGCTTAGGGGGTCACTTTGTGAAGGAAGTGACGGATTTGGAATGAAATGAGGGTCGAACCCTGTACCATAGGGTCCTAGTAGACCCCAAACATGATCGGCCCGAGCAGCCCAACCAGTATGGCCCACTGACCGGCGAGGCCTCGCCGAACCGGCGAGGCCCTCGCCGACCTCTGGACAAACTGGCGAGGGCTCACAGATTGGGCGAGGTCCTCACTACTCGCTGAGTCTAAAAAAGTTGGGGTCCCACCCTGGAACCCCCTAGAACTTGATCCTTTGGCCCCCTCTTCCGATTTGAGCCGTTTCGGGTCATTTTGGAACTGATCTGATCTCTATTCACACTTAGCGATTTCTAACGGCTGGAAAGGAAGAAATGTGGCCTATACCCATCAATTGACGGTCTAGAGGTAATTTGGGGTCGCCGTGTATGATCAGGAGTGTGCACGGACTCGATCTCAGCAATCATTTTCAATAAAATTTCACCAAAAGACAAAATGGGAGTCCTAGTTCGGTTTCTAGATTGTTCTCGCACCCTCCTACGCTATAGTGGCATCAACATGCATTGTGTGACCCTAACCCAAGTCCAGGTTAATCTAGATCATGCTTTGATACCAACTTGTAATACCCTGAAATTCGGGGGTCGAGCATAACTCAGCTCCCGAGTTCCAAAACATCACTTATGCAACATAATGAATGATAATTGTATGTTGTCTATGTTAGTGCATAAAACATGAGATAGATCAAGCCAGATCAGCAGACATAATTCAGGGATATTGAGGTAAAGTAAGTGGAAAACTTAAATACATAAATAATTCAAAAATAATCCCCAAATGATGCGTGCTCTGCCCAGGGCAACATATACAACTGTGTCTCAAATACATATATCAACTGTCCAAAATATCCCCATATATATCTCAAAAATTCCTGCTGGTCAGGACGAGGCTCACATGAACCCGCCTGAGAACTATATATATGAGAACGCCTACTCATCCTCATCAAAATTTGGCTCTACCTCGCCAGCATCGCCATCACCTGCAACTAAATCAGAGTCTGGTTGGTGTTTAAGCACCATCCCAGAACGTGGGAGTGAGTGATCAACTCAGTGGTACTATACAGGAAAGGTTAATATGTCATCAATCCAATCAAGCAGTCATGATAAGGCGGCAAAATCAAACATGTCCTAGATACTCCTGTTAATGCACGAATGTTATGAAGAGTGATGCATGCCCTCACCACAATCCCCTCTGTGACATCATCTAACGATCGCGGCATGAATCACTACCTCAGTGCTCTATCACCAACCCCGTTAGCACATGCAATGCGATGAAATGAGCATGCTTACCAAGTTCTTATTAGTTCTATTCTTATAGCAGGATTCGGAAGCTAAGACACCTCCCTTATATCAATTCTCAAACCTTGATCCATTCTAGGGTCTTCAGTCCTAGGAATTCTCATACGATCTTACGGTTCTAGGTCGCTGCAAGGGCTGACAGGGCTGTTACGCTCAATCGTTACACCACTCCCCCATCACCAAATCAATACAGGCCTAATTACCTCCTCAATACTGCAACAAGACTTGTCGACCTTATGCAGTGTCCGGATATACTCGAGGTCACTACAGAGGGCTCGTCACCAATCAATGTAGGCTGACAGCAAGAATATAGTGTCCCATACCACCATAATCTGTTCACGAGAATAAAATGCTCACTGGTCATTACGAGGAGGTTGGTGGCCCCAGCGTAAGCCGACAGCTCAACCACGGTGTCCCATACCACCATGTCCGACTCATGAGTCTTAGGGGATCACGGTACCATGGTTAATGGGAGTTTCTCTGGTAAGTTCAGTGCCTTAGATTCAAACAGTGGTGACCAAACATGGTGAACAAACATCGGTCAATCGAGTTAGTTGATAAGTTTAACTAAGCCAAGCGCACGTTGAGTTGAACGACATGGAATGCATAAGCACTCCGTGTGGCCTAACCACTGTCGAACATCCCAAGCACGACTCAAATTCGTTAAACTCACCCTGTGTGGTGAAAATGATCTCAACCACCATTTGGAGTACAATTACCGATTACCTGGACTGTAACACAGCCCCATTCACATACAAATTCCATAACAGGCATGTGAGTCATATCCTACAATCATATGAACATTCATGAAGTATAACTTGAATGTAAATACAGTACATGGAGGAAATCATACACATCTTCAACATGATACATCTAAGTACATAATCCATGGAGGAAATCATACACTAAAGTATGGTAATGGAGATTCATGCCTCAACAACCTTAGCAATCACATTTTTACTAACTACTAACTCATTTAGGCATTTAAACAAACACTTAGATTACACTATTCAACATACATCACGTATGTCAATGCCAATGCATATTAGGGCAAGTCCTTTCGCCAAGGAGTTGCCGCATATATATCAGACCTATAACAACGACAAATAATCATGGCAACCAAAACAACAGATTCCATACGTATACAGGTATTCTAACATATTCATTAAATATACTACTTACAATATAAAGAATACATATACGGAAATCAAAACGGATAGCGCATTGGGCATGTGTAACAGTAATCACAACATGAATAAATCATTATCTAACATTGAAAGTGTTGAAAACCATAACCTAAACGTATATAGTCCGCACCTTAAACCAGAAAATGCGTATACGAGGTGATTAAGACGATAAGTCTTCATCAACGGCGGATACGCTACCTATAGTATGAAACAGATTAGTTAGAATTTCACTACAACTAGTCTAAGCTTCAAAACAAGTTAGGGTTAGCTTAACTTATCCAAAAACAAAATCAGAATCACCGAAAGAACAATTCGGATAGGCAGGTTAGATAAATAGATGGACTAGGAAGAATTCTGCGGAGATTCGATAGATTCTCCCACACTTTCTCTCTCTTTTCTCACTCTTGAAAACCTAGGGTTTAGGAAATTCGTATGGGATTTGAAACTAAGGGTTTAAGGCCTATTTATAAGCCTAAACACGACGAAAACAGACTTAGAGCTAAGGTATACTTAGGTTATAACTAAATCGGGCCTGTTCCGATCCTACGGAGTACTTCTGGAGGTCCTCTTATCAAATGCGGTCAGACTTAAGCTCACTAACATCGGATCTTTAGTACGTTAAGTTTTCAGTCTGATCGGGTTTCTAGATCGTCCGTGGTGGACCAGCTTCAATTCAACGGTTACCGAACTTAAATCAGGGCTACAAGTTCTATGATATAAAAGGGCCACTTATCCTGATCTGAGGGTGAATTTGGGTCGAATTCTAACGGTCAGAACGTTTAAAAATAATGCGCAAGTGAAACGCTCTAGATTACTAAAAAATATAATTAATTTTCTAAAAATCCTCATTTCCCTACTCTCTTTACTCCGGGCTCAATAAAATGATCTCAGGACATCGTTTGGGCTTGATTTTCTAGGTGATTGTCAAGTCCAACTAGGCGGTCGTAATGGTCTAAGTTCATAGCTATCGGGCTTTCGATGCGCGGTCTAGAACCCATACAAAGTTACAAAGCATTCCTGAGAGCAACAAGGTTTAGAGTTGGATCCTAGATTTCAGGGTAAGATAGCATTAAGGATTCTCTAGGTTCTGGGTCTTACAGATCACATTGAAAGCTATCGGTGCTAATTCCATAAGTAATCTAGTTTAGCGATGGCTAAAACACATTAAAGTTCTAAAGGATTTGGTTCTAAAAGATTTCTGCTAAAGGTGGTACTCGGGTCTAAGTACGGATTTTTCTAGGTCGTTACACACTTGCAATGATCAATCCGTTTGATGGTACCACAAGAAAAACAGAAATTATGGGTATAAAAAAGGTGGCATCCACATGTGTTGTAAGATGGGACCCTCGTAAAATCAGTAAATCATATCCAAAAAGAAAACCATTCCAATTGTCCATCGAACTAAAAACTCCAAAGCTCAAACATTAGAATTACCTGCATGACCCCAAGCCAAACTCAGGCCATTATATGTGTTGCGCAGCACGCCAACGCAGTGAACCGAGATTCAATCTCCGGTCTCACCCACAAACGATAAACAAGAAGAAATATAAACTAGAAACAAATCAAAGCAATCCAACCAATCCACAAGACAAGATATACGTGAAAAACCTCAAACTAGGAGAAAAAACCCCGGATGTAAACTTCCACTATGAAGAAAAATGAAGATTATAAGGTAAAATACTAACCTCTCCTTTGGAAGTACAGAGAAAATCATTTGCCCACACCTTAGAATTATTTCACAATCCCCTAGAAAAGCCTTAAAGACACCTATATATAGTTTAGGCAACTTCGCTTTCGCACCCTTGCGAAACCTGACTCAAAAATCTGCAGTCCGCATCAAATTCAAAAATGAATCTGCATAACTTCGACTGGTCAAGCAGGCTACACGACCGGTCGAACGGACCCCTCGACCGGTTGAGCATGGGCCACGACTAGTCGAGCACCTCGAAACCCAAAAATTGATGCTCGCTGGACTTTGAGTCTAGCCAATCCATGACTAGTCATGTGGGTTACACAACCACTCAAGCAGGGGCCATGACCGGTCGAGCGGCCTCCAGATGTGGCTTCACATCTCAACAATCTTCTACTTGGAGACACATTACCATAAACCTTCGTCTTCTACATCTAGAGTGCACCACCTCCCTGTCTTCAAGCCTAAAGACAATCAAAGTTGACTAGAGCTTCAACTTCTCCCGTGTGACCGCCTTAGTCAGCATATCTGCAGGATTCTCACTTGTATAAATCTTCTCTAAAGTAATCGATTCATCTTTCAGTAACAAACGTATAAAGTGAAATCTGATGGCAATATGCTTGGTCCTTGAATGAAAGACTAAATTCTTAGCCAAGTGTATTATACTCTGACTGTCACTGTACAGCTTACAATCTTTTTGCTTCTTACCTAACTCTTCCATGAAACCTTTCATCCACATCATCTCCTTGCATGCTTCTGTAGCCGCAACATATTCTAGTTTTATCGTACTAATAGATACTATCTTCTATAACTGAGAGACCCGACTGACTGCAGCACTACCCAGAGTAAAGACATAACTTATAGTGCTTCTTTTGTTGTCGATATCTCCTGTCAAATCTGAATCCACGTAACCTTGTAACTTGATTTCCGATCCACCATTTCCCAACCCTACATCCTTAGTACCTACCAGGTATCTAAGGATCTACTTCACAGCTTCCCAATGTTCCTTCTCGGGGTTGTTTATGAACCTACTAATAACTTTCACTGCTTGAGCAATGTCTGGTATCGTGCTCACTATATCATACATGAGACTCCCAATAGCTGATGCGTATAGGACTTTAGCTATGTAGTCTCGTTCCTTCTGCGTCTTTGTACCTTAATCCTTAAATAGCTTGAAGTGGTGGGCTAATGGAGTGTTAACTGGCTTAGCACCTCCCATTTGATTTGAAGTACCTTGGCTATGTAATCTGCCTGTGATAAAACCAGTTTCTTGTTTTCTCTATCACGCTTAATCCTCATGCCTAGGATTTATTTTGCACCTCCTAAATCCTTCATGGAAAATTCTCTAGACAATTATCTTTTAAGATCTGAGTTATCCTTCACGCTTAAACCAGCCACAAGCATATCATTAACATACAGAAGAAGGATGATGTACGACGTATTAAACTTCTTCCAGTAACAATAGTGGTCTGCAAGACATCTCCTAAAATCATTTCCCGACATGAAACTGTTGAACTTCTTATACCACTGCCTTGGGGCCTGCTTCAGGCCATATAAACTCTTCTTCGGTCTGCACACTTTGTTCTCCTTTCCTGGTGTCACGTATCCTGTCGGCTGATGCATATATATCTCTTCTTCAAGGTCATCATAAAGAAAGGTTGTCTTAACATCTAGCTGCTCTAAATATAAGTCCTCTATAACCACTATACTCAAGACCATGCGAATCTTAGACATTTTCATCACAAGTGAAAATATTTCAGTGAAATCGATACTTGCCTTTTGTTAAAACTCTTTCACAACTAGTCTAGCCTTATACCATTTCGAACCATCGTGCTCCACCTTCAGTCTGTATGATTGGACTCAAGAGAGTCCATCTCCTCATCCATGGCTTTCTCCCACTTAACCTATGTATCCGACTGTAATGTCTCTTCAAAACATTCTGGTTTACCATTATTTGTCAGAAGTAGATAACGTAAGGAAGGTGAGTATCGGACCGTGGGTCTCCTCTCCCGAGTAGATCTCCTCACAACTGGTGTCTGTGCCTCTGCCTCATAATGTTCCTGTGCATGATCATCTTGTGGCGCTATAACACGCATGTCCGGTAACTCTTCAAGCTCTACGAATTCTTTCTCCTCAGCCTAATTTTTCTGCACACTATCCTTATGCATCATTTTTTCATTGAAGACTATGTCCTTGCTTCTGATGATTTTCTTATTTTCTACATTCCAAAACTTGTAGCCAAAATCATGCTGCCCATAACCTATAAACGTGCACTTCCTGGACTTCGCATCCAGCTTGTTTCTGTGCTCTGCTTCAATGTGAAGATATGAAGTGCAACCGAACACTCTGAGATGTGCAAGGTTCACTTCTTTCCTAGTCCAGGTTTCTTCTGGTAACCCATCATCCAGTGGTGTTGAGGGACTTCTATTAATGAGATATGTAGCAATATTCACAGCATCTGCCCAAAATGTCTTGGGCAACCCTGCATGTAACCTCATGCTCCTGGCATGCTCAAGGATAGTCTTGTTAATGCGCTCAGCCACACCATTCTGTTGCGGTATCTCTGGAATAGTTTTTTGATATTTGATTCCATTTGCTGCACAATACTCTTTAAACCTCTTATCACAGTACTCTCCCTCATTATCAGATTGAGACATTTTACTGTTTTACCTGTCTCGTTTTCTACCATAACTTTTCAATTCTTAAATACATCAAATACATCAGATTTGTGCTTTAAGAAATAAATCCATAGTTTTCTACTAGCATCATCAATAAATAAAATAAAATAACATGAGCCACCAAGAGATAATACCTGTGCTGGTCCCCACACATCAATGTGTAGAAGTTTCAACAGATGTATCTTTAAAGCGCGTCCTGTCTTCTTGAAGCTTACCCTCTTCTGCTTACCATACACGCAGTCCTCGTATAATTCCAAGTTAATAGACTTTAGCCCTGGTAGCTTCTCTTTAGACAATAGCTCTTTCATCCCCTTCTCACTCATATGTCTCAACCTTTGATGTCATAACTGCCCATTCACTCCAGTTGATACGACTAAAAGTGAACTATACGATCCTGAAGCCATGTACAAAGTACCTTCCTTTTTACCTCAAAATATCACCAAGGCACCTTTTGTGATCTTCTAGGAATCACTAGTGAATGTCGTCACATAACCGGTATCGGCCAACTACCCCACTGAGATCAGAGTCCTTCTCAAAATCAGTACATGTCTGACATTCTTCAATTTCAACGTCATTCTGTCTTTTTGATTTATATGAATGTCTCCCTCTCCAACAATACTAAAGGCTCATCATCACCCAGGTAGACTCTCCCAAAGTCACTTGATACATTGTTTATACAGAACCTCCTTACATGAAGTGGCATGAAACGAAGCACTCGAGTCTATAACCCAAGACTTATTCCTCGCATCAAGAGATAAGACAACGCCTCTATTTCACTCTCCTCAGATAGATTTACCAAATCCTTCCCGCCTTGAGAGCTTCCTTCTTGTTTCTTGAGTGCCCTGCAATCACATTTCATGTGCCCCTTCTTGCCGTAATGCCAACACCCGTCTTTGTCTTTTGGTCCCTTGGACTTCTTCCCTGACTTAGAACGCTCGTGTTTATTGCCTCCTTTGTTCAGCAATCTTTCTCTTCCTTCAACTTTTAGAGCATTCTCTGAATCCCCTGAAACTCTTGATGCCTTTCTTCTAGATTCTTCGCTGAGAATTAGACCGGCCACATCATCAAATTTTAGCTTTGTCGAACCTAAAGAATTTCTCACAACAATCACCAAACCATCCCAACTGTCTGGCAAACTGGATATCATCAATAACGCATTGACCTCATCCTCAAAAGCAATGCCAACGGATTGCAACTGGCTCGTCACTGTATTGAACTCGTTTAGATGTTCAGCCACTCTCCTACTATCTGACATTTTCATGTTGAATAGTTGTTTCATAAGATGAACCTTGTTGGACGCTATGGGTTTTTTGTACATGGTGGTTAGGGCTTCCATTAATTCTTTTGTAGTTTTCACCTTGGATATATTGAAGGCGACGCTCTTAAACAAAGAGAGTCGGATCATTCCTAAAGCCTTGTGATCCAATAAAAACGATTTATCATCTGTCATATTTTCTAATTTCTTCTTTTTTCCTCCTAGAGGAATATAAAGGTCCTTCTGATACAGATAATCTTCCATTTGTATCTTTCAGAAAGTAAAGTTGAACCATCAGACTTCTCAATTCTAGTTTTTCCTTCTACCATCATCGCTCCTAGTAGAACTAAACCAATAGCTCTGATACCATTTGTTGCGCAGCACGCTAACAACGCAGTGAATCGAGATCCAATCTCCGGTCTCACCCACAAATGATAAACAAGAAGAAATATAAACTAGAAATAGATCAAAGCAATCCAACCAAACCACAAGACAAGATATACGTGAAAAAATCTCAAACTAGGGTAAAAAATTACGGATGCAAACTTCTACTATGAAAAAAAATAAGATTACAAGGCAAAATACTAACCTCTCCCTTGGAAGTACTGAGAAAACCATTTGTCCACACCTTAGAATTATTTTTCAATCCCCTAGGAAAGCCCTAGGGACAACTATATATAGTTTAGGCAATTTTCCTTTCGCACCCTTGTGAAAGCCGACTCAAAAATCCGTAGTCCGCATCAAATTCGGAAATGAATTGTAACGCCCGTGAAAAATCCATACTTGGGCTTGAGTATCAACTCGACCCGAAATTGCGTAGAATTAATTCCTATGGAAATTAAGCGTAAGTTAGCTAGCGCAACGTTGGAGTAGCTGGGAAATAGTCCCTGATCACTTTAAATACGTTCTATAAGACCCAAATTGAGTAGAACCAATGACTCTACAATACTCTATAACCTCAGATCAAACTCTAAGCAGTTTTGTTCTCTGGACCACTTTGAATCTTTGTATTGGATCTAGACCGCGCGTCGAAAGTCCGATACCTCCTATCTTAGACCGTTAGAACCGCCTTGCTGGACTTGACAATCATTTCGAAAATTAAGTCCAACCGATAATCACAGGCTATTTCATTGAACCCGGACTGAAGAGAGTGCGAATAGGGACAGAATTGAAATTTCAAATTCAAATCTGGCATACGACTTGACGCGTCAGTATTAAGCGTTCTGACCATCAGAATTCAGCCAGATTACACCCTCGGATCAGGAAAAATTTCTATTTCATATCAAGAGACTTTCAGCCCAGATCTACGTGCGGTGACCGCTGAACTGAAACTGGTCCGCCACGTGCGATCTACGAACCCTGCCGGACTGAAAACTTAATACGTGCTAGATCTAGTACGCATGAACTTAAGTCCGATCTTATTCGGCCAGGGGACTACTAGAAAGCATCTTTTGGACCGAAACAGCCCCGAATTGGATATGCACTAAGTGAACCTTGTACCGGAGCCTATTTTTGGCATTTTTGGGCTTATAAAAGGGGTTGAAACTCTCACTCCTCTCTCCCATCCGAATTTGAGAGAAACCCTAGATTTGGAGGGAGAAAAGGTGAGAGTTTGAGAGAGAGTGTAGAAGAGATTTTTCCCGTCTTCGTGCCACCTGTTGCACGTGCTGTAGCAACACCTCCTGATCACCAAGCCGGTGATTCTTCCGCGATTTCAGGTATGAAACAACCCTAGAAGTTGCTGATTTAAGGTTTACTAGGATTCGTAGCATGTTAGCTAACGTAACTCGTAAAACAGGTTCTCTTATCGCCGTAGACGAAGCGTATACGCTCCGTTCGAAACGACACGTCTATAAGAGACTGGGTGAGGATTTTAGATGCTTTGATTGACTGTTTCCAACGCTTTCAATGTCGTTTAATAGTAGATTATCGACGGCATCACCGTTTGACATGTACAACATGCTATCCGTTTCCTGTTTCGTAAATCAACGAAGAATATGAGATTTACGGCATTTTAGTCATTTGTAGGAAGTACTGATTACATTCATATTTTGCTGATGTGATTGACATGGTTTGTTGTCACATTAGAAAGTTAGGAATACGTTCATAATTAGTTTGGCCAAGAGATTCGCTAAATTGCGCACTTCGGGTCGACATACTATATGTAGACTTAAGTGTGTAGTGTATGTGTTTGTATAAATGCTTGTATTAGTATGTATTGAATTAAATGATGTTATGAATTAGTTTGAGATGGATTTCTCAATTTATATGCTGACATAAATGATTTCCTACATGTTGACTATGTACATGATTCCATATTATGAATGAAATGTATGTGCTTGAAGATTTGCTTAAGTTAAATGTTATAACATGTGTTAACATGCTCACATGATTGTATTTCAATTCCAATACTCCTACATAAATTGCTGATGTGAATTCATATGTGTTTGGGACTACACTTAGTCCAGGCAGTCGGTAACCGAGCGAATTCGTGGTTGGCTGGTCTTGGCCACGAACGACGCGTCGATGAACGCGAGTCATGTTTGGAGTTGGCGGCAGTGGTTAGGCCACGCGAAGTGTTTTACGCACTTCATGTCGTTCGACTTGAGATGCGATCGCACTAGTCGAGCCCATCAAGTAACCCGACTGGCCGATGTATGTTCACCCTATATGACTCATAACTGCTTGAACCTAGGGTACTGAACTTACCATTGTAAAACCTGTTAACCATGGTACCTTGATCCATGAAGACTCATGAGCCGGGCATGGTGGTATGGGACGCCGTGGTCAAGCTGTCGGCCTACGCTGGGGCCACAAACCTCCCCGTAATGACCAGTGAGCACCTAGTCTCGTGAGCAGATTATGGTGGTATGGGACACTATATTCTAGCTGTCGGCCTACACTGATCAGGCGACGAGTCCTTTGTAGTGACCGCGAGCGTATTCTGAGTCTACGGGAGGCGATGACCCTTCAGTAGCAGTAGAGTACAATAGGCCTGTATTGATAAGGTGATGGGGGAGCGGTGCAACGAGTGCGAGCAACGGCCCTAGCAGCCCTTGTAGCGACCTACGAAATATACATCATATGAGATTATTAGGAGTGACGACCCTAGACAGGATCTGTGTTGGGATTGATACAAGGGAAGTACCTTAGTTTTCCAATCCTGCTTTTGAATGGACTAATAACAACTCGGAAATCATATCACCATACCATTGCATGTGCCTGGAAGATGTGGAGCACTTGAGGGTCGATTGCATGCCGCGGTCGTAAGATGGTGCCGTATGAGGAAGATCGTCGGTGAGGGCATACACCACGTCATGTCATCTTGCATTAACAACAGTATTAGGATTATCTGATTTACTGCTTTACTATTATCGCATGATTGATTTGTGAACATGTTAATCTTTGCTCTATGATTCCACTGAGTTGATCACTCACTCCCACGTTACGGGATAGTGTTTGCAACACCCACCAGACCCTGTTGTAGATGCAGGTGATGCTGAGATCCAGGAGGCAGAGCCAGACTTCGACGAAGACCAGGACGAGTTCTCGTACATGCAGTATCATGATGGCTTTGCTTAGGCGACCTGGGTTGACGGGACTTCAGTGGGACTATTTTGAACATTTAATTTTGTTCATGTATATGTATATGAGACTCAGAGATGTATTCATACTTTAGAGATAGATGAGATCTACTTTGTTTTTCCTTACAGTGATATATATATTGTTTAGTCTTCCGCTTGCTTTTATCACTGGATCTGGAGTATGAATTGCAGTTTTGGTATACTTTTACTCATGTGAATGCTTTAAATCAGACAACATTGAATCATAATCATTTTTGTTGCATAAGTGACGGTCTAAAACTCGGGAGTTGAGTTTATACACGACCCTCGATTTTCAGGGTGTTACATGAATCTAAGTAACTTTGACTGGTCGAGCAGGCTACATGACCGGTCGAGCGGACCCCTTGACCAGTCAAGCATGGGCCACGACTGGTCGAGCACCTTAAAACCCAAAAATTGATGCTCGCTAGACTTTGAGTCGAGTCAGTCTACGACTGGTCGTGTGGGTTGCACAACCAGTCGAACACGGGCCACGAACGGTCGAGCGGCCCATGATGTGGCTCCACATCTCAACAATATATTCAGTCCTCATTTCATATCAACATATAGTAATAATCATAAAGGAAGCAAGACTTACAATACCACAAACAGTTTAACATCCTTAATACAACCCACAAAAATTGTTACTTGTTGTACATGAACAATAATCCCCAACTTATAGATCAATATTGCAGAGTTGGTGGTGCACAAAGCATCAAGGTCAAAATATACACAACTAGTGTGGGATCCCGATATTTTGTAACAACGCCCATCCATACGTGTCTCAATCCACACCATTAATAGACCATATACTGCATCCCAATGCACCCAGCAACCCCACCCAAGTGATTTGTTCCGGATGACCTTGAGACCTCTATCATGTGGACCGCATCATTGTTGCAGTCACGATGGTGAAAACTGTGTGTCAATCCGACGCTTTGTTAGTGAGATACGACCCATCAAATCCACGATCCAAATTGCGTATCCTGTAACACGAGGAACCTTTATTGTGTTAGGCCCATTGGACTTGAGTCCATGTGGGCCTAAAGTCCACTTTCTAGAACATGGATATTATCATACGATAGGACAATCACTACATAACAAATAAGGAGGTAGTACATATAAGACAATTCACTATAAGACAAAATTGGATTCTATCCCAAAATTCATCAGTAGCCTTCTCTTCATGCCTTAGAAACTAATCATGACCCATGTTCACCTTATCCTATACATGCATCAAATGCATGTCTTGTTTTGTGTTCATCACTTCAAATAATCAATTAAGCTACTCCACCTCATCATCCACCATGCATCACCTACAACCTACAACCCTTATCCATTCATTAGCTAATGCATGCCTAGATTTCTTCTACCTTAGCCAAGCATGCTTAGCACCATCCACCTCATCCATCCATTACCCATACCATACACCACCTTCCACCTCACTTTTAGCACTAATAAGAGCCCATAAAATTGTGACATCATCTTGCCCACCTCAATCCCCAATTGCTTATATAAGAGTAGGAGCTCTCTTACACTCATTTTTTTACTATACTAAAGAAAATACTAAGATTTTGAGAGAGAGTGAGAGAGAGTGGGGCCAAGGTGTGGCCCACCATCAATCCTAGAGGGAGTGGACCACACACCATCATCAAGCCATCTATCCATTTGAGTCGAGTCTACACCCCTCCTTTCATCCTCCTCTTTCTTCTTATTTTATTTTCTTGATATGTGTGGGGCCCACTAATGTGGATCCCCATGGGTTCATATTTTACTGGCTATGGTGGTCAGAAAAGTGGCCCACGTCAGTATGGCCCACCATGATGAACATCATATCCACACCCTTCACATGTAATCCTGTGTTTGTATCTGGACAAAAACTTGTAAAACTCGTATAAACTCAAGCATGATAAGATCTGAGTTGATACTTGGTAATAATATGAACCACAATGTGATCTAACTTTGTGTCAACTTTCGTAGCCATCTAACGGTCCAATCATCTGTGGCATTAAGTTTACTTGGCTGCTGTCCAGCAACATATAGAGGATTCTGATTTTCCAAAAGGTGACCTATTGTTGGTCCCTTTATTAAACTAAATAGTTATATATATATATATATATATTCCATTAGCTTTGTAGAATTTCGAAGTAGCTTTCCAACAGTATAAAATACGCTTCGATCAAAGTTCGGATGGCTGAGATCTTGGCCTTTTATGAAAATGTAATTGGGAGCTTGTCGTGACCATTTTTATGTGGGACATATCCGTGATTCCAACGGTCGGATGTAATTGATATTTTTTCTTAACATACTTAATATAGTTAATAATCATGTGTACGGTCTCTATTGTTAAATTCTTTTATGATAGAATTTAAGAAATTCTGGACCAACAGATACTTCCGTAAAGATAAAACTTGAATTGTTATGTGTGGTCCAGATGGATCCAATGCTCTTTATGGTTAGAAACCTATATACAGCCTAAATTATGTATTTCTAAACCATCCATTGGCTCGAATTTCCTAATAGAGAATCTGATCATAGATATTTGATCAAGAAATTTCATGTATTACTTGTATGTTATATACAACATTCATCCTCTTGTTGTGGACCCACTTGGTATTGGGACTACTTTTGATTTATGTACTTTATTAATTCATTCAATCTAGATAGCCATGTTTATTGATGTGTCTCTCTTATCTATGCTCTGCTAGCCTATGGGCCCCACTTACCATTTTATCTATTTCCTTTGTACTTTTTAAGTTTATTGAAAATTTTCAAGTATTCAACTGTATTGCATGTAAACCTCTTTGACACCTTGTGGTGGGCCCCACGTTCTATAGTTAAGGGTCTCACTCTGGGGGATGTTTAATCCTTATATACGTGAGATGGGATGTTTCACTTTTTTGTCAAAAATTATCCCCGAGTGTTTGGAAATTGGGACCTAAGTTGTGACAGACCCCATTGCTGAAAATTGTTTGATTATTTGTGTTTTGTACAACTTTAGGCCTCTGTAGTGGGCCCATGCACAAGATATGAGTAGGCCACCACTTGGAACCTTTAATATATACCAATGAATAGAGAAATTATATTTTACTTGGGCCAAATAAGACCCTACATGATCAGGGAGTGGATCCCAAAATGGAGCAAGGCTCAATTGTGCAGAAAATTAAAATACCTATGTTTCGCCCTATACCAAATATTATATGTGCACAACCAGTCGGTCCCAGCATATACTTTTTGAAGTACATATATAGTACTACCAAGGGTACCTGAAAACACACTAAAATTTGGTCCTTTGTTATCATGGGACATGCAAAATCAGGCCAAAACTAATTCTACACTGTATTTTCTGCACATTTCCTCCAAATACCCATGTTTGGGACATCACCGTAAATTGTATACACCAAACTAATGAGGCTTGCCTTATACCTTTTAAATCTCATACATAGAGCTACCAGATGGTTCCTTCTTTTCATAAGCTGTGGGTCCCACATGATCATAAATTTGAATTGAAAATGGCCAGAAACCAACATTGCACAAAAATAAAAACAAAAAAAAAATAAAAAATAAAAAATAAAATAAAATAAAATCTATTTGATGTTAAATTTATGTGAAGCAGCATCATTAGGGTCCACCATCTTCCCAAAGCATTTAACGCAGCATTTAAACTCTGAAAATTAACTCACAAGTGTTGTTAGGCTCAAATCCTTAAGTGGGTCATCTAGTATGGGCTATCTTGTATGGGACTTACTTTTCATGTAATGAGGTCCACCTAACATGTTTTGTAAATGAGTGTTATATAACTTATAAAATATTTAGTGGACAAATCTCGTTGTCCAAATGTTCTCTTAAGATATAGGTGGTTTAGGCCCATATAAATGATATAACCCTAAGGCCTAAGCGGGCCCAACACTAAAAGAAATCGTTGGAGAGTGAGAAACCCACAATGGTAACCTTCCTTGAGCCCGTTGGGCAGGCCTATTGCCTAGTGGTCAGCATGCCTTGCACAGTACCCCTAGTCAAGTGAACCATGCTCAGCGATGCTTATTTTAGAATGCATAAACTAAATAATTGGGCTTTTTCTTAGTTTGTTGTGTATGTGGCTAGTGGGCCCAATATGATGTATGACATGAAAGATGTTAGCATATTATCCTTATATTTGAGATTGTGCATTGTTTCTAGGTGGTGGGATGTGTGGGATTCATTTAGTTGTGGAATTAGATCCACACCATTGAAAGCCTTGTGGTTAGACGTTTGAGCCTTTGAGTTGGCCTATTAATTTACTAAGGGAGACTCACACTTGACCTATATGACCCCATGCTTTGCGTGTAGTCCAAGGTCAATGTGGAAGTCACACTAGGTGGGACGCACCTAGTAATAGTCTAAATGATTATACACGTGTGATAACATCATAATGATGATGGTGAGTTGGTGGTTGAAATAATAGATATGATTTAATAGATGATGAATTATGGCATATGCATTGATGATGGATGAGTAATTATTTATGATACTTATGACATTTCTAATGTTAATCATGAAGTGAAAATGATCTTCATGGTAATAATGATTATGTGTGTGTGTGTGTGTGTGTGTGTGTGTGTGTGCATGATGACAAAACATGCTAGCTTGATATCTAAGTGATAATAATGCACATATTAATTGTCGTGATGATTACGTGGATTATGTAACCATGTTTTACTTGATGTATAGATGATTATAAATAAATGATGTTGGTAAACGTAAGGATAACCTCATACATGATAGACACCTAATGCCTATGGCATGAATAATGATAGTGTTAGCCGATGGCCATGATATTGATGATACATGTGAATCCATATATGTTATGCACTCCACGCACATGCTTACATGATACATGTTATGAGGATAAATATGATGTTGAATGATGTCTATGAAAGTTCAGAGGAGTTGGGGTATGTATATGTCATTGTGATTGGACTTTCATAGATGATATATTTTATGAGCAGATGTTTTATATGGTGGCCACGTGATGGCTAGTTTGGTGAGATGATTGTGTTGATATTATTGAGAAGTTTTGAGAAGGGTGCCCTATGGCCACCCCGGGCTTAGATCCGGATATTGGAGACGCCTATCCTCCAATGAACCCACTAAGATTGGTCAATCGGATCCTCTTCTGTCGTGTGTCTAATGAGGGTGAGCACAGTAGGATGAGTGCAAGAGTCCTTTCTACTGCTGAGACCGGGAAGGGAAGATGTGTGACGAGCCTACCTACTATCGTGTTCCGAGTCGAGGTGAGTAGTATTCCAACTGCTGAGGCCGGGTAGGGCGAAACAAATCAGGGACCCCCATTGTTAAGCCAATATCTAGATGGGTAGGGGTTGACACGTCCAATACTTTGCTTTTTATAAATATTGTCTCACTCTTATGTGAGGATGGTGAATTATCCTTGTGTGGTATGTTTGTGGTTCCTGGTGGGGATATATTATGTATTGTGGAGATGTACTCACAGAAATGAAGGATATTCAACATTTGATTAATGCATTCATTCATCCACTATTCACTCGGGCTGGTGGTGCGCAAATAAATCATTATGTGCACCTTCGCAATGGCAATAATTTCGGTTAGGTATGAGATTAACCTGAAATTAGAAATTTATTACATTGAGTCTAGCGATCCAAATCAGGTATGGGTCTGGTTTGGATAGAAGTCTCTTATAATGAACACCATAGCTTGCGATACCGCGTACTATCATTTCAGCTACACATGCCAGTTTTGTCATTCCTTTTCTATCGTATGCCCTATTGTAGAATATGGAATTTAATTATCTTATACATGATAATTGGCTATTCTCATGATTCATGGTCACTCATCGAGTGGCATGCCTATTATTAATGTCATGTTCATGATAACTTGTGTAGTTACACGACACGCTTGATTGATAACCTACTCACCTATGATAACAAACTCGGTTGATAACATGCTCATAGTTGTTTTGAATGTCTTTACAAAAGCGCACTAATAAGGCGTGTTTTACTCCCAACACGCAATAGACTCACAAGCCGTGATTTGCTCATATAAATGACTTACAACTTTTCATGATGCATGCAAGAGCTGTTGGAGTTTTGCTATTGTTTCTTTCATTATTAAGCCGGTGCACCATATTATGTGCGGTATGTCAAACATGTTCATCTCTTCGATATGCATTAATACCATGTACAAAACGTGTAACTCTGTCATCAGATTAACAGTTCAAAAAAAAAAAAAAAATCTTCCACCATGAGTTGGGTTTAGTGTTCGATAAGTTCGCTAATCATTCACAAAGTCCGATAAGTTGCGAGGAAGTTCTCCAACCCGAGTTTGGGACTTGGAAAGTAGTAGTTCCCGGGTTCAAAATTTAGGGCGTGACAGCTAAATCTAGTAAACCTACACATCTTCAAATCCAAACTCTTATTTTGCATCAAACAAGGGTTTGATCTCTGAACCCAATTTTTGACAAAGCATCCAAATGGGGCTAAATAGAAGTAAATTAAACTTTCCAGTAAACACTAATCAACTGGGATTCATAGGCAGTAGTAAAATGAGATAAAAATCCAGTCGCTCGATGAGATAGATCAGTCGACCAGAAAGCCTCCTTCATGACGAATATAATGGCTATGATACCACATGTTATCAGGTGGTTTCAATTTCCCAAGACCTTTATGCATCTGAAACCATGGAATTTTTAAGCCAAATGTCTGCCTGTTTGAGCCGCCATTGTGGTACCTTGTTGAAGCTTCAAGAGATCTTGGTTCTTCTTTCACCACTCTCATTTACAGCACTCTAAAATTGGGAAAGATGCAAAAATGCAAGAGTTGATGACTATGACTCTGTGAAATAAAAGTGGGAGCGAAAAGTTCTAACCCGTTGTTACTCATAAAAAGTATCACACCCCTCTCAAAGTGACACACTTCATAGAAGCATCGCACCCCTCTCGAAGTGACACACTTAAAGTATCACACCCCTCTCCAAGTGACACACTTCATGAAAGTATCACACCTAGTAAGATTCCACACACAGGACAAGCGTGATGCACTGTAACTTGGATATAATGTTAGAGAACACAAGTCCAAAAGAAATTGTACCACACTAGGAGAATATTACAAGTTTGGGGAGTTGTCTCTCTGATGAATAAATCCCAAATGAAGAGAGTGACTCATGTATATAGAACTAGGAACATTCTAGATATGGCCTAGGTATGATACTTGGCATTCGTCCAATATTTCAACATCTCTGTAAACCTTCTAAATTATCCTTCTCAAGGGGTCGAATATCCATAGGTGGTGAAATCCCACTATGGCGTGAGTGTGTGGGTGTGTGCATGTGTTAAAAAAGAAAAAAAAAAAAAGATTAAAAGATATATAGTATCTTCCAAAGATTTCTACACACCTCTATCGTGGTTTAATCATTCATGATATTTCAAAAAAGGTGGAAGTATTTAAGGAACTTCGAATTAATCAAACGAAATAAAATTTATGAAATAGAACAATAAATAAATAAATAAATTAAATAAAATAAAAATAAGTGAAATGACTACCAATTGAGGGGATTGCCATCAATCAGACGGTCTTCGTTGGGACGCTACCAATAAATAAGGGATCAATCTTGCTATTGTTTGTACTTCTATTGAAAACCAGAGATTTTTTCTTACTTTATTGTAGAAATATCAGTACTCTACTATTCCGAGGGATTTTGTATGCTATGTCGAAAAATTGTTCACTTTTCTGATTTGTATGTTACCGGTAGGGCAAGAAAGATTCCGACCACATCAGGAAGCAAGATCGGCCTCCATTCTCATCCCATTTGTGATTCCGGTTGCAGTTGATGTTTCTCGCACAAGCTATTCCACAATGCTCGGCCCAAGGCTTGCACAGTAAGTTCTCAGTTTGTACAAGTGGGACCCATGGCATAGTAATGCAAACCATTGTATGAAGGGACCCGCCACGGATTGCCGATGCCCAAAAGATCCCCCAGACCAAAACATCATAGCCAGAGAAGTGTAGCCTTTTTCTTGTTGCATTCCAGCATTATGATGTGTTCTCTTTTTTAAGCATAGGTTTCTTTGCCACAAATGTAAGAGTTAACTTGTCGAAACTGGGATGCATGTGCCAAAAACGGTGAGGCCCTTCACACCAATGGTTTAAATGAATCAACCACCGACCCCACTAGAATCAACTGAAAACACAAGGTGCAGCCCAAACATTTGGTGGGAGAGAATTGTAACTACCACTTTTCACACTAGCATAAACACGACAATGAGTTCACTAAAGAATCCCAGCCAGCCACCACTTGCCTCTGCATAGGGCTGTAAAGGAGCTGGGCAGGCCCATTGGCTACCAATGTCAGTCCACAAGCCAGGGTTGGGTCTTACTTTCAAACTCATGGACCAAGGTTGATGCTAATTTGTCAAGCCTAGTAAATGAATTGACTAGGAACTAGCTAGAGCTGATGACATTTGAGGCTGGCTGGAGCCCGAAATGAGGTCTGAATCTGAGCAGAGAATGAAAAATAACCGCAGTTCACAGTATGGTATGAGATTCATGTTGATAGCATGCATGTTTAGTGCTCGAGTGGAGCAAGAATGGCTAGTCATACAAGGCATAACGCAATGGTCAGTGAAAGAGTTCCTAGACTAAGCTTGAGTTTGTGGTGTGTAGAATATCCATGGTGGAATCCACCATATCAATGGCTTGGATCTTTTGAACCATAGGCCACTTAAACAGAGCAGAAACACAGGGGTACCATACAGTGGCTGACCCAAGCATTTATGCAATACCTCAACTACCAAAATGAAAACAAAGACGTTGATCATCACAGAGAAAACTTGCCAAGAAATAAAAAAAGCTCTTCCGAATTTCATCATTTATATTGGTGCTTTATAAAGCCATTGCCACCTTTCTTCATCCCTCCATTTCGTTGCAACAAAACCGAAATAGATACATCAAGTAGAAAAAAAAGATAAATATTATAATTTCCCCTCAGATTCAGTTTCTTTCCTTTTGATACAGGAAAAAAAAAAAAAAATCTTACTAGATCATGGCCCGCCCCAGCCCACTCTTTTGGGGTGTGCTCAACGTTACAAAAAGGGATCCTAGCCTCGGATACATTGTGATCTACACAGCAGTTGACAAAAGTGAAACTCCATTGCAGTTTTGATATAAAGAAATGAGGAATACCTTCTATAGTTGAAATCATTGATCAGATCAGACGTTGAACCGAAACAGCATTACATCACCTTCCTGTACAATGTAGTCTTTCCCCTCGGACCTCAACTGCATTAACACAAAATGGCCCATGTCAATTTCCATATGGTGGTTTTCTGCATGTTGACACATGAATGCACACTCATCAGGATCAAGGTTCAAAAAATCCATATTTAATGCAGGTGTTGGTTTTTCAGAAAACCAACACGTCGGCCAATATGAAATGTGATGGCCAATTATTCTGAATTATGCTTAGGATGCACAACTATTCTCTACATGAGTTTTTATAAAGGAATGCCGTAATGCAGGAAAGCTACCAGCACAGCACCTACTTACAAGTCCTTTCTCCCTTGCAACTGCTAGCGAACCAGCTGCAATGAAATCATCATACGCCACCTGAACACACCCACAAATCATATATACTCGATTAGAACACTACAATATAAGGTTCCTGATTGAATTTGTAAATGAAGTGTCCCTTTGGTGTTCATAGTTCCAAGGTTGACAGGATGCACTAGTGTCAAAAATTGTTGAAATAAGAGTGGAAGTTTTCCCCCTCTGGCCTAAACCACATTTTTGGGCTGGTAGAAAGCAGAAAGCCGGCATGCCCACTGCAGGTTGGGTTTTCTGCACCACCCCGAACACCAGACCCACTAGATTAGCTTTGGAAACCCAGTTGACCATGATATGAAGTTACACCCAATGCAGCCTAAAATAAGCAGCCACATACATGCATTCACTAGTCAAATCTTACAAGTATCAGCATTGAAAATTCCTAATCACAGACCTTATATGGAGAATTTTATGAGGTTTCAGAATGATTTCCTTTAGAAACATAATAACTTATTTAGAAAGGCCACTCCTAAGGGCGTGTTTGGATAGAGAATTATGACGGTATCGTAAGGTAATACCCTTACATCGATTGGATATGACCTGCAGCAGGCGAAATTTGGATGCTTGATTATTGTGACGCTCCATTGCTGTATTTCACCTCTCTGCTGCCAAATCCAGGAGAGGATTATGCCCAGATTTCAAGTACAGGAGAATTGACTGCTGCAGAGTCTGGTGTTTGACGGTCTACAAATGGCAGTGCACATCTGCATGGCCTATAGGTTTAAACAGCCATTGCAAGTTTGCTTCTACCACATGAAAACAGAGGGGAGAGGTGGAGGAGAAGCACTGACTCAGGGGATGATGGAGCTCCAAACACAGACCTGCAGCTCCCATCTCTGGTCACCGGTGTTTGGAATAGCAGGTGCACAGCTACAATCACCTTCATCTCCGGCCGAACTCTCTTATTATGGAACTGAATCGCATTCTGTCGGCTTCCTTTGCCGTTTATGGGGCAAAGACTCACCAGACGTGGTCATTGAAATACAGAAATGCACATATAATCTGGGAGGGTGGCATTTTATCCGCTTAAATCATGGCTAGATCATAACTGCCGGTGGTGGCTGTGGGTTTCTTACCGAATGCCCCTTATCAACCTAGCCCATGTTTAACAGAGGTCACTTCACCCCATATGCACCGGAGATGGGGAAGACCTCACATGCATATCAGCCCTCCATGGAGGTACTCGTGGTTTTTGTCATCAAACTAACTTGTGTAGATTTCCAGATCTGTTCATCGCTTAGGACGAAACAACTGCAACCAGGGCCTCACAGGGTCATCTCCCTTTCCATGTAACTTTGACCAATGTTCCGCTAATGCTGCAATCTTGCCAATGCATGCTGAACGAGACGGCTATATTAAAAGAATGTGGTTATGCCCTTATCTGAACAACCACCATCGAGCAGATTAGATTGTTGAAAAATCTAAATGCAGGTTAATGGTCTAGAATCTTGAAGTAGCCCTCTAACACATTGGTCTCTATGTAAAGAATGGATTAATTTAATGAAGCTGAACATAATCTGATTGATTTTACTCCATGCTATGCCTACTGGACTGTTGTTGCCAAACCGGTAACATGCATTTAACATTACGGAATGGTTATGATGTCTTTGTATGTACCATTTATGGTTTACAGGGGCCAACTTGTGTGGGGAAGCCTAACAATGATTCGTGTGGGGGAACCTAACAATGATTGGATTCCTGCAGGTAAAGGTAGGAATATGAGCTCTGTTAGGTCCCATAAGACGGCGGGGGGGGGGGGGGGGTGCCCTTCTTCTAGATCTTCCCACTCTGTATTTGGTTGGATTTCCTGAGGAATGGATGGACATCAACTTCTCATGGATTTTTGGACAACGTGTGAGGTGGCTATTCCTAGGGTTAAGGGGTCAAGCTACCATCAAGGCTTTGCCTTTGTTACAATGGAGCTGGAGGAAGAGTGTAAGAAGGCCATTGATAGCTTGAATGGTAAGAGGTTCAACAGGAGAGAATTAAGAGTCTAGGTGGCCCACTTTAGGCCTCGTAAGGTTAAATAGTAAGGGGAAAAGGGGGGAGAAGAAAAGCCATGGGCCAAAATATCAGGGTAAGGGGGTCGCTTTTGTTTTTAGTTCTTCCTTGGAGGTAGTGATGGTTGGGAACTCCCAGGAGGTCAATCCGATGTTGTTTAAAGGGGCTCTATTGGGGAACTTCAAGCCGGGTACCCTTGGGTCTTCTTTGGCTCATGATCCTAATGAGGGTCGAATCTAGTCCCAAATCATGTTGAACTCATTATTACAAAGTGAGTTTCCTACCATCCCTGAGCCCAAGTTAGTTTTGGTGTCAAAGTCGACCATTATTTTCAAACCCTGTGTCGTCAATGATGCTTGGGCCAATTTGAAATGGTGTATGGCAGCTTCCCTTGAGTCAGGATTCTCTATAGCTGATCTTGTTCTTTGGCTTCATCTATCCTGTAATCTTCTTAAAGTGAACTAACTCCTTTGTCAGCTGGAGGAATTGGTATTCTAGGTTTCTCTCCATCCCTCAATTACTATTGATCAGACCGTGTTTTCTGGCCAACACAGTATCTGGTTAGGTGGGAAGAATGGTCCTTCTTTGGGACAGGTCTTCTGGTTTTCCTTATTCGATCTACCTCTTGAACTTTGGTTTGATGATGCCTTTGTGGCAACAGGCTCCTGGTTGGGTGAGGTGAGGATCATCGATGAGGCTACACACTGTTGGTACGAATTGCGGTGTGCTAGGATTTGTGTCCATAGGAAGAAATCCTCGCCGACCTTGGAGTCTATTGAAGTTAAGGTCAGAGAGGTCAAATTCTTCGTCCAGGTGCAGTGTGTAGGTGGGGTGGTTCTGGTTTCATTCTCTACTTCCACCAATTTTCATGGTAGTAGGGCTAGTTTTCCTGCGTATTCCCAAAGGGGGAACGGTGTACATGTTCCTGTTCCGTACTCCGCAATCCAACAAACCAGCAGTCTCCCACATGCAGTTCATTTGTGTCTCCTTCAAACTATGGGGGCTTAGGTGCCTGCGTGGAGTTGGCTCTTATAGTGTTCATGCTCCTTACAAGGGACAATTGTCTAATTGCATGGTGTCGTTGTGGCCATACGTCAATGATCATAAGCAATGCTTATATGATGGGATAGGACCCTCTGGTAGGAGTGCCAAGATTGATTTCCTGGGGGGCCTTCAAGATCTAGGGTTGCAATCTTTGCCATGTGGAGCCTATCAGGGCCCACGCTAGTGTCCTCCCACTAGCTTCGTAGGAGTGTGACACGTCCTGTAGTGACAATGGTTCCTCAGTAGGCATCGAGCCAAATGACCTTGATATCTTTGTATGCGCTTCCTTCAGCATTTAATGGGTCTACTAACATGCCTTCTCCAAGAGTTGCGTGTGGTCCCAGTGGATGCTGCCCCAAGCTTTAACACTCTTTTTTGGTTCGATGCGTGCTCCTTTGCCTAATGTAATTAAAGTCGACGATTCGAGAGAGATTAATGTTGTTGTTATGTATTAATGGCACCACATACCCAACCTATCAGCATCAACCGCATGTTTCATCGATTGACAAGGGTGGCTAAGCCAACCCGATTGTCAATGAGATTTCTCTCCCAAACCCAGATGATCATTTTGAGGAGAGGTCGGCCAAATCCTCTGTCCCAATAGAGGAAATGTATTCCATCCCTCCCTGAATTAGAGATTGTTGCCAAGTTAAGTATGGTGGTGGAGTCAATTGATTTGTTTCATTCCTCTCATGACTCCTTTAGCTCTTAACCCTTTTAATTTGCTTCCTAGAGTGGGTATCCTCTATAGTGAGTGCTCCGAGACCCCCTCTCCTGGTCATTTAGAGTTTTTTCCAGACCCACTCTTTTGGGGTCAGGATAGGGAGGCTTGTTACTACCAGTCGAAGTTTCAAGTGGTCCTAGTGGATGCCTTGGTAGTCATCCCTTTTTGTCTAAAGTATCACCTCCAAGTCAGCATAAGTCGGACTTCCGGGTCCCTTAGTTCACATAACGGGGCCTCTCCCTTCATTTTTTTATTTTTATTTTTTTATTTTTTTTATTTTTTTTTTGGGGGGGGGGGGGGGGAGGGAGTCACATAATGGGACTTCCGGGTCCCTTAGGCATCCCTTTTTGTCTAAAGTATCACCCTTAGTTCACATAAGTTGGACTTCCGGGTCCCTTAGTTCACATAATGGGGCCTCCCCCTTGGTAGTCACGAAGCTTACTCTGTCAGGAAGAAGTGGAGGTCCTTACTGCTATAGTTAGAGGGAAGAGATGTCAAGGATGTCCTTAGTCATGTGGGTTGACTATTAGGGGTTGTTTTCAGGGATAAGGTGGAAGATTATGTCGAGTTATTCCTTACAGTTGAAGATAAGGGTATTTGAATCTCTCCAAAGATGTTTTAGCATCGATCTCCATAGTCTGGGAAAGGTTGTATAGAGATGATTAATCTTGGGGTAGGTCCGAAAGGGAATTGAGGGGTATTCCTAGGATGGAGAGGAGTCGAGGGGTTAGGTTAGTACCTTAATGAAGATCATGCCCTGGAATGTTTGAGGCTTAGGGTGCCCTGATAAACACATCTACGTAAAAGATCTGTAAGAAATTTAAAGCCATCATAGTTGTTCTTCAGGAAAAGCTCCAATTGGTCGATAGGATTCTAAAAGAGTTTGTTTGAGGTCGTAAAGCGGTCGACTTAGTGGTCCTCGAGTCAGTCAGGTGGGCGGGTGGTATCATCCTCCTGTGGCATCTGAGGCATTGGGCTAAGGAGGATGTGTGGGTTAGTCGATTTTTAGTCAGTGTAGTTTTCTGAGGGGTCTCTTCAAGATTTAGATGGATCTTCTCTAGTGTATATGGCCCAATCAACCTTCCTTAGGGCCCTCTTTCTAATCTAGGAGTTGTCATAGACTTATGATTGGTGGTTGCTTCCCTAGTGTGTAGGTGATGATTTTATTGCCATCCAGTTTGTCCATGAGAAGTTGAATCATAAAAATGTCCATGAGAAGTTAAATCGTAAAAAGGTTTCTAGCAGCATGAGATGTTTTGTCGATTGGATTTTGAAGCACGACTTCGTGGGCCTCCCGATGGGAGGCGTGAAGTTCACCTAGTATAATGGTCAGTCGGTCCCTGCTATGTCCCTTCTTGAACGATTTTTGGTATATTCTAGATGGGTTCAACTTTTTCCTCTTTCAAGGCAATGGGGCCTTCTAAAAATAGTTTCTAATCACTGTCCTATCCTTTTTGAAGTTGAGGAGATGAATTGGGGCCCAAGCCCTTTCGATTTGAGCTTGCTTGGCTTGAAGTCAAAGGTTTTCAAGACCTTATTATCAATTGGTGGTCTTCATTCAATGTGTTGGGTTGGATCGGTTTCTTTTTATTTAAGAAGCTTCATTCGATGAAATCCAAGCTTATTGTTTGGAAGAAGGAAGTTTTCGCCAAACGTGAGCTAGAGCTGGATATTCTGCTTAGCGAGATTCAGAATCTTAATGTCAAATAGGAATGCCGCATTTTGTCAGCCAAGGAGAAACCTTCTAGAAATAACTTATCATTTTCTTATCGCTCCAGGTTGTTTGAAGAAGAAATAAAATGGTGTCAAAGATCCTAGAAAATTAGGTTGAAACTTGAAAGAGGGAGATAAAAATACTAAGTTCTTTCATGGGATATCCGGTAATCAGGCTAACGCTAATTGGATTTATTCTTTAATGGTAGAGGGGGTCAAGGCTCTGATAAGAAGTCCATTTGTGGTGAGGCTGTGATTTTTTTTAAAAATTTTTAAAATTTTTTTTTTAAGTTACTTTCGAATGAGGGTTGGGAAAGGCCGGTCTTAGATACTTTTGACTTTCCTTCTGTTTCTTTGGAGCAGGCCAGCATTCTGGAAGCTCCTATTTGTCTTGAGGAATTGAAAGAGGTAGTGCGGACCTCGAGTAGGGATAAAGCCTCAGGTCCCGATGGTTCTAGAGACTTTTTTCCAAACATTTTGGGATTTAGTGCAATATGAGGTGTTACCCTTCACAATAGATTTCTTCGATTCGGTCTCTGTCCCAAAGGAGTTAGGATGCACTTTCCTAGCCCTTATTCCAAAATTGGATGGCACAAATAATTTGAGGAACTTTAGGCCTATCAACCTGATGGTAAGCCCTTATAAAATCCTTGCCAAGGTACTTGGTCAACGAATTAGATCAGTTCTCTCTCTCATCTTGCCTTAACAGAGTGTATTCATCTCTAAGAGGCAAATTACTGATAGTGCCCTCATTTCCCATGATTGTACTGACTTTGTAATCGCATGGGAAATCGAGGGGTGGTGTGCAAGTTAGATCTAGAAAAGGCCTATGATATTAGATATGGAAAAGGCCCATGATAAGGTTAACTAGGGTTTCCTTGATTATTTGTTAAGACAGATGAGCTTTGGAGATAATTGGAGGAGTTGGATATGTTGTTACATTTCTTCAGCTCCTTTTCTATGTTAATCAATAGCTCCCCTTTTGCCTTTCTTAAAGCTTCTTGGGGCCTCAGGCAAGGGGACTCCCTTTCTCCCTTCCTCATTGTTATTGTTGCGAAAGCCTATCTAGGGGGCAATTTGAAGGGTTATTTCAAGGTTTTGAGGTCCAGAATTAGCCTATCCCTATCAGTCACCTTCAATTCACAAATGAAAATGTTTTGTTTTGTGAGCAAGGTGTCCCGTATCGGTATCGGTTGGCGTAACGGTGCCCTCTAAAACCGATATGGATACGGGGGCGTAACGGCGATACGGGGGCGTAACGGCCCATAACGGCGCAAAATTTTTTTTTTGCCAAAAAAATATGAAAAAATATGGATTAAATCCGAAATATTCTAAGCATTCCAAATATGCATTCATTTATAAATTGGAACATGTTTATGGTGGTGTAACGGTTCACTCTTTGGTCAGAAGTTGTATCGGACTGTCTGATGAATTTATGAACCAGATAACCTGAATTTGACTACAAAATTCATGTATTTAATTTTCTAACTATCTACTATCAATGATAGATATATTAGAATGAATGTAATATGAAAATATCTTACATTTAGGTGTTTGCAATTATTTTTGAGGGCCAAAATTCATGCATAAATAGAAAAAAATGTAAAAATAAAAAATAAAATGGCACCCCAAATATATAAAATGCACATTAACATGTTCTACTATGATTAACACATCACATGGCATCATTAAAACAGCAAAAGAATCATTAAAAAATGATTTTTCAAATTTTCAAAAAAAGGGTCAAAATAAATGCGTAAATAAAAAAATATATAAAATGGCACCCCAAATCTGTAAAATGCACATTAACATGTTCTACTATGATTAACATATCATATGACATCATTAAAACAACAAAAGAATCATTAAAAAATGATTTTTCAAATTTTCAAAAAAAAGGCCAAAATAAATGCGTAAATAGAAAAAAATATAAAAAAAAATATAAAATGGCACCCCAAATCTATAAAATGCACATTAACATGTTCTACTATAATTAACACATCATATGGCATGATTAAAACAACAAAACAACTATTAAAAATTGATTTTTCGAATTTAAAAAAAAAGGGTCAAAATTCATGCGTAAATAGAAAAAAATATAAAAATATATATAAAATGGTACCCCAAATCTGTAAAATGCACATTAACATGTTCTACTATGATTAACACATCATATAGCATCATTAAAACAGCAAAAGAATCATTAAAAAATGATTTTTCGAATTTTCAAAAAAAGGGCCAAAATAAATGCGTAAATAGAAAAAAATATAAAAAAAAATATAAAATGGCACCCAAAATCTGTAAAATGCACATTAACATGTCCTACTATGATTAACACATCAAATGGCATAATTAAAACAACAATACAACCATTAAAAATTGATTTTTCAAATTTTAAAAAAAGGGGCCAAAATTCATGCGTAAATAGAAAAAAATACAAAAAAAATATTAAATGACACCCAAAATCTGTAAAATGCACATTAACATGTTTTACTATGATTAACACATCATATGGTATGATTAAAACAACAAAACGTATTAAAAATATATAAATACATATTTTTGACAAATTTCTGAAAAATGGCCCATCGAGCTTTGATTCAAGAAAATTCATAATATAATGTGTTTTTCTCTCAAATACTCAGCCAAAGGTGGTCGAAATTAGTAGTAAAAGGAGTAAGAAACAGTTTGGAAGCAAGAGGTTTCAAAAAAATAACAAAAATAAAGCTTAAAATGGAAAAAGGTCGATACGGGCCTGTTACGGGCCTGTAACGGCCCGTAACGGGCCCGTAACGGCCGATACGGGGGCGTATCGGCCGATACGCCCCGTATCGGGCCCGTATCGGCCGATACGGCTACAAAAAACCGTATCGGCCGATACGACCCCGTAACGTGTAACGGTCACCACCGTTTCCGTTACGTATCGGCCGTATCGGCCGATACGTAACCGATTTGGCATTCCTTGTTTGTGAGGCCAATGATTTGATGGTGTCCTTTTTGCAGATAGCTATCAGGTGGTTTAAAGTGGTCTCGGGTTTGAGCACCAATCTCTGTAAAAGTGAATTCTTGGGCATTAATATATCTTTGGAGGAGATGAGTTACCTTGATGTATTCTTTGGTTGTAAAGTCAGATCTTTTCCCTCCTCCTATCTCGTCCTCCCTCTCTGTCTAAGGAAGCCAGCCTCTCATATCTAGGAGATAATGGTTGAACATATGGAAAGGAAATTGAGCCCCTGGAAGAACAAGTTGCCTTCTCTAGGGGGTAGGCCTGCTTTTACCAAATTGAGCCTTTCCAATCTTCCCTGATATTTTATATCCTTATTTTGATGCCCAAAGTCAGTGATAGAGAGTATTAATAAGATTGGAAGGGATTTCTTGTGGCAAGGAGGTGCGGCGAAGGGTAAATTCCATCTCCTTAAATGAAGTGAGGTCAATTAGCCCTATTCCAAAGGGAGTGCTAGGATTCGGAGGCTGAAGGAAGCTAATTTGGGATTGTTGGGTAAATGGGTGTGGCGTTTCAAAGTAGAGGTTACGACTTTGTGGAGAAAATATTGTTGCTTCTAAGTATGGCACCTCCTCTAGTTGGTGGATCAGGGGCTCCTTATACTGGGCCTCTTTCCTCTGTAAAGTTGTGGCCTGCGTTGCCCCCAAGGTTTTGGAAGGTTATAGCTTTGTCGTGGGGGATGGTTTAGGGTGAGTTTTTGGGATGACATCGGGTTTGGTAACTCTCCTCTAAGATCGGTCTATCCAGCCTTAGCTTTTCTTTGCCCTAAGGAAAACATTTGTTACTATATGCTTTTCCCTAGACATAGGTAGTGTTAGAGTTCCCTCTTGTAGGAGGAACTTGAATCAGGTCGAATTCAGTGATCCGCTTAGTCTTCTTTCTCATTTGCAAGGGATAGCACCTTCCCCAGGATAGGTAAATGCTATGGTGTGGCATTTTGTTAGTTTTGGAAGGTTTTTGGCGAGATTGATGTATTGGCTCCTTTCTCGATCAATTCAAAGGGGTGACGACATTCCACGACTCATGTTTAATTGTATGGGGTTCCTTTAAGATTTTTATGTTTGCTTGGTTGGCGAAGAGGAGCAAAATTCTTACCATTAATAACCTGTGGAAGCATTCAATGATTTTGCCAAACGTGTGCCTCCTTTATCTCCAAGACGAGGAGTTGGTTTATCATATCTTTCTTCATTGTCCCTTCGCTAGAGAAGTGTGGGCTGGTATCTTCAATCTTTCGACAATATTGGGTTACGCCATGTTCAATTAGTGCCTTGTTTAAGGTGTGGCATGCTTCAAGTGGTGGAAGTCTCGGGCAGCATAAATGGAGACTTGCGTTGTTGGCAAGGTATTCCATAACGGTAACAGTGGCCATAACAGCCACCATCGTAACTTTTACGATACAGGTCGTAGCAGCTGTTACCGCCCCGTAACGGCTGTTACATTCTCTTTTTTAATTAGAAAAAAAAATCCAAAAAACCTATATATACCTCGTAAGGTTGAAAAGAAAGTCTGAAAAACCTGTATCTACCTTATAACAAACCATTACGAGACTGTTATGGCCTTTACAAGCGACATAACAGGGCCATTAACGGTAGTTACGAGTTATTTTTTCCCATAACGGTTGTTAAGGCAATTAAGACCTCATAACGTGCAACGGTTGCCATCGTTACCTTTACAACACACCATGGTTGTTGGCCTTCTTTTGTATGGTATGCCTTGAGAGGAATGGTTGTTATTTTGGGAACCTTATATCTTCCCGGTTTGGGGATTGTGATAAAGTTATGATGCATATATCTGCAAGGGTGCTTAGGTCCCCCCCCCCCTCGGGTTGTTGTATCAATATTTTGGGGCATGGTTTGTTTTCCTTCTTATTTTGTTTTTTCTATTGTTTTGTTTGGCTTTTGTCCTTAATTTGCTTCATCTTTCAAAATAATAATAATGGGTGTGGAGTATTCCGTATCAGTAACGGTGGCCGTAACGGTCACCACCATTACCGATACGGGTATTGGCCGATACGGGGACGCAACAACCGTTACGACCTCCGTAACAATTGAAATTTTCTTTTGCCCAAAACATTCTGAAAACATATCTAGAATAATGTAAATATTCTAAATATATATTCATTTTTTGTTTTGAACATGTTTATGATAGTGTAACGATCCATTCTTTGGTCAGAGTGTTGCATCGGGCTATCTAGTGAATTTGTGAACATGATTATATATCTCTAATGTTTACACATCACAATCAAGCACTAGAACTAGAAATCAGAAAAAGGCATAAACACTACTTTTTCAAATTTTATTTTTTTTAAAAGGCTATTTGAGCTTCTATTTGCTCAAATCACTTCAATCTACAGTTTTAATATTAAAAACTATAGTAAGAGTGGTCGAAATCTATTGTAAAATGACCTATGAGAGTTTTTGGAATGAGAAAAGTAAAAAAATGAGAAGAAATTTTGATGTAGATAATAAAGAAGTGGTTGTTTTTCGACTGTTATGGGAGTAACGGTTATTATGCCCCATAACGGCCTTCACGCCCATCGTAACGACCGATATGGTCCTAAAAAACTACCTCGTTTCACCCCCGTATTGCATAACGGTCGTGGTTGTTACCTATACGTATCGGCCTTTACGGGCGTATTGTAATGGATATGGAACACCTGGGTGTGGACCGTACTAGGTATGTCTACTTTCAACTTGAGTATAGGAATGTGTACAGCACACATTGTCAGTGGTCTTTATCCAAACATGGTTGTTTGTCATAGTCCGCATTTCGGGTGAGCACTGACTCTGTTCTTTTCTTTTCTTTTCTTTTTTGGAAATACGGAATGGTCTATATGATCATATCCAAACATGTGGATTCGGCCGCCACCATGTTACAGACCCTTCTAATGCCCTATCCAAACGCTGGGATTTGGCAGCTGATTTACGCCTAAATCAAATGACAGCTAAAAAATAATAATAAATAAATAAATAAACCAAAGGACAGCTGTGGTAATTTGTAATCATTGAATTATTATATTACGATAATGTCATGATTCGCTATCCAAACATACCCTAAGTAACAAGGGCAAGGAACTTCTGAGAAACCATGCCACTTCATGTCAAAGCATGTCCAATACTCCTAGGCATAGCCCAAATAAATAACAAAACATTTTATGTTTAATTATTATTATATTTATTTTTCAGATACTTATAATATAAATAATTGATATATAGATTTTTAGTTTTTGGGATTTGGTATATATAAATAATTAATATATAATGCATATTATTTTATTTTTGGTAAAGACATGTTGGCAGATCTGTACATACTCATGTGGATTTTTTATTTTTTATTTTTGGAGCAATTAACTAAGATTTATATAAAAAGAACAAAGAAAAGACAAAAGGAGCAAGACACTCTCAGAAATACATAGAAACAGATGATAAATGCAAAAGGATGGAGGGAGCTGGATTAAACGAAGTGCTCACTGATCCACAGAAATAAGCACATTCATTCCCAATCTCCAACGCTAACAAATCAGCAGAACTGTGATAAGCCTATGCCCAGATGATAATTGTCCCTTTCATCCTATCCTGCAGCACTTTTAAGCATATGCCCTTGAAATTTCTGGAATTCCTCTCTTTCCAAATCTCCCAACAAATAGCGAAAGGTTCCTTTCCCAACAATAGGACTGATGCTCCAGCTAAGAAACCATCGAAATCCTATTGACATGACTACTAGAACCAAACCATATACATGTGACTATTAAGACTGTCAAAATCTTACTGAGATGACTCCTAGGACCAAACCATATGTTATTTCCGTCTCCTTTATCTTTCCTACTAATTATACTTATGTATTTTTCATTTAAATATATAAAACTTATTTTACTCTTATATAAACTAATATCTTGTAGAAGATACCTATCACTGTTACTGTGTAACAAGCACATGCCTCTATGTCGGGTTTTCCGAGTTCGCCATCTCTGACACATGCATCCATAATACCAGCAGATTTCCATGTCCAATTCACGAAGATTGCAACCCCCTTTCTTTTTCTTTTTCTTTTCTTTTTTTCTTTCTTTTTTTTTTTTCATTTTTTCCATCAAGATATGAGGACCCATAAACATGTTTAAATCCTTTAATTGTTTTCAAGCTTCAAGCATAAATATGATCCATTTCTCCCAACCCTTCTCTATCATGGGATTTTGGGATATGCATTGGGACGATGCAGTCCACTGTTATAGCTCCATGAGCTCTCCATCCAGTTTGTCCTTAGACAGCTCCTAACCTCTTGCATTAGTGTGTTATCATCTTTCACTAATGTATTTATGTCTGTCATTGATTACTTAATAGTGATTCACATGGAATTGTTGGTTTACTTGGAAGAAAATGTGGCACACCTGAGAACGGGTCATTCATCAAGTTGGGCCACCGTTACATTCCCTGGCATGAAAATTAGTATGATTTTCTATGTTTCTGTCCTTTATAGTCATATACTTGGCTGACCTGATGAGTAGATCAACATGAATTTTTGGCTAGCGATCGTCCAAGGTGAGTCCCGCCAGTGTTTGACGTATCGGTATCGCTACAAGTTTCGCCGGCCAGGGATACTGAAACTCAATATTGCCGATAACCAGAAATGAGAGGAAACATTGGGAAAACATGAGCCAAACAGTGGAATTTTTCGGTAAAACTTCAATAGATGCTAAAATACACATATTTGCAAATTTAGGAATCAAAAAATTGCAAAAAGAATGCATAAATAATAAGTTTCGATTTAATGGGGGCCTTAAAGCATGTGTTGTCGTAAGAAATCAGTCCAACCATCCCATCTATCCATCCAACCTTCCCTCTAAACATCCATCAATATTTCAGAATATCGTCAACACAATATTTCGCCGACAAATCATCAAAATTTGGAAAGGGAAACAAAAGATCGTGGTCTTGATATCGCCCATGTTGCGATAACAATAATATCGGAATATTATCCTCAACAATTTGAACACTGCACACAAACATGTGCCCATAAATAATTTTGAAATGTAATTTTTTTAATAAACAGATTTTTTGAGATATCGATACATTGGCAATATCATCGAAATATCACTAATACACTAGCGAAACAGGCAACACCTGGAATTTACACAGTTGAAAAAATTGGCGTTACAAGTGACACCTGGAATTTACACAGTAAAAAATAGTGGCATACATTGGCGATTCTTAGTGATGTATTGCTAATACCTGAAATTTCTGATACTATCAATGTTATCAGTGTCACTACCCGTGCTATTGGTATTTCCGAACTAGAGATATGGATAATATTGGGGATATTTCGATAACATCAGGGATACTCCAAACAAAGGTCCCACCTATACAGATCTCGCACATTGTATGTCACATTAGCTTGTGTGCTACAAAGAAAACCCTCAATCTCACATGAGAAAATCATGTGAACACCACTACAGATTTTCACACAAATTGTTGAAACTCCGAAGTGCAATCAGATTATTTTCAGGTTAGGCTTGAAATGAGAGCAACTGCAATTTCAGGGCTACTTCCTCATCATGAATACTAGGAAGCATCATTACAATTTGGCATTTTCCCTTGACCAAATTGAATGTTTGCAATTCAATTTAGCTGTGCATGTAGATGCAGCTTAAAGATATATCTACCATATGTTGAAATGGAAAATTAAACAGTATGTGGATAGCTCTTACAGTCTCAGCTCGAATGAAGCCTTGTTCAAAATCAGAATGAATTACACCAGCTGCTTGTGGCGCCGTCATTCCTAAATGATCAGAAAGAGTACAAAAGCCTTGTCATGATGATATACTGGCTCAGAACACAATTGGTCATGGATATACTCAGGGGTGTCAATGGGCTGGGCCAGTGTTAACCCAAATCTGACCTGCTGATAGAAAGTCTGGGTACCAAAACTAAAAGCTTATCAGCCTTGAGCCTGGCCTGATATGCAATGTCTATATCCACACTATAGACATGCAGCAAAGAGACATACTGGCCCAGCCTGACAGGAGCTAACAGACCAATAAACTTGACCTGAGTTGGCTCTCTACTTTTAGACTCAACATGGAGATCCGATGTTGGCACCCTTGTACTTAATAAAATCGGGAACCAGATCCAACCTGCAAGTATAGTCCATGCTTTCGTTTCCTGTAAATAACATGGAAATGAATTATTTTTTTTTAGCAATGGGAAACAATTTCAAGGATTGCTCATCAGATGTGACGTACAAGTTTTGAGACTTTCACCTTCTCTCCTGATGTAAAGTAAGTGCGAAGCCCCAAAAGTTGATATGTTGCTCTTATAAGGGTCCCAAGACCACTTTCATCGACGCCAAGAGATTTCAAGTACTCGTTTCTTTCTTCAGGTGAAAGTTCAGTAAGCTCGGACTCAACCTGTACGACACATTCATGCTATTTTAGATAAATCAGCTGTACAGGTTACAAAAAGCATCATCAATGCTAAATTCATGGGACGAAACATAATAGGTAGGTTTGCACAGTGCTGATTTTTATAGAAGGTGAGATAGGACCAACTCCAAAAGAGAGTGCCAGGAAGACATGAGTCCAGTGCAAATAGGATATAACAGGTACAAGGAATATCGATGGATGTGTGACTGTACAAGGCATCACTTTAAGCAAGGATATTGGTACTTACATTTTCCTAAATGTTTAATAAGAAGCATGCAATTTCTTTTGTTATCATTGTAGGATCTTTAGGTCAAGTGATTGTTTGCGCTTGCTTGTCAGTGCATGCTCGACATGCTTTTGCGGATAGATTTATGATAATGTATGCATACCTATATGCGTGTCAATTTTCTGGATGAAAATATAAATAATGTAAAACAACAAAACACAACTTCAAACTACTTTAATAAACAGTTCTTTTTTCTTGAAAACCAGCATGCGTGTTGTGTGAGTTTGCCTTTCTGTAAAGGTTATTTGCAATCCAAAAGGCAACAAAGAGTGATGGGACAGCTCAAAATGTAATAGTGCTGTAAATGGGCTGGGCTGTCAGGTTTGCAGGCCTCTCCTGCTATGGGTCAAGCTTGGGTTGTTGTATCAGGCCCAAGGGCTCAGCCGATGTCAAAATTCAAGCTTGTTTATTAATTGGGCCAGGCTCGGGCTGTGTCTAAAAGTTCTTCAGCCCATTGAGAGTTTTCAAGGACATTTTCATCTTGGGATGGGCTCAGGCCAGTCTGTTTTGAACTGTATGAGTGCAGGCCAGGTTCAGGCCAAGGTTTTACTTTTCGGCCTGGGTTTAGAAAGAACATGACCTGGCCCGTCGACAGCCCTAAAACAGTATGAACAGGTTGTCATTTATGTGATGACATCACCATGTTTGTCATTTTGCAAACGGTGTGGCAAACTCACACCGTAATGGACAAACACCACAATTGGAGAATAACTTCCAACTTATGTTCGTAAAGAAATTAAAGAGGCACAAGTGAGAACCCAGAGAGACACGTATAACAAAACCATTGAACTTCTTTGTAACCTTGTAGACATATTTCACAGAGCACCAAGCCAAAAGGCATCTCTACACACATTTCTACATGCAACCACATGTTCCTACTAGCATATGCAAGTGATATCTGACGCATACGACAGGTTGGCCCTGGTGTAGCTGACCTGACCCAAAGATCACCAGAACTCAGCATGTGGATGTACGGAAACAATGGAGGGTTTAAAAAATGACAACAGTGCACATTCAATGTTAGCATGTAGCCCTCCTGATGACTGGACCAGACTGATTTTTAGGCAAGGACATCTAAACTGCAAACCCATCTAATGCATGGCTCGGGCCAGGTTGGCAACTGCCACATGTAAGAGCATTTGAAGAGGCATATATGGGCTTAGCAAAACTCTATTTCTGCAAGCAGGTGAGGTATTCATGGCAATCCAAAAGTCGTATTGAATTTACATCTAGACTCTTAAGTACTCTACCTGTGCCGAGATTGTTACCAGGCCTGATTGCAACTCAGATGCAAGGTTAATCACATCCCTGACATGAGGATTGTTACCAGGTTCAGAAAGATCAGATTCTGCAACATTAGCTACATATATGATCGGTTTCATTGTGAGTAAACAAAGATGCCGTATAGACTCCTTTTCATAATCTGTTAAAGCAACAGATCTAGCTGGTTTTCCATCCATGAGTGCCTGTTGAATTCTTTCCAGTGCAGACCTTTCTGCTTCCTCCTGAGGTTCACATAAAATTGTAATCAAATGTCATGGAACAACTGCATACACTTAAAAACAAAATTTTAAGTCTGGACCAATGAAACTTCAAACACATGGAAAATATTTTAGACATCAACATTCAAAATCCCGATAACCCGATTCCAGTGTTTTAAATAGTGAATAGCTTGTAGCATATCGTTCACCCCTTTGAAGCATGAAGCGTAAGCTATATAGCGTGTAGCGTAAGCTACATAGAACTTCTGGATTTTTAATCGAGGTGCGTGGTTGCACCAATGTCATGATATTCTATACCGGATTAGACTGATTAATAATGAAATTTAACAAAATTTCATGATATTAGGTGCAATAAAATGCAAGCTAAAGCAATAAGAAAGGGAAATGATTGAGTATAAAGGTAAAGAAAGAGCAATGAAACTGATTTAATATTGTTATTTAGATTATTTTACTGAAAGCATTAAAAAGGTAAACTAATTTTTATTGGAAATGGAAAATTGTAACAAATCATTGAAAACATCATATGAGCTACATAGCGTGTAGCGTAGTCTATATAGCATGTAGCGTATGCAAATTATGATGTAGCATAGGCTACATGCGACTTAAGCTATTTTCATGAGCTACATAGCATTAAGGCTATGCTACGCTACGTAGCGTAAGCTACACGCTACATAACGTAGTTATTTAAAACACTGCCCGATTCAACTAAATCTACAGCAGGGTCGGCTAAAATCAACGAACAGTGGGCTAGCAGAATACAGATTTAACTCAATATTTAATAATATTTTGAATTACAATATAATTCATTAATTCAAACCAAATAAATACAGAAATGCTAAACCTTTAGAACTAAATAAAAACACAAAAATGACCTTATCTTTTAAAACTCCAGAATAAACATTAATATATTCATGCCTAGAACTGAATCACTCCAGTCAACCAAATCATGGCTGGGTTTCAAATTGACTTGATGAGTTTTAGAGCTATGCTGACATATATTACCTTCAGTTTTGATGGTGAATCTTTCCCTTTGCTCTTCTTAAGTTTCTCCATTCTTTTCTCAATCTGCATTTCTTGTAAAAGACACAAATCAGTCCCATTAGTTCACCTCATTCCTAGCATGTTTTGATTAACGAAGTTTGTGTTGATAAGGATTATCAGTATGTGGGACTTTCAAATAGTGTGAAGATATTCTCAGGGGGTGTTTCTCTAAAAGGAATTATTTTCCTTCCAAATCCTTTTGGATTTTGGAAGGATCTGAAGATGTGGGACCCCTAGCTCCATGTCATCAGTATCCTGGTCATTTTGCAGGAACACCACACTTCCAAGGTTTTTCCTTGTCTCCCGGCCAGAAGGAAAACCATTGAGTTTTCTGGATTCTTTCGCCACAAAACAAGTAACATGCCAATAGGAGCCCCACTTGTCAGAACATGTTGGAATTGAAAACATGTTTAATTCATCAACATGAACACCGCCCAAAAACATTACCCGAATGAAAGTTACCTTAATTGCATAAAACAAGTTCTAACTTGCATACCTGATCTAGGTCAGAGAAAACCAGCTCTAAGTTGATGACATTAATATCTGATTTTGGGTCGATTTTCCCATTCACATGAACAATGTCATTATCCTCAAAACAGCGGACAACCTGGAAGTATAGAGCCTATGAGCACTGTCATAATTGCCAATTTTGGATAAGGGGCAGAGTCTGCACAGACAAGAGACCATCTCCTTCATTGGTGAAAACCATGGGATACATCATGAAATGAAGGTGATAACCCACTAACTGGTGCAGGTTCCTTGTTTCCACAAAGGTGAGCCCACTGAGCATGCATCAACAAAACCAGTCAAACTTTCTTCAGGATCGAAAACATGGTTTTGCTTTTGATTGCTCCGAAGAATGGATGCTGGTATGAAATAAATGAAAAACGTGATGGATGATTAAATTATAACCACAAAAAAGAAAGAGAGGATATGCAAACAAACGGAACAATTACAGGAATTTTCATTTCAAAAAAAAAAAAAACTTGACTTCATCTAAATAGTTATATTTCCATAAAATATCATAAGCAACACCAACATGTGTTTCTAGCATGGCTAATAAATTGGTTAATTTCTCTTAGTACTTAACAGGAACACCATGAAGTGCTCTTTCAGAAAATAGAGTTTAAGTAAACATAACAATCATATGCACCATTGCAAGTTCACACGTATATGAAGCTTGCATAACTAATTTACTTTTGGGATGGAAGAAAAAGAGAAAGCTGAACACTATTGAAAAACTTAACTCTAGAGAGAGACTTGCATTTGAAACAGACCATGATAAAGATCGCCTTTGGGGGTGATCGGTAGGACAAAGGAATCCACAGGGACCATTTACAACCTTTCTTTTTTCTATTGCACTGAAGGAAACCATGAAGAGTCACGATGGATGTCAATACAAGTTATACTAGCTTTTCAGTTCACTTCCATAGCAAAATCCATTCCACTTCTAGCGAGAGCAGCATTGCGAGGTCCAGTAAAGGATATTCGAGTATACAGCAGTGTCCAAGTGATGGGACATAGGAAATATGCTGACAAAAACATTCTATTGGACCCGACTATTGTCCGCATTCAGCAAGATTTGCAAAATATTGGTGACTCATCCACTGTACATGTCACATGCCAGTACAGCAATCGAGAATGTACAAATTGCTGACACTGTTGGGGATGAAGCATAGCCAAAAAATCACAAAGATAAACAATCTTAGTCATCTGAATTTTCCCGTTGAATTAGATTCATTAACCAACTTATTTTTACCCACCCATTTATCGGCTACTAATTGGACAGTTAAAGACCATTCATTCAGAGAAAATGCTCCATCCAAAATGGTCCAAATACTTGGACAGTCTAGAATGACATATAAGTATGTCATGTGTACTATGGATATGGATGTGTTATAACAATTTAAAAGAATGGCTACAAACACCAAACCTTAGTATTCACCATTCTGAAGCTTGAGGCATAAGCTACATAGCATGTAGCATAAGATTCCCACGATGGGCTCTCCCACTGTCTTATCTCAGGTCTC
The DNA here is from genome assembly GCA_037074715.1 of Magnolia kwangsiensis. NCBI lineage: Eukaryota > Viridiplantae > Streptophyta > Magnoliopsida > Magnoliales > Magnoliaceae > Magnolia > Magnolia kwangsiensis. Next base: position 148,443,717 of record CM073571.1, read on the forward strand.
TCAAAAGTGATTGTTGAATCAAAGTTGCCTAAGTTTTCTCTCGAATTTTCTTTTTCCTTGTTTTTCGTCATGATAGGCACCTAGGTGTTTATTTTGTGTGCTCCCAGTTAGCCTGAATGTACATTGGCTGCTTGATTTGAAATGAAATCATACTTTTACCAAAAAAAAAAAAAAAAAGCTACATAGCGTGTAGCATAAGCTACATACTCCTAGATTTTTAACCAAAGTTGCACTTGGTTGTGCCAATTTCATGATATTCTGCACCAAATCAAACTAATTAATAATGAATTTTTAACAAAATTTCATGATATTTTGAGCACTCAAATACAACCTAAAGTAATAGGAAAGTGCAATGATTAGGTAAAGAAATAATAACGAACTGATTTTTAATATTGTTGCTAATACTATTTTACCAGAAGCACTGAAAGATTTTTTAATATTGAAAATAGAAAAAATGTAACAAATCATTGAAAACATTAAATGATATTAATATTGTAGTGAAAAATAACTTGTAATGTGCTCTACGTACAATGTAGCATAGTATAGCGTGTAGCATATGCAAATTATCATGTAGCCATAGGCTACACGTGACTTAAGTTATTTTCATTAGCTACGTAGCATTGAGGCTAAGCAAGATATGTAGTGTAAGCTACACGTTACAAAGCGTAGCTATTTCAAACACTGCATAAAAAGCAAAACACTGCATAAAACGTAAAACACTGCATAAAACATAGCCCATCCTATGTTATTTAGAAAAGAATGTCTAAGCCAGGCCAAGTGTTTTGATTTCTATGCTCTTTATGCTTAATAGGAGCTTTTTAAAAAAATCTGTAAGGAGAACCACATTAGAAAGAAAAGCCCCAGAGAGCAGCTACAAGCTTAAAACATTATAAATAAAACCCTGCCAAGCACCAATAACCCCTTATTTCCCATATTCGGAAACTCATCCAAGGCCAATGCCCAAGTACTAACTAAGCAATTAACTCTATCGATGACTTGGATAAGCAATTCACTTTTATTATAAACATTCAGTTGCACCACTCCCTCCAAATGTCCCAAAGAATGGTGAGGAAACTGATTCTCCCTAACAACTTCCCACTATGGCCTGCCCGAGCTACTAGAAGCTGATCCATATATCCCAGCATCGACTACATGACACTATACAAACTGAAGCGCCAACCCCACAAACCGAATTCAAATGGGCACTGAATAAAGAAGTAGCTGCCATTTTCAGCACTCTTCAAACTAACAAACATCCATTGATCATAATCATATTCCTCTGCTGAAGATTATCGATTATGAGAACTCTCTCCCAACCAGTGTTCTGAGTATCAGTATCACTTCAAGTTTCGCTGGCCAGGGCTACGGAAACAATATCGATATCGCCGACAATATCGTTGATAACCGGAAATGCGGCGAAACAAAGGAAAAATGGTGGAATTTTCAGCAAAACTTCAGGAGATGTTAAAATGTACATATTTGCATATTTAGAAATAACAAAAGTGCAAAAAGAATGCATATATAACAAGTTTCCATTTAATGGGGCCTTAAATGCATGTGTTATTGTAAGAAATCAGTCTAACCATCCCATCCGGCGTATAACCATCCAACCTTCCATTCAAACATCCATCGATATTGCAAAATATCAACAACACATGATATTTCACCAAGAAATCATCAACAATTGGAAAGAAAACAAAAGATTGTGGTCTCAATATCGGGCATGTTGCGATATCGATACTATCAAGATAATATCAATGACAAATTCAACACTACATACAACCATGTGCCCATAAAAAATCAAAAAATTAAAAAATAAAAATAAAATAAAATAAAATAAAAAAAGAAATAAAAATTTTCCTAATAAACAAATTTTTGATGATATCAATACGTTGGCAATATTATTTAAATATCGTCGATACACTTGTGATACAAGCATTACCTAGAATTTACATAGTCGAAAATATTGGCGATACATTGGTGATATTGATGCATTGACAATACAAGCGACACGTAGAATTTACATAGTTGAAAATATTCACGATTACATTAGCGATATTAATATGTTGGCGATACTTAGTGATACATTGCTAATACCTAAAATTTTTTATACCACCAGCGTTATCGGTCTCGTTACTAGTGTTATCAGTATCATTGCGCCACTGAGCCGAAGATAAAGATAATATCAAAGATATTTCAATAATATCGGAGATAATTCGAACGCTGCTCCCAACCAACAAGCCAGCCAAATGTGATAACCCCAGGAGGAACCTTCACCTTCCAAATCCCAAGCAGTCAGAGATCATCCCATTGACCCAAAATATCCCATTAAGGAGACTTTATGAAAACTTCACAAATGGGTCTAACAACCACATTCTCTTATCCCCAATTTGATGATTGATGACCACATAATTAAGCAGCACCATTAGATTTTGATACCCTTCCTCCTCTTCCTCATCTGAATTCTATTTGAAAACTAGAGCCTAGACAACACTGTTGCCTAACCTCTCGAAGCATTTGATGATTCTAGCCTATTTGTGTGATCCTAGGTTATAGAGCCTTCCAAAGGTGTCACAGAACAGAAAATCACCAATTCACCACACCATCTATCTTAATCTGATTAACAAACCATTTTCAACATCGCAAGCAACTTATTGAAGGACAACTTTCAAAAAAGACAGGACTACTCACCAAATTTTGAAGCTTCTATATCTCAACGACCTTGGAGTGCATCTATCATTATCATGAATTTCATATTCTGCCACTATCACTCTTCTCCATAAGGCATTTTCCTAGACTCTTCTCCATAAGCCAATTTCCTAGACTCTTCTCCAACCGCCATACCTATTTGCCAATAGCACCTCAATCACCTTTCAAAGATTTCTAACAAATGGCACCCTAAGATTGGTCAATAAACCTTCCAAGTCAGTAAGTGGAGTTTGTGTGTTTCCTCTGCTACTTGCCATAGAAAGGCTTTCAATTTTTTTTCCAATCTAGTCATCATACTTGTAAGACACTATAATAGCAAAACAAAGAATGCGTCGTTGCAGGCCATAGCCACACTAATGAGAGTAATCCACTTTAAGAAATATATTATGCTTCGATTGGTATGAAACTTATTACTTAAGCTCAGAACTCCTGCAATTGGACATCGATGCTTTTGAAAAACTAACCAATACTTAGATTCTCACTAATAATAATAAGCAAGCTGAATCTTTTCATCCACCCGAGGAAACAATCAAACTTAGAGAAAAAGAAGAATTTTAAGCATGTTCTAGAAATAAATAAAATAATAGCCTATTTCAAAAAGAGGACACAATTGTCAAAACATGACATCTAACTCATATAATCAAACAAAATAATTTCACAAATACATTTAAATTTAAGATTCTCTAGAGACTCGAATAGAATCTCTTATTGAAAATAAACAAATGACCTACTCCATCTAAGATAAAAAAGGAACTTAATTAATGTTGGGGAACCGCAAAAGAAAACCCCGAATTCAAATCACGCAACGAGAAACAAACACAAACAAAGAACACACGGGAACACACGATTTTACGTGGAAAACCCTTGCGGGAAAAAACCACAGCATAAAGCAACAAGCAAATCCACTATGAAAACGAAAGTACAAGAGATGGAATCACTTACAGATGCGAAAACCCTTGTTTTGTCCCTTCCAAACCCAAGAATCGATTTAGTCCTCCTTGTTCTTACCCTAATATCGCAACTACACACATAGATATAGTGTTACACCCGAAATAGGAAACAAATCGTGCAATTACGCAAAACTGTGCACGTCATCAGTTTAAGGGCATGTTTGTTTGGATGTATTTTAGGGGAATCGCAATGTATTTTACACTTTTTAAGCATTTAATTACACACTATAGGAATTTGTGATGGAAGGGATGCTGCATGACATTGACAGCAACAACTTTTAGGTACAAAAAATGATATGGGCTTTGTGGGTCCCACCATAATGTATATGTTTTATTCATGCAATCCAATCATTTGGCCAAATCATCCTAGGGTACGCCTCTAAAAATGAGACAGATTCAAAGCTCAAGTAGACCACACTATGAGAAGAACATTTAAATGGTTAGTGTTCAATCTCTGGTATTTTATGTAGTGTGGTCCACTTGATCTTTGAATTTGCCTCATTTTTGGGCACATGCCCTAAAATCGTCTGTACTAACGAATGGATGGAGTGGTTATAACAGATATATCATGGTGGGGCCCACCAGGCTTTGGCTTCGAATTATCATAAAATCTTATCTAAGCAACTACTCTTCACTTTCAAATGCATGTGGTATTGTTTTATGTATGCATTTAATGCTGATTTGAAATAAATTACATGAAAATACATGTAATTACATCAAACCAAACAGGCCCTATGAATCGATCGATGGTGGAGGTCCCCCAAATTGAAACATGGTGAATCTCTTGAATTGGAGAACAATCCTTTGCAAAATTGGATGAATCTTACACTCCGTTGGGTATTGTTTGGTTTATAATTTTATTTGATCCAACCCTAAACTTGTGTAGGCTTGGACACTCGTAGATTCCCCTTGTTGAATGTTTGATCATATGTGGGACGTGGAATTTTGTGATTGTTTAAAATTAGTATGATCTAAAACTTGAAATCTTGCATGTCATATTTAATTTCATGTCCTGCATCAAATTTGGTATCAGAGCTTAGGTTTTTTTAAAAAAAAAGGGGAATGCATTGCATGTTTAGGGTTTAGTTTATTTATGTCTATTTTGCATCAAGTCTCATCATATAGGGCTGTTTAGGACCCATCATTCACGATATGGGCTGCTGAATTTTCTGTTGTCAGAAAATCCTCAAATTTCATGGTTGATTTTTCTGTTAACAAATTATTTAGGTAGCTACATTGCTAGAATTTTAGTAGCGTTGTGTAGTTTCCCTCATATAGAGTCATATACGATCATTTAGTCTCATTTAGACGCATATAGTTGTATTAGAGGGTCTTTGAGTTGAGTGAGTGGTTATATGCCCACATGTACTGGTCGTGGTTTTGGTTTGCACCCTACACTAAACATGGAACAAATGCAAGAGTCAATGAACAACATAACCCGGCAATTTGAGTCTTTGGGTTGGCACTTGGAACAACGTATTGACCAACGCTTTAAACAATTTAAAGTGTGTGTTACCCAACTAGAGACCTCCACCCGGGCAAACCCCACCATTAGGGAAGATGCCCAATCTCAGGCAGGTGGTCAGAAGGATAGACAAAGGAATGGGGGTGGCCAAGGAATGGGTCATGTGCGCGCACCCATGCACCCACACCGTGAGGGGTATCGTGATCATTATGACCCAGATGCGCAACTCCTCAAGGAAGTTAGAGTTGAGGCCCCTACGTTTGATGGCCACTTGGACCCTAAAGCTTTTTTAGATTGATTAGAAGATATGAACCACTATTTTGAGTGGTATGACATGTCGGATGCTCGTCGAGTCTGATTTGCTAACATGAAGCTTGTGAGCTAAGCAAAGAGGTTTTGGGCTATTGTGGAGCGAAAGAAAGAAAGGTCGAGGGAGCCTCTTTCTCTTATCACTTGAGGTTAGTTGAGGAATGACAGTCTCTTTGACAAGGTTCCATGAGTGTGGCTGAATACATTGAGAAGTTCGAAGAGTACTTGTCCCAATGTGAGGTTGAAGAGGATCCCGTACTCACTCTTGCTCGATTTAAGACGGGCCTCCGTTCTGACATTAGGAGAGAGTTGTTCCCCAAGGACATAGACACTCTTGAACAGATGTATCAAGTAGTGTTTGAGATCGAGCAATACCTCAAAGCATCTGTGGGAAGAAGGTTTGAATTTTGTGATTCTGGCGCTAAGGCCAACCCTTCTGGGGCTAAGCCCAGCACTGGATATCAATACAGGTCTTCCAATAATTCTCAGTCTAAGCTCAAGGATGATAAGGGTAAAGGAGTTGTCGGGTCTACGTCGTGCAAAAGTGATGCGACTAGGTGATTTAGATGTCAAGGGTTTGGTCACTTTGTCCACCAGTGTAGCATGAAAGAGGGCACCAAGGTGTTTCTTATTGATGAGCAAGTATAAGTAGTGCCCCCACAAAGTAACAGTAAGGAGGAAGAATATGAGCCAGCAGAAACCCCTAGTGATGAGGAATAGAGAGCGCAAGAGTCTGCGACTCTTGCAATTGTGCGTTGCGCCTTTACACAAGCCAAGAATACCGACGATTGGCGCCGGAACACGATCTTCTATACTTACGCAAAATGTGGTGATAAAAGCTGCAAGATGATCGTGAATAGTGGTAGTTGTGCCAACGTGGCATCAACTAGCACTGTGAGTCGTTTGGGCATGAAGCTTGAAGCCCATCCTCAACCCTATAAAGTGACTTGGGTTAATGAAACTTTCATTCCAATCTCGCACTGTTGTCTTGCTCCTATTCAATTTAGATCATATAAAGACACTTTGGTGTAATGTTGTTCCCATGGATGTTGGCCATATCATTTTAGGTAGGCCTTGGCTCCATGACAGAGATGTCACCATATTTGGTCGTTCGAATGTGTGTACATTCTGGTTTGAGGGCAAGAAAGTCAAGCTAAATCCACTTCTACCTAAGAACACAACTGGAAAAGAGTCCACTACAAAGAGTGGTGTGAGTGGCTCAAAAGAACTGAAAGAATCGAAGTCCAAGTCTAAGCCTCTCCATATTCTAAATGCCAAAGACTTTGAGCAAGAGTCAGACTCGATAGTGTACACCCTTGTGGCTAGGGAGAGTGCACCAGAGGCTAGAATAGAATTACCCACTGAGGCCATTCCGGTAGTGGATGAGTTCCATGATGTCTTTCCTGAGAATTCACCGGATGAGCTTCCCCCTATGAGGGATATACAACATGACATTGATTTAGTCTCTGGGGCGACTCTACCAAACCTCCCTCATTACAGAATGAACCCAAAGGAGCATGCAGAGTTGAAAAGACATATTCATAAGCTCCTAAAAAAGGATTTCATTCGAGAGAGTATGAACCTGTGTGCCATGCCCGCTCTTCTTACACCTAAGAAGGATGGCACATGGAGGATGTGTGGTGATAGTAGGGCCATCAACAAAATCACAGTCAAGTATCGGTTTCCCATACTGCGTCTTGATGACATGTTGGATATGATGGCCAACGCTACTATCTTCTCAAAAATTGACCTCAAAAGTGGTTATCACCAAATCCGTGTACGCCCTGGTGATGAGTGAAAGACGGCCTTCAAGACGAAGGATGGGCTATACGAGTGGCTAGTCATGCCTTTTGGGATGACTAATGTCCCAAGTACCTTCATGCATGTGATGACCTAACTGTTAAGGCCCTTTGTGGGGAAGTTCCTGGTCATCTACTTTGATGATATCCTAATTTCTAGCATGACCAAGGAACAACACCTCAACCATTTGAGGCAGGTTTGTGGGATCCTTCGAGCTAAGAAATTGTACGTCAACCTAAAGAAGTATGTGTTTATGTCTAGCAATGTTATCTTCTTCGGTTTTTTTGTGTCAGCTGAGGGTGTGTCAGTGAATCCCGAGAAGGTTAAAGTCATTGTCAATTGGCCTGAACCCCGCAATATTCATGAGGTGCACAGCTTTCACGGCGTAGCCACCTTCTATAGATGGTTCATTCGAGGCTTCAGTTCCATTATGGCTCCCATCACGGATTGCATAAAAAAAAAAGAGAGTTTTAATGTACGAAGGCAACCTCGAAGGCCTTCATGGAGATAAAGGTCAAGATGACTGAAGCTCCAGTCACGTGACTTCCAAATTTTTCGAAAGTTTTTAAAGTCGCATGCGACACGTCCGGAGTCGGCATATGAGTACTTAGTCAGAAAGGGCACCCTGTTGCCTTTTATAGTAAGAAACTAAATGAGGAGAAGCAAAAATACTCCACCTATGATAAAGAATTCTATGTGGTGGTGCAGTCGTTGCGCCACTGGCGTCATTATCTACTGCCGCAAGAATTCGTCTTGTTCTTAGATCACGAGGCCTTGAGATATCTGAACTCTCAAAAGAAATTAAATCCTAGGCACACCAAGTGGGTCCAATTCCTTCAAGAGTACACTTTTGTGCTTAAGCATAATGTCGTTGTAGAGAATAAGTCTGCCAACGCGTTGAGTCGTCGAGTCGCGTTACTCAATTCCATGAGTGTCGAAGTCACGGGGCTCAAGTATGTCAGAGAGGATTATTCTGAGTGCCCAGATTTTAGAGTTGTGTACGCATCGTTGTTAGAGAGTCCGTCAGGAGCTAGCAGCGAGTACTTGATAGTGGACGGAGTACTTGATAGTGGACGGATATTTATTTAGGAGTGACCGTTTGTACTTGTACATACCTCGCACTTCCCTCCGTAATTTTATTATCTAAGAGTTATATTCAAGAGGGATTGCGGGTAATTTTGGTCGAGACAAGACCATTACCCTAGTGGAGGATAGATTCTATTGGCCAAGTCTCAAGCGAGACGTGACCAAAATTATAGGGAAATGTCATACTTGTCAACTGGCAAAGCAGAAAAAACAGAATACAGGACTATACACACCTTTGCCAGTTCCATTCATCCCTTGGCAGGACATCAGTATGGACTTCGTGCTTGGCTCCCCAAGACTATTCGGAAACACGATTCCATATTTGTTATCGTGGACCGTTTATCTAAAATGGCTCACTTCATTCCTTGTTCGAAGACCTCTGACGCATCTCATATTGTCAAGTTGTTCTTTAGTGAGATTGTCAAACTTCATGAGTTACCCAGAACCATAGTGTCTAACCGTGATGTGTGATTCATGAGTTATTTTTGGAAGACACTATGGCATATGATGAATACTAAGCTCCAATTTTCTTCTGCCTACCACCCTTAGACCGATGGTCAGACTGAGGTGGTCCATAGGAGCCTAGGAAATTTGCTCAGGTGTTTAGTGGGGGAGCACACCAGGATGTGGGACACTGCACTACATATCGCCGAGTTTGCATTTCATAGTTCTGTCAATAAATCCACAGGTTTAAGTCCTTTCGAAGTCATTACTGGTTATAAACCTACGAAGCCTATTGATCTTATCCCTATGTCCCTGTCCCATAGGTCATCAGAGTTTGCAAAGTCATTTGCTCATCACATTCATTCATTGCATCAAGAAATCAGGCGAAAGATCAATACTAGTGATGAACATTACAAAATTTCTGCAAACCAACATAAACGATTCAAGGAATTCAATTTAAGGGACTCTGTAATGGTCCACATCAGGAGAGAGCGGTACCCTCAGGGAGCTGTTAGTAAATTACACGCACGTAGCGCTGAACCATACAAAATTGTAAAACGAAACGGTCTCAATGCGTATGTGGTAGATCTTCCACCTTTCATGGGAATTAGTTTCACATTCAATGTGGAGGATCTAGTTGCATTTAAGCGAACCACTAATACATTGTCCAGCCTTTCACCTAACCATCCTGACTCCCCAGACCTTTCCCTTGATCCATGGCCCCTTCCCGACCCATCGTCCCAGCCTCTACCTCCCATACCGACCCTTCCCACACCCAGAGAAGAGATTGAGTATATTCTGGATCATCAAATAGTATCGACATCGGACGGCGGATTTCAAAAGTTCTGGGTCAAGTGGAAGTCACGCCCAACTTCAAACAGTACGTGGCTCACTGAGGACGAGCTTCAAAGACTTGATCCTGACATCTCAAAGCGGATCAGGAGTTTTGGTTCGCCAGTGGCGAAACCTTCGCAGCCGGGGAGAGTTGATGGGGACATCATGCGCACGCGCACACCCCCCCACCCTACGCACGTACTCAAGGAGGAGGAAGGCCCCACTATCGATCTAGATCGACGACAACATATATGGAGGACCTCTTAGTTAGGGGCTATGCCATGGAGCATTGGAGTGGACCCGATCATCATGTGAATTCCACCATTGGATCCCATGATCGTGGCCCACTACCCTAGTGTGAGACCTGACCCGAGTTCACATGTGTGCATGTGTGTGTGAGTATGCATTTCATTCATCTTGGTCCCGCGGTCCTGCCGGTCGAATCCCGGCAACCCACGACCATCGGATAGTATTTGCGGTCATCCTTAAGTCCAATCACGTAGACCCGACTCGGATTGAGCCGAAACCTATGTCATCTTGTTCATATCATCGTTGCGGTTCCGACGCCGCGTCTTGTGCATCCATTAGGCGTGTAGATCATAAGATATAGGTAATTCAATTCTAGCCCTTAATCATGACCATATGGCCCACCTAGTGAGGAGAGCACATTTTTCAAGGTGGCCCACTCCCTTTTTGGTGCAATTTGCAACAAACACCACACACATTACCTAGAGTTCCATCTCACACACTGCCTACCCTTAAACACCACCCACAAGCCTACTAACATACTAAACTTACAACTTTGGTTGTAACTCCCTACTTGCAATCATCTCCCCTCTCTAACCAAGGTAAGAAAGCAATCATTACCTAGCTTAAAAGACATTTCTCTCTCTTTCTCTCTCATTCTCTCTACTCCTCTCTTTTCTCCCTCTCATTTTCTTCTTCCAAGCAATAGAGGGGTGGGACGTCCACCCCATTCCAACCCAAATCCCCCTCTTTTCCTCCAAATCTAACCTTCCAAATCATATCTCATCCCTTAATCCATCAACCTTGGTGCAATAAGAGCAAGGAGGTCCAAGATTGGAGCAATGTAAGGTGGGTGTGTTCCTAAGATTTAGAACTTTCATCTTTACATTCTTAGATCTCTTTTCTTTCATATGGGAAGTGTAGGACCCACCAATCAATGGTGGAGATCCTACACCATCCCTTAGTTGTGGTCAAATGGCCTCTTTGGTGCATGCATGCCTATGCATGGGATTTTCCCCTCTATGGGCCCTATCATGGAGTATTATTGTATTTCATCACATGATAGGTCATCTAGACCTTAGAATCATGTGATGAAATGCATGTGGTGGATCTTTGTTGAAACATATAAACAAATGGAATGTATGGTGTGATTGATGAAGGGGAGGGCCTCAATGTGGCGAAGCCCCTCTTCTTGTGGCCGATTCTTCATTTTTCCTTTATGATAGAATTCTGATCTTGCATGTGTGGCCCCCCTTGTGGGTCAACAAAAATCCAAACCATCCATGAAGCTTGGACGCCCATAGCGGTCCATCCTTGAACATATGGCCCTAAAATTCATCTTAATGGGGCACATGCAAAGGGAATTTGATGAAGGGGAAGGTCTGGACATTTGTGGGGACCACTAGGGTGGTCCACAACAGAAATTCTTGGGGTTAAATCCCATGGCAAATGATGTCTATATTTTATTTCCTTCAATTACTTGTTGTTGTCCCAATCTGTCTAGACAGATTTTTGGGCCAACTTGAGGCTAGGATTTGGGGCTTTTGGTGGGGAACTTTGTACCAAGTAGAGTATGATTTTTGAAGTTACATATCCCACCTATAAGCATGCCAAATTTCCAGCCCTAACTGATCCCATTTGGTTCCCCAAAAGGGTGGGCCAATATAGGTATCTTGCTGGATCTTTTGCTGTAATTCCAGGAAGGTTGCAATTTAGAAATTAGAAATTTTAAAATAGTTTCTGATCAGGTGGGCCACCTTGGTGGACCCTACCTTGTACTTGTACTACATATATATGGGAAGGTCGAAATTTAATTTCCCCAATTTTTGGACACCCTGGGCCCACCCCATTGGGTGCTCAATCATGGTCTATCCAAAATTCTGCACTTAGTAGAATTTTTGGACAGATCGTATTTCTAAATTAAATTAAAATACTTCTAATCATCCAAAAATCGTGAAATTTTGTAGAGGTGTGGCCCACCCATGGAAGGACCATCTTGCAAATTTATAGAGCCATCGGGGCCCTGTACCATCCGTGGTGCGGCCAGGAGTGGCCCACTAGGCTGGGGGCGTCCAGCCTTGGTTGGCTGTCCAGGCCACCTTGTGGGCCCACCTTGATGTATTTTGTATCCCACCGTTCATCCAAGTGGGGTCCATAGGAGGCATGATCATTTTCCCCTTCAATAGCATCCATTTGGGACCCATTTGGATGAGTTTTGGGCCAATTACCCAGGCCCATAGGACTACCTATACTCGAGATGTCCAGGCCCATTGGACCACTGCTGGACTTTCAGTCCAGCAGCATGGTCCACCTATTTTATGTGTTTAAATCAGTCCCTTCATCTGGTGGGACCCATAGAGACATGTGGGCCACCAGGGGATTTATACTTACCCCTTTATGACTTTTGTTGGGCCCCAACAGGCCCAGAATATGGGTGAGCTAAAATTTCAGCAAAAGGCCCAAACTGGCCACCCCTAATGGTTTGTTTTGGGGCAGCATGGCCCACCAGATTGATGGTGGATTATGCACTTGAGATTGCCTTCTAAGATGTCCTTGGGCCTCATTTATGTATGCTTGGAGGCCCACCTCCATTGAACTTTAATTGGACCTATATGCAATGTGTTAATTGGCCTTAGTAGGCCCACTCATCTTGGACCTTCTAAGTTAGGCCCCATTGGACCTCTGGGCCTATACTTACCATGGTATTGTGATGGGCTTATGGGCCAAAATACACAAGTGGTTAGGCCCTTGGTTACCCACTGAATTAGCCACATGCTTGGGCCAAGATGTAAGCCCAATTCACTTACTTTAAACATAAGAAATTGCCCATAAGGTTGGGCTACCGAGTTGCCCATTAGGCCCACCACAATATGTGGGTTTGTGACTTTTATGGTTGGGCCCAAACCTCGCTTGAAGGGCCACCATATTGCCTATGTATCAGGCCACGTGTATTGCCCACTAGGCCCTTGGATTGTTTAAGGCATTGGGCCTTGATTCGCTTGAGTAATAGTGGACTACCTTTTGGGACCCAGTTGAGGTTGGATGTCCTCCTTGGTGGCCCTAAGGTAGGCCCATAGGATGGATATAGGTGGTTGAAGGCCCACCTAGACCCTTGTTATGACTGTTTCTTCCCTTAAGCTTTTATATGGCCCTTCTTAGCTCGTGGGCTACCCCAAAGTATTGGGCCCCCACTAGAGGATGATCCCATAGTAAATTATCTAAGTACCTAGGCTTGTTTTCCCTCCTTAGGAAGGAGGAGTATGTTCCAAGTCTTCATCGTTGTATGGCGCACCCTCATAACCCATATGCATCATTTGCGTGATTGGATTGCATTTGTGTGTGGTCATTGGGTTGATATGATGGAGGGATGGAGTTTTTCCCCTTATGCACATCGAGTGCTTGAAGCTAGTGCATGATCTGTATGCGTGACTCGTGCATTGGCATCGCATTTCATGATAGTATCGCCCTTGCTTCATCAGGGCCTTGCCTCCATAGGGACATTTGTAGATGGTCGTATGTATAGACACCGGAAATGTATTACTTGAGCATATAGGGTGCGTAAGATGCCCATGGGTGAAATTCTCAAAACTTCCATGGTACCAAGGATCTGCTCCAACGCTGTGACCGGGTGGAAAATATGAGCGCATGAGGGCCTTACACCTTTAGCCCGCGACTCCCACTGTCATGTAGTCGGTTGGAATAGGGTGTGGCCTTACCCACCTATAAGAAAGGGCATTGCTTGGCTGAGTCCGACCAGCTCATGAATGGGTCCGCTACTGTCAGGCCTTGCTGGTGATTAGCTGTCCACATGCAAGTAGTGAGGTCTCCTCCGCTCGTTTGATTGTGTAGGTCTGTAGAGCAGCAGTCATTCTGCAGTGTACTAGACCCCGGTAGATTCCTTATGATGGAACTGTACTGACATGTGGACTAGATATGAGGACTGGCATTACTTCGCATTGCATTTACATCGGCTATATAAGCCCTTTATGCATCACCTTAGTATGGCGCCCAGTACTCATTGCATTGTATTCATGACAGCCTTAGTTAGGCTTATGGCATTGGCATTGATCATATTTCCCTTATGTATCTCCTATTACTCTTCTGCGCACCATGGTCTCACACTTTCACCACCCTCTAAGCTCTCTATAAGCTTATGCACAATTGATGCATGCAGGAGATCCTAAGTCGACAACGCAGTAGCAGAGCTTGGATAGGAGTTGAGCCAAGAACCCAAAGTTATAGATCTTCTTTTTTTCTTCTCTTGTTAGCAAATGTATTTCCTTCTTGTCATGTGTCTTAGAACTCAAATTTATAGTGGATTTTTGTGATGTGTACCTTGGTTATTTATGAGATGTACTTGTTGTGATCTTGGGTATGCTCATGTTAGATTGATTATATGATTATAAAAATCCTCCTTGTAGGATTGCAGGATCGGAACCTGCCTCAGGAGCTGAGAATGGGGTACTACGGAGGCTGTTGCGACTAGAACCGGCTATCGGGTTTCTTGTGAGTCCAGTCACCGAGTCTGGGGCATGACACCTAGATGATCTAAGATTTTGAGTTTTGGTTATTATCATTATTATAAACATCATGAACGGTTTTGATTGCGTAGATTAGTTATTATTTTTATTACTTCATCTCTAAGTATTAGTGTGCGCACTTGGCGCAGCTTTTGGGGTTTAGGGTTTTCTTATAAATAAGCAACCCCATGTAGGTATTTTTCATTGAAGTTTATGCATAAAATCCTGCGTTTTTTCTTCTTCTCTATCCCTCTGAGTTGAAGAAGTTAATTGGGTGTTAAACCCTCCCTTCCTCGAAGGGTTAAGCCACAACCATCCCAAATCGTCCCACCTCCTACTCTCCACTTCCATCATCTTCCACAGCTCTCCCATCATCAGATTCACCTTTGTTTTGTGCCCAAGTTCTCCTCCACAGCAGATTTCATATTTTGGCCCACCAAAGGGGTTAAAACTTCGGCAGAGCACCACGTACACACCAGGCAGCAGATCGACATGAAAATTGGTGTGAGAGTAGGCCTCCCCTGGCCGACCGAACCTTAGGAGTCATTTTCTAACAGGGACTCACGCACGTGTGCCTGGGCCAGGTTGCTGTCCACACGCATGGATCGTCTCAGGTTCTGGATTTCTTCTCTTTTTCTCCTCTCTCGCCTTAAATCCCCAACCCTAACCCTAGATAATCCCAAATTCCAAGTATTTCCAACTTTTGCAAACCCTAGATTTTCTCCCAAATTGATACATGGTGAATCTCTTGAATTGGAGAACAATCCTTTGCAAGATTAGATGAATCTTACATTTCTTTAGGTATTGTTTGGCTTATAATTTTATTTGATCCGATCCTAAACTTGTGTAGGCTTGGACCCCCGTAGATTCCCCTTGTTGAATGTTTGATCGTATCTGGGACGTGGAATTTTGTGATTGTTTAAAATTAGTATGATCTAAAGCTTGAAATCTCGCATGTCATATTTAATTTCATATCCTGCATCACATTTGCAGCCCTAGAACATAAATCATGAAAAAAAAAAAAAAAAAAGAATCCAGCAACAAAACTACAAAATAAGAGACTACGACACCCATCTCTCACAAAGGATGTCGTACTACCCCCAAACCTCGACGAAACTTCACGATTTTTTTCCTAGTGATTGCTCTTGATCAATCGCACCTACCCCTTACAGAAGAACTGCTCAAAAACCCTTCAGAAAAATGCTACAAAAGAATAAAAGAAATCTGGACTTTTCCTACTTTTTCCTCATTTCCTGCAAAAACACTACAAAAACCACTCCAAGCTATGCAGAAAACTCTTCATTATTCCTCTAAAATCTAGATCTAACAAATCCCAAACTTCTGCTTCAAAAAAAACTTCATGATCGTACACTGCTAACGTCATGTGCATACGGACAACATCATCAGTGGGCCCCACTGCCGCAAGTTGCAGTCAGGTCCCGGATCGGACGCTCTGATACGAGGTAAGAAATATAAATAGAGAAGAGAGGGAGCGGTATATAATAAATATACACATGTGCGCGCACACATATACATATACTTCCACACGATCAACATTGGAAACATCTTAACATCTTTTTCCAATTTATAAAGAAAAATGGGCTAGTAATCAAGGTATTCCATAACGATAATGGTGTTTGTAACAGCCACCACCTTTGCCTTTACGATATAGGTCATAATGGCCGTTGCAGTCTCTTTTTTATTGGGGAAAAAAAAAAAGAACTCAAACAACTTGTATCTACCCTATAACAGACTGTTATAGCCTTTAGGGGGTCATAATGCCGGTTATGGGTCATTTTTTTCCATAATGACCATTATGAGGATAATGTGTTGTTCATACAAATATGCAATTTGAACATGCTTGGTTTATTCATTTTTCTAACCAATTCTTTGCCTCTATTCCCAACTGGTTTTTTTCATTGGGGGAAAAATTATGGTGCAATACCTACTATTCTTCAAGATCAAATCACTGAAATTTATTCTACCTTTCCTTTTAATAAATCTTGTCCAAGTAAGTTTAAAATTTTACTCTTCTTTTCCAAATTCGGTGTTCCCTGGATCCTCAAATAGGATCTCTCCATCTCCAATTCTTTCCCACTTTGTCAACAAATTTTCTGCCGATGGGACATGTATTATTATAATCATGTGCTCTCTTCAAAATCTCTTGCTCCCAACCTCTCAATCCATAAAAGTTATTTCCAAATTTAAAGAATTCCTTCGAGATCAAATTCTCCTCAAGCCCCCTTCTCTATCCAAGGAAGAAGTCAATTTAAAAATAAATGGAGCAATTTTGTCCTTAGACAAAAATTCCTCCTCTCCTTTTCCATCTACCTCATATTTCGCTAATGAAAGCAATTGCTACAGTATTCCCTTCAGTTCACCACTTCCCTCCTCTCCTTTGTTAATCTCCTCTATGCTTCAAGGTTGTGACATGGAAGAAAAATTATAGGCAAATCCAGGAAGTGTCCATCAGCCAAAGCTTCTTCAACTTTATCAGAAAAACTAGAGCATCTTCAACTTTATCAAAAAAGCCAAAGCATCTTCGACTTATCAGAAAGCCAGAGAATCTCTTTTCGAATTTCATTGCTTTTCATGTTCGAGCCCAGACTTCATCCTCTTTGAGTACCACCTCTCATGTTCGAGCCCGGACTTCATCCTCTTTAAGGGCAACTCTAGTTCTCCCATCAAAATGGGATCATAGCAACATTGGAGGCATTGAGTTTCTTTCGAAGTTTGTGGGTGTATGCAGCAGTATTCCAGCATTGGGTGATATTTGTTAAAGCATTCATCATGTTAGTGCTTTAACAGATATGGGAAGCACAAGAGATAATGGGAGTCCTACATAAATTGGAGGAACTTGCCTTAAAAACCATCATAAAAGCCAACTCTTTCACTCGATCTCAAAGTATTCAAAAACAGTTACATAATGTAACAATAATGGTAGGAACCAGTATGCACTACGTGGCCATGACAGCCGTTATGAAAAAATGGCTTGTAACAGGAAAAAAAAGGATACAAATTTTTTTTCTTTTTCTAAAGGCTATAAGGGCCTGTTACAGGGGTCATAAAGGTTGTTATGGCCCATATCGTAATGGTAATTACAGTGGCTGTTACGGCCACCGTTACTATTATTGAATACCTTGCTCGTTCTTGTCTAGATAGGTTTAATTTCTAGCCCAGAACTGCGCCAAAGCACCTTGTATCTGAGATTCAGCATTTGCCCCTTGTTGGCCTAAAAAAAATGACCATGTCATCTGCAAATTGCAAGTGAGATAGCTAGAGATCAATCTGGTTGACTTCAAAGCTGTAGATTAAGCCTTCGTCCCTTGCCTTGTCCAGCAATTTGCTTAAAGCCTCTGTTATCATAATTTTTTTAAAAAAAAGGGAGGGGGGGGGTTAGGAACAATAGTTCCACCTACCTAATCCCTCTCGAGCCTCCACAATAAACCCTTAGGACCATATGGAGAGAAGACCCCAAATCAATCCTTTCCACATGACAATTTATTGACATGTCGTCAACCACGTGACATTAAACCAATCTAGCACATTCATGAATCCATCTGCTTCACTAGACCCCAAAAGTCATCCTCCAAAGCATATAACTAGAAAATCCCAATCCACATTATCGTAAGTTTCCTCAAAATTGATTTGGAGGATTTTGTTTTTTATTATTATTATTGAAAGATAAGTATGGGATCAAACCCAAGGTCAGGTGTCCAAGCCCATATTTGCTTTTCAAAAAACAAAAAAGTTTACTTCAAATTGATTTTGAATACAATTCCCAACTTACCACTTATGTGTCTAGAGTTGACACAATCATGGGCAATAAGAGTCCCGTCAAAAATCGACTTCCTATAAACTACAACATGCTCCCAAGCCTTTTTTTTCTTTTTCTTTTTCCTTTTAGCAATAAAATCCTCCTGAGCCTTTACGCTAGCACTTTGGCGAAGATATTCTATAAGGCATCTATTAGGCTGATAGATCATGTTGAAGTAGACAGCCTTCAGTGTACTTGCATTGTACAACTTGAAGAGTTGTCTTAGAGATATCTGAGAGGATATCATTGGATCGTTTAGGATCCTTGGAGAAGGAGATGGACTCCAACATCTTCCTAAGCCTCTTTTTTTTTAGCAATAACATCCTCCTGAGCCTTTATGCTAGCACTTTGGCTAAGATGTTCTACAAGGCACCTATTAGGTTGATAGATCATGTTAGAGTGGACAGCCTTCAGTGTTCTTGTGTTATACCATACTTAAGGAGTTATCTTAGAGATATATTAAGAGGATATTATCAGATCTCTTAAGATGCTTAGATTTTATTGTATCTTAATGTAATGCTTGTCTCTGTTGTATGTTCAAGAATATAAATAGAAGAATGGAAATATAGAGAGGATCATTAAGCTCTCTTCTCCTCTCCTATTTCCATTCCCCTTTCTTTTCTTTCATATATTCTTCCTGAACTACATGGTATCAAAGATGTGTTTATGTGTCCCTTTCCTCCTCCCCTGTTATCTTTTCCCCCTCCTTTCCTTCCATATCCCCTTTGCACTTTTTTTAATCTAATTTTGAGTATCCATGGGCCCCTTTAGGTTCTCTACTGGGGTCGTTTTATGATGATTAGAGGGAGTAGATCAAGGTATTTTGTAACGATAAAGATGGTCGTAACGGCCACCACTATTACCTTTACAATACAGGCTGTAACAATCGCTATGGCCGTTACGGTCCCTTTTTTTATTGGAAAAAAAAAAAAAAAACACTGCCGAAAAACCTTTATCGGGCCCATTATGGACATTACAAGGCCATTACGGGTCTTTTTTCATAAGAGCTACTACGACCATTACAACCCCATAACGTGTAACGGTTGCCACTGTTACCTTTACATAACGGCCATTACAGCACAACGAGTAGATAACCCATCATCATCATAGGAGTATCCCCATCATTGTCATGCCTCACCGCAAGTGCATCAATGCACCTGTAGCTCTCCACGCTTATCAATAGGGCCCTCCATCACAATCGGGCAGCACAGTAGGTGCAGCACACCCCCCAGTCATCGCAGCAGGCCTGACCATTCCACTGGTTCATCCAGCATGACAGTACACCTTACAAACCTATCCAGAAGATCCAGCAAGGCATACCAGATTGTCCACCGAGACAGGCCAGCCCCACTAGATGGACCAACAGGTCCAGCTAATCCTCCATATCAACCGAAAGGCCTAGCCAGCCCAACCAGTCCATCCAGTTAGACCGGCCACCCTCCCCAGACAGACCAACAGGTCGAGCCAGTCCTCCAGATCAACTGGAAGACCATGCCAGCCCCTCCAGTCCATTGAGAAGGCTCAGCAGGACCATCTGCTGAGAAGGATAAACACCTCAGGTCAAATTAATTATGTTTATTTTTTTTATGATGGATGACAATTTGGGTGTCAAGCAAACGATCCAATGCAATAGGACAAAATTATCATCCCAGAGTTATGATCACTACAGTTAAATTGGATGGTACAAATTGTTTAGAATGGTCCCTGTCCCCAGAAATGTTCATAGGGACCCAAAAGAAGCTAGTACACATCACTAGAAAAAAGATTAAAGAAACAGATAAAGTTCATTAATAGAGTAAGAGGTTGTCTTCAAGCATAAAAGAATATAGTGGAAAAAGGTCTTATTTTTTTATATATAGCATTTTTATTGCTAATAATAACTTGATTATACTAGGGTAAGACATTTTCAAATACAAAAAGCTGACCAATAGAATCCTTAGAAAGATTGCTGGTTAACTAATAAAGCATCATGCAAGATCTGGCTAAAGAAATCATACAGGCTCCGAAAACTCCAATATGTCCTCAATAATAAAAGCTTATATCTATGGACCCAAACTCCTCATCATTCCCATAAAGAGAATCCCTTTAGACAACGACCTTAGCCAACAAAGATTTATGAAACATCTTAGCCCTTATAAGAGTGCATAGGCTTGGGCTTCATCTGAACCTCTGAAAGAAAGGGAATTGGTAAACATGTGAGAGCAAAAAAATATATATATACCATCAAAGTTTGAACACTAGGCATCGTTCATGGACAAAAATGCATTTCATTCTTTTAGAGCCTGTTCTGGTGTACCCGAGTTATGAATAGTTTCATCATTTCTGATTTACTCAGCTCGCAAACCAAGAAAATTGGCCTCTGCAGCGCTGCCACATCCAAGAAATTTCATTTTTCCACCTTAATTACCAGCAGGACACCAAAAAGATAAATTGCTTAATCTCTCTCATGGGCAATCTGATGCCAATGAAATCATTTATTGGGAAATGGTGGCCACATCAAACAAGCACTTAACTCTCTTTAATATTATCTTCCTGCAATCACTCATCACATTAGATACTCAGCTTTTAGTGGTGGTATAAGCAACACCTTCCCTCATTCATGAGTATTGTCAAAACTTTAGTCAACTAACTCTTAGAATTTCAATAATTGAGAGGAACTCCACAAATCATGGAGTACGTAACAAAATTTCAGAGGCAGATTAAGTAAAGAGGAAGAAGAAGCAGACCAAGCAGTCACAGGGAATCTACATATTGAGTGACAAACCTGAAGAATGGAATCCACTTCACGAATATGTGAAAGAAATTTATTCCCCAAACCCTACAATACAAAGAGAAAGATGATCATAAGCTAACATTCAGAAAGCTATGTGCAATGGAATCAAGAACATAATGCGTATAGTAACCCTGAAAATGATTTTGGCAACCACAGAATTAAAGAATAACAAGTTGGAGGTATCAACTTATTTCTTAACAATAAACCATCCGTCAGTATCATACATCAATTTGCATGGACATGGATGATACAAGTATTGGAACCTAAGACCAGTACAGAATTTCAGATTCACGAAACCCATAAAAAGAAGATTGTATGGATTCGGTAGTACATTTTATCTATAGGATTTGTGGATTAGATAATATGTTTTATTTAATTTTAAAAAATGTATACAAACAGGGACCCTTTTAGTAGAGCATAGTATAGTACCTCCTTACGAATTTGCCTTTTTCAGTAAGGAGTTATATGATGCTTGGATTATTTTTTATCGACAGTTATGCCATAATGATTGAGGTGTAGATTTACCATTCAAATAGAGAGAGAGAGAGAGAGAGAGAGATAGAGGTGATCATGATGGGGACATCAGAGGACCTACTTGGGTGTACCAGAAACGGAGACGACCACTCACATCAGCGCAGCTTTCTTTGTGGATAAGAGATGAGTTCCATATGGGGCCCGCCGGGCCATTTTGAAGACCCCACATGCATTTGACGTGCATCACAAAAACCCCACTTTGAGGTGATGCATGTGGGCTACTTAGGAGACCATTTTAATCATAGGATTTATATTCCATGTCGATCCAACCATTGGATCTTGTCGATCATGCCATCGGGCCGCTAGATCATTTTTTATCTCGGCCTCTTGGACTTTGATCTTGTTTTCTCTAGGTTTTTTGTTATTTTTAAGAGTTATTTGATGGTTGAAATTGATAATAAATATTTTAGTTTCCTTATTTTGGATGATGGGCCACTTCACTTAAGTGGGTGGCATAGTTGTAATTATACTGAATTTTTAATTATAAAAGCACAGGGGTGTAATTCCAACCCTGGTGGAGATTTGAGAAGGAAAGAGAGAGAGAGAGAGAGAGAGAGAGACGTGTGAAGGAAGTTTCCTCATTTTCTAGGGTTTTTTGAAAAACCCTTCCTTCCAATTAAATTATGGAAGGGTAGAAGCTTGTTTGATGGTACATTTCCCAAGGTACGTCCTTCCTCTCTATCTTCTTCGAAAGGTATTCTTCTTCTTCTTCTCTTATCTTCATCTTTTCCCTTCATTACAATCTTATGAACCCCAGATCTTCAAGTTTCTATTTTTCCCAATTTCTAAATTAAAAATTAAAAAATTAAAAATAAAAATAAAAAAATAAAAAAACTAATTCCAAAATCCCCAATTCCCATGAACCCTAATTTTTCAAATTCCATATTTTCCCCTTCCTAACCCTAATCATAAAACCTACAAATATGTCACTTGAGTGTGGAATGTGTCTATGCTAAATTGGAAGTTCTATCATTCCATCGGGGCTAGTTTTAATTGATTTATGTGATTTCTTAGCATGCAGGTATGTGATTTAGATTAAATCAGATTTTATTTCTTATTATTTACTCTTAATTACTTGATGGGTTAGCATCTTTTGTTAATTGAATTACTTTATGGACTCTTTCATAATCTTCACATGCATGCTAGCATTAAATCATGTGTCCTACATCAGATCATTTATAATTATATCATATGCATCGTAACAGTGTGAACGAACACGAACCTTTATATGCGTATCATTCAGGTTCCTTGATTCAACACAATTTGAAAGAATTAACTAGCATTGAATAAATTGAATATGTATCCCTCAATGATGATTGAATAAATTGAATATGTATCCCTCATCGATGATCCAATGCTCCACTTGTCGCAAAAAAAAAAAAAATAAATAAATAAAATAAATAAAAATTGATGATCTCTCTTCTGGTAACAGGAAATATAACAAAATAAATGGAAAAGGGATAAACATGTAGAACTACACCACCAAGAAAAGCCTATGGAGTCACGCCAAAGGGACCTACTAACCTAGTCATCTAGAGGCATCGCACCACTAGACGGTGTTTTGACAACGGCCGAAATATCAGCCAATGTCTCAATTTTCCCACATGTGTTATACAATATCTTCCTAAAATACGCACTTTACAAAATATTGACAATAATATTGTTGACATCTGCTGAGATATAGCAATATTTGCAATATTCTCAATATTTCCCACAATATCTATGATATCCCCTGCAATATTTGCAACATTTCCGTGACCATGCCACCTTGGACCTAGATTTCAATCATTGTTCTATAGGAGGGTTTTCTTCCTCTAGTTTATAGTTGAATAAACTAGAAGAATGCTGGAAATAAATTTGATCCCTTTTCAGCAATTACATTTACCCTCCTCCCAACATGGGCAAACAAAATGTTTGTCCTTGAAGCTAAATAATGTTGCCTCCATGTGGATTTAAGACTAAGGTATAATTTATATTAATTTTTTGTATTTTCTTTTTATGGTTTGTGCTTCATTACTTGTATTGTATGACATTTGAATGATATGAACTTATCTGGAAATAATTGCATCATTTATGGCCAACAACACATTGTTTTGTTCCCTAAACAATGGAAAACTATTACTCATAGCTTTTTGTAATGTTTTGAGTTATAAGTGTGTAATCATGTGCCTTTTAATCTCTCTTGAAGTTTCACTAAAAATTCAACAATTTTCCTAAAGTTTTACACAAACTGTTATACTTTGTGATATCTATGATGTTTCCCGAAACACTCCCCGATATTTCTTATTCTTGAAGGTGCGACACCAAGTGTAATATCATACTTAAAACATTGCCAATAGAGTCTAGAAGAATCACACTCCTACACTGGATCCCATAACACAAACTAAAATATAGCTCTTATTCAATTAATATTCAAGTATCAAGCATTGTTTCCTATGTATGGCACAATAGGCTTAGTTATAGGCTCCAATCCCTCCTTAGAAGCACCTAGAAAAACGCATCTAGAATGTATTTGTTCTAATCTCCTATTGGCCCCATATAATTTTCTTTAAATGGTCCAATTACATCCTTCCAATTGCTGATAAGAAAGAAACTAACATCAAACAAGGAAACATAAATAAAGAGTTCCAATTTATCTGGATTCCAAATCTCCTTATACATGAAATGTATAGAATACTTGGGCATCTTCGGTTTACGTGTAGAATCTATAGATACTTATCAATGGTATAGTTGAACTAGTTGACCGCAAATCCAATTGGTTGGTGAGTTGGGCCACTAGATTGGATAAGAGGCTCCACATATCAATTGGTGTGGTAGATTGGACGAGAACAATCATCCAGGCCCATGATTTGGTCAAAACAATCAATCAACCTAATACATACCTTTGATGTGACCCAACACTTCCATCTAGACAGTTGTATAGTCCAAATCTTTAAAATGAATGCTTGGATAGTGATGTAAGCCTATGGCCCACCATAAGGCCCAACATGTGCTGATTTTAGGATGTTTGTTGCAAGATTTGGGGCCTAAATGTCAAAGATTACATTCATCATTTGCAGAAGATAGGGGACTGACGTGGAAGATATGATTGAAGATTTTGGGAGTTTTAGTACATTTGTTTTCACTATTTTAGGCTAAATCTTTGTTGGGGAAATTTTTATTATCTTAAATATATTATAGACTAATTTCAAATCAATCTAATAGTTGAGGGATTTTCATTAAAGATTCACAAAGGCTGACTCTATAAGGGGGGAGAGGGGGTAGGAGGTAGGCATTGCACATTTTTTGAGTCATGAGTTTTCTTAAGTATTATAAGAGAAGAAGTTTGATTACCAATGAAGTTATTTCTCCCTCTACTCAAATATTTTTGACAGGTGTATACTCTTGACCATTCTTTGCGATTCGGGTGTTGAGATCCCATTCATCAATAACCGGGTTGCATCATTTTGATACCAGAGTGGGTGATCGTTGGGTGTTTTCAACTCTACATCATCTCCTAATGACTTTGAAGGGGGTGACACGAAGAGTTTGTGCAACCTAGTTGATTCACATACTCATAGAGCAAGTAGATCAACCCTCCTGTACAGTAAGCAATTTCATTAATCAAGTCAGAAAGCTCCAATGAGGAGAGAATCTGGATACCGAAGTTGAAGCAAGTGGACACGTAGGGGAAGGCCCCTAACAACAAGCAGCCCCTGCTTGAGAAAACACCAATGATCGAATTCTTCAATTGTTAGAACGTGACAGAGAGCCTAGAATTAAGGTAGCAATTCCGGAATTCCATGATCGTTTACATTTTAAGCACTTTATTGATTAGCTACGCAAAGTGAAAAGATGTTCTAGTAAAAGGAAACCATAGAAAATCAGAAGGTTAAATTAGTACCAATTAAGTTTTCTGGTCATGTGATAGCATAGTGGGACAATCTCCAAGATGAATGAATCCATAAAGGTATAGAGAAAGTAAATTATTAGAAAAAGATGAAAAACAAGTTAAAATGGAAGTTTCTGCCATTTTATTGGTTAAAATGGAAATAAATTTTGAGAAAAGGATAAAAAAAAGTCATGCCCATGACCTCTATCAAAAATGTCATAACAAGAAAACAAATCGGTGAATGAATTCACCAAGGAATTCCACAGCTTGACATCACAGGCAACGTTTCGTGAGTATGAAGACCAAACGATTTGAAGATACCGTAATGATCTTAACCCAGACATTAAAAAAAAAATTTGATTTACCTTTCGAAGATGTATTTAAGATGTCTAATGCATACATACTTGCATTAGAAGCCAAGGAGATAATTAATAGAGCACTTGGGAGAGACTTTGGTGGCTCACAAGGACCATCCTCAACAATGGGGCAGCATGTAACTTCCTACATAAGGCGCCCACAGAGACTCCCACAAGTCAAGGGACGATGAGCCAACATAAGTCGATGGATGATGTGTCATAAATGTTTGGACGATTTGCAAATTCAAAGAGGAAGAACCCATAATTAGCTTTTTCGGAATGTTCATTTTTTGCTTGGAGACTACCTCGAAAAAGCAAAGAACTTTGTGTAAGCTATCAAGCTAGGTCTAATCAGCTTCACAAAATAACAAGGTATCATCGGCAAAGTAAAAGTGGATCTTTATAAGAGATTTAAGTTATGGATCTTCTCTTCAACCTTAAAATTCTAGAGCTTTTTCTTACAATTTCTTACTTCTTAATTGGTCAGGACACCAAATTGACCTATAACTTGTCTGAAATGCTTTTATGGATGGTAGTGATCATGTTAACCTATGCTCTTTTGTCACATATCTAAGAGTCTTGAATTCAAAGTTTTGCTCTGTATGTATTTGTTTGTTGTTTTTCTAGGGTTTCACTATGTGATTTTAAACTCAAGAGTTTCTTTTATTCTTCATATACTAATGAAAAACTTATTAAAAGATTATTTTTGAAGGCCTCAATAGGACTTTCCACATTATGACTTTGACTTTAAAACATGGGTGTTTATGCTTTATGGTCACCATCATTTTGAAGTCATCAAGTTGGTGGCAATACTTTGGGTTTAGGTTGATATGTTAATTATATGATGGTTTGCCTCCAAAAATTACTCCTATAAGAGTTCATCCTAACTTTCTTATGGTGGCCGTACTGCACATTTTCCACAAAATGGTCGATTCAAATCCTCGAAAAACTCAGCACATAGGTGCCAATGGAAGGACACTTCATAGATTGACATATGCAAAACAAACTCATAAGTTCGAATGTGGGCTAATGCAGGTATTTGGTCAAATCAAAGGGGTAATATGTTTACTCTTTAATTTGTAGTCAATTTTTTCAAGTTAAAGCATAGGTATGACTTCGTCAAACCTTTAAAGAAACGAAATGACCATATTTAGCTAGATTTTTATTAAAATAATGTCAAGCAATGTCTTGTAATAATATATTCAACACTTACCTACAAATTATGTGGAATAATAAAATAATAAATATTTGATCATATATCCTATTTTTCATATTTTATGAATATTATTTCAGATTTTTTCTGTATTTTGTGTAAAAGATAAAATCCTATGATTTTACTTTTTTCAATTTATGATATACGATTTCAATCCTCCTGCGATTTTACAATCCAATTTGACTTACAAAACATTGTTTGGGTTACCATTTACTAGCACTGAGAAATGCGCTAAAGGCTAAAGCTCATACATTCCACCATCCAACTTCTCCATTTTTATCCCAAAGCCCATCCTCATTAGCATTAAGTTAACAAAATTCCAATTTACATGGTCAACAATGCTTGTCAGTTGTCACATTGCTGAATGTTGTATCTTTGCAACTCGAAACCTGAATCTTATGAGCTAAACAATGAAATGATATTCATCATTACCTCTCCTTGACTGGCTCCTTTCACAAGCCCAGCAATATCTACAAATTCTATAGATGCTGGGACCGCTCGTTGAGATTTGCTGAGATCAGAAAGCACATTCAAGCGTGGATCTGGAACTGCAACAATCCCAACATTGGGCTCGATCGTGCAAAAGGGAAAATTTGCAGCTTGCGCTTTTCCATTCTCAACCTACAAGAAATAAAATGCTTTATGCCAATGATCTCTTTATTCTGTAGTTAGGAAGCAAGCACCAATCATGAAGAAGTTAGTTAAGAGGCAAAAGCACTAGGAAACTACAATGAATTGCTAGCAATGACAGTCCAGAAGATTTTGATGCAGTTGGATGCTCAATTGAACTGGATTGCGATAGTTTGATTAAATATAGAGGAAAGATATCAAAATGGAAGCAGCACAATTTTAATTCATAATCATGGCCAATCAGCGTCCGTAGTATGGTGTCCTTACATGTATGATACCATACTATGAACGGATGCGGATTGCGTCCTACCCACACACATCTCTAGCCACGAACGGGCAGTTCTGTGGGCAGGCCCACCGTGATGTATATGTTTATCCACACTGTCCATCCCTTCTGCCAGATCATTTTAAGGTATGTGCACAGAAATGAGGCAGATCCAATGCTCAAGTGGACCACACCAAAGATGACTCTTGCATTTAATGCTTTGTGCATTTAATGCAACCCAAGCTTATTATTTGGCATGGTCCACTTGAGTGTTGGATCTGCCTCATTTTTGTGCATATAATTTGAAATGATTTGAGAGAAGGGATGGATGGTGTGTATAAACAGATATATCATGGTGGGCCCACCCACAGAATTGCCCATTTGTGGCTAGAGATGGGCGGGGGTAGGATGCAATCCGCATCCACTACGAGCATGGGGATCTAAAAGCACGTAACGCTGACTCAGGGAGACATTAGAGAAACATGGGCAAAATAGTGGAATTTTTCAATAATATTTCAGGAGATGCTAAAATACACATATTTGCATGTCTAAGAATCAAATAATAGCGACAAAGATGCATATTTGCATATTTAGGAATCAAATAATAACTTTTCCTTTAGAGGGGCCTAAAAGCATGTATTGTTGACTCAAGGAAACACTGGGGAAACATGGGGAAAATGGTGGATCCATCCATTCACGCACGCGCGCTCGCGCACACACGTGTATGATCCATGCATGCATACGTAAAAACACACGTGTATGATAAACACACACAACCATCCATCCATCCATGCATCCATCGATCCATCCATCCATGCATGCAAATACACACATACAAACATGCATTTCATCGTACAACCATGCACCCATTAAATAAATTGAAATGTAAATTTTTTTTAATAAACAGATTTTTGGCAATATCAATACATTAACGATATATTGGCCATATTATCAAAATATCGCTAATACATTGGCGATACAAGCAACACCTAGAATTTATACTCCAAAATATTGGTGATACAAGCGACACCTAGAATTTACATGGTCGAAAATATTGGTGATACAATGGCAATATCGATACATAGGCAATACTTCGTGTTATATCGCCATTACCAAGAATTTCCGATACTACCAGCGTTATCAATATAGCTAAGCTAGAGATATAGATAATATCAGAGATATTATCAATATATCGGGGATACTCCGAACAATGTGGCCAATCCGTAATTGGAAGTTGTGTTCCGATTTGTGGAGAGATTTTATTGTGTATGCATGTGCATGTGAATCTTGTTTATATATATTGTAAGTGCTATAGTTTCTACTCCTTAGATTGTCAAATTTTGTAGTGCCAAAACCGCAATCTGTGTCTTGTGTAGCTCATTGTTATATATTGTCAAGGACAATGCTTCAAGACAAGGTCAAAGATCTACTTCAAGTAAGGCAAAATCAAGTACATTGTTCTCACCTCAAGCTTTAATGTCTCAAAGCAACATCAAAAATCAAGTGATCTAATCGTACTCAAGAGTCAAGATGAAGTATAACTCAAGTACTACAAAATCAAGCTTCAAACGATCACAAGTACAAGCTTCATCATATGTTCAAGAACTCAAGCTTCATGAACTCCAAAGACCATCCAGCATTTGAAGATAAAGAAGGTTCAATGTTCACACTTCTTGGTTAAGGTATGAATGACCTTAGATTGACCTTAGGGTAGGTCATTTCGGATACATAATTCAATTGCTTATTTTATAAGTGTTTTGGTATGTTCTTTGACTAGTACTGGACTCTATTCAACTAGTCTTAGCACTGGCTCGACCAGTCCAAGAAATTTCTCGACCAATCCTAAGATTGTTGAAAATTTTTGGAATTTTTTGTTGAGCCACGACCAGTCCTGGAGTCTACTCAACCGGTCGTGTGAACAGTGCACTACTCATCCTCGACCAGTCCTGCAGCTACGACTCAAACTCCATCGACTATTCCAGGCTCCACATGACCAGTCGTGGAGGTCCCTCGACCGGTCGTGAATGGCCTACAACCAGTTGTGGAACGGTTTTATCCAATCGCGCTCAAAATTTCAAAAATCAGTTCAACCTACGACCAGTCGTAGTGTCCACAGGACCAGTCGAAGGTGCGACTTCTACACTTATAATAGAACACGATTTTCAGAGTTTGATATTCAATTCAAGTAAAATCAAGGCATCACTCTGAGAGATAAGTTTGTTCTTAAGCTAGATTGTGCTTATTTAATATTCTCTTTTTAGTAGCTTTTTATATTTGATTTTGTTTATGCATTCCAATCTAATTTAAAAGAGGAATTGTGATATTCCACTTCTTCAAATCAAAATCAAATAGAGCTAGCCCAACTTGGTTTAATTTAAAATCAATTAGAACCTAGAACCATTTAAAAGTGAGTATTGGACATTGAACTTCTACTCGAACTTCTACTCCGATTTGGTTCTTCCGGGTTGCAACAAAAAGGAGAAATCCAAGTATTTTACGTTATTGTAATTTCTTTTGCTTTGGTTTCTTTTGAGATTAAGCCAAAAAAATCTTATTGTTTTGGTTATCTGTGGAGAGCCAGAAAACTCAGAGAGGGGTTTTTTTGAATTGTGTAAAGCCCACTTGAAAGACATAATTGTAAGGGTTTTAAGTGAACCTGAAAAACCTATTTCAATAGTGAACGCTAATATCCACTGTGTGAGGATATTATGAGTGGAGTAGTTGTGTGGATGTTGTTTAACAATTGGTGTACACAGGCGAACCACTATAATTCTTTGTGTTTCGATGTGTGGTTTATTTCATATATCTCTTTCCATTCAATATTGTGGGATGTATTTGTGGATGTGAATGTTGTAATATTTACATTTCAAGTATTGTGGGGAATATTGTAATAACTTAGATTTCATTTCTTTGTTATTTATTCCTCTATATCAAGTTTGAGTTTTTGATACAAAGACCTTTCTAAAAATCAGGTTGTCCTACCATAAACCTTGGTTTTTGGTGTAAGGTTATCCTTAGAACAACATTTGTATCAACCTCTCAATACTCATACATTTGAGGTGGCTTTACATTTCAGTATTGTGGATTGATTATAGTGCTATCTTTCATTTAATTGTTTAAATTCTGCTGTTATCATTTTAATTTGGCATAGTCCTATTCACAACCACCCCCACCCCCCCCCCCCCCCCAAAAGACATGTAGCTTAGTTATAGTGTGTGTGTGTGTTACCCCTTGCGATACTAACACCTAAGACTCTTGTCCTCTCTCTCTCTCTCTCTCTCCCCTTCCTTTCCTCTTCTCCTTTTCTCTTTTCCAACTCTCTCGCCTCGCATTTGCTCTTCTTCCCTTTTCCTCTCCTTCCTTTCCTGTTCTCCGTTTCTCTTTTCCAACTTCTGCTACTTGGTATCAGAACCTCCTCACAACAGGGAGGAACTTTCTCCTCGAGACCACTGCTAACATCAACACGCCATGCGGTTGATGTCAACACCTACATGTAGAGGGGTCCCCTTAGTGGAAAAATCTACTACATTAATAGAGAACATTGCTTGAGGTGATTTGTGGTGATTTTTCGAGAATTTTTAGTTGTTAGTGTCTTTCTAGAATTAGAGGAATGGTCCGACTATACCCTTTTTTTTTTCATTGTGTTGTTCAAGGGGCCTTCTCGAGGAGGTCATTGGTTGTCATGTATGACACGTATGCTTATTTCGGATCTCCCAGAAGTGAAACCGCGGTGACTCGTGGAGATTTGAAGCTTTGGTGATGATCCGTTGAGTTCCAGCTAGCTGTAAAAGGGGTTTTGTGCAATGTTGGGGCTGTTTTTCCCCCTTTTTATTGGAATTGGTGGTATGTTATAGCATGGTGAGGAAGCAGTGAAGTGGTTTGAACCTTCATGAGACCCCTTGCCATGAGATTGTGCCCTGCTAAGGGGTATGATAGCTCACAGTTGTTTCTCAAAGTTATTATCCCATGATAGGATGTGTAGATCTCATTTCGGAGCCGCAAGGTGAAGCTAGGCATGCATAAGGGTCCGTGATGAAATTATCAGGAAGATGATGAAATTATTGTCGATCTGAAAAATGTTATCAAGAGATTGAAGAAAAACATTAATTGAAAAGTCGATGAAGTAAGATAACCAATATTTAAAACTAGGGTTGCAATTTTCAAATGCATTACATATGTCACATATGTAATACTCACTACTTTATCTTTCACAGGTTGAGACGTATGCATTTGCAATAGGTAGCTCCACAAATCATGGCTTCATAATAGAGTGACAAGTTGGCTCCATAAGAGGAGATATAACCATTCAGCCAAAAAAAAGACAACAAAGTAGATGTGCAAAAGGGTGGATTAAAAGAAGACGAATAATCCTTTGTCCATTTTTTTTCCTTTTTTGGATCTTCAATTATTCAACAACGCCTCTGACAGGCAATGTTTTTAATAGTGAATAGCATGTAGCACAACATTAACACCTTTGAAGTATGAGGCATAAGCTAGTAGTGTAATCTATACATTACACGCTACTTCTAAAACTTTAATCAAGGTTATACTTGGTTGCACCAAATATCACGAAATTTCATGATATTTTGTACCAAATTAATCATGAAATTTCATGATATTTGGTTTAACAAAACACAACCTAAATAATATGAAAATTAGGGCAAAGATTAAGTATAACGATAAAGAAAGGGCAACAGCAATGATTTAGCTCTGTTACTTCTATTATTTTAATAAGATCATTGAAAAGATTAACTAATTTTTACTGAAAATAGAAAAATGTAAAAAAAATCATTGAAAAAATACATTGATTTTAATGTTTAGTGAAAAATAACTACTAGTGTAAGCTAAGGTACGCTACGAGGCATAAGCTACACGCTACATAGCATAAGCTATTTAAAACACCGTTGACAAGAACCTACTTGGTGGGGATGAGATGATCAGAAGATGGACAAGTGAGGCGGTGGATTAGTGGAAACTTATAGAGGGTTGATGGCATGGTGTGTCATAAAGGCTGTGATAGGGTCGTAAAGACCGTTACGTAAAGGTAACGGTGGCAACCGTTACACATTATGGGATCATAAAGGTCATAACAGAAAAAATGACTCGCAAAGGCCGTTACAGCCCTCGTAACGGCCCGTTAAGCCTCATATAAAGGCCGTAACGGCCCCGTAATGGACTGTTACAGGGCCAATACAGATTTTTTGGATTTTTTTTTTAATAAAAAAAAAAAGGAGACCGTTACACCTCGTATCGTAAATGTAACAGTGGTGGCCATTAGAGGTGGGCATCGAGCTGAGTCGAGTCGAGGTGGGCCAAGCTCGGCTTGGCTTGTCCATGATGTACTCGAGTTCGAGCTTGAACTCGAGCCCGGCCTCGAGCTCAACATTGAAGCTTGGCTTGTTTGCCAAAGCTGTCGAGTCAAGTTCGAGTCAAGCTAGTGGTTCGAGTCGAGTCGAGTTTACCTCGAGTCAAGCTCGAGCTTGTTGGGTGAGAGACTCTAGGGTTTGTTTTTTATTTTTAAGTTTAAACCTAAAACTTATATTAATATAATATTTTATATATATATATATATATATATATATATATATATATATATATATATATATATATATATATATATATATTATAATATTACGAGCTTCGAGCCGAGTTGAAATGCCCCTTGGTCGAACTTGGCTTGAACTCAACTCGAGCTTCAAATAATTAGCTTGGCTCGGCTCGAATTGGTCATTCAAGCCGAGTCAATCCGAGCTGACTTGAGCCGAGTCGAGCGAGTTTTTCGAGCTAGCTTGACTCGTTAACAGCCCTAGTGGCCATTACGGCCACTGTTACCATTACTAAATCCCTTGGTTAATGGGGCAATTGATCAATGACCATAAAAAGCTAATGAGGCAACCAAACGAGGGCAATGAGGCCATGGGACAATGATGCAAACGAAAAAGGTGCAATGAGATGATGAGGTGCTGAAATGAGGAGGCAATGGAGATCAAAAGAGGAGGTGAGGCAGTATCGATCAGAAGGGGGGTGGTGGGATGGTCAAGTAGTATGGTGGAGTGGCAATAGCAAATAGCTTGTTCTAATACCCTGTAAAATAATAGAGAAAACTGTATTTCCTAATGAAGAGACTAATGAACCTGGTTTTATGAGCCTTTATGACCATAACTAGGAGGAATCTAAAAGATCTAAGAAGATTTTGGACATTTGAGAGACTGTATTTACAAGAAGGCACTACAATATATTTATAATATTCCAATATAGTACTTCTGCAATAGTGCAGTAGCGACTCAACTTATCTCTTTACAAAGAAAAGGTTAACCTCAAAATTTTATAAAAAATAAAAAAATAAAAAAGAAGAAGAAGAAGAAGAAGAAGAAGAAGAAGATTATCAATTGTCCAGAGTCCAGAATCAATGTCAATAAAGTGGTTCATAACAAGGTTGATTATCAATTGTCCAGAATCAATGTCAATAAAGTGGTTCATAACAAGGTTTGATAGCTTCCCTATTTTTGTTCTCTCTGATGACATGCAAGCCAATGACAAAGGCATATAACAAAAACCACTAGAGAGTATATGCACCAAATCATACAGCCTCTCAAAAAGGAACATCCATGTTAAAGATTGTATTAAAGTGATGGGGAAAGGGGTTGTTTGGAGTTTTAAAATTTATGCAGGAGTTCAACATAATTATGTTGGAAAATCTTCATAGGGTCCTCGAGGATGTTTTCATTACCCTAATAGTGCACGACAAGCATTTATGGCCAGCTTCCTTCACAAGAGATTTCATTACCAAAATTCTATTAAAGCTTTGTGTCCATCGAGACTTTATAATACCCCTTGTACAAGCATAGTGAACTCAAGCAAAACACATAACCAAAGCTTTTGTTACTTGACATCAGCTATTCAAATTCTCACAATCGTAAATCTCCAACTCAAAAACGTTGCTCTATCAAACATTTGTGCGTTCAACAAAGGATGAATTGTACCATTCTTCTTTCATTGTGAGACAACATGGAAGGTTTGTAGTGTTAATAAAAGGATGAATTGTACCATTCTTCTTTCGTTGTGAGGCAAAATGGAAGGTTTTGTATTTATTTTTCCAATTATTTGACTATCTCTTGGGTTTCCTACCTTTCAAAATAATAATATTAATAATTATTACCATTTTTTTATGACGACAAGGTGTTTCCGTGTCATTTTAAGGTGAGACTAGTCCGTGCGGATGCACGCAATCACCCGCAATCTAAGTGCATGGGTAATCCCGGGGAAGGGAATCAAACTTGCGTCTATGGGAAGCAAATCCACAACGCTAGCCATTCACCCAAACTTGGTGCAGGTAAATATTAGCAAATCTTATTATCGCATGGCTATAGGGTCCTTTCAAGCCCAAAGGAGTAGTTTTGATCTTACCTCATTACCGAATGTGTATTTAAAAAGGGCAAAACAGGAGGAATTTCTATAATATCCAATTGTCATTATAACTATGTAATAGGCTATTACATAGTGTTTGTGGGAGTTTTGTGCTCTCATTGCTAGTCCCGATTTCCCCAAATAAAGAAGGATTGTGTCAGGTTGAAAGCCAGTGTGAAACTTTTGCTATAATTTTCATCATGATGAGTATCCAATTGTCATTATGTGTTGCAAACATGGAGTCAAATATCAGCTGAAACCAATCAGTCTTAGTTCCACTAGGATATGAATTGAGTTTCCAGACCAAAATAGAACAAGTTGGGACTAGTGTTAACAAAATCGTACGATTAATATCATACGGCATGGGTGTACGATTTGAATCTTACACCCAAATCGCAAATCCTAAACAATCGTATGATTATCGTACGAATCGTATGATAATTGCATCGAATCGTACGATCATTGTAGATTGCATAAAGGGACCCAAAAAATACTTTAAAAATCAATTTATTATTGTTTTTATTCAATTTCTACACTTAATAAAGGTATAAAACAAAATTTTTAAGGACTCTTGTATGTTTTTTCTGGTAAATTTTTCAAAAGACAACAAAAGACAAGAAAGGAAAAGGACAAGAATCCTTTACTATCATGATATGCATACCATCTACATTGTCTCAATTGATAATATCAGGATATGTATAACTTTTTTGATACATGTTGATGGCAAATGGATGATTGATGCGTTTTTAATCTTTTATGATTTACTTATATCTTTTCATATCTTTTATATATATTTTTTGTAAATTAGAAAAAATCTTACGATTTACGATACGATTTGCAATTCAATGTGATTCAACCCCTCTTACAATTTGCAATATGGTAACGATTGGTTGTGACAACTTGTACTGGTTTCGGTCTCCAAGCGAGCAGCATCCTATAACCATAGTTGCGAAGTTAAAAATCAAAAACTGCACTATACCTTGGGGAATTTATACCAAGGAATTAACGGGTGCTAGCGGCTTGGAGGTGGGTAGAGGTAGGACGGTCAATACATATTGTGGGAATGCACACCCACCGACCATTCTCCTTTTACCCATCCATTTTATGGCCACCGAACAGACATTCAGATTGTTTTATTGTGAGTTTTGTGTTAGCCTTCATACATAGTGGGGTCCGCACTTTTTATGGTTTGGATTGAGGTACATGCATGTGAAATGAACAAGGGACATGCACATGATGTGATATGCCCTGCCAGAGTATGGTATGAATACTCTTTCACTTCAGCTAATGTTAGGAACGATTATGGTACAAGTGTCCAGATTTGACATGTGTATTGAGATAGTCCAGATGATAAAGATGGCACCTAAAAAGTTGCTGCAAACGGCTATTCTATTATGTTCAATTTTCCCACCATATGATATATGGTAGTGATTCATCCATGGTAGACAAGGAATACATGTAAGTCAATCCAAACCTCTGAATCATGGCCACATTTTGGGTGGATCATATCATGAATATCACACTAAACAGACGATCTTAATTGCCCAGTAACAGCCATTTAATATGGACTGCCGACAATTCTCTTTTCATGATCCATTTAAAGACCAACAATTAGATCGTTAGGATCATCCAAAAAGTATATTTTTATCTGGATATGTTACATGGACCCCATGATTGGGATGGTCTGGATTCTAACTATATGCACGGCACGGCCTGCATACTGGGTATAAGCTGCCACCAATCAAGAAATAGTGGAAAATGCATGTGGTAGTATCACATCTCGCCTTTCTACAAATGTTTTTACCACACATGCAATTTACAGATAATCCCATTTCTTCACTAATACGCATAATCAACAGAACAGTAGATTATAACGGCATTGAAAAAAGAGAGAAGCAGACTGAGGCAATCATGGATGGAATTCAATGAAAAGAGAGAGAGAGAGAGAGAGAGAGAGAGAGAGAGATTTCTTACGACGGCATTGAAGAGGGTGGATTTTCCGACGTTGGGGAGTCCGACAATGCCTGCTTTCAAGCTCATGCTGATCTTTGATGACGAGGAGAATCTCCTGCCTCTGATTAAGGAGAGGTAATGAGGTGGGAGAGATGGAATTCTGCTGGAGAGAAATGATTTTGATGGAAACCCTAAACCTAGGGCTGGAAGGAGATTCTGAAAGGCGATTTTCGCCATTGCTGCTGCGGCTGCTTCAGAGGGGTAGAGGGTTTATCGCTTCGGAAAGTGGAGGGAAATGAATGGCATGGGAAAATCTCTTCAATAGAAAAAAAAGACTGATACTCCGTTAGCGACAGATAGATGACACGCAGGCACTTAGTAGAAGATAGAAATTGCCTACACGTCATACAAGTAAACTGTCAAGATTACGTTGAGCAGATTGAATGTGTCATTTTATTATAAATTGACTGTACTCGCCCCGAAGTCCGGACAAATTACCTAGAATGCTACCACACTCCGTGTATTCCTGGAAGGGCCCTCTGACATGCTTCTAAATATTACTTGGACCAAAATGCCCTTATTTTTGTTTCAATAGTTGTACGGTTTTATAGGAAAGAAGAAATTACGTCGTATTTAATGCCAAAAAAGTGATGTGTACGGAATCCTTTTTTGTGTACAGACAAGGACCAAGCTCGTGGGGTCCACATTAATGTATGTGTATAATCCATGCCGCCCATCCTTTTTACTGTGTCATTTTAGGGCTAGGGGCTCAGATATCAACCTGATCTAGAGCTTGTGTGAGTCACATAATAGAAAATATTGGTGACAATAGAACTCACTATTGAAACTTTTCAGGCTCACTGTGATGTTTGTTAGAAGTGAACACTACCCAAGTCAAGACTTTTTTAGGCCCAAGCAGAGCAAGCCAACAAGGTAGACGAAATAATCAACCCATTGTGGGCCTTAAGTTATGTGAACACGTTCAAAACCATGATCCATACAATATGACAACCACGACCCATATAACATGGCAAGTCAAGACTTTTTTAGGCTCACTGTGATGTTTGTTAGAAGTGGACACTACCCAAGTCAAGACTTTTTTATGCCCAAGCGGAGCAAGCCAACAAGGTAGACGAAATAATCAACCCATTGTGGGCCTTAAGTTATGTGAACACGTTCAAAACCATGATCCATACAACATGACAACCACGACCCATATAACATGGCAACTACGACCCATGCAAATCATGACCCAAATGGGCCCACACTGATGTATGTGTATAATCCATTCTGCCCATCCTTTTTGTCGTGTCATTTTAGGGCTAGGGCCCAAATATTAGCCCGATCCAGTGCTTTTATGGCCCACAAAATAGAAAATAATGTTGACTTTTGAAAGTTTTCAGGCTCACTATGATGTTTGTTAGAAATGGACATTGCCCAAGTTAGGACTTTTGGAGCTTATGCCGAGCTGGCCGATAAGGTGGATGGATTGGATCAACCCTTTATGGGCCTTAAGCTATGGTACCAATGGTTTGGTAGAAATGGAATTGAACACGTTGAAAACCACAGTCCATACAACATGACAACCACGACCCATATAATATGGCAACTACGACCCAAATGGGCCGCAATTGTATGGATCGTAGTTGTCATGTTATATAGGTCTTAGTTATCCTGTTATATGGGTCTCAGTTGTATGGATCGCAGTTGTTCTATTATATGGATCGTAGTTATCATGTTATATGGGTCGCAATCGCAGTTGTCCTGTTATATGGGTCTGAGTTTTCCTGTTATATGGGTCTTAGTTGTACGTGTCACACCCTAAATACGGGGACGAATAGCTTTCGTGATGCCCCGAATCCGACACTCGACTTACATTCACCAAGTCCCGAGTTTGGCGCACCACAAGGAAGATTTTTAACTGAATTATATATATATATATATATATATATATATATATATATAATAATACCTAAGCATGAAGATCCATGATCAAAATACCAAGCAACACCCTCCATTATGAATCCTAGTAGTTACAAGTATAATGTTTTACAAAAGGTACATAACGTTAACATTGCTAAATCGAAAAATAGATACAATGCATCGGGGAAACTAAGTCTTATGAGCTACTCCTGCCCTAAAAAAAAAAAAAAATACGAAGCTTAGGCAAAAAGCCTAGTCAGTACACTCGTGTGTACAGTGTGTCTTACATGCAAGCAAAATAAATATGCCACGAAGAAATTGTGTATGGTGAAAGGCGTGTAATATGTAAAATATGATGTCAATGCCAATGCAATGCATATGCAACATAGGAACACTCTGAGTCAATGCTACCAACATCACTAAGTCATATTTTCATTTCTTTTATACCACAGCCATAACTATATTACATGCATCCGTAATCACATCATCATCATCATATTGTCATATCATAATCATATAATATCAGAAACACTTGTAAGATCATGAATCATATGATATCGGAGTAAGTGAAAATATTAATAAGTCCATGACTCATACAATATTAGAGTACGCAATACAGATCAGCTATGCAAATGAGGAGTCATAAATAGTCAAATATCAGATATTGAGAATGCAATGCAATATACGATTCCTGATGAGTTCACAAATACTGTCAGCCATATCTAAATTGAGAAACACAGTAACCCAAAATGTCATACACCGTAGATGTAATATAATATGCGGTGCGAATGGAATGACCATGCTGGAGTATGAAGTCGGGATGATAGTACGCAGTATCGCAGCCCATGAGGCCCATTACAAGGGACTTCTATCCAAACCAGTCTCATACCTAATTTCGATAGTCAGACTCAATATGGTAAACTCCTGATCTCAGGTTAGTCGCGCGCTCCAACTGAAATCCTGGTCATTGCGAAGGTACACATAACAAATAGTTACGCACTACCGGCCCGAGTGGATACTGAATGAATGAGTATACAACTCCTTCTCAATAAGTCCACACATCAATACTGCTTACCTCTGAGATCATTACCGGGGTCTAGTACACTCCAAACTGGCTACCACCCTTGTAGGCTGAGCATTTTAGCGAGTGGAAAAGACCTCACTACTTGCCTACCAGCAGTATACCAATGCCTACCTGACTCATCAATAGCAGACTCATTTAGGAGCTGGTCAAACTCAGCCTAACTTATAGCCCCCTTACTCGGGCGGATAAGGCCGCACCCCCTCCCAACCAACCACGACATAGTGGGAGACGCCTCCTCCTAGTATTCAGCCCTCATGCACTCATATATATCCACTCGGTCTCAACGTTGGAGCGTCCTTTGGTACCAAGAGAGTTTAGGAATTTTCATTCAAGGCCATCTATGGCAGCTCGATGCTAATAACATATTTTCGGTATCCCATCTGGGCATCCACTATATACCTCTGGAGGCTACAACCATGATGTCATTAGGGCGTACAGTAATCACAACACACAATACAAGATGCATAAGTCATACAATTCAGTCATGCATCCATCCTGCGCATACCGTGCACTCATGTGAGATAACATCCGCCTATCAGGGAGTCTCATAACAATCTGCCCAATGACACATGTAATGGTCAACCATATCTCATAACAAAAATGTGGATGATGCGTATAGGCATGTATCATGATGCTATGCTATCACATTCTCATAATCGGTATCAATAACTGGCATTGACAATCGACCTAGACAATATGGACATTTAACTAACATTGCCCTCAAAAAATGGCCCACATAGAGCCTAATATATAGTGGACCCATGGCCTCACACAAGGACCAAACAGACAACACCATGGGCCTTACTCAAGAGCTTAATACACATTACGATGGGCCTCTCACATAGGGCCAATATACATCACAATGGGCTCCATCGCCTAGCCTTCAAATGCACCATAATGGGCCTCATCACATAGGCATCATATACATCACATTGTGCCTTAAACACGTGCTGAATACACATCACAATGGATCTCAAATACGGGCCGCATACACATCACATGAGCCTCGACACATGGACCATAAACATGAGCCTCAAATATATCATAATGGGCATCATATGCATTAAGTGGGCTACATCAATGGGCCTCGTACACATCAAGTGGGCTGCATCAATGGGCGGCACTAATGGGGCAACTGCTTTACTAAACTTTCACATAGTCAGACGGCCAGTACCACAATTTCACATAGTTTAACAATCACCTAAGCACCACATAATCATATAGTCGGGCCACATATTCCCCACGTACCCATATGATTTACGGCTATCCACGTCACGTATGATCACAAGATTTATGAGCTACATATTCAACACCATTTTGCCAAATCTAGTCGTCATTCATCCTGTCAGTGATCATATGGTTAAGCGTCACATCATTCATAAATCCACTTAGGCAAGTAGTCACACAATTGCCCCAATTTCATACAGTTAGGTGAGCTATAAAAATCACGCACTCACATGGTGTGGTGGCCCATAACTTCTACCAGTTCACACAACTAGTTGGGCCACCCAAATTCCTATAGTGTAGTGATCCACATGATTCCTACCAACTGACAGTCTAAATGAGGAATAACCATTACAATGGGTACCATGAAAACGGCTTACATTCCAGTAAATATATATGCAGCCCCACACTCTAAAATGATCTAATCAAAATAGATGAATGGCTAGTGAAACATGTATATTAGGTGGCCCATGATCGGTTAAAAAAGAATAGATGGATAGATTTCTCACAAACATTACTGTAGCTCAAGGAAATATTTAACGGTGGACAAGTGATCAATATTGCTCCTGTGGCATGAGATTTGGATCTAACTAGTTTATGAGACCACACCCTAAAATGATAAGGATAAACCGATGAATAGCATGGATCTACATCATATTACAAGGTGGAGTCCATAGTCAAGGAAGCATCCTGACATATAGGGGGCACACTAGAGCCTAAGAATTTTCAATGGTTATTACTATTGTTTCTACTTGCAACGTGGTCCACCTAAAATTGAGTTCTACTTCATCTTGTGTCCATGGGTAGTAGGTGGGCCCACTTCCAAAGTGACTGGAAAATATAGGTAGTTTGGGTATACAACACATGCACCTAGGTGGGCTCCACATGCATCATGTTATGTCCAGGGAAGTTTTCATTGGTAAGCATACAACTCCCTTTCATTATTATTATTATATTTTGTATAATTATGGGTCCCATTGACATGGTGGGGTCCACCCCCATGAATAGTTTGTACAACAAACAACATCATAGTTGATATCACCCATTAAATGAACGACATGGCTATAAGGTACATACATCGAGTGGGGCCCTCAACACATGCATGGTCTAAATGATGGATGACCTAGATATAAAATACATGTAACGATTTGGCTCTGCTGTCCAATGACCGACCCAACTTTGGTGGCAGTTACACATCACGGTAGAACTCAAGGGATTTAATGGTAGGAATTTTTATTCCCACTGTTTCTTATAGTGTGGTCAGGCGTTGATCAACCTCATTCTTTTACTCATGACTTAAAATGGTCCAAAGGAGTAGATGAATGGCCCGGATATACTTTTCATCAACAAGGTGGGCCCCAGAAAAATCTGAGCATTTTTTTTAAAAAAATTTCACTGTCCAAGTGGCATGGCTTGCATGAGCTTTTAATCGACGTAATTTTTGATACTGTGCAATGGATGGGAAATGATGTTGTAAGACCCGTATCCTAATCCGTACTGTTCCGTCAACTCCCGCAATCCTTCCCGTCAAAGTCCGGCAATCAGTGACCTATAATCGACTTTGTGTACGACCGTAAGTCGTATCTTATACATTTGAGTCGGCTTAATCTGAGACTTGTACCATTGCGACCTCACCGTCACCGCGGTTCCAACGACGCGACTCATGTACCAATCCGATACCCAGTCGAAGAGATGTAGGCCCACGTTCAGTTCGAGGAAAAAAGCCACGCGTTGGCAATCCCAAGAGAATCTCTACAACATGTCCTATCAATCCCATCAATCATCCCATCAATCACCTCTCATGTTAAGTACAAAGCACTCATGCTTTCTTTCTCCACAAGTCAAGTAAACCCAAAGTCAACTAATCCATCACCTCACCCATCACTCACATCCATCAACCATCACCCCATCACTCACCTCACATCTCTCCTTACAACTCTCTCTCTTTCTCATTTTCCACCCAAAAATTTCAAGCAACCAAGGGTGCACACGTCCAAGGTTTTCTCAAGAGAGAAGTGACCTTGTGTGGCCCACTTTCCCATCCTAAATCTCTCATCCTAACCATCCATTCTTCATCTTCCACCATCAAAGTGAAACGCAAGGAGATAGGCTTTCCAACGGACCAAGGAGATCGTTAGGTGGGTGCTTATATAGGTGTAGATTTCTTGTTTTGATGAAGGGCCAAGTGAGGCCTACCGATCAATGGTATGGATCTCATTTTGGACCCTAAATGTGGCCAATGGCCCACTTTGATTTCAAGATCAATCCATGATGGGGCCATTCTCCATGGACCCCATCATGATGTTTAATTTCTTTGCTTAAATGGTCATTTAGACCGTCCATTTCAGTGGAGAAAGGATCTCCACCGTTGATTTTGATCGGTGGGCCCATATGTAATGGGACCCACTTAATGAATATTATAGATCATGCAATGGAGGGCCCATAGTGGCGGGGTCCCTCCACCACACGTTTATCGTTCTCTCTCCCTCTCTTTCTCTTTGTGTGTGTATGAGATGATATGGCCTTGTGGCCCACCCGGATGGACCCCACCATGAATCGTGTATTTTATCCAAGTCATCCGTTGGTGGGACCCACTTTATATATGCGTTGTGCCTATACCACCCACCATGTGATGACCCATCTTAGTAAGGGCCCACCTCAAATGTATGCGTTATGCAAACCGTCCAGGGACGTTGGACTTCCTGGACGTGTTTTGGAAAAAAATATAAATACTTGCTTGATTTACAAGCTTGGAGTAGGGCCTACTCTTGTAGGCCCCACCTCGATGTATGAGTCTAATCCACGCCATCCATTCTATTCTCAAGCTCATTTTAGGCGTTAATATGAAAAATGAGATCAATCCAACTTTCTAGCGGGCCATACCATATGAAATAGTGCTATTACCATTAAAACCCACCTTGATTCTTCTATTCGCCAAAAATACATCACATATTGGTCTCATTTGATCAATCAGGGGCCGCAGAATCTAATGGATGGGTTGGATTTTTCAGATGCGGGCCCCACAGGGGAAAAACCACGGAATTGCTTATTTCAAAAAAAAGATAAAAAATAAAATACATAGGCAGCAGCGCCTGCTGCTGCCACTGACACACCAGGGATGCCCCAGCGTCCTAGGGGCGGACGAGCAGGTCCCACGGCCCCTAGCCGTGGGCCCCACCTTGATGTGTGTATGTCATCCAACCTGTTCATTATGTGGGTCCCTCCATGACGTGGGCCCCCTCCAAAGATCAGGCCCATCCAAAGCTCAGGTAGCCCACATCACAGGAAACAGTGGGGCTGACCGTCTGCCATTGAATCCTTATTTGGGTCCACAGAAGTTTTAGATCAAGTTGAAATTTATTTTTACTCTTCATCCAGGTCTGCGTGACCTTATGGATGGATTGGATGACATATAAACATTATGGTGGGCCCTCACGTGGAGCTCACGGTGATATACATTTTCCA
This sequence comes from Magnolia kwangsiensis, assembly GCA_037074715.1. Lineage (NCBI taxonomy): Eukaryota > Viridiplantae > Streptophyta > Magnoliopsida > Magnoliales > Magnoliaceae > Magnolia > Magnolia kwangsiensis. Next base: position 148,488,595 of record CM073571.1, read on the forward strand.
TCCCACCGTCCAGGTGGACGGTGGGGACCTACTCTAATGTATGTGTTTTATCACGCCGTCCAGTGGCTGGCGGGCGGACGAAGGCAGACCCACGGCTCCAGCCGTGGGCCCCACCCTGATGTTTATTGGCCATCTAAACCGTCCATATGGTGGGCCCCTACCTGAAGCAGGCCTCACCCAAAAATCAGGCCCATCCAAGGCTCAGGTGGCCCACATCAGAGGAAACAGTGGTGACTTAAAGCCTACCATTAAAACCATTTTTGGGCCCATGGAAGTTTTGGATCAAGCTGAAATTTATTTTTCCTCCTCACCCAGGTCTCTGTGACCTTATCAACGAGTGAGATGGTAAGTAAACATTATAGTGGGCCCCCCACGTGGGACCCACAATGACATATGTGTCTTAATTCCACCGTCCGCCCGGACGGTGGAGCCCACTGGGTTGTATGCATTTCCCATACCGTCCAGTCATTTCTTTGGCTGCTGGACGAGTCAGTGGACCCTCACCCTTGATGTTTGTATTATATCCAAACCGTCCATTCCATTGGTGGGCCGTATGTGTGGAACCCACCATGATGCATGGGTGGCATCCAAACCGTTCAACCACTTTGAAAGCTCATTTTTTTGGGCATGAGCTAAAGAATGAGTCAGATCCATCCATTTTTATGTGGACCCCCCACCATGATGCATGTGTTGCATCTAAACCGTCCATTTATTTTGTAAATTCATTTTATGGCTTGAGCTAAAAATGAGCCAGATCTATGGTTCAAATGGGCCCACTTTGGTATGTGTATAGGGCCTATGTTGATCTATTTATGGCCATTCATTGGGGCCCACCTTGGTGTACATATAAAGCCCATGGGATCAATCCCATTTGATATATATAAGGCCCATGGGATGTGGCCCATTTTGAAATATTGTAAGGCCCATTGTGATGTACTCTAGGCCCACAGGTTATGGACCATTGAAATGTACATAAGGCTCGTTGGTGAGGCCCACAAATACAACCCATTTGATGAATGTAAGGCCCATGTGATATGACCCATTCAATGTATCCAAGGCCCATAAGTCGAGGCCCAACGGGATGTCCTTAAGAGTCTATTGCAATGTGTGATTTCGAATGGTTTATGTAATGTTACTTATGGCGGGCCGTGCCTAAGGAACAATGCTGGTTTGACGTCCACATTGTAAGAGTAATGTCGGTTAGATGTCCGCATTATAACTCTCCCTAGGGCCCATTGATAGGCCAATACTTGTTACGTGCAGACCGTCTAGGACCATCTTCGGCGTAAGGATAGTCCATTACTTTACCACATGCTTAGTACACTTCCATGATTCATGCGCATACGCATCATATGTATGCTTGATATGAGAAATGTTTGACCATAGCATACGCCATTGGGCAGACCATTTACGGGACTCATTATGAGACAGAGTGCCCCACATGATCGCGCAGTACGCTCTGGATTGCTGCATGATTTGATGGTGTGATTCATGCATCTCGCATATGTGTGACTTGATCACTGCACGCCCTAGCGACATCAGGGACGTGTCTCCACAGGTTTATCGTGGATGACCGTATCGGATACCGAAAATACTTGGTTCTAGCACTGTGGGCACTTAGGATGTCCTTGGGTGAAAGTTCCAGAATCTTTTTGGTACCAGGAGATACTCCAATGTTTAGACCGAGTGGATACACGAGCGCCCGAGTGCCGAATACCAGTAGGCCGCGTCTCCCACTGTGTCATGGTCGGTTGGAAGGGGGTGTGGCCTTATCTGCTTGAGTGAGGGGGCTATAAGCTAGGCTAAGTTTGACCAGCTCACAAATGAGTCTGCTATCGATGAGCCGGGTAGGTATTAGCAGACTACTGGTCAGGCGGATAGTGAGGTCTATTTCGCTTGCTTGACTGTGCAGCTAGGGAGGTGGCAGTCACTGCGAAGTGTATTAGACCCCGGTGATATCCAGAGGGGAACTGTATTGATATGTGTACATGATAAGTACCGACTTGCTTGGATTGCATTTCACATATGACATTCGGCTATGTAGGCCTTGCATTTGCATCGGTGTGGCCGATAGCATTCATGTCTCGCATCGCATGACCTTGGTATGGCCGATAGCATTCATGCCTTGCATCACATAGCATTGGTATGGTTGGTTATTTTCATGGACTTACAGCATATTTTCGCATTACTCTGATATTATATACTTGACACTTACCTTACGCACACACTTACACTACCCTCTAAGCTTTTGTAAGCTTATGCACGATAGTTGCGTGTAGGTAGCGTTGGACAGTAGCAGCGCTGAGGCAGGAGTGTGCATCTGACTATTTTAGAGCTTTTAATCACCTTGTATTTCTCTTTCCGCATTGTACTTAAAGTTTTTGATATAGTGGATATGTGGTGATGTTGTTTTGTGACTTGGTTATGCTTGTGGTTATGCTCCATTACAAAAAAAAAAAAATTCATTCTGAAAATCCTCCTTGTAGGATCCTAGGATCAGAGTTTGGCATATGATTGTCAGGAGCCGAGAATGGGGCACTATGGAGGCTGTCAACACCGGATTCGGCGATCGGGATTTATGTAAATCCGATTTTCGGGTTTGGGGCGTGACAGGTGTGGATTTAGTACATACATCATGGTGTGGCCATGAGCAGCCCCACAAAACTTTACCCCAAAGGTGGGCAGGGACCGCCCTCTCTGGACATCCAGGGTGGATGTCACCTCCTCCATGCCCTTTCTTTTTATTTTATTTTATTATTTTATTTTATTTTTGTATATTTCTCATCAAGGTGGGTCACTTGAGAGATCCAGTTCATCCATTGTGTGTGTCCACTTGGTGGAGGGGTTAGTCCAAGTTTCAGATGCATCAAAATTTCAGGTAGACCCCATAAGTGCTTTTATATACTCGAGCTCCGAGTTATACAAAAGGTTCAAGTAGATTAAAGTTACATGGGTCCCAAAGTGATATATTTATTATATATACATAGGTCATTTTTTTTTAGAGATCGTTTTAGAGCATTATCCAAATAAAATGAATCATATCCAAAGATTATTTAGACCTCACCACAAATAGCAGTGATGATAATGATTTAATAGTTAAATAATTCACAGGGCCCACCATAACGTTTATTTTCCATCCAATCTGTTCATAAGGTCACAAAGACCTGAATTAAGGGAAAAAATAAAATTTATATTGGTCTAAAACTTCTATGACCCAAAAAGACTTTTCAATGGTAGACATTCAATCCCCTACTGCTTTTGTAGTGTGGCCCACTTGATAGTTAGATCTATCTTATTTTTCTTCTCAAGCCTTAAGATAAGCTCACCAAATGGATGGACTGTTTGAATGTAACACATACCTCATGATTAGATTGATCCAGCTTCCTATTTATTTTTTATTTTTTTATTTACTTATTATTATTATTTTTTTTAATGGTGTGGGCCACTTGAGTTTCATGTACGACTGATTTTTTGGGGTGTCCCATTTTCAAAAAGGGACCCATCAAATGCATAGTGTATATGATCAACATACATCATGGTGGGGCCTGTGGTGGGGCCCACTGTCCTTGCACACAGCAATAGCTGCAGCATCCTTAGACGCTGGACGTTAGTTGATTTTAGTGTGGTTTTTCATAGGTGGGGTGCACATTAAGATAATCAAGTCTGTCTATTGCATTCTCTGGCTCGTGATACATCCTAAGAGTCCAATATGCAGCATGTTTTGACACACAAAAACATCACAGTGGGCCCTAACAGTTTAACAATATTAAAATAGTCTTTTTGATGGTGTGGCCTACCAGAGATTTGGATTGGCTTCCTGTAACATCCCGAAAATCAGGGGGTCGAGTAAAAACCTAACTCCCGAGTTCCAAAATGTTATTTATGCAACATAGATATGTATGATTGAATGTTGTCTGTGTTAATGTATGAAACATGAGTGGGATTACGCCAGAACAGCATATCATACTCCAGAGACAGTTAAATTAACCAGCGGAAGTGTGTGATAGTATGTATAACATATATATACTGTTGTGTGTCTCTTGAGTGTGAACATGTTACCAGGTTAAACATATACATGTATACCTCAAAATAGAAAGAAAGCATATACATGAGTGCTCTGAAGATATAAAATGACAAGTGTCAAGGCATCTAATCAACCTCCCTGTAATCCCGTCGATCAGAACACGCATAAAGGAGGGATCCTCCTCCTCATCAGCAAGTCCGGCTCCGCCTCACAGGCTGCGCCATCATCTGCAATCACAAAAGGGTCTGGTGGGTGTCCAGGAACACCGTCCCGTAACGTGGGAATGAGTAGCTAACTCAGTGGAATAATAGAGTAAGGATTAACATGTTCTCAAATCAATCATGTGATAATAGTAAAGCAGTAAATCAAACAATCCTAATACTGTTGTTAATGCAATATGACATGACATGATATATGCCCTCACCGACGATCTCCCTCATACGGTACCATCTTACGACCACGGCATGCCACACTCCCGAAAGTGCTCCACATCTTCCAGGCACATGTAATGTAATGGTGATATGATTTCTGAGTTGTTATTAGTCCATTCAAACAGCAGGATTGGGAAACTAAGGTACTTCCCTTGTATCAATCCCAACACAGATCCTGTCTAGGGTCGTCACTCCTAGTAATATCATACGAGGTATATTTTGAAGGTCGCTGCAAGGGCTGCCAGGGCTGTTGCACGCACTCGTTGCTTCGCTCCCCCATCACCTTATTAATACAGGCCTACTGTACTTTACTGCTACTGAAGGGTCGTCGCCTCCCGTAGACTCAGAATATGCTCGCGGTCACTACAAAGGACTCGTCGCCTGATCAGTGTAGGCCGACGGCAAGAATATAGTGTCCCATACCACCATAATTTGCTCACGAGACTATGTGCTTACTGGTCACTACGGGGAGATTTGTGGCCCCAGCGTAGGCCGACAGCTCGACCACGGTGTCCCATACCACCATGCCCGGCTCATGAGTCTTCGTGGATCACGGTACCATGGTTAACAGGGTTTCCAATGGTAAGCTCAGTACCCTAGGTTCAAGCAGTTATGACTCATGCAGGGTGAACATACAATGGCCAGTCGGGTTACTTGACGGGCTCGACTAGCACGATTGCATCTCAAGTTGACGACATGAAGTGCGTAAAACACTTTGTGTGGCCTAACCACTGCCGCCAACTCCAGAACACGGCTCGCGTTCATCGACGCGTCGTTCGTGGCAAAGATAAGCCAACCACGAATTCGCTCGGTTACCGACTGTCTGGACTACGTATAGTCCCAAACACATATGAATCCACATCAGCGATCATGTGAGAGTATTGGAAATGAAACACAACCATGTGAGCATGTTAACACATGTTATATCGTACAACTTAAGTAAATCATCTGACACATGCCTTTCGTACATATAATGAACTTATGCATATCGCCAACATATAGGAAATCATTTCCATCAGCATATTAATTGAGAATTCAATCTCAAACTAAATCATAATGAAATCATCAAGCACATGTTATAACATACAGCTTAAGCGAATCGTCAAGCACATGCATTTCATTCATATTATGAAATCATGCATATGGCTAACATGTAGGAAACCATTTACACCAGCATATTAATTGAGAAATCAATCTCAAACTAATTCATAACACGATTTAATTCAATACATACTAATACAAGCATTTATACAAACACTTACACTACACACTTAAGTCTATATATAGTATGTCGACCCGAAGTGCGCATTTAGGCGAATCTCTTCGCCAAACTAATTATGCACGTAATCCTAACATTCTAATGCGACAACAAATCATGTCAATCACGTCAGTAAAATATGAATGAAATCAGTACTTCCTACAAATGACTAAAATGCCCTAAATCTCATATTCTTCGCTGGTTTACGAAACAGGAAACAGACAGCATGTTGTACATGTCAAACGGCGTTGCCGTCGATAATCTACTATTAAACGACATTGAAAGCATTGGAAACAGTCAATCAAACCGTCTAAAATCCGCACCTTTTTCTTTTTAGGGGTGTGAATTCGAACGGAGCGTATACGCTTCGTCTACGACGAATAGAGAACCTGATTTACGAGATCTATCAGCTACTTTGCTATTAAACCAAGGGAACACTAAATTAGCAACTTCTAGGGTATTTTCTTACCTGAAAACACGGAGAAATCACCGGAAAAGTGATTAGAGCGCGTGGCTTAACCACTTGCAGCACGTGGCACAAGCAGCAGGGAATTCTCTCCCACCTTCTCTCACAAACTCTCACCTTTTTTCTCTCCCAATCTAGGAATTTTTGTAAATTCGGATGGGAGAGAGGAGTGAGGGTTTCAACCCCTTTTATAAGCTCAAATGTGCCCAAAATAGGCTCGGGTACAATGTATACTTGATGTATATCCAATTGGGGGCTGTTTCGGTCCAAAAGGACATTTCTGGTGGTCCCCTGGCCGAACGCGATCGGACTTAAACTCATGCATACTAGATCTAGCATACATCAAGTTTTCAGTCCGGCAGGGTTCGCAGATCGCACGTGGCGGTCCAGTTTCAGTTCAGCGGTCACCGCATGTAGATCAGGTCTGCAAGTCTCATGATATGAAATAGAAAATTTTCCTGATCCAAGGGTGTAATTTGGTTGAATTCTGACGGTCAGAACGCTTAATACTTACGCGTCAAGTTGTGTGCCAGATTTGAATTTCAAATTCCAATTCTGTCCTTATTCGCACTCTCTTCAGTCCGGGCTCAATAAAATAGCCTGTGATTATCGGTTGGACTTGATTTTTGAAATGATTGTCAAGTCCAGCTAGGCGGTTTTAACGGTCTAAGATAGGAGGTATCGGACTTTCGACGCGCGGTCTAGATCCAATACAGATTTTCAAAGTGGTCCAGAGAACAAACCTGTTTAGAGTTTGATCCAAGGTTATAGAGTATTATAGAGTCATTGGTTTTACTTGATTTGGGTCTTGTAGAACGTATTTAAAGTGATCAGGGACTATTTCCCAGCTACTCTAGCGTTGCGCTAGCTAACTTATGCTTAATTTCTAAAGGAATTAATCCTAAGTGGTTTCTTTAGCTATGGAATTGGGTTTTGAGCGATTTTCCAGGTGTTTTAGTTGACCCATTGCCTAAGGACGTCAAATCCCAGATTGGCCAAAATCCGGGGTGTTACACTTCCTTTTTCAGCTCAATGCCTAAAATGAGTTGGGAAATTGGATGGACGGTGTGGATTAAATACATACATTATGAGTGGGGCCCGTTAGGGATCCATAGCCCCTTCCCTCTTCTCTTTCAAGTAGCAACAGAGACTAGGGGTGGGCATCGAGTTGAGTTGAGTCGAGGTGGGCCAAGCTCGGCTTGGCTTGTCCATGATGTACACGAGTTCTCGACCTCGGCCTCGAGCTCAATATTGAAGCTTGACTTGTTTGTCAAAGCTGTCGAGTTAAGTTCGAGTCGAGCTAGTGGTTCAAGTCGAGTCGAGTTTACCTCGAGTCAAGCTCGAGCTTGTTGGGTGAGAGAGTAATGAATTCTGTTCTTGATCCTCCTCCATTGATTTAGAAGAGAAGCTAAAAAAAAATAAATTTAAAGAGGCATTTTACATGACGCTCCACCAAGCAAAATTCATTTTTGGTTTGGCCCGGCAATCGAAACAGGGTGTAGTCCATCTTTCAGCAGTCCAAAAAATCCATCTATGTGGGCCTTATGATAAAAGAACCATGGGCCAAAAGCATCCTCAATTGTATGTTCTTAATTACCCATCTTCAAGGCCATACTTTCCAATTGATTGGATTTTGAACAGACCTGGGACCACAGAAAAGTGGGACCCATCTGTATTGTTGCTGCTTAGACAAAAGCGTAGTTTCCATTACCCTGCATATGATCTGAGGACATGTAGCTCACAACATATTCAGGAAGGATATGTCTATTCATGTGAGTGCTCTATACAGTATACCATTTTGGATTCAAGAGATCGTTAACACCAATATCAAACTCTTTGCTACTGGGGTGAAAGCAAAGAGATCACACTTCAACTTTCTCCGCATTCCTCACAACTTTAATATATTTATTAATCAAGCCAAGTCGAGCTCGAGTTCAAGCTTCGAGTCGAGTCGAGTTGAAATGCCCCATGGTCGAACTCGGCTTGAACTCAACTCAAACTTCAAATAATTAGCTTAACTCGGCCTGAATCAGTCATTCAAGCCGAGTCAATCCGAGCTGACTTGAGCTGAGTCGAGCGAGTTTTTCGAGCTAGCTAGACTCGTGAACAGCCCTAACAGGAGCGTCCTCAGGAAGCTGGCAGCAACAGCCTCCACTTCTCTCTTTTAATTAATTAATTAATTAATTTTCATAGTGTGGTGTGCACATGTGTGCATGGGTGTGAGTGTGTGTGTTTGGCCAGCCCAATGGGCTATACTTTGGATGGTTTGGATGGCACACAAAGGTCTGGTGGGGCCCACTATCAATGGGTCCCACATAAAGTCTATAATGAATTATTATTTTATATGGATCCTCTTATGCATCCACACCATTAATCACATCATTATCATATATCATCACAACTATTAATCATCTTTTTATATGAATTCTCCTATACATCCACACCATTGATCACATCATTATCATCAAATCATCGCCACTATTAATCATCCAAGTAATCAAAAAGAGAACAAACCATAAGAATGGAGGGGGGTGTACTCTCCTTAATGGACTAGATGGATGGTTGAGATGGATGGAAGGGATGAGATTGATGGAGTTAATGGCCCACCAAGATCACTCCTCTCTCGCTCTCTCTTGTGTAGAAAAATGGTGAAATGTTAAGGGATGAAGGACTATTTGTATAAAAATTGTTAAAATATGGTTAGATTTAATTAATATGATCTTGGTTAGCTTAGACTAAGATTATGACAATTAATTCATGATTTATAATTAATGATAGATTAAAGGAGCATGGGATGACATTGTGTTATGATGTCATACATAGGGTATGGAATGGAGAGAAGTTGACTTTAGGGAGCACATGAGAGAGGAGAGGTATGGGTGTGTGACATCACACACATGGGTAGAGATTCTCTCACCCATGTGTGGCATGTGCATGTTTGCATGGCATGAGTTATGCACATGTGTAAAATGGAGTACACAGTGCCTTGCGCACATGATTCATTAATGATTCTTCACAGTGTATCTCACTAATGGAGTATCGTACAGATGCATGGGTGGTACTTACGCTATCGCAGCGATGGAGCGATCAATGTGAAATCGGTTTCAAAGCCTTGGGGTTCCAGTCAGTCGGATGTGTACTATGCACGGATAATCCAAGTCTGGCCAAGGGCATTGATCATCGTGCACATAGGCATAGAAAGTGGTACGAAATGGACGGGGTGTTATAGTATGGATCGTAGTTGTCCTATTATATGGGTCGCAGTTATCCTGTTATAAGGGTCGGGGTCGCAGTTGTCCTGTTATATGGGTCTTAGTTTTTCAATTATATGGGTCTCAGTTGTATGGATCACAATTGTCCTCTTATATGGGTCGCAGTTATCCTGTTATATGGGTCGCGGTCGCACTTGTCCTGTTATATGGGTCTTAATTGTTGTAACACCTCGAATTTTCAGGGGCTGTGTAGGAAATCAGCCTCCAAATTCTCGGGTGTCGCTTATATCCTAATTATGATGATTTATACATAAATCAATTTAAATGAGCAATAAAAGAATCGGCTGAAACATAAACCACAACCACAACTAATCTACTGAAATAAATGCGACTATGGAATACAAGTTTAAAAGAATATCAAACGGGTTGCACAAGGCGTCGCCCAACAAAATTTATATAAGAAATGCCCAAAGGAAATGGTGTGCTAGATCCTTACTCAACAACCCATAAATAACCCGCACAATCTACAGTGATCCGCCCATAAGCTGGAAGTAGGAAAGCTTCTCTTCCCTATTCTTGCTCACTTAACTCGGCTCGTCGAGCTCTGCCTTACCTGCATCTAGTAAAGAGTTTGGTTGGTGTTTTAAAATACCGTCACAGAGTGTGAGTGAGTAGCTAACTCAGCGGTTACTATTAGCCTTAAGTTACAACAAGCATCAATTATATGATGAATTTAATGAAAGACATACATTCATAGATCCTTAAGTAGTCTTGTTAATGCATATGCATGTATTATGATATGATGCATGAGCTCACAACAGTACTCCCTCGAGCGACTTCGTCTAGTGATCACACATGCCCAACACTCCCTCATTGCGACCTTAACTGCCGAGTCACTAACCTAACTAGTGCGATGCGATTGTGATAGTGTTAGCTGAGTTTTTAATTAATTTTGTTCATCTAGCAGATTGGGAAAACTGGTACACCCCATGTATCATTGCCCTCAACAGGTTGCGAGGTCAAGGCCCTTCAACGTGCAAGGCCAAGACCCTACGATCCTTGATCCCATTAGGTTTCTCATCCTCGATTTCAAGCACATGGGGAGTGCTAAGAATAGGGATCGCTCGCGGTCACTACGGGGAGGCTCGTCACCTAAGCGTAAGCCGACAGCTCGGACACAGTGTCCCATTCTACCATGCCCGACTCTCGAGTCAGTGGATCAGTTTCAAATGGTTATTAATAAGCTTCAGTAGTTGAAGGGTGTTCCATGTTCTATACAAGCGTGAGCAAACATGACTAACAAACATGTTTGGTCAGTAAGAGAACTAGACCGTGCGAGTTCAGACGAGTACGTGACGGACGACATCGAGTACAAGCGATCCATATAGCCTAACTACTGTCGCCCATTTACATTCGTCCAAACCCGCTGGTTTAGCTGCAGGGTGGTCCTACCAACGGGACCACCTTCTCCCATTTCAGTTTCCTGACTAACTCAGGGGTTTACAACATTTAATAATATTCCAACAATTCCAGATTTGCCTTCTAACACTAGTAAAGTCATGCATTCATACATCAAACATAAAAATTCAGATTTTATACAATGTAACTACTAACAAAAATATGAAATTATTGTGTGTGCGTGTTAAGTGGGGTTACCGAAGAGATCAAGAGCTATCTATCATTCATAGTACAAACCTACAACAATGATTAATGCTATCACAAACATACAACAAGGATTTATGCAAACACAACATACAACGAGGATTTTATGCAATCATACATGCCATAAGGAAGGTTATATTAGAATCCCATATGAGATGAACATGCCACTCCAAATCAAGCCTAAATATGTTGAAGAACAAATAACCAACACTGTAACACTCCAGATTTTTTCCAACCTAGAGTTAGACGTCCTTAGGCAATGGGTCAACCATAATACTCTCAAAGCTCAATCCCAAAGTATAAAAATCCCTTTTCAACCCATTTCCTTCAAAATCTCACCTTTCATCACCTCATTTTTTAAATTTCTCCAAGTACGTTTGTATTAGACATAAATCTTAAAGTTTAAATGGTGAAGAACTATACTTAAACTAAAACTTACTGTAAATGGTACATACATGAATAAAATAGAATTTTGAATATTGACTTTTTGAAATTTCATGATATAGATAGAACATTTGGATAGATTAACTTCTTTTACCCCAAAATCATATATTGTACATCGCGTAACTCATTCCGGTTTGTAAATGAGACCCAATAATTCCTCGACGGACTCGTGGGCTCAAACGATTCAATTCGGGAGGACCCGGGGTGGGTCCCTCATGTTTCCGGCACCCCCCCGTGGGGGGGGGGGGGGGGGGGGGGGGGAATCGCCCCTGGGGTGAACCCTCGCCAAAATGACCAGTGACCGGCGAGGCCTCGTCCGTACAGCGGTCGGGCGGCCCATTTTTTACATTTTTTCTACACGTTTTATCCAACTTTGAAAAATCATATCTCCCTCATTATAACTCTGATTTAGGTGATTTAAAAATCATATTGAAGGTAAATGAGTCTAGTTTTATATAAAAATAAGTAAAAAATATAATAAAATATTTAATATAGTTTAAAGTAGATCATTGTGACAACTGTTTGAAAATTATTTGTTGGACAGCTGCTGCTTCGAAAATTTTTAGAATTTTTCTACAATACGAAATCTCATGAAATTTGGTGGAGATGGGGTAAACTTGATGATGAACTATTATAAAATAATTAAAATAATATACTAATTAGAAGTACCAAAAATGGAGTATAGAATAGCCCTAGGACTATATTCTGCCATAATTAGGGTAAAATTTGGTTAAGTACTAAACTGAATACTCAGTAGAATTAGCTTGAACCACTTTAAATATAAACTACAAGACTCAAAATGAGTAGGACTGCTAATGCTACATTATCTAAAAATCTAGGATCAATCTCTAAACCCAGTTGCTCTTGGGAGCATCATGAAACTTCGTATTGAACCTGGACCGCACGTCGAAAGTCCGATTACCTCGAAACTATATGGTTATGACCGTCTTGTTGGACTTGAAGACCACCTCGAAAATCAAGTCCAGATGGTATCCCAGAACTATTTCCTTGAGCCCGGAGCAAAGTAGAGACATGAATTTCTTTAGAATTAAATTTGAATTTAAGTAATCTGAGTCGTGTCGCTTGTGAGCCAAATATAATGATTCAGACCATCAGAATCTGACCCAATTAAACCCTTGGATCAGGAAAAATGTCCCACACATGTCAGTGCACTTGTGGCCCTGATCGAGTTCCAGTGACCATTGAACTGAAACTGGTCCGCCGCGTCTGATTTGTAAATCCAATCGGACTAAAAACTTAGCCTGACCTAGATCCATGGTTAGGGAGCTTAAGTCCGACCGCATTCAGCAAATGAGCCTCCAGAAGTGCTCCGTTGGATCAGAATAGACCCTATTTAGCTATAATCTAAGTATACCTTGGCCTTGGGGCCATTTCCATCAGTCCTGGGCCTATATAAAGGCCTAAACCCACCCCATTTCTATTCCATACGATTTTGCAACCCTAGGAGAGAGAAGAGAGAAAAAAGAGAAGGAAAGAGAGAGAAAGGGAGAGAGAGAGTGGGAGAGGGTTCTTAGGATTTAATCCCATTGCTCCACGGGCTAAATTACCACTTCTGCATCGCTATTCCGGCGATTTCGATTCTGAAATTGGGTAAGAAAACCTAAACCTAATCTGATTTAGGTTTCAAATAGTGTAAGTGCTGGAATAACTAACCTATTCCCTGTTATAGGTGGTTGTTATGCCGTAGATGAAGGAATAGTGTTCGAACCGAGTCATTACGAGTCTATCGGCGAAAGGTGCGGACTATAAACATTTATATTATGGTTTTCAAGGCTTTTAATGTCAGGAATGATTTATGTCTGACTTGATTGCTATCACACATGCTAGATACGATGTCTTCTGTATATTACATAAATATATATACTCTGTTAATTTTTAAATGCATTCCATGTGCTTGTTGAATTGCCTGAATGAATATGGAATTATGGTTTGCACTTGTTATGATTGATGCTTAGAAATACATGATTAGTGTATGTGTGGCAACTCCTATGTGGAAGGAATTGCTATAATATGTGTTTAACTAAGTTATCACATGTATGTGAATATGTGTAGCCTAAGTATTTGATAAAATGCCTGAATGAGAAAATGCATGTTATAATATATTTAATGAGGATGTTGAGATGTGATCCTCAATCCCCTCATGCATAGTTACAGTTTCCTCTACGTAACCTATCTTACTACTATGTGATTTATGGGAGAATTACCTATGTATGATAACATGTTTAATACGTGTTTATTGAAATGTTTGTATGCATTTGAAATCTGGATCTGTGATTGTCATGATTAACTGTCGTAGGTACATGCTTGTTATATATGCGACAACTCCTTGGTAAGAGGATTTGCCCTAACACGTAATATAACCAATACACGTGATGTATGTTGGAAGGTGTAGTCTAAAAGTTTGTAAAAATATCTGAATGAGTTAATAGTTAGTAAATTATGATTTATAAGGGAGTTGAGATATGAATCCCAACTATCTTAGCTGTGTGTATGATTTCATTCATTTACTGTATATGATTCATATTTAGCCGTGTGTATGATTTCCTCCATGTATTGTATATTTATGTTTCCATAGTATGCTCAAATGATTGTAGGATGAACTTATTTATTCATTACTGCTTTGATAACTCATATGCTTACTTGTTGTATAGTCCAGGCGATCGGTAACAGGCCTCGAACTGGTGGCTGAGGTTATTTTCGCCACACAGGATGTGTTCGATGAATCCGAGCCGTACTTGGGATGCTGGCAGTGGTTAGGCCACACGGAGTGCTTATGCACTTCATGTCGATCAACCCAACGTGTGCTTGTACTAGTCAGACTCGTCTAATAAACCGATTGGCCTAATGTATGTTCACCATGTATGGATGCTACTGCTTGAACCTAAGGTACCGAACTTACCAATGGAAAAGCCCCTTTAACCTTAGTACCTCGATCCACTAAGACTTATGAGCCGGACATGGTGGTATGGGACACCGTGGTCGAGCTGTTGGCCTACGCTGGGGCGACGAGCCTCCCCGTAGTGACCAGTGAGCAACCCAGACTCGTGAGCCGAATACGATGGTATGAGACACTGTATTCGAGCTGTTGGCCTACACTGATAAGGTGACGAGCCCTTTGTAGTGACCTCGAGCATACTCTGAGACTACGTTGAGGCGACGAGCCTTTTCGTAGCAACTAGAGTATAAACTAGGCCTATACTGATAAGGTGACGAGCCCTTTGTAGTGACCTAGAACTGCAACATCGTATGAGATTTACTTGGACTGACGACCCTAGAATGGATCATTATTTGGCAATGATATAAGGGAGGTACCTTAGCTTTCCAATCCTGCTGTATGAAAAAGATTAATAAGAACTTGGTAATCATATTCATGCATCGCACTGCATGTGCCGTTTGGCGTTGGGTAGTGCACTGAGGAAGTAACTAACATGCGTGACCGTGAGATGAAGATTGCAGAGGGAGTGTAGGCGAGGGCATGCATCATTTATACATACCATTCTTGCATTAATTAGAGTACTTAGGGATGTTTGCTTGTATTACTTTATTATTACTGCTTGACTGAATTGATGACATGTTAACCTTTGCTTTATAGCCCCACTGAGTTGATCACTCACTCCCACGTTACGAGACGGTATTTTAAACACCAAACAGAGTCTGTCTTAGCTGTAAGTGATGACGATGCCTGCGAGGCGGTGCCAGACTTCGAGGATGATGAGGAGGCATTCTCCTACATGCAGTATTCGTGTAGATTCATGTGTATCGTGTTCTGATCGACAGGGTTACAAGGATGCTGATTAGACGCCATTACACTTGTTATTCTGTACTTTTGGAACACTCATGTATCTTCATTTTATTCATTTTTGGAGTATACATGTATATAATTAACCTGGTATTATGTTCACACTCTGGAGACTTACAAAATATTATATATTTTATATATCTATCACAGTCTTCCGCTTACGAAATTAAACTGTCTCTGGAGTATGATATGCTGTTTTGGTCTAATCCCACTCATGTTTAATGTACTAATATGAACAACATTCAATCATCATTATCTATGTTGCATAAGTGATGCGTTGGAATTCGGGAGTGAAGTTTATGTACTTAACCATTTTATCGGATACAGGGGGACCTATCATACATAGTCTTGGCTAAGTTCTCTCTAGATTACTCAAGCACATCATCCTAACATTCATAATCATTAAACTCATATTAAAATTAGTGCTAAGCCACTTAAGGATAATAGTTTGCACCTTGTGACGATTCGCTCAATTCACAGCTCTCGTAGGATTATGGTGTTAGGAAATCATTGTTAAAATGCCTAAATAAGCATACTAGCTTGTAAGAATTGAAAGAAATTTAACCCAAGGCCTAAACCTACAAACAAAACTCCATACTTACCTTCAATCGTTGCCAAATCGTCACAAATGAAGGACGATGTTGCTATAAAGGAGATGAGAGGGTGAAGGTGCACAAACCCTCATGCTTCCAATGTCTCCCTCTCTCATTCTCTTCTCCATTTCTTTGTTTCTTTCTTCTAGGGTAAATTCGTATGAGGAGAGGGGTCCCCAAATGAAGCCCTTATATAGGGCCAGATTTGGTGTAAATGGCCCTAAGGGCTAAGTTTTTATTATACTATCCCTATAGGAGGGTCTTTCTAACCTCTAAGGATCATTATGGGGTGTACATATTGATATATACCATAGGATAGTTAGTCCTAATGATGATCTACTTATGGATATGATTGTGTAACGTCTTGAAAAAAATCCGTACAGAGACCCGAGTACCACCTCGAGCAGAAATCACTTAGGACTAAATCCTTTAGACATTAAACGAGAATTAACTAGCGCTAAATTAGATTACCTGAGAAATTATCACCAATCACTTTAAATGTGATCTGCAAGACCCAACACTTATAGAATCATCGACGCTATATTACCCTGAAACCTAGGATTCATCTCTAAACCCGGTTGCTCTTGGGAGCACATTGAAACTCCATATCAGACCTAGACTGCACATCGAAAGTCCAATAGCGATGAACTTAGACAATTATGACCACCTGGTTGGACTTAACAACCACCTTAGAAATCAAGTCTAGATAGTATCGTATGACGATTTACTTGAGTCTGGAGCGAAGTGTGTGAGAAATGTGAATGTTTTTAGAAATTAAATTCGAATTTAAGTAATCTGAGTCGTGTCGTGTGCGGGCCAACTATAAACATTTAGACCATCAAAATCTGACCCAAATATACCTTCGAATCAGGAAAAATGTCCCACACATGCTAGTGTACTTGTAGCCCTGATTGAGTGCCGGTGATCGTTGAATTGAAACTGGTCCGCCATGGTCGATTTGTAAACCCGATTGGACTAAAAACTTAACTTGACCAAGATCCGATATTAGGAAGCTTAAGTCCGACTGCATTCAGCAAGGTGACCTCCAGAAATGCTCCGTTGGATCGGAACAGACCCGATTTGGACATAACCTAAGTATATCATGGCCCTGGGTCTGTTTCCGTCAGTTCTGGGCCTATATAAGAGTCTTAAACCCCCTCTCACATATTCCATACGAATTCTAAAACCCTGACAAAGAAAGAGAGAGAAAGAGAGAGAGTGAGTGGGAGATTCATCCTGAGGTTCTTCCCAGCAACACTACGTGCCAAATCTATCCATTCGTATCGCTATACGGGCGATCCCGATTCCATACTTGGGTAAGAAAAACTAACCCTAACTTGTTTTAGGGTTTCAAATAGTCTAAGTGATGATATAGCTAACCAAATTCGTGCTCTAGGTTGCTAATTCGCCGTTGACGAAGAATAAACGTCTAAATCAAATCTGTTATGCATTTATAGGTGTAAGGTGTAGACTATATACGTTTAGGTTATGGTTTTCAAGGCTTTCAATGTCAGTTAATGATTTATTATTGACGTGGCTGCCATAACACATGCCAAATGAAACATCTGTTTCGTTTTATGTATACGTATAAACTATGTTGTGAATAGGGTATTTCATGTGTTTGTTGAAATGTTTATATACATTTGGAATTTAAATTCGTGATTGCCATGATTAACTGTCGTAGGTACGTGATTGTTATATATGCGACAACTCCTTAACAAGAGGATTTGCCCTAATACGTATTATAACCGACATACGTGATGTATGTTGGAAGGTGTAGTCTAAGTGTTTGTAAAAATGTTTGAATAAATTAGCAGTTAGTAAATTGTGATTTGTTGGGGAGTTGAGATATGAATCCCAATTACCTTATCTGTGTATATGATTTCCACCATGTGTTGTATAGCTTGTTTATTCATGTTTAACTATGTGTATGATTTCCTCCATGTACTGTATATTCCTGTTTAAGTTATATTCCATAACATGCTCACATGATTGTAGGATTTGATTTAAGTATTCATCACTGCTTGATTTTCTTATATGCTTATTTTTTATGATTGCACGTGGATGAGACTATATTATAGTCCAGGTGATCGGTAACAGGCCTCGAACTAGTGGCTGAGGTTGTTTTCTCCACACAGGATGTGATCGATGAATCCGAGTCGTACTTAGCATGTCGGCAGTGGTTAGGCCACACGGAGTGCTTATGCGCTTCATGTCGATCAACTCAACGTGCGCTCGTCCTAGTCGAGCTCATCAATTAACCTAATTGACCCGATGTAGGTTCACCATGTTTGGACGCTACTACTTGAATCTAGGGTACCAAACTTACCAGTGAGATCCCGTTAAACTTAGTACCTCTATCCGCTAAGACTCATGAGCCGGGCATGGTGGTATATGACACTGTGGTCAAGCTGTCGACCTACGCTGGGGCGACGAGCTTTTCCGTAGTGACCAGTGAGCAACCCAGACTCGTGAGCTGAATACGGTGGTATGAGACACTATATTCGAGCTGTCGGCCTACACTAATTTGGTAACGAACCCTTTGTAGTGACCTCGAGCATACCTTGAAACTGCATTGAGGCGACGAGCCTTTTTGTAGTAACTAGGGTATAACTAGGCCTATATTGATAAGGCGACGAGCCATTTGCAATGACCTAGAACTATAACATCGTATGAGATTTGCTAGGATTGACGATCCTAAAATGGATCAGTGTTGGCGAAATGATATAAGGGAGGTACCTTAACTTCCCAATCCTGCTATATGGAAAGGATTAATAAGAACTCGGTAATCATGTTCATGCACCGCACTGCATGTGCCGTTTGGCGTTGGGCAGGGCACTGAGGAAGTGACTGACATGCGCGACCGTGAGATGAAGATCGCAGAGGGAGTGTAGGCGAGGGCATACATCATTTCTTCATACATTCTTGCATTAATCAGAGTACTTAGGACTTGTTCGTTGTATTGCTTTATTATTTCTGCTTGACTGAATTGATAACATGTTAACCTTTGCTGTATAGCTCCACCGAGTTGATCACTCACTCCCACGTTTTGGGACGGTGCTTAAACACCAACCAGACCCTGTCTTAGTTGCAGATGACGATGCGACACCTAAGGCAGAGCTGGATTTCGAGGAGGATGAGGAGGCGTTCTCTTACATGAGTATTCAGGCGGATTCATGTGAGCTGTGTCCTGATCGACGGGGATTCAGGGCCATACGTGTAGTAGACTATTACATTTTGACATTTGTATTTTGAAACAATACTTGTAACTATTGACCTGGCAGCGCATACATATTTTGGGGACTTATACTGGTCTATATATTCGTTTCAATCTTCTGCTTGTGTATCACAACTGTCCCTGGATTATGTTTTGCTGATTTGGCTTAATCTACTTCATGTTTTATGCACTAATACAGACAACATACACCCATCATTGAAAGTGTTGCATAAGTGATGTTTTGAAACTCAGGAGCTAAGTTATGCTCGACCCTTAATTTTCAAGGCGTTACAAATTATTCGCCATTTAGATGTGCCGATCGATAGATGTGATTAGCAGTCTGTTCAACAGTCACCGATGGTCGATCGGGGCCGGGGCTATATGGATATAGCAGAGAAATATCTTTACTTCACGTGTGAATTTTGGTCATAAACTGACGGTTTGAAATCCTTAACTTTGTATAAGAGTGGACGACCCAATTCACTTAAGTTTTAGCTTCTTCCTTTAGGGTATTTGTACTTCTCATACACTCGTCCTTTGGTTCAAGTTGAGCGATTTTGGACAGTACCCAGGTTCGACTTCCGCGATGGACATCAAGCCCAGTAAGACGGACATTATTCTATAGTTTTAGAACTAGTGGCCCACCCACGAGCGGTCTAGAGCTTGTTTGAAAAATTGAGACATTTCTGGAATGAATCAGGTATTGAGATTTCTCGTGGGTAATGATTAGAGTTTGGAATAACTATGTTCATAGTGTAGCCTATTTATAGCTAGCGAAAGTGGAGATTTGATCATGTTTACTCTAAACCATCAGTTTTAGGTTAAAAGCATAACGGGGTTTGATTTGGTCTATTAGTCAAGATTCGGGCTTTATCTGACTCGACTTCGGTTCGATCTTTAATTTAGTTATGATTGTCTTGATTAGTTAGCGATGAGTTGGTTAAATTTTGGGCCCTATTTAAGTAAATCATAGGGCTAAACTTGATGCTCAAGTGATCGGGCGGATTCGTTGGCTTCCTACGGTTGATTAATTGAACTTGTGCGGTTCTTTACTGGTTCCACCCAGGTATAAACTAACATTGAGTGCTAATGGTTAGTAAGTGGTAATATAAGTTAATTACAATAAGAAAATAAGAATTTTTAGAAATTCAAAATAGTAAAAATCCAGGACGTTACAGTTATCCTGTTATATGGGTCTCAGTTGTATGGATCATAGTTATCCTGTTATATGGGTTGTAGTTATCTTGTTATTTGAGTCGCGGTCATAGTTATCCTGTTATTTGGGTCTTAATTGTCTTGTTATATGGGTCTCAGTTGCATGGATCACAGTTGTCCTGTTATATGGGTTGCAGTTATCTTGTTATATGGGTCACGGTCGCAGTTGTCCTGTTATTTGGGTCTTAGTTGTCCTATCATATAGGCCTCAGTTTCATAGATCGCAGTTGTCCTGTTATATGGGTCGTAGTTATCCTGTTATATGGGTCGCTGTTGCAGTTGTCCTGTTATTCGGGTCTTAGTTGTTCTATTCTATGGGTCTCAGTTGTATGGATCGCAGTTGTCTTGTTATATGGGTCGCGGTCGCAGTTGTTCTGTTATATGGGTCTTAGTTGTCTTGTTATATGGGTCTTAGTTGTATGGATCGCAGTTGTCCTATTATATGGGTTATAGTTCTCTTATTATATGGGTCGTGGTCGCTATCGCAGTTGTCCTGTTATTTGGGTCTTAGTTGTCATGTTATACGGGTCTCAGTTGCATGGATCGCAGTTGTCCTTTTATATGGGTTATAGTTATCCTGTTATATGGGTTGCGGTCGCAGTTGTCCTATTATTTGGGTCTTAGTTGTCCTGTTATATTAGTCTCAGTTGCATGGATCGCAGTTGTGTTGCTATATAGGTCGCAGTTATCCTGTTATATGGGTCGCGGTCGCAGTTGTCCTGTTATTTGGGTCTTAGTTGTCCTGTTATATGGGTCTCAGTTGTATGGATCGCAATTGTCCTGTTATATGGGTCATAGTTATCCTGTTATATGGGTCGCGGTCGTAGTTGTCATGTTATTTGGGTCGTAGTTGTCTTGTTATATAGGTCTTAGTTGTATGGATCGCAGCTGTCCTGTTATATGGGCCGCAGTTATCTTGTTATATGGGTCGCGGTTGCATTTATCTTGTTATTCGGGTTACAATTATCCTGTTATATGGGTCATCGTTATCATCGGTCATGATCATCATGTTATATATGGCCCACAATGGGGTGATCTGATCCATCTACCTTGTTGGCCAGCTTGTAGTGGGCCTACAAGTCCTAACTTGGCCCCACGTTGATGTATGTGTATAATCCATGCTGCCCATCGTTCTTACCATGTCATTTTAGGGCTAGGAGCCAAATATCAGCTTGATCCAATGCTCGTGTGGCCCACATAATAGAAAATAATGGTGATTATTGAAACATCAATGGATCAGATGTGGGCCCAAGTCAGGGCTTTTTGAAAATAATGGTGACTGTTGAAACATCAATAATGGTGACTTAGGCATTGTCCACTTCTAACAAGCATTAATGTGGGCCCAAGTCAGGACTTTTTGGGCCCATGACAAGCTGGCCAACAAGGTGGATGGATCAGATCACCCCATTGTGGGCCATATATAACATGATAATCACGACCCATGACACCCATGACCCATATAACAAGACAACTGTGACCGCGACCCATATAACGAGATAATTGTGACCCATATAACAGGACAACTGTGTTCCATACAGCTGAGACCCATATAATAGGACAACTAAGACCCAAATAATAGGACAAGTGCGACTGCAACCCATATAACAGGACAACTGTGTTCCATACAGCTGAGACCCATATAATAGGACAACTAAGACCCAAATAACAGGACAACTGCGACTGCAACCCATATAAATAGGATAACTGCGACCCATATAACAGGACAATTACAATCCATGCAGCTGAGACCTATACAACTGGACAACTAAGACCCAAATAACAGGACAGCTGCGACTGCGACCCAGATAATAAGATAACTGCGACCCATATAACAGGACAACTGCGATCCATGTAATTGAGACCCATATAACAGGACAAGTAAGACTCAAATAATAGGACAACTACGACCGCGACCCATATAACAGGATAACTGCGACTCATATAATAGGACAACTGCGATCCATGCAATTTAGACCTATATAATAGGACAACTAAGACCCAAATAATAGGACAATTGTGACCGCGACCCATATAACAGGATAACTACGACCCATATAAAAGGATAATTGTGATTCATACAACTGAGACCCATATAATAGGACAAGTAAGACCTATATAATAGGATAACTAAGACCCATATAATAGGACTGAAAGTGCACCTCTTATGAGCCCTGGTTTGTCAATTACGTTGTAGGTTGAGTCAGTCGGACGACAGCACCTAACAAGAAGATCAAGTCAAGCATCTGCCTCATCTGGATGTGTGGAAGCTTGCTAAAAGGTAAATCATATCCTCAAATCCCATGTCCCAAAACACCAGGTAATTAAACCCTTAAAAAGAACTAGAACATCTTAGGGTTTATATGTAAGAAAACTTTTTATCAAAAAGAAAATCTTCTAAGTTTTTCTTGCACTGTCGATTATATCGATTCCCCTTTCGATATGATCGACCAGCTCTGTCGATATCCTCGGCATATCAATCAATACAATCGAGTGAGGACAAAAAGCGTCCAGCAATCAAACAATCTTCTGGACGATTTATCGATATATCGACCTTCGAGTCGATATTATCGATATTCGAAAATTGATCATATCTGAAGTGGATCGATCATATCGATAGACTGCTTTCCGGCGCCCCTATTTTTCTAAAGAAAACTAACATATACTTCGATATATCGATGACTGTCCGATTCAATCTGAACTCAAATATCGATCATATCAGGAGTCAGTCGATCATATCGATTGTGGGGCGCATGTTCTCTCTATCAAGAATTTCAGGTTGCTTTTAATGTTGATCGGGGTGCCAGTCGATTAATCGATATTCTTATATCGATCATATCGAGACTTTGTCGATTGGATCGAGTCAGGACATAAATCGTCCAGCAAGCTTACATGTAAATCTATACGATTTATCGATCCTATCGACAAGGTATTCGATATGATCGATGTACAAATTCCGATGACATCGACTGTTTTCCCGATCATATCTGTAATCCTGAAATTTTTTAAGGCTTCTCTCTTGTTTTTCAACTATCGATAGATCGAACCATCACTCGATGGAATCGGAGTTCGAAATCCGATAACATCGATGTGTGTCTCGATCCCATTGACCAGTCGGTGAAAGGTTTCTAAAAGCTAAATGACAATTGAGTTTGTATCATCGAGAGGTCGGCCGATACAATCAAGAGTATACGCTCGATCATATCTTAGGCCCATGTGTAGGGCCCACCTATTGTGTATTTAAAGCCCATGGGTTGTGGCCATAGTGATGTATGTTAGGCCTATGTGATGTAGCCCATACTGATGTGTATTAGACCCAGATATGTGACTCACTTGCGAAGTGTATTTGAGGCCCATTGTGATATATCTGAGGCCCATGGGTGCGACCCATCCAGATGTATTTGAGGCCTATGGGCAAGGCCTATTGTGATATGTGTTAGGCCCATGACCAGGGCCCACCTGTTTCGTATATTTGACCCTTGTGTGAGGCTATGTGCCCATTATATATTTGATTCTATGTGGGCCATTCCTTAGGGGCAATGTTGGTTAAAAGTCCACATTGCTGACGCCGGTTATTGATACCGTTTATCAGTGTGTGACATCATAACATCATGATACATGCCCATTCGTATCATCTGCATGTTTGTTATGAGATGTGATTGACCATTGCATATGTCATTGGGCAGGATGATGTGAGACTCCCTGATAGGTGGAGATTATCTCACATGAGCGCATGACATGCGCAGGATTGATGCATGATTGGATTGTATGACTCATGCATCTTGCATTGTGTGGTGATTATTGTACGCCCTAGTGACATCAGGACCGCAGCCTCCACAGGCATATCGTGGATGGCCAGATGGGACACTGGAAATCTGTTCGAGCATCGGGCCGCCATAGATGGCCCTGAGTGAAAATTCCTAAACACCCTCTTGGTTCCAGAGGATACTCCAACATCTAGACCGAGTGGGTAGATGAGCGTTGAGTGTCGATTACTAGATGGTTGCGCTCTTCACTGTGTCGTGGTCGGTTGGAAGGGGGTGCGGCCTTACCCGCCCGAGGGAGTAGGCATGGCTAGGCTGAGTTTGACCAGCTCAAGAAATGGGTCCGCTATCGGCGAGCCGGGTAGGTATTGGCAGACTACTGACAGGTGGATAGTGAGGTCTTTTCCACTTACCCAGTTGTGTGCTTGATTGGGGCGGCAGGTGGTGTGAAGTGTAATAGACCCCGGTAATTTCCCCAGAGAGGAACCATACTGATATGAGGACTGACATGATATTATAACACCCCGTCACTGTTGTGCATGTGGGCGGGCGCACGTGGGCGGACGCTGATGTGGGCGGGTGTGATGTGGGCTGGGTTGAGGCCTGGGCAAGCTACCACACTGGGCGAGCTACAGCGGTTAGCAAGCTACTGTGCTGATAGGCTACTAAGTAGGAGTTACATACTTATTCATTCATCCATTCACTATCCACTCGGGCTGGTGGTGCGCAACTAATTGTTGTGTATCTTCGTTATGATAAGGATTTCGGTTGGGCACGTGACTAACCTGAGATCAGGAGTTTACCATATTGAGTCAGACTATCCAAATTTAGGTATGGGACTGGTTTGGATAGAGGTTCCTTGTGATGGACCTTGTAGCCTGCGATACTACGTACTATCATCCCGACATCACACTCCAGCATGGTCATTCCATTAGCACCATATACTGCATATTCCATTACATCTTCAGCGTGTGTCATTATGGGTTGTTATATTTCTGTATTCCTGTGACTTAGATGAGAGTGATGATATTTGTTAGCTCTTTTGAATTGTGTATTATATTATATCCTTGTCATTCGATATTTGATTATCTATGACTCATCATTTGCATAGCTGTCCTATATTGCGTATTTTGATATTGATTAACTTATGGACTTGTTCATACTTCCACTTATTCTTTTATCGCATGATTATAATCTTGTCAGTATTTCTGTTTACGCTGATAATTCCTGCTCTTATCAGTGTTTCTGCTTATTCAGTCATTATATGGTTTATGGATTAATAGCTTTCCGGTATTGTATGATTATGATATTGTATTGAATACTTGGCACTTATCTCATGCACACACTTATACCACCCTGTAAGCTTTCTATAAGCTTATGCACGATAGATGCGTGCAGGTGATGTTAGGTTGCAGCAGCATTGAGCTTGGAGCGTGCAGCTGTTTTCTGGAGCTTTGATTTTGACATATATATTTTCCTTTCAGCATTGTATTCAAATGATTATATTAGTGGATATGTGATGATGATGTTGCCTTTATGATTTGGGTAAACTTGTGGTTATGCTTATTACTAGTTAAATGTAAAAATAAAAAATAAAAAAAATCCTCCTTGTAGGATCCCAGGATCGAAAATCTGGCATATGAATGCTAGGAGCCGAGAATGGGGTACTACGGAAGCTGTCGGCACCGGATTCGGCAATCAGTATTCCTGTGAATCCGATTTCTGGGTTTGGGGCGTGACATTTACCGAAATAAACTATAAGTTTTCTCAGAGTGGTGAAAAACTTGAAAGAATGTTAGGGATAGGAAGGCTTGGAAAAGATAAGAGTGGCCTAGGGTATGAGAAAATGAAAATGAAAACTGAAAAATCTGTTGCTTCAGGTAGTAATACAAGAACGTCTCCAGTTTGTCATTTGTGTGGTAATATGGGACATTAAAAGTTTGAATGCTTAAAAAAATAACTTCTTGTAACTCTGGTCAAAATGACACTGATAAATTTAATCGGACCAGAGTAATGGAAAATATCCTTTTATCACCCAGAATGGAAGACAGAACGAAGAAACCACTAGATTGAGTTGGTAAGATAACAAAAGTCACCACAACAAAAACTTCTGTCTTAAGGTGAAGAGTGAAGGAAAAACTGAACTCTGTACTCTGAATTCCTGAGCATATAAGAACACGTTCAGATTTTGCATCGAAATCTGGATAATTTGTGAAATGATGCAACTTTTACTAAATCCTCAATGTTACATCTAAGGTTGAAGACTTCTAATTTTTGTATATAAACATTATCATGCTTATATTTGTATAGAACTGTTTTTTTTTTATATATATAAACTGATTAAGTCAAAAATTATACAATAGCATGTCAAAATCAAGAAAATTCTGATTAGCACATACTTTCAAAGCAAGTAACGGTCTTCTTCGATTTTATCGAATGATGATCGATACAATCGACAGCTGTTCAGAATGTGAAAAGTCGTGTGTCCTTGGATAACATCGAGGGTAGTCTCGATAGAATCGATCGACAACTTCTCGATACAATCGATGGGTTGATCGATATGATCGACAAATGACGCCCGATAAAAGCAAAGCAAAATACAAAAAAGGATTTTCTCAAAGGGCGATTCGACTGTCTTCCTGTCCGATCTTCTCGACCAATCATCCTAAGCCAGGTAGGACCAGCCAAATCTCACCCCAAACCAGGTAATATTCTTCCATCATCAGAATCTCTTTCTCTTGGTTTGTCAGGATTCCTTTTTGTCGTTTTCCCAATATTTCAAATAGCCTTTTCTTCTACATAGGAAAGGACAAAAACTTGGCATCTGGTCCAGGTGAATCATCAAGAGGTACTCGACAAAAGGTCCTTGCCTCAAGGGAGAGAGTAAAGATCCCGGACAGAGGGCCCCCACACGGCAAAGATCACGACGTGGTGGGTCCCAACCCGAAATTCCTGAATCGTCTCAACCCGTGCCTCCTTCTCCTACTGTCCAACGGCCACCAAAATATGCCAATCGGAAGTTGATCTTTGAGAGAAAAGTAGACAGAGATTGTTTAACGTCTTACAACTTAGAACCTCTGTTTGCTGCAATTGGTTGGCTGCCCATCCTGGATTTTGGTAGACCATGTCAACTGGAAAGAACACGCAACTTCTTTGCTGCATGTCATTTCCCGGTAGCTGATCCTCCTTCCTTCATGATTTTCATGGATGGTGATGATGTATTCATCACTCCTGCCACCATAGCACAGATTCTCAATTTACAAATGGTTCCAGGAGGCCTTCCAAACTGGGATCTTAACTTTTCAGATGTGCGCTCCAAGATAACCAAATACCTATGCAATAATCGAGATATCCCATGACATCAAGGGAATGCCCTGAAAGCTAGGTATATGGAGCCCCGATTCAGAGTCATGCATGGAACCTTCACCACCAATCTGTACCCGAGAAGCACTAACAGATCGGATCTAACAAGCCTTATGGTGATAATAATCTACTCCATCGCGACCGGGATGAATATCTGCCTTTCAACCTTAATTGTAAATCAGTTTGTCAATGCGATACACACGTCCAGAGATTTGCATCTGTCATATCCCTGGATCATTAGTAGAATCTGTCAGAGCATTGGCTTTCCTTCTACAACTGATCCGGTTTTTCCCCTCAAAATTTTCAACAAGAAAAATCTTCAGAAAATGGATTTGAGGTTTCATGAATATAAAGAGGAAACTGATGAAGAAATTCAAGCTGAAGCGGAAGGAGGAGAAGGTGGAGATCCCATGGAAGGAGATGCAATGGCTGATGATGCACTTCTTGGACCAGATGTTGCGCCGTCCACATCAACCGCTGGGTATGGCAAAAGGCTTAAACTGGATAGGATTGGGGCCATACAGAAGGACGTGCACTTAGTGAAGGAACGCCTCACTGTTTTAGAATGAGTGGTTCAAGGAGTTCAGAGCACGGTCCAACAGTTGGTGGATTTACTAACGTGCCGACGGGACGACACGATGCCATCTCACTCTGCTCCCTGATGCCGGTTTCATACAAGCTTTCATGCACCCTTACTCTTATTTCTGTGTATGAACATCAGTATCTTTTTGGATGTTCTACGCTTTTAATGA
Organism: Magnolia kwangsiensis; assembly: GCA_037074715.1. Taxonomy (NCBI): domain Eukaryota; kingdom Viridiplantae; phylum Streptophyta; class Magnoliopsida; order Magnoliales; family Magnoliaceae; genus Magnolia; species Magnolia kwangsiensis. The sequence goes on from CM073571.1 coordinate 148,516,813, forward strand.
TGCATGACTAGTTTCTTTTTCTTCCTTTCTGGTTTATGTTTGAATGAGTTTGCCCACGGTTGGGCTAAAATACTTTTTATTGTTGGTTTATATTACTGTCGTCTGGGGCAGCATTGAATATTTTCTGCCAATCTTGGGCAGCTTATATATGGCTTAATCTAATTCCTTTACTTCTGCCATTTGAATTTCTCCCTGGATTATTGCAGTCTTAAGGTTATGGTCTGAATGCTTATCTATTAACTTCATACTGACTGCTTCATTGATGTATGCTTTTTCACTGTCTTCATTGATGTCTTCATTTATACATCTATTCATCTGTGGTTCTCCCATATGCTTCGATCTTCAGTCAATATCACATCTTATACCTTTGCCAATGACTGACAAAAAGGGGGAGAACAATTCAAAACACCCCAAGCGAAAATTGTATATCTTTGTTGCAGGTGTTAGGGGGAGCAGCCGCAACAAGAAAGGGGGAGTTTTTGAATTAAGGGGGAGAATTTTTTTGTTATGTACATGAGTGTTTAGAATTTGTAAAATTGTGTTAATACATGTACACACAATTTAGGATATATCTGTCTAGATATGTTCCTAGGGTGTTTTGGGGATTTTGTCACGTAATTGACAAAGGGGGAGATTGAAAGTGCACCTATTATGTACCCTGGTTTGTCAATTACATTGTAAGTTGAGTCAGTTGGACGACAACACCTAACAAGAAGATCAAGTCAAGCGTCTGCTTCATCTGGATGTGTGAAAGCTCGCTAAAAGGTAAATCGTAGCCTCACATCCCATGTCCCAAAACACCAGGTGATTAAACTCTTAAAAAGAACTAGAACATCTTAGGGTTTATGTGTAAGAAAACTTTTTATCAAAAAGAAAATCTTCTAAGTTTTTCTTATACTGTCGATTATATCGATTCCCCTTTCGATATGATCGACCAACTCTATCGATGTCCTCGGCATATCAATCGATACAATCGAGTGAGGACAAAAAACGTCCAGCAATCAAACAATCTTCTCGATGATTTATCGATATATCGACCTTCGAGTCGATATCATCGATATTAAAAAATCGATCATATCTGAAGTGGATCGATCATATCGACAGACTGCTTTCCGGTGTCCCTGTTTTTTTAAAGAAAACTAACATATACTTCGATATATCGATGACTGTCCGATTCAATTTGAACTCAAATATCGATCATATCGGGAGTCAGTCGATGATATCGACTGTGGGGCACATGTTCTCTCCAGTAAGAATTTTAGGTTGTTTTTAATGTTGATCGGGGTGCTAGTCGATTAATTGATATTCTTATATCGATCATATCGAGACTTTGTCGATTGGATCGAGTCAGGACATAAATTGTCCAGTAAGCTTACATGTAAATCTATACGATTTATCGATCCCATCGATAAGGTATCCGATATGATCGATGTACAAATTTCGATGACATCGACTGTTTCCCCGATCATATTTATAATCCTGAAAATTTTTAAGGCTTCTCTCTTGTTTTTCAACTATCGATAGATCGAACCATCACTCGATGGAATCGGAGTTCGAAATCCGATAACATCGATGTGTGTCTCGATCCCATCGACCAGTCGGCGGAAGGTTTCTAAAAGCGAAATGACAATTGAGTTTGTATCATCGAGAGGTCGGCCGATACAATCAAGAGTATACGCTCGATCATATTGACGACTGATCGATGATATCGAACTCTGTCATAAATATGACCCTTTATTTCCGTTGGAACCTTTTGCCTATAAATAGAGAGAGTTGTCTTCATTGCTGGTAGAGAAAGCAGAGAGTGCTTTAGAGTGTTTTAATCTTCCTATCATTTACCTAAGACCTTTCTCTCAGGAAGTTCATCCTCCAATCCACCCTCATCATTGATATCTCATAGAGTGGATTGGAGAATGAACTTCCGCATTCAAGGATCCTTTAACTACTACCTTAATGATATATCATTAAGCTGGGATGCCTTGAATGCATAGATGATGGGAACCTCTCTATCTTCCTTATAGAAAAATCTTCAGAGAGTGGTATTCCATCATAGCCTTGACCCAACCTAAGCCTAGCATATATACATCTTTGTGTTGCGGATCAAGGGAGCGGAAGACTCTTCATCAACAAGAAGAAGGTCTTCATCACTGTTTTGAAAGGGACTCATCAACTTATCTGTAAGTACTAAGAGTCTAGAGGACACTTGCGATCATTCCTTTTTAGGATTGGATTTTAAGTGTTGCTCACCATTTGAAGTCTTCGAAGGAGGCCTCCGACGGGAGTGTAAGTGCGGGGTGCATTGTGTGGACCCTTGCTCAGTGGAGAGCATAAACATCTGGTTAGGAGTACGCCAGCAAAACTCCAGGGTTTGAGGTGAACCGAGTAGAAACCTCAGGGTGCGTTGTGTGGACCCTTGTCCTGTGTGGGCATAAACATCTGGTTAGGAGTACGCCAGCAAAACTCGAGGGTTTGAGGTGAACCGAGTAGAAACCTCTGTAAAGGTTGAAGGTGAACCTGATTTAAAACCTTAGGTTTGTGGTGAACCATGGGAAACCTCCTTAGTAAAATCCGGTCACTCAAGGGTTGAGTGTGGAAGCCGGGAGCGGAGTAGACAAGTCGTCGAACCACTATAAAATGACTGTGTTTGAGTTTGATATTATCTTTCATTTATGTGATTGCCTTGCATGTCTTTATATATGATCACATCCTATGCACACACAGTCATATCCATCACAATCTCATCTATACATTGTTTGTCTTTTAAATAGTTTGTGATTGGATCCTCTATCAGGCTTGGAAGCCAGTAGAGTTAAGGTTGAGTAATCCTAATCAATACTCTGTGATAGGATTAGTGTGATAAAGATCTTTAATAATTTATAAAAACTTTAAAAAGTCCTATTCACCCTCCTTTAGGATATACTGACCTATTCCTACTTCAATTAAAGCGGTCTTCACCGCAATTTCAAGGACAACTATGACCGCGACCCATATAACTGGATAATTGCGACCCATATAACAGGACAATTGCGATCTATACAACTGAGACCCGTATACCAGGAAAACTAAGACCCATATAACTGGACAACTGCGACCGCAACCCATATAATAGGATAACTGTGACCCATATAATTGGGCAACTGCGATCCATATAACTAAGACCCATATAACAAGAAAATTAAGACCCGAATAATAGGACAACTGCGACCGCGACCCATATAACAGGATATCTACGATCTATATAACAGGACAACTGCGATCCATACAACTGAGACCTATATAACAGGATAACTAAGACCCATATAACATAACAACTACGATCCATACAACTGCAGCCCATTTGGGTCGTAGTTGCTATTTTATATGGGTCGTGGTTGTCATGTTGTATGGATCTTAGTTTTCAACGTATTCAATTCATTTTCTACCAAACCATTGGTACAATAGCTTAAGGCCCACAAATGGATAATTCGATCCATCCACCTTATCGGTCAGTTTGGCGTGGGCTCAAAAAGTCCTAACTTGGGCTATGTCCACTTCTAACAGACATCATAGTGAGCCTGAAAACTTTCAATAGTCACCATTATTTTTTATTTTAGGGGCCATAAAAGCATTGGATCGGGCTGATATTTGGGCCCTAGCCCTAAAATGATACGACAAAAAGGATGGGCGGAATGGATTATACACACATACATCAGTGTGGGACCATTTGGGTCCTAGTTTGCATGGGTAATAGTTGCCATATTATATGGGTCGTGGTTGTCATGTTGTATGGGTTGTGGTTTAGAACGTGTTCATGTCCTTTTCTACCAAACCATTGGTACCATAGCTTAAGGCCCACAATGGGGTGATCCATTCCGTCCACCTTATCGTCCTGCTCCGCTTGGGACTAAAAAAGTCCTGACATGGGCAGTCTCCACTTCTAACAAACATTACAGTGAGCCTGAAAAATTTCAACGGTGGATTTCATTGTCACCATTATTTTCTATTATGTGACCCACACAAGCTTTGAATTAGGCTAATATCTGGGCCCGAGCTTTAAAATGACACGGCTAAAAGGATGGGCGGCATGGATTATACACGCATCAATGTGGGCCCCAGAGCTTGGTCCTTGCTCGCACACAAAAATAGATTCCGTACACATCACTTTCTTGGCATTAAATACGACGTAATTTTTTCTTCCCAAACCGTATAAGTCCTAAACCTATGTTAGGGGCACTTTCATCCGAAACAAACTCAAAAAGCTGTCAAAGGCTCTTCTGGGAATATATAGTGTTGTAGCGTTCTAGGTAATTTGCCCAATCAAAAGGAAAGGTATTCAATGGCAGCGTTTGTTGAAACAAGTGTCTGCAAATCAGTGGTTAATATTGTTCAGACAATTATTTAGTAATACTCACGTTTAATTTAAGTTAATGTATGCTGGGTGTATTATTTATAAGTGCCGGTGTATCAAGCATCCCCAGCTGCCCGAGTATCATATAACTCCCATTAGAACTCATATTGAGTACTGCCCGGACGAGGCCGCCGCAGTAGACTAATGGGAACTGCTAGGATTTGGTTGGCCTGGAACATGGTACATGATCAAACAACTTTGGGAGCGGATTAGGTGAGACGCCGGATCCACCGAGTTGGGTGGGGGCCGTGACTGTGGGGTCCACTGTGATGTATGTAACTACATCTACACCGTTCATCCTTATTAAAAAGCTCATTTTAGGGTATGATCCAGAAAATGAAGCAGCTCCAAATCTCAGATGGACCATAATACAGGAAATAGTACTGATTGACTATTAAAAACTTCCTGTGGGCCACAAAAGCTTTGGACGAAGATGATATTTGTGTGGTCTCTTCCTCTAGGTGTTTGTGGCCTTATCCACAGGTTGGATGCCAAACAAGCATTTCGGTGGAATCTAGGAAATTTTAATGGTGGGGATTCAATCCCGAATGTTTCCTGTTGTGTATTCCACCTAAGATTTGAGTTGGATTCATTTTTGAGATCACGCCTAAAATGAGCTTTCAAAATGGTTGGACGGTGTGGAATTAAGGCACATACGTCACCGTAAGCCCCACAGTCTGGGGTCCCACCCACCTCGGTGGATCGGGTGTCTCACCAAATCCACTCCCTGCCTCATCTCTGATAGACGATTGTGGGCCAACCAAATCCCACCACGTGCTGTCCATCTTCCGACCGCATCCTGTGGGATAGTACCCAATCTGCATCCCTTTTGTTGTTAACAATGGACGAGGCCTCGCCTGCAAAGGTCACACGTGCGACTTTCCAACTTTTCATAAGGTGGGCCCCCACGGGCATGCACTGCCCAAAGCATCTTCTCAGCCCATCAGGTAATAAAGAGTTAAAAAGATGGACCGTGATCCGTGTTTGTATAGGCTGTTGCACACCTATATTGAGTGAAGCTACTTGACCGTCGGATCATGGCATATCGATGCCTAGCTGCTTGTTGAACGGCAATGACCCTCCATGATTTCGTTAACTGGGCTGGGGTATATAGAAAAAGACTGAGGTGGGCTAGCCCGGCGCTACCTGTTTCCACGCTGCTTTAGGCCAGCCTTCAGGTCTGGACCTGTCATGTACTTTCATAAGGGCCCAACCTGTGAGGCCATACCTACCTGACACAAAGCAACATTATTAGTAGGGGTGCCAGATGGGTCGAACTGCCTAGCCCTCCTAGGGCCAGGGCCTGAACTAACAATTTTGGGCCAAGGGCTGGACCCAGGCTTCAATGCCCACTACCATAAAGGCATGGTGACTGACCCAACGTGGCCCATTCGCCTGGTTCAGTCACCTTGTCGACCTGCATAATACAGAAAGAATGAATGGACATTTTAAAGACACTTGTTGCTTTGCTGGTAGTCACATTCTGCACGTGTAGTTTAAAGGCCAAACCGTTACGTGCTGGAATCTACAAGGATTAAAAAGAAGAAGAAGAAAAAATAAAAATAAAAATAAAAAAATTCTTAAATTAGAATATTTCAAACTTCTTGTAACTTGTAGGGTGGTCCATCCTTATTTGGCCACGGCATCTTCAACCTGACTAGTACTAAGGCCAAGGATTCACAAACGAAGGTCAGCCCACTGCCACCCTAATTGGTGGGATGGTAATCGGCACATGGGCTCATTTAAGTCCAGTCCCGATTACTTTGGAGTCATTTTATTGTGGTGGAACTTCCCAAGTTTCAGGGTGACTCAATATTTTACTTAACAATCTATTCTGTATCAATTACTTGAATGGTTAGGACTGGGGCTGTTACTTGGCCGAACATAGGAGTAGGCTTCAGTTATTTTTTGGATCATTCACTGAAATGATATGTAAAAATTGACAGATGGTGTGGATATACAATATATACATCAATGTGGGCCCCACTGTCTAGGAAGCACTAACTATTGTGTTACTAAGGTAACACCTGATCTATTCGCCACTATTCTTTGGAAAGGAATACTATTTTCCGGAGGTGCCAACTGAGGCCCACTCTTTATTTATTTATTTATAGTTAATTTTAAGTCTCATGATAAAAAAATCAGGTTGACTTATGATTCAAGTGCACCATACCATTGGAAAATAGAAACAGTTGGGAGACATCCCCTTGATTTTTACTCTGCCCGCTGTGATGAGCATGTGAAATCCACTTAAATCATTAGATTCCATACAAAAATATAGACATAACGCCCAAAAACCAGGCCCATACATAATTCAAAGTGGGCCATACCTAGCGAAACAGTACTGAGGGTAAGCTTTCCCTGTACATGTACACTGTTTTCAATTGTGGGTCCACTTGAACCATTGAGGGGCTGATTTTTGGGCCTTGTGTCTAACATGAAGCGACTCACCTGATGATTGGGATGAATTCAACGCCCTGCTGAAACCCACTCACGTTGGCAAATCATTTTCCTCTCTGAAATAATTTTTCTAAAGATGACATTTAGTAATATTACTTAGTACTTAAATTAGGTGTTTAGTTAGACATACAACTTAGTTGTGTGTAAGCATTACTCCATGTGTGTAATTTGCAAGGGATAGCTACTCGCGGAGACAGTTCAGACCCACCCCAACGTTAGAACTAGTGGACTTCTTGTCTGACATTTTTCGGGACATGATCTTTCCAAAGGATATATAATAAGCCTGGACTAGCTCGTCTAGCCCCAACTACTTTTCAACCAAACAGCCCCTATATCCAGTAAGCCAGGATTGCCCAATGCAAGATCCAAATAAAGGCCCTTAGCTAATGTGTAGGTTAGTCCTAAGATCATGAGATACCTCGAACATGCTTAGCTTAGTATGGTTACATCCTGACTCACGCATGTGCCAAATGACTCATATTGGCTTTTCTTCCACTGAAAGGGCCAATCATTATAAAATCTCCCAATTATATATTTGCAGGCAACCAATCAAAAGGTTAGAATCTTCTCACTTAGTTAGTTAGTTAGTTAGTTTTTTTTTTTTTTTGGATATTATCATTTTTGTCAGAATGGGAACTTCAATCACGAACCATGGATCCCACGATAATACTTTTGTTGATGTGAGTGACCTTTTTTACTGGGTAAAATATCTCAAGTCACATGCAAGTACACCTACAACAACCAGTAATGCTTTAAAACTCATAGTCAACAGTTCCAAACTCTACATCAGTGAGATGGTTAATACAACTGTTAAACAGTACACGGAGGATTATACCACTTCCAAGTACAAGCAAAGAAGGGATCGAAGCATCAAAAGTGTTCATGCTAAATAAAATCCATGCTGAACAATTCAGTGCATTTGATCCATCTTCCATAGCACCAGAGATGTTTACACAATAAGTGCAAGAGTGGGAAAAAAAAGAAGGAAAAGAGCTGAAGCCTTCCAGCAACTGTTGCAGCAGACAAGGTTGGCAAGAAAAGGCCCATCACATAGGTATGTCAAGACGAGAGTCTATACTGAATAACGTACTTCATGATAGGTAATTATAAAAGATGGCATAAATTGTGGAATGTGGGAATGTGTGAGAGGTGGTTCTTGTGGCTTCCAATGGCATCCAGCTAGTCCTCTAGAAAGTGGAAGAAATACTTTAAAAGGGCACAAACAATAGTTGAGCATAAAAACTCTGTTGTCATAGACACTCGCAACAAATTCAGAGTCTCTGACAATCCACATACAAGCCAGATTATCCATATGAAATAACCTGAAGCAGCATATGAAACTGCGCATTATTTGTTTCTTTTGCTGTAATCAAGTTTATAACATACAAGAGTTGTAGGTGCAAGCCCACTGTCAACTGTTGTGTTTTGTGTTTCAAAATAAATTAAAATTATTTTTAAATGATAGATAAATTTCCTTCAAAATTTTCTTAAAGCAACAAAATTATTCTGTTTTGTAATGTTGTGGGTTTAGGTCCGCGTCAAATTGGCAAAAGAAATATGTTGAGTATATAATAAGAGTTTTTTACATTGGGCTAAAGCCCCTTTCGGAGAACATGTGAATTTGGTTGTGTAGGGGGCTATGCCATAAACTACATGCGCCAGGCCATGGACATGGTGTGTTGCGCATGCAAGTATACTATTTTAGCATGCATTAAAAAACTTAGTGCATCTATTTTCTGAACTTGCAAGTATTGCTTTTGATTTTGGTTTGGCCTTCGAGTTAAGTAAACAATAATGGTTCGAGTCTTAATACATCGAATGCACCAGTGTGATGAGACAACAATTGATGGTATCCTAGAAGTTGATTGTCCACCATTTTTATTTCACTGCAGACACCGTCCAAAGGCAGGCAAATCAACTTCAAGCCATGTGATTAATCATGTCTCAATTCCGATAAGTTCTATTATTCCTTTAACTCTATTTTCTTCTTCCTTATTATTATTATTATTATTATTATTATTATTATTATTATTATTATTATTTTGTTATCACAGTTTATTATTTTTGAATTTTCAAAATTATGAATTTACATTAAATTCTAACAATCTTAAAGTTAATCTCCTGAGTTGTACAAAATTGAATTGTCCAAAATTGAACCATTCTTTGAATGCCACTTTAAAAATTAGAAAACTCACTTTTGTTTTAGATACATTGAAAGTATCATGTATTGTTTAATGCTTTTCCAATATGATGCCAGTAAAGAACATGATGTAAGGGGTGACCACAAGTGTAAAAATTACATCTTAAATTCCATTTCGAATGAATTGTTTGATGCTTAAGCATCATATGCATGTGCAAAACATATATGGTCTGTTTTGGCAAAGAAATACATGTTAAAAGAAGTTGGTGTTAAAAAACATGTTATATACTCTTTTTTAAACTTTTAAATTATAGATAATAGTCATGTCTCCTTTCATATACATGAGTATTAAAGTCTAGTACACAAACTTATATCTAAAGGAGTAAAAATTGATTATGCTTTTCTTGGAGGTGCTCTAATTAAAAAAAAAAAAAAAAAACTCACACCCTCTAAGAAAGAATACAAAATAAAAAAAATAAAGCATAAGAAAGATGAGATGTCTATAAAAAATATTATTGTTCACATCTGAATAGAAGAAGCAAACATATATGATATCGAAAGGAAAATGCTATTGGTAATGCTTCGAATGCTAATTTGATTAAAACATATCGGGAGAATAAAAGAATTAAAAGGTTTTATTCTCATTGTGGAAAATCAGGTCACCTTATTGTTCAATGCTAATATTTGAAAGGAATATGTTTTCATTGTGGAAAATCAGGCTATTGTGTTAAACAATGTATGCTTAAAAATAAGAAAGAAAAGCTGGTCAAAAAGAAGGGAAAGAGTTTTCACTATGATCAACCTAGTTATCATATTGAAAAGTGTAGACACAAGAAGAAGACTTTCAAAGATTGGGCTAATATAACAAAACAAGATAAAATAGTCATTTTTGTATTTGAAGTAAACTTTGTCAACACTATACATTGAGTGCAAGATGTTAGGGCTACATGTCACATCTATAAGGATCAGAGTATGTTTGTCTCTTATCAAGCAATAGGAGATGAATAAGTGTTTATAGAAAATGCTCAAACCTCCTTAGTAGTCAGAAAAGGAAAAGTAATTCTAAACCTCCCTTTTGAGACTGGGACTACCCTTGTATTGAATGAAGTTGTCACGCCCCAAACTCGAAAACCGGGCTCACAAAATTCATGATCGCCAAATCCGGCGCCCACAACTTCTGTAGTACCTCATTTTCGGATCTCGACACCCATATACCAAGTTCTGATCTTACGATCCTAGAAGGAGGATTTTAATCATAAATTCATTTCATAATAAGCATAACCAAATGCATAACCCACGAACAATAACCAGAACTCCATTACAAAATCCATTATGATAAAAAACTTTAAGGTACAATGCATAGAAAGGAAAATACAATAATAATAATAACAAAACTCTAGAAGCTCGGCTGCACGCTCCTGCTCCTGCTAAGCTACGACTGCGTCTTAGCATCACCTGCACTCATCAATCATGCATAAGCTTATAGAAAGCTTAGACGGTGGTGAAAGTGTGTGCGCGATATAAGAATGTAATATTAGAGTAATGTTAAAATATGATGATAAGTCATGAATACTAACAGCTGTACCAAAGTTATGCGATACAAGGCATGAATGCTATCGGTCATACTAAGGCTATGCGATGCAAGGCCTACATGGCTAGGGTCATATGCGAGATGCAACTCAAGCATACCAGTCCCCCTCAGGGACCACATATCAGTATAACTCATCTCTAAAATATGTATATCACAGGGGTTTAGTATACTCCACACTGGCTGCCGTCTCCCTAGACACATAACTAAGTGAGTGAAAGAGACCTCACTACCCACCTACCAATATCAGCCTGGCTCGTCGGTAGTGGACCTACTTGCGAGTTGGTCAGACTCAGCCTAGCTTAAAGCTCCCTCACTCAGGCGGATAAGTCCACACCCCCTTCCAACCGACCATGACACAGTGAGAGACGAGACTTATTGGTATACGGTACTCGTGCGCTTATACATCCACTCGGTCTCGATGTTAGAGTATCTTCCGGTATCGTCAGGTTTAGAGACTTTCACCTAGGGACTTCATTCGTGCCCCATGTAAAGAGAAGATTTTAGGTGTCCAATCTTGTCTTCCACGATATGCCTGTGAAGGCTATGACCTTGATGTCGCTAGTGCGTACAACAATTACAACACACAATGTAAGATGCATGAGTCACGTAGTCCAATCATGCATCAATCCTGCGCATATCGTTCTCTCATGTGGGGTGACTCCGCTTATCAGGGAGTCGCATATACAACCCGCCTTATGACATATGTAATGGTCAATCACATCTTATAACATTCATGCAGATGATGCGTATGGGCATGAATCATGATGTTATATTGTCACATACTCATAATCGGTATCGATAACCGGCATCGATAATTAGCTTATATGCAAGGAGGGTTCCATAGATGAACCGTCGATCTAAACCATAATATAAAGATCGGCCCTCGGTCATGGATATACCAAATCCGATAGCACAGATCTACCCATTTACAACGATGATGAACTCTCCTCATATCAAGGTTGGGCCTAGATGGCCTACCTATATTCTAAGGATTTGAAACGGCTTCCTTCACTATACTATCATGTAGCCTGCTTGATGCCTTAAGGGGCCCAAATGTGTCCTAGATGGATTCCAAAATTAGAACAATCCTACTAGCAACCAATGGGGGCCTAACATTTTAGGTCAGTCCAAGAAGAATAGATGGATCATGCAATATCAATGGGGCCTAATGATTTGGGTCAACCCACTTAGAGAATGATGAGAATGGGCCTAGCAAGGTCTAAGGGAAGGTCATAATGTGGATATTTAACTATTGTTGCCCATCAATGTAGACATTTAACCAACATTACTCCCAAGAAGTGGCCCACATAGAGCCTAACACATAGTGGGGCTCATGACCTCACACAAGGGCCTCATACACAACATAATGGGCCTCATACAAAGGGCCTAATATACATTATGATGGGCCTTACTCGTGGGCCACATATGCATCACATTGGGCCTCACTCATGGGCCGTATATACATCATAATGGGCCTTATCACATGGGCCATATATACATTACATTGGGCCTCATTATAAGGGCCTCATACACATCAGATTGGGCCTTACATTTGGGCCTCATCATATGGGTCTCATATACATCACACCGGGCCTCACCATATGGGCCTGATATACATCACGTTGGGCCTCACCATATGGGCCTGATATACATCAAATTAGGCCTCACATATGGGCCACATACACATCATATGGGGCCTCATCATACGGGCCTAGTATACATCATAATGGGTCTCATCGTAGGTGGGCCCTGCACATCCAACAAACGGACGATCGACATGGATATGAAACACATGCATTATGGTGGGGGTTCATGTCCAGTGGACTGGATGACTGGATGAAGCATTTATATCACGTGGGCCCCACAAGCGTGAGAGCATCACATACACCTCCAGGGGACCCACCATCCAAAGCTTGGATAGTGTGGGCACAACACAAACATCATGTGGGACCACCGTCCACGTCCAGGGACTAGATGTGTGAATGAAACACATACATTATGTGGGTCCCACGTGTTTAGCCATGTGCCACCAGGATAGGCCCCATAGATGGATTGAGTAGATAAATCACTTACATCGGTGGGACCCACCGTCCTTTGCTGGACGGTATGGATCTCACACATACCTAGTGGTGGGGTCTACGGACGGACAGAGTGGATGGAACACTACATCATGGCGGAGTCCCACCGTCCCAACAATGGATGGTGAGGATGCAGAATATATACATTAAGGTGGCCCCACCCCACACGTGCAACACGTGTGGGTGGGCCCCACAGTTTGCCCAATGGACGAATAGTAGGATATAATACATGCCTCATGATGGGGCTACGAAACTAGCTGTTATCAACAACAGCTAAGCTACTAGATGTCTTGGATATAATAGATACCTCCAGGTGGAGATCCACCGTGCAGTATCTGGATGGTGAAGATGAGGCCTTACATTATGGTGAGCCCCAGAACTTGCTAACGTCAACAACAATTCTAAGCTACGTGGGACCCACCGTTTGGATAGACGGATGGCATGGATGAAACATGTACATCAGAGGTGGGTCCACACGTGTGGCCTACCTCAGCTGTGAATAGAGCTGATATTTGTGTTTTCATTTCGTCCAGGCCCGCTGGACGTTCCAGCAGACAGATGGCCTGGATAAAACATATACATTTGGTGGATCCCACGTGGTGGGCCACTCCACTATATTATTTACTTAATTATATATATATATATATATATATATATATATATATATATATATATATATATATATATATATATATATATATATATATATATATATATATATATAAACTGATACTTGCAGTTTCCCTTCATCAGGGTCTGTTCCAAATGGTCAAGCAACAATGCTACTGGACGGTTAGTAGCATGGGCCCTGCTTGATGAACTGAAAGTGCACCTACTAGTGCCCTGGTTTGTCAATTACGGTGTAAGTTGAGTCAGTCGGACAACAGCGCTTAACAGGAAGATCAACTCAAGTGTCTGCCTCAATTGGATGTGTGGAAGCTCACCATAGGTAAATCATAGCCTCACATCGTATGTCCCAAAACACCATGTGATTAAAACCCTTAAAAATATGTAGAATATCTTAGGGTTTTTTTGTGTAAGAAAACTTTTTATAAAATAGGAAAATCTTCAAGTTTTTCTTACACTGTTGATTATATCGATTCATATCTCGATATGATCGACCTGCTCTGTCGATGTCCTCGATATATCAATCGATACAATCGAGTGAGGACAAAAAGCATCTAGCAATCAAACATTCATCTGGACGATTTATCGATATATCGACGGTTCAGTCGATATCATCAATATTCGAATATCAATCCTATCGAAAGTGGATCGATAATATCGACAGGCAGTTTTTCGGCGCCCCTATTTTTCTAAAGGAAACCACTATGAGCTTTGATATATCGATGACTGTCCGATTCAATCTGAACTCAAATATCGATCATATCAGAAGTCAATCAATCACATCGATAGAGGGCACATGTTTTCTCTAGCATGATTTTCAGGATATTTTATTCAGTGATCGGGGTGCCAGTCGAGAAATCGATATTCATATGTCGATCTTATTGAGACCTGGTCGATTAGATCGAGATGGGACACGAACCGTCCAACAGCTTATAGGTAAATCTATACGATTTATCGATCCCATCGATACGGTCTCCGATATCATCGATATACAAATTCTGATGACATTGACTGTTCCCCGATCATATCTTTAGAACTTGAAAATCTTTAAGGCTTGTCTCTCTTGTTTTCACCTGTCGATAGATTGACTCATCTATCGATGGAATCAGAGTTCGAAATCCTATAACATCGATGTGTGTCTCGATCCCATCGACCAGTTGACAAAAGGTTTTCAAAAGAGAAAATGACATTTGAGTTTGTATCATCGAGAGGACAATCGATACAATCGAGAGTATACGCTCGATCATATCGACACTTGCTCGATGATATTGAACTCTGTCATAAATATGACCGTTTTATATCTGTTGGAACCTTTTACCTATATATAGAGAAGCTTGCCTTTATTGCTGGTAGAGAAAGAAAAGAGTGCTTTTGAGTGTTTTAACCTTCCTATCATTTACCTTAAGCCCTTTCTCTCAGGGAGTTTATCCTCCAATCCACCCTCGTCATTGATATTCAATAGAGTGGATTGGGGAATGAACTTCAGCATTCAAGGATCCTTCAGCTACTACCTTATTGGCAAATCATTAAGCTGGGATGCCTTGAATGCATAGATGATCGGAACCACTCTATCTTCCTAATAGGTAAATCCTTAGAGAGTGGAATTCCATCATAACCTTGACCCAACCTAAAGCCTAGAATAGGTATATCTTTTGTATTGCGGATCAAGGGAGCTGAAGACTCTTCATCAACAAGAAGGAGATCTTCAACATTGCGCTGAATAGGACTCATCAACTTATTTGCAACTATCTAGAGTTTAGAGGACACTTGTGATCATTCCTTTCTAGGATTGGGTCTTAAGTGTTGCTCACCCTTTGAAGTCCTCAAAGGAGGCCTCCGACGGGAGTGTACGTGCGGGGTGCATTGTGTGGACCCTTGCTCTGTGGAGAGTATAAACATGTAACATCCCGAAAATCGGGGGGTCGAGCAAAAACTCAACTCCCGAGTTCCAAAATGTTATTTATGCAACATGGATATGTATGATTGAATGTTGTCTGTGATAAGGTATTAAACATGAGTGAGATTAAGCCAGAACAGCATATCATACTCCAGAGACAGTGAAATTTGCAAGCGGAAGACTGTAATAGTATGTATAACGTACATAAACTGTTGTATGTCTTCAGAGTGTGAATATATTACCAGGTTATACGCATACATGTATACTTCAAAAATAAACAAAATGAATATACATGAGGGCGCTAAAAATTCAAAATGACAAATGTCAAAGTATATAATCAACCTCCCTGCAATCCCGTCAATCAGAACACGCATAAAGGAGGAATCCTCCTCCTCATCATCAAGTCCAGCTCCGAATCACAGGCCGCGCCATCATCTGCAATCACAGAAGGGACTGGTGGGTGTCCGGAAACACCATCCCGTAACGTGGGAGTGAGTGATCAACTCAGTGGGATAAGAGAGCAGGGATTAGCATGTTCACAATTCAATCACGCGATAATAGTAAAGCAGTAAATCAGACAATCCTAATACTGTTGTTAATGCAAGATGATATGACGTGATGTATGCCCTCACCGACGATCACCCTCATGCGGCAACATCTTACGACCGCGGCATGCCACACTCCCTAGAGTGCTCCACATCTTCCAGGCACATGCAATGCTATGGTGATATGATTATCAAGTTGTTATTAGTCCATTCAAACAGCAGGATTGAGAAACTAAGGTACTTCCCTTGTATCAATCCCAACACGGATCCTGTCTAGGGTCGTCACTCCTAGTAATCTCATACGATGTATATTTCGTAGGTCACTGCAAGGGCTGCCAGGGCTGTTGCTCGCACTCGTTGCACCGCTCCCCCATCACCTTATCAATACAGGCCTACTGTACTCTACTGCACGGAAGGGTCGTCGCCTCCCGTGGACTCAGAATACGCTCGCGGTCACTACAAAGGGTTCGTCGCCTGATCAGTGTAGGCCGACAGCTAGAATATAGTGTCCCATACCACCATAATCTGCTCACGAGTCAAGGTGCTCACTGGTCACTACGGGGAGGTTTGTGGCCCCAGCGTAGGCCGACAGCTCAACCACGGTGTCCCATACCACCATGCCCGGCTCATGAGTCTTCGTGGATCAAGGTACCATGGTTAATAGGGTTTACAATGGTAAGTTCAGTACCCTAGGTTCAAGCAGTTATGATACATACAAGGTGAACAAACATCGGCCAGTCGGGTTACTTGACGGGCTCGACTAGCGCGATCGCATCTCAAGTTGAACGACATGAAGTGCGTAAAACACTTCGCGTGGCCTAACCACTGCCGCCAACTCTTAACACGAATCACGTTCATCGACGCGTCGTTCGTGGCTATGACCAGTCAGCCACGAATTCGCTCGGTTACCGACTGCCTGGACTAAGTCAAGTCCCACACATCTATGGAATTACCTTAACGCTATATACAAAGGTATTGGAATTGAAACACATCATGTGAGCATGTTAGCACATGTTATAACATTCAACTGAAGCAAATCTTCAAGGCATACTTTCCGTGCATATTCAACGTAAGCAAATCTTCAAGGCATACTTCCTATGCATGTAATACAATCATGCATAAGGTCAACATGTAGGAAATCATTTAGGTCAGCATTTTAAATCATGAAATCAATCTCAAACTACTACATAGCATCATTCAATACAATACATACCAATACAAACATTTATATAAACACATACACTACACACTTAAGTCCACATATAGTATGTCGACCCAAAGTGCGCAACTTGGCGAATCTCTTCGCCAAACTGATTATGCAAGCATTCCTAACTCACTAATACGGCGACAAACCATGTCAATCACGTCAGCAAAATATGCATGTAGACCGTACTTCTTACATATGACTAAAATACCCTAAGTCTCATATTCTTCGTTAATTTACGAAACAGGAAACGGAGAGCACGTTGTACATGTCAAACGGCGATGCCGTCGATAATCTACTATTAAACGACATTGAAAGCGTTGTAAACCGTCAATCAAAGCGTCTAAAATCCTCACCTTGTCTCTTACGGTCGCGGGATTTTGAACGGAGCGTGTACGCTTCGTCTACGGCTGTAAGAGAACCTGATTTATGGATTATGTTAGCTAACATGTTGTACATCGACGTAAACCCTAAATCAGCAAGTTTTTGGAATTATTCTATACCTGAAAAGGTGGAGAAATCACCAGCCAGGTGATTGGAAGGAAGTGCTGATGCAGCAACCGTTGATGGCTCGGAAGCGGAAAAAATCTCCTCTTCCCTTTCTCTCAAACTCTCTCTCTCTTTTCTAGGGTTTAGTGAAATTCGGATGTGAAGGAGAAATGAGGGTTTCAACCCCTTTTATAAGCTTGAAAATGCCGAAAATAGGCTCTGGGACGAAGTTTACTTAATGCCTATCCATTTCGGGGCTTTTTCGGTCCAAAAACTGCTTTCTAGTGGTCCCCTGGTCGATTGCGATCAGACTTAAGCTCATGGGTACCAGATGTACCTCGTATTAAGTTTTCAGTCTGGCAGGGTTCGCAGATCGCACGTAGGGGACCAGTTTCAGTTCAGCGGTCACCGCACATAGATCAGGGCTGAAAGTCTCATGATAATAAATAGAAATTTTTCCTGATCCGAGGGTGTAATCTGGATGAATTCTGACGGTCAGAACGCTTAATACTGACGCGTCAAGTCGTGTGCCAGATTTGAATTTAAAATTCCAAATTCGTCCCTATTCGCGGTCGCTTCAGTCCGGGTTCAACGAAATACTCTGTGATTATCGGTTTGACTTGATTTTTGAAATGATTGTCAAGTCCAGCGGGGCGGTTCTAACGGTCTAAGATAGGAAGTATCGGACCTTCGACGCGCGGTCTAAATCCAATATAAAAATTCAATGTGGTCCAGAGGACAAACTCGCTTAGAGTTTGATCCGAGGTTATAGAGTATTCTAGAGTCATTGGTTCTACTCGATTTGGGTCTTGTAGAACGTATTTAAAGTGATCAGGGACTGTTTCCCAACCACTCCAACGTTGCGCTAGCTAACTTATGCTTAGTTTCTAAAGTAATTTATCCTAAGTGGTTTCTTTGGCTATGAAATTGGGTTCTGAACGATTTTTCAGGTGTTTTAATTGACCCACTGCCTAAGGACGTCAAATCCCAGGTTAGCCAAAATCCGGGGTGTTACAAAACATCTGGGTGCGTTGTGTGGATCCTTGCTCTGTGTGGGCATAAACATCTGGTTAGGAATGCGCCAACAAAACTTCAGGGTTAGAGGTGAACTGAGTAGAAACCTCCGTGTAAAGGTTGAAGGTGAACCTGATTTAAAACCTTAGGTTTGAGGTGAACCATGGAAAACCTCCTTAGTGAAATTCGGTCACTCAGGGGTTGAGTGTGGAAGCCGATAGTGGAGTAGACAAGTAGTCGAACCACTATAAAATGACTGTGTTTGAGATTGATACTTGTGTTTGATTTTTTGTGAGATTATATTAACTGCATTTATGCTTGCTCACACTTCACACACAGTCACATTCATCATAGACTATAATTGCACCTTGATTATCATTTAAATAGCTCTGTGATTGGATCCTCTACCAGGTTTGGAAGCCAGTACAGTTAACCTTGATTAATCCTAATCTGTACTCTGTGATAGGATTAGTGTGATAGGATTTTTAATAACTCATAAAAACTTTAAAAAGTCCTATTCACCCCCTCTAGGATATATTGGCGTATTCCAACTTCAACTCAAGCGATCTTCACCGCTATTTCATGAACGACTTGGATAAAATTCATATATTATAGTAGGGCCCACACAGGTGGTCCACACAGCTAGGGATCAAGCTAATCTTTATATTTTTCCCCTTCAACCAGGCCTGCATGGTCTGTACAACCATGCAGGCCCAATCTGGGTAGCAAGATGGGCTCTATTTGCTAGATGGAGGGTGTCCCATTACTTGGACAACTAGGTTAAGATACATACATCATCAGGTGATCCATTAAACTAAAAAGGAAATAAAAAGAGAGATAGAAGCACCCACCTTCAAATCTAAGACTTCTACTACCACCAATGACTTTCAATGCTTCAAGGGAGCAAGGTTCAATGGTTAAGATGAAGTCTTTATAGTTAGATTGGGAGGGTTTGGAAGAGGAAGTTGCTGGTTTTTTTTTTTTTTTGGAAATCCATGGCTCTTGCTTGAGAGTAATGAAGAAGAAATAGGGAGGAAGAGAGAGATAAGAGGGAGAGAGAGATGATTGCTTTATAAGGCAATCATAGCTAGCGTAAGGCATGCTCTCATAGGAAAGAAAAAAAAGTAATTATGGGCTAGGGTGTAACGCCCGTGAAAAATCCATACTTGGGCTCGAGTACCAACTCGACCCGAAATTGCGTAGAATTCATTCCTTTAGGAAATATGACTAGGTTAGCTAGTGCAACGTTAGAATAGCTGGGAAATGGTCCCTGATCACTTTAAATACGTTCTACAAGGGCCGAAGCGAGTGGAACCAAGTGTGCTATAATGCTCTAAAGCCTCGGATCAAACTCTAAACCGGTTTGTTCTCTGGACCACTTTGAATCTTTGTATTGGATCTAGACCGCACGTTGAAAGTCCGATACCTCCTATCTTAGACCGTTAGAACCGTCTAGCTGGACTTGACACTCATTCCAAAAATCAAGTCAAACCGATACTCACAGGCTATTTCATTGAGCCCGGACCGAAGAGAGTGTGAATAGGGACATAGTTGGAATTTCAAATTCAAATCTGGCACACAAATTTGACGCATCAGTATTAAGCATTCTGACCGTCAGAATACAGCCAAATTACACCCTTGGATCAGGAAAAATATCTATTATATATCACGAGACTTATAGGCCTGATCTTGGTGCGGTGACCGTTAAACTGAAACTGGGCCGCCACGTGCGATCTGGGAACCCAACCGGTCTGAAAACTGGATGCGTGCTAGATCCAGTATGCATGAGCTTAAGTCCGACCGCACTTGGCCAGGGGACCTCCAGAAATGCTCTTTTGGACCGATACGGCCCCGATTTGGTTAGGCACCAAGTAAACATTGTTCCCAAGCCTATTTTGGGAATGTTTTAGGCTATAAAAGGGGTTGAAACCCTCACTCCTCTCTCCCATCCGAATTTGAGAGAAGTCCTAGCTTGGGAGAGAGAAAAAGAGTGAGAGATTGTGAGAGAGTGGGAGAGTTCTTCCTGCCACTTGTGCTACGTGTTGCACGTGCTTAAGCAACACTCCTCTACCGCTTTCCCGGCGATTCCACCGCAATCCTAGGTAAGTAAAAACTCTAAATGGATGTCGATTTGAGTTTTTCTTGTTTCCATAGTGATGTAGCTTATGGATCTTATGTATTAGGCTCCTTACTCGCCGTAGACGAACCATATACACTCCGCTTCAATTCCCGAGTCTACAAGACACTAGGTGAGGATTTTAGACGCTTTGATTGACGGTTCCCAATGCTTTCAATGTCGTTTAATAGTAGATTCTTGACGGCATCGCCGTTTGACATGTACAAAATGCTCTCCGTTTCCCGTTTCGTAAGCTAACGAAGAATATGAGATTTAGGGCATTTTAGTCATTTGTAGGAAGTACTGTTTACATTCATATTTTGCTGATGTGATTGACATGGTTTGTTGTCGCATTAGGAAGTTAGGAATGCGTGCATAATTAGTTTGGCGAAGAGATTCGCCTAGTTGCGCACTTTGGGTCGACATACTATGTGTAGACTTAAGTGTGTAGTGTATGTGTTTGTATAAATGCTTGTATTAGTATGTATTGAATTAAATGATGTTATTTGATAGTTTGTGATTGATTTTTCAATTATTATGCTGACCTAAATGATTTTCTACATGTTGACAAAATGCATGATTTCATTACATGCATGGAATGTATGTGCTTGAGGATTTGCTTAAGTTGAATATGCATGGGAAGTATGCATTGAAGATTTGCTTAAGTTGAATGTTATAACATGTGCTAACATGCTCACATGATGTATTACAATTCCAATACTTTGGTATATAATGTTAATGAAATTCCATAGATGTGTGGGACTTGACCTAGTCCAGGCAGTCGGTAACCGAGCGAATTCGTGGCTGACTGGTCATAGCCACGAACGACGCGTCGATGAACGTGATTCGTGTTGAGAGTTGGCGGCAGTGGTTAGGCCACGCGAAGTGTTTTACGCACTTCATGTCGTTTAATTCGAGATGCGATCGCGCTAGTCGAGCCCGTCAAGTAACCCGACTGGCCGATGTTTGTTCACCTTGTATGTATCATGACTGCTTGAACCTAGGGTACTGAACTTACCATTGTAAACCCTATTAACCGTGGTACCTTGATCCACGAAGACTCATGAGCCGGGCATGGTGGTATGGGACACCGTGGTCGAGCTGTCGGCCTACGCTGGGGCCACAAACCTCCCCGTAGTGACCAGTGAGCACCTTGACTCGTGAGCAGATTATGGTGGTATGGGACACTATATTCTAGCTGTCAGCCTACACTGATCAGGCGACGAGCCCTTTGTAGTGACCGCGAGCGTATTCTGAGTTCACGGGAGGCGACGACCCTTCCGTGCAGTAGAGTACAGTAGGCCTGTATTGATAAGGTGATGGGGGAGCGGTGCAACGAGTGCGAGCAACAGCCCTGGCAGCCCTTGCAGTGACCTACGAAATGTACATCGTATGAGATTACTAGGAGTGACGACCCTAGATAGGATCCGTGTTGGGATTGATACAAGGGAGGTACCTTAGTTTCCCAATCCTGCTGTTTGAATGGACTAATAACAACTTGGTAATCATATCACCATAGCATTGCATGTGCCTGGAAGATGTGGAGCACTCTAGGGAGTGTGGCATGCCGCGGTCGTAAGATGTTGCCGTATGAGGGTGATCGTCGGTGAGGGCATACATCACGTCATATCATCTTGCATTAACAACAGTATTAGGATTTGTCTGATTTACTGCTTTACTATTATCGCGTGATTGAATTGTGAACATGCTAATCTTTGCTCTATGATTCCACTGAGTTGATCACTCATTCCCACGTTACGGGATGGTGTTTGCAACACCCACCAGACCCTATTGTAGTTGCAGGTGACGACGAGATCCAGGGGGTGGAGCCGGAGATTGACGAGGACCAGGATGAGTTCTCGTATATGCAGTACCACGACAGCTTCCCGTAGGTGACCTGGATCGAGGGGGACTTCAGTGGGACTATTTTGAACTTATTCTTTTGTTTATTTACATGTATATGAGACTCAGAGATGTAGTCATACTTTGGAGAGAGTTGAGATTACTTTGTTTTTTTCATACAGTGATATATATATTGTTTAGTCTTCCGCTTGCTTTTATCACTGGATCTGAAGTATGAATTGCAGTTTTGGTATACTTTTACTCATGTGAATGCTTTAAATCAGACAACATTGAATCATAACCATTTTTGTTGCATAAGTGACGGTCTGGAACTCGGGAGTTGAGTTTATACACGACCCCCGATTTTCAGGGTGTTACAAGTTGGTATCAGAGAATGAATGAGAGTATACTGGGCCTGGGTTATGGTCTTGCGACGTACGCTGTCGCTTCCTTTGACTTAGGTGGGTGCGAGAAGGGTCTAGAAACACTTCTAGGATCACAGATTCGCCGATAGGCGAAGTCTATAAGGATCGATCGCAAGATCGAGTCTGTAACGTATCTCGGGTCGCGTAAAGCAACCCGAATCACTTCTAAGCTGTAGGAAGTCGGGTTGAGGCGTCCTATGAGCGGTTTTAAACCGCAAAAGTGAATCTTTGGGCCGTGGGATGACCACGACTCCAGTAATCAATCGCCAGGGCTTAAAAACCCCGTTTTGTCAAAAATTCTCAAAATTCCTTCTCTAAACACTTCAACCTTCAGTTCTTTCTTATCCATTTCATGTTAGGCATCAAACCTAATGTGAAAATAACACAAATTAGTACATTCACCAAATTTTACAGTGAATGGTAAAATTTCATAAAAAATGGCCATAAGGCCATTCTAACTTCACTTTCTTTAGCAACTAAGGAGCTAGAAAGATGTACTGGCTCCTTCTACCCCAAATTCTTATGCTGCAATATATGGTTTGGTATTCGGGATTGCGATGTGGACCCGGAAAGCCCTGAACACATGTTTGGGCTCATAGAGACCAAAATACAATGAACCAAGGGGTGGGACCAACTTTTTTGGGGCCCTGGGACCATGGGGGACCAGACCCATGGGGTCCCGCTGGCCAACCTGAAGGTTGGCCGGCGATGCCATCGCCGGCCGGGCGATGCATCGCCGGCCGGCCACCTCTGTTGGTGCTGCCCTTTGGGCGCACCCACTTAAATGGCCTCCACATCACCCCTATGCACCTCCCATCCCACGAAAACTCCCAAAACCCACCTCTCCTTCACAAACAGCCCCCTTGCATACCCTAGGTTCGATTTTCAGCAACCAATCCCAAACCCCGGCGTCCCAAACCACCTCTACAACCTTCCTTGGCCAAAACCGACCACCACCCATCAGTTATTGGGTGTTGGCAGCCCCCTTCCTTGAAGATTTCCCCATTTGGAGCTCCAAAATCCCCCAAATAGTGCTGAAATCGTGAGGTGCTACATTCCATCTTTTTGTTCTTATTTTCCCTGAAAGTACAGCCTTGGGAAGCTTGAAGCATCCCTCTACGACGCCTAGATTTCCTTTTGTCAGATTGGGCAGCCATTTCTCTGCATTTTCGGCGTTTTCCATGGCCTTCGTGGAAGCCATTTTGGGTCTTTTGTCGCTCTCATCCATCATATCTTTGATGGGTAAGAGGAAAACTGTGTCAGACGAGGCTGGGCCGAGCCGCCCTGCTCGAGTGAGAAGACCGCGGGGTGGTGCCGCAAGTTCAAGCACCGCCGCAGGTCCAGCTGCAGTCCTGGAGTGCCGTACAAAGCGGGATTTGGATCCCCATGCACATCTTGGACGAACCATCCTATCAGAGATGCCTCATGGTGAATACACTGATCGTAGAGTGTTATTTGAGGCGGACGTAGATGGGTGATTATTCGGCGAATATCTGTTGTTCGAACGCATTGAAGCCGCGCACTGGGGACCGATCTTTGAAGCTCGCGCTCGTGCTAATGTGAGCACTGTTCGTGCCTTCTATGCTAACATCCAGAGTCCTACCTTGGAGCCCTTACAGTTCAAAATCCCTTTTGGCAGAGATCGGATGGCTACGATCGACGTCCGGTTGGTTGCGCGACTTCTCAATGTGCCTCTAGGTGACGTACATCCAAGTGAGAAGAGTTTGAGGACTAGACGTGAACGAGATCGCCTTACCAGGTTTCTGTGCGGTAAGTTGGTTCCATGGCAGCCTAATAATAGCCTCAAGGCGACGTACATGTCTGAGGATTTGCGTCTGCTGCATCACATCTGCACGTTCAATGTTTATCCTAGGTCGACGAACCGCATTGAATGTACACGTCTTATGGTCGATTTCTTATTTCTGGTGGCCCAGGGAGAGAACGTATGTATGGCCACTTTCATCTTACGGCAGATAGTTCTCATAGCCAGGTCGAGGAGAACATCCGAATCCCTTCCCTTTGGCCGACTCATTTGCAAGATTGCGCTTGAGTTTGCCTATAGACTTGGACCCGAATTGCCGGTATCGATTCACACCATCGATGAGTCGACAATGGTTAAGATGAAGATTGGGTCGCAATATCATGAAAATCAACTTGAAAGGGATAGTGGGGACGACTTTGATGAAGAGGAAGACCAAAGCGAAGAAGAACCTAGTGCAGAGGTTCAGGAAGAGACTCAGGAAGAAGCAGAAGAGGAGGCTCAGGATACTGAGGAGAGCCCTCCTCCTTCTGTGCAGACTACTATCGACGATCGCATTGCTCGGGTGGAGGAGAGCCAGACCGCTTTGCGAAGGGAAGTCCAAGAACTTCGAGCAGAGGTCGCTGATGCCAAGGCCGTTACGAAGAAGAAGTTTGGCAAGGTGACTCGCACCTTGAAGGCAATCCTGTGTTGCTTACAGGATAAGGGTGCTCCTCCTCCGTCGCCAGACTCCGACTAGCGAAGCGATCTTCGATGTTGTTATGAGTAGTTAGCCATTTTCTGTTTTAAGTGTGTAAAGCCTATTAGGGCTAGTGCTTTGCTTATGTTGTTGTTGCTTAATTGTCTTAATTTCCATGTCATTCTAGTCATGATGCTTGTAAGGATATATCCCTTGTATTGTGACAATTTTGATTAATTGAAATGCATGGAATGCCTTTGACTCTTTAGTGAATGATTGTGGTGTATTTGAGCAATTGAGACTGACAAGGTTGCGCCCTATTTTGAATATAGGGAATGCCACCTAAGACTACGAGGAGCGCGGTTCGGCTTTCATTGTCAGAGCAGATGGATCAGGCTCCCTCTCAGTCTGGCACTCGTCCGGACCCTGCTGTGGGCCCGATTCCTGAGACTGTTCGATCGTCTCAGCCTGCTGTTGGTCCTACAGATGGACCACCGCCATTTACACCATTAGTTAGAGAGCCACAGCGCGCATCTACTTCCGCACCTCATCCGCCACAGCCTGCTCCACCACTTGATAGATTCGAGCAGATGATGGCTATGATGCTACAGCAGCAGCAGCTATTGACTACTATAGTCGGGACTTTAGCCCAGGGTGGGGGTGCGACGGCATCTACTCCGCCTGCACCACCTGCACATCCAGCTGAGGATGCCTATACTTACGCCCAGGATGAGGGCATAGCACTTCCTGCGCAGCCTGCTTTCCCTGCGGAGAATCCTGCCGACACACGGGGCCTTCTGGAGCGATTTCAGCGCTTGCGGCCTCCTACTTTCACGGGTTCTCACAGACCCGAGGAGGCTGAGTTTTGGCTCGACCGAGTGTCGAAGATTCTGCGCATGTTGCACTGTACTGAGGCAGAGCAGGTAGAGCTGGCTACCTTCCAGTTTGAGAGAGAGGCCAGTATGTGGTGGGATAGTATATTGCGGACTGTTACCGCAGATTTCGTATGGACATGGGCAGCATTCGAGTTTCGCTTCCATGAGAAGTATTATCCTCAGACCTACAGGCACGAGAGGGAGAATGAGTTTCTCCGTCTCAGGCAGGCAGCGATGACGGTTACCGAGTATGAGCATCGGTTCACAGAGTTGGGCAGGTACGTCCCGACGATTCTAGCTGATGAGCAGATGCGCATACGGCGCTTTTTGGAGGGCTTGCGACCGGATATTCGGTCGAAGATGTGCTGTATCAGTTTTCCCTCCTATGCGGAGTTGGTTCACATGTCCATGCGGGCAGAGCAGGACGTGGATCGACTTGCGCGATCACGAGGCCCGACTACTTCCAGGCCGCGACCGGAGTTGCCAGATAGGCCCTTCGCGGGCAAGAGGCCTCGCGTTGATCCTCCTACCAGGACCACGGCGCCAGTAGGACCGTTTCGGCGCCCTGAGTTATCATGCACATACTGTGGGAGGACGGACCACCTAGCGCAGAGTTGCTTTTCGAGGATGCGGGACAGTGGGTTCTCGCCGCCGCAGAAGATTGATCGTGTACGTCCACAGGCGATATCAGCACCGCCTATACGGTCAGCTCCTGCGCAGTCCTCTTTCAAACCCACAGTATCGCAGATTCGACAGCCCCCACGGCCCTTGACACAGCGGCCGAACCGGCCACAGCAGGCTCGAGTTCATGCACTGACCGTTGAGGCATCTACGACGCCGACTTTCCAGCATTCAGCCTTCGAGGTCACGGGCCATATCGGAGGTACTCCCGTTCTTGTCATGGTGGACACTGGTTCCACGATTTCTTTGATATCGCGTGCCGTAGTCAGACGTCTTGGGTTGCAGACTATCACTATGGATAGCGTGCGAGTCCTTGCAGCTCATGGAGATTATTCGGATGTCACCCAGATGTGTGAGGGTTGTTTAGTTGATCTGGGAGGCAGGACGATGACTCTTGATCTGGTCGTCGATCCCTCGCTCGTATATCTCGACGTCATTCTTGGCATGGACTGGTTGACTGCAGCGAGAGCCGAGATTGACTGCGAGGCTCGTGTGGTGACGGTGTACGAGCCTGAGGGCACGCCTTTCACATTTTCAGTGCGGGTAAATCTTCCTTTCCGCATTCTTAGCTACGCCACTCTATTGCGCGACGCTGGTGCCCAGGTACTTGAGCAGACGCCAGTTGTTTCTGAGTTCTGGGATCTGTTCAGGAAGATCCCTGGTTTGCCGCCCAGACGTGAGATCGATTTCACTATCGATCTGATTCCTGGTTCTACACCCGTCTCACTGCCGACGTATCGCATGGCACCATGTGAGATGGAGGAGTTGAGGACGCAGATTGACGGTCTACTAGAGCTTGGCCTTATACGGCCTAGCGTGTCTCCTTGGGGAGCACCGGTCTTGTTCGTAAAGAAGAAGGATGGTTCGCTGCGATTGTGTATTGATTATCGCAGGCTGAACCAGCTCACGGTGAAGAACAAGTACCCTTTGCCCAGGATCGATGACTTGTTTGATCAGTTGAGAGGAGCGCAGTACTTCTCGAAGATTGATCTTCAGTCAGGATATCATCAGCTGCGCGTCAGAGATGAGGACGTGCAGAAGACAGCATTCAGGACCAGTTTTGGTCATTACGAGTTCCTTGTGATGTCGTTCGGTCTCACGAACGCACCGGACGTGTTCATGGATCTGATGAACAGGGTATTGCGGCCTTTCCTCTATCGATTCGTCGTTGTCTTCATCGACGACATTTTGGTATACTCTAGGAGTCGAGAGGAGCATGAGGAGCACTTGCGTTTGGTCCTTGATACGCTCAGACAGCATCAGTTGTTCCCACAGTATAAGAAGTGTGACTTCTGGAAGCAGGAGGTGAAGTTTCTGGGACACGTGGTGTCCAAGGATGGCATGGCAGTTGACCTGTCTAAGGTAGCTGCGGTGCAGGACTGGGAGCAGCCTGGTTCTGTCACTGAGGTGAGGAGTTTCTTGGTTCTCGCTGGCTACTATCGGCGCTTCATTCAGGATTTCTCGAAGATCGCGAGACCCTTATCTCAGTTGACACGGAAGGACGTGAAGTTCGCCTGGAATGATAAGGCGGAGTCAGCTTTTCAGGAGCTGAAGGACAGACTTACGTCCGCCCCTGTGCTAGTATTACCAGAGTAAGGGGTTAAATACACTATATACACTGACGCGTCTAGCGTTGGTTTGGGTTGTGTCCTTATGCAGAGGGACAGGGTAATTTCGTATGCCTCGAGACAATTAAGGAAGCACGAGGAGAATTACCCTACACACGACCTGGAGTTGGCAGCCGTTATATTCGCACTGAGACTCTGGAGACATTACCTCTACGGAGAGGAGTTCGAGCTCTTTTGCGACCACAAGAGCCTCAAGTACATATTCACACAGCGGGACTTGAATATGAGGCAGCGGCGATGGATGGAGACGCTGAAGGACTTCAAGTTTGAAGTCTCTTACCATCCTGGGAAGGCGAACCTTGTGGCTGATGCGTTGAGCCGCAAGAAGGCGATAGAGTTTGCGGCTCCACTGATGGTTGCCGAGTGGGATATGGTGGAGTTTTTGCGAGACTTTGAGCAGAAACTCACCGTAGAGGAGCCATTTGAGTTCATCGCACAT
This sequence comes from Magnolia kwangsiensis, assembly GCA_037074715.1. Classification (NCBI taxonomy): domain Eukaryota; kingdom Viridiplantae; phylum Streptophyta; class Magnoliopsida; order Magnoliales; family Magnoliaceae; genus Magnolia; species Magnolia kwangsiensis. The sequence goes on from CM073571.1 coordinate 148,545,689, forward strand.
GTACAGGTGCGATCTCCGATCGATGACCGAGTCATCGAGGCGCAGAGGGACGACGCGCATCTTACTGAGCTTCGAGAGCAGGCCAGTGATGATGCTGACGCCGACTGGCAAGTTGGTATGGATGGAGGCTTACGTTACCGTGGCCGCCTATGCGTTCCTGATGTCCCTGACTTGAGACGAGAGATTCTCGAGGCTGCGCATTCTACTAGACTCGCGATGCATCCAGGCAGTACGAAGATGTATCGTGACGTGAAGAGGACGTATTGGTGGGAAGGTATGAAGACCCACATTGCTGAGTTCGTGTCCCGTTGTCTCACTTGTCAGCAGGTGAAGGCAGAGCATCGCCGACCACCTGGACTTTTGTAGCCTATGCCGATTGCAGAGTGGAAGTGGGATTTCATTTCCATGGACTTCATTTCTGGGTTGCCGAAGACGAGGAAGGGGCACGATTCCATTTGGGTGATCGTCGACCGATTGACGAAGTCGGCGCACTTCCTACCGATCAGAGTTACGAACTCTGCAGACGAGCTGGCTAGATTGTATATTAGAGAGATCGTGCGTCTGCATGGAGTTCCGTTGGAGATCGTGTCGGACAGAGACACGCGGTTCACTTCTATTTTCTGGACTCGCATTCAGGAGGCTATGGGTGTGAAGTTGAAGTTCAGTACTGCCTTCCACCCACAGACGGACGGACAGACGGAGCGAGTGAACCAGATCCTGGAGGACATGTTGCGAGCTTGCGCTTTGGACTTCAAGGACAGTTGGGATGACTGTCTTGCGTATGCGGAGTTTGCGTACAACAATAGCTTCCAGGCGAGTATCGGCATGGCACCTTATGAGGCGCTGTATGGGCGACCTTGTCGCGCACCGCATTGCTGGTTAGAGGTCGGTGAGCGCAGGTTGATTGGCCCAGAGTTGGTGCAGGCGACGTCAGAGAAGATTGATATTATTCGACGTCGGCTTTTTACAGCGCAGAGCAGACAGAAGAGCTACGCCGATACGAGAAGGAGACCACTAGAGTTCACAGTTGGGGATCATGTGTTTTTGCGAGTTTCCCCTATGAAGGGAGTCCTTCGGTTCGGGAAGAAAGGGAAGCTGGCACCGCGATTCGTTGGTCCATTTCAGATCCTCGATCGTGTGGGAGCAGTGGCTTACCGATTGGCTTTACCCACGCCCCTCGCGAGCGTCCACAACGTATTTCATGTTTCTATGCTGAAGAAGTACGTTGCTGATCCTTCTCATATCATCAGATGGGAGCAGGTGCAGTTAGGAGAGGATGTTACTTATATCCTGCGACCGACACGCATCTTAGACCGGAAGGAGCAGGTACTGCGTAGCAAGGTGATTCCCCTTGTGAAGGTACTATGGACGCATCATACTGAGGAGGAGGCTACTTGGGAGACAGAAGCCGAGATCAGAAAGAACTACCCACAGCTTCTCGAGGAGTACGAAAAGGTACAAAATTTCGAGGACGAAATTATTTGTTAAGGGGGGTAGATTGTAACGCCCGTGAAAAATCCATACTTGGGCTCGAGTACCAACTCGACCCGAAATTGCGTAGAATTCATTCCTTTAGGAAATATGACTAGGTTAGCTAGTGCAACGTTAGAATAGCTGAAAAATGGTCCCTGATCACTTTAAATACGTTCTACAAGGGCCGAAGCGAGTGGAACCAAGGGTGCTATAATGCTCTAAAGCCTCGGATCAAACTCTAAACCGGTTTGTTCTCTGGACCACTTTGAATCTTTGTATTGGATCTAGACCACACGTTGAAAGTCCGATACCTCCTATCTTAGACCGTTAGAACCGTCTAGCTGGACTTGACACTCATTCCAAAAATCAAGTCAAACCGATACTCACAGGCTATTTCATTGAGCCCGGACCGAAGAGAGTGTGAATAGGGACATAGTTGGAATTTCAAATTCAAATCTGGCACACAAATTTGACGCATCAGTATTAAGCATTCTGACCGTCAGAATACAGCCAAATTACACCCTTGGATCAGGAAAAATATCTATTATATATCACGAGACTTATAGGCCTGATCTTGGTGCGGTGACCGTTAAACTGAAACTGGGCCGCCACGTGCGATCTGGGAACCCAACCGGTCTGAAAAATGGATGCGTGCTAGATCCAGTATGCATGAGCTTAAGTCCGACCGCACTTGGCCAGGGGACCTCCAGAAATGCTCTTTTGGACCGATACGGCCCCGATTTGGTTAGGCACCAAGTAAACATTGTTCCCAAGCCTATTTTGGGAATGTTTTAGGCTATAAAAGGGGTTGAAACCCTCACTCCTCTCTCCCATCCGAATTTGAGAGAAGCCCTAGCTTGGGAGAGAGAAAAAGAGTGAGAGATTGTGAGAGAGTGGGAGAGTTCTTCCTGCCACTTGTGCTACGTGTTGCACGTGCTTAAGCAACACTCCTCTACCGCTTTCCCGGCGATTCCACCGCAATCCTAGGTAAGTAAAAACTCTAAATGGATGTCGATTTGAGTTTTTCTTGTTTCCATAGTGATGTAGCTTATGGATCTTATGTATTAGGCTCCTTACTCGCCGTAGACGAACCATATACACTCCGCTTCAATTCCCGAGTCTACAAGACACTAGGTGAGGATTTTAGACGCTTTGATTGACGGTTCCCAATGCTTTCAATGTCGTTTAATAGTAGATTCTTGACGGCATCGCCGTTTGACATGTACAAAATGCTCTCCGTTTCCCGTTTCGTAAGCTAACGAAGAATATGAGATTTAGGGCATTTTAGTCATTTGTAGGAAGTACTGTTTACATTCATATTTTTCTGATGTGATTGACATGGTTTGTTGTCGCATTAGGAAGTTAGGAATGCGTGCATAATTAGTTTGGCGAAGAGATTCGCCTAGTTGCGCACTTTGGGTCGACATACTATGTGTAGACTTAAGTGTGTAGTGTATGTGTTTGTATAAATGCTTGTATTAGTATGTATTGAATTAAATGATGTTATTTGATAGTTTGTGATTGATTTTTCAATTATTATGCTGACCTAAATGATTTTCTACATGTTGACAAAATGCATGATTTCATTACATGCATGGAATGTATGTGCTTGAGGATTTGCTTAAGTTGAATATGCATGGGAAGTATGCATTGAAGATTTGCTTAAGTTGAATGTTATAACATGTGCTAACATGCTCACATGATGTATTACAATTCCAATACTTTGGTATATAATGTTAATGAAATTCCATAGATGTGTGGGACTTGACCTAGTCCAGGCAGTCGGTAACCGAGCGAATTCGTGGCTGACTGGTCATAGCCACGAACGACGCGTCGATGAACGTGATTCGTGTTGAGAGTTGGCGGCAGTGGTTAGGCCACGCGAAGTGTTTTACGCACTTCATGTCGTTTAATTCGAGATGCGATCGCGCTAGTCGAGCCCGTCAAGTAACCCGACTGGCTGATGTTTGTTCACCTTGTATGTATCATGACTGCTTGAACCTAGGGTACTGAACTTACCATTGTAAACCCTATTAACCGTGGTACCTTGATCCACGAAGACTCATGAGCCGGGCATGGTGGTATGGGACACCGTGGTCGAGCTGTCGGCCTACGCTGGGGCCACAAACCTCCCCGTAGTGACCAGTGAGCACCTTGACTCGTGAGCAGATTATGGTGGTATGGGACACTATATTCTAGCTGTCGGCCTACACTGATCAGGCGACGAGCCCTTTGTAGTGACCGCGAGCGTATTCTGAGTTCACGGGAGGCGACGACCCTTCCGTGCAGTAGAGTACAGTAGGCCTGTATTGATAAGGTGATGGGGGAGCGGTGCAACGAGTGCGAGCAACAGCCCTGGCAGCTCTTGCAGTGACCTACGAAATGTACATCGTATGAGATTACTAGGAGTGACGACCCTAGACAGGATCCGTGTTGGGATTGATACAAGGGAGGTACCTTAGTTTCCCAATCCTGCTGTTTGAATGGACTAATAACAACTTGGTAATCATGTCACCATAGCATTGCATGTGCCTGGAAGATGTGGAGCACTCTAGGGAGTGTGGCATGCCGCGGTCGTAAGATGTTGCCGTATGAGGGTGATCGTCGGTGAGGGCATACATCACGTCATATCATCTTGCATTAACAACAGTATTAGGATTTGTCTGATTTACTGCTTTACTATTATCGAGTGATTGAATTGTGAACATGCTAATCTTTGCTCTATGATTCCACTGAGTTGATCACTCATTCCCACGTTACGGGATGGTGTTTGCAACACCCACCAGACCCTGTTGTAGTTGCAGGTGACGACGAGATCCAGGGGGTGGAGCCGGAGATTGACGAGGACCAGGATGAGTTTTCGTATATGCAGTACCACGACGGCTTCCCGTAGGTGACCTGGATCGAGGGGGACTTCAGTGGGACTATTTTGAACTTATTCTTTTGTTTATTTACATGTATATGAGACTCAGAGATGTAGTCATACTTTGGAGACAGTTGAGATTACTTTGTTTTTTTCATACAGTGATATATATATTGTTTAGTCTTCCGCTTGCTTTTATCACTGGATCTGAAGTATGAAGTGCAGTTTTGGTATACTTTTACTCATGTGAATGCTTTAAATCAGACAACATTGAATCATAACCATTTTTGTTGCATAAGTGACGGTCTGGAACTCGGGAGTTGAGTTTATACACGACCCCCAATTTTCAGGGTGTTACAAGTTGGTATCAGAGAATGAATGAGAGTATACTGGGCCTGGGTTATGATCTTGCGACGTACGCTGTCGCTTCCTTTGACTTAGGTGGGTGCGAGAAGGGTCTAGAAACACTTCTAGGATCACAGATTCGCCGATAGGCGAAGTCTATAAGGATCGATCGCAAGATCGAGTCTGTAACGTATCTCGGGTCGCGTAAAGCAACCCGAATCACTTCTAAGCTGTAGGAAGTCGGGTTGAGGCGTCCTATGAGCGGTTTTAAACCGCAAAAGTGAATCTTTTGGCCGTGGGATGACCACGACTCCAGTAATCAATCGCCAGGGCTTAAAAACCCCGTTTTGTCAAAAATTCTCAAAATTCCTTCTCTAAACACTTCAACCTTCAGTTCTTTCTTATCCATTTCATGTTAGGCATCAAACCTAATGTGAAAATAACACAAATTAGTACATTCACCAAATTTTACAGTGAATGGTAAAATTTCATGAAAAATGGCCATAAGGCCATTCTAACTTCACTTTCTTTAGCAACTAAGGAGCTAGAAAGATGTACTGGATCCTTCTACCCCAAATTCTTATGCTGCAACATATGGTTTGGTATTCGGGATTACGATGTGGACCCAGAAAGCCCCGAACACATGTTTGGGCTCATAGAGACCAAAATACAATGAACCAAGGGGTGGGACCAACGTTTTTGGGGCCCTGGGACCATGGGGGACCAGACCCATGGGGTCCCGCTGGCCAACCTGAAGGTTGGCCGGCGATGCATCGCCGGCCGGCCACCTCTGTTGGTGCTGCCCTTTGGGCGCACCCACTTAAATGGCCTCCACATCACCCCTATGCACCTCCCATCCCACGAAAACTCCCAAAACCCACCTCTCCTTCACAAACAGCCCCCTTGCATACCCTAGGTTCGATTTTCAGCAACCAATCCCAAACCCCGGCGTCCCAAACCACCTCTACAACCTTCCTTGGCCAAAACCGACCACCACCCATCAGTTATTGGGTGTTGGCAGCCCCCTTCCTTGAAGATTTCCCCATTTGGAGCTCCAAAATCCCCCAAATAGTGCTAAAATCGTGAGGTGCTACATTCCATCTTTTTGTTCTTATTTTTCCCTGAAAGTACAGCCTTGGGAAGCTTGAAGCATCCCTCTACGACGCCTAGATTTCCTTTTGTCAGATTGGGCAGCCATTTCTCCGCATTTTCGGCGTTTTTCATGGCCTTCGTGGAAGCCATTTTGGGTCTTTTGTCGCTCTCATCCATCATATCTTTGATGGGTAAGAGGAAAACTGTGTCAGACGAGGCTGGGCCGAGCCGCCCTGCTCGAGCGAGAAGACCGCGGGGTGGTGCCGCAAGTTCAAGCACCGCCGCAGGTCCAGCTGCAGTCCTGGAGTGCCGTACAAAGCGGGATTTGGATCCCCATGCACATCATGTCGTTTAATTCGAGATGCGATCGCGCTAGTCGAGCCCGTCAAGTAACCCGACTGTCCGATGTTTGTTCACCTTGTATGTATCATGACTGCTTGAACCTAGGGTACTGAACTTACCATTGTAAACCCTATTAACCGTGGTACCTTGATCCACGAAGACTCATGAGCCGGGCATGGTGGTATGGGACACCGTGGTCGAGCTGTCGGCCTACGCTGGGGCCACAAACCTCCCCGTAGTGACCAGTGAGCACCTTGACTCGTGAGCAGATTATGGTGGTATGGGACACTATATTCTAGCTGTCGGCCTACACTGATCAGGCGACGAGTCCTTTGTAGTGACCGCGAGCGTATTCTGAGTCTACGGGATGCGACGACCCTTCAGTAGCAGTAGAGTACAGTAGGCCTGTATTGATAAGGTGATGGGGGAGCGGTGCAACGAGTGCGAGCAACAGCCCTGCCAGCCCTTGCAGCGACCTACAAAATATACATCGTATGAGATTACTAGGAGTGACGACCCTAGACAGGATCTGTGTTGGGATTGATATAAAGGAAGTACATTAGTTTCCCAATCCTGCTGTTTGAATGGACTAATAACAACTCGGAAATCAAATCACCATTCCTGTAACATCCCGAAAATCGGAGGGGTCGAGCAAAAACCCAACTCACGAGTTCCAAAATGTTATTTATGCAACATAGATATGTATGATTGAATGTTGTCTGTGATAATGTATTAAACATGAGTGAGATTAATCCAGAACAACATATCATACTCCAGAGACAGTTAAATTTACCAGTGGAAGACTGTGATAGTATGTATAACATATATAAACTGTTGTATGTCTCCAGAGTGTGAACATGTTACCAGGTTATATACATACATGTATACTCCAAAAGTAGACAAAACGAATATACATGAGTGCGCTAAAAATATAAAATGACAAGTGTCAAAGCATCTAATCAACCTGCCTGTAATCCCGTCGATCAGAACACGCATAAAGGAGGGATCCTCTTCATCATCATCAAGTCCGGCTCCGCCTCGCAGGCCGTGCCATCATCTGCAATCACAAAAGGGTCTGGTGGGTGTCCGAAAATACCATCCCGTAACGTGGGAGTGAGTAGCTAACTCAGTGGAATAATAGAGCAAGGATTAACGTGTTTTCAAATCAATCATGCGATAATAGTAAAGCAGTAAATCAAACAATCCTAAAACTGTTGTTAATGCAATATGACATGACGTGATGTATGCCCTCATCGACGATCTCCCTCATAGGGCACCATCTTATGACCGCGGCATGCAATCGACCCTCAAGTGCTCCACATCTTCCAGGCACATGCAATGGTATGGTGATATGATTTTCGAGTTATTATTAGTCCATTCAAACAGCAGGATTGGGAAACTAAGGTACCTCCCTTATATCAATCCCAACACAGATCCTGTCTAGGGTCGTCACTCTTAGAAATCTCATATGATGTATATTTTGTAGGTCGCTGCAAGGGCTGCCAGGACTGTTGCTCACACTCGTTGCACCACTCCCCCATCACCTTATCAATACAGGCCTACTGTACTCTACTGCTACTGAAGGGTCGTCGCCTCCCGTAGACTCAGAATACGCTCGCGGTCACTACAAAGGACTCGTCGCCTGATCAGTGTAGGTCGACAGCTAGAATATAGTGTCTCATACCACCATAATCTCCTCACAAGACTAGGTGCTCACTGGTCACTACGGGGAGGTTTGTGGCCCCAGCGTAGGCCGACAGCTCGACCACGGTGTCCCATACCACCATGCCCTGCTCATGAGTCTTCATGGATCAAGGTACCATGGTTAACAGGGTTTACAATGGTAAGTTCAGTACCCTAGGTTCAAGCAGTTATGACTCATGCAGGGTGAACATACAATGGCCAGTCGGGTTACTTGACGGGCTCGACTAAAACGATCGCATCTCAAGTCGAACGACATGAAGTGCGTAAAACACTTCGCGTGGCCTAACCACTGCCGCCAACTCCAAAACACGACTCGCGTTCATCGACGCGTCATTCGTGGCGAAGATAAGGTAACCACGAATTCGTTCGGTTACCGACTGCCTGGACTAAGTATAGTCTCAAACATGTGGAATCACATCAGCAAAGCATGTGAAAGTATTGGAAATGAAATACAACCATATGAGCATGTTAACACATGTTGTAACATACAACTTAAGCAAATCACCGGGAAAGTGATCGGAGTGCGTTGCCTAAGCACGTACAGCACGTGGCATAAGCAGCAGAGAATTCTCTCCCACCTTCACTCACAAACTCTCACCTTTTCTCTCTCCCAATCTAGGAATTTTTCAAATTCGGATGGGAGAGAGGAGTGAGGGTTTCAACCCCTTTTATAAGACCAAACTTGTCCGAAATAGGCTCCGGTACAAAGTTCACTTAGTGCATATCCAAATCGGGGCTGTTTCGGTCCAAAAGATGCTTTCTGGTGGTTCCCTGACCGAATGCGATCGGACTTAAGCTCACGCGTACCAGATCTAGTACGTATTAAGTTTTCAGTCCGGCTGGGTCCGCAGATCGCACGTGGCTGACCAGTTTCAGTTCAGCGGTCACCGCACGTAGATCAGGGCTGAAAGTCTCATGATATAAAATAGAAATTTCTCCTGATCCGAGGGTGTAATCTGGCTGAATTCTGACGGTCAGAATGCTCAATACTGACGCGTCAAGTCGTGTGCCAGATTTGAATTTGAAATTCCAATTCTGTCCCTATTCGCACTCTCTTCGGTCCGGGCTCAATGAAATGGCCTGTGATTATCGGTTTGACTTGATTTTCGAAATGAGTGTCAAGTCCAGCTAGGTGGTTCTAACGGTCTAAGATAGGAGGTATTGGACTTTCGACGCGCGGTCTAGATCCAATACAAAATTTTAAAGTAGTCCAGAGAACAAACCTACTTAGAGTTTGGTCCGAGGTTATAGAGTATTATAGAGTCATTGGTTCTACTCGATTTGGGTCTTGTAGAACGTATTTAAAGTGATCAGGGACTATTTTCCAGCTACTCCAGCGTTGCGCTAGCTAACTTACGCTTAATTTCTGAAGGAATTAATCCTAAGTGGTTTCTTTGGCAATGGAATTGGGTTCTGAACGATTTTCCAGGTGTTTTAATTGACCGACTACCTAAGGATGTCAAATCCCAGATTGGCCAAAATCTGGGGTGTTACAATCTACCCCCCTTAAAATAAAATTTCATCCCCGAAATTGGCGAAGGGCAAGGAGTACTTTTTCTAAGGAAGGTTCAAATCCTATTTAATAACCTAACCGTACATATAACCTAAATCAAATGTTTCGATCCTGGGCCAGTGGGGAAGAGGCCAACCACTCTTCCGCTGTGCCACACTGATCGAACGGCAGCGTTGACTAACCTAACTAGATTGGACTTAATACGTTCTACCCCCCTTAAAACTTGGTTTTACTTAAAGTTGAAGAATCGTTGCATCAATCCATATATCGGAACGAGGCGCAACTTAGGGGCTATCCTTAACCTAAAATGGAAACAACCTTTCTCTACATGATTTTCCTTGCTAATGATGCGTTCTATGGCATTGGTACCTATGATCATAGAGATGAGCCTAATCTCTATTGTGGTTAAGTTCAGGGGCAGGTATGAGTTGGTGGCAAGATGTCGAATCCTCTACTGGCTTGAAGTCCTTAACATTTTCCAAGGGCAAAGCAATAACTTGTGGTCGTAGGTGGTCGGGCCAACACGGAAGAATAGTTGTGTAATGGGTCTGAGCCGGATACACAAATCTTCTGCCCCGCGATGACAGAAAAGTTGTTATATCAGTCCTCAATCCTTGTCGATGCCGATCTTCTGCTTGATCAGAGCATTGGATTTAGTGGTAACTACTAGGATTAAGAAGTCGATTCAAACCGCGAATACTTTGCTGATAATTACATTTCCTTTATTCCGCGTTCCCGAATGCAATAAGCCCTTGGGGAAGGCAATTCTAGGGGGTGTGCTAGTACATTCTAAGTTCAATCTGAGGGATTTATAAATGTTCCCTGAGAGTGAATGGTTCTTTCCTATGGGCAACAACAGGAGTCTATAAGTCATAAGGAGATCTGTCGAAGGAAGGGAGTCCCATTCCAACCAAATCTAACCTACTATCCCTTAGCACATATAGGCCTTACACTGCCTAAGTCAACTAGTAGCCTAGTCTGTAACTCAGTACTTATAATCCAAAGCCTAAGTTTATACGTTAAATGGTTCCATACCATTTCTACTACAGGGAGTTGTTCTATTGCTTAGGGTCAAGATTATCGAAATAAAATTGGCTTTCTTATATCGTCAGATCCTTCAAATCTAGGAGCGCTAACACTAGGTCCAAAACGCCAAGGGTCTATGTGGCCAGTAGTGTTTAGTTGTATTAAATGGAACCGCATTCCTAGTCCCATGGCGGGATTGGAAGTGGTATGCTTGGTAGGAGGGTGGGGTGGGATAAAACCTAATTTGTAGGCTGAATCTCGGGAGTTACAATACTCCCAATCTAGGGACAATACCTAACAAAAAAAAAATAAAATGAACGGCATGCACTCCATTCAACAAATTTCAGCTATATTAAGCTCAAACCACAACACAAACACATTTTCTACCTAACAACAACAAAACACAGAAATTTCAAAACAGTAATCAAACCAGCGAAGAACGTGGAGAAATGGGATGGGTAAGCAGGTTTCCACGAGTCTGAGGATCAAATAAAAGGGACTTGAGAGAGAGGACGATGGAAAGGGAGGAAAACCTAAGCTAAAATAGCCTTAACAATAGGCATGAAAAGCAGAGGAAATGTGGAGAAATTGTCGCCCAAATGGACAGAATGAAATCTAGGCCCTGTAGAGGGATGCATCAAGCTCCCAAAGGCTGGATTTTTAAAAAGAAAAGAGAAGGAAAAAGGGGAATGGAGCACCTCATGATTTCAGCTCGTCTTGGGGGTTGTAAGAGCTCCAAACGACGAGATTTGCAAGAGGGAAGGCTGCAAACTTCAATGGAGTGATGGAGTGTGGCTGTTTTTAGCAGGGAATGGGTTTAGGAACGATTTGAAGCCACGGTTTGGAGGAGGGCAGCAGAAAAACGTGAAATGGGGCTAGGGATGGGGCTGTTTGTGAAGGATGTACCCCCATCTGGGGTTTTCTATGGACGAACCCAACATGGGGGGTGTACACGACCCAAAATAGGGCGTGCGCCCAAAAATTAGATCAAGTGGACCCCACCGGACGGCGATGCATCGCCGAACCGGCGATGGCATCGCCGGCCATCTTGCATGGTGGCCGGTGGGACCACATGGGTTTGGTCCCCCATGGTCCAAGGACTCCAAATATGTACGGTCCCAACCTTGGTTCATTGTATTTTGACCTATATAGGCCCAAACATATGTTCGGGGCTTTCCGGGACCAATTCGCAATTTGGAATACAAAACCTTATCATGCAGCATATGATTTTGGAGTAGAAGGAGCTAGTACATCCATCTAGACTAATAGTTGCTAAAGAAAGTGAAGTTAGAATGACCTTATGGCCATTTTTCATTAAATTTTACTATTCACTATAAAATTTTGTGAAAGTATGATTTTATGTTATTTTCACATTAGGTTTGATGCCTAACATGAAAAGGATAAGAAATAATTGAATATTGGAGTGGTGAGAGGAAGAATTTTGAAGATTTTTGGTGAAATGGGGTTTTTAAGCCCTGACGATTGAATACAGGGGTTGTGGTTGTCCCACAGCCCAAGGATTTACCTTTACGGGTTTAGAATCGTTCAAATAACGTCTCAACCCACTTACCTACAACCTAGGAGCTATTCGGGTTGCTTCACGCGACCCGAGATGCGTTACGGATTCGATCACGCGATCGATTCGATTAGTCTTCGCCTATTGGCGAATCTGCGATCATATAGGTGTTTCTAGACCCTTCTCGCACCCACCTAAGTCAAAAGAAGCGACAGCGTACGTCGCGTGACCATAACCCAGGCCCGGTTTAATCCAAATCATGCTCTGATACCATCTGTAACATCCCGAAAATCGGGGGGGTCGAGCAAAAACCCAACTCCCGAGTTCCAAAATGTTATTTATGCAACATAGATATGTATGATTGAATGTTGTCTGTGATAATGTATTAAACATGAGTGAGATTAATCCAGAACAACATATCATACTCCAGAGACAGTTAAATTTACCAGCGGAAGATTGTGATAGTATGTATAACATATATAAACTGTTGTATGTCTCCAGAGTGTGAACATGTTACCAGGTTATATACATACATGTATACTCCAAAAGTAGACAAAACGAATATACATGAGTGCCCTAAAAATATAAAATGACAAGTGTCAAAGCATCTAATCAACCTCCCTGTAATCCCGTCGATCAGAACACGCATAAAGGAGGGATCCTCCTCATCATCATCAAGTCTGGCTCCGCCTCGCAGGCCGTGCCATCATCTGTAATCACAAAAGGGTCTGGTGGGTGTTCGAAAATACCATCCCGTAATGTGGGAGTGAGTAGCTAACTCAGTGGAATAATAGAGCAAGGATTAACATGTTCTCAAATCAATCATGCGATAATAGTAAAGCAGTAAATTAAACAATCCTAAAACTGTTGTTAATGCAATATGACATGACGTGATGTATGCCCTCACCGACGATCTCCCTCATACGGCACCATCTTATGACCGCGGCATGCAATCGACCCTCAAGTGCTCCACATCTTCCAGGCACATGCAATGGTATGGTGATATGATTTTTGAATTATTATTAGTCTATTCAAACAACAGGATTGGGAAACTAAGGTACCTCCCTTATATCAATCCCAACACAGATCTTGTCTAGGGTCGTCACTCCTATAAATCTCATATGATGTATATTTTGTAGGTCGCTGTAAGGGCTGCCAGGGCTGTTGCTCGCACTCGTTGCACTGCTCCCCCATCACCTTATCAATACAGGCCTACTGTACTCTACTGCTACTGAAGGGTCGTCGCCTCCCGTAGACTCAGAATACGCTCGCGGTCACTACAAAGGACTCGTCGCCTGATCAGTGTAGGCCGACAGTAAGAATATAGTGTCCCATACCACCATAATCTGCTCACGAGACTAGATGCTCACTGGTCACTACGGGGAGGTTTGTGGCCCCAGCGTAGGCCGACAGCTCGACCACGGTGTCCCATACCACCATGCCCGGCTCATGAGTCTTCGTGGATCAAGGTACCATGGTTAACAGGGTTTACAATGGTAAGTTCAGTATCCTAGGTTCAAGCAGTTATGACTCATGTAGGGTGAATATGCAATGGCCAGTCGGGTTACTTGACGGGCTCGACTAGCACGATCGCATCTCAAGTTAAACGACATGAAGTGCGTAAAACACTTCATGTGGCCTAACCACTGCCGCCAACTCTAAAACATGACTCGCGTTCATCGACGCGTCATTCGTGGCGAAGATAAGCTAACCACGAATTCACTCTGTTACCGACTGCCTGGACTAAGTATAGTCCCAAACATGTGGAATCACATCGGTAAAGCATGTGAAAGTATTGGAAATGAAATACAACCATATGAGCATGTTAACACATGTTGTAACATACAACTTAAGCAAATCACCTGATACATGCCTTTCATACATATAATGAATTTATGCATATCGCCAACATGTAGGAAATCATTTCCATCAGCAAATTAATTGAGAATTCAATCTCAAACTAAATCATAATGAAATCACCAAGCACATGATATAACATACAACTTACGTGAATCATCAAGCACATGCATTTCATGCATATAATGAAAGCATGCATATAGTCAACATGTAGGAAATCATTTACGTCAGCATATTAATTGAGAAATCCATCTTAAACTTATTCATAACATCATTTAATTCAATACATACTAATACAAACATTTATACAAACACTTACACTACACACTTAAGTCTACATATAGTATGTCGACCCGAAGTGCGCATTTAGGTGAATCTCTTCGCCAAACTAATTATGTACGTATTCCTAACATTCTAATGCGACAACAAATTATGTCAATCACATCAGCAAAATATACATGAAAACAGTACTTCCTACAAAAGACTAAAATGCCCTAAATCTCATATTCTTCGCCGGTTTGCGAAACAGGAAATGGACAGTATGTTGTACATGTCAAACGGCGTTGCCGTTGATAATTTACTATTAAACGACATTGAAAGCTTTGGAAACAGTCAATCAAAGCGTCCAAAATCCGCACCTTATCTCTTATGGATGTGTAAATTCGAACGGAGCGTATACGCTTCGTCTACGGCGATTAGAGAACCTAATACACAAGTTCTATTAGCTACTTCGCTAGGAAATGAAAGGAACCTCAAATCAGCAACCTCTAGGGTATTTTCTTACCTGAAAATGTGGAGAAATCGCCGAAAAAGTGATCGGAGTGCGTTGCCTAAGCACGTACAGCACGTGGCATAAGCAGCAGGGAATTCTCTCCCACCTTCACTCACAAACTCTCACCTTTTCTCTCTCCCAATCTAGGGATTTTTACAAATTCGGATGGGAGAGAGGAGTGAGGGTTTCAACCCCTTTTATAAGCCCAAACTTGCCCAAAATAGGCTCCGGTACAAAGTTCACTTAGTGCATATCCAAATCGGGGCTGTTTCGGTCCAAAAGATGCTTTCTGGTGGTCCCCTGATCGAATGCGATCGGACTTAAGCTCACGCGTACCAGATCTAGCACGTATTGAGTTTTCAGTCCGGTTGGATCCACAGATCGCACGTGGCGGACCAGTTTCAGTTCAGCGGTCACCGCACGTAGATCAGGGCTGAAAGTCTCATGATATAAAATAGAAATTTCTCCTGATCTGAGGGTGTAATCTGGCTGAATTCTGACGGTTAGAACGCTCAATACTGACGCGTCACGTCATGTGCCAGATTTGAATTTGAAATTCTAATTCTGTCCCTATTCGCACTCTCTTCGGTCCGGGCTCAATGAAATGGCCTGTAATTATCGGTTTGACTTGATTTTCGAAATGAGTGTCAAGTCCAGCTAGGCAGTTCTAACGGTCTAAGATAAGAGGTATCGGACTTTTGACGTGCGGTCTAGATCCAATACAAAATTTCAAAGTGGTCCAGAGAACAAACCTACTTGGAGTTTGGTCCGAGGTTATAGAGTATTATAGAGTCATTGGTTCTACTCGATTTGGTTCTTGTAGAACGTATTTAAAGTGATCAGGGACTATTTCCCAGCTACTCCAGCGTTGCGCTAGCTAACTTACGCTTAATTTCTAAAGGAATTAATCCTAAGTGGTTTCTTTGGCTATGGAATTAGGTTCTGAACGATTTTCCAGGTATTTTAATTGACCCACTGCCTAAGGATGTCAAATCCCAGATTGGCCAAAATTCAGAGTGTTACAATACCATTGCATGTGCCTGAAAGATGTGGAGCACTTGAGGGTCGATTGCATGCCGTGGTCGTAAGATGGTGCCGTGTGAGGGAGATCGTCGGTGAGGGCATACATCACGTCATGTCATACTGCATTAATAACAGTATTAGGATTGTCTGATTTACTGCTTTACTATTATCGCATGATTGATTTGTGAATATGCTAATCTTTGCTCTATGATTCCACTGAGTTGATCACTCACTCCCACGTTACGGGATGGTGTTTGTAACACCCACCAGACCCTGTTGTAGATGCAGGTGATGCTGAGATCCAGGAGGCAGAGCTAGACTTTGACGAGGACCAGAACGAGTTCTTGTACATGCAGTACCATGATGGCTTTGCTTAGGTGACCTGGGTTGATGAGACTTCAGTGGGACTATTTTGAACATTTGATTTTGTTCATGTATATGTATATGAGACTCAGAGACGTATTCATACTTTAGTGACAGTTGAGATCTACTTTGTTTTTCCTTACAGTGATATATATATTGTTTAGTCTTCCGCTTGCTTTTATCACTGGATCTAGAGTATGAATTGCAGTTTTGGTATACTTTTACTCATGTAAATGCTTTAACTCTGACAACATTGAATCATAATCATTTTTGTTACATAAGTGATGGTCTGGAACTCGGGAGTTGAGTTTATACACGACCCCCGATTTTCAGGGTGTTACTAGTTGGTATCAGAGCATGAATAAGAGTATACTGGGCCTGGGTTATGGTCACGCAACATACGCTATCGCTTCCTTTGACTTAGGTGGGTGCGAGAAGGGTCTAAAAAAATTTCTAAGATCGCAGATTTGCCAATAGGCGAAGTCTATTCATTTCGATCGCGTGATCGAGTCCGTAACGCATCTAGGGTCGCGTGAAGTAACCCGAATAGCTTTTAGGTTGTAAGTGAGTGGGTTGAGACATTGTTTGAATGATTCTAAACTCATAAATGTGAATCCTTGGGCCGCGGGACAACCACGACCCTGTATTCAATCGCCAGGGCTTAAAAATCCCGTTTCACATAAAATCTTCAAAATTCTTCCTCTCACCACTCCAATCTTCAATTCCTTCTTATAATTTTTATATTAGACATCAATCCTAATGTGAAAATAATATAAAATCATACTTTCATAAAATTTTACAGTGAATAGTCAAATTTCATGAAAAATGGCCATAAGGCCATTCTAGCTTCACTTTATTTAGAAAATAATGGGCTAGATGGATGTACTATCTCCTTCAACCCCAAAATCATATGCTGCATGATAGGATTTTGTATTCGGGATCGTAGATTAGTCCCGAAAAGCCCTGAACTCATGTTTGGGCCTATATAGGTCAAAATACAATGAACTAAGGTGGGGCCCATAGTTATTTGGGGTCCCTGGACCATGGGGGACCAAACCCATGTGGTCCCACTGACCAAATAGGGGATCGTTTGGCGATGCCATCGCCGATCCGGCGATGCATCGCCAACCACCATTGCCCGTTTAAAGTGTGCTTTGTTTTGTGAGGGTATTTTGGGTACTACACACCCCCATGTATGGTTCGTGTGTAGAAAACTTCTAAATCGTGCACTTCCTTCACAAACAGCCCTTCCCCTAGCCCCATTTGCATTTTTCAGCTGCCCTACCTCCAAATCGTGGTTCCAAACCACCCCTAAATCCATCCTTGACCAAAAAAGACCACACTCCATCATCCTATGGAAGATTGCAGCCCTCCCTCTTGAAGATTTCATCTTTTGGAGCTCTAAAAACCCCCAAATCGAGCTGAAATCGTGAGGTGCTCCATTCTCCTTTTTCATTTTCATTTCTCCTTGAAAATACATCCTAGGGAAGCTTGAAGCATCCCTCTACAATGCCTAGATCTCCCTTTTTCAGTTTGGACAGCCACTTCTTTGCATTTTCTTCATTTTTCATGGCTTTCGTGGAAGCCATTTTAGGCCTTTTGTCACTCTCCACCATCCTATCTTTGATGGGTAAAAGAAAAACTGCAGCGGATGAGGCTGGGCCAAGTCGCCCTGCTCAATCGAGAAGACCGCGGGGTGGTGCCGCAAGTTCAAGAGCCGCCACAGGTCCAGCTACAGCCCGAGAGTTCCATACAAAGCGAGATTTGGATCCCCATACTCATCTTGGGCGAGTGATTCTAGCTGAGATGCCTCACGGCCAATACACTGATCGCAAAGTGTTGTTTGAGGTGGATGTGGAAGGATGACTGTTCTGTAAATTTTTATTGTTCGAGCGCATTGAAGCTGCGCATTGGGGTTCGATCTTTGAAGCTCGCGCTCGTGCTAATGTGAGCACCGTTCGTGCCTTCTACGCTTGTATCCAGAATCCTACCTTGGAGCCATTGTAGTTTAAAATTCCTTTTGGTAGGGACAGAATGGTTACGATTGATGTGCGGCTGATTGCGCGACTTCTGAACGTGCCTCTTGGTGATGTTCATCCTAGTGAGAAGAATCTGAGGAGTAGGCGCGAGCGAGATCGCCGTACCAGGTTCCTGTGGGGTAAATTGGTTCCATGGTAGCCTAATAATAGCCTCAAGGTAACTTATATGTCTGATGATTTGCACCTGCTACACCATATCTGCACGTTCAATGTGTATCCCAGGTCGACGAATCGCATTGAGTGTACGTGCCTTATGGTTGATTTTCTGTATCTGGTGGCCCAGGGAGAGAATGTATGTATGGCCACTTTCATCTTGCGACAGATAATCCTCATAACGAAGTCAAGAAGAACGTCCGAATCGCTTCCTTTTGGCCGATTGATATGCAAGATCGCGCTTAAGTTTGCTTACAGACTTGGGCTAAAATTGTCAGTTTCGATTCATAGCATTGATGAGTCGACTATGGTCAAGATGAAGATTGGGTCTCAGTACCGTGAGAATCAGCTTGAGGAGGATAGCGAGGATGACTTTGATGATGAAGAGGATCCAAGTGAAGGAGAACCTGGAGCAGAAGTTCAGGAAGAAGTCTAGGAAGAGGCAGAAGAGGAGGCTCAGGATACAAATGAGAGCCCTCCTCCTTCTGCTCAGGCTACTGGCGATGATCGCATTGCCTGGATTGAGGAGAGCCAGGCCACCTTACGAAAAGAACTTCATGCTGAAGTCGAGGATGCCAAGGCTGTTACAAAGAAAAAATTCAGCAAGGTGACTCGTACCTTGAAGGCAATCCTGTGCTGCTTGCAGGGTAAGGGTGCTCCTCCTCCATCACCCGACTCAGACTAGCGAGATCTATGATGTTGTTATAGTAGTTAGTCATTTCCTACTTTTGTTGTGTAAGCCTGTTAAGGCTAGTGCTTTGCTTATGTTGCTGTTGTAATTTTAACAGTCTTAGTTCCCATGTATTTCTCGTCATGATGCTTGTAAGGACATATCCCTTGTATTGTGATAATTTTGATTAAATGAAATGCATGGAATGCCTTTGACTCCTTGTGTGAATGATTGCAGTGTATTTGTGCTATTGAGACTGATAAGGTTGCGCCCTATTTTGAATATAGGAAATGCCGCCTAAGGCTACGCGGAGCACGGCTCGGCTTGCATTGAGTGGGCCTATGGATCAGGCCCCTTCAAAGTCTGACACCCATGCGGACCCTGCTGTGGGCCTAATTCCTGAGACAGTTCGAGCGTCTCAGCCTACTGCTGGTCCTACAGTTGGACCACCACCGTTCACACCGTCAGTCAGAGAGCCTTATCATGCGTCTACTTCGACGCAGCACACGCCACAGCCTGCTCCACCTCCTGACAGATTTGAGCAGATGATGGCTATGATGCAGCAGCAGCAGCAGCTCCTGACTACCATTGTAGGGACATTAGCCCAGGGTGGGGGTGTGACTCCACCTGCACCACCTGCGCATCCAGCTGGGGATGCTGATACTTATGCCCAGGATGAGGGCATGACTCATCCTGTACCACCTGCTTACCCTGCGGGGAATGCCGCAGATACACGGGGCTTGTTAGAGCAATTCTGACGCTTACGACCTCCCACTTTTACGGGTTCTCATATACCCGAGGAGGCCGAGTATTGGCTCGACCGTGTGTCGAAGATACTGCGGATGTTACACTGTACAGAGGCTGAGCAGGTAGAGTTGGCTACATTCCTGTTTGAGAGAGAGGCCAGCTTGTGGTGGGACAGCATATTGCGGACCGTTGCCACCGACTTTATATGGACATGGGCAGCGTTTGAGTTTCACTTTCACGAGAAGTATTATCCCCAGACTTACAGGCATGACCGGGAGAATGAGTTTCTCCACCTCAGATAGGGAGCCATGACAGTTACGGAGTATGAGCATCGGTTTACGAAGTTGGGCAGATACGTCCTGACTATTTTGACTGATGAGCAGATGCGCATACGGTGCTTTTTGGAGGGTTTGCGACCGAATATTCGGTCGAAGATGTGCTGCGTGAGCATTCCCTCATATGCGGAGTTGATTCACATGTCTATGCGGGCAGAGCAGGATGTGGATCGACTTGCGCGATCTCGTGGCCCTGTTGCTTTTAGGCCACGACCAGACATTCAGGACAGGCCCTTCACGGGTAAGAGGCCTCGCGTTGACCCTCCTACTAGGGCTACAACGCCAGTACCACCGTTTCGGTGCCCTGATTTGACATGTACATACTGTGGGAGGTCAGGCCACTTGGCGCAGAGTTATTTTTCTCGGATGAGGGACAGTGGGTTCTCGCCGCCGCAGAAGATTGACCGTGCACGTTCACAGGCGATATCAGCACCGCCTATACAGTTAGCTCCTGCGCACCCTTCTTTCAGACCTCCAGTATCGCAGATCAGACAGCCTCCATGGCCCATGACACAGCGGTCGAACCGGCCACAGCAGGCACGGGTTCATGCGTTGACAGCTGAGGCAGCTGCGACACCGACTTCTTAGCATTCGGCCTTCGAGGTCACTGCCCATATTGGAGGTACTCCTATTCTCGTGATGGTGGACACTGGTTCCACAATTTCTTTGATATCACGTGCTATAGTCAGGCATCTTGGGCTACAGACCATTACTATGGATGGGGTGCGAGTTTATACAGCCCATGGGTCCTTTACAGATGCCACCCAGATGTGTGAGGGTTGTTTGGTGGATCTGGGGGGCAAGACGATGGCTCTAGATCTTGTCGTTGACCCTGTTTTGGTTTATTTCGATGTCATTCTTAGCATGGACTGGTTGACTGCAGCGAGGGCCGAGATTGACTGCGAGACTCGTATAGTGACAGCCTACGAGCCAGAGGGTGCATCTTTCACATTTCCAGTGCGGGTAAATCTCCCTTTCCGCATACTTAGTTATGCCACTTTATTGTGAGACGCTGGTGCTCAGGTACTTGAGCATACGCCAGTCGTTTCCTAGTTCGGGGATCTGTTCAGGAAGATCCCTGGTTTGCCCCCTAGACGATAGATCGATTTCACGATCGATCTGGTTCCTGGTTCCTCGCCCGTCTCACTGCCGACGTATCGCATGGCACCGTGTGAGATGGAGGAGTTGAGGACGCAGATTGATGGTCTGCTAGAGCTTGGCCTTATACGGCCTAGTGTGTCTCCTTGGGGAACACCAGTTCTGTTCGTGAGGAAGAAGGATGGTTCGATACGATTGTGTATTGATTATCGCAGGCTGAACCAGATCACGGTGAAGAACAAGTACCCTTTATCCAGGATCGATGACTTGTTTGATCAGTTGAGAGGAGCGCAGTACTTCTCGAAGATTGATCTTCAGTCAGGATATAATCAGTTGCGCGTCATGGATAATGACGTGCAGAAGACAACATTCAGGACTAGTTTTGGCCACTACGAGTTCCTCGTGATGTCGTTCGGTCTCACGAACGCACCAGCCGTGTTCATGGATCTGATGAACTGGGTATTTCGGCCTTTCCTCTATCGATTCGTCGTTGTATTCATTGACGACATTTTGGTATACTCCAGGAGTCGAGAGGAGCATGAGGAGCACTTGTGCTTGGTCCTGGATACGCTCAGACAGCATCAGTTGTTCGCACAATACAAGAAGTGCGACTTCTAGAAGCAGGAAGTGAAGTTTCTGGGACACGTGGTGTCCAAGGATGGCATGGCAGTTGACCTATCTAAGGTAGCTACAGTGCAGGACTGGGAGCAGCCTGGTTCTGTCACTGAGGTGAGGAGTTTCTTGGGTCTCGCAGGCTACTATCGGCGCTTCATATAGGACTTCTCGAAGATCGCGAGACCCTTATCTCAGTTGACACGGAAGGACGTGAAGTTCGCTTGGAACGATCAGGCTAAGTCAGCTTTTCAGGAGTTGAAGGATAGACTTACGTCCACCCCTGTGCTAGTATTGCCAGAGTAAGGGGTCAGATACACTATATACACTGACGCGTCTAGCGTTGGTCTGTGTTGTGTCCTTATGCAGAGGGACAGGGTAATTTCGTATGCCTCGAGACAATTAAGGAAGCACGAGGAGAATTACCCTACACACGACCTAGAGTTGGCAGCCGTCATATTCGTACTGAGACTCTGGAGACATTACCTCTATGGAGAGGAGTTCGAGCTCTTTTGCGACCACAAGAGCCTCAAGTACATATTCACGCAGCGAGACTTGAATATGAGGCAGCGACGATGGATGGAGATGTTGAAGGACTTCAAGTTTGTAAACCTTGTGGCTGACGCGTTGAGCCGCAAGAAGGTAATAGATTTTGCGGCTCCGCTGATGGTTGCTGAGTGGGATATGGTTGAGTTTTTACGAGACTTTAAGCAGAAACTCACCGTAGAGGAGCCGTACGAGTTCATCGCACATATACAGGTGCGATCTCAGATCGATGACCGGGTCATCGAGGCGCAGAGGGACGATGCACATCTGACTGAGCTTCGAGAGCAGGCCAGTGACGAGTGGCGAGTTGGTATGGATGGGGGCTTATGATATCGTGGCCGCCTATGCGTCCTAGATGTCCCTGACTTGAGACGAGAGATTCTCGAGGCTACGCATTGTACTAGACTCGCGATGCATCTAGGTAGTACGAAGATGTATCGTGACGTGAAGAGGACGTATTGGTGGGAAGGTATGAAGACCCACATAGTTGAGTTCGTGTCCCGTTGTCTCACTTGTCAGCAGGTGAGGCAGAGCATCGCCGACCACCTGAACTTTTGCAGCCTATGCCGATCGCTGAGTGAAAGTGAGATTTCATTTCCATGGACTTCATTTCTGGGCTGCCGAAGATGAGGAAGGGATATGATTCCATTTGGGTGATCGTCGACCGTCTGACGAAGTCAGCGCACTTCCTACCGATCAGAGTTACGAACTCTTCAGACGAGCTGGCTAGACTGTACATTAGAGAGATTGTGCGTCTACATAGAGTTCCGTTGGAGATCATGTCGGACAGAGACACGCGGTTCACTTCTATTTTCTGGACTCGCATTCAGGAGGCTATGGGTGTGAAGTTAAGTTCAGTACTGCCTTCCACCCACAGACAGACAGACAAACAGAGTGGGTGAACCAGATCTTAGAGGATATGTTGCGAGCTTGCACATTGGACTTCAAGGACAGTTGGGATGATTGTCTTTCTTATGCGGAGTTTGCGTACAACAACAGCTTTCAGACGAGTATCGGTATGGCACCCTACGAGGCGCTGTATGGGCGACCTTGTCGCGCACCGCATTGCTGGGCAGAGGTCGGTGAGCGTAGCTTGATTGGCCCAGAGTTGGTGCAGGCGACGTCAGAGAAGATTGACATCATTAGACGTCGGCTTCTTACAGCGCAGAGCAGACAGAAGAGTTATGCCGATACGAGACGGAGGCCACTAGAGTTCACAGTTGGGGATCATGTGTTTTTACGAGTTTCCCCTATGAAGGGAGTCCTTCGGTCCGGGAAGAAGGGAAAGCTGGCATCGCGATTTATTAGTCCATTCCAGATCCTCGATCGTGTGGGAGCAGTGGCTTACCGATTGGCTTTACCCACGCCTCTCGCGAGCGTTCACAACGTATTTCATATTTCTATGCTGAAGAAGTACGTTGCTGATCCTTCCCATATCATCAGATGGGAGCAGGTGCAGTTAGGAGAGGATGTTACCTATATCCTGCGATTGACACGTATCCTAGACAGGAAGGAGCAGGTACTGCGTAGCAAGGTGATTCCCCTTGTGAAGGTATTGTGGACGCATCACTCTGAGGAGGAGGCTACCTAGGAGACAGAAGCCGAGATCAGAAAGAACTACCCACAGCTTCTCGAGGAGTACGAAAAGGTACAAATTTCGAGGACAAAATTATTTGTTAAGGAGGGTAGATTGTAACGCCCGTGAAAAATCCATACTTGGACTCGAGTACCAACTCGACCCGAAATTGCGTAGAATTAATTCCTTTAGAAAATAAGTCTAAGTTAGCTAGCGCAACGCTGGAGTAGCTGGGAAATAGTCCCTGATCACTTTAAATACGTTCTACAAGACCCAAATCGAGTAGAACCAATGACTCTATAATGCTCTATAACCTCGGATCAAACTCTAAGCAGGTTTGTTCTCTGGACCACTTTGAATCTTTATATTGGATTTAGACCGCGCGTCGAAAGTCCGATACCTCCTATCTTAGACCGTTAGAACTGCCTAGCTGGACTTGACAATCAGTTCGAAAATCAAGTCCAACCGATAATCACAGGCTATTTCATTGAGCCCGGACTGAAGAGAGTGCGAATAGGGACAGATTTGGAATTTAAAATTCAAATCTGGCACACGACTTGACGTGTCATTATTAAGCGTTCTAACCGTCAGAATTCAGCCAGATTACACCCTCGGATTAGGAAAAATTTCTATTTCATATCATGGGACTTGCAGCCCTGATCTACGTGCGGTGACCGCTGAACTGAAACTGGTCTGCCACGTGCGATCTGCGAATTCTGCCGGACTGAAAACTTAATACGTGCTAGATCTGGTATGCATGAGCTTAAGTCCGATCGCATTCGGCCAGGGGACCACCAGAAAGCATCTTTTGGACCGAAACAGTCCCTATTCTGTTATGCACTAAGTGAACTTTGTACCAGAGACTGTTTTGGGCATTTTTAAGTTTATAAAAGGGGTTGAAACCCTCACTCCTCTCTCCCATCCGAATTTGAGAGAAACCCTAATTTGGGAGAGGGAAAAGGTGAGAGTTTGTGAGAGAGAGTAGGAGAGATTTTTCCCGTATTCATGCCGCCTGTTGCACATGCTGTAGCAACACCTTCTGATCACCAAGCCGGTGATTCTTCCGCATTTTCAGGTAAGAAACAACCCTAGAAGTTGCTGATTTGAGGTTCGCTAGTATTCATAGCATGTTACCTGACTTATCTTGTAAATTAGGTTCTTTTATCGCCGTAGACGAAGCGTATACGCTCCGTTCGAAATGACACGTCTATAAGAGATAAGGTGAGGATTTTAGATGCTTTGATTGACGGTTTCCAACGCTTTCAATGTCGTTTAATAGTAGATTATCGACGGCATCACCGTTTGACATGTACAACATGCTATCCGTTTCCTGTTTCGTAAATCAACGAAGAATACGAGATTTAAGGCATTTTAGTCATTTGTAGGAAGTGCTGATTTCATTCACATTTTGCTGATGTGATTGACATGATTTTTTGTCGCATTAGAATGTTAGGAATGCGTGCATAATTAGTTTGGCGATGAGATTCGCCTAAATGCGCACTTCGGGTCGACATACTATATGTAGACTTAACTGTGTAGTGTATGTGTTTGTATAAATGTTTGTATTAGTATGTTTTGAATTAAATGATGTTATGAGTTAGTTTGAGATTGATTTCTCAATTAATATGCTGACATAAATGATTTCCTACATGTTGACTATATGCATGATTTCATTATATGCATGAAATATATGTGCTTGAAGATTTACTTAAGTTGTATGTTATAACATGTGTTAACATGCTCACATGATTGTATTTCAATTCCAATACTCCTACATAATTTGCTGATGTGATTCCATAATTGTTTGGGACTATACTTAGTCCAGGCAGTCGGTAACCTAGCGAATTCGTGGCTGGCTGGTCTTGGCCACGAACGACGCGTCGATGAACGTGAGCTGTGTTTGGAGTTGGCGACAGTGGTTAGGCCACGCGAAGTGTTTTACGCACTTCATGTCGTTCGACTTGAGATGCGATCGCGTTAGTCGAGCCCGTCAAGTAACCTGACTGGCCGTTGTATGTTCACCCTGCATGAGTCATAACTGCTTGAACCTAAGGTACTGAACTTACCATTGTAAACCTTGTTAACCATGGTACCTTGATCCACAAAGACTCATGAGCAGGGCATGGTGGTATGGGACACCGTGGTGAAGCTGTCGGCCTACGCTGGGACCACAAACCTCCCCGTAGTGACCAGTGACCACCTAGTCTTGTGAGCAGATTATGGTGGTATGAGACACTATATTCTAGCTATCGGCCTACACTGATCAGGCGACGAGTCCTTTGTAGTGACCGCGAGCGTATTCTGAGTCTACGGGAGGCAACGACCCTTCAGTAGCAGTAGAGTACAGTAGGCCTGTATTGATAAGGTGATGGGGGAGCGGTGCAACGAGTGCGAGCAACAGCCCTGACAGCCCTTGCAGCGACCTACAAAATATACATCTTATGAGATTACTAGGAGTGACGACCCTAGACAGGATCTGTGTTGGGATTGATATAAGGGAAGTACCTTAGTTTTCCAATCCTGCTGTTTGAATGGACTAATAACAACTCAGAAATCATATCACCATACCATTGCATGTGCCTGGAAGATGTCGAGCACTTGAGGGTCGATTGCGTGCCGCGGTCGTAACATGGTGCCGTATGAGGGAAATCGTCGGTGAGGGCATACATCACGTCATGTCATACTGCATTAACAACAGTATTAGGATTGTCTGATTTACTGCTTTACTATTATCGCATGATTGATTTGTGAACATGCTAATCTTTGCTCTATGATTCCACTGAGTTGATCACTCATTCCCACATTACGGGATGGTGTTTGCAACACCCACCAGACCCTGTTGTAGATGCAGGTGATGTTGAGATCCAGGAGGCAGAGCCAAACTTTGATGAGGACCAGGACGAGTTCTCGTACATGCAGTACCATGATGGCTTTGCTTAGGTGACCTGGGTTGATGGGACTTCAGTGGGAATATTTTGAACATTTGATTTTGTTCATGTATATGTATATGAGACTCAGAGACATATTCATACTTTAGTGACAGTTGAGATCTACTTTATTTTTCCTTACAGTGATATATATATATTGTTTAGTCTTCTGCTTGCTTTTATCACTGGATCTGGAGTATGAATTGCAGTTTTGGTATACTTTTACTCATGTAAATGCTTTAACTCAGACAACATTGAATCATAATCATTTTTGTTGCATAAGTGACATTCTGGAACTCGGGAGTTGAGTTTATACACGACCCCCGATTTTCAGGGTGTTACAAGATGAATTCACTAGGTATATTAGGGCAACCTAATATACCTAGGTAAAAAGTAAATATAAAGCTTTGGACTTCTTTATCAAGTATAAGGAAGAAGTTGAAAACCATTTAAATAAGAAAATCAAGAGGCTCAGAACAGATAGGAATGATAAATACGAATCCTTATACGGATTCTGTGAAAAGAATGGTATTATACATAAAACCACTGACCTTTATACGCCAGAATAGAACAATATAGTAGAAAGGAAAAATAAAAATTTGAAAGAAATGATGAAAATAATATTGAATAATTTTGGTTTACCCTCAAATATGTAGGAAGAACCTATACTTTATGCTTGTCACATTCTAAATAGAATACTTTAGAAAACTACAGGTAAAATACCCTATGAATTATAGAAGAAACACTCAACTAGTTATAAATATCTTAAAGTGCGGGGATATTTAGCAATACTAAGGTTACCTGACACTAAAAAAAGGAAATTAGGATAAAAAATAATAGATTGCTTATTTATAGGATACATAGAAAATAGTGTAACTTACAAATTCTTACTTTTGAAATCCAATGATAATATTTTAAATTCAAAGATTGCTATTGAGGCAAGAGAGGTAAATTATTTGAGAACGTTTTTCCAATGAAAGTTGCGTCTAAAGAAATTAAAGAAATTGATGCGATAGTTATTGTCTCAACCAATAAGATTGAAGAAAATACAAACGTAGAAGAAATAGAATCAAGGAAAATCATATGAGTTTATTATTATTATTATTATTATCATTTTTAAGAGTAACTTAAGAGATAAGTCTATACCTTTTTACTTGAGGATGATCCTTTAATTTATACATAAACTATTAATTCACCAAATGCATCTTTTTACAAGCTATAAATGATGAGCTAAAATCCATTTTATCAAATAGAACTTGAAAATTATAGGGTGTAAATTATTTTTTAGGACAAAGTTAAAACCATATTGTATCATTGAAAATTTTAAGGCTATGTTAGTGACCAAGGAAGGATATGTTATTTTGATACCTACTTGTCCTTTACTCATTTTCTTAGACAAGAAGAAACTACTTTTTGCCATATTAATGTGCTGGTCTAACACATTTTCATACTTCTTGAGAAAAGTTTTCATATTATTAATTGACGATGTCGTATCATTCAAAAATATAATAATATCATTTGCATATATTAGGTGAGTAATGGGTGGTCATGAGCGAGGAAAGTGGTATATGAAATAGTTTTGTAGCTCCATTTACTTATTGATACCCTTACTCGATGCATTCATCGTTATTATGAAAATGCCCAAGGATAGCCGATCCCCTCAGTGAAGCTCCTTTGATGGCTTGGAAAAGCTTGAGATCCTTTCATTTAACATAATTGAGAACAAAGAGCTATCCCAACCATTTTAAAGTAATTATGTCCATCAAAGTGAGAATCCAAACTTTTCCATAACCTACATAATGAAATTTCATTCTTTTCTACTGCATGGTTTTTCATTTTTAGCCGAATATTAGATTTCTATCAATTTCTGTCATTATTTCTTTGATTAATGCTATATTCTTTTTTATATTTAATTTTTTCACACATGCTCCTTGTTCTTTTAAAATTATCTTTAAGGGAACTGCAACAATTTCAGGTGCTATAATCTTGGTGAGTATCTTGTATATACAGTTATAAAGGCTAATTGGTTTGAATTTATATATTTTCTAGTTTAAGAATTCTAGGAATCATTCATATATATCATGCATCCAAGAGACGTGAGATATTTTCTCTCGAGAGGAATTCACGGGCTGCTTTATAAATATCATCTCCAACTATTTCTTAACATAAAGTAAACAAGCTTCCTAAGAAACTATTTGATTTAGGCTCGTTATTCCTTGGGATTGAGAAAGCCACTCTTTTCACTTTCTCTTTATCTTTGATCCGAAGTAAATCCTCATTTCTAGAGTTGTCATCGTACAAGGGATACTATCTAGAAAATTTTCTAAGATCACACTATCGTCCAAAGTGAATAAAATCTTAAAATATCTTTATGTTTTTCCATGCATTTTCTTAGAGATTCTAAAATATTTTTAGATGTTGACTTAATGTTTTGATTTTCATTCTTCTTCTTTATTCCACCATTAAGTCATGGATTTTTTTCTCTTACATTTCTTTAGCCATTGAATTCTCACTTTTTTACTTTTAGAAAATTTCTTCTTGAAGCGCTAAAAGAGGTATAAAGCTGCTATAACAATTTCAGCCTAAAAGAATAGTTTTCTAGTGGAGCTCGATCCCATCGATAGACCATAGATGCCTATTGAGTGAACCTTCAATCAATCGATGATTAGGGTTCAAGTGATCGAACTTAGGGCTTGATCAATTGAATGTGCCTAGAAATGTCCAACAATTAAATGTCTATTTTTTAAATTTTCTCGATACTATTGAATTGGTCTTCAATCACATCAAAAGGGACTTATATTGATTAAAGGCATCGCTCGATCGATCGAGGTCAGCCATTTATGCCTGTTTTATGAACATTGGAACTCATTTCCTTTATATATGACTTTTGGTTATTGGACATTTTGAAGAATTTTTTGTGCATTTAGGGCTAGGTGATTCCCCACTCATATCCCTTATCCTATAACTCTAATCTCATGAGATTCAAGTTATATTCCTTAAGATTATCACTGAAATGGAGAGCTAGCAATGTCCTAGAGGGGAGGTGAATAAGACAATGCCAAATAATCGAAATAAAAGTGGAATATGTAAATAATACAAAGATCTCAATTGTTTGAGTATTGAAACTGTGATTCCAAATAATTCATAGGACAACCTTCACCTAAAATATTAGGCAGGATGACCTTATTTCACGAATGTCTTTAAAATCAAACCTTCAAACTAGTAAGAGTATATAAAAGGATTACAACATTCACCACAAAACTGAATTAATAAAATACATACAATCACCAAAAATAATAAGTCATTCACTACATGGCACAAGGAGTTATAGTAGTTCGGTGCTTAAAAAAACACGCCTGTTCCACTCACAAAATTACTTTCCTTGTAATTTTAGTTTTTACTATAAAAAGGTTTTCACAAGGTAACCTTAATATCCTGATACAGTTCCTTGTGATTTTCATGAGCTATCACAATAAAAACCCAATCGAAATTTTCACAGGTTATCTCAGACAAAACTTCAACTGAGATTTTCATAGGATATCTTAAAAAAACCTACATAGATTTTTAGAAGGTATACTTATCTTTAACTATAGAAGATGTAGTAGAAACTTTTAACATAAGGACTTCTTTCTTGAACGTAGATGACGCAATATTCAATCAGACAGAAAGAGTCTAGGGTTCTATAGATTTTAATTATGAAAAACTTAAATGCTACTTAATTTAATTCTCTTATATCTCAAAGAGGAGTATAGTTTACTCTCTTAGATTAAGATTTAAAAGATCTGAGAATAAAGGGAATTGAATAAGCTATTAAAATAAATTATAAATACCAATAAATTGCTTGCCAAGGGCTTGAGCCTCTCTCTCTCTCTCTCTCTCTCTCTCTTGCAGAAGAATTATGATCATAATTTTGTGCAATTCAGAATGAGAGAAAGTTTCAATTTATAGGCAAAAAAGTTAAAACTTCGGCTAGCTCGAAATAAGCTTCGATTAGCCCGAGTTCATCGATTTTTGTTTAACGAATTTTGGATTGCGTAGGATAAGAATTATCCAAAATTCGGCTGGCTCGAGGTCAAGTTCGACTATCCAAACATCACAATTTGGCTAAGTCGAACTTGCCCTTTGGGTGGCCGAATTCCCTTGAATTTTAAAAGATGGTGTTGCTAAAATTTCACCCAAATTTTCTCAGGCTGGCCGAATCTTAAGCTTGGGCTAGCCGAACAAAAACTCAGGCTAGCCGAATTTTCAACAAAAGTTGTTATTTTGCTCGGGCTTCAAGTTGGGTTAGCCGAGGAAGCTCAGGTCGGCCAAACCAGAAGTTAGGTTGGTTGAATTCCAGGTAAAAATAGTTGTAAAAACCCATGATAAAATAATTTTGAAAGCTCCTAGTCCTAAGGTCTTTCTAGGGTTTATACCATCTGAGATATATCAAATATTTGAGTCAATTTGACTTGAAATATGTCTCAGTCTTCGTCTTGAATATGGGTGACAATTTCGTGACGATTTCTTTGAGAAGCTGTGTTAATCTTTTCTTGAACATAAGTTGATCTTGAGCTTGATCTTTTCTTGACCATAAGCCGATCTTGAGCTTAATCTTTAGGTTTTACCTTCAAGCGCTTTTGTCTTATGAAATTTGACAACCTATTTGTGCTCGACATCCTAACACTTACAATTACTTTAATGAGGATTCTAACCTCCATTATAAAGATGCTCTTGATTTTCACCATTCTCTAGAGATTAGACACTAAGCTTATTGGTATATGTAACACCCCATATCTCTAGTACACGGGTTTTACCTCTTAAACCTACATCAATGAAAATCAGGATTTGATTAACTAGATAACTTAAACCTAACATATGCAGGATGGGCTCTTAGTCAACGTTAAAGTCATCCATCAGGGGCTGTAGGAGCTGAGTTGAACCCGACATCAGTCAGAGAGGTAAACCCAACAAACACTTCAAATAAAAGTAACTTATAGATCACTTAACCAAGTCACGTTGGGACGATGCATCTACCATCAAATCTTAAGGATTTAGTAGTGGCCAACCAAGCACACAGTCTCTCAAACCCCCGTTTAGCTGTCAAAATGAATTCTTAGACCAATCCGACCATTGGGTTGAGATTTAGGGGCCAAACAAGACCTGAAGCATGCAATACGGCCCACTTGGGCCTCACATTCGCCCCAAGGTGGGCCAGGGCCCCTACATAAGGCTCCCAATGCGAATGGATGGAGTGGATTCGGTCACAAACATCATAGTGGACCCCTACACAGTGTGTGAGTACTCCTAGTGTGCTCATGCACGATGTGCACTGGAATAATGGGGACAATTAAACGGCCTTTGACTGAACTCCTTTGTAAAATTTCAGAAATCCTCCCGCCAACGGCCATTTCGAATCCGACAGCCTTTAAACTCCAAAGTGGCCCACCTTGGGCACTTTTTGAGTGATCCAAACTATTCATTTGACTCATGGGCCCTGCCTAACCACAACTGTATAGGCTTTTAAACCCCTGCATAGGGATAAGAGAGGTTGGATAGAACCATCCAAAAACTGACAAGTGGCCAAGATTTGAGGCATGGGACCAATTAGGGACCGCATGGACCCAGGATCTACATGTCCATGAAATCCCGGCCATCCGTTCATCTTTAGGAACCGTTTTCTCCCACTGCCAAAAATGGCCGGGCAAGGGAAAAAGTAAAAAGCAGTTGTCCCTCTTCGGGAAAGGGTTGCTGGCATGCTCCTAGCTATCCCTAGGGCCATGTGGAACCATCCCAGCCCTCCACCTCAGGATAGTACGAGATGAGAGTGAGAAACATCTCATCTTATGAGAAAGCGGTGAGAATCGGATAATCTCATGAGATAAACCCAAACTAATGTTTAGGGTCCAAAAAGTGGGCCCCATGTTGATTAGAGGTCCCATCTGGTCCGCTCAAATGAACCAGATCATGTCCAAATACACAAGGTAACAATCTTCCATTAAAGGCCACTCATCTTCCCTGATAACCCATCCAAACGAGATCACGAGATGGGCCCCACCAGAGCAGAAAAGTTACTTTTTTAGTGGGGCCAGGGCTTTAGCAATCCATCCCTGAGATTAGATTAGCCCCATGCATGATCATCTTCGATCACAATCGTTGCAATGTGGGTCATTTTTCCAACCATTGGAGCTCTCCCTCTCATCACTATAAATAGAGGCTCTGTAGACCTCGGGATTCGCACTAAGGAGAGAAATGGGAGAGAGAGAGAGAGAGAGAGAGAGAGAGAGAGAGAGAGAGAGAGAGAGAGAGAGAGAGAGAGAGAGAGGAGTGAGTTGAGTGAACGGGTCAGCTCAACTCAGCCTGTCCGTAACTTGACTTGATCGAGAGAAATCCACCCCATTCCGAGGTTCAGAACCGTCAGGTAACAAACTACCTTTTCCCATTTTTCTTCCAACCATGGACACCCGGAGAGTTGAAGTTGGCCTCTGTCAGGCCGTGAAGTCAAGTTGTACCGAGCTCTATCAGGCCATTGAGTCAAGCTGAACCCAAGCCAAACAATGACTGTGTTTCGATTTGAATCCAGGTCGAGCGATGGGTGTATTTTTGGGCCGAGACCATGCCAAATGATGGCTGTGTCTCGAGCTAAAATTAGGCCAGATAATGGCCGTGGTTGGGTTGTAAATAGGCAGTGAAATCAACCTCCTATTGGTTCAAATAGGGGACTGAAGCTGCCCCTTAGCAAGACTGAAAACAAGCCTCAGATTGAGCAAGGATCTGCTCATTTTCAGGCCATGTTCGGGTATCGAATGGGGCCTCCAAATGGACCCAAGTTCAGGGCCTTCAAGGGAAGCCAAGATGAACTCTTAGCTAGAATAAGACCAGGCTGAAATCAGTCCTCTAATGAGCTTTGGTTGGGATGGAAATAACCCTTAGATGGGCTTTCGTTTGAGCTCTCACCCGAGCCTTGAATCAAGCTCAAATCCAACCTTGGTTGGGCTTTCATCTGGGCCTTAATCTCAGTTAAAACATGGCTTGAAGACTATACTGAAACCAAGTTCCAGCTGGGCTGTGAGTTCAAACTGGAACTTGGCTTTCAACAGCCTTTGAATTGGGCTGCACCGCTGGTAGGCCACATTCTAGACCACAATGGGCCACACCACGCAAGGCAGTGAGCAAGACAGCCGCCTAGCTAGCCCTAGGCTATGTGCACAGGTTGGGTTGCACGTCTGTTACTGGGCCCTGCAAGAGTCTGAAAATAGGCCTGCAATGGGCTGTTGTCTGGGCTAAAAAATAAGCCCAGAACTAGGCCGAAAATAGCCCTTAGTTGGGTTGCAATCTGGGCCAGGACCGACTAAAAATCATGGGCCACGTGCTAAATGAAACCATCCCTGAATCCAAGCCAAGACCAAACCCAGAAGCAGGTTAGAATCAGCCCAGGTCAGGCCCTTCTCATTATAGGTGAGCCACATCGTAGTGGGCTTTGCCCTTAAGTTACCCGCGGGCCTCACTTTAGTTAAGTGGGCCACACTTAAGGAAAACCTCTATGGGCCACATGCTGATATCAGGTGGGCCACACCACATATGTAGGGTGGGCCGCACCACATATACTAGGTGGGCCACACCCTACAGTAGGTGGACCGCACACTACGACAGGTGGGCCCCACCCTATTTAGAACTCAGGTGTGCCGCACACTACAACAGGTGGGCCTCACCTTATCTAAAAACTCAGGTGGACTGCATGATATGCCTTACCACATGGTGTAAAGGGGCATCCTCATTTGAGCTCATTATGGTGCCCAATAACTGGGCCAAGATAGGCCCAGTTCGGCCTTGTTGATGGACTGTCCGTGGTAAGATATTATGGGCCCCGGTCAGGCCCAAATTGGACTTAATTACTAGCCCAAGCCTGACCCAATTCACATGCTTATGATCCCTTACAAACCCCATGCACTATTAGTTGTTTGAAACCCTGGAAACACGTGACTAATACAAACTATGACTCTAGGAGATTATTTATATGACTTGGAGCTGTTAGATACTCACAAAAATTCAGATCGAGGTTGGGATCACAACACTCCAGGTGATGAATTTCTTCCCCTTAAGCTTTCCACCTCTAAACTAGATTAGGAATAGTCTTTTATAATAGTTGCAAATGATATCCTAGGAGTGGATGATCATTCAACTTGTTTGTTTGAGTACATGCTCCTTTGCTTGTTTAACCATTGATTAGTTATTATTTATGTATTTTAGAAGTAATAAAATCCTTGATGTAATTCATCACATATCCTAGGAATTGTTTACTCTACCACATGTTCTTGGAATTCATTAAATTGTTGATTTATTCAACTCGAAAGCATGATTTGGATTTATTAAAATACTCAATTGTTTACTTGAGACGCATGCTTTAGAATTTGATAAGTTAGGAATATATGATTCTTAAACTGGTTGCATACATGAGTTTTACTTCAAATATCAAAGCATGCCTGAATCTTCATAAGATTGTATTGTTTATAAGTCATACATTATTTGAAAGCTCTCTATGAAAACTCCTATTTTAAGAGAGTCCGAGCTTAGGGTGTAACAAAACGGATTATGATAAAAAATAAACCCTCAATATGGAGGTTATGATTAGTGGCAATTGAGTTATGGAGCTTACCACCCATGGAGTGATTTCACTTACCTGACCATGGAATGAAGCTTGCAACATTAATTCTCTTCGCTGTTTACTAGTATTGACCAATACATACCATCTCATTTTAGTTACTGCATTTAATGATTTCGATACTTTATTCCTAGTCAGCATACGATGGTAGTTTTCTTATGTTGAGAATTGATTGGTTACGTGTTGATGGGTTCTATACACACCCTAAGATAGTAGTCTCATAAGCTGGGGATTGTGGTATTAGACCTATGCTCGAGCTATCGACCTACACTAGTGACAAGCCCCCGTAGTGACCTCGAGCTTATCTAAATTGGCTGATTGTAACTGGACTAATAATGGTTTGGCTAATCATGCATACATGGCACAGACCAGTGTCTATCGCTATGGTACGTGATGTATGTATTTTGTCCGATTGGATGAGCATTCTCAGGTCGATGATTGTATGGGTGATGAGCCCAATGTCTGCACATATAAGCATCCTTGGGGCGATGATTGCATTCACTCATCCATGCATATAATAAGACTGCATTTACTATGTTTCGGGTTGCCTGGATGTTTTATGCTATTTCTTGTCTAGGGTGGCGGTGTGTAATCTTGAGGGAATATCACACTGAGTTGGCCACTCATTCATCAAATGTTCAACCATATAATGGATACAGGGGCAGATGGACTCGTGGCGGACTTGGAGGTGGTTGAAGTCGAGGAGGAGCCTTACGATAAGGAGCCATACCAGGAGGTGACTGCTTATTTTGGATTAAATCAGTAGTCTATTTGCTTATTATCATTTCAGTACATTTAGAGATTTGAGGTTTTTTATATGGGCCCCAGTTGAGTGGCCTAGGATATTATTATTACTTGAGCTACATTTATGCTACGCTTGGTTCTGTTAATCGCACTTTGATTTGGGTTGATTATCTTTTGATTATCAGTTAACACCCGAGTTTTCAGGAAACGAGTTGTATACTCGGGTTCTGAAACCTGAAACCTGGGGCATTACAGTTGGTATCAAAGCGGAGTATAAGATAGCCTAGCAGTGGGATCCACATACAAAACCTTAAGGGTTAACCTGGACGGAACTTAGAAACCTTCCCTTGAAAAATAACTATGATGAACGAACATAGAAACCAATCACTTAGACCCCTTAAGATATTAGCAGAATGAACAATTGAACTTATCCTCAATAGGTAGAAGAACTTAGGATATGAGCCACATAGGAAATAACTTAGAATCCCTTGGGAAGCGACAAGTTTGTCATCTAAACTTAGAAATGAATTTCTAACCCCCCCTTAAAACATTAACCAGGAGTATTATTCTGAACAAAACTTGTACATATGCGGCAGGCTAGGTCGCTAGCTCTTATATTGTTTCATAATTACTAGAATCATTTTTCCAATGCTTGAACCATGAAATTCTAATCTCCTATGAAGCCATGCCACTGGTGCTGCGATCGCATCAGACACGCACGGTCGACATTCACACCATCCCATCGATCGAGCGCCAAGGGGAGCGCGGTCCTGTCTACACACCAGGCCTTCCACTTGGAGTGAAAAATAGGGATATGAAGTTCAAAGCTGTAGGGGACTCTCCCTCTCCTTAGATATTCACGTCTGGGTTGCCCTTGTAGTACTTTGAGTGGCGGACCCTTTCGGTTGGGCCATCAGCGGATGCTCATGCAGATTCACCAACAGAGGCAGCGGCCATTGTAGTATTTGTGTAGATGGCCGCCACTATGTAGTAATAATAAGATACGTTCGTCCGGCAGCAGCAGGATGTACACACACTAGTGATGGAGACCCTTCGAGAAAGGGACCATAGGGGGGCATCCCGAGATAGGGACGTCAGGGGCTTAGATATGTTCGACCGATTCATGAGACTTCGCCTATTGACTTTTGGAGGAGAGCCTGACCTAGTTCAGGCTAAGCATTGGTTGACGAGGATCGCTAAAATGATGAGGCCGTTAGAGTGCACTAACTCCCAGATAGTCATCTTGGCCACATACCTGCTTGAGGGAGAGGCGGAACACTGGTGGGACAACGTACAAAGAAGCGTACCAGCGGGGTACGCCAAGACATGGGCTGGCTTCAGGATGAAGTTCCTAGAGAAATATTTCCCGCAGTCATGCCGAAGCGAGAAGATCGCGCAGTTCCTTAAGCTGGACCAGGGAACTTGACAATCAACCAGTATGAGGTGAGGTTTGACGAGTTGTCCTAATATGTACCCAAGGCCCTCGAGGATGAGGAGTATAAATTGGAGAAGTTTAAGGAGGGGCTAAAGCCCAGGATACAATCTCGGCTGTGCACCTGGGATTTCAAGGACTTCTCAGAATTGGTGGACAAGTCGATGTGAGTAGAGAAATACTTCGAGCACACCATCCGCTCCCGCCTTCTAGCCCAAGATGCCCCGGTCAGGACGAGGTAGGCTCCTCCTACTCCACTTGTTCCTGTAGGGAGATTCAGGCCGTTACCAGCGCGAGCTCCGCCTTTGCCTTCTGGTGGAGGTTGTGGCTATTGCAGTAGGGCAAATCACATTGCCCGAAACTGCTTCCAGATAATGCGGGATCAGGGTCTTTCACTCTCAAAGAATCGACCCTAGCAGAACCAGATGGTAGCTAGAGCAGCGCCCTGACCCTAGTAGCCCAAGCAGGGACCCCTGACACAGCAGAGGGCTCCCCCGACATGAGTATATGCTGTTGCTGTCACAGAGGCTGAGTATAACCCCCTGCAGACTATCCATGGTACCGTTCACATTAACGGTACCCCTATACTCACCTTATTTGATTCTAGTACAATTATCTTTTATTGATTCTACTATTGCATCTAGACTAGAACTGAACACAACTCGGATGCATGCCCCTTTAGTTGTAGCATCCCCTATGGGCAAATTTGTAGAAACAGACAAGATATGCAGGGCATGTCCCATCACTCTCACAAATTTTGAAGTAATTGTGGACCTAACGTCATGCCCGTTAGACAGTTTGATGTCATCCTTAGGATGGACTGGCTTACATTGGCGCGTGCAGTCATGGACTGTCACGATAAGACGGTTACTATATCCATCCCCAGGCAGGCCTCCTTCACCTTGAAGTGGAGGGGCAGAAGCAAAGAATTCGAGAGCTTGCAGGCTCTAGATGAAACTGAGATAGTAGAAACCATTATCACTCGGATACCAGTTGTACGAGATTTCCTAGAAGTGCTCCAAGAAGAAGGACATGTCAATGCATTTTTGTATAGACTATAAAAGATCGAATGATGTGACAATCAAGAACAAATACCCCCTATCGCATATCGAAGATCTATTCAATCAGATTAAGGATGCTCAATATTTCTCCAAGATAGATCTGCACTCGGGGTACCATCAGTTGAGGATTAGGGATGAGGATATCCCTAAGATGGCATTCAGAACTTGCAACGGGCACTATGAGTTCTTGGTTATGTCGTCCGGTCTCACCAATGCTCCTGCTGTATTCATGGACCTGACGAAGTGGATATTCATGCTATACCTGGATCGGTTTGTAATCGTGTTCATCGTTGATATTCTGGTTTACTCAAAGAGTCGAAGAAAGCACGAGCAGCACTTGCGCACAGTCTTGAATACTCTGAAGGAGAATCAGCTATACACCAAGCTAAGTAAGTGCGAGTTCTAGGAAGAAGTGAAGTTCCTAGGGCACGTGGTAAAAGCAGAAGGAATAACAGTGGATCTAGCTACGGTGTAAGCGGTGTCTAAGTGGGAGCAAAAACTACAGTTACTGAGGATCGAAGCTTTTTGGGTATGTTAGATACTACAAGCGATTTATTAAGGAGTTCTCTAGGATTGTGCAACTGCTCACCCAACTAACGAAAAAGAATAACCAATTTATATTTGATGAGAATACGGAAGCAATTTTCTAAGAGCTGAAAATGAGACTGACTTCCGCGCCAGTACTCACTCTCCCACAAGAAGGAGAAACATTCGTGGTACATAGCGATGCGCCAAAGTTGGCGCTAGGGTGTGTGTTGATGCAGAATGATAAAGTAATCTCTTATGCTTCAAGGCAGTTTAAGAAGCATGAAGAGAATAATTTGACACACGATCTGAAGCTGGCAGCAGTGGTTTTCGCCTTGAAGATATGGAGGCAGTACCTCTATGGGGAAGAATTTCAATTATTCTACAATCACAAAAGCTTGAAATACATATTTATGCAAAAAGACTTGAGCATGCGCCAGCGTCGGTGGATGGAGACGCTCAAAGACTTCCATTTCGACATATCTTACCACTCGAGTAAGGCAAACTCTATGAATGATGCGCTGAGCCGTAAGAAAAAGCACGAAGTGATAACTACCTTGATGATCAAGGAGTGGGAGATGATGGAATTTGTACATGACTTCAACATCCAGCGTACCCTCGACGAACCTGATGCCTATGTGGCTCTGTTCACTGTAGAACTAACTCTGGTTCGACAGGTATTCTCCACTCAGGACCAGGATGAATGGCTTGTCAAGATGAAAGAAAGGTGTAAGAGCGAGGAAATGCCGGATTTGAGGATTGGTAGTGATGGAGGTCTTCGATATTAGGGGCGAGTATGCGTTCCAAATAATGCCGATTTGAGGAAGGAAGTTACGATAGAAGCCCACCATTCTAAATTAGCTATCCACCCGAGTAGCACTAAGATGTACAACGATGTTAAAAGACAGTACTGATGGAATAACATGAAGAGGGACATTGTGGATTTTGTGGCAAAGTGTATGGTATGCTAGAAAATAAAGGCTGAGAATCGTAAGCCCACTGACCTCCTTCAACCATTGCCACTAGTTGAGTGGAAGTGGGTTAACATCTCTATGGATTTCATATCCGGCCTTCCA
Organism: Magnolia kwangsiensis; assembly: GCA_037074715.1. Taxonomy (NCBI): domain Eukaryota; kingdom Viridiplantae; phylum Streptophyta; class Magnoliopsida; order Magnoliales; family Magnoliaceae; genus Magnolia; species Magnolia kwangsiensis. The sequence goes on from CM073571.1 coordinate 148,585,760, forward strand.
AGGACATAGAGGAAGCACAACTCGATTTGGGTCATTGTTGATAGGTTGACGAAGGCTGCCTGATTCCTCCTGATTCGCACGACAGATTCTACCAATAATTTGACATGGTTATACGTCCGAGAAGTTGTGTGATCTTACAGAGTTTCGAGGGTAATTGTATCAGATCGAGACTCCTAGTTTACTTCTGCCTTTTGAAAGAGGCAATAGGAAGAGATGAGCACAGATCTTAAGTTCAGCACGACATTCCACCCTCAGACAAATGGATAGACCAAGAGGGTGAATCAGATCTTGGAGCACATGCTGAGGGTATGCATCCTGAATTTTCAGGGCAACTAGGATGAACATTTGGCCCTGGCAGAATTTACATACAACAACAGTTTCTTGTCTAGGATAAGCATGACACTGTATGAGGCTCTTTATGGTCGCCCTTGCCGAGCTCTTCTGTATTGGGCAGAAGTCGGAGAAAGAAGCTTGTTAGGGCCCGAGCTTGTTCAGGCTACTACCCAGGTCATTGATGTTGTCCAAAAGCGTTTGTGCACTGCCCATTGTAGATAAAAGAGCTATGTGGACAATCGATGCCGTGACTTGGAATTCACGGTAGACGATCGTGTATTCTTGAAGATCTCACCTATGAAGGGCTTGATGAGGTTTATGCAGAAAGGGAAGTTGTCGCCATGATTTATTCAACTATTCGAGGTATTGGATCGTGTGGGAGCCGTAGCATATTGTTTGGCACTACCTACTGCCTTAGCAAACATCCACAATGTCTTCCATGTATCCATGTTGAAGAAGTATACACCTGATGAGTCGCATATCGTTAGCTGGGAGCAGGTTGAGCTCATTGAGGATGCTTCTTATACCGAGGAGCCTATTCGCATCCTAGATCGTAAGGAGTAGGTCTTGTGAACAAAGACAATACCGTCGGTCAAGGTTCTCTAGTCACATCATGGCAAGGAAGAGACGACTTGGGAACAGGAAGGAGAGGTGATGGAGAAGTACCCTCACTTATTCGACAACACACTGCAGGTATTTTCGAGGGTGGATTTTTTTAGGGGGGTAGACTGTAACACGCCGTACCTCTGGTAGATGGGCATTACCTCTTAAACCTACATCAGTGAAAATCAGGATTTGATTAACTAGATAACTTGAACCTAACGTATGCAGGATGGGGCTCCCAGTTAACATTGAAGTCATCCATCAGGGGCTGTAGGAGCCGAGTTGAACCCAACATCAGTTAGAGAGGTAAACCCAACAAACACTTCAAATAAAAGCAACTTATAGATCACTTAACCAAGTCATGTTGGGACGATGCATCTACACCATCAAATCTTGAGGATTTAGTAGTGGCCAACCAAGCACTCAAAGTCTCTCAAACCCCTGTTTAGCTGTTAAAATGAATTCTCAGACCAATTCGACCATTGGGTCGAGATGTATGGGCCAAACAAGACCTGGAGCGTGCAATACGGCCCACCTGGGCCTCACATTCGGCCCAAGGGGGCCAGGGCCCCTACATAGGGCTCCCAATGAAAATGGACAGAGTGGATTGGGTCACAAACATCATAGTGGACCCCTATACAGTGTGTGAGTGCACGATGTGCACTGGAACAACGGGGATAGTCAAACGGCCTTTGACCGAACTCCTTAGCAAAATTTTAAAAATCCTCCCACCAACAACCATTTTGAATCTAACGGCCTTTAAACTCCAAAGTGGCCCACCCTGGGTACTTTTCAAGCGATCCAAACCGTTCATTTGACTCATGGGCCCCTCCTAACCACAGCCATATAGGCTTTTAAACCCCTACATAGGGATAAGAGAGATTGGACAAAACATTCTAAAAATTGACAAGAGGCCAAGATTTAAGGTGTGGGACCAATTTGGGACCGCATGGATGACCCAGGATCGACTTGTCCATGTAATCCTGGCCATATGTTCATCTTTGGGATCCATTTTCTACCATTGCCAAAAATGGTTGGGCAAGGGAAAAAGTGAAAAGTAGTTATCCCTCTTTGGGAAAGGGTTGCTGGTGTGCTCCTGGCCGTCCCTAGGGCCACGTGGAACCATCCCAGCCATCCATCGCAGGATAGTATGAGATGAGAGTGAGAAACATCTCATCTTGTGAGAAAGCGGTGAAAATTGAACGATCTCATAAGATAAACCAAAACTAATGTTTGGGGTCCAAAAAGTGGGCCCCACATTTATCAGAGGTCCCATATGGTCCTTTCAAATGGACTAGATAATGTCAAAATACACAAGGTAACAATCTGCCATTAAAGGCCACTCATCTTCCCTAATAACCCATCCAAACGAGATCATGAGATGGGCCGCACCAGATCAGAAAATTACTTTTCTGGTGGACTAGGGCATCAACAATCCATCCCTAAGATTGGATTGGCTCTATGCATGACCGTCTTCGATCACAACCGTTGAAATGTGGGTCGTTTTTCCAACCGTTAGACCTCGGGATTCTCACTAAGGAGAGAAAGGGGAAAAGAGAGAGGGAGAGAGAGAGGAATGAGCTGAGTGAATGGGTCAGCTCAACTCAGTCTGTTCATAGCTTGACTCAGTTGAGAGAAATCTACCCCATTCCGAGGTTCGGAACCACCAAGTAACAAACTACCTTTTCCTATTTTTCTTCCAACCATGGACACCCGACGTGAGAGTTGAAGCTAGCCTCTGTCAGGCCGTGAATTCAAGTTGTACCGAGCTCTATCAGGCCATGGACTCAAGCTGAAACCAAGCCAAATAATGGCTGTGTTTCGGGCTGAATCCAGGCCGAGCGATGGGTGTATTTTTGGGTTGAGACCATGCCAAATGATGGTTGTGTCTCGGGCTGAAATCGGGCTAGATAATGGATGTAGTTGGGCCATAAATAGGTAGTGAAATCAACCTCCTGTTGGTTCAAATAGGGGACTAAAACTGCCCTTTAGTAAGATGAAAAATAAGCCTCGGATCGAGCAAGGATCTACTCATGTTTAGGCCATGTTCTGGGATCGAATAGGGCCTCCAAATGGACCCAAGTTCAGCGCCTTCAAGGGAAGCCAAGATGAACTCTTAGTTGGAATAAAACCAGGCTGAAATCAGTCCTCCAATGAGCTTTGGTTGGGCTGGAAATAACCCTCATATGGGCTTTGGTTTCAACTCTCAGCCGGGCCTTGAATCAAGCTCAAACCTGACCTTAGTTAGGCTTTCATCTGGGCCTTAATCCCGGTTAAAACAAGGCCTGAAGACTATGCTGAAACCAAGTTCCAGCTGGGCCGTGAGTTCAACCTAGAACCAGGATTTCAACAGCCTTTGAATTCGGCTGCATTACTGGTGGGCCACGTTCTAAACCACAGTGGGCCACACCACGCAAGGAAATGGGCCAGACGGCCAGCCCAACTAGCCCTGGGCTGTGTGCACAGGTTAGGTTGTACATCTTTTACTCGGCCCTGTAAGAGTCTGAAAATAGGCCTCTAGTGGGCTGTTATCTGGGCTGAAAAACAAGCCCAGAACTGGGCTGAGAATACCCCTTAATTGGGCTGCAATCTGGGCCAGGACCGACCAAAAATCATGGGCCAGGTGCTGATTGAAACCAGCCTTGAATCTGGGCCAAGACCAAACCTAGAAGCTGGTTGGAATCAGCCCAGTTTAGGCCTTGATCATTACGGGTGAGCCACACCGCCGTCATGCCTCAAACTTGAAAATTAGGTTCACAAAATTCCCAATTGCTGAATCCGATGTCGACAGCCTCCGTAGTACCCCATTCTCAACTCCCAGCACCCATACACTAGATTCCGATCCTGGGATCCTACAAGTAGGATTTTTCAACGTACATTTATCTCATAAGACGCATAACCACAAGTTTACCCAAATCACAAAGGCAACATCATCATCTGTAAGACCCGTATCTTAGTCCGTACCGTTCCGTAGACTTCCGCGGTCTTACCGGTCGAATTTCGATTACCTTTGACCCTTAACCGATATTTGCGCGCGACCCTGATTCGTATGCCGTTAACCCGAGTCAACTCAACCCAAGACCATTACTATAGCGACCGCGCCATCGCTGCGGTTCCGATGCAACGACTTGCGCGCCGAGGCGATACCCTGGTCAAGAGATGTGGGCCAACGTTCGGTGCGAGGAAAACACTGCGTTGTGAAACCCAAGAGAATCTCTATGAGGTGTCACATCAATCCCATCAATCAATCAATCTCATCACATCACATGTCAAGTACATGTCAAGTACACATCACCTTTCACCCATACCCAAGCAACCATAAAAGTCAAAAAGTTTCTTACAAAGCCCATGCTTTTCTTACACAAAAGGGCACCAAAGTCAACAAAGCCTTACACACCCATCTCTCTCCCATCCATCACTCCATCACCCCATCACCTCACACCTCCTTACAAGTCTCTCTCATTTACAAACCCATTCCAAGCAACAAAGAAAAATCCCACGTATGAGAAATTCTCCAAGCTTTTCAAAACTCAAAGTGTGGCCCACCTCTCCATCTAAAGATCTCACATCCTAGCCATCCATTTCTCATCTCCTCCATTGAAATCAAAGCTAAGGTGCTAAGGAACCCATAGGAGCAGAAGATCGAATGGTGGGTGCTTGATAATAGTAGTTTTTTATGTTTTTGAGATGGGCCCAGTGAGGCCAACCGATCAATGGTTTGGATCTCGCTTGGGACCTTAAGGTGTGGCCGATGACCCACTTTGATCATCATGATCATTCCATGATGGGGCCATTCTCCATGGACCCCATCATGATGTTTATTTCCTTGCATTAGAGAGGTCATCTAGACCATCCATATCGGTGGGGAATGGATCTCCATCGTTGATTTTCATTTTCGGTGGTCCCATGTATAAAGGGATTTATTTATTGTATGGTTTCTTACAAGGGAGGGCTCATAGTGGCGGAGCCCTCCATCACAAGCGTGTCCCACTCTCTATCTCTCTCTCTCTATTTCATTTTTTTATGTCATGATATGATTGTGTGGCCCACTTGAATGGATCCCATCATGAGGCATGTATTCTATCCTAACCATTTGTAAGTGTGGCCCACTTGGTATGTGTTGTATCCATATCATCCCCCATGAGGTGGCCCACTTAAGCAGGGTCAACCTCTAATGAATCCATTGTGCAACGTCCAGCGTCCACGGACGCTGGACGTGGTGTGGAAAAACACAAAATTTGCTTATTTTTCAAGCTTTAGGAGTGTCCTATTCACATAGGCCCCACCTTCATGTATGTTGCTAATCCAAGCCGTCTATTCCCTTCCACGGCTCATTTTAGGCGTTGAGCCGAAAAATGAGGCTAATCCGTTCATTGGGCGGGCCATACCTCTCAAAATAGTGACTCTCACCATTTAATTTTATTTTGATTTTTGCTACAGGCCTAAATGTGTTCAATATTGGTCTCATTAGGCTTGTCTTAAGCCAGGGGAGCTAATGGACTGCGTGGATTTACCTGATGTGGGCCGCATACATGAAAAACCACAGAAAATAAGATTTCAAAAAATAAAATAAAATCACATGCATAAGGGGCAGCGCCTGCTGCCCCTGACAATAGTAGCACGCTGTTGCGTGCATGGGCGGTCGAGCAGGGTCCCACGGCTGGAGCCGTGGACCCCACCATGATGTATGTTTTCCATCCGACCTGTTCATATAGTGGGCCACCCCCTGAGGTGGGCCCCCTCCTAAAATAAGCCCAATCCAATGCTCATGTGGCCCACACTGTAGGAAACAGTGTGATTGGATTTCTACCATTGAAAACCATTTTTAGGTCCACTGGAGTTTTAGATCAATATGAAATTTGTTTTTCCTCTTCGTCCAGGTCTCTGTGACCGTATGGACGGGTTGGATGGAAGACAAATATTATGGTGGGCCCCACATGGGACCCACATTGTTGTATGTGCTGATTTCCACCATCCGACGGTGGAGCCCACTGCTGTATGTGTTTTATTCCCTCGTCCAACGGACGGTGGAGCCCACCGTGATGCATGAATTTGTCCACCGTCCATCTGACGGTGGGACACACCCTATGAGTGGGGCCCATCCTCGATGTGAGTGATTGTCCAGGCCATCCAAGGGCCTGGACGTCAGCACCTTGCTTGTTATGTATTATATATATATATATTATATTATATTTATATTATATTATATATATAAATATATATGAGGTGGTGGGCCTTACGTGGGACCCACCCACGTGTGATGTATGCCATCCAAGGTCTCTGGACGTGCTCTAGATATTAGTTATAATTTTAATATAATATATATTAAAGTATAAAGCTTGCTACTTGAATGTAGTGGTGGGTCCTACGTGGACTCACCTCTCCCTTTATTACATGAAAGCTGCACGGCAGCAGCAAATGTTTTCTTCATGTATATACATAAGGGTGGGCCCTACGTGGGACCCACCTCTGCTGATCTTTTAACCATCCATGTTGCACGTACCGCAGCATTAGCTGCCCTATGGCGCTGAGCTTGCTCCTTCACACTGCTGCAAATCCCGTGGGTCCCACATATTCCATCCATGTTGTCTATCTATGGACCCACCATGATGCATGTGTTGTATCCATGTCGTCCAACCATTTGTAAGATTTATTTATGGCATGGGATAATGAGCTAGATCCATAGTCCAAGTGGACCCCACCTGGGCATGCTTTGAGGCCCATCTTAATGTATTTGTGGTAGTTCATTGGGGCCCACTTTGATATGGATGTAAGGCCCATGAGATTAGGCCCACTTGATGCATTCTAAGGCCCAACGGGTTATGACCCATTGCAATGCACATAAGGCCCATTGGTGTGGCCCATTTATGTGGCCCATTTGATGAATAAAAGGCCCATATGATATGGCCCATTTGACGTATTTAAGGCCTAATGGGATGTACCTACGGTCCATTGCAATGTATGATCCCAACACGGATTATGTAACGATGTTTACAATGATCGTGCCTTGGGAGCAATGTTGGTTTGACGTCCACATTGCGAGTGTAATGTTGGTTGGATGTCCACATTACGACTCTCCTTAGGGCCCATTATTAGGCCCGTACTTATTGTGTATGGGCCGTCCAGGCCCATCTGCATTGTAAGGATAGTTCATTTCATTATAACATGTTTAGTACAGTTCCATGTCTCATGATCATATGCATTATATGTATGCTTGATATGAGAAGTGACTGATCATAGCATATGCCTTCGGGCAGATTGTTTATGGGACCCCGATTAGGCGGTGTTGCCCCACATGAGCGCATGATATGCGTAGGATTTACCGCATGATGGGATAGTGTGATTAATGCATTTCGTATTGTATGATATGATTACTGTATGCCCTAGCGACATCGGGGCTGTAGCATCCATAAGCGTATCGTGGTTGGCAGGATTGGATACCGGAAATCTCGTTCTACATGGGGTGCTATAGATATCCCTGGGTGAAAGTTCCTAAACCTTTATGGTACCAAGAGGTTGCTCCAACGTCTAGACCGAGTGGGTAGATGAGCGTTGAGTGCCGATTACCAGATGGCTGCGCTCTCCACTGTGTTGTGGTCGGTTGGAAGGGGGTGCGGCCTTACTCGCCGAGAGTAGAGGGCAAAGCTAGGCTGAGTTTGACCAGCTCGAGGAAAGGGTCCGCTATCTACGAGTCGAGCCCGATATTGACAGACGGATAGTGAGGTCTCTTCCACTTACCTTATTGCGTGCGATGAGGCGGCGATTTGGTTTGGAGTGTATTAGACCCTAGTGATATCCCAGATTTAAGCTGTATTGATATGTGGACTTATATGAGGATTGTATGCTTGACTCGCATCTTGCATCACATAGCCCTGGTATGACCGACATCATTCATTCTTTGCATCGCATAGCCTTGGTAGGCTAACGGTATTCATGGATCCATTTGCATATTCCGCATTACTCTGATAGTGCATTACTACCTTGCGCACATACTTTCACCACCCTCTAAACTTTCTATAAGCTTATGCACTACCGTTGTGTGCAGGTGACGTTGGGGCGCAACAGCGCTGAGGCAGGAGCGCTTCGCAGATCACTTTGGATATTTTGTTCATTATTGTTGTATTTCCCTTTATGCTCATTGTACTTGTAAAGTTTTTGATCATAGTGGAAATGTAATGAAGTTTTTGGTTGTTATTTATGGGTTATGTCTTTGGTTATACTTATTACGAATCAAACTGACGTTGGAAATCCTCCTCGTAGCATCCCAGGATTGGAACCTGGCGAATGGGCGCTAGGAGCCGAGAATGGGGTTCTACGGAGGTTGTCGGTGCCGGATTCGGCGATCAAAAATTTTGTGAGCCCGATTTTCGAGTTTGGGGCGTGACATCATCACATATCCACTAATATAAACAGTTAAGTACAATGCTGAAAGGAAAATACATGTATCGATAATCAAACTCCAGAGGTCCGCTGCATGCTATAATGTAACACCCCAGATTTTTGCCAACCCGAGATTAAACGTCCTTAGGCAATGGGTCAACTAAAACACCTGGAAAATCGCTCAGAACCTAATTCCATAGCCAAAGGAATCACTTAGGATTAATTCCTTTAGAAACTAAGCATAAGTTAGCTAGCGCAACGCTAGAGTAGCTGGGAAATAGTCCCTGATCACTTTAAATACGTTCTACAAGGCCCAAAACTTGTAGAATCAATGGTGCTATGATACTCTAAAACCTCGGATTAAACTCTAAACCAGTTTGTTCTCTGGACCTCTTTGAAACTTTGTATTGGATCTAGACCGCGCGTCGAAAGTCCGATACCTACAATCTTAGACCGTTAGAACCGCCTTGTTGGACTTGACAATCATTTTGAAAATCAAGTCCAACCGACGTTCGCAGGCTATTTCATTGAGCCTGGACTTAAGAGAGTGAGAATAGGGACAGAATTGGAATTTAAAATTCAAATCTGGCACACGACTTGACGCGTCAGTATTGAGCGTTCTGACCATCAGAATTCAGCTAAATTACACCCTCGGATCAGGAAAAATTTCTATTTCATATCATGAGACTTGCAGGCCTTATCTACGTGCGGTGACCGCTGAACTGAAACTGGACCGCTACTTGCGATCTGCGAACCCTACCGGACTGAAAACTTGATGCGTGCTAGATCCTGTAAGCATGAACTTAAGTCCGATCGCGTTTGGCCAGGGGACCACCAGAAATCATCTTTTGGACTGAAACAGCCCCGATTTGGATATACCCTAAGTAAACTTTGGTCCCGGGCCTATTTCGGGCATTTTTAAGCTTATAAAGGGGGTTGAAACCCTCATTCCTCTCTCCCATTCGAATTTGAGAAAAACCCTAGATTGGGAGAGAGAAAAGGTGAGAGTTTGTGAGAGAAATTGGAGGAGAATTCTTTGCCACTTGTGCTACCCGTTGCAAGTGCCTAAGCAACACACTCTAATCACCTGGCCGGTGATTCCTTCGCATTTTCAGGTAAGAAATAACCCTAATAAGTTGCTGATTTAGGATTCTTTTCGTTCCATAGCATGTAAACTGATAGAACTCGTAAATTAAGTTCTCTATTCGCTGTAGACGAAGCGTATACGCTCCATTCGAATTCACACGTTTATAAGAGATAAGGTGCAGATTTTAGACGCTTTGATTGACTATTTCCAACACTTTCAATGTCGTTTAATAGTAGATAATCGACGGAAACGCCGTTTGATATGTACAACATGCTGTCTGTTTCCTGTTTCGTAAACCGACGGAGAACATGAGATTTAGGGCATTTTAGTCATTTGTAGGAAGTACTGTTTTAATTTATATTTTGCTGATGTGATTGACATGGTTTATTGTGGCATTAGAATGTTAGAAATGCGTGCATAATTAGTTTGGAGAAGAGATTCGCCTAAATACGCACTTCGGGTCGACATACTATATATAGACTTAAGTGTGTAGTGTAAGTGTTTGTATAAATGCTTGTATTAGTATGTATTTAATTAAATGGTGTTATGAATTAATTTGAGATTGATTTCTCAATTAATATGCTGGTGTAAATGGTTTCCTATATGTTAGCCATATGTACGATTTCATTATATGTATGAAATGCATATGCTTGATGTTTCACTTAAGTGGTATGTTATAACATGTGCTTGATGATTTCCTTATGATCTAGTTTGAGATTAAATTCTCAATTAATATGCTGATGGAGATGATGTCCTATATGTTGGCGATATGCATAATTTCATTATATGTGTGATAGACATGTGCAAGATGATTTATTTAAGTTGTACGTTATAACATGTGTTAACATGCTCACATGTTTGTATTCCATTTCCAATACTCTTACGTGATTACTGATGTGATTTCGTAATTGTTTGGGACTATACTTAGTCCAGGCAGTCGGTAACAGAGAAAATTCGTGACTAGCTGGTATTTGCCACGAAGGACGCGTCGATGAACGCGAGTCGTGTTTGGAGTTGGCGGCAGTGGTCAGGCCACACGAAGTGTTTTACGCACTTCATGTCGTTCAATTGAGATGCGATCGTGTTAGTCGAGCCCGTCAAGTAACCCGACTGGCCATTGTATGTTCACCCTGCATGAGTCATAACTGCTTGAACCTAGGGTACTGAACTTACCATTGTAAACCCTGTTAACCGTGGTACCTCGATCCATGAAGACTCATGAGCCGGGCATGGTGGTATGGGACACCGTGGTCGAGCTGTCGACCTACACTGGGGCCACAAACCTTCCCGTAGTGACCAGTGAGCACCTAGTCTCGTGAGCAGATTATGGTGGTATGGGACACTATATTCTTGCTGTCGGCCTATACTGATCAGGCGACGAGTCCTTTATAGTGACCGCGAGCATATTCTGAGTCTACGGGAGGCGACGACTCTTCAGTAGCAGTAGAGTACAGTAGGCCTGTATTGATAAGGTGATGGGGGAGCGGTGCAACGAGTGCGTGCAACAGCCCTAACAGCCCTTGCAGCGACCTACAAAATATACATCGTATGAGATTACTAGGAGTGACGACCCTAGACAGGATCTGTGTTGGGATTGATATAAGGGAAGTACCTTAGTTTCCCAATCCTGCTGTTTGAATAGACTAATAACAACTCAGAAATCATATCACCATACCATTGCATGTTCCTGGAAGATGTGGAGCACTTGAGGATCAATTGCATGCCGCGGTCATAAGATGGTGCCGTATGAGGGAGATCGTCGGTGAGGGCATACATCACGTCATGTCATATTGCATTAACAATAGTATTAGGATTGTTTGAATTACTGCTTTACTATTAGCGCATGAATGATTTGAGAACATGTTAATCTTTGCTCTTTTATCCAACTGAGTTGATCACTCACTCCCACGTTACGGGATGGTGTTTTCGGACACCCACCAGTCCCTATTGTGATTGCAGATGATGACGCGGCCTGCGAGGCGGAGCTGGACTTGATGGTGATGAGGAGGATTCCTCCTTTATGCGTGTTCTGATTGACGGGATTACAGGGAGGTTGATTAGATACCTTGACACTTGTCATTTTATATTTTTAGAACACTCATGTATATCCTTTTGGTTTACTTTTGGAGTATACATGTATGTATATAACCTGGTAACATATTCACACTCTGGAGACATACAACAGTTTATATATGTTATACATACTATCACAGTCTTCCGCTTGTAAATTTAACTGTCTCTGGAGCGTGATATGCTATTTTAGCTTAATCTCACTCATGTTTAATACATTATCACAGACAACATTCAATCATACATATCTATGTTGCATAAATAACATTTTGGAACTCGGGAGTTGGGTTTTTGCTCGACCCCCCGATTTTTGGGATGTTACAGATGGTATCAGAGCATGATTTGGATTAAATCGGGCCTGGGTTATGGTCACGCGACATACGCTGTTGCTTCCTTTGACTTAGGTGGGTGCGAGAAGGGTCTGAAAACACGTATAGGATCGCAGATTGGCCAATAGGTGAAGAGTACTTGTATCGATCGCGCGATCGAGTTCGTAACGCATCTAGGGTCACGTGAAGTGACCTGAGTAGCTCCTAGGTTGTAGGTAGTTGGGTCGAGACATTCTTTGAATGATTCTAAATCTGTAAATGTAAATCCTTGGGCTGTGGGACAACCACGACCCCTGCATTCAATCGCTAGGGCTTAAAAATCCCGTTTCACCTAATTTCTTCAAAATTCTTCCTCTCACAACTCCAATCTTCAATTATTTCTTATCCTTTTCATGTTAGGCATCAATTATAATGTGAAAATAATATAAAATCATACTTTGACAAAATTTTACAGTGAATAGTAAAATTTCATGAAAATTGGCCATTAGGCCATTATAACTTTTGTTTCTTTAGCAACTAATGGGCTAAATGGATGTACTAGCTCCTTCTATCCCAAAAGCATATGTTGCATGATAGGGGTTTGTATTCGGGTTTGCAGATTGGCCCCGAAAAGCCCTGAATGCATGTTTGGGCCTATATAGGGCAATCTATAATGAACCAATGTGGGGCTCATGGTTATTTAGGGTCCCTGGACCATGGGGGACCAGACCCATGTGGTCCCACCGATTAGATCACCGGACGGTCGGCGATGCCATCGCCGCCCGGGGTGGCCCACTGGAGCTGGTTTTTGGCACGTGGGGTTTTTTGGGGTAGTACACCCCCTCCATGTAGTGATCATCCATAGCAAACCCCAAATAGGGCTACTTTCTTCACAAACAGTCCCATCCCTAGCTCTATTTGCATTTTCCAGCTGCCCTAGCCTAAAATCGTGGTTCCAAACCACCCCCAAATCCATCCTTGGCCAAAAACGGCCACACTCCTTCACTTTACTGCTGTTTGCAGCCTTCCCTCTTGAAGATCTCGTTGTTTGGAGCTCTTACAACCTCCGAAACGAGCTGAAATCGTGAGATGCTCCATTCCCCTTTTTCATTCTCTTTTCTTTCTGAAAATACATCCTAGGAAAGCTTGAAGCATCCCTCTACAATGCCTAGATCTCCCTTTACCAGTTTGGGCAGCCATTTCTTAGCATTTTCTCCATTTTTCATGGCTTTTGTTGAAGCCATTTTGGGTCTTTTGTCACTCTCCACCATCCTATCTTTGATGGGTAAAAGAAAGACCGCAGTGGATGAGGCTGGGCCAAGTCGCCCTGCTCAATCAAGAAGGCCGTGGGGTGGCGCCGCTAGCTCAAGCGCTGCCGCAAGTCCAACCACAGCCCGAGAGTTCCATACAAAGCTGGATTTGGATCCCCATACTCAACTTGGGCGAGTGATTCTAGCAGAGATGCCCCACGGCCAATACACTGACCGTAAGGCGTTGTTTGAGGCGGACGTGGAAGGATGACTATTCGGTAAATTTCTGTTGTTTGAGCGCATTGAAGCTGCGCATTGGGGTCCGATCTTTGAAGCTCGTGCTCGTGCTAATGTGAGCACCGTTGGTGCCTTCTATGCTCGTATCCAGAATGCTACACTGGAGCCATTGCAGTTCAAGATCCCTTTTGGTAGAGATCGGATGGCTACGATTGATGTTCGGTTGATTGCGCAACTTCTGAACGTGCCCCTTGGTGATGTTCATCCCAGCGTAAAGAATTTGAGGAGTAGGCGTGAGCGAGATCGCTGTACCAGGTTCTTATATGGTAAACTGGTTCCATGGCAGCCTAATAATAGCCTCAAGACGTCTTACATGTCTGATGATTTGTGCCTGCTGCACCACATTTGCACGTTCAATGTGTATCCCAGGTCGACGAATCGCATTGAGTGTACGCGCCTTATGGTTGATTTCTTGTATCTGGTGGCCCAGGGAGAGAATGTGTGTATGACCACTTTCATCTTGCGACAGATAATCCTCATAGAAAAATCAAGAAGAACGTCTGAATCGCTTCCTTTTGGCCGACTTATATGCAAGATCGCGCTTGAGTTGGCTTACAGACTTGGGCCGGAATTGCCAGTTCCGATTCACAGCATTGATGAGTCTACAATGGTCAAGATGAAGATCGGGTCTCAGTACCGTGAGACTCAGCTTGAGAAGGATAGCGAGGATGACCTTGATGATGAATAGGATCCAAGTGAAAGAGAACCTAGAGCAGAAGTTGAGGAAGAAGTACAGGAAGAGGTAGAAGAGGAGGCTCAAGATACAGATGAGAGCCCTCCTCCTTCTGCTTAGGCTACTGGCGATGATCGCATTGCCCGAATTGAGGAAAGCCAGGTCGCCTTGCGAAGGAAAGTTCAAGAGCTTCGAGCCGAAGTCGAGGATGCCAATGCCGTTACGAAGAGGAAATTCGGCAAGGTGACTCGCACCTTGAAGGCGATCCTGTGCTGCTTGCAGGATAAGGGTGCTCCTCCTCCGTCACCTGACTCAGACTAGCGATGAGATCTATGATGTTGTTGTTAGTAGTTAGTCGTTTCTTGCTTTTTGTATGTAAGCCTAATAAGGCTAAAAGTTTTCTTATGTTGCTGTAGTAGCTGACTGACTTAGCTCCCATGTACTTCTTATCATGATACTTGTAGGGAGATATCTCTTGTATTATGACAATTTTGGTTTAATGAAATGCATGACATTTTTTGGCTTGTGATGTGAATGTTTGCGTTGTGGTTTGGGCTTAATATAGCCGAAATTGGTTAGATGGAATGCATGCCGTTCCGTTCGCTGTAAGGTATTATCCCTAGATTGGGAGTATTGTAACTCCTGGGATTCAGCCTTGTAACATCCCGAAAATCGCGGGGTCGAGTAAAAACCTAACTCCCGAGTTTCAAAATGTTATTTATGCAACATAGATATGTATAATTGAATATTGTCTGTGTTAATGTATGAAACATGAGTGAGATTAATCCAGAACAGCATATCATTCTCCAGAGACTGTTAAATTTACAAGCGGAAGATTGTGATAGTATGTATAACATATATAAACTGTTGTATGTCTCCAGAGTGTGAACATGTTACCAGGTTATATACATACATGTATACTTCAAAAGTAAACAAAAAAAATATACATGAGTACTCTGAAAATATAAAATGACAAGTGTCAAGGTATCTAATCAACCTCCCTGTAATCCCATCAATTAGAACACGCATAAAGGAGGGATCCTCCTCATCATCATCAAGTTCGGCTCCGCCTCACAGGCCGCGCCATCATCTGCAATCACAAAAGGGTCTGGTGGGTGTCCAGGAATACAGTCCCGTAACGTGGGAGTGAGTAGCTAACTCAGTGGAATAATAGAGCAGAGATTATCATGTTATCAAATCAATCATGCGATAATAGTAAAGCAGTAATTCAAACATTCCTAATACTGTTGTTAATGCAATTATGACATGACGTGATGTATGCCCTCACCGACGATCGCCCTCATACGGCACCATCTTACGACCGCGGCATGCAATCGACCCTCAAGTGCTCCACATCTTCCAGGCACATGCAAATGTATGGTGATATGATTTCCGAGTTATTATTAGTCCATTCAAACAGCAGGATTGAGAAACTAAGGTACCTCCCTTATATCAATCCCAACACAGATCCTGTCTAGGGTCGTCACTCCTAGTAATCTCATACAATGTATATTTTGTAGGTCGCTGCAAGGGCTGCCAGGGCTGTTGCTCGCACTCGTTGCACCGCTCCCCTATCACCTTATCAATACAGGCCTACTGTACTCTACTGCTACGGAAGGGTCGTCGCCTCTCGTAGACTCAGAATACGCTCGCGGTCACTACAAAGGGCTGCCAGGGCTGTTGCTAGCACTCATTGCACCGCTCCCCCATCACCTTATCAATGTAGGCCGACAGTAAGAATATAGTGTCCCATACCACCATAATCTGTTCACGAGTCATAGGTGCTCACTGGTCACTACGGGGAGGTTTGTGGCCCCAGCAAGGCCGACAGCTCGACCACGGTGTCCCATACCACCATGCCCGGCTCATGAGTCTTCGTGGATCAAGGTACCATGGTTAACAGGGTTTACAATGGTAAGTTCAGTACCCTAGGTTCAAGCAGTTATGACTCATGCAGGGTGAACATACAACGGCCAGTCGGGTTACTTGACGGGCTCGACTAGCACGATCGCATCTCAAGTTGAACGACACAAAGTGCGTAAAACACTTCGTGTGGCCTAACCACTGCCGCCAACTCCAAAACACGGCTAGCGTTCATCGACGCGTCGTTTGTGGCAAAAATAAGCTGACCACGAATTCGCTCGGTTACCGACTGCCTGGACTACGTATAGTCCCAAACACATATGAATCCACAACAGCGATCATGTGAGAGTATTGGAAATGAAACACAACCATGTGAGCATGTTAACACATGTTATATCGTACAACTTAAGTAAATCATCTGACACATGCCTTTCGTACATATAATGAACTTATGCATATCGCCAACATATAGGAAATCATTTCCATCAGCATATTAATTGAGAATTCAATCTCAAACTAAATCATAATGAAATCATCAAGCACATGTTATAACATACAGCTTAAGCGAATCGTCAAGCACATGCATTTCATTCATATTATGAAATCATGCATATGGCTAACATGTAGGAAACCATTTACACCAGCATATTAATTGAGAAATCAATCTCAAACTAATTCATAACACCATTTAATTCAATACATACTAATACAAGCATTTATACAAACACTTACACTACACACTTAAGTCTACATATAGTATGTCGACCCGAAGTGCGCATTTAGACGAATCTCTTCGCCAAACTAATTATGCACGTAATCCTAACATTCTAATGCGACAACAAATCATGTCAATCACGTCAGCAAAATATGAATGAAATCAGTACTTCCTACAAATGACTAAAATGCCCTAAATCTCATATTCTTCGCCGGTTTACGAAAGAGGAAACGGACAACATGTTGTACATGTCAAACGGCGATGCCATCAATAATCTACTATTAAACGACATTGAAAGCTTTGGAAACAGTCAATCAAAGCGTCTAAAATCCGTACCTTTTTCCTTTTTGGGGTGTGAGTTTGAACGGAGCGTATACGTTTCGTCTACGGCGAACAGAGAACCTAATACACAAGTTCTATTAGCTACTTCGCTAGGAAACGAAAGGAACCTCAAATCAGCAACTTCTAAGGTATTTTCTTACCTGAAAACGCGGAGGAATCCCCGGGAAAGTGATCGGAGTGCGTTGCTTAGGCACTTACAGCAGGTGGCACGAGCAGCAAGAAATTCTCTCCTACTCTCTCACACAAACTCTCACCTTTTCTCTCTCCCAATCTAGGAATTTTTACAAATTCGTATGGGAGAGAGGAGTGAGGGTTTCAACCCTTTTTATAAGCCCAAACTTGTCCGAAATAGGCTCGGGAACAAGTTTCACTTGAGGGGTAACCAAATCGGGGCTGTTTCAGTCTAAAAGGACATTTCTGGTGGTCCCCTGGTCGAATGCGATCGGACTTAAGCTCATGCGTACCAGATCTAGCACGCATTAAGTTTTCACTCCGGCAGAGTTCGCAGATCGCGCGTGGCGGTCCAGTTTCAGTTCAGCGGTCACCGCACGTAGATCAGGCCTGCAAATCTCATGATATGAAATAGAAATTTTTCCTGATCCGAGGGTGTAATCTGACTGAATTCTGACGGTCAGAACGCTTAATACTGACACGTCAAGTCGTGTGCCAGATTTGAATTTGAAATTCCAATTCTGTCCCTATTCGCACTCTCTTTAGTCCGAGCTCAATGAAATAGCCTGTGATTATCGGTTTGACTTAATTTTTGAAACGATTGTCAAGTCCAGCTAGGTGGTCCTAACGGTCTAAGATAGGAGGTATCGGACTTTCGACGCGCGGTCTAGATCCAATACAAAATTTCAAAGTGGTCCAGAGAACAAACCTGCTTAGAGTTTGGTCCGAGGTTATAGAGTATTATAGAGTCATTAGTTCTACTCACTTTGGGTCTTGTAGAATGTATTTAAAGTGGTCTAAGTTAATTCTACTGAGTATTCAGTTTGGTACTCAACCAAACTCTACCCTAATTATGGCAGAATACGGTCCTAGAGCCATTCTATCTCCCATTTTGGAAACTTCTAGGTATCATATAATTTTTATTATTTTTTTGGGGGTTCATCATCAAGTTTACCCTAATTCTACCAAATTTCATAATATTTTGAGTTGTAGAAAAATTCTAAAAATTCCAGAAGCAGCAGCTGTCCAACAAGTGATTATCGGATAGTTGCTCACAATGACCTACTTTAAACTATATTAAATATTTTATTATATTTTTCACATATTTTTATATAAAACTAGACTCATTTATCTTTAATATAGTTTTTGAATCACCTAAATCAGAATTATAACGAAGGAGATATGATTTTTCAAAGTCTGAAGAAACGCGTAAGAAAAAAGGTGCAGAAACTCGCTGTATGGACGAGTTCGGTGATGCATCGCCAAACCGGCGATGGCATCGCCGACCACTGACCTATTTGGGATAATTTCTCCATCTGATATTTGAAATGGGTATATTTTAGAACCTGGGATGAGTTATTTGACATGCAATATATGATTTTGGAGTAGGAGAAGCTGATCTATCCAATTAGTCTACTTATTTAGTAAGACTTCAAAAGGTTAATGGTTAAAAACCCTTTTTATTTATTTATTTACTATTCATAGTACTTTTTTAGCTTAAGTATTGATCAACATCACCTAAACTTTAAGATTTGTGTCTAATGTGAGAGCTCTTAGAAAATTTTGAAGGATAAAGTAGTAAAAGGTGAGATTTTCGAAGGAAGTAGGGATTTGAGACTTTTGGATTGAGTTTTGAGAAGTTAATCAAGGGTTAGGATTGACCCATTGCCTAAGGACGTCTAACCCTAGGTTGGAAAAAATCTGAGGTGTTACAAGCCTACAAATTAGTTTTTATCCCACCCCACCCTCCTACCAAGCATGTCATTTCCAATCCCGCTATGGGACTAGGAATGCCGTTCCATTTAATACAACTTAATTCTACTGGCCATATAGGCCCTTGGCGTTTTGGATCTAGTGTTAGCACTCTTAGATTTGAAGGATCTGACTATATAGGAAAGCCATTTACTGTATAACCTTAGGCTTTGGATTCTAGCTACTGAGTTACAGACTAGTATACTAGTTACCTTAAGTAGTGTAAAGCCTGTATATGCTAAGGAACAGTAGGTTCGATTTGGTTGGAATGAGATTCCCTTCCTTGGATAGATCCTCATAACATCCATAGACTCCGTTAGTAACTCTCAGGAAGCTTATGTAACTTAGAACCATTTACTCTTAGGGAAGACTTATAAATCCCTTAGGTCAAACTCAGAATAAACCAACACACCCCTTAGAATTGCCTTCCCTAAGGGCTTATTGCATTCGGGAACGTGGAATAAAGGAACTTCATGTAAGCGATGTATTCATGGTTTGAATCGACTTCTTGATCCTAGTAGTTGCCAATAAATCCAATGCTCTGATCAAGCAGAAGATCGGCATCGACTCGGATTAAGAATTGATACGATAAATCTTCTGTCCTAGTTAGACAGAAAGTCTATGTATCCGGCTCAGACCCACTATACAACTTTTCTTCCGTGTTGGCTCGACCACAAACAACCAAAAGTTATTTCTTTGTCTTTGGGAAGTGGCGAGGACTTAAAGCTAGTAGAGAATTAGACATCTTGCCACCAACTCATACCTGCCCCTGAACTCAACCACAATAGAGATTAGGCATATCTCTATCACCATCGATACCAATGCCATAGAATGCATCATTAGCAAAGGAAAACGACTGTAATGAGAGGTTGTTTTCCAATTCATGTCAAGGATAGGTCTTATGTTGCACCTCGTTCTGATGTACGGAGCGATGCACAGATTCTTGAACTTTAAGTAGAACCAAGTTTTAAGGGGGGTATAACGTATTGAATCCAATCCAGTTAGGTTAGTCAACGCTACCGTTCGATCAGAGTGGCACATCGGAAGAGTGGTTGGTCTCTTTCCCACTGGCCCAGGATCGAAACATTTGAGTTAGGATATATGTACGGTTAGGTCATTAAATAAGATTGACCATTCCTTAGAATGTCAATACTGAAGTCTTGCTAGATACTCTCTACCCTTCGCCAATTTTGGAGATGAAATTGTATTTTAAGGGGGGTAGATTATAACATCCGAATTTTTACCAACCTGGGATTAAACGTCCTTAGACAATGGGTCAACTAAAACACCTGAAAAATCGCTCAGAACCCAATTCCATAGCCAAAGGAATCACTTAGGATTAATTCCTTTAGAAACTAAGCATAAGTTAGCTAGCGCAACGCTAGAGTAGCTGGGAAATAGTCCCTGATCACTTTAAATACGTTCTACAAGGCCCAAAACTTGTAGAATCAATGGTGCTATGATACTCTAAAACCTCGGATTAAACTCTAAACCGGTTTGTTCTCTGGACCTCTTTAAAACTTTGTATTGGATCTAGACCGCGCGTCGAAAGTCCGATACCTACAATCTTAGACCGTTAGAACCGCCTTGTTGGACTTGACAATCATTTCAAAAATCAAGTCCAACCGACGTTTGCAGGCTATTTCATTGAGCCTAGACTGAAGAGAGTGAGAATAGGGACAGAATTGGAATTTAAAATTTAAATCTGGCACACGACTTGACGCGTCAGTATTGAGCGTTCTGACCATCAGAATTCAGCCAAATTACACCCTCGGATCAGGAAAAATTTCTATTTCATATCATGAGACTTGCAGGCCTTATCTACGTGCGGTGACCGCTGAACTGAAACTGGACCGCTACTTGCGATCTGTGAACCCTGTCGGACTGAAAAATTGATGCGTGCTAGATCCTGTAAGCATGAACTTAAGTCCGATCGTGTTCTGCTAGGGGACCACCAGAAATCATCTTTTGGACTGAAACAGCCCCGATTTGGATATGCCCTAAGTAAACTTTGTTCCCGGGCCTATTTCGGGCATTTTTATGCTTATAAAAGGGGTTGAAACCCTCATTCCTCTCTCCCATCCGAATTTGAGAAAAACCCTAGATTGGGAGAGAGAAAAGGTGAGAGTTTGTGAGAGAGATTGGAGGAGAATTCCTTGCCGCTTGTGCTACCCGTTGCAAGTACCTAAGCAACACACTCCAATCACCTAGCCGGTGATTCCTCCGCGTTTTCAGGTAAGAAATAACCCTAATAAGTTACTGATTTGGGATTCTTTCCGTTTCATAGCATGTAAACTGATAGAACTCGTAAATTAGGTTCTCTATTCGCTGTAGACGAAGTGTATACGCTCCGTTCGAATTCATACGTTTATAAGAGATAAGGTGCGGATTTTAGACGCTTTGATTGACTGTTTCCAACGGTTTCAATTTTGTTTAATAGTAGATTATCGATGGCAACACCGTTTGACATGTACAATATGCTGTCCGTTTCCTGTTTCGTAAACCGACGGAGAACATGAGATTTAGGGCATTTTAGTCATTTGTAGAAGTACTGTTTTAATTCATATTTTGCTGATGTGATTGACATGGTTTATTGTCACATTAGAATGTTAGGAATGCATGCATAATTAGTTTGGCGAAGAGATTCGCCTAAATGCGCACTTCGGGTCGATATACTATATGTAGACTTAAGTGTGTAGTGTAAGTGTTTGTATAAATGCTTGTATTAGTATGTATTGAATTAAATGGTGTTATGAATTAATTTGAGATTGATTTCTCAATTAATATGCTGGTGTAAATGGTTTCCTATATGTTAGCCATATGTACGATTTCATTATATGTATGAAATGCATATGCTTGATGTTTCACTTAAGTGGTATGTTATAACATGTGCTTGATGATTTCCTTATGATCTAGTTTGAGATTAAATTCTCAATTAATATGCTGATGGAGATGATGTCCTATATGTTGGCGATATGCATAATTTCATTATATGTGTGATAGACATGTGCAAGATGATTTACTTAAGTTGTACGTTATAACATGTGTTAACATGCTCACATGTTTGTATTCCATTTCCAATACTCTTACGTGATTACTGATGTGATTTCGTAATTGTTTGGGACTATACTTAGTCCAGGCAGTCGGTAACAGAGAAAATTCGTGACTAGCTGGTATTTACCACGAAGGACGCGTCGATGAATGCGAGTCGTGTTTGGAGTTGGCGGCAGTGGTTAGGCCACACGAAGTATTTTACGCACTTCATGTCGTTCAAATTGAGATGCGATCGTGCTAGTCGAGCCCGTCAAGTAACCCGACTGGCCATTGTATGTTCACCCTGCATGAGTCATAACTACTTGAACCTAGGGTACTGAACTTACCATTGTAAACCCTATTAACCGTGGTACCTCAATCCACGAAGACTCATGAGCCGGGCATAGTGGTATGGGACACCGTGGTCGAGCTGTCGGCCTCCGCTGGGGCCATAATCCTCCCCGTCGTGACCAGTGAGCACCTAGTCTCGTGAGCAGATTATGGTGGTATGGGACACTATATTCTTACTGTCGGCCTACACTGATCAGGCGACGAGTCCTTTGTAGTGACCGCGAGCGTATTCTGAGTCTATGGGAGGCGACGACCCTTCAGTAGTAGTAGAGTACAGTAGGCCTGTATTGATAAGGTGATGGGGGAGCGGTGCAACGAGTGCGTGCAATAGCCCTGGCAGTCCTTGCAGCGACCTACAAAATAAAGATCGTATGAGATTACTAGGAGTGATGACCCTAGACAGGATCTGTGTTGGGACTGATATAAGGGAAGTACCTTAGTTTCCCAATCCTGTTGTTTAAATGGACTAATAACAACTCGAAAATCATATCACCATACCATTGCATGTGCCTGGAAGATGTGGATCACTTGAGGGTCGATTGCATGCCGCGGTCGTAAGATGGTGCCGTATGAGGGAGATCGTCGGTGAGGGCGTACATCACGTCATGTCATATTGCATTAACAACAGTATTAGGATTGTTTGAATTACTGCTTTACTATTAGCGCATGAATGATTTGAGAACATGTTAATCTTTGCTCTTTTATCCCACTGAGTTGATCACTCACTCCCACATTACGGGATGGTGTTTCCGGACACCCACCAGTCCCTATTGTGATTGCAGATGATGGCGCGGCCTGCGAGGCGGAGCTGGACTTGATGGTGATGAGGAGGATTCCTCCTTTATGAGTGTTCTGATTGACGGGATTACAGGGAGGTTGATTAGATACCTTGACACTTGTCATTTTATATTTTTAGAACACTCATGTATATCCTTTTGGTTTCCTTTTGGAGTATACATATATGTATATAACCTGGTTACATATTCACACTCTGGAGACATATAACAGTTTATATATGTTATACATACTATCACAGTCTTCCGCTTGTAAATTTAACCGTCTCTGGAGCATGATATGCTGTTTTAGCTTAATCTCACTCATGTTTAATACATTAACACAGACAACATTCAATCATACATATCTATGTTGCATAAATAACATTTTGGAACTCGGGAGTTGGGTTTTTGCTCGACCCCCCGATTTTTGGGATGTTACATATAATGCTTAACACTGCTATAACCTAACACCACCTGCACTCATCTATCGTGCATAAGCTTATAGAAAGCTTAGAGGGTAGTGAAAGTGTGTGTAAGATAAGTGCCAAGTATTCAATACAATGCCATAAATCATACAATATCAAAAATACAGGCAAGTTCGTGAATCATATGATATCAGAGTAAGCGGAAATGCTGACAAGTTCATAAGTCATACAATATCAGAGTATGAAATGCAAATCATAATGAGCCAAAATCAGATGCCGAGGATGTAATACAACATGCAAATCCTGATGAGCCATGAATACCATCAACCTCATCTAAGCCATATAAATGCAGAAACATAGTAACCCAAAATGTTAAATGTTGCAAATGCAATGCAATATGTGGTGCGAATGAAATGACTAAGTTGGAGTGAAGTTAGGATGATAATACGTAGTATTGCAGGCTATGGGGTCCATCACAAGGGACTTCTATCCAAACCAGTCCCATACTTAAATTTGGATAATCAGACTTAATGTGGTAAACCCTGACCTCAGGTTAGTCACATGCCCCAACCGAAATCCTTACTATTACGAAGGTATACAATAATTAGTTGCGCACCACTAGCCTTAGTGGATAGTGAATGAATGAATGAATAAGTATGCAACTCCTGCTCAATAAGTCTATATATTAGTACTGTACATCTATGGGATCATCACCGGGGTCTAGTACACTCCAAACTAGATTGCCGCCCCATCGCGCTAACAAGGTGAGTGGAAGAGACCTCACTATCCGACTATCAATATTAAGCCCGACTCATCGATAGCGGACCCATTCTTTGAGCTGGTCAAACTCAGCCTAGCTTTGCCCCCTCCTCTTAGGCAGGTAAGGCCATACCCCCTTCTAACCGACCATGATACAGTGGGAGACGTGGCCTAATGGTATACGACCCTCATGCAATCATGCATCCACTTGGTCTAGATATTGGAGTAACCTCTAGAACCAAGAGGGTTCTGGGACTTTCACCCAAGGATATCTATAGCACCTCATGTAGAACAGATTTTTAGTATCCCATCTGACTATCCATGATATGCTTGTGGAGGCGACGACCTTGATGTCGCTAGGGCGTACGGTGGTCATATCATAAAATTTGAGATGCATGAGTCATACCATCCAATCATGCATCAAACCTGCACGTACCATGCGCTCATGTGGACAACTCCTATTAGGGAGTCCTATAATAATCTGCCCAATGGCATGTGCTATGATCAATCACTCCTCATATCAAGCATACATATGATACACATGGGCATTGATCGCGAAGCTATACTAAGCATGTTATAAGATGATGGTGTACTCTCCTCTTATCAAGGATGGGCCTAGACAACCTACTCATAACAAGAATGGGCCTCATAATGGGCCCAAGGGAAGGTCACAATGTGGACATCTAACCATCATTGCCCATCAATGTGAATAGTTAACCAACATCACTACCAAGCGGTGGCCCACATAAACATCATTACATGCATTATAGTGAAATCACACATTACATCGGTCTACACATTCATCACATTGGGCTCACTCAAGAGCCACATATACACCACATCGGGCCTCGCCATACGGGCCACAATACATCACAATGGGCCATATCAAATGGGCCATAAATACATTACAATGGGCCACATTACGTGGGCCTATATACACATCGAGTAGGCCGCATCACATGGGCCTAATACAATTAAGTGGTCCTCATACCTGGGCCTCATGTACATCAAAGTGGGCCGCATTCCATGGGCCATACATACATCACATCGGGCCTCACATATGGACCACACATAGATCACACTGGGCCTCACTCATAGGCCTCATCATATGGGTCTAATATACATTATAATGGGCCGCTCACACGGCCTAATATACATCATAATGGGCCGCTCACATGGGCCTAATACACATTATAATGGGCCGCTCACACGGCCTAATATACATCATAATGGGCCGCTCACATGGGCCTAATACACATTATAATGGGCCACATCACATGGGCCTAATACACATTATAATGGACCGCATCACATGGGCCTAATGTATATATAGTAATGGGCCACACCAATGGGCCTCATATACATTAAGTGGGCTGCATCAATGGGCCACACTAATGGGCCTCATATACATTAAGTGGGCCGTATCAATGGGCTGCATACATCAAGTGGGCCGCATTAATGGGCTAGAAAAGTGGGTGAACCGTTTGCATGCAACACACACATCATGGTAGGCCACACAAATGAACAGTATAGATATATAATACATGCATCAATGGTAGGCCCCACGCAGCACCGTCTAAAGGTGGACGGTGTGGATGAAATATGGAATATGTACACCAAGGTAGGCCCCATCACATGGGCCTAATATATATAATAGGTGGGCCCTGTGTAACACCCCAAATTTTTGCCAACCTAGGATTAGACGTCCTTAGGCAATGGGTCGACCATAACACCTTGGTAACCTCTCAGAACCCAATTCCAAAGCCAAAGAAATCATGTAGAACCAAATTCTTTAGAATTTAACGTGAATTAGCCAGCGCTACAGTAGATTACCTGTGAAATTGTCCCTGATCGCTTTAAATACGTTCTACAAGACCCAAAACTTGTAGAACCAATGATGCTATCTTACTCTGAAATCCAGGATCAAACTCTAAACCGGTTTGTTCCCAGGAACCCTTTGAAACCTTGTATTGGATCTAGACCGTGCATCGAAAGTCCGATACTTAAAATCTTAGACCGTTATGACCGATTAGCTGGACTTGACAATCATTTCGAGAATCAAGCCCAACCGACGTTCAAAGGCTTTTTCATTGAGCCTGGAGTGAAGAGAGTGAGAAATGGGTTAAGATTTGAAATTTCAATTCAAATCTGGCACGGGTCTTTGCGCGTTATTATTAAGTGTTCTGACCATCAGAATTCAGCCAAATTTCACCCTCGGTTCAGGAAAAATTTCTCTTTCATATCATGAGACTTGTAGACCTGATTTAGGTACGATGACCGCTAAACTGAAATTGGACCGCCACGTGCGATCTGGGAACTCTACCGGACTGAAAACTTGGTGTGAGCAACATCCAGTGACCATGAGCTTAAGTCCGATTGCGTTCGGCCGGGGGACCTCCCGAAACGCTCTTTTGGATCGAAACAGCCCCGATTTGGTTATAACCCAAGTATACTTTGTTCCTAAGTCTAAAAAGGTGAGGTTTAGCCTATATAAGGGCCTTAAACCCTCACATATCTCTCCCATCCGAATTTGCTAGAAACCCTAGATTGAAAGAGAGAAAGTGAGAGATTGTGAGAGAGTATGGGAGAGTTTTTCCTGCCACTTGCTACGGCTGTTACTTGTGCTAAATCCTAGCATTCAAATCACTTTTTCGGTGATTCTAACGCACTTCTAGGTAAGAAAAACCCTAACTACTTGCTGTTTTGGGTTTCTTGCGATTCGAATAGTGATGTAGCTTATGTAACTTGTGTATTAGGTCGCCTCTACCCCGTTGACGAAGCGTATACGTTCAAATCGAATCGATGCACATCTAGGGCAAAAGGCGCAGATTTTAGACGCTTTGATTGGCTGATTTCAAAGCTTTCAATGTCGTTTAATAGTAGATTATCGACGACAACGCCGTTTGACATGTAGAACATGTTGTCCGTTTTCCGTTTCGTAAACGTATGGAAAATATGAGATTTAGGGCATTTTAGTCATTTGTAGGAAATACTGTTTACATCCACATTTTGTTGAAATGTTTGCCATGGTTATTTGTTGTGTTAGGAATTTAAGAATGCGTGCATGATCTATTTGGCGAAGAGATTCGTCCTAATGCGCACTTTGAGTCGACATACGCTATGTAGACTAAAGTGTGTAGGCTAAGTGTTTGTATAAGTGTTTGTATTAGTATGTATTGAGTAGATGGTGTTGTGAATGAGTTTTGATATTGAATTCTCAAGTAATATGCTGATGTAAATGATTTCCATCATGTTGGCTATATGTATTGATTTCATTATATACATGAAATGCATTTGTTGGATGATTTGCTTAAGTTGTATGTTATTACATGTGTCAACATGCTTACATTGTTGTATTTCATTTCTGTTACTCTCATATGATTACTGATGTTGATGTTCAAGTGTTTGGGGCTATATGTTAGTCCAGGCAGTCGGTAATGGATTGAATTCGTGGTTGGCTTCTATTTATCACGAAGGACGCATCGATGAACGCGAGTCGTGTTTTGAGTTGGCGACAGTGGTTAGGCCACACGAAGTGTTTCATGCACTTCATGTCGTTCGACTTGAGATGCGCTCGTACAAATTGAGCCCATCAAGAAACCCGACTGGCCATTGTATGTTCACCATGTATGAGTCATAACTACTTGAACCTAAGGTACTGAACTTACCATTGAAAATCCTGTCAACCATGGTACCTTGATCCATAAAGACTCATGAGCCGGGCATGGTGGTATGGGACACCGTGGTCGAGCTGTCGGCCTACGTTAGGGCCACAAACCTCCCCGTAGTGACCAGTGTGCAACCCAGACTTGTGATCAGATTATAGTGGTATGACACACTATATTCTTGCTGTCGGCCTACACTGATCAGGTGACGAGCCCTTTGTAGTGACCTCGAGCGTATTCTGAGTCTGTGGGAGGCGACGACCCTTCCGTAGCGACAAGAGTACATTAGGCTTGTATTGATAAGGTGATGGGGGAGCGGTGCAACGATACGAGCAACAGCCCTGACAGCCCCTGCAGCGACTTACAAATATAACATCGTATGAGATTACTAGGAATGACGACCCTAGACAGGATCTGTGTTGGGATTGATATAAGGAAGGTACCTTAGTTTTCCAATCTTGCTGTATGAAAAGGACTAATAACTACTCGGTAATCATTATCCATATTGCATTGCATGTGCTTAGAAGATGTGGAGCACTGAGGAACGTAAGCATGCCGCGGGCGTAAGATGGTGCCGTATGAGGGAGTATGTCAGTGAGGGCATCCATCATGTCATTTCATGCACACATTAACAACAGTATCTAGGAATGTTTGATTGATTGCTTTACTATTATCGCGTGATTGATTTGATAACATGCTAATATTTGCTCTATGATTCCACTGAGTTGATTACTCATTCCCACGTTACGGGATGGTGTTCTAGACACCCACCAGTCCCTATTTTAGTTTCAGATGATGGCGCTGCTTGTGAAGCGGAGCTGGACTTGATGATGATGACGAGGATCTGTAACACCCCAGATTTTGCCAACCTGGAGTAAAACGTCCTTAGGCAATGGGTCAACTATAACACTCTCAAAGCTCAATCCCAAAGCCAAAGAAATCACTTTTTAACCCATTTCCTTCAAAACTCACCTTTCACCACCTCATTCTTCAAATTTTTTCAAGTACTTTCATATTAAACATGACTCCTCAAGTTTAAATAGTAAAGAACACCAATCCTAGGGTATTAACGATGGAGAACAATACCGAAGCTAAAAATTACTGTGAATAGTAAATAAATAGGTAAAATGGGTCTCGACCCTTAACCTCTTGGAATCTAACAAAATAGATAGGTTAGTTGGATAAATTAGCATCTCCTACCCCAAAATCATATGCTATACGCCATAGAAATTTATTCCGGTCAGCAAACTGGCCCTGAAATTCCCTAAATGGAGTCTTGGGCCTATCCAAGCCCAAATACAATGAACCAGGGTGGGTCCCACATATATTTGGGGTCCCTCGGGCAGAGGGAACCCAACCCATATGGCCAGCATCGCCGGTTTACAGTTTGACCGGTGAGGACCTCGCCGTACTATGGGCCCCACTCGGGCCGGCCTTCGGGTTGGAGGTGTTTGAGGGTTAGGGTAGCCCCCTGGTATGTGGGCCGTCCGTTAAAACCCCTCCAATCTAGTACCTTCTTCACAAACTACCCTTCCAAGCTCTCCTTTCTCACCAAAACGTCTGATTTTTAGCAAAAACCACCCCTCCAAACTCTTCCTTCTTCCGTTTTCAAACACCCTCGCTCCACCCTTCAAATCTCATCTCAAACAAAAATCAATAAGGGCTACTTCCTTTAGAAATCCAATGAGAATCAACTAGCGCTGCACTAGATGACCTGTGAAATTCTCACCAATCATTTTCAATACGATCTGTTAGAGTCAAAACGTATAGGATAGGTGACGCTAAAATACCGTAAAACCTAGGATCAAACTCTATTTTCGATTGCTCTCGGGAGCACCTTGAAACTTTGTATCGGCTCTGGACCGCACGTCGGAAGTCTGATTACCCCGAACTTAGACAATCCTGATCGCTTAATTGGACTTGACAATCACCTCAAAAATTAAGTCTAGATGATGTCCCACGATGATTTCCTTGAGTCCAGAGTGAAGAGTGTGAGAAATGTTAGAAATTAATATAAATTATGAAATCTGGCACATGTCGCTTGTGCGACATTTTGTAAGCATTCTGACCGTCAGAATTCGATCAAAATTTACCCTCAGATCAGGATAGGTGGCCCTTACATGTCAACGCACTTGTGGCCCTGATCGAGTACCGGTAGCCATTGAACTGAAACTGGTCCACCACGTGCGATCTGGGAACACTACCGGACTAAAAACTTGATGTGAGCAGGATCCAGTATCCATGAGCTTAAGTCCGACTGCATTCGACCAGGGGACCTCCAGAAATGCTCCGTTGAGACAGAACAGTCCGTATTTGGACATAAAATAAGTATACTTTGGCCCCAAGTCTATTTTCGTTGCTTTTAGACTTATAAAAAGGGCTTAAACCCTTACTTTTTCATTCCATATGAATTTGGAGAGAGAAGAGAGAAAAGAGAGAGAAAGGGAGGGAGATTTGGAGCTCTCTCCTGGGATTCTTCCCTACTGCTCCATGATCCATAGCCGCCGCTTCTGCGCCGCCATTTTGGTGTTTTTAGTTCCATTCTTAGGTAAGAAATCCTAACCCTAACCTGATTTGAAGCTTAGAATAGTTGTAGTGTTAGTATTGCTAACCTGTTTCATGCCATAGGTCGCCATAACGCCGTTGACGAAGCATTGATGTTCTATTCGAATCGATACACATCTACGGCAAAAGGTGAGGATTTTAGATGCTTTGATTGACTGATTTCAAAGCTTTCAATGTCGTTTAATAGTAGATTATCGAAGAGAATGCTGTTTGACATATAGAACATGCTGTCCGTTTTCCATTTCGACTGCGTACGGGAAATATAAGATTTAGGGTATTTTAGGTATTTGTAGGAAATACTGTATAAGTACGTATTTTGCCGACATGATTGCCATGGGTCTTTGCCGTGTATTTATACTAGTTATGGATGTATGATCTGTTTGGCGAAGAGATTCACCCTAATGCACATATTGGCCGGCATATGCTATGTAGACTAATGTGTGTAGACTAAGTGTTTGTTGAAATGCCTAAATCAATATGATTTATGCCTACCATATGTTTTGAATGTAAGAACATGATTGTGTGTAGTAGACAACTCCTTGATATAAGGATCTGTCATATTATATGTTGAAATCAACATACGTCAAGTACGTTGGAATTGTGTGGACTAAGTGTTTGTATAAATGTCTGTATTAGTAAGTATTGAGTAAGTGGTGTTGTAGATTAGCGTTAAGAATGGATTCTAAACTAATTTGATGATGCACATGATTTCCTTCATACTTGTTGTATTTGAATTGGTTACCTTATGTGTGAAATACTCGTGTTTGGTTAACTGCTTATGATGTACGTTACAACATGCTGATAACATGCTGGAATTTCTTATATTTCAATTCTGCCTCTCTCATCTGATTACTGTTTCACATTACATGTGCTTGGGGCTATACTCTAGTCCAGGCAGTTGGTAACAGTTTAGAATTCGTGGTTGGATTCTATTCGCCACGAAGGATGTGTATGACGAACCCGAGTCGTACTAGAGTCTTCGGCAGTGGTCAGGCCACACGAAGTGATTGTGCACTTCATGTAGGTCGATTTAACGTGCGATCATGCTAGTCGGACTCACCAAGTAACCCGACTAACTATTGTATGTTCACCTTGTATTTGTCATAACTGCTTGAACCTAGGGTACCTTACCATTGAAAACCCTGTTAACCATGGTACCTTGATCCATAAAGACTCATGAGCCGGGCATGGTGGTATGGGACACCGTGGTTGAGCTGTTGGCCTACGCTGGGGCCACAAACCTCCCCGTAGTGACCAGTGAGCACCCTACTCTGAGCAAATTATGGTGGTATGGGATACTATATTCTTGCTGTCGGCCTACACTGATTGGTGACGAGCCCTTTGTAGTGACCTTGAGTTTATCCTGACACCGCATGGGGGCGATGAGTCCTGATGTAGTCTTAAGGATATAATAGGCCTGTATTGATAAGGTGATGGGGGAGAGGAGCAACGAGTACGTGCAACAGCCCTGACAGCCCTTGCAGCGACCTATAAATATAACATCGTATGAGATTACTAGGAGTGACGACTCTAGACAGGATCTGTGCTGGGATTGATATAAGGAAGGTACCCTAGTTTCCCAATCCTGCTGTATGAAAAGGACTAATAACAACTTGGTAATCATTATCCATATCGCATTGCATGTGCCGGGAAGATGTGGAGCACTGCGGAAAGAAAGCATGCCGCGGGCGTAAGATGGTGTCATATGAGGGAGTATGTCGGTGAGGGCATCCATCATGTCATTTCATGCATGCATTAACAACAGTATCTAAAAATGTTTGATTGTTTGTTTACTATTAATGCGTGATTGATTTGATAACATGTTAATCTTTGCTCTATTATTCCACTGAGTTGATCACTCACTCCCACATTACAGGACGGTGTTTCCAGACACCCACCAGACCCGGTTGTAGTTGCAGATGACGGTGCTGCTTGTGAGGCGGAGCCAGACTTGTATGATGATGAGGAGGACTTCTCCGTGTTCTGATCGACGGGATTACAGGGAGGTTGATTAGACGCCTTGACACTTATCATTTTATATTTTTAGAGCACTCATGTATATTCTTTTCTTTTCATTTTTGGAGTATACATGTATTTAATTAACCTGGTAATATGTTTACACTCTGGAGACTTACAATCAATTATATATTTTATGTATTTGTCACAGTCTTTCGCTTGCTAATTTAATTATCTCTAGAGTATGATATGCTATTTTGTCTTAGTCTCAATCTTGTTTAATGTCATTCTACAAATAACATGCATTTATCATTATCTATGTTGCATAAGTGACATTCTGGAACTTGGGAGTTGGGTTTCTACCCGACCCCCAATTTTCGGGATGTTACAGGATCCCTCCTTTATGCGTGTTCTGATCGACGGGATTACAGGGAGGTTGATTAGACGCCTTGACACTTGTCATTTTATATTTTTTTTGAGCACTCATGTATATTCTTTTCTTTCCATTTTTGGAGTATACATGTATTTAATTAACCTGGTAACATGTTCACACTTTGGAGACTTACAATTAATTATATATTTTATGTATCTATCACAGTCTTTCGCTTGCTAATTTAATTGTCTCTGGAGTATGATATGCTGTTTTGGCTTAGTCTCAATCTTGTTTAATGCCATTCTACAGACAACATGCATTTATCATTATCTATGTTGCATAAGTGATGTTCTGGAACTCGGGAGTTGGATTTCTACCCGACCCCCAATTTTTGGGATGTTACACCCTTCATACACAACAAATGAGTCCCACCAGATGGGGAGTGTACAACATACATCGCAGTGGAGCCCATGGCACCGTCAAAACATTGTCTAGCACTGTCCAGCACAATCTGCACAATGTGGATGAAATAAATACATCATGGTTGTCCCATGCTTGCAAAATAGATGGATGACTTGAATGGATCACGTACATCTGAGGTGGGTCATAGAAAAAATAAATGGATGATGTGGATATAAAACATTCACATCAAGCTGTGGCCATCGTCCAGAAAATCTCGACAGTGCAGATATAATAAATACATCAATGTGGATCCCACCCACACATGTGGGGTGGTTCAGATCCTGGATGGATGGTGAATAAAATACATACATCATGCTGGCCCCACAGTACTTGCTGATGTCCTACTTAACAGGTGGGCCCCACCGTTTGGACGGTATAGATGAAACACATACAACATGCGGGACCCACAGAACTGACGTCACTATAGTAGCTATTCAGCTGGTGTGATGTACACTATTCAATCTGCTTCCCACTGTCCTTTCCCTAGATAGTTAGGATACAAACACATCCATCAAGGGAGGCCCCAAACCCCACGTGCAGGGTGGGTCCCACCGTCCAAGCAATGGATGGTGAGGATACAACACATTCATCTAAGTAGGGGCCCCACCGTCGGCCCCTACCCATCTGGACGGTGGGATGAAACAGATACATCATGGTGATCTAGCACTGTCCCTTGCTAGATGGTGCCAATCTAATACATATAGCAAGGTGGGTCCCACGTGGGGCCCACCACATAATATATGATATATTAATACACACACACACACACACACACACACACACACATATATATATATACATATATAAACTGGGGGTGGGTCACACCGTCCAGGAGACTGGATGGTGTGGAGTGAGGGACGTCAGCCAATCAGCATCCATCTTCACGTCCTGTATTGGATGGTGTGGACAATCACATATCAAGGTGGGCTCCACCATATGGACGGTGGATGGATGGATGGAATGCATACATCTGGTGGGTCCACACGTGTGGCCCACCAGCTTATATCAAGTTGATATTTGTAATTTCCCTTCATCCAGGTTTGTCCACATAGCAGCAAGGTGCCTCGGATAGTGTGAGTACAATGGATCCATCACGATGGGTCCCACCATTTGGACAACATGTGGTCCCACTGGACAACGTGGATCATCCATCAAGGTGGGCCACACACCTCATCATCAACATAAAAAATGAAAGAAAGAGAGAGAATGAGAGAGGAAGAAGCCTATGAAGGGGAGGGACCCCGCCACTATGGGCCCTCCTAATACAATGCATATAACAATATGGGTCCCACCACAAGTGGGCCCTCTAATCATCAAAATCACATAAAAATCACCCACCATTTTCATTTCTTCTTGGTCCGATGAAATCCCTATCTCCTCGGCTTCGACTTTAATAGAGAATGATTGAGATTAGACGGTTGGATGGTGGAGATGGGAGATAGAAAGGTGGGCTACACTAGCTCCTCTCATGGAGAGCTTGGACGGTTGCTTTCTTGGGAGATGGGTTTAAGAAAGAGAGAGAGAGAGAGAGGGTTGGGTGAGTGATTGAGTGATGGGTGGAGAGAGAGAGAGAGAGAGAGTTGACTTTAGGAGTCGCTTGGGGATGGGGTATGTACTTGACATGTGAGGTGATGTGTACTTGATTGATGGGATTGATAGGATTGATGTGATGTTCTCTTGGGTTTTATAAATGCACGTTATTTTCCTTGAACTGAATGTGGGCCCACATCTCCTGGCCCGGGTATTGCCTCGGCGTGTGGGACTCGACATCGGAACCGCGACGACGGCGCAGTCGCTAAGGTACAAGTCTTGGGTTGAGCCAACTTTGGAATATAGGATACAACTTTGGGTTGCTCGCAAATGCTATCTATGTCTCGCGGGTAGCCAGAATTCGACCGGGAGGACCACAGAAGCCTACGGAAGGGTACAGGCTAGGATACGAGTCTCACACCATAGTAGGCTTTACCCTCAAGTTACCCATGAGCCTCACTTTAGTCAGGTGGGAGGCACTTGAGGAAAACCTTTGTGGGCCACACGTTGATATCAGGTAGGCCACACCACATATATAGGGTGAGCCACACCACATATACTAGGTGGGTCGCACCCTACAGTAGGTGGATCGCACACTATGGCAGGTGGGCCTCACCCTATCTAGAACTCTAGTGGGCCGCACACTACAGCAGGTGGACCACACACTATGGTAGGTGGGCCTCACCCTATCTAGAACTCTAGTGGGCCGCACACTACAGCAGGTGGGCCTCACCTTACCTAAAAACTCAGGTGGGCTGCACGATGTGCCTTACCACAAGGTGCAAAGGGGCAGCCTCATTTGGGCTCATTATGGTACCCAATAATTGGGCCAAGACAGGCTCAGTTCGACCTCGTTGATGGACCATTCATGGTCAGATATTATGGACCTCGGTCAGGCCCAAATCAGACTTGATTATTGGGCCAAGTGTAAGACCTATATCCTAGTCCATACCGTTCCGTAGACTCGCATGATCCTTCCCGTCGAATTCTGACAACCCACGACCTATAATCGGTGTTTGCGCACGATCTTAAGTTGTACCCCCTAAATCTGAGTCATTCGACATGAGACTTGTACCATTATGACCGCACCATTGTCGCGGTTCCAATGCTGCGTCTTGCCCACCGATGCGATACCCAGGCCAGGAGATGTGGGCCCGCATTTATCTTGAAGAAATGCCGCGCATTTGTAATCCTGAGAGAATCTCTACAATCCATCTCATCAATTAATTAAGTCAAGTCAAGTACACATCCCATCTCTAGCCCATGTTTTCTTTCTCCCCAAGGCAAACAACCTACCTAAGTCAACTCTCAAATCAAGTACATCTATTACTCACACCCATCACTCACCCATCACCTCTCTCTTTCAACCACCCATTCTCTGTCACTTTCACTACCCATCCCAAGCAACTAAGAGAGAAGCAACCATCCAAGTATTTCCAAGCTCTAAGATTTTGCTTTGTGTGTGGCCCACTTCCTACCCTCAAATCTCTCATCCCAACCCTCCAACCTTCATCAACCTCCATCAAAGAAGAAGCCAAGGGGCTTAGCGTTCCAAGAAACCAAGAAGATTTAATGGTGAGTATTTTATAGGCTTAGATTTATGTTTTGATGATGAGTAAAGTGAGGCCTACCGATTGATGGTATGGATTTCACTTTGGACCCTACGTGTGGCCGATGGCCCACCATAATTCATATGATCATCTCGTGATGGGGCCATTCTCCATGGACCCCATCATAATGTTTATTTTCCTAGTATGAAAAGGTCATCTTGACCTTACATTTTAGTGGAGAAGGGATCTTCACCGTTGATTTTGATTGGTGGGTCCACATGTAATGGGACCCACTTAATGTATGTTGTAATGCATAGAAGGGAGGGCCCATAGTGCCAAGGTTCCTCCATCATATGCGTCCCTCTCTCTCTCTTCCTTGATTTTATGGACCACTTATAATGTATGTATTTTATCCATATTGAGCACCAAGTGGACCAAACTGGGGCCCACGTTACAGCCACCTTGCTACCCATTTGGGCAGGCCCTGTTGAAGGGAAAATAAAAATATTTGTGTAACGCCCGTGAAAAATCCATACTTGGGCTCGAGTACCAACTCGACCCGAAATTGCGTAGAATTCATTCCTTTAGAAAATATGACTAGGTTAGCTAGTGCAACGTTAGAATAGCTGGGAAATGGTCCCTGATCACTTTAAATACGTTCTACAAGGCCCGAAGCGAGTGGAACCAAGGGTGCTATAATGCTCTAAAGCCTCGGATCAAACTCTAAACCGGTTTGTTCTCTGGACCACTTTGAATCTTTGTATTGGATCTAGACCGCACGTCGAAAGTCCGATACCTCCTATCTTAGACCGTTAGAACCGTCTAGCTGGACTTGACACTCATTCCAAAAATCAAGTCAAACCGATAATCACAAGCTATTTCATTGAGCCCGGACCGAAGAGAGTGAGAATAGGGTTAGAATTGGAATTTGAAATTCAAATCTGGCACACAATTTGACGCATCAGTATTGAGCGTTCTGACCGTCAGAATACAGACAAATTACACCCTTGGATCAGGAAAAATATCTATTATATATCACGAGACTTATAGGCCTGATCTTGGTGCGGTGACCGTTAAACTGAAACTGGGCTGCCACGTGCGATCTGGGAACCCAACCGGTCTGAAAACTGGATGTGTGCTAGATCCAGTATGCATGAGCTTAAGTCCGACCGCATTTGGCCTGGGGACCTCCAGAAATGCCCTTTTGGACCGAAATGGCCCCGATTTGGTTAGGCACCAAGTAAACATTGTTCCCAAGCCTATTTTGGACATGTTTTAGGCTATAAAAGGGGTTGAAACCCTCACTCCTCTCTCCCATCCGAATTTAAGAGAAGCCCTAGCTTGGGAGAGAGAAAAAGGTGGGAGATTGTGTGAGTGTGGGAGAGTTCTTCCTGCCACTTGTACTACGCGTTGCACGTGCTTAAGCAACACACCTCTACCGCTTTCCCGGCGATTCCACCGCGATCCTAGGTAAGTAAAAACCCTAAATAGTTATTGATTTGAGTTTCCCTTGTTTCCATAGCGATGTAGCTTATGGATCTTGTGCATTAGGCTCCTTATTCGCCGTAGACGAGGCGTATACGCTCCGTTTCAATTCCCGAGTCTACAAGACATAAGGTGAGGATTTTAGACGCTTTGATTGACGGTTCCCAACGCTTTCAATGTCGTTTAATAGTAGATTCTTGACGGCATCGCCGTTTGACATGTACAAAATGCTCTCCGTTTCCCGTTTCATAAGCTAACGAAGAATATGAGATTTAGGGCATTTTAGTCATTTGTAGGAAGTACTGTTTACATTCATATTTTGCTGATGTGATTGACATGGTTTGTTGTCGCATTAGGAAGTTAGGAATGCGTGCATAATTAGTTTGGCGAAGTGATTCGCCTAGTTGCGCACTTTGGGTCGACATACTATATGTAGACTTAAGTGTGTAGTGTATGTGTTTGTATAAATGTTTGTATTAGTATGTATTGAATTAAATGATGTTATTTAATAGTTTGTGATTGATTTTTCAATTATTATGCTGACCTAAATGATTTTCTACATGTTGACTAAATGCATGATTTCATTACATGTATGAAATTTATGTGCTTGAGGATTTGCTTAAGTTGAATGATATAACATGTGTTAACATGCTCACATGATTGTATTTCAATTCCAATGCTCTTATATAACTTGTTGATGTGATTCCATAAGTGTTTGGGACTAGGCTTAGTCCAGGCAGTCGGTAACCGAGCGAATTCGTGGCTGACTGGTCATAGCCACGAACGACGCGTCGATGAACGTGATTCGTGTTGAGAGTTGGCGGCAGTGGTTAGGCCACGCGAAGTGTTTTACGCACTTCATGTCGTTCAGCTTGAGATGCGATCGCGCTAGTCGAGCCCGTCAAGTAACCCGACTGGCCGATGTTTGTTCACCTTGTGTGTATCATAACTGCTTGAACCTAGGGTACTGAACTTACCATTGTAAACCCTATTAACCGTGGTACCTTGATCCACGAAGACTCATGAGCCGGGCATGGTGGTATGGGACACCGTGGTCGAGCTGTCGGCCTACGCTGGGGCCACAAACCTCCCCGTAGTGACCAGTGAGCACCTTGACTCGTGAGCAGATTATGGTG
Source organism: Magnolia kwangsiensis (assembly GCA_037074715.1). NCBI lineage: Eukaryota > Viridiplantae > Streptophyta > Magnoliopsida > Magnoliales > Magnoliaceae > Magnolia > Magnolia kwangsiensis. The sequence continues at coordinate 148,624,670 of CM073571.1, forward strand.
GTATGGGACACTATATTCTAGCTGTCGGCCTACACTGATCAGGCGACGAGCCCTTTGTAGTGACCGCGAGCGTATTCTGAGTCCACGGGAGGCGACGACCCTTCCGTGCAGTAGAGTACAGTAGGCCTGTATTGATAAGGTGATGGGGGAGCGGTGCAACGAGTGCGAGCAACAGCCCTGGCAGCCCTTGCAGTGACCTACGAAATACACTATCGTATGAGATTACTAGGAGTGACGACCCTAGACAGGATCCGTGTTGGGATTGATACAAGGGAAGTACCTTAGTTTCCCAATCCTGCTGTTTGAATGGACTAATAACAACTTGGTAATCATATCACCATAGCATTGCATGTGTTTGGAAGATGTGGAGCACTCTAGGGAGTGTGGCATGCCGCGGTCGTAAGATGTTGCCGCATGAGGGTGATCGTCGGTGAGGGCATACATCACGTCATATCATCTTGCATTAACAACAGTATTAGGATTGTCTGATTTACTGCTTTACTATTATCACGTGATTGAATTGTGAACATGCTAATCTTTGCTCTATAATTCCACTGAGTTGATCACTCATTCCCACGTTACGGGATGGTGTTTGCAACACCCACCAGACCCTGTTGTAGTTGCAGGTGAGGACGAGATCCAGGAGGTGGAGCTAGATGATGACGAGGACCAGGATGAGTTCTCGTATATGCAGTATCATGACGGCTTCCCGTAGGCGACCTGGATCGAGGGGACATCAGTGGGACTTTTCTTTTTAAACATTATTCTTTTGTTATGTATATGTATATGAGACTCAGTGATGTAGTCATACTTTGGAGACAGATGAGATTACTTTGCTTTTCCATACAGTGATATATACATTGTTTAGTCTTCCGCTTGCTTTTATCACTGGATCTGAAGTATGAATTGCAGTTTTGGTATACTTTTACTCATGTGGATGCTTTAAATCAGACAACATCAAATCATAACCATTTTTGTTGCATAAGTGACGGTCTGAAACTCGGGAGTTGAGTTTATACACGACCCCCGATTTTCAGGGTGTTACAATTTGTTTGGCCCAACAGTGGGCCACATGTGCGTGGACCCCACTTGATGCATGCAATCATCTAGGTCATCCATCTGCAGCATGCTGCTGGATTGCTGTCTAACAGTTGCAAGATGCCTGGACGCTGCCTGTTTTAAAATAATACACACACACACACATCATATATGTATATCTGGTGGGCCACCTCGTGGGACCCACCATTGTATATGTGTTATACTCCCACCGTCCATCTGTTTGGACGCTGGTGGAATGACGTCCAACAGTTGTGGGACCCACCGTTGTATATGTGTTCTCCCAGTTTCCATCCATTAGACGTGGACCCCACCATGGTAGCATGTGGGGCCCACCTTGATTTGATGTGTTGGATCCACATCGTCCAATCCATGGATGGTGGATGTGGATTGGCTGGAGTGCCTCATGCTGCTGGTAGCTACTGCATACGTCAGCAAGTTCTGTGGGTCCCACACATGAGGTATGTGATTTATCTACACCATTCATGCATGTGGGACCCATTAGATGTACTTTATCCACACCGTCCAACATGTGGATGGTGGGGATCCCACCTGTGATGTACGTGTTTCATCCTCAACGTCCCACGTATGGGGCCCTCTAATGTATGTGTTTCATCCACACTGTCCAATGAGGATGGTGGAAGTCCACCCTGATGTATATGTTTGCCCCACACAGTCCAGCCATGTGGACGGTTGAGCCTATCATGATATATGTATATTCCACACCACCCATCAGGTTGAGACGGTGAGACCCACTCCACACGTGTGGTATCTGCACCATCCAGCTAGGACAGGATCCACCATGATGTATATATATTGTATCTACACCATCCATCTGTTTTGCCCACCTGCTGTACGCAGGGCTCACCTGCTGTACGTGCAGGGCCCACTTATTGTTGTGAGGCCCAACTATGATGTAAGGCCAGGTGGTGAGGCCCATTTCGACGTGCAAGGCCTATATATGAGGCCTAACTATGATGTAAGGCCCATGTGGTGAGCCCCAGTTCGATATATAAGGCTTATATGTGAGGCCCAACTATGATGTAAGGCCCATGTGGTGAGGCCCATTTCAATATGTACAGCTATATGTGAGGCCCTTTGTGATGGTATCGAGGCCCATTGTGATAGAATCGAGGCCCATTGTGATTGTGTGAGGCCCATTGGGAATGTATGAGGTCCACCATGATGTATGTAATATATACACACCGTTTATCTATTTTTAGGCCGTGGGCCCGGCCGCCTTATGCAGGCCCACCATGTATGAGTAATGTGCACGTGTTGTCCATCCATTTCCTAGATAGTCGGAGGACCGAGAGCCTCGTTATGATTCTGATTTCGATTTCTATATGAACCATACTTTAGGACAATGGTGGTTAAATGTCCACCGTCATAAGCTTTCCTAGGGTCCATTGTTAAGCCCACTTCTACCCTTACTTAGTGGGCTAATCCAAACCGTTGGGTCCCCACTTATATCAGTAATACCCATTGGGATAACCAAAACCGTTGGGCCCCCATTGATGATGATACTTTCCACTGCCCTTGCACGGGACCCCGCCTTAGAATATATGACATGTTAGTACCTTGAATAGGTTATGATAATCTAACATGGACCATTCCATATAGACTTCTATATGTTTAGCGGGGCATATCGTTCAACCTTTACTCTTGTAAGTAGCATACCGGTTAAGGTTGATCATCGCCTGTTAGATCTAATAATCATGCTAGTTTACTTAGTCTAATAGGATACACTAAGAATATGTTTAGTATAACATTATGATATATGCCCATACGCATCATTTGTATGCCTGTTATGAGGAGTGTTTGATCATAGCATACACCATTGGGTTGAGACATTTATGGGACTCCTTATGAGATGGAGTGCCCCACATGATCGCGGGATACGCACAGGAGTGATGCATGACTGGATGGTGTGACTCATGCATTTTGCATTTCATGTGACATGATCATTATACGCCTTAGCGACATCATGGCTGTGACCTCCACAGGCACATCGTGGATGGCCGGATTGGATACTAGAAATACTTGGTTCTAGCACTGTAGGCACATAGGATGTCTTTGGGTGAAAGTTCCAGAACCTTTGGTACCATGAGATGCTCCAACATCTAGACCGAGTGGATACACAAGTGCACGAGTGCTGAATACCAGTAGGCCTCATCTCCTACTATGTCGTGGTCAGTTGGAAGGGGGTGTAGCCTTATCTGTCGGAGTGAGAGTCCGCTATCAATAAGCCAGATAGGTATTGGTAGACTACTGGTCAGGCGGATAATGTGGTCCCTTCCACTCGCAAGGCTATGTGGCTAGGGAGGCGGCAGTCAATGTGGAGTGTAGTAGACCCCAGTGATATCGTAGAGGGGAACTGTACTGATATATGTACTTGATGAGGACTGACATGCTTATGTTGTATCTTACATATGACATTTGGCTATATAGGCCTCACATTGCATGTCCTCGGTATGGCCGATAACATTCATGCCTTGAATCGCATAGCCTTGGTACGACTAATAGTATTCATGGACTTACCAACATATTTTTACCTTACTCTGATATTGCATACTTGGCACTTGCCTTGCGCACACACTTTCACCACCCTCTAAGCTTTTCATAAGCTTATGAACGACCGTTGTGTGTAGGTGACGTTGGATCGCAGCAGTGCTGAGGCAGGAGCGCATGACAGATTATTTTGGAGTTTTTTGATCACCTTGTATTTCCCTTTCCTCATTGTACTTAAATGATTTATTATAGTGGATATGTGGTGATGTTATTTTATAACTTGGTTATGCTTGTGGTTATGCCCCTTTACAAAAAAATTCACATTGAAAATCCTCCTTTTAGAATTTTAGGATCGAAATCTGGTATATGGGTGTCGGGATTCGAGAATGGGGCACTACGGAGGCTGTTGGCGCCGAATTCGGTGATCGAAAATTTTATGAGTCCGGTTTCTGGGATGGGACGTGGCACCAAGCCTGGCCCAATTCACATACTTATGAGCCCTTACAAACCCCACGCACTATCGGTTGTTTAAAACCCTGGAAACACGTGACTAATACAAACTATGACTCTAGGAGATTATTTGTGTGACTTGGAGCCACTAGATACTCATGAAAATTCAGATCGAAGTCGGGATCACGACACTCCAGGTGATGATTTTCTTCCCCTTAAGCTTTCCACCTCTAAACTGGATTAGGAGTAGTCTTTAATAATGGTTGCAAATGATATCTTAGGAGTGGATGATCATTTAACTTGTTTGTTTGAGTACATGCTCCTTTGCTTATTTAACCATTGATTAGCTATTATTTATGTATTTTAGAAATAATAAAATCCTTGGTGTAATTCATCACATATCATAGGAATTGTTTACTCTACCACATGTTCTTAGAATTCATTAAATTGCTGATTTGTTTAACTCAGAAGAATGATTTGGATTTACTAAAATATTCGATTGTTTACTTGAGACGCATGCTTTAGAATTTGATAAGTTAGGAATATATGATTCTTGAACTGGTTGCATACATGAGTTTTACTTCAAATATCAAAGCATGCCTAAATCTTCATAAGAATGTATTGTTTGTAAGCCATACATTATTTGAAAGCTCTCTATGGAAACTCCTATTTTAAGAGAGTCCGAGCTTAGGGTGTAATGGAATAGATTATGATAAAAATAAACCCTCAACATGGAGGTTATGATTAGTGGCAATTGAGTTATGGGACTTACCACCTATGGAGTGATTCCACTTACTTGACTATGGAATGAACCTTGTAACATTTATTTTCTTCGTTGTTTACTCATATTGATCCATACATATCGTCTCATTTTAGTCGCTGCATTTAATAATTTCGATACTTCATTCCTGATCAGCATACGGTGGTAGTTCCCTTATGTTGAGAATTGATTGGCTACTTGTTGATGGGTTCTATATACACCCTAAGGCAGTAATCTCATGAGCTGGGGATTGTGGTATAGGACCTATGCCCAAGCTATTGGCCTACGCTAGTGACAAGCTCCCGTAGTGACCTTGAGCTTATCTAAATTGGCTGATTGTAACTGGACTAATAATGGTTTGGCTAATCATGCATACACGGCACAAACTAATGTCTATCGCTATGGTACATGTTGTATTTATTTTGTCCGATTGGATGAGCATTCCCAGGTCAAATGTATGAGTGACGAGCCCAATGTCCGCATGAATGAGCATCCCCAGGGCGATGATTGCATTCACTCATCCATGCATATAATAAGACTGCATTTACTATGTTTTGGGTTGCTTGGATGTTTTATGCTATTTCTTGTCTAGGGTGGTGGTGTGTAATCTTGAGAAAAAATCACACTGAGCTAGCCACTCGTTCATCTAATGTTCAACTTACAAAGGATATAGGGGCAGATAGATCCGCGGCGGACTTGGAGGTGGCTAAAGTTGAGGAGGAACCTTACGATGAGGAGTCGTATCAGGAGGCGACTACTTATTTTAGATTAAATCAGTAGTCTATTTGCTTATTATCATTTCAGTACATTTAGAGAATTGAGGTTTTGTATATGGGCCCCAGTTGAGTGGCCGAGGATATTGATATTACTTGAGCTACATTTATGCTACGCTTGGTTCTGTTAATTGCACTTTGATTTGGATTGATTTTTTTATTATCAGTCAACACTCGGGTTTTCAGGAAACGAGTTGTATACTCGGGTCCTGAAAATCAGGGCGTTACGTTATATCCTTGTCTAAATCCTTTAGGAGACCCATATAGGTGAATCCCTTAGAAAATTAATTATCCATCAGTTGTATGAGATTTCACAACCTCCTTGGCATATCAAATGTAAGGTAAATGTTCATAGGAATTGAAACACCAGCATCAACAATTAGGGGAGCAATTGAGGAGAGAATTCAAGCATGAGAGATATTTAAAGAAGTAACTTAAGCAAGACACTATAAAAATGGGCTCAATTCAACAAGTAAGTTATCATTTGTAGGAGTCCACATACACTCCTTGTATAGAATTTAGTAAAAGAGTTTATGACACAAATTCGATAAGTTCTTGTGTAAGGCCAAATTCACCAGACATGGGTGTGTACGTGTTAGTCTCGATGAGGAGCCTCCGGTGGGAGTGTTTGTAGGGCCTTGGATTAGGACTGTCAGTGGTAATTGGTTAGCCGATATAAAACCAATTAAAATCTCTTGCAAGAGCCACCGACATGGGTGAGGACTTGGGTAAGTCATTGAGCACGCTTCATGTGGGAGTGTACGCTTCTAAAGATTAGAGGTGAACTTAATTTGAAACCTTTGATAGCGAATACTAATACACTTAAGGAGAGTGCATCTGCTGGAGTGGAGCATGAAAACTAAACCACTATACATGTAACATCTTCGAAAAATCCGTACAAAGACCCGAGTACCACCTTAGGCAGAAATCACTAAGGACCAAATCCTTTAGAAATTAGACGAGAATTAACTAAGTGCTAAACTAGATTACCTATGAAATTAGCACTAATCACTTTAAATTTGATTTGTAAGATCCAAAATGAGTATAATCGTTAAAGCTACATTACCTAAAAACTTAGGATCCATCTCAAAACCCGGTTGCTCTCGGGAGCATCATGAAACTTCGTATTGGACCTAGACCGTACGTCGAAAGTTTGATTTTCCTAAAACTATACGATTATGACCGCATTATCGGACTTGACACTCACCTCGGAAATCAAGTCCTAATAGTACCCACAAATGCATAACTTGAGCCTGGAGCGAAATGTGTGAGAAACACAAATATCTTTTGAAAATGAACTGAAACTTAAGTGAATTTAGTTGTTCTCTTGCAGGCCAAAATCTAAGGACTCAGACCGTCAGATTCTGACCTAATTACACCCTCGGATCAGGAAAAATTTCTAACACATGTCAGTGTACTCGTGGCCCTGATCGAGTACCGGTGACCATTGAACTGAAACTGGTCCCCTGCGGTCGATCTACTGATCCGATTGGGCCAAGATCTTAACCTGACCTAGATCCAATGTCAAGAAGCATAAGTCTGATTGCATGTATAAAAGGGGCCTCCAGATCAGCTCCGTTGGATCGAACAACCAGCTTTTGGCTATAACCTAAGTATACCATGGCCCTGGGGCCATTCCCATCAGTTCTGGGCCTATATAAGGGCCTTAAACCCCCTCTCTCTCATCCAATACGAATTTATAAAACCCTAGGAGAGAGAAGAGATCAAAGTGAGAAGGAAAGATAGAGAAGTTGGAGAGAGTTCCTGGGATCTTTCCCTACCACTACACGTGCTTTACCACCAAGTTCGTATCGCTATTCTGGTGTTTCTGACTCCGTTCTTGGGTAAGAAATCCTAACCCTAAGCTGTTTTAAATATTCAAATAGAGTATATGGTGAAATAGCTAACCTATTTCATGCTCAAGGTTGCCGTTGTGCTGACTTAGTATTTAAACTGAGTTCGTTACGAGTATGCCAACGAAAGGTATGGATTATAAATGTTTAGGTTATGGTTTTCAAGGCTTTCAATGTCAGCAATGATTTATGGCTGACTTGATTACTGTCACATGTGCGTAGATATAACATTTTCCATATACTATATATATATGTGTAGACTATGTTGATTTATAATGCATTCCATGTGTTTGTTGAAATGTGTGAATGAGTATGGAATTATGATTTATGCTTACCATGTTTATTAACTGAGAATACATGATTGTTTTACGTATGGTGAACCCTTTATAAAGAGTTTTCTATAATACCTATTATAATTATTTTATTACATGTATATGATAGGTGTAGCCTAAATGTTTGATAAAATGCCTGAATGTGAAAATGCTTATTTAAATGCATGTATTAAGGGTGCTGAGATAAGATTCTCAATTCCCTTAACTATGGTTATAGTATCCTTCATATAACCTATCTTACTACTATGTGCTGTATGGATGAAATGCCTATGGATGATAATATGTGTAGTATGTGTTTGTTAAATTACTCAAGTCAGATTTATATCTGATTTCAGTTGTCACATGTTGTTTTGGATTTCTATATGTCAATACTATTGTTTGGAATGTGGTTGGGGCTACGATGTAGTCCAGGTAATCGGTAAATGTCTGTGATCAGTGGTTGAACTGTTTAACCATGACAGATACGCCCGATGAATCCGAGTCGTAGCTGCTTGTCGGCAATGGCTAGGCCACATGGAGTACTTATGCGCTCCATGTCGATTGGTTCAACGTATGCTCGTACCAGTCGAGCTTGTCATACAACCCGATTGACCCAATGTATGTTCACCATGTATGGACGCTACTGCCTGAATTAAAGGTACTAACTTACCAGTGTAAAGCCCATTTAACCTTGGTACCTCGATCCGCTAAGACTTATGAGCTGGGCATGGTGGTATGGGACACCGTGGTCGAGCTGTCAGCCTACGCTGGGGTGACGAACCTCCCCGTCATGACCAGTGATCAACCCAAACTCGTGATTTGAATATGGTGGTATGAGACACTATATTCAAGCTATCGGCCTATGATCAGGTGACAAGCCCATAGTGACCTCGAGTATACACTAAGTCTATGTGAGGTGACGAGCCTTTCCATAGTGAACTAGAGTATAAACCAGGCCTGCGTTGAGGTGATGAGCCTCTCCGTAGTGACCTGAAAAATGCCTATAGAATGTGACTAATAGGATTGACGACCCTAGATGGATCAATGTTTGAGTTATGATATAAAGGGAGGTGCCTTTGCTTCCCAATCTTGCTGTATGAATATGTCTAATTAAGAACTTGGCTAACACGATCATACATCGCATTGTATGGTGCTTTGACGAGAAAGTGCACAGAGGAAGGGGTGCATGCTTGATCGTAAGATGTTGTTGCAAGAGGGAGTGTAGGCGAGGGCATGCATCATTATCACATATCATCTTTGCATTATTAAGAGTACTTAGGACCTGATTGTCATATTGCTTTATCATTACTGTTTGAATGAATTGATAACATGTTAACCTTTGCTTCATAGTTCCACTGAGTTGATCACTCACTCCCACGTTCTAGGATGATGTTTTAAACACCAACCAGACTCTATCTTAGATGCAGATTCTGGTGCGACGTATGAGGCCGAGCCAGATTTCTACGACAATGAGGAGTTCTCATACATGTTGTTATTGGGCGAGTTTATGTAGGACGCACTGAATGACGAGATTTTAGGGATTATGATTAGGCAGACATTCACATTTTATCATTTTGTATTTTTGGGAAAAATATGTATTTATTGAGCTCAGTGATGCCATCATACTCTGGAGGTTGGAAAACACATCTATGTACTTTATATATCTATTACAGTCTTTCGCTTATGAAATTTAACTTGAAATTGCGGTGAAGACCGCTTTAGTTGAAGTAGGAATAGGTCAGTATATCCTAGAGGGGGGTGAATAGGATTTTTTAAAGTTTTTATAAATTATTAAAAATCCTTATTACACTAATCCTATCGCAGAGTATTGATTGGGATTACTCAACCTTAACTCTACTAGCTTCCAAGCCAAATAGAGGATCCAATCACAAACTATTTAAAAGACAAATAATGTATAGATGAGATTGTGATGGATATGGCTGTGCGTGCATAAGATGTGATCATATATAAAGACATGCTAGGCAATCACATAAATGAAAGATAATATCAAAGTTAAACACAGTCATTTTATAGTAGTTCGACGACTTGTCTACTCCACTCCCGGCTTCCACACTCAACCCTTGAGTGACCGAATTTCACTAAGGAGGTTTTCCATGGTTCACCTCAAACCTAAGGTTTTAAATGAGGTTCACCTTCAACCTTTACAGAGGTTTCTACTCGGTTCATCTCAAACCCTAGAGTTTTGCTGGCGTACTCCTAACCAGATGTTTATGCCCACACAGGACAAGGGTCCACACAACACACCCTGAGGTTTCTACTCGGTTCACCTCAAACCCTGGAGTTTTGCTGGCGTACTCCTAACCAGATGTTTATGCTCTCCACAGAGCAAGGGTCCACACAACGCACCCCGCACGTACACTCCCGTCGGAGGCCTCCTCCGAGGACTTCAAATGGTGAGCAACACTTAAAACCCAATCCTAAAAAAGAATGATTGCAAGTGTCCTCTGGACTCTTAGTACTTACAGATAAGTTGATGAGTCCCTTTTAGCATATGATGAAGATCTCCTTCTTGTTGATGAAGAATCTTCAGTTCCCTTGATCCGAAACACAAAGATGTATATATGCTAGGCTTAGGTTGGGTCAAGGCTATGATGGAATACCACTCTCTGAAGATTTTCCTATAAGGAAGATAGAGAGGTTCCCATCATCTATGCATTCAAGGCATCCCAGCTTAATGATATGTCATTAAGGTAGTAGCTGAAGGATCCTTGAATGCGGAAGTTCATTCTCCAATCCACTCTATGAGATATCAATGATGAGGGTGGATTGGAGGATGAACTTCCTGAGAGAAAGGGCTTAGGTAAATGATAGGAAGGTTAAAACACTCTAAAGCACTCTCTGCTTTCTCTACCAGCAATGAAGACAACTCTCTCTATTTATAGGCAAAAGGTTCTGTAACACCCCGGATTTTGGCCAATCTGAGATTTGACGTCCTTAGGCAATGGGTCAATTGAAACACCTGGAAAATTGCTTAGAACCCAATTCCATAGCCAAAGAAACCACTTAGAATCAATTCCTTTAGAAAATATGACTAAGTTAGCTAGTGCAACGTTAGAATAGCTGGGAAATGGTCCCTGATCGCTTTAAATACGTTCTACAAGGCCCAAAGCGAGTGGAACCAAGGGTGCTATAATGCTCTAAAGCCTCGGATCAAACTCTAAGCCGGTTTGTCCTCGGGACCTCCTTGAAACTTTGTATTGGATCTAGACCGCGCGTCGTAAGTCAGATGCCTACCATCTTAGACCGTTATGACCACTTAGCTGGGCTTGGCAATCGTTTCGAATATCAAGTCCAACTGACGATCACAGGCTATTTCATTGAGCCCGGACCGAAGAGAGTGTGAATAGGGACATAGTTGGAATTTCAAATTCAAATCTGGCACACAAATTTGACGCATCAGTATTAAGCATTCTGACCGTCAGAATACAGCCAAATTACACCCTTGGATCAGGAAAAATTTCTATTACATATCACGAGACTTATAGGCCTGATCTTGGTGCGGTGACCGTTAAACTGAAACTGGGCCGCCACGTGCGATCTGGGAACCCAACCGGTCTGAAAACTGGATGTGTGCTAGATCCAGTATGCATGAGCTTAAGTCCGACCACATTTGGCCTGGGGACCTCCAGAAATGCCCTTTTGGACCGAAACGGCCCCGATTTGGTTAGGCACCAAGTAAACATTGTTCCCAAGCCTATTTTGGGAATGTTTTAGGCTATAAAAGGGGTTGAAACCCTCACTCCTCTCTCCCATCCGAATTTGAGAGAAGCCCTAGCTTGGGAGAGAGAAAAAGAGTGAGAGATTGTGAGAGAGTGGGAGAGTTCTTCCTGCCACTTGTGCTACGTGTTGCACGTGCTTAAGCAACACTCCTCTACCACTTTCCCGGCGATTCCACCGCGATCCTAGGTAAGTAAAAACCCTAAATAGTTGTTGATTTGAGTTTTCCTTGTTTCCATAGCGATGTAGCTTATGGATCTTGTGTATTAGGCTCCTTATTCGCCGTAGACGAAGCGTATACGCTCCGTTTCAATTTCCGAGTCTACAAGACATAAGGTGCGGATATTAGACGCTTTGATTGACTGTTTCCAAAGCTTTCAATGTCGTTTAATAGTAGATTCTTGACGGTATCGCCGTTTGACATGTACAAAATGCTCTCCGTTTCCCGTTTCGTAAGCTAACGAAGAATATGAGATTTAGGGCATTTTAGTCATTTGTAGGAAGTACTGTTTACATTCATATTTTGCTAATGTGATTGACATGGTTTGTTGTCGCATTAGGAAGTTAGGAATGCGTGTATAATTAGTTTGGCGAAGAGATTCGCCTAGTTGCGCACTTTGGGTCGACATACTATATGTAGACTTAAGTGTGTAGTGTATGTGTTTGTATAAATGCTTGTATTAGTATGTATTGAATTAAATGATGTTATGTAGTGGTTTGAGAATGATTTCTTGATTAATATGCTGACCTAAATGATTTCCTACATGTTGACCATATGCATGATTCCATTACATGCATGGAATGTATGTGCTTGAAGATTTGCTTAAGTTGAATGTTATAACATGTGTTAACATGCTCACATGATTGTATTTCAATTCCAAAACCTTCGCATATATTGTTAATGTGATTTCATAGATGTGTGGGACTAGACTTAGTCCAGGCAGTCGGTAACCGAGCGAATTCGTGGCTGACTGGTCATAGCCACGAACGACGTGTCGATGAACGTGATTCGTGTTTAGAGTTGGCGGCAGTGGTTAGGCCACGCGAAGTGTTTTACGCACTTCATGTCGTTCAATTCGAGATGCGATCGCGCTAGTCGAGCCCGTCAAGTAACCCGACTGGCCGATGTATGTTCACCTTATATGTGTCATAACTGCTTGAACCTAGGGTACTGAACTTACCATTGTAAACCCTATTAACCGTGGTACCTTGATCCACGAAGACTCATGAGCCGGGCATGGTGGTATGAGACACCGTGGTCGAGCTGTCGGCCTACGCTGGGGCCACAAACCTCCCCGTAGTGACCAGTGAGCACCTATGACTCGTGAGAAGATTATGGTGGTATGGGACACTATATTCTTGCTGTCGGCCTACACTGATAAGGTGATGGGGGAGCGGTGCAACGAGTGCGAGCAACAGCCCTGGCAGCCCTTTGTAGTGACCGCGAGCGTATTCTGAGTTCACGGGAGGCGACGACCCTTCTGTGCAGTAGAGTACAGTAGGCCTGTATTGATAAGGTGATGGGGGAGCGGAGCAACGAGTGCGTGCAACAGCCCTGGCAGCCCTTGCAGCGACCTACGAAATGTACATCGTATGAGATTACTAGGAGTGACGACCCTAGACAGGATCCGTGTTGGGATTGATACAAGGGAAGTACCTTAGTTTCCCAATCCTGCTGTTTGAATGGATTAATAACAACTTGGTAATCATATCACCATAGCATTGCATGTGCCTGGAAGATGTGGAGCACTCTAGGGAGTGTGGCATGCCGCGGTCGTAAGATGTTGCCGTATGAGGGTGATCGTCGGTGAGGGCATACATCACGTCATGTCATAATTGCATTAACAACAGTATTAGGATTGTTCGATTTATTGCTTTACTATTATCGCATGATTGATTTGAGAACATGTTAATCCTTGCTCCATTATTCCACTGAGTTAGCTACTCACTCCCACGTTACGGGACGGTGTTCCGGACACCCACCAGACCTTTTTGTGATTGCAGATGATGGCGCGGCCTGTGAGGCAGAGCCGGACTTGATGATGATGAGGAGGATCCCTCCTTTATGCGTGTTCTGATCGACGGGACTACAGGGAGGTTGATTAGATACTTTGACATTTGTCATTTTATATTTTTAGCGCACTCATGTATATTCGTTTCATCTACTTTTGGAGTATACATGTATATGTATAACCTGGTAACATGTTCACACTCTGGAGACATACAACAGTTTATATATGTTATACATACTATTACAGACTTCCGCTGGTTAATTTAACTGTCTCTGGAGTATGATATGCGGTTCTAGCTTAATCTCACTCATGTCTAATACATTATCACAGACAACATTCAATCATACATATCTATGTTGCATAAATAACATTTTGGAACTCGGGAGTTGGGTTTTTGCTCGACCCCTCCGATTTTCGGGATGTTACAGATGGTATCAGAGCATGATTTGGATTAAACCGGGCCTGGGTTATGGTCACGCGACGTACGCTGTCGCTTCCTTTGACTTAGGTGGGTGCGAGAAGGGTCTAGAAACACTTCTAAGATCCCAGGTTCGCCAATAGGCGAAGTCTATTCATTTCAAATGCGTGATCGAGTCCGTATCGCATCTGGGGTCGCGTAGAGCAACCCGAATAGCTCCTAGGTTGTAGGTAAGTGGGTTGAGCTGTTCTTTGAACAATTCTAAACCCGTTAATGTGAATCCTTGGGCCGTGGGACAACCACGACCCCTGTATTCAATCGCCAGGGCTTAAAAACCCCGTTTCGCCGAAAATCTTCGAAATTCTTCCTCTCACCACCCCAATCTTCAATTATTTCTTATCCATTTCGTATTAGGCATCAAACCTAATATGAAAATAACACAAATTAGTACTTTCACAAAATTTTACAGTGAATAGTAAAATTTCATGAAAAATGGCCATAAGGCCATTCTAACTTCACTTTCTTTAGCAAATAATAGTTTAGATGGATGTACTAGATCCTTCTACCCCAAAATAATATGCTGCATGATAGGGTTTTGTATTCGGGATTGAATTTTGGACCCAAAAATCCTCGAATGGATGTTAAAAATGTATTGGCCTCCCTAGGGCAATCTACAATGAACTAGAGGGTGAACCATACCTTTTTGGAATCCCTAGGGCAAGAGGAATCCATCCCATATGGCCTTAGAGGCCAGTTTGCAACTTCACCGGCGATGCCATCGCCGGTTCGGCGATGCATCGCCGGCCGGCGAGCTCCGATGGGGCCGTCCTTCGGGCGCACCCCCTTAAACAGGGTCCACATCACCCCTATGCACCTCCCACCCCAAGAAAACCCCAAATATGGGTACTTCCTTCACAAACAGCCCCTCCCCTAGCCCCATTTTCGTTTTCAGCTGCCCTATCCCAAAAATTCGTGATTCCAAACCACCCTAGATCCATTCCCTGCCAAAAAATACCACCCTCCGTCATTCCTTTGAAGTTGGCAGCCCTCCCTCTTGAAGATTTCATCCGTTGGAGCTCCTAAAACCCCAAAATCGAGCTGAAATCGTGAGGTGCTCCATTTCCCTTTTTCATTTTCATTTCTTTCTGAAAATACATCCTAGGGAAGCTTGAAGCATCCCTCTACAACGCCTAGATTTCATTCTGTCCCTTTGGGCGACCATTTCTTCGCATTTCCTCCATTTTCCATGGCTATTGTTAAGGCTGTTTCAGCCTTTTTCCTCCCTTTCCATCGTTCTCTCTCTCATGTCCCTTTTATTTGAGCCTTTACCCCCTTTTTGGGTCTCAGAATCATGCTAACCTCAAATCCCATTTCTCAACTTTCTCCGTTTGAGAAGTATTGAAAACACATGGCCGATAGAGCTCTAATGGGCAACTGACAGTATTGAACTTGATAGTATTCAAGAAGGTCAGTCGGGACCCTGGTAGAAGTCCTTTGGTAGAATTAGGCATCTATGTCGTTGCCCTTTAGCTTGTTTGACTACTGTTGAAATTTCTGTGTTGTTTTGTTGTTAGGTAGAAAAATGTGTTTGTGTTGTGGTTTGGGCTTAATATAGCCAAAATTTGTCGAATGGAATGCATGTTGTTTCATTTCGCTATAAAATATTGTCCCTAGATTGGGAGTATTATAACTCCCTGAGATCCAGCCTACAAATTAATTTTTATCCCCACCCACCCTCCTACCAAGCATACCACTTCCAATCCTGCCATGGGACTAGGAATGCAGTTCCATTTAATACCACTAAGCGCTACCGGCCACATAGGCTCTAGGTGTTTTGGTTCTAGTGTTAGCACTCCTAGATTTGAAGGGTCTGACGACATAAGAAATCCAATTCCATTTAGACAATTTTGATCCTAAGCGATAGAGCAATTCCCTGTATTAGAGATGGTATGAAACCGTCTAGTGTATAGGCTTAGGTCTTGAATTATAGCGAATGAAATACAGACTAGCCTACTAGTTACCTTAAGTAGTGTACAGCCTGTATATGCTAAGGACTTGTAGGTTAGATTTGGTTGAAGTAGAACCTTATTCCTTCGACAGATCCCCTTATGACTTATAGACTTCTGTTGTTGCCCATAGGAAGGAACCATTCACTCTCAGGGAACATTTATAAATCCCTCAGATTGAACTTAGAATGGACTAGCACGCCCCTTAGAATTGCCATCCCCAAGGGTTTATTGCATTCGGGAACGCAGAGTAAAGGAACTGCATGTACGCGATGTATTCGCGGTTTGAATCGACTTCTTAATCCTAGTGGTTCCCAATAAATCCAATGCTCTGATCAAGCAGAAGATCGGCATCGACTCGGATTAAGAATTGATACAATAAATCTTCTGTTCTAGCTAGACAGAAAGTCTATGTATCCGGCTCAGACCTACTACATAACCTTTATTCTGTGATGGCCCAACCACCTACAACCAAACGGGATCACATTGCCTTTTGGGAAATGGAGAGGACTTAAAGCCAGTAGAGAATTAGGCATCTTGCCACCAACTCATACCTGCCCCTGACCTTAACCACAATAGATATTAGGCTCATCTCTATGATCATAGATACCAATGCCATAGAACGCATCATTAGCAAAGGAAAACCACTGTAATGAGAGGTTGTTCCCAATTTATGTCAAGGATAGCCCCTAAGTTGCACTTCGTTCCGATATACGGAGCGATGCATAGATTCTTGAATTTAAGTAAAACTAAGTTTTAAGGGGGGTAGAACGTATGGAGTCCAATCCGGTTAGGTTAGTCAACGCTCCCGTTCGATTAGAGTGGCGCAGCGGAAGCGTGGTTAGGCTCTTCCCCACTGGCCCAAGATCGAAACATTTGATTTAGGTTATATGTACGGTTAGGTTATTAAGTAGGATTTGAACCTTCCTTAGAATGTCAATACTAAAGTCCCTCTAGGTACTCCTTGCCCTTCGCCAATGTCGGGGACGACATTGTGTTTTAAGGGGGGTAGATTGTAACACCCCGGATTTTGGCCAATCTGAGATTTGACGTCCTTAGGCAATGGGTCAATTGAAACACCTGGAAAATTGCTTAGAACCCAATTCCATAGCCAAAGAAACCACTTAGAATCAATTCCTTTAGAAAATATGACTAAGTTAGCTAGTACAACGTTAGAATAGCTGGGAAATGGTCCCTGATTGCTTTAAATACGTTCTACAAGGCCCAAAGCGAGTGGAACCAAGGGTGCTATAATGCTCTAAAGCCTCGGATCAAACTCTAAGCCGGTTTGTCCTCGGGACCTCCTTGAAACTTTGTATTGGATCTAGACCGCGCGTCGTAAGTCAGATGCCTACCATCTTAGACCGTTATGACCACTTAGCTGGGCTTGGCAATCGTTTCGAATATCAAGTCCAACTGACGATCACAGGCTATTTCATTGAGCCCGGACCGAAGAGAGTGTGAATAGGGACATAGTTGGAATTTCAAATTCAAATCTGGCACACAAATTTGACGCATCAGTATTAAGCATTCTGACCGTCAGAATACAGCCAAATTACACCCTTGGATCAGGAAAAATTTCTATTACATATCACGAGACTTATAGGCCTGATCTTGGTGCGGTGACCGTTAAACTGAAACTGGGCCGCCACGTGCGATCTGGGAACCCAACCGGTCTGAAAACTGGATGTGTGCTAGATCCAGTATGCATGAGCTTAAGTCTGACCGCATTTGGCCTGGGGACCTCCAGAAATGCCCTTTTGGACCGAAACGGCCCCGATTTGGTTAGGCACCAAGTAAACATTGTTCCCAAGCCTATTTTGGGAATGTTTTAGGCTATAAAAGGGGTTGAAACCCTCACTCCTCTCTCCCATCCGAATTTGAGAGAAGCCCTAGCTTGGGAGAGAGAAAAAGAGTGAGAGATTGTGAGAGAGTGGGAGAGTTCTTCCTGCCACTTGTGCTACGTGTTGCACGTGCTTAAGCAACACTCCTCTACCACTTTCCCGGCGATTCCACCGCGATCCTAGGTAAGTAAAAACCCTAAATAGTTGTTGATTTGAGTTTCCCTTGTTTCCATAGCGATGTAGCTTATGGATCTTGTGTATTAGGCTCCTTATTCGCCGTAGACGAAGCGTATACGCTCCGTTTCAATTTCCGAGTCTACAAGACATAAGGTGCGGATATTAGACGCTTTGATTAACTGTTTCCAAAGCTTTCAATGTCGTTTAATAGTAGATTCTTGACGGCATCGCCGTTTGACATGTACAAAATGCTCTCCGTTTCCCGTTTCGTAAGCTAACGAAGAATATGAGATTTAGGGCATTTTAGTCATTTGTAGGAAGTACTGTTTACATTCATATTTTGCTGATGTGATTGACATGGTTTGTTGTCGCATTAGGAAGTTAGGAATGCGTGTATAATTAGTTTGGCGAAGAGATTCGCCTAGTTGCGCACTTTGGGTCGACATACTATATGTAGACTTAAGTGTGTAGTGTATGTGTTTGTATAAATGCTTGTATTAGTATGTATTGAATTAAATGATGTTATGTAGTGGTTTGAGAATGATTTCTTGATTAATATGCTGACCTAAATGATTTCCTACATGTTGACCATATGCATGATTCCATTACATGCATGGAATGTATGTGCTTGAAGATTTGCTTAAGTTGAATGTTATAACATGTGTTAACATGCTCACATGATTGTATTTCAATTCCAAAACCTTCGCATATATTGTTAATGTGATTTCATAGATGTGTGGGACTAGACTTAGTCCAGGCAGTCGGTAACCGAGCGAATTCGTGGCTGACTGGTCATAGCCACGAACGACGCGTCGATGAACGTGATTCGTGTTTAGAGTTGGCAGCAGTGGTTAGGCCACGTGAAGTGTTTTACGCACTTCATGTCGTTCAATTCGAGATGCGATCGCGCTAGTCGAGCCCGTCAAGTAACCCGACTGGCCGATGTATGTTCACCTTGTATGTGTCATAACTGCTTGAACCTAGGGTACTGAACTTACCATTGTAAACCCTATTAACCGTGGTACCTTGATCCACGAAGACTCATGAGCCGGGCATGGTGGTATGAGACACCGTGGTCGAGCTGTCGGCCTACGCTGGGGCCACAAACCTCCCCGTAGTGACCAGTGAGCACCTATGACTCGTGAGAAGATTATGGTGGTATGGGACACTATATTCTTGCTGTCGGCCTACACTGATAAGGTGATGGGGGAGCGGTGCAACGAGTGCGAGCAACAGCCCTGGCAGCCCTTTGTAGTGACCGCGAGCGTATTCTGAGTTCACGGGAGGCGACGACCCTTCCGTGCAGTAGAGTACAGTAGGCCTGTATTGATAAGGTGATGGGGGAGCGGAGCAACGAGTGCGTGCAACAGCCCTGGCAGCCCTTGCAGCGACCTACGAAATGTACATCGTATGAGATTACTAGGAGTGACGACCCTAGACAGGATCCGTGTTGGGATTGATACAAGGGAAGTACCTTAGTTTCCCAATCCTGCTGTTTGAATGGATTAATAACAACTTGGTAATCATATCACCATAGCATTGCATGTGCCTGGAAGATGTGGAGCACTCTAGGGAGTGTGGCATGCCGCGGTCGTAAGATGTTGCCGTATGAGGGTGATCGTCGGTGAGGGCATACATCACGTCATGTCATAATTGCATTAACAACAGTATTAGGATTGTTCGATTTATTGCTTTACTATTATCGCATGATTGATTTGAGAACATGTTAATCCTTGCTCCATTATTCCACTGAGTTAGCTACTCACTCCCACGTTACGGGACGGTGTTCCGGATACCCACCAGACCTTTTTGTGATTGCAGATGATGGCGCGGCCTGTGAGGCAGAGCCGGACTTGATGATGATGAGGAGGATCCCTCCTTTATGCGTGTTCTGATCGACGGGACTACAGGGAGGTTGATTAGATACTTTGACATTTGTCATTTTATATTTTTAGCGCACTCATGTATATTCGTTTCATCTACTTTTGGAGTATACATGTATATGTATAACCTGGTAACATGTTCACACTCTGGAGACATACAACAGTTTATATATGTTATACATACTATTACAGACTTCCGCTGGTTAATTTAACTGTCTCTGGAGTATGATATGCGGTTCTAGCTTAATCTCACTCATGTCTAATACATTATCACAGACAACATTCAATCATACATATCTATGTTGCATAAATAACATTTTGGAACTCGGGAGTTGGGTTTTTGCTCGACCCCCCCGATTTTCGGGATGTTACAGGTTCCAACAGATATAAACGGTCATATTTATGACAGAGTTCGATATCATCGAGCAGTCGTTGATATGATCGAGCATATACTCTCGATTGTATCGGCCGACCTCTCGATGATAAGAACTCAATTGTCATTTCGCTTTTGGAAACATTCCGCTAACTGGTCGATGGGATCGAGACACACATCGATGTTATCAAATTTTGAACTCCGATTCCATCGAGTGATGGTTCGATCTATCAACAGGTGAAAAATAAGAGAGAAGCCTTGAAGAATTTCAGGGTCACAGATATGATCGGAAAAACATTTGATGTCATCGGAATTTGTACATTGATCATATCGGAGACCTTGTCGATAGGATCGATAAATCGTATAAATTTACATGTAAGCGTGCTGGACGATTTATGTCCTGACTCGATCCAATCCACTTGGTCTCGATATGATCGATATATGAATATGGATTTATCGACAGGCACCCCGATCAACATTAAAAGCAACGTGAAATTCATGCTGGTGAGAACATGCGCCCCACAGTCGATATGATTGACTGACTCCCGATATGATCGATATTTGAGTTCAGATTGAATTGGACAGTCATCGATATATCGAAGCATATGTTAGTTTTCTTTAGAAAAATAGGGGTGCCAGAAAGTAGTCTGTCGATTATATCGATCCACTTCAGATATGATCGATATTCGAATATCGATGATATCGACACTTAAGTCGATAAATCATCCAGATGATTGTTTTGATTGTTAGACGCATTCTATCCTCACTCAATCATATCGTTTGAGATGCCGAGGACATCGACAGAGCTGGCTGATCATATCGAAGGGGTAATCGATATAATCGACAGTGTAAGAAAAACTTCACCGATTTTCCTTTTTGATAAAAAGCTTTCTTACACAGAAACCCTAAGATGTTCTAGTTCTTTTTAAGGGTTTAATCACCTGGTGTTTTGGGACATGGGATGTAAGGCTATGATTTACCTTTTGGAGAGCTTCCACACATCTAAATGAGGCGGATGCTTGACTTGATCTTCTTGTTAGGCACTGTTATTCGACTGACTCAACCTACAACGTAATTGACAAACCAGGGCACGTAGTAGGTACACTTTTAATCTCTCCCTTTGTCAATTACGTGACAAAATACCCAAAACACCCTAGGAACATATCTAGACAGATATATCCTAAATTGTGTGTACATGTATTAACATAATTTTATAAATTCTAAACACCCATGTACACAATAAACAAATTCTCCCCCTTAATTCAAAAACTCCCCCTTTCTTGTTGCGGCTGCTCCCCCTAACACCTGCAACAAAGATATACAATTTTCGCTCGGGATGTTTTGAATTGTTCTCTCCCTTTTTGTTAGTCATTGGCAAAGGTATAAGACATGATATTGACTGAAGATTAAAGCATATGGGAGAACCACAGAGAGATATATTTGTAGTAAACTAGTGTGAATCATGCATCAATGATAGAGCATTATGAGAGCAATAACAGTTAAGATAGTCATTTAAAATTTCATGCATTGCAATAATTTACCAGATAACCAAGATGGTAGTAAAGATATATAAGTAAAAACAGCACATGCCATGCAAAACTATGGATGCACTGAGATAAGAATCTATCACGAGTAATCCGTACAAGGTATACTCAAACAAAAAAGAAACAACCTTTGCAAGTTTGAAATTCATCACACTCATAAATGTGATCACAGGCAATCAAAAAGATGTTTAGGCCTGGATTATTTCAAAAGGACTTCAGGAATGTGATGGATGTGTATCTTGAGCACACTTATGGTGCAAGTAGACGTTTCAGAACTCGTTTAGTTGCTCATTGCAGGATCATTAGTTGCTGTTGAACTTCAGAAAGATAGGCTTTGCAATCACTTAGTTTCTCTAAAATGTGAGCTTGTTCATTCAAAAGATCTTGTATGCTGTCTTGCACAGGGATATCAGAATTTTGCACCAATCTGCTACTGTCAGGAATTGAACCAGTTCTTCCACCATAAAATACATTTTAAAAGATGTTTAGTTTATGTATGTCTTCAAAGTTGAACCACGCACAAGGATGAGGAAGATCATAAGTCGGTGGTAGTCCGAATTGACATGAAAGCTTAGAGAGAAGACATGGAAATGGTAGTGTAGTGATGGATGCTTCTGTAAGTACACGGATCGGCTGTTGTACAATCAGAGTGGGTAAGCATATTGAAATTCTCATATGAATGTCATACAGAATGTTCAGAATGTATGGTGAGAGTTTGTTGCCGAAGATTTCACAGGGATAGACATTAGTGCTAAAAATGCTGTGAAGAATCCTATAGGTAGGATCAAGGTACTTGATGTGGAGAATATTTTTAGCATTCCTGGGAATTGTGGCACCATTGCACAAAGCACGAGTAACTTCCCCCCATACACCGAGACCATTTAAGTTGCGATTAGTTGCAGATATTCCAGTAAATTCGATGTCAACTAGCCTACTTATTAGTTTGGGCGTGATATATTCAACTTGATTGACGACTGCAACTGAGATGATTGGAGGATTGTTATCAACATTGAAGATTAAGCTAGTAAGCTGATGTACCAGATTATGTTGAAACGTTCCACCAAGATTCACAACATTTTCACATCCAATTTGTTTTAGAAGATCGATGATTCTGAAGGGTTCAATGCTCTTTTTTGTGAACCATTCGTTCCCCCACAAGGTTTAAGTTAAACAAGGAAGAAGAGGTGGTTGTATCGTCCTTACCTTTCTTCTTTTCAGTTGATGCACGTTGTGGATGGAACAATTCTTTCTCTTTTTCCATCTTGGGGAGATGAGATGTCTAGGTCTTGAGAGCACCAGATGTGGCTCTCTTTTTGATCTTCTGATTCTCACCAAGCAGCTACAAACTATCCCTTTGATCATGTTCTCTGATTCCAAAAATTTTAATTTTTAATTCCAAGTTATAGGGAAGAACAACCGTCCCGACGTTTCAACTACCCAGAGAGTCGTCGATTCTTTCGATTATAAGTCGATGTGATCGACATTCTCAAGTGCCCAATCGGCACTCATATTAAAGGTAGATTTTTGTGATTTTTTTTAATTTTTTTTTTCAGTCTAACAATTGTTCATGTTTAGAATAGTATCTTTTTGAAGTTCCTAGGAAAGAGTATCAACAAAATTTCACATATCTTTTGTACATTAAAAAGTATAAACATATGGATATTTATGTGCAAAAGGTGAGGTGAGATACCTCAAATTATTTTTTTGATGCAAAACCTGGACCAATTTCTTCATTCTCAGCGTTTCTCAATATCAGTCCTTCCTTTTCCTTCGATAATGTAGCAGTGGTTATTTGTGCAAAGACCTTTTATAATTGACTTCCCTGATTGATCTAGAATCTCGCATTCTTCTTTGTTGAAATTTACCACATGCCCATTATCGCAGATTTGAGAGATGCTCAGTAAGTTATGTGTCAATCCTTTTATGCAAAAAGCATTCTCATTCTTAAATAGATTAATTCCTTCTATAATTCCCTGACTAATTACTTCAGCAGTGGTTCCATCTCCGTAGGTGACTATCCCTTTATGAAGATCCTTATAGTTTGAAAGAAGAGATTTGTTGCCAGTGACGTGTCTTGAGCAACCACTGTCCAGGTACCATTTAGCCATATTGCCTGATAAATGATCTGATTGAGTAACAAGACAATTAGTCTTTTCCTTAATCACCCACTTTATGACAGGAGTTTTACTTGTGGTAGATTTTTTCTTCTTATTTGATTTGTCCACATGACTTAACTGCTTCTCCATCCTGTCAACTATCTCAAGTGGTGATGATTGCACACTTCTTTTATTTAGCTCATAAGTTGACTCCTTATTTTTGTAATGAGCTGGGATAGGTTTGGTGTTACTACTGGATGCAACAGATTTTTCAAATAGTTGTGCATCAGTTTTTGTTCTAGCCTTTCCATAACCTAATCCCTTTTTGTCCTCTCCATATTTTCCCATTCCTAACAGTTTTTCTAATTTTTCACCACTCTGAGAAAATTTGCAGTTTATTTTGGCAATTTTTCTAGATTCTTCTAGATCATTTTGAAGTTTATGATTTCTATTTTGAAGGATTAGATATTCCTCATTTTGAGCTTTGACTTGTTTCTTTAATTTTTCTGACTCAGATTTCAACAAGTTGTTAGTTCTTTTAAGTCTATCATTGTCTGAGTGGCATTGCTGCAAATCAGTGATTAGATGAGTATTAATGTTTGAAGCTTTATCCAAATCTATTTGCAACATTTTCTTTTTATTTTCAACTATTCCAAGTCTTTTGACAATATTAACGCTATGGATGTCGAGTTGATTGTAAGCGTTTTGTAATTCATTTTGCTCTCTATCTTCTTCTTTTTCAATTTCCTCATTGTCAGATGAAAATGATTCAGTGGCTTGTTGTTCTTCTTCTCTTTCAGATTCCATGGGAATAATTGGAGTGGTGGAGATCATAAGAATTTTCAAAGATTTCTGATCTCCATCACTTCCTGAGTCATTATTTTCTGAATTTGACTCCTCCGTATCATCCCATGTGGCGGCTATCGCCTTGCCCTTGGTTTTTCTGTTTGGGCATTCGGTAAATAAGTGTCCATACTCATGACAGGCATAACATTGTGGTTCTCTGTTTCTTTCCCAAATTTGCCTGTTAAAAGTTTGTCATCCACCTTTCTACCTTTAGAGTTGCGGCCGCGATTCCTTTGAAAGAATCTTCTGAATCTTTGTACCAGTAGAGCCACTTCCTCATCTTCATCTTCCTTTTCACTCTCACTGTCCTCATGTTTTGATATCTTAGAATTTTTTAGGACAGTGTTTTTGGATTTTTGGGGTTGTGTGAAGTGTAGTTCAAAAGTTTGTAGGGAACCTACCAGTTCTTCTACTTTCATCTCATCAATATTCATACACTCCTCAATTGTTGTTACCTTGGGATTGAAGCGTTCCGGTAAGGATCTTAAGATTTTTCTACATATTTTAGGTGCTGGAACCTTCTCTCCCAATCCACCCATGGAGTTACAAATGATGTTTAATTTTGTGAAAAACTCCATAAATGTCTCATGCTCTTCCATCCTGAGATTTTCAAACTGTGAAGTTAAGAGTTGTAGTTTAGATCTCTTCACAGTGCTTGTGCCTTCATGGGTTGTTTTCAATAAGTCGCATGCTTCTTTAGAGGTCCCACACATACTTATTTGATTAAAAATGTCTTGGGACACGGCACAGTAGATGGCGCTCATTGCTTTTGCTTCAGCATTTCGCTGTTCTTTGTCAAACCCCGTCCACTTCTCATTTGGTTTGGGTTTAGTGATTGTGATTTCATTTTCAAGTACAATTTATTCCGATGGTACCACATATCCTTTTTCAACTACATCTCAAACTTTATGATCTAAAGATCTCAGGAAGTAATGCATTCTGGCCTTCCAGTAAGCATAGTTTGATCCATCAAATACTGGAGGTCTAGTGATAGATGAGCCCTCTCCTTTGGCCATATTTATTCTTCAGTCAAGATCACTCTCTAGGCGGTGAAGCCCTTAAAGAGAGACCCGCTCTAATACCAATTGAAATTGCGGTGAAGACCGCTTTAGTTGAAGTAGGAATAGGTCAGTATATCCTAGAGGGGAGTGAATAGGATTTTTTAAAGTTTTTATAAATTATTAAAAATCCTTATTACACTAATCCTATCGCAGAGTATTGATTAGGATTACTCAACCTTAACTCTACTGGCTTCCAAGCCAAATAGAGGATCCAATCACAAACTATTTAAAAGACAAATAATGTATAGATGAGATTGTGATGGATATGGCTATGCGTGCATAGGATGTGATCATATATAAAGACATGCTAGGCAATCAAATAAATGAAAGATAATATCAAAGTCAAACACAGTCATTTTATAGTGGTTCGACGACTTGTCTACTCCACTCCCGGCTTCCACACTCAACCCTTGAGTGACCGAATTTCACTAAGGAGGTTTCCCATGGTTCACCTCAAACCTAAGGTTTTAAATCAGGTTCACCTTCAACCTTTACAGAGGTTTCTACTTGGTTCACCTCAAACCCTAGAGTTTTGCTAGCGTACTCTTAACCAGATGTTTATGCCCACACACGACAAGGGTCCACACAGCGCACCCTGAGGTTTCTACTCGGTTCACCTCAAACCTTGGAGTTTTGCTGGCGTACTCCTAACCAGATGTTTATGCTCTCCACAGAGCAAGGGTCCACACAACACACCCTGCACGTACATTCCCGTCGGAGGCCTCCTTCGAGGACTTCAAATGGTGAGCAACACTTAAAACCTAATCCTAAAAAGGAATGATTGCAAGTGTCCTCTGGACTCTTAGTACTTACAGATAAGTTGATGAGTCTCTTTCAGCGCAATGATGAAGATCTCCTTCTTGTTGATGAAGAATCTTCAGCTCCCTTGATCCGAAACACAAAGATGTATATATGCTAGGCTTAGGTTGGGTCAAGTCTATGATGGAATACCACTCTCTGAAGATTTTCCTATAAGGAAGATAGAGAGGTTCCCATCATCTATGCATTCAAGGCATCCCAGCTTAATGATATGTCATTAAGGTAGTAGCTGAAGGATCCTTAAATGCGGAAGTTCATTCTCCAATCCACTCTATGAGATATCAATGATGAGGGTGGATTGGAGGATGAACTTCCTGAGAGAAAGGGCTTAGGTAAATGATAGGAAGGTTAAAACACTCTAAAGCACTCTCTGCTTTCTCTACCAGCAATGAAGACAACTCTCTCTATTTATAGGCAAAAGGTTCCAATGGATATAAACTGTCATATTTATGACAGAGTTCGATATGATTGAGCAGTCGTCGATATGATCGAGCATATACTCTCGATTGTATCGGCCGACCTCTCGATGATAAGAACTCAATTGTCATTTCGCTTTTGGAAACATTCCGCCAACTGGTCGATGGGATCGAGACACACATCGATGTTATCGAATTTCGAACTTCGATTCCATCGAGTGATGGTTCGATCTATCGACAGGTGAAAAATAAGAGAGAAGCCTTGAAGAATTTCAGGGTCACAGATATGATCGGAGAAACAGTCGATGTCATCGGAATTTGTACCTCGATCATATCGGAGACCTTGTCGATGGGATCGATAAATCGTATAGATTTACATGTAAGCTTGCTGGACGATTTATGTCCTGAATCGATCCAATCGACTTGGTCTCGATATGATCGATATATGAATATGGATTTATCGATAGGCACCCCGATCAACATTAAAAGCAACCTGAAATTCATGCTGGTGAGAACATGCGCCCCACAGTCGATATGATCGACTGACTCCCGATATGATCGATATTTAAGTTCAGATTGAATCAGACAGTCACCGATATATCGAAGCATATATTAGTTTTCTTTAGAAAAATAGGGGCGCCGGAAAGTAGTCTGTCGATTATATCGATCCACTTCAGATATGATCGATATTCGAATATCGATGATATCGACACTTAAGTCGATAAATCGATTAATCATCCAGATGATTGTTTTGATTGCTGGACGCATTCTTTCCTCACTCAATTGTATCAATTGAGATGCTGAGGACATCGACAGAGCTGACCGATCATATCGAAGGGATAATCGATATAATCGACAGTGTAAGAAAAACTTCACTGATTTTCCTTTTTGATAAAAAGCTTTTTTACACAGAAACCCTAAGATGTTCTAGTTCTTTTTAAGGGTTTAATCACTTGGTGTTTTGGGACATGGGATATGAGGCTATGATTTACCTTTTGGCGAGCTTCCATAATCCAGATGAGGCGGACGCTTGACTTAATCTTCTTGTTAGGCGCTGTTATCCGACTGACTTAACCTACAATGTAATTGAAAACTAGGGCACGTAGTAGGTGCACTTTTATAACTGTCTCTGGAGTATGATATGCTGTTTTGGTATAATCCCACTCATGTTTAAGGCACTATTATAGACAACATTTAATCAACATTATCTATGTTGCATAGGTGATGTGTTGGAACTCGGGAGTTGGGCTCCTGCTCGACCCCTAATTTTCAGGGCATTACAAGTTGGTATCAGAGCATGATTGGATTAAACTGGATATGAATTATGGTCACACAATGCATACTGACGTACTTTAACTTAGAAGGGAGCGACAAGACATAGAAATTATCGTAGGATTCCCAGTTTTGCCTATCGACGGAATTAACCAAATTAACCCTAGAATCGGGGCTTGTACACATCTGAGATTATGCTTGGTGACCCCAGATCTTTTCTAGACCATCAATTGACTGGATTAGATGATAAATTGACACGTTTCACCCTCAAATAGCCCAAAATGCGTGAATATATGCAAGATAGGACTTGAAACGATTCACATGAACCACGGGCCCCAACTAGAGCAAATCGGGGGGGATCCAAAGTGGACCCTACATACATAAGGCACCCTGGGGGGGATGCCATCGCCCAGGGGGATTGATAGCTCGAATCATGAGAATGCTGCTTGGTGAGGTCCATACTAGTGAGAAGAATCTTACAAGTACACGTGAAAGGGACAGTCGCACACGATTCCTTTGTGGCCAACTGGTCCATTGGAATCCAAACAATAGCCTCCTAGCATCCAAAATGACCGATGACTTTCGCCTGCTCCACCACATCTTCACGTATAATATGTACCCCAGGTGGAGCAATCGCAGCGAGTATATGCGCTTGATGGTGAACTTTTTGTACCGTGCTGGGCAGGGAGACAACCTGTGCCTGCCTACCTTCATCCTACGAGAGATAGTCCTAACTGCCCGCTCGACTAGGACAACCATTTCACTCCCATTTGGATGACTCATATGCAAGCTTGCACATGAGTTCAGCTACAGATTGGTGTAGAGATTTCGGTGCCGATCCATTTCATCAATGACACTACTCTCAACAACATGGAGATTGGGCCACAACAGGGTCGAGCCCGACTTGACGAGAGTGAAGATGAGATGGAGAGTGAAGAAGAAGAGACTGATGAAGAGAGCGGTGATGAGATAGAAGAAGGGCAAGGAGGAGAGGAAGAGGAGGCCCAAGACACTGATGAGGGCTCTCCTGCTGCTGCTATGCAAGTGCATGGCAGTGATCGGGTTGCCAGGGAAGCCCGCTTGACTCAACTTGAGGAGGGCCAAGCCGCCTTGAGATAGGAGATCCAAGAAACCCAGGCTGAAGCAAGGCAGAAGCTTGAAGAGAACGAGGCCTTCATGAAACAAAAATTAAAGAAGGTGTCTCGCACCTTGAGGGCTGTCTTATGCTGTGTACAAGACAAGGGTGCACCTCCAGCATCGCCTGATTCTGACGATTAGTCACACATGTAGTCATCTTTTTAGTTTGCTTTGTTTGTGTTTTCTTTTCTTGTTGATTATGTATAGCCTTGTTAGGCATAGTAGTGTGGTAGAGTGGTTAGTATGTTTTAGTGTTTGAGGTCTTGCTTATATTAGCTCACATGCATCTTCTGTCATGATCCATGTAATACTGCATCTTGTGTATTGTGACAATTTTAGTAAATGAAATGCATGAAGTTTCTTTAAGTTGTATGTGATTGTTGTGTAGTTGAGTTTGTGAGTATGCTGAATCTGACCTGGGTTGCACCCTATGTTGTGTAATAGGGAATGCCACCTAAGGCCACACGAAGTACGACACATCTCATACTTGGCAACTCAATTGACGGGGCACCTCCCCTGAGTGATAGCTTGGGCCCGATTCACGAGACTATGCCAGGTTCTCAGTCAGCCACTGACCCTATTAATGCGCCGACACCTGTTGCACCATCGGTTCCTGAGCAAAACCGTGCGTCTACTTCGACACCACACATGCATCAGTCTGCTCCTCCTACTGATAGGTTGGAATAGATGATGCTACTGATTTAGCAGCAGCAACAACAACAACAACAATAACAATAGCAGCGACAACAGTTCTTGGTCACCATTGCTGGGGACTTTGCCCAGGGCATGGGTGTGGTTCCACCTGCACCTCTTGTACAGCCTACGGGCAATACGAGCATTAGCAACCTTTTTGAGCGATTCTAACGCTTTTGACCTCCTACCTTTGTGAGTACTCACAGACCCGAGGAGGCCGAGTATTGGCTTGACCGCATCTCAAAGATGCTAAAGCCACTGCACTGACCGAGTAGAGCAGGTGGAGCTGGTCACCTATATGTTCGAGAAGGAGGCCAGCATCCTTCGGAGCATTACTGCCAGATATGTGTGGACGTGGGAGGCTTTCAAGACCCACTTCCACTAGAAGTACTTTCCTCTCACGAATCGCCATGAGAAGGAGAGTGAGTTTCTCTGCCTCCGTCAGGGGGGCATGTCAGTGGCAGAATATGAGAACAGATTCACGGAGCTAGCTAGGTATACTCCATTGATATTAGCTGATCAGCTGATACAGATGCGGTGATTTTGTGAGGGCCTGCGACCCGAGATACGCTCGAAGATGTGTTTCGCTAGCATATTCAACTATGCTGAATTAGTGGGCATGTTGCCAACCGAGTAGGATGGGGATAGATTGTCCCGCACCTGTGTACCTATGGCTTCAAGCAGGTCGTTCCTCGGCAAGAGGTCCCATGCTAACTCCCTCCCAGGCTCACAGCTCCATCATCCCCTATGAGGTGACCAGACTTGTGGTGCACTTACTGCAGGAGGTCGGGCCATGCAGATACCTACTATTTCACCAAGATGAGGGACAATGGCTTCTCGCCACCTCAGAGGATCAACCGCCCACTTCTTTATATGATTACACTCCACCTCTACTATCAGCACTAGCTCATTCATCTTTTCGGCCACCTACAACTCGATTTAGGCCACCTCAGCGACCTATGGTACCAAAGCCCAACCGTTCTCAGTAGGCGCGTGCACATGCTCTTACAGTGGAAGTGTCTGATTCAGTAGCTACAGTGCCTCTAGCTTTTGAGGTCACTACCCAAATCCAAGGTACCCCAGTATTTTTGCTGGTGGACACCGGGTCCACTATTTCAGTGATATCATATTCTGTAGTCAAGCGCTTGGGGCTGAATATGACCCCGATGGTTGGGGTGAGAGTTATCGCAACCTCAGGAACTTTTACGGATGCCACCAAGATGTGTGAGGGTTGCTTGATAGATCTAGGGAGTAGGACGATATGCATTAACCTGATTGTCACCACGATATACCATTTCGATGTCATCCTTGGCATGGATTGGCTTACTGAAATGAGGGCTGAGATTGATTGTGAGACCCGACTAGTGATAGCTCATGGGCCTGAGGGCACGACTTTTACATTTCTCGTCTAGGTTAGTTGCCCTTTTTGAGCTCTTTGTTACGCTTCCTTACTGAAGAATGATGATGGTCCAACACTTGGGGCACGCCAGTAGTTCGAAATTTTGAGGACGTGTTCAGTAAGATACTTGGACTACCTCCTCAATGCGAGATTGATTTTTCCATCGACCTAACGTCTGATGCGATCCCCATTTCACTGCCATTGTACCGCATACCTTCGTGTGAGATGGAGGAACTAAGGAAACAGATCGATGATCTGTTGAGTGTAGGCTTCATACGACCTAGCGTATCTCTATGGGGAGCACTTATGTTGTTTGTGAAGAAGAAGGATGGATCTCCATGATTGCGTATTGATTATCGTAGGTTGAATCAAGTAACGATAACGAACAAGTATCCTTTGCCCAGGATAGATGATCTATTCGATTAGTTGAAAGTGGCACAACATTTTTTGAAGATCGATTTGCAGTCAGGGTATCATTAGGTACGCGTTACGGGTGAGGACGTATAGAAGATAACTTTCAGGACCAGCTTTGGGCATTACGAGTTCCTAGTGATGTCGTTTGGACTCACAAATGCACCAGCCATGTTCATGGACCTAATGAACCAGGTGTTTCGACCGTACTTGTACCGATTCATCATCGTATTTATAGATGACATTCTGATATACTCCAAGAGTCGGGAGGAGCACCTGCGAGCAGTCTTTGGTACTCTCAGGAAGAATTAGTTGTTTGTACAGTATAAGAAGTGCAACTTCTAGAAAGAAGAAGTAAAGTTCTTGGGACATGTGATGTCCATGGAAGGGATAACTGTGGACCTTGCTAAGGTAGCCGCAGTTCAGGACTGGAAGTAGCCCGGTTCAGTTACTAAAGTGAGGAGCTTTCTTGGTCTGGTAGGTTACTATCGAACGTTTCATTTGAGACTTTTCCAAGATAGCCAAACAGTTGTCTTAGCTGACTCGGAAAGATCTCAAGTTTTCCTAGACTGAGAAGGCTAAAGCAGCTTTTCAGGAACTAAAGGATAAGTTGACATCTGCCCTTGTGCTAGTATTGCTAAAGTAAAGGGTTAAGTATTCGATATATACCGACGCATCTTGTATTAGTTTGGGTTGCGTCCTTATGCAGAAGGACAGGGTTATTGCCTATGCATCACGACAGTTGAGGAAACACGAGGAAAATTACCCCATGCATAACCTGGAGTTAGCGGCCATCATCTTTGTATTGAAGCTCTATAAACATTACCTCTATGGAGAGGAGTTCGAGTTCTTCTGCGACCGCAAGAGCCTCAGGTACATATTCACACAGAGGGACTTGAATATGAGGCAGTAGCGATAGATGGAAACCTTGAAGCACTTCAAGTTTGAGGTCTCCTACCATCCTGGTAAGGCTAACCTTGTGGCAGATGCGTTGAGCCGCAAGAAGACAATAACATTTGTGGCTCTGCTGATGATAGAAGAGTGGGATATGGTAGAGTTTGTGTGAGACTTTGAGTAGAAACTTATGGTAGAGGAGCTGTTCGAGAGCATCGCACATATTCGGGTTCAGCCACTCATTGATGAAAGGATTGTTGTGGCTTAGGGAGATGATGATCTATTGGCGAAGCAGAGACAATAGGTTAGTGATGATGTAGACTCGAAATTGAGAGTTTCTATGAAGGGAGGCTTATGTTACCATGGCCGCCTATGCATCCCGAACCTTCACGACTTGAGATAGGAAGTTCTAGAGGCTGCGCATAATTCGAAGATGGCGATGCATCCTGGTAGTACGAAGATGTATCAAGACATGAAGAGGTCGTACTGGTGGGACAACATGAAGGCCTACATAGCGGATTATGTGTCCCGTTATCTCATGTACCAGCAGGTCAAGGCAGAGAATCACCGACCTCCTGGACTGCTTTATCCCATGCCCATAGCTAAATGGAAATGAGACTTAATTTCTATGGATTTTATCTCAGGGCTGCTGAAGAAGAGGAAGGGACATGACTCCATTTGGGTGATCGTGGACCGGTTGATGAAATTGGCCCATTTTCTCCCTATCAGAGTTTCGAACTCTGCAGACGATTTGGCCAGGCTGTACATCAAAGAGACAGTACGTCTATATGGAGTTCCTATGGAGATCGTGTCAGAACGAGACACGCGATTCACATCTATCTTCTAGACTCATATCTAGGAAGCAATGGGCATGAAACTGAAGTTCAGCACCGCGTTCTATCCATAGACTGACGGGCAGACGGAGCATGTAAATCAGGTGTTAGAGGACATACCACGAGCTTGTGTGTTGGATTTCAAGGACAGTTGGGATGACTGTCTTCTGTATACAGAGTTCGCGTATAACAACAGTTTTCAGGCTAGTATTGACATGGCTCCCTATGAGGCCTTGTATGGGCATCCCTGTCGGGCACCGCATTGCTGGGCAGAGGTTAGCGAGAAGAGCCTGAATAGCCCAGAGTTAGTTCAGGTTACTTCAGAGAAGATTGACATTATCATATGTCAGCTTCTGGCAGCACAGAGTAGACAGAAGAGCTACATCGATACGAGATGGTGACCACTAGAGTTCGAGGTCGGGGACCATGTATTCTTGAAAGTTTTCCCAATGAAGGAAGTTCTTCAATTTTGTAAGAAGGGAAAACTCACGCTGAGATTTATTGGCCCATTCCAGATACTGGATCGAGTGGGGGTGGTAGCGTATCGTTTGGCTTTTCCCACACCACTCATAGGCGTGCATAACGTATTTCATGTATCGATGTTGAAGAAATACGTTCCTGACCCTTCTCACATTATCAGATGGGAGCAGGTATAGTTGAGTGAAGATGCTACCTATATACTGCGATCGACGCGTATTCAGGATAGGAAGGAGCAGGTGTTGCATAGTAAAGTGATTCCACTTGTAAAGGTTCTGTGGACACATCACACTGAGGAAGAGGCTACTTGGGAGACAGAAGCCGAGGTCTGAAAGAACTACCCTCAGAACCTTGAAGAGTACGAAAAGGTAATAATTTCAGAGATGAAATTTTCTTTAAGGGGGGCAGATTATAACGTCTCGAAAAAATTCATACAAAGACCCGAGTACCACCTCAGGTAGAAATCACTAAGGACCAAATCCTTTAGAAATTAGACGAGAATTTACTAAGTACTAAATTTGATTACCTGTGAAATTAGCACTAATCACTTTAAATACGATCTGTAAGACCCAATACGAGTAGAATCGTTAATGCTACATTACCTAAAAACTTATGATCCGTCCCAAAACCCAGTTGCTCTCATGAGCATCATGAAACTTCGTATCGGACCTGGACCGCACGTCAAAAGTTTGATTTCTTTGAAACTATACAGTTATGACTGCATTACTGGACTTGACAACACCTCAGAAATCAAGTCCTAAAAGTTCCCACAAACGCACAACTTGAGCCCAGAGCGAAGTGTGTGAGAAACGCGAATATCTTTTGAAAATGAACTGAAACTTAAGTTAATTGAGTCGTTCGCTTGCAGGCCAAAATTTAATAATTTAGACTATCAGATTCTGACCCAATTACACCCTCAGATCGGAAAAAATTTTCAACACATGTTAGTGTACTTGTGGCCCTGATCGAGTACCGGTGACCGTTGAACTGAAACTGGTCCCCAGCGACTAATCTACTGATCCGATTGGGCCGAGATCTTAACCTGACTTAGATCCAATGTCAAGAAGCTTAAGTCCGACCGCATGTAGAAAAGGAGTCTCCATATCAGCTCCGTTGGACCGAAACAGCTAACTTTTGGCTATAACCTAAGTATACCATGGCCCTGGAGCCATTCCCATCAGTTTTGGGCCTATATAAGGGCCTTAAACCCTCTCTGTAATACCCCGGATTTTGACTAACCTGGGATTTGACGTCCTTAGGCGGTGGGTCAATTAAAACACCTGAAAAATCGTTTAGAACCCAATTCCATAGCCAAAGAAACCACTTAGGATAAATTTCTTTAGAAACTAAGCATAAGTTAGCTAGCGCAACGTTGGAGTGGCTGGGAAACAGTCCCTGATTACTTTAAATACGTTCTGCAAGACCCAAATCGAGTAGAACCAATGACTCTAGAATACTCTATAACCTCGGACCAAACTCTAAGCAGGTTTGTTCTCTGGACCACTTTGAATCTTTGTATTGGATCTAGACCGCACGTCGAAAGTCCGATACCTCCTATCTTAGACCGTTAGAACCGTCTAGCTGGACTTGACACTCATTCCAAAAATCAAGTCAAACCGATAATCACAGGCTATTTCATTGAGCCCGGACCGAAGAGAGTGAGAATAGGGTTAGAATTGGAATTTGAAATTCAAATTTGGCACACAATTTGACGCATCAGTATTGAGCGTTCTGACCGTCGGAATACAGCCAAATTACACCCTTGGATCAGGAAAAATATCTATTATATATCACGAGACTTATAGGCCTGATCTTGGTGCGATGACCGTTAAACTGAAACTGGGCCGCCACGTGCGATCTGGGAACCCAACCGGTCTGAAAACTGGATGTGTGCTAGATCCAGTATGCATGAGCTTAAGTCCGACCGCATTTGGCCTGGGGACCTTCAGAAATGCCCTTTTGGACCGAAACGACCCCGATTTGGTTAGGCACCAAGTAAACATTGTTCCCAAGCCTATTTTGGGCATGTTGTAGGCTATAAAAGGGGTTGAAACCCTCACTCCTCTCTCCCATCCGAATTTGAGAGAAATCCTAGCTTGGGAGAGAGAAAAAGGTGGGAGATTGTGAGAGTGTGGGAGAGTTCTTCCTGCCACTTGTACTACGCGTTGCACGTGCTTAAGCAACACACCTCTACCGCTTTCCCGGCGATTCCACCGCGATCCTATGTAAGTAAAAACCCTAAATAGTTGTTGATTTGAGTTTCCCTTGTTTCCATAGCGATGTAGCTTATGGATCTTGTGTATTAGGCTCCTTATTCGCCGTAGACGAAGCGTATACGCTCCGTTTCAATTCCCGAGTCTACAAGACATAAGGTGAGGATTTTAGACGCTTTGATTGACGGTTCCCAACGCTTTCAATGTCGTTTAATAGTAGATTCTTGACGGCATCGCCGTTTGACATGTACAAAATGCTCTCTGTTTCCCGTTTCGTAAGCTAACGAAGAATATGAGATTTAGGGCATTTTAGTCATTTGTAGGAAGTACTGTTTACATTCATATTTTGCTGATGTGATTGACATGGTTTGTTGTCGCATTAGGAAGTTAGGAATGCGTGTATAATTAGTTTGGCGAAGAGATTCGCCTAGTTGCGCACTTTGGGTCGACATGCTATATGTAGACTTAAGTGTGTAGTGTATGTGTTTGTATAAATGCTTGTATTAGTATGTATTGAATTAAATGATGTTATTTGATAGTTTGTGATTGATTTTTTTTAATTATTATGCTGACCTAAATGATTTTCTACATGTTGACTAAATGCATGATTTCATTACATGCATGGAATTTATGTGCTTGAGGATTTGCTTAAGTTGAATGTTATAACATGTGTTAACATGCTCACATGATTGTATTTCAATTCCAATGCTCTTACATAACTTGTTGATGTGATTCCATAAGTGTTTGGGACTAGACTTAGTCCAGGCAGTCGGTAACCGAGCGAATTCGTGGCTGACTGGTCATAGCCACGAACGACGCGTCGATGAACGTGATTCGTGTTTAGAGTTGGCGGCAGTGGTTAGGCCACGCG
The DNA here is from genome assembly GCA_037074715.1 of Magnolia kwangsiensis. Lineage (NCBI taxonomy): Eukaryota > Viridiplantae > Streptophyta > Magnoliopsida > Magnoliales > Magnoliaceae > Magnolia > Magnolia kwangsiensis. Next base: position 148,661,817 of record CM073571.1, read on the forward strand.
AAGTGTTTTACGCACTTCAGGTCGTTCAACTTGCGATGCGATCGCACTAGTCGAGCCCGTCAAGTAACCCGACTGGCCGATGTATGTTCACCTTGTATGTGTCATAACTGCTTGAACCTAGGGTACTGAACTTACCATTGTAAACCCTATTAACCGTGGTACCTTGATCCACGAAGACTCATGAGCCGGGCATGGTGGTATGGGACACCGTGGTCGAGCTGTCGGCCTACGTTGGGGCCACAAACCTCCCCGTAGTGACCAGTGAGCACCTTGACTCGTGAGCAGATTATGGTGGTATGGGACACTATATTCTAGCTGTCGGCCTACACTGATCAGGCGACGAGCCCTTTGTAGTGACCGCGAGCGTATTCTGAGTCCACGGGAGGCGACGACCCTTCCGTTGCAGTAGAGTACGGTAGGCCTGTATTGATAAGGTGATGGGGGAGCGGTGCAACGAGTGCGAGCAACAGCCCTGGCAGCCCTTGCAGTGACCTACGAAATATACATCGTATGAGATTACTAGGAGTGACGACCCTAGACAGGATCCGTGTTGGGATTGATACAAGGGAAGTACCTTAGTTTCCCAATCCTGCTGTTTGAATGGACTAATAATAACTAGGTAATCATATCACCATGACATTGCATGTGCCTGGAAGATGTGGAGCACTTGAGGGAGTGCGGCATGCCGCGGTCGTAAGATGTTGCCGCATGAGGGTGATCGTCGGTGAGGGCATACATCACGTCATGTCATCTTGCATTAACAACAGTATTAGGATTGTCTGATTTACTGCTTTACTTTTATCGCGTGATTGAATTGTGAACATGCTAATCCCTGCTCTCTTATCCCACTGAGTTGATCACTCACTCCCACGTTACGGGATGGTGTTTCCGGACACCCACCAGTCCCTTTTGTGATTGCAGATGATGGCGCGACCTGTGAGGCGGAGCTGGACTTGATGATGAGAAGGAGGATTCCTCCTTTATGCGTGTTCTGATTGACGGGATTGCAGGGAGGTTGATTAGATACCTTGACATTTGTCATTTTGAATTTTTAGCGCCCTCATGTATATTCTTTTTGTTTACTTTTGAAGTATACATGTATGTGTATAACCTGGTAATATATTCACACTCTGGAGACATACAACAGTTTATGTACGTTATACATACTATTACAGTCTTCCGCTTGCAAATTTCACTGTCTCTGGAGTATGATATGCTGTTCTGGCTTAATCTCACTCATGTTTAATACATTATCACAGACAACATTCAATCATACATATCCATGTTGCATAAATAACATTTTGGAACTCGGGAGTTGGGTTTTTGCTTGACCCCCCAATTTTCGGGATGTTACAGATGGTATCAAAGCATGAATGAGAGTATACTGGGCCTGGGTTATGGTCTTGCGACGTACGCTGTCGCTTCCTTTGACTTAGGTGGGTGCGAGAGGGGTCTAGAAACACTTCTAGGATCGCAGATTCGCCGATAGGCGAAGTCTATTAGGATCGATCGCAAGATCGAGTCTGTAACGTATCTCGGGTCGCGTAAAGCAACCCGAATCACTTTTAAGCTGTAGGAAGTCAGGTGGAGACGTCCTATAAGCGGTTTTAAACCGCAAAAGTGAATCCTTGGGCCGTGGGATGACCACGACTCCAGTAATCAATCGCCGGGGCTTAAAAACCCCGTTTTGCCAAAAAATTCTCAAAATTCCTCCTCTAAACACTTCAACCTTCAGTTTCTTCTTATCCATTTCATATTAGGCATCAAACCTAATATGAAAATAACATAAATTAGTACATTCACCAAATTTTACAGTGAATAGTAAAATTTCATGAAAAATGGCCATAAGGCCATTCTCACTTCACTTTTTTTAGCAAATAAGGAGCTAGATAGGTGTATTGGCTCCTTCTACCCCAAATTCATATGCCGCATCATATGGTTTGGTATTCGGTATTGCGATGTGGACCCGGAAAGCCCTGAACACATGTTTGGGCTCATACAGACCAAATTATTGTGAACCAAGGGGTGGGACCTAACTTTTTGGGACCCTGGGACCATGGGGGACCAGACCCATGGGGTCCCACCGGCCAACTTGAGAGCTGGCCGGCGATGCCATCGCCGGTCGGGCGATGCATCGCTGGCCGGCGGCGTCGGTTGGTGCTGTCCTTCGGGCGCACCCCCTTAAATAGGATCCACATCATCCCTAGGTACCTCCCACCTCACGAAAACCCCCAAATCCTACCTCTCCTTCACAAACAGCCCCCTACATAGCCCTAGATTTGATTTTCAGCAACCCATTCCAAACCCCGGCGTCCCAAACCACCTCGAAAACCTTCCTTGGCCAAAACCGACCACCACCCATCAGTTATTGGGTGTTGGCAGCCTCTTTCCTTGAAGATATCACCATTTGGAGCTCCAAAATCCCCCAAATATAGCTGAAATCGTGAGGTGCTCCATCCCATCTTTTTGTTTGTATTTTTCCCTAAAAGTACAGCCTTGGGAAGCTTGAAGCATCCCTCTACGACGCCTAGATTTTCTTTCGTCAGATTGGGCAGCCATTTCTCCGCATTGTTGGCATTTTTCATGGCTTTCGTGGAAGCCATTTTGGGCCTTTTGTCACTCTCATCCATCCTGTCTTTGATGGGTAAGAGGAAAATCGCGACAGATGAGGCTGGGCCGAGCCGCCCTACTCGATCAAGAAGACCGCGGGGTGGTGCCGCAAGTTCGAGCGCCGCCGCAGGTCCAGCTGCAGTCCTGGAGTGCCGTACAAAGCGGGATTTGGATCCCCATGCACACCTTGGACGAACCATTTTATCAGAGATGCCTCATGGCGAATACACTGATCGTAGAGTGTTATTTGAGGCGGACGTAGATGGATGATTGTTCGGCGAATATCTGTTGTTCGAACGCATTGAAGCTGCGCACTGGGGACCGATCTTTGAAGCTCGCGCTCGTGCTAATGTGAGCACCGTTCGTGCCTTCTATGCTAACATCCAGAATCCTACCTTGGAGCCTTTGCAGTTCAAAATCCCTTTTGGTAGAGATCGGATGGCTACGATCGACGTCCGGTTGATTGCGCGACTTCTCAACGTGCCTCTAGGTGATGTGCATCCAAGTGAGAAGAATTTGAGGACTAGACGTGAACGAGATCGTCGCACCAGGTTTCTGTGCAGTAAGTTGGTTCCATGGCAGCTCAATAATAGCCTCAAGGCGACGTACATGTCTGAGGATTTGCGCCTGCTGCACCATATCTGCACGTTCAATGTCTATCCCAGGTCGACGAACCGCATTGAATGCACACGTCTTATGGTCGATTTCTTATTTCTGGTGGCCCAGGGAGAGAACGTATGTATGGCCACTTTCATCTTAAGGCAGATAGTTCTCATAGCCAGGTCGAGGAGAACATCCGAATCCCTTCCCTTTGGCCGACTCATTTGCAAGATTGCGCTTGAGTTTGCCTATAGACTTGGACCCGAATTACCGGTATCGATTCACACTATCGATGAGTCGACAATGGTCAAGATGAAGATTGGGTTGCAATACCGTGAAAATCAACTTGAAAGGGATAGTGGGGATGACTTTGATGAAGAGGAAGATCAAAGCGAAGAAGAACCTAGAGCAGAGGTTCAGGAAGAAGCAGAAGAGGAGGCTCAGGATACTGATGAGAGCCCTCCTCCTTCTGCGCAGGCTACTATCGACGACCGCATTGCTCGGATGGAGGAGAGTCAGACCGCTTTGCGTAGGGAAGTCCAAGAACTTCGAGCAGAAGTCGCTGATGCCAAGGCCGTTACAAAGAAGAAGTTTGGCAAGGTGACTCGCACCTTGAAGGCAATCCTGTGTTGCTTACAGGATAAGGGTGCTCCTCCTCCATCACCAGACTCCGACTAGCGATGCGATCTTTGATGTTATTATTAGTAGTTAGTCATTTCTTGTTTTAAGTTATGTTTTGTAAGCCTGATAAGGCTGGTAGTTTACCTATGTTGCCGTAGTCGCTGACTGACATAGCTCCCATGTACTTTTTGTCATGATACTTATAGGGAGATATCCCTTGTATTATGACAATTTTGGTTTAATGAAATGCATGATGCTTTTCGACTTGTTATGTGAATGTTTGTGTTGTGGTTTGGGCTTAATGTAGCCAAAATTTGTGGAATGGAGTGCATGCCGTCTCATTTCACTGTAAGGTATTGTCCCTGGATCGGGAGTATTGTAACTCCCGGGATTCAGCCTACAAATTAGTTTTTATCCCACCCAACCTTCCTACCAAGCATGCCACTTCCGATCCCACTATGGGACTAAGAACGCGATTCTATTTAATACAACTGAATGCTACTGGCCACATAGGCCCTTGGCGTTTTGGTCCTAGAGTTAGCACTCCTAGATTTCAAGAGTCTGACGACATAAGAAATCCAATTCCATTTAGACAATCTTGACCCTAAGCGATAAAACAACTCTCTGTAGTAGAAATGGTATGGAAAGCCATTTACCGTATAATCTTAAGCTTTAGATTGTAGCTACTGAGTTACAAACTAGCCTACTAGTTACCTAGAGTAGGGTAAAGCCTGTATATGTTAAGGAATGATAGATTAGTTTTGATTGGAATGAGACTCCCTTCCTTGGATAGATCCCCTTATGACTTATAGACTCCTATTGTTGCCCATAGGAAGGAACCATACACTCTCAGGGAACATTTATAACTCCCTCAGATTGAACTTAGAATGAACTAGCACGCCCCTTAGAATTGCCTTTCCCAAGGACTTATTGCATTCGGGAATGCAGAGTAAAGGAACTACATGTAAGCGATGTATTCGCGGTTTGAGTCGATTTCTTACTCCTAGTGGTTACCAATGAATCCAATGCTCTGATCAAGCAGAGGATCGGCATCGACTTGGATTAAGAACTGATACAACACATTTTCTGTCCTGATTAGACAGAAGGTTCAACGTATCCGGCTTAGACCCACTACACAACCTTTCTTCTGTGATGGCCCAACCATCTACAACTAAACAGGATCACATTGTCTTTGGGAAATGGCAAGGACTTAAAACCATGTAGAGAAAGGTTAAGGATAGCCCCTAAGTTACGCCCCGTTCCGATATACGGATCGATGCAACGATTCTTAGACTTTAAGTAGAACCAAGTTTTAAGGGGGGTAGAACGTATTAAGCCCAATCCAGTTAGGATTAGTCAACACTGCCATTCGATCAGTGTGACGCAGCGGAAGAGTGGTTGGCCTCTTTCCCACTGGCCCAGGATCGAAACATTTAATTTAGGTTATATGTACGATTAGGTTATTAAATAGGATTTGAACCTTCCTTAGAGAAAGTACTCCTTGCCCTTCGCCAATGTCGGGGACGACATTGTGTTTTAAGGGGGGTAGATTGTAACACCCCGGATTTTGGCTAACCTGGGATTTGACGTCCTTAGGCAGTGGGTCAATTAAAACACCTGAAAAATCGTTCAGAACCCAATTCCATAGCCAAAGAAACCACTTAGGATAAATTTCTTTAGAAACTAAGCATAAGTTAGCTAACGCAACGTTGGAGTGGCTAGGAAACAGTCCCTGATTACTTTAAATACGTTCTGCAAGACCCAAATCGAGTAGAACCAATGACTCTAGAATACTCTATAACCTCGGACCAAACTCTAAGCAGGTTTGTTCTCTGGACCACTTTGAATCTTTGTATTGGATCTAGACCGCACGTCGAAAGTCCGATACCTCCTATCTTAGACCGTTAGAACCGTCTAGCTGGACTTGACACTCATTCCAAAAATCAAGTCAAACCGATAATCACAGGCTATTTCATTGAGCCCGGACCGAAGAGAGTGAGAATAGGGTTAGAATTGGAATTTGAAATTCAAATCTGGCACACAATTTGACGCATCAGTATTGAGCGTTCTGACCGTCGGAATACAGCCAAATTACACCCTTGGATCAGGAAAAATATCTATTATATATCACGAGACTTATAGGCCTGATCTTGGTGCGATGACCGTTAAACTGAAACTGGGCCGCCACGTGCGATCTGGGAACCCAACCGGTCTGAAAACTGGATGTGTGCTAGATCCAGTATGCATGAGCTTAAGTCCGACCGCATTTGGCCTGGGGACCTTCAGAAATGCCCTTTTGGACCGAAACGGCCCCGATTTGGTTAGGCACCAAGTAAACATTGTTCCCAAGCCTATTTTGGGCATGTTGTAGGCTATAAAAGGGGTTGAAACCCTCACTCCTCTCTCCCATCCGAATTTGAGAGAAACCCTAGCTTGGGAGAGAGAAAAAGGTGGGAGATTGTGAGAGTGTGGGAGAGTTCTTCCTGCCACTTGTACTACGCGTTGCACGTGCTTAAGCAACACACCTCTACCGCTTTCCCGGCGATTCCACCGCGATCCTATGTAAGTAAAAACCCTAAATAGTTGTTGATTTGAGTTTCCCTTGTTTCCATAGCGATGTAGCTTATGGATCTTGTGTATTAGGCTCCTTATTCGCCGTAGACGAAGCGTATACGCTCCGTTTCAATTCCCGAGTCTACAAGACATAAGGTGAGGATTTTAGACGCTTTGATTGACGGTTCCCAACGCTTTCAATGTCGTTTAATAGTAGATTCTTGACGGCATCGCCGTTTGACATGTACAAAATGCTCTCTGTTTCCCGTTTCGTAAGCTAACGAAGAATATGAGATTTAGGGCATTTTAGTCATTTGTAGGAAGTACTGTTTACATTCATATTTTGCTGATGTGATTGACATGGTTTGTTGTCGCATTAGGAAGTTAGGAATGCGTGTATAATTAGTTTGGCGAAGAGATTCGCCTAGTTGCGCACTTTGGGTCGACATGCTATATGTAGACTTAAGTGTGTAGTGTATGTGTTTGTATAAATGCTTGTATTAGTATGTATTGAATTAAATGATGTTATTTGATAGTTTGTGATTGATTTTTTTTAATTATTATGCTGACCTAAATGATTTTCTACATGTTGACTAAATGCATGATTTCATTACATGCATGGAATTTATGTGCTTGAGGATTTGCTTAAGTTGAATGTTATAACATGTGTTAACATGCTCACATGATTGTATTTCAATTCCAATGCTCTTACATAACTTGTTGATGTGATTCCATAAGTGTTTGGGACTAGACTTAGTCCAGGCAGTCGGTAACCGAGCGAATTCGTGGCTGACTGGTCATAGCCACGAACGACGCGTCGATGAACGTGATTCGTGTTTAGAGTTGGCGGCAGTGGTTAGGCCACGCGAAGTGTTTTACGCACTTCATGTCGTTTGACTTGCGATGCGATCGCACTAGTCGAGCCCGTCAAGTAACCCGACTGGCCGATGTATGTTCACCTTGTATGTGTCATAACTGCTTGAACCTAGGGTACTGAACTTACCATTGTAAACCCTATTAACTGTGGTACCTTGATCCACGAAGACTCATGAGCCGGGCATGGTGGTATGGGACACCGTGGTCGAGCTGTCGGCCTACGTTGGGGCCACAAACCTCCCCGTAGTGACCAGTGAGCACCTTGACTCGTGAGCAGATTATGGTGGTATGGGACACTATATTCTAGCTGTCGGCCTACACTGATCAGGCGACGAGCCCTTTGTAGTGACCGCGAGCGTATTCTGAGTCCACGGGAGGCGACGACCCTTCCGTTGCAGTAGAGTACGGTAGGCCTGTATTGATAAGGTGATGGGGGAGCGGTCAACGAGTGCGAGCAACAGCCCTGGCAGCCCTTGCAGTGACCTACGAAATATACATCGTATGAGATTACTAGGAGTGACGACCCTAGACAGGATCCGTGTTGGGATTGATATAAGGGAAGTACCTTAGTTTCCCAATCCTTCTGTTTGAATGGACTAATAATAACTAGGTAATCATATCACCATGACATTGCATGTGCCTGGAAGATGTGGAGCACTTGAGGGAGTGCGGCATGCCGCGGTCGTAAGATGTTGCCGCATGAGGGTGATCGTCGGTGAGGGCATACATCACGTCATGTCATCTTGCATTAACAACAGTATTAGGATTGTCTGATTTACTGCTTTACTTTTATCGCGTGATTGAATTGTGAACATGCTAATCCCTGCTCTCTTATCCCACTGAGTTGATCACTCACTCCCACGTTACGGGATGGTGTTTCCGGACACCCACCAGTCCCTTTTGTGATTGCAGATGATGGCGCGGCCTGTGAGGCGGAGCTGGACTTGATGATGAGAAGGAGGATTCCTCCTTTATGCGTGTTCTGATTGACGGGATTGCAGGGAGGTTGATTAGATACCTTGACATTTGTCATTTTGAATTTTTAGCGCCCTCATGTATATTCTTTTTGTTTACTTTTGAAGTATACATGTATGTGTATAACCTGGTAATATATTCACACTCTGGAGACATACAACAGTTTATGTACGTTATACATACTATTACAGTCTTCCGCTTGCAAATTTCACTGTCTCTGGAGTATGATATGCTGTTCTGGCTTAATCTCACTCATGTTTAATACATTATCACAGACAACATTCAATCATACATATCCATGTTGCATAAATAACATTTTGGAACTCGGGAGTTGGGTTTTTGCTCGACCCCCCGATTTTCGGGATGTTACACTCTCTCTCATCCAATATGAATTTATAAAACCCTAAGAGAGAGAAGAGAGTAAAGTGAGGAGGAAAGAAAGAGAAGTTGGAGAGAGTTCCTGGGATATTTCCCTGCCACTCCATATGCTTTACCATCGAGTTTGTATCGCAATTCCGCCGATTTCGACTCCGTTCTTGGGTAAGAAATTCTAACCCTAAGTTATTTTAGATATTCAAATAGAGTATATGGTGAAACAGCTAACCTATTTCATGCTATAGGTTACCGTTGTGCTGTAGGTGAGGACTTAGTATTTAAACTGAGTTCGTTACGAGTCTACCGGTGAAAGGTGTGTATTGTAAATGTTTGGGTTATGGTTTTCAAGGCTTTCAATGTCAGTAATAATTTATGGCCGACTTGATTGCTGTCACATGTGCGTAGATACGACGTTTTCCATATACTATATGTATATGTGTGTAGACTATGTTAATTTATAATGCATTCCATGTGTTTGTTGAAATGTGTGAATGAGTATGGAATTATGATTTATGCTTGCCATGTTTATTGACTGAGAATACGTGATTGTTGTACGTATGGTGAACCCTTTGTAAAGGGGTTTTCTATAATACCTATTATAATTACTTTATTACATGTATATGATAGGTGTAGCCTAAGTGTTTGATAAAATGCCTGAATATGAAAATGCTTGTTGAAATGCATGTATTGAGAGTGTTGAGATAGGATTCTCAATTCCCTTAACTATGATTATAGTATCCTTCATATAACCTATCTTACTACTATGTGCTGTATGGATGAATGCCTATGGATGATAATATGTATAGTATATGTTTGTTGAATTACTCAAGTCAGATTTATATCTGATTTTAGTTGTCACATGATGTTTTGAATTTCTATATGTCAATGCTATTGTTTGAAATGTGGTTGGGGTTACGATGTAGTCCAGGCAATCGGTAAATGTTTGTGATCGGTGGTTGAACTGTTTAACCACGATAGATACGCTTGGTGAATCTGAGTTCTACGATGCTTGTCGACGGTGGCTATGCCACACGGAGTGCTTACGTGCTTCATATCGATCGGCTCGACGTATCCTTGTACCAGTTGAGCTTGTCATGCAACCCGGTTGACCCGATGTCATGAATCTAAGGTACCAACTTACCAGTGCAAAGCCCGTTGAACCTTGGTACCTTGATCCGCTAAGACTCATGAGCTGGGCATGGTGGTATGAGACACCGTGGTCAAGCTGTCGGCCTACTCTAGGGTGACGAGCCTCCCCGTAGTGACCAGTGATTAACTCAGACTCATGAGTCGAATATGTTGGTATGGGACACTGTATTCAAGCTGTCGGCCTACGATTAGGTGACCAGCCCATAGTGACCTCGAGTATACACTTGGTCTACGTGAGGTGACGAGCCTTTTCGTAGTGAACTAGAGTATAAATCAGGCCCGCATTGAGGTAACGAGCCTCTCTCTATCGACCTGGAAAATGCCTATCGTATGTGACTACTAGGATTGATGACCCTAGATAGATCAATGTTTGAGTTATGATATAAAGGGAGGCGCCTTAGCTTCTCAATCCTGTTGTATGAATATGTTTAATTAAGAACTTGGCTAACACGACCATGCATCACATTGCACGGTGCTTTGGCGAGGAAGTGCATAGAGGAAGGGGTGCATGCCACTATCGTAAGATGTTGTCGCAAGAGGGAGTGTAGGCAAGGGCATGCATCATTATCACATATCATCCTTGCATTAATAAGAGTACTTAGGACCTGATTGTCATATTGCTTTATCATTACTGCTTGAATGAATTGATAACATGTTAACCTTTGCTTCATAGTTCCACTGAGTTGATCACTCACTCCCACGTTCTAGGTCGGTGTTTTAAACACCAACCAAACTCTATCTTAGATGAAAATTCTGGCGCGACGTATGAGGCCGAGCCAGACTTCTACGACGATGAGGAGTTCTCATACATGCAGTTATCGAGCGGGTTTATGTAGGCCGCTTTGAACGACGGGATTTCAGGGATTATGATTAGTGGGACATTCACATTTTGTCATTTTGTATTTTTGGGATAAATATGTATTTATTCAGCTTATTCATGCCATCATACTCTGGAGGTTGGGAAACACATCTATGTACTTTATATATCTATCATAGTCTTTCGCTTGTAAAATTTACCTGTCTTTGGAGTATGATATGCTATTTTGGTATAATCCCACTCATGTTTAGGGCACTAATACAGACAACATTTATTCATCATTATCTATGTTGCATAAGTGATGTGTTGGAACTCGAGAGTTGGGCTCCTGCTCGACCCCCGATTTTCAGGGCGTTACAATACATACTTGTGTTTGTGATTGTGAATATTTATAATTCTTATTCATGCCTATGTGTTTGATTATTTAAAGCATATGAGTGCTTAAATTGAGTTGTATGTTAGGAACTTGTAAGAACACGCAAGCTTACTATCTTTCCTACAAACTACTTACTTGATTGGTATATTATTTGTAGTTTATGTGATAAGATCCACTTTGACTTGAAAGCGTTAGTGTTTTTTGTCTTATTTAAATCAATAAATTGTTGAAGTAGGTAATTTAGTTCCTTGTTTGATCACCAACTGTTTGTGTTCTATGTTTACTTTACGATAATATCTCAATGTAAATTACGTAATTTGTTACCACCCGCAATTCTGAATTCGATGAGGAATTGAATAAGGACGGACCATCTTAATAGTAGACTAGTTGTTATACCCTCCTGCAAGTCCTCATCCGATGAGGAATTGAATAAGGGTGGACTATCTAATAGCAGAGGGCAAAGGAGTTTTAATTATAAAAATTTTAAGTAGTCATATTCTCCCCCCTCTCCCTCTCTAGGACTTGGTTATAATTTTATAGCTCTGCCAGGCTTTCGTACACAGTGTGGTAAACTTACACAGTGTAGTAAACTATCCTGCCATGAATTTTCAATTGGTATCAGAGTATGTAGAAGATGATGGAGGGCTAAACTTCCAATATGTATGACAATAATATAAATATTAGAGTATGCAGAAGATGATGGAGGGCTAAACTGCCAAGTCCATGAATGTTATTAACCATACCAAGGCTATTGAATACAAGGCCTATGTGGTCGAATATCATATGCAAGGGGTGCAATGCAAACATGTCAATCCTCAACTAGTCCACATATTAGTACATTTCGTATCTGGAAACATCATCGTGGTCTAGTACACTCCAACACTAGCTACCGCCCCATCGCGCGCATAACCAAGTGAGTGGAAGAGACCTCACTATCCGCCTTGCCTGTGTTATGCTAATGCCCACCTGGCTCGTTCATAGCTAACCCATTTGTGAGCTGATCAAACTCAACCTACCCTACAGCCCTCCTACCCTCAGGCAGATAAGGGCGCATCCCTTTTCATGTAACGTCCTGGAAAAATCCATACGAAGACCCGAGTACCACCTTAAGCGGAAATCACTAAGGGTTAAATCCTTTAGAAATTAAATGAGATTAACTAGCGTTAAAATATATTACCTGTGAAATTAGCACCAATCACTTTAAATACGATCTGCAAGACTCAAAACTTGTAGAATTCTGAACGTTACATTACTTTAAAATCTAGGATCAAACTCTAAACCCAGTTGCTCTCGGGAGCACAATGAAACTCCATATCGGACCTGGACCGCACTTCGAAAGTCCGATAGCGACAAACTTAAATAATTATGACCGCTAGTTGGACTTGACATCACCTCGAAAATCAAGTCCAGATGATGTCCTGAGACTATTTTCTTGAGTCCAGAGTGAAGTGTGTGAGAACGTGAAGGTTTTTATGAACTTAAATATGAATTTAAGTAATCTGAGTTATGTCGCTTGTGGACTGATTATAAGCATTCAGACCATCAGAATTTGACCCAAATACACCCTCGGATCAGGGAAGATGTCCTACACATGCCAATGCACTTATGGCCCTGATCAAGTATCGGTGATCGATGACCTGAAACTGGTCCACTGCGGTTGATCTGTAAATCTGATCGGATTGAAAACTTAGCTTGACCAAGATCCAATATCAGGGAGCTTAAGTCCGACAGCATTCAGTAAAGGAACCTCCAGAAATGCTCCGTTGGATTGAAACAGTCCCGATTTGTACATAACCTAAGTATACCTTGGCCCTGGGGCCATTCCCATCAGTTTTGAGCCTATATAAGGGCTTTAAAACCCCTCTCACATATTCCATACGAATTTAGAAAAATCTTAAGAGAGAGAAGAGAAGAAAAAGAGAGAGAAAGTGAGAGAGAAGTTGGGGTGGTTTCCTGGGATTCTTCCCTGCTAATCCACTTGTTGAAATGCCAATCCTATATAGTTCTTCTAGTAGCTCCAACACCATATTTGGATAAGTAAACCTAACCCTAATCCGTTCTAGGGTTTTAAATAGTCTAAGTGTTGAAATAGCTAACTTAAGGCGTGTTATAGGTGGCCCTCGCGTAGTAGGCAGTGACTTGACATACAAACTGAGTTTGATGCACGTTTATCCGTGTAAGGTGCAGACTATCTACGTATAGGTTATGATTTTCAAGACTTTCAATGTCAGTTAATGATTTATTATTGGCGTGGATGCTATTTCACATGCAGAATGCGATGTTTGTTTCGTGTTTCAATTATATATGAACTATGTTGCGTTTAGTGTATTTCATGTATTTGTAGAAAGGATCGTATACGTATGAATTTTGGAATTTCGTTTACCATGATTAATTGTCGTGTATATATGCTAGTTGTATGTATAACAATTTCTTAGCGAAAGGATTCGCCCTAATACATGTTATGCCAACATACGTTGCGTATGTTATATTGTGAAGCCTAGGTGTTTGTGAAAATGTCTGAATGAGTATAGAATGTGTATTTGTGCTCGCCATGATTAACTATTATGGGTATATGATTTTTGTGTAGATGATAATTCCTTGACGAAAGGATTTTCCCTAATACGTATTATAACCAATGTATGTTATATACGTTGGAAGTTGTAGTCTAAGTATTTGGAAAAATGTCTGAATGAATTAGTAGTTAGTAAAGTGTGATTTATAAGGGAGTTGAGATATGATTGTGTGTATGATTTCCTCCATGACTTGCATATGATAGAGTCTATTCATTCATGTTTAACTGTGTGTAAGATTTTCCTCCATGTATTGTATAATCATGTTTAAGTTATATTCCATAACATGCTCACATGATTGTAGGATCTGACTTAAGTATTCCTTACTGTTTACTTACCTCATATGCTTATTTATTGTGATTGCACGCAATTGGGACTATAATGTAGTCCAGGCAATCGGTAACAGGCCTTATTTTGGTGGCTGTAGTTGTTTCACTATGCAGGATGTGTTCGATGAATCCGAGCCGTACTTGGAATGTCGGTAGTGGTTAGGCCACATGGAGTGCTTACGCACTTCATGTCGATCATCTTGATGTGCGTTCGTACCAGTCGAGCTTGTCAAGTAACTCGATTGACCCAATGTATGTTCACCATGTATGGATGCTACTTTTTGAACCTAAGATACCAAACTTACCAGTGAAATGCCCGTTTAACCTTGGTACCACGATCCGTTAAGACTCATGAGCTGGGCATGGTGGTATGGGACACCGTGGTCGAGTTGTCGGCCTACGCTGGGGTGATGAGCGTTGCCATAGTGACCAGTGAGTAACTCAGACTCGTGAGCCAAATATGGTGGTATGGGACACTATATTCGAGCTGTCGGCCTACACTGGAGTAGCCTAGCTGTGGTCCCCAGTCGGGTTGGTGATGAGCCTTCAAAACTAGACTGCCAATTGGTAGGGCATTAGTGGAGTGACCTCGAGTATGAATAGGCCTACCTCGACGCAGCCTGGCTGTGGTCTCCAGTCGGGTTCGTGACGAGCCTTCGAAAATAGACTGCCAGTTAGTAGAGCGTTGGTGGTAGTGACCTGAACTTGCCTATCGTGTGTGATTAACTAGGATTGATGACTCTAGATGGATCAATGTTGGGTAAATGATATAAAGGGTGGTACCTTAGCTTCCCAATCCTGCTGTATGAAAAAGACTAATAAGAACTTGGTAATCATGTTCATGCACCGCATTGCATGTGCCGTTTGGCGTTGGGCAGTGCACTAAGGAAGTGACTGACATGCGCAACCGTGAGATGAAGATCGTAGAGGGAGTGTAGGCAAGGGCATGCATCATGACTACATCCCATCCTTGCATTAATCAGAGTACTTAGGACTTACTTGTTGTATTACTTTATCAGTACTGCCTGACTGAATTGATAACATGTTAACCTTTGCTGTATAGCTCCACTGAGTTAATCACTCACTCCCACGTTCTGGGACGGTGTTTAAACACCAACTAGACTCTGTCTTAGTTATAGATGATGATGCGACCCATGATGTAGAGCCAGAGTTTGAGGATGATGAGGAGGTGTTCTCCTACATGCAGTATTCAAGTAGGTTCATGTGAGCCGTGTCCTGATTGACGGGGATTCAGGGTTATTTTGTTGGGAGCTATCACATTCTTTTGACATTTTGTATTTTGACACAACACTTGTAAATATTGACCTGGCGCTGCATACATATTTTGGGGACTTACACTAGTATAAATATATATTTCAGTCTTCCGCTTGCATATTACAATTGTCCCTAGATTATGTTTGTTGATTTGGCTTAATCTAATTCATGTTTTAGGAACTAATACAGAAAACATTCATTCATCATTAAAAATGTTGCATAGGTGATGTTCTGGAACTCGGGAGATGAGTTATGCTTGACCCCCGATTTTTAGGGCGTTACATTTCAAGTGTCCATGACATAGTGAGAAACATGGCCTACTAGTATTTGGCATTCGGGTACTCATGTTATCCACTCAGTCTCAATGTTAAAGCATACTACTGGTATTACAAGGGTTTAGGAACTTTCACCCATGAACATCCTAAGCGCCCAAGTGCTAGAACCAATATTTCTGGTATCCAATCCGTCCATCCACGATATGCCTGTGGAGGCTATAATCCTGATGTCGCTAGGGCGTAAAGTGATCGTGACATACAAGATGCGAAATGCATGAGTCATACCATCTAAGTCATGCATCAAACATGTGCGGACCGTGCGATCATGTGGGGAAACCCTATCTCACATGGGCTCCCCTGAGTATCTCAAGCCTAAAGGAATATGCTATGATCAACATCATCCATAACATGTGTAATACCCTGCATACAAATTATGCGTATGGGCGTATAACTAGGCATGATATCTTTATACTAAGCATGTTCTTAGTGTGTCCTATCAGACCAAGTACACTAGCATGAAATCAGACATATCAGGCTATAGTCGGCCTTAATTGGCACATCATATATAGAGAGTGAGAACTGAATGGTAGGTCCTACTAGAAATATAGAAGTCTATGTGGTGTGGCCCACGATAGACTAACATCGGCTCCTCAGGTAGCCTATAAGGCATGAGTAAAATACATATACTAAGGCACGGTCCTTGTTTGTCAATATATAAGAATGTTGAGTCCGTCTATCAATTGAGCCCCATATGAAGACTACAAGACCAAGACTCATCAAGTTGAAGAAGTTCGAGTGCGCTTTACAGGTATATTAAGCCTCACTTCCCAAACTTAACCCTATCAGGTAAAAGACCCACTTGAAAAATATCTAAACTTGCCCAAAACCATCTTTGTAAAACCCTTGTTAATATTAGATTAGATTTGTTTAAAGCCTATGGAGATAGAAGAAAAATAGGAAAATTTCATGTTTTATCGATTACAATCGAAGTGTAATCAAGACAGCTTCGATGACATCGAACACTTATTCGATGGCATCGAATCAGAGCCTTATAAGTCCAGTAACCAACTGTGAAAAACTTAGATAACTTCAATGGAATCGAAGGTAGTTCCATGCAATCGAAACTTAAGTTTTGATGGCATTGAATGCATTTCGATGACATCGATATAAGGCCTAATATATTTAATAAGCTCTAAAATACTCTAAGTATACTCAATGCAATCGAATCACTTTCGATGACATTGAAGAAAGTTAGTCAATAGCATCGAACATAGTTCGATAGCATCAAAAAGAGGACCAGTTTGTCCAACAAGCTTACTAGGAAAATCATATATTCTCTATGGCATCGAAAGCTGCTTGATGACATTAACATTCAAATTTTAAAAAGGGCGAGCTTAACAATCTACGGGGGGGGGGGGGGGGGGGGGGGGGGGGGGGGATGAATAGGACTATGTCAAATAAAAACTTAAAGTACTGAAATAATAAATAAATCAGAATAAAGCAGAAATCTTAATAACACTAGTATTGAAAAATTGATTCAAACTTAATTCGTAGGAAAACCTTACACCAAAAATAAAGTTTTAGTAGGACAACCTGATTTCGCAAATGTTTGTAAGGATCAAGACTTCAAACCAAGAAAGAGATAATAAAACTATCTATTACAAACATTCACCACTAGTGCAGAAATAAAGTTACAATCATTTACCATAGATATAAAAATTAAACATTCACCACAACACGAATTATAGTGGTTTGTTGTGTACACCAACTGTTCTCAAATAGCCACACCTACTCCACTCCCAATAATCACAACCCACGTGATATTGATTTTCACTAAAAATAAGGTTTTCACAGGTTCACCTTAAAACCTTACACAGTTGTGATTTTAAAGGGCTTATCACAAACAAAAACCCCACACTGAGATTTTCTGGCTATCTCAGTTAAAACCAACACATGAGATTTTTTTAGCCATCTCAAAGAAACCAAAATATAAAGAATAGAAATGTACTTATCTTCTCATTGAAGACGTTCTTGATGTCACCTGTAGAACCACTTTGCTTGAAGTAGAATGTTTAATGTCCAGTCACATAAACAAGGGTGCTAGGTTCTAGATTGACTTTAAATTAATTCAAACTAAAGGCTACTTGTTTGAATTCCTCAAGATATCAAAGAGGAGTAATTAATCTCTTTAAAAAATAAGATTCATGAAAAAGAGATCAAGGAATTAAAATAAAAAGCTATTTAAATAAAACATTAAAATACCATGTAATAGCTTCAAGATAGTGGAGACTTCTCTCTCTCTTGGTGAAGGCTTTTCTTAGCTTGAATGGATAATTTCAGAATGAGAGAAGGCCTCTATTTATATTTAAAAATGCTGTTACTTTGACTCGTCTAAGATCTAACAAATTTCAAATTTTGGGTGCGATTGGATAAAAATGTTCTTTGACTAGTTGAGGGCCTTGCTCGACTAGTCGAGTGTCACGCCCCAAACTTGGAAACTGGGCTCACAAAATTTCCTATCAACAAATCTGGTACCGACAACCTCCATAATAATCCATTCTCAGCTCCCAGCACCCATATAATAGGTTCCGATCCTGGGATCCTACAAGGAGGATTATTCAACATAAATTTATTTCATAAGAAACATAACCATAAGCATAACCCACAAACAACAACTAACAACATCATCACATTTCCACTATAATAAAAACTTTTGAGTACAAGGTATAAAAGGAGATATAATATAGAGATATCAAAAGAAAACTCTGGAAGCTCAGCCACACGCTCCTGTCTTTGCTCAGTTATGACTACGTCTTGACATCACCTACACGCATCTATTGTGCATAAGCTTATAGAAAGCTTAGAGGGTGGTGTAAGTGTGTGCGTAATATAAGCGTGCTCAAAATGTAATATCAGAGTAATGCGAAAAATGCTGGTGAATCTATGAATACTATCAGCCATATCAAGGCTCTACGATGCAAGGCATGAATGCAATCGGCCATATTAAAGCTATGATGCGATGCAAGGCCTACGTGGCCAATGTCATATGTAACGTGCAGCTCAAGCATACCAATCCTCATTTGAATCTACATATCAATCCAGCTCATATCTAGAGCATCATATATCAGTACGGTTCTCACTCTGGACAATCACTGGGGTCTAGTACACTTTACGCCAGCTTGCCGCCCCTATTCGAGCGCACAACTGGGTAAGTGGAAGAGACCTCACTATCTTCCTACCAATATCGGGCCCGACTCGTCTATAGCGGACCTATTCCTCAAGTTGGTCAAAATTAACCTAGACATTATCTCCTCACTCAGGCGGGTAAGGTCACACCCCCTTCCAACCGACCACGATATAGTGGGAGACACGACCTACTAGTATACCGCCCTCGTGTGCTCATGCATCCACTCAGTCTCGATGTTGGGGCATCCTCCTGGTTCCATAAGGGTTCAGGGACTTTCACCGAAGGACATCATTGCGCTCTAGTGCTTAGAATCAAGTATTTTCGATATCCAATCCTACCATCCACGTTATGCCTATGGAGGCCATTACCCCGATGTTGTTAGGGTACATAATAACCATATCACACAATGTAAGATGCATGAGTCATACAATCTAGTCATGCATCAATCCTGCACATACCATGCGCTCATGTGGAATAAGTCCATCTATCAAGGGGTCCCATAAATAACTTACCCAATGACATAATGCTATGATCAGTCACTCCTCGTAATAAGTATGTAGATGATGCATATGGGCATGTATCATGCTGCTATGCTATCACATACTCATAATCGGTATTAATAATTAGCCTATATACAAGACGGGGTCTATAGAAGGACAGCAGATCTAAACCATAACAAAAAGATCGGTCCTCAACAATGGATATACCAACCTAGTACCATAGATTCTTCCATCTATGGCAAGAGGTGATGATGCGTCCTTCTCATAATAAGGATGGGCTTAGATGGCCTACTCAAGGACTAGGCTTCTAGGTTTGGGTACTCTACTCGCACTAATGGGGGCCCAATAATTTGGGATATCCCAAAAAGGTGAGATGGATCATACTTGTACTAGTGGGGGCCTATCAATTTGGGTTAGCCCACAACAAGGGGAGATGAGAATGGGCCTGACAATGGGCCCTAGGGAGGATTACAAGGTGGGCATTTAACCACCATTACTTTTTATAGTGTTGACATTTATCCATCATTGCTCCCAAGGCATGACCCATAGAATCTATCACATGATAGAGGCTCAAGGCCTTATACTAGCTAGGACAATAGTTGGGCGTCATAAACATTACTATATACATCATAGTGGGTTTACACATCATAATGGCCTCGCCACATAGGCCTCTCATATATCACATTGGGCCTCACCATATGGGCCTCTCATACACTACATTGGGCCTCATCATATCGGCCTCTCATACATCATAATGGGCCACACCAAATGGGCCACATATATATCACAATGGGCCTCACTAAAGGGCCTCATACACATCCCATTGAGCCTCACACAAAGGCCTCATATTCATCATAATGGGCCTCACTAAATGGGCCACATTTACATCACAATGAGCCTCACTCAAGGGCCTCATACACATCCCATTGGGCCTCATACAAAGGCCTCATATTCATCATAATGGGCCTCACCAAAGGGGCCACATATACATCACAATGGGCCTCTCCAAATGGGCCACAAATTCATCATATCGGACCTCACACATGGGCCCATGGGTTAGGCACAAGGGATGGGTAGTGTGTGTATCACATACAACTTAGTGGGCTTGATGTGGCAGCCCATATAGACCAGAAAATGAGTGGACAACATGAAAAATACACACATCAAGGGGGGGGGGGGGGGGGGGGGGGGGGTGTTGCTCACAACCCACCGTCTAGGGATGGACTGTGTGAATATACAACACATATATCATGGTGGGATTCATGTCTAGCTAGATGGTGGAGACCCCACATGTGTAGGGAGGGTCCCACCATCTTAGGGATAAACAGATTGAATATACAATACATACATCAATGTAGGCCCCACCCCACACGTGCAGCACATGCAGGGTGGGTCTTAAGTCCTGAAGTGGACGGATAACATGGATAAAACAGATACATCATGGTGCGTCCCATTGTCCAACAACTGGAAGATGAGGATGCAACCCATATATCATGGTAGGGCCCCATGTCCCTTGCTGGACAGTGAGGGTACACCACATACATTGAGGTCGCTCCACACACGTGGCCCACCAGCCTTGGATCAAGCCAATATTTTTGTTTTCCTGCTGCCCGGGCTAGCTGGATGGTGGCAGCAGTGTTGGGCCGTTCATTTAGCTGTTGGACATCAGCAAGGTGGGCCCACGGATGGTCGGGTTGGATAAAATACATACTTCATAATGGGTGTCCTTGTGGGTGGGCCACTCATCCAGAAAATTAGGCTGTTCTATGTGTTTTACCTCATCTAGATTGGTCTGACAATGGGCAGCAAGGTGTCCTAAAAATTTGGATGTGTGATCATCCTATGTTTGGACAATAACATGCATCATCAGGTGGGCCATCATAGAAGGGGAGAGAGAGAGAGAGAGAGAGAGAGAGAGAGAGAGAGAGAGAGAGAGAGAGAGAGAGAGAGAGAGACGGGTGATGGAGGGGCCCCGCCACTATGAGTCCCTCAATGCATGCATCATACATCATACATTCAACAAGATGGGTCCCATGCATTGCATGACCCTAAATAAAAAAAATCTAAGGTGAGGATGACAAGGGTCTAGATGACCCATCAATAGCATAGATTCAATAAAAACATCATGATGGGGTCCATGAAGAATGACCCCATCATGGATCATGCATGCAACAAGGATGGGCCATTGGCCACATTTAAAGGGTCAAGTAGGATCTCCACCATTGATTGGTGGGTCCTACATGATCCTATACAATAAATGACAAAGATTTAAGATAAGAAAGATCTAGTCCTAAACAAGCACCCACCTAAGATCTTGAACTTCTTCTTTCACCACTAGGTTCCAATGCTCCAAGGGAAGAGATTCTATGGTTGAGGTGGCTTTGGGATGGTTGGATTGGGAGGAAAGGAGATAGCAAAGCACTGGAAAATGGGGATGGGTTGGGACATCCATGTCTTCTCTTGCTAGGGAGAACTGAAATTAAAGAGAGATAGGGGTGGTAGTTCCCTAGGTAATGATTATTTTGTAAGAGGCATGGGGGGCTAGCAATGAGTGCTTGTAAGAGGCATGGGGCTAGGGGTTAGGGTTGGGTGATGTCACCCCTAGGGTGACATCATCCTAATGATGATTTTCTAGGGAAATGCAATAACTGGGATATATGGGTCCCATGATCAAGCAATCAACGGTCGGGATAATGCGCGGGCTAGATCTCACAATCTAAGTGTCAGATTAGCGCACAAAACACGACGTCGGAACCACGATGATGAAGCGGTCACAATGGCATGGGTCTCAGGTTGAGTCGACTTAGGTTTATAGGATATGACTCAAGGTCGTTCACAAATTCTATTTATGGGTCGCGGGTCATCGAAATTCGACCGAGAGGACCATGGGATCCTACAGAACAGTGAGATACTAGGACACAGGCCTGACATCGAAGGTGCCAAAATATAGTTGCTAGACTTCGAGTCGAGCAACCCTTGATTGGTCGAAGGTCCCTCTTCGACTGGATGAGAAGTCTGCTTGATTGGTTGAGGAAGCAACAAAAAAAATTTACTTTTTGCATTTTGAACTTAGACTAGTCAAAAATTTCTTAGACTGGTCGAGCTAAAACCTAGACTAGTCGAACTGGTGTTGACAGCCTCCATAATACCCCATTCTTGGCTCTTGGCACTTATGTGCCAGATTCCAATCCTGGGATCCTACAAGGAGGATTTTTAATATGATTTTTTTTTATAAAGGAGCATAACTTCAAGCATAACCCAATCACAAAATAACATCACCACATATCCACTATAATAAAACATTTAGGTACAATGCAGAAGGGAAAATACAGGTATAATGAAACTCCAAAAAGATCGTCGCACACTCCCGCCTCAACACTACTGCGTCCTAGTGTAACCTGCATGCAATGGTCATATATAAGCTTACAATGAAGCTTAGAGGGTGTGTGCGTGTGTGCAGAATGCATGAACTAAGCACACGAAATCAGAGTAAGTGAAAATACTGGAAAGTCCATGAATGCTATCAGCCATACCAAGGCTACTCAATGCAAGGCCTACGTAGCCAAATGTCATATGCAAGATACAACACAAGCATGTCAGTCCTCATTGAGTCTACATGTCAATACAACTCATCTCTGGAACATCACTGGGGTCTAGTACACTCCACTCTGGTTGTCGCCTCCCTATTCGCACAACGAGCGAGTGAAAAAGACCTCACTACTCACCTACCAGTAGTCTGCCAATACCTACCTGGCTCCTCGATAATGGACCTATTTATGAGCTGGTTAGACTCAGCCTAACTTACAGCCCCCTCACTCGGGCGAATAAGGCCACACTCCATTCAGAACTGACCACTACACAGTGGGAGACGTGACCTACTGGTATTCGGCACTCGTGCGCTCATGAACCACTCGATCTAAACGTTGGAGCATCTCCTGGTACCAAAAGGGTTCTGAGACTTTCACCTAAGGACATCCTAAGCACTCACAGTGCTGGAACCAAATATTTATGGTGTCTAATCTGACAATCCACGATATGCTTATAGATGCCATAACCCTGATATCACTAGGGCACTAAGTGATCATGTCACCCAAAATGCGAGATGCATGAGCCATACCATTCAGTCATGCATCAAACCTGCGCGTATCGCGTGATCATGTGGGGTAACTCCCTCTCATAAGGAGTCCCCTAAATAACTCAACCTAATGGCAAATGCTATGATCAATCATTCCTTACAATAGGCATACAAATGATGCGTATGGGCATGTATCATGATGTAATACTATGCATGTTCTCATTGTATCCTACTAGACTAAGTACACTAACATGATTATCAGATATAAACAATAATCGGCCCAAATACATGATGGGGTCCATAAAGGGACGACGGATCTTGCCCAAACATCTAGATAAGCTCTAAATAGTGAATATAGGATACCATATATTCTTCCATCTACAATAAGGGGTGATGATGTACTCTCAATGGATGGCCTAGGTGTCATGCTTATACCAAGAATGGGCCTCAGGGTGAGGCTAAAGCTATACAACAAGGTGAGTTGAGAGGGTGAAACTGTGTACAACAAGTGAGCTTCCTCACCTTCTCTTATCATACAATAAATTGGGCCTTCCTATGAGGCCCAATCTGTACACAAGGTGGGATCCAAGGTTTGGATAATCCTACAAGGTATGGTGAAAAGCACCATCATCAATGGGGGCCCAATGGTTTGGGTTAGCCCAATCGATATCTCTAACATTGATGGGGACCCAATGTTTCGGGTTAGCCGTATAAGGTAAGGGTGAAAATGGGCTTAATATTGAGCCCTAGGGAGGTTTACAGTGGTGGACATTTAACCACCATTGTCTCCTAGTGTGCGGTCCACTTGGGATTGGAATCTAAATCATAATGGGGCCTTCGACCCTCCAAATATCTAGAAAATGGATGGACAACGGACGCACATCACTCACACATGATGGTCCTCACAAGGAAACCCCTTATTGGGCATATAACATATTCATCATGGTGGGCCTCTTAGGGTAGCCAACAACCCTATAATGGATGAACAATGTGTATACAACACACACACATCATGGTGGCCTCACAAAGCAGCCCATGGTTGGGAGTATAACCTATAAATTGAGGTGGGCCTCTCAAGTCAATGGGGCCCACTGTCCTAAAATGAATGGACTGGGTGTGTAGCACAAGGTGTGTGTGTGGGTGGGGGGGCACAAGGCACTAATGGGCCCCACACACGCGGTACAACATGGATATAAAATACATATAACAAGTGGGTTGCTTGGTGAATGGCCAACCCACCAGTGGCTAGGCCTGCTGAGGCGTCCTACTGATGGACGACCTGGATAAAACACATACATGGTGGGTCTACACATCACAATGGGCCTCACACATGCAGATAGGCCCCACCAAATAGACAGTGTGGATATAATACATACAACAGGGTGGGCCTGCTGTTGGACGGTGTTGAGGGTCAAATATTGCATATTACACCCCAGTTATCACTTGGTTTTATGAACATGATAATGCTTAACATTCTATTTTAATCATGTTTGTGTTGCACGGTGAATTTAGGAGCTTGGACTGAAAAGAGTAATAAAAGCATAGATTTGATGCTTAAGAATCACCAAAGCTAGGGATGGATCTTAGGAGATACAGATTAAAGAATTCACATGCCAAAGATCTAAGAAAATCAAGTGATTGAAGATAAGGAAGCCTGAAAATCATCCTGAATGCAAGATCACAGGGCTTCCATCATTAGTTTGGAACGAAACTTTATATCCGGGCTAAGGATCATAAAATAACAGTACACATAAAATTTCAGCCCTCTGATCTTTGTAGAAGTGGTCCAATGGAAAGATCAGCCACAAAATCCCAGATTTGGGACCTACCCGATCTTTCGATATGCTTTAGATTTGGGATCAGCCCATATATGAGACGAAAGAAATGAATGGACGGTGTAGATGTTTAAAAAACATCACGATGGACCCCACATTCATGGGTGCATGTGCATAGAAGGTGCACAGCTGTGGTGCACTAGACCAGAAATTCTAGTCAAAATCAGTTTGACCTGACAAGAGATTTTCTCTCTCCTCTCTCACGAGTGTCCGCTATGATGGGTTGTGGCCAACCATCATCGTTCAATTAGATGATCTGAACCGTCCATTCGAACCGGACGGTGGGGCCGACCAAACCCATGACGTCCATACACAGCCACGCACGCACACACAAGAAAATTAAGTTCAAATGCAGGATGAACGACAGGAAAGAAAAGTCCTATGGGCCACACCGAATCTGAGATGTATCACATCATCTCCGACCAGAATTTCACCACAAATCCACTGGATGGAGCTAATTCTTCAGACACCATAGCAAATGGGCCCCACCGGTTATGCAAATCTGGCTTTACGGATGCATTATGCACAGACATGAGTCCGGACGCCGTGTGGCCTTTTCGGGTTGTTATGTGACCATAGCTGTGATCAGATCGATGATCCGGACCATCCACAAGCTGCAAAAGGGGGTCCCGACCCCATCCATGAAGACAGAACAGAGTTTAAGATGATTAACCATCCCAAAACTCGTTCCAACGCAAGAAGCTGTAAACATTTCGCGTTGTGCAATAGGTGTTGCCTAAAGAGCCTTCGTAGGTAGCTTCCAAAAATGCCTAACTGACTGACTCCCAATGCCTATAAAGAGAGGCAACAAGGAACGTGAGAGGCATCAGATGTGGGGACATCAGAAAAGAAGAAAGAGAGAAAGAGCAGCGTGGACGTGGGGACGACTTCTGAGTTTTTTTTCTTTCTCCTTGATTGTTTCTTTTTTTCTTTCCTTCAGAGTTATTTAGTTAATCATGTTTATGATTGACTAAACCTCTTAGCTAGGGCTAAGAGGTGAAGCTTGTGACGTGATTGGATCTTTTCTATGGCTTTAATTCATGTTAAGTTCAACTATCCTTGATTTTAGTTTGATTATAAGAAATACTTTTAGTTTTTAATGGTTTGTTGTGACTTACATTACAATAGATCTGTGATAGCTTTGAGTATGTTCTTTTCATTATAGGGATTGTGAACTTGGGATCTCTGCTGTTCACCATTGTCTCATGGACATGGTTAGATGATGAAATCCTTCCTAACGTTCATAATTCTCCTAGATTGGTTGTGGATTGGTACATTCTGTTGTTCACCATTGTCTCATGGGCGTGGTTTAGTGATGGAGTCACTTCTAGTTCTCATACCTATCATTCATTAAAAACTAAATCGAAGGAAGTTCAGATTTATTTTTTAATGAGATATCTTCTAATTGGATGAAGATGAGACTCTGATTCCAGTTGCATTCATGAATCAAGCATAGATCGCCTTGATCTCTATAAGTGGATCCTTGGAAACCCTAGTTTCCCACCTTTGAATTTGACAAGTTTTAGTTTAATAATTCACAATTATTATCCTACATTCTCCTAATTTAGATTACATATTCTTTTAGTTCTAGTTCTAGTTACTTTCAGAATACGTACAAGGTTCAGTCCCTGTGGATTCGACCTCGGTCTTACCGAGATTATTACTACATCGCGACCCTATACTTGTGGTAGTGAACAAGTTTTTGGCCTTGTTGCCAGGGATTGACGGTTGCATTTTTCTTGGAATAGCTAGTTTTGGAATTAGTTTAAGATTATGTCTTTATACTTTTGAATTTTAGGATTAGGTTTTTTTTTGTTTAATTTTTTAGAAACTAACCTATTTTTCCTGTTTTGTAGGATCCTGATATAGATCTTCAAAATTGGTAATCTCTTTCTAATTTTTCTGTTTTCTAATTAGGGTTTGTTTTCTATTTTTAAAAACTTTCTAATTCTAGGATTTCTATTTTTAGAAACTAACTTGTTTTGTTTTGTTTTGTAGGATCTTAATTTAGGAACTTCAAATTTGGTAACTTCTTTCTAATTCTCTTTTTCTAATTCTTGATTTTTATTCCTTTTTTCTTTTAGGTTTAGAATTTGAATTAAGGGCTGAGAGTGTTTCATGCCCAAGTGGGTCCATGACAACACTTAACATCTTTTGAGTGAAGGAGGATTGGTTGAGGGGTTATCTATCCATCATAGGATTAGACACCACTCGAGATCCTTAGAGTTAATTTGCAGTACAGGTCAATCAACCAGGAAGATAACCTAGGGTTGAGAAAGTCCAGGATGAGAATGAGGTGCATCAAGCACCCTCGCCTCGTACTTTGTGAGATTATTTACAACCAGTGGGGGTGAGGACGCCCTCATACATGGTTTTTTTTAGAAAATATAGGACACATGGATATTAAGCTAGAGGTGATCCAACTCCTTTCAAAATTTCATGGACTTGAATATGAAAGTCTATATTTGCACTTGAAAGAGTTTGATGAGATCATAACCACTTTATATTTTCCAAATGTGTCTGAGGACACAGTCAGGCTGAAACTCTTTCCCTTTTCTTTGAAAGAGAAAGCTAAAATGTGGTTGCATTCACTATGTCCTAGATCTATTAACACATGGAATGATATGATAAGGGAGTTCATAAAGAAAAATTTTTCACATCATAAAACGCACACCCTTAGAAAGTCAATTATGAACTTCGCCTAAAAGGAGGATGAAACATTCTTCCAATGTTGGGAAAGGTTCAAGGATCTTATCAGTTCATGCCCACAACACGGTTTTGAAACGTGGCGCATTACACACTTTTTCTATGATCGTCTAACATCTTCCATACACCAATTGGTTGAGATAATGTGCAATGAGGAATTTATGAATAAAAATGTCAATGATGTGTGAGACTACTTGGCTAGACTTGCTGAAAATGCATAATCATGGGACACTTACCCAAAATCAAGCACTACTTCTAGGCCCACTCAATCAAAGGAGAGGAGCGGATTATACCTTCTGAAAGAGGATGGTGATATTAATATTAAAGTGTCTAATCTCATAAGGAAATTCGAGGCCATGGAATTAAAGAAGGATAAGGTTAAGAAAACTGTTTGGGGTATTTATGCTTGCAACGTTCACTCAACTGCAAATTGTCCAACAATACCTGCCTTTTAAGAGGTGTTAAATGAGCAATCCAATACCATGAGTAATTACCAAAGACCTTTCAATGGACCTACCTCCAATATATACAATCCCAGTTAGAGAAATCATTCAAATTTCAATTGGAGGAATGGACAAACTGCTACCCCTCAAGGTTTCTTTAATCAAATTCCAAATCAAGTCAAACCTCAAGAGGATCCGGTTCTAAAACATATTCAAGACCAAGAGCTACTAAATTGGAATTCGACATAAGCATTCAAGGATATCAGATCAACATGGGAACACTTGCATCATCTATTCAAAGGATAGAGTTGCACTTAATAATTAGGAGAAAGGGGATGCTTCCTACTCAACCTCTCCCCAATCATAAACCGCAATATGAGATAAGTGATCTAAGCTCTTCAAATCAGATGGAGCAAGCTAAATTTATCACCACTCTTAGGAGTGAGAAGACCATTGACAAAACTATTCAAGTTAGGGCTAAAAGCCTAAGGACCTAGAAGAGGACAACGATGACATACCTAGCATTACTCCACAAGAATTGGAACCGGAACTTCAAGGCAAGCCGATTACCCTATTCCCTCAACAGTTGGTTGCACCAAAACTACTCTCTAACTCTTAAGGCATTCTAAAGGTGTTGAAACAAGTGAAGGTCAAAATTCCTCTACTAGATGCGGTTAAACAAATACCTTCGTTTGTTAAATTTTTGAAAGACTTGCGTGCGACCAAAAGACGATAAAATATTCAAAAGAAAATCTTCTTAATTGAGAAAGTGAGTGCCATCCTAAAGCAAGATGTGCCACAGAAATTAAAAGATCCTGGTAGCCCAATCATACCTTTTGTAATCGGGAACTACCGAATTGAATACGTACTTCTTGACTTAGGAGCAAACGTAAATCTGATTCCCTACTCATTGTATAAACAATTAAGTTTGGGTGAATTAAAACCCACCCTAACCACATTACAACTTGTTGATCGCTCAGTTCGTGTACCAAGAGGGATAATATAGGATGTGTTGGTCCAGGTTGACAGATTCTACTACCTAGTAGATTTTCTTATCTTGGATACGGAACCCATCAATAACATGAGCACTCAGATTCACATCATTCTTGGTCGCGTATTCCTTGCCACTTCAAACGTAATTATTAATTATAGGAATGGAATCATGGGTATGTCTTTTGGGAATATGACATTGGACCTAAATATCTTTTTCAATACAAGCAAACGATTAGAGGATGATGACAATTTTCACGACATTAACATGATTGACTCTTTTGTGAAAGATAGAACACCTTTGACCTTATCCTCTAACCCTCTAGAGATATGCTTGGCCCACTTTCATGATTTTCATGATGACATAATTAGGAAGATGGTTGCCATGCTTGATACTATGCCGGTACTTAAAGTTAACCAGTGGAGGCCACAATTTAAAGAGTTGACCCAAACTGATGAAGTGCCTCTACCGTCTAACCTCAAGGTACCGAAGATTGACTTAAAACCTTTATCCTCTGATTTAAAATATGTGTATTTAGGTCAAGATGAGATATACCTAGTGGTGATTTCATCCCACCTTAAGTAAGAACAAGAGAGTATGCTCATATATACTCTCGATTAGCACAAGGGAGCCCTTGGATGGACGATTGCGAACCTCAAGGGAATTGACCATTTGATTTGTATTCACTGCATTTATCTTGAGGATAATGCGAAGAACTCTCAACAATCACAATGTAGACTAAATACAAACATGAAAGAAGTGGTTAAGGCCGAGGTTCTTAAACTATTAGATGTAGGTATGATATACCCGATATCTGATAGTCAATGGGTGAGTCCAACTTAGGTGGTTCCTAAGAAGTCCAAAATCACCATCATAGCCAATGCCGACAATGAACTCGTGCTAACTAGAGTCACTACTGGTTGGAGAATGTGCATTAACTACAAAAAGTTGAATACCGTCACGAGGAAGGACCACTTTCCTTTGCCCTTTATTAATCAAATTTAAGGTTAGCAAGTCATTCCTATTAATGTTTTCTTGACGGGTATTTAGGCTACAACCAGATAGAGATAACCCTTGAAGATTAAGAAAAGACTACATTTACATGTCCTTACGACACCTTTGCTTACTGAAGGGTGCCATTTGAACTATGTAATGCCCCTGCCACTTTTCAGCGATGCATGATGAGTATTTTTTCTGATATGGTGGAGCAATATCTAGAGGTCTTTATGGACGACTTCTCTGTCTTTAGTCCATCTTTTAGCGATTGCTTAAAGAATCTTAAATGTGTGTTAAAAAGATGTGAAGAAAAGAATTTGGTAGTCAATTAGGAGAAGTACCACTTCATGGTTCGTAAGGGAATTTTCCGTAGACATATCATCTCATCCAAAGGAATCGAGGTAGATAAGGAAAACAATGATTTTTTCTCTAACCTACCTAAGCATAAGAATATACGAGATGTGCGATCCTTTTTAGGACACGCCGGGTTTTATAAAAGATTCATAAAGGACTTTAGTCTCCTCTCTTGTCTTCTATGTAATCTACTTCAAAATGATGCACCATACGAGTGGACTGAGTAATGCCAAGAAGCTTTTACTAAGCTTAAGGGCATGTTAACCACTGCACCTATCTTGCAACCTCCCGACTAGGGCCTTCCTTTTGAACTTATGTGTGACGCGTCTGACTATGCTCTTGGGGCAGTTTTAGGTCAGAGAAAAGAAAAGAAGCCCTACATTATTCATTATGCAAGTAGAACTCTAAATCCTACCCAAGTGAACTACTCGACTACAGAAAAGGAACTCTTAGTCGTAGTGTTCGCCTTGGACAAATTTAGGTCCTACCTGATTGGTTCTAAGATAATCATATACATAGATTATGTGGCACTCAAGTATCTTCTTTCTAAGAATGATGCTAAGCCCTGCCTGATTAGATGGATCCTCCTACTCCAAGAATTTGATTTGGAAATAAAAGATAAAAAGGGAATAGAGAACGTAGTGGCTGACCATCAAACGAAACATATCAATGACATTTTCCCTAATGAAAAACTATTTAAAGTCTCCCATTCACCTTGGTTTGCTGATATTGCTAATTATCTTGCCACAGGTTTCACATCGACACATTGGATTGCACAAGATGAGAAGAAAATTTTCACCGAGGTGCACAAATTCTTCTAGGATGATCCTTATTTGTTTAAATATTGCCCAAATCAAATCTTATAGAGATGTGTGCCAGAAAATGAACACCAAAGTGTTATTTTCTTCTGTCACTCACAGGCTTATGATGGTCACTTTTCTGCCAAAAGACCATGACCAAAATTTTACAGTGCGGCTTTTACTGGCCCACTAAGTTCAAGGACACTCATGAGTTTTGCAAAGCTTGTGAGCATTGTCAGAAATTGGGAGCCTTTTCTCGTCGAAATATAATGCCCTTGAACCCCATTCGTATTATAGAAGCATTTGATTGTTGGGGCATCGATTTCATGAGACCATTCCCCCAATCCTTTGGAAATCTATAAATTTTGGGTTGAAGTGATTCCGTGCCGGAACAATGACCATCAAACGGTCATTAAATTCTTAAAAGAGAACATCCTTTCTCGATTCGGAACACCTCGAGCCATCATTAGTGATAGAGGCTCACATTTTTGTAATAGGTCATTTACGAATTTAATGAAGAAATATGGGATCTCTCATAAGGTGAGCACTCCATACCACAAATAAATAAGTGGGCTGTAACGCCCGTAAAAAATCCGTACTTGGATTCGAGTACCGATTTGACCCGAAATCGCGTAGGAATATTTTCCATGGAAATTAAACGTAAGTTAGCTAGCGCAACGCTAGAGTAGCTGGAAAATAGTCCCTGATCACTTTAAATACGTTCTACAAGACCCAAAGCAAGTAGAACAAACGACTCTACAACACTCTATAACCTTGGATCAAACTCTAAGCAGGTTTGTCCTCTGGACCATATTGAACTTTTGTATTGGATTTAGACCGCGCGTCGAAGGTCCGATACCTCCTATCTTAGACCGTTAGAACCGCCCCGCTGGACTTGACAATCATCTCGAAAATCAAGTCAAACCGATAATCACAGAGTATTTCGTTGAACCCGGACTGAAGCGACCGCGAATAGGGACGAATTTGGAATTCAAATCCAAATCTGGCACATGACTTGACGTGTCAGTATTAAGCGTTCTGACCGTCAGAATTCATCCAGATTACACCCTCGGATCAGGAAAAATTTCTATTTATTATCATGAGACTTTCAGCCCTGATATATGTGCGGTGACCTCTGAATTGAAACTGGTCCGCTACGTGCGATCTGTGAACCCTGCCAGACTGAAAACTTAATACGAGGTACATCTGGTACCCATGAGCTTAAGTCTGATCGCAATCGACCAGGGGACCACCAGAAAGCAGTTTTTGGACCGAAACAGCCCCGAAATGGATAGGCATTAAGTAAACTTCATCCCGGAGCCTATTTTCAGCGTTTCCAAGCTTATAAAAGGGGTTGAAACCCTCATTTCTCCTTCACATCCGAATTTCACTAAACCCTAGAAAAGAGAGAGAGAGAGTTTGAGAGAAAGGGAAGAGGAGATTTTTCCCGTTTCCGAGCCATCAATGGTTGCTGCATCAGCACTTCCTTCCAATCACCTGGCTGGTGATTTCTACACTTTTTTAGGTATGAAATAATCCCAAAAACTTGCTGATTTAGGATTTGCTTAGATGCACAACATGTTAGCTAACGTAATCCATAAATCAGGTTCTCTTACAGCCGTAGACGAAGCGTACACGCTCCGTTCAAAATCCCGCGACCGTAAGAGACTAGGTGAGGATTTTAGACGCTTTGATTGACAGTTTACAACGCTTTCAATGTCGTTTAATAGTAGATTATCGACGGCATCACCGTTTGACATGTACAACATGCTTTCCGTTTCCTGTTTCCTAAATTAACGAAGAATATGAGATTTAGGGCATTTTAGTCATTTGTAGGAAGTACGGTTTCCATGCATATTTTGCTGACGTGATTGACATGATTTGTCGTCGCATTAGAGAGTTAGGAATGCTTGCCTAATCAGTTTGGCGAAGAGATTCGCCAAGTTGCGCACTTTGGGTCGACATACTATATGTGGACTTAAGTGTGTAGTGTATGTGTTTGTATAAATGCTTGTATTAGTATGTATTGTATTGAATGATGTTATGTAGTAGTTTGAGATTGATTTCATGATTTAAAATGCTGACCTAAATGATTTCCTACATGTTGACCTTATGCATGATTTCACTACATGCATAGAAAGTTTGCCTTGAAGATTTGTTTAAGTTGAATATGCATGGAAAGTATGCCTTGAAGATTTGCTTAAGTTGAATGTTATAACATGTGCTAACATGCTCACATGATGCGTTTCAATTCCAATACCTTTGTATATAGCGTTAATGTAATTCCATAGATGTGTGGGACTTGACCTAGTCCAGGCAGTCGGTAACCGAGCGAATTCGTGGCTGACTGGTCATAGCCACAAACGACGCGTCGATGAATGTGATTCGTGTTGAGAGTTGGCGGCAGTGGTTAGGTCACGCGAAGTGTTTTACGCACTTCATGTCGTTCAACTTGAAATGCGATCGCGCTAGTTGAGCCCGTCAAGTAACCCGACTGGCCAATGTTTGTTCACCTTGTATGTATCATAACTGCTTGAACCTAGGGTACTGAACTTACCATTGTAAACCCTATTAACCGTGGTACCTTGATCCACGAAGACTCATGAGCCGGGCATGGTGGTATGGGACACCGTGGTCGAGCTGTCGGCCTACGCTGGGGCCACAAACCTCCCCGTAGTGACCAGTGAGCACCTTGACTCGTGAGCAGATTATGGTAGTATGGGACACTATATTCTAGCTGTCGGCCTACACTGATCAGGCGACGAGCCCTTTGTAGTGACCGCGAGCGTATTCTGAGTCCACGGGAGGCGACGACCCTTCCATGCAGTAGAGTACAGTAGGCCTGTATTGATAAGGTGATGGGGGAGCGGTGCAACGAGTGCGAGCAACAGCCCTGGCAGCCCTTGCAGTGACCTACGAAATACACTATCGTATGAGATTACTAGGAGTGACGACCCTAGACAGGATCCGTGTTGGGATTGATACAAGGGAAGTACCTTAGTTTCCCAATCCTGCTGTTTGAATGGACTAATAACAACTTGGTAATCATATCACCATAGCATTGCATGTGCCTGGAAGATGTGGAGCACTCTAGGGAGTGTGGCATGCCGCGGTCGTAAGATGTTGTCGCATGAGGGTGATCGTCGGTGAGGGCATACATCACGTCATACCATCTTACATTAACAACAGTATTAGGATTTGTCTGATTTACTGCTTTACTATTATCGCGTGATTGAATTGTGAACATGCTAATCTTTGCTCTATGATTCCACTGAGTTGATCACTCATTCCCACATTACGGGATGGTGTTTGCAACACCCACCAGACCCTGTTGTAGCTGCAGGTGAGGACGAGATCCAGGAGGTGGAGCCGGAGATTGACGAGGACCAGGATGAGTTCTCGTATATGCAGTATCACGACGGCTTCCCGTAGGTGACCTGGATCGAGGGGTCTTCAGTGGGACTATTTTGAACTTTATTCGTTTGTTTATTTACATGTATATGAGACTCAGAGATGTAGTCATACTTTGGAGACAGATGAGATTACTTTGTTTTTCCATACAGTGATATATACATTGTTTAGTCTTCCGCTTGCTTTTATCACTGGATCTGAAGTATGAATTGCAGTTTTGGTATACTTTTACTCATGTGAATGCTTTAAGTCAGACAACATTGAATCATAACCATTTTGTTGCATAAGTGACGGTCTGGAACTCGGGAGTTGAGTTTATACACGACCCCTGATTTTCAGGGTGTTACAAGTTGGTATCAGAGCATGAATGAAAGTATACTGGGCCTGGGTTATGGTCTTGCGACGTATGCTGTCGCTTCCTTTGACTTAGGTGGGTGCGAGAAGCGTCTAGAAACACTTCTAGGATTGCAGATTCGCCGATAGGCGAAGTCTATTAGGATCGATCGCAAGATCGAGTCTGTAATGCGTCTCGGGTGGCGTAAAGCAACCCGAATCACTTCTAAGCTTTAGGAAGTCGGGTAGAGACGCCCTATGAGCGGTTTTAAATCGAAAAAGTGAATCCTTGGGCCGTGGGATGACCACGACTCCAGTAATCAATCGCCGGGGCTTAAAAACCCCGTTTTGCCAAAAAATTCTCAAAATTCTTCCTCTAAACACTTCAACCTTCAGTTTCTTCTTATCCATTTCATGTTAGGCATCAAACCTAATGTGAAAATAACACAAATTAGTACATTCACCAAATTTTACAGTGAATAGTAAAATTTTACAAAAAATGGCCATAAGGACATTCTAACTTCACTTTATTTAGAAAATAAGGATCTAGATAGGTGTACTGGCTCCTTCTACCCCAAATTCATATGCTGCATCATATGGTTTGGTATTCGGGATTGCGATGTGGACCTGGAAAGCCCTGAACACATGTTTGGGCTTATACAGACCAAATTATTGTGAACCAAGGGGTGGGACCTAACTTTTTGGGACCCTGGGACCATGGGGGACCAGACCCATGGGGTCCCACCGGCCAACTTGAGAGTTGGCCGGCGATGCCATCGCCGGTCGGGCGATGCATCGCCGGCCGGCGATCTCCGATGGGGCCGTCCTTCGGGCGCACCCCCTTAAATAGCCTCCACATCACCCCTAGGTACCTCCCACCTCACGAAAACCCCCAAATCCCACCTCTCCTTCACAAATAGCCCCCTTACATAGCCCTAGATTCGATTTTCAGCAACCAATTCCAAACCCCGGCGTCCCAAACCACCTCTAAAACCTTCCTTGGCCAAAACCGACCACCACCCATCATTTATTGGGTGTTGGCAGCCTCTTTCCTTGAAGATATCATCATTTGGA
Organism: Magnolia kwangsiensis; assembly: GCA_037074715.1. Lineage (NCBI taxonomy): Eukaryota > Viridiplantae > Streptophyta > Magnoliopsida > Magnoliales > Magnoliaceae > Magnolia > Magnolia kwangsiensis. Next base: position 148,697,923 of record CM073571.1, read on the forward strand.
GCTCCAAAATCCCTCAAATATAGCTGAAATCGTGAGGTGCTCCATCTCATCTTTTTGTTTGTATTTTTCCCTGAAACTACAACCTTGGGAAGCTTGAAGCACCCCTCTACGATGCCTAGATTTCCTTTTTTCAGATTGGGCAACCATTTCCCCGCATTTTTGGCATTTTCCATGGCCTTCGTGGAAGCCATTTTGGGTCTTTTGTCACTCTCATCCATCCTGTCTTTGATGGGTAAGAGGAAAACTACAACAGACGAGGCTGGGCCGAGCCGCCCTGCTCGATTGAGAAGACCGCGGGGTGGTGCCGCAAGTTCAAGCACCGCCACAGGTCCAGCTGCAACCCTGGAGTGCCGTACAAAGCGGGATTTGGATCCCCATGCACACCTTGGACGAACCATTCTATCAGAGATGCCTCATGGTGAATACACTGATCGTAGAGTGTTATTTGAGGTGGACGTAGATGGGTGATTGTTCGGCGAGTATCTGTTGTTCGAACGCATTGAAGCTGCGCACTGGGGACCGATCTTTGAAGCTCGCGCTCGTGCTAATGTGAGCACCGTTCGTGCCTTCTATGCTAACATCCAGAATCCTACCTTGGAGCCTTTGCAGTTCAAAATCCCTTTTGGTAAAGATCGGATGGCTACGATCGACGTCCGGTTGATTGCGCGACTTCTCAACGTGCCTCTAGGTGATGTGCATCCAAGTGAGAAGAATTTGAGGACTAGACGTGAACGAGATCGTCGCACCAGGTTTCTGTGCGGTAAGTTGGTTCCATGGCAGCCCAATAATAGCCTCAAGGCGACGTACATGTCTGAGGATTTGCGCCTGCTGCATCATATCTGCACGTTCAATGTTTATCTTAGGTCGACGAACCGCATTGAATGTACACATCTTATGGTCGATTTCTTATTTCTGGTGGCCCAGGGAGAGAACGTATGTATGGCCACTTTCATCTTACGGCAGATAGTTCTCATAGCCAGGTCGAGAAGAACATCCGAATCCCTTCCCTTTGGCCGACTCATTTGCAAGATTGCGCTTGAGTTTGCCTATAGACTTGGACCCGAATTACCGGTATCGATTCACACTATCGATGAGTCGACAATGGTCAAGATGAAGATTGGGTCGCAATACCGTGAAAATCAACTTGAAAGGGATAGTGGGGATGACTTTGATGAAGAGGAAGATCAAAGCGAAGAAGAACCTAGTGCAGAGGTTCAGGAAGAGGTTCAGGAAGAAGCAGAAGAGGAGGCTCAGGATACTGATGAGAGCCCTCCTCCTTCTGCGCAGGCTACTATCGACGATCGCATTGCTCGGATGGAGGAGAGCCAGACCGTTTTGCGAAGGGAAGTCCAAGAACTTCGAGCAGAGGTCGCTGATGCCAAGGCCGTTACGAAGAAGAAATTTGGCAAGGTGACTCGCACCTTGAAGGCAATCCTGTGTTGCTTACAGGATAAGGGTGCTCCTCCTCCGTCACCAGATTCCGACTAGCGATGCGATCTTTGATGTTGTTATTAGTAGTTAGCCATTTCCTATTTTATGTGTGTAAGCCTGTTAAGGCTAGTGCTTTGCTTATGTTGCTGTTGCTTAGCTGTCTTAATTTCCATGTAATTCTAGTCATGATGCTTGTAAGGATATATCCCTTGTATTGTGACAATTTTGATTAATTGAAATGCATGGAATGCCTTTAACTCTTTAGTGAATGATTGTGGTGTATTTGTGCAATTGAGACTGACAAGGTTGCGCCCTATTTTGAATATAGGGAATGCCACCTAAGACTACGAGGAGCGCGGTTCGGCTTTCATTGTCAGAGCAGATGGATCAGACTCCCTCTCAGTCTGGCACTCGTCCGGACCCTGCTGTGGGCCCGATTCCTGAGACGGTTCGATCGTCTCAACCTGCTGTTGGTCCTACAGATGGACCACCGCCATTTACACCATCAGTGAGAGAGCCACAGCGCGCATCCACTTCCGCACCTCATCCGCCACAGCCTACTCCACCCCCTGACAGATTCGAGCAGATGATGGCTATGATGCTACAGCAGCAGCAGCTTCTGACCACCATAGTGGGGACTTTAGCCCAGGGTGGGGGTGCGACTACATCTACTCCACCTGCACCACCTGCGCATCCAGCTGAGGATGCCTATACTTACGCCCAGGATGAGGGCATAGCACATCCTGCGCAGCCTGCTTTCCCTGCGGGGAATCCTGCCGACACTCGGAGCCTTCTGGAGCGATTTCAGCGCTTGAGGCCTCCTACTTTCACGGGTTCTCACAGACCCGAGGAGGCTGAGTTCTGGCTCGACCGAGTGTCGAAGATTCTACGGATGTTGCACTGTACCGAGGCTGAGCAGGTAGAGCTGGCTACCTTCTTATTTGAGAGAGAGGCCAGTATGTGGTGGGATAGTTGTCACGCCCCAAACTCGGAAACCGGGCTCACAAAATTCCCGATCACCGAATCCGGCACCGACAGCCTCCGTAGAACCCCATTCTCGGCTCCTAGCTCCCATTCGCCAGGTTCCGATCCTGGGATGCTACGAGGAGGATTTTTAACATCAGTCTGATACGTAATAAGCATAACCAAAGGCATAACCCACAAACAACAACCAAGAAATCCATTACATTTCCACTATGATCAAAAATTTTTACAAGTACAATGAGCATAAAGGGAAATACAATGGTAAATAACAGAAAACTCCAAAATGATCAGCGACGCGCTCCTGCCTCAACGCTGCTGTAGTCCAACGTCACCTGCACGCAACGGTCGTGCATAAGCTTACAGAAAGCTTAGAGGGTGGTGAAAGTGTGTGCGCAAGGTAGTAATATGAATGCAATGTCAGAGTAATGCGGAATATGCAGATGGAACCAAAACGTCATGAGCCGTACCAAGGCTATGCAATGCAAGACATGAATGGTATCGGCCATCCCAAGGCCATGCAATGTACAATGCAACTCAAGCATACAGATCCTCATCAATGTCCACATATCAGTACAGCTCAGAGTATGGAATATCACCGGGGTCTAGTACACTCTAAACCAGATTGCCGCCACATCGCGCGCAATAAGGTAAGTGGAAGAGACCTCACTATCCGTCTGCCAATATCGGGCGCGACTCGTCGATAGCGGACCCATTCCTCGAGCTGGTCAAACTCAGCCTAGCATTGCCCCCTACACTCGGGCGGGTAAGGCCGCACCCCCTTCCAACCGACCACGACACAGTGGAGAGCGTAACCGTCTGGTGATCGGCACTCAACGCTCATCTACCCACTCGGTCTAGACGTTGGAGCAACCTCTTGGTACCATAAGGGTTTAGGGACTTTCACCCAGGGATATCTATAGTACCCCATGTAGAACAAGATTTCCGGTATCCAATCCTGCCAACCACGATGCGTCTGTGGAGGCTACGGCCCTGATGTTACTAGGGCGTACAATACCCATGTCACACAAGTGCGAAATGCATGATTCACGCTGTCCAGTCATGCAACAATCCATGCGCATATCGTGCGCTCATGTAGGGCAATACTGCCTAACCAGGAGCCCACAACAACCTGCCCGAAGGCATATGCTATGATCAGTCAGTCCTCATATCAAGCATACATATGATGCATATGATCATGGGTCATGAAACTATACTAAACATGTTATAATGAAATGAACTATTTTACAATGTAGACGGACCTGGAGGGCCTATACATGGCAAATACGGCCGGTAATGGGCCCTAAGGAGAGTCGTAATGTGGACATCCAACCAACATTACACTCGCAATGTGGACGTCAAACCAACATTTCTCCCAAGGCATGATCTTTGTAAACATCAACACTTAGTTTGTAATGGATTTACACATTGCAATGGACCGTAGGTTGTCCCCATGGGACCTTATATATATATATCAAATGGGTCATATCCTATTGGCTCTCATTTATCAGATGGGCCACATAAATGGGCCACACCAATGGGGCTTATGTGCATTGCAATGGGTCAAACCCGTGGGCCTTAGATTGCATCAATTGGACCTAGTCACAAGAGTTTAATATGTATTAAATGGGTCACACCAATTGGGCCCCCAAATGTATATCAAATGGGCCTCAACCCAGAGGCCTTGTATGAGTCAAATGGGCCTAAATCCCTAGGCCTTAAATAATTTAAATGGGCCTAATCCATGAGTTTGCATGCATATCAAAGTGGGCCTATTCCCATGGACCCTTCTATAATCCAATGGGTGTAGTCCCATGGGTCTTTCAATATAACAATTGGGTCCACAACCATGGGCTTTAAGGGGGCAATAAATGGGTCCAATCTTTATGGGCCCCTGAAGTACATCAAAAGGGCCCCTTCCTATGGGATTGGATCATATCAAGTGGGCCTAGGCCCATAGGCTCTTTTTACAGTCCAAAGGGGTTTAACCCAAAGGCCTTATATGTTATAGCGGATGGGCGGTCTAGATGCATCACATGCATCAAGAGTGGGGCCCACATGAGGGCCTACCATCATATTTATTATAACAGTAATAATATGTACATATAATACCTATAATACATATAGTATATATATAAGTATATATGTATATGTATACATGCACACCCACACACGCATACACACCCACACAGCACGCACACACACACTGCACGCCCGCTGTGGCGTGCATAAAACACATGCATCAAGAGGGCTCCACCGTCCAGCGGACGGTGGAAGCAATACAACGGCAAGGAGAGCGCCACCGTCCAGTGGACGGTGGTCTTTAACGCACACATCATTGTGGGTCCCATGTGGGGCCCACCCTATAATGTTCATTTGAAATCTAATCCGTTCACAAGGTCCCTTGGACCTGTATGAAGGTAAAACATAAATTTCAGCTTGATTCGAAACTTCTGTGGGCCCCAGGAAAGCTTCAATGGTGGAAGCTTATTCACACTGTTTCTTATGGTGTGGGCCACCTGAGTTTTGGATTGACCTGAAATTCGGAGGGGGCCCACTACTGGGGACGGCCCACCTCACGGACGGCCTGGATATAACATATACATCAAGGTGGGGCCCACGGCTGGAGGCCGTGGTCAGTGACGCCCGCCCGCCCGTCGCCAGGCTGCACGCGCCTGCGTGCAGGCGCTGGCGCTGTCAGAAGAGGCAGAGCCTCATCTCCCTTATTTCAAAATAAAAAAAAATATGTTTTTCTGTGGTTTTTCGTGCGTGGGGCCCGCTGCACCAAGATCCGTCCCGACCATTACGTCCAGTGGCTCGACGCCGTCCAAATGAGTCTAGAGTTCCAATTTTTTTGATGCTTGTAGGTGAAATAAAATAAGAAAACGGAGATTGAATGGTAAGGGCACAACATTCAACGCTATGGCCCACCAGGTGATTGGATCAGCTCCAAACTTCTACCCAACGGCTAAAACACCGTGGGTAAGAGGATGGACGGCTTGGATTGACCATAAACATCAGGGTGGGGCCTATGCAAGGGGACCACCCAAGTCCTTTTCCTTTTTCTTTCTTTTTCTTCTTTCTTTTTTCCCTTTTTCATATAAAGACGTCCAGCGTCCCCAGACGCTGGACGGTTGGCAGGTTAGGAATTGGTTATGGTGGGGGCCCTGATACGGTGGGCCACCACTGATGGAGGGCATGGGTTTAACTCTTAAGGTGGGCCCCACTTGAATAAAAATAGTTATATCTAGGTGGGATCCATTCAAGTGGGCCACACCATCCTATTGCAATAAAAATAAATAAAATAGAATAAAATAAAATAAAATGAAAGAGAGAGAGAGAGAGTCATGGAGAGTGGGACACGGCTTGTGATGGAGGGACCCCGACATTATGGGCCCTCCCATACATGAAATCATACATCAAATAGGTCATTTTTGCACATGTGACCAAGAAAACTAAAGATCAACGGTGGGAATCCTTTCCCCACCAATATGGATGGTCTAGATGACCTTTCCAAATGTAAATAAACATCATGATGGGGTCCATGGAGAATGGCCCCATCATGGAATGATCATGATGATCCAAGTGGTCCATCGGCCACAAATAAGGGTCCCAAGTGAGATCCACACCATGGATCGGTGGGCCTCACTTGGTCCACCATAAAAACAATAAAAACTATCCTATAGAGGCACCCACCGTCCGATCTTCTCGCTCCTAGGGGTTCCTTGGCACCTTTTCTTCAACTTCAATGGCTAAGATGAAGAATGGAGGGTTGAGATGGGAGGTTTTGGGGTAGGAAGGTGGGCCACTTGAAGCTTAGGGTCTTTGGAGAAATGCCATACGTATGGGGCTCTTGGAGTTGCTTGAAATCTTGAAATGAGAAAGAGAGAAAGAGAGAGTGATGTAAAGGGAGAGAGAGAGAGTGATGGATGGATGGGTGAGTGATGGTTGTGTAAGAAAGGTATGGGTTAGGAAGACTTTTGTGGCTTTTGTGTAAGAGAGGTATGGGATGAGAAGACTTTGGTGGTTGCTTGGGAAAAGGGATGGAAGTGATGTGTACTTGACCTTTGATGGGTTGATGGGTGATTGATTGATGGGATTGATGTGATTGATGTGACACATCGTTGAGATTCCCTTGGTTTTCGCAACGCGCGGCGTTTTCTCGCACCGAACGTTGGCTCATATCTCTTGATCCGGGTATCGCCTTGGCGCGTGAGTCGCGGTATCGGAACCGCGGCGACGGTGCGGTCGCTATGGTATTGGTCTCGGGTTGAGTCGACTCGGGTTGTCGGTACAAGAATCCAGGTCGCGCGTCGATATCGGTTAAGGGTCGAAAGTTGCCGGAATTCGACCGGTACGACCGCGGAAGTGTACGGAAAGGTACGGACCAAGATACGGGTCTTACAGCTCTCCCCTCCTTATAAAAATTTCGTCCTCGAAATTTACACAAGCGTCGCAACTAAGCATAACTCGCGAGGAATAAGAAACATAACGTCATCATATAGAATCAGGGACAGCGTACAAAATACAATACGTGATCATCAACCATCAAAGAGATGAGGATATCGCTCTCGAATCTCAGCCTCACGCTCCCAAGAAGCCTCCTCAACAGAATGGTGACCCCACTGTACCTTCACCAATGGAATGACCTTGGTTCTGAGGACCTGCTCCTTCCGATCAAGGATACGAACTGGCTGCTCAATGTAAGAAGCGTCCTCACGAACCTCCAACGGCTGCCAATCAATAACGGGAACTATGTCTGACCCACACTTCCTCAACATGGAGACGTGAAACACGTTGTGGACCCCAGACAACTGTGATGGTAAGGCAAGCCGATAGGCCACGGCGCCAACGCGCCCAGTGATCTCAAAAGGTCCTATGAATCTCGGGGCAAGCTTGCCCTTCGCTCCAAATCGAACTACGCCCTTCATGGGCGAGACCTTGAGATACACATGGTCCCCTACATCAAACTCCAAGGGACGACGCCGACGATCAGCAGAACTCTTCTGTCGGCTCTGAGCTGTGCGCATCCTCTGCCTGATGATGTCGATAGCCTCTGAAGTCTCCTGCACAAGCTCGGGACCTAGGAGACGGCGCTCTCCAACCTCGGTCCAACAACTCGGTGATCTGCATGGTCTGCCATATAGTGCCTCAAAAGGAGCCATGCCGATGGTCGCCTGATAGCTGTTATTATACGCGAACTCAGCCAATCGCAGATGCTCATCCCAGCTACCCCCGAAGTCAATCGCGCAGGCCCGAAGCATGTCCTCAAGTATCTGATTGACCCTCTCGGTCTGGCCATCGGTCTGCGGATGGTACGCGGTGCTGAGCTGCAAATCAGTCCCCATCGCACGCTGGAAGCTTCCCCAAAACTGAGACGTGAACCTCGAGTCTCGGTCAGAAACGATCGAGACTGGAACGCCATGCAGTCTCACAATCTCCTCGATGAATAGTCTCGCAAGCCGGTCCATAGACCAAGTCGCACGCATCGCAAGGAAATGTGCCGACTTCGTCAGACGATCCACAACAACCCAAATGGAGTCATGACCGCGCTGAATCCTCGGCAAACCCATGATGAAATCAGTCGACACGTGCTCCCACTTCCACATCGGGACGCTCAACGGCTGCAAAAGACCAGGAGGTCTCTGATGATCGGCCTTAACACGCTGGCACGTGTCACACTCGGCTACAAAACTGGCGATCTGGCGCTTCATCCCCGCCCAAAAATACTGTCGCCTCATGTCACGGTACATCTTCGTCGAGCCCGGGTGGATAGAAAATCGCGATCGATGTGCCTCGGTCATAAGATCTCTGCGTAACTCTGGGATATCCGGGACACATAATCGGCCTCTGAAGCGAAGTCCACCGTCTGTACCGATCTGCCAATCTGCCTGACCCTCAGATGCCGCCTCAGCCATATAACCCTGCAACGACTCATCAGCCTGCTGAGCCTCGATCACCCTAGCGACAAGAGAGGGTTGAATCGACAAGCTCGATAACTGTACAATGGAAGACTGCAGGCCGAACTCAAAGTCATACGCAGCAATATCCTCAAGCATCCGCCACTCCTGAATCATCATGTGCGCCACTAGGCCTCGTGGCTGACGGCTGAGGGCATCTGCCACCACGTTCGCCTTGCCCGGGTGGTACTGAAGGTCGAAATCATAGTCCTTCAGGAGCTCCATCCAGCGCCTCTGTCTCATATTCAACTCAGACTGCGAGAAGAGGTACTTCAAGCTCTTGTGATCAGAGAAGAGCTCGAACCTAATCCCGTAAAGGTAGTGCCTCCACACCTTCAGTGCGAAGACAACGGCAGCCAGCTCCAGATCATGTGTAGGGTAGTTCAGCTCATGGACCTTGAGCTGACGAGACGCGAAGGCCACTGGTCTCCCGTGCTGCATCAGGACAGCACCCAAACCGATATGCGAGGCATCGGTGAATACAATAAAGCCATCACTCCCAGAGGGAAGAGTGAGGACAGGAGCGGACGTCAGACGGTCCTTCAACTCCGTAAATGCTCGCTCGCAGGCGTCACTCCAAACAAACTCTGCGCCCTTCCGAGTCAACCTGGTCAGTGGGGCTGCAATACGAGAAAAACCCTCGATGAAACGCCGGTAGTAGCCCGCCAAACCAAGGAAACTACGGATCTCTGTCGCAGTCGTGGGCTGGCTCCACTGACGCACTGCCTCGACCTTCGAGGGGTCCACTGCGACGCCCTCCCTCGTCACCACGTGACCGAGGAACTTCACCTCCTCCTGCCAAAACTCGCACTTCTCCAGCTTCGCATAAAGCTGGTGTGCGCGGAGGGTCTGTAGAGTAATCTCCAAGTGCTGCTCATGCTCCTCATGGGTCCTCGAATAGATCAGAATGTCGTCGATGAAGACTACAACAAACTGATCTAGATATGGGCGAAAAACCTCGTTCATCAGCTGCATGAAGACCGCGGGTGCATTGGTCAGTCCGAAGGACATGACCTGGAACTCAAAATGACCGTAACGCGTCCTGAATGCTGTCTTCGGAATGTCCTCATCTCGGACCCGAATCTGATGATAACCGGAACGCAGGTCAATCTTCGAAAAGAACTGTGCACCCTGCAGCTGGTCGAACAAATCATCAATCCTAGGGAGCGGGTACTTGTTCTTGATCGTGACTTTGTTGAGCTCGCGATAGTCAACGCAGAGCCTCAACGAGCCATCCTTCTTCTTCACGAAGAGTACCGGCGCTCCCCACGGCGAACTGCTCGGACGAATAAAACTCAACTCACGCAACTCGTCCAACTGCTTCTGCAGTTCCCGTAACTCCAACGGTGCCATACGATACGGAGCCTTCGAAATAGGCGCGGTACCAGGCACAAGATCGATCTGGAACTCGGTGAGTCGACGAGGCGGTAATCCCGGAATCTCCTGGAACACATCGGGAAAATCGCAAACTATCGGTAAATGGTCGATGCAAACGGCGACATGCTCCTCTATGGCGCACGACATCAAACAAGACAACTGCTCTCCTCTGGCCTCTGCAACGAACTGGAACTGTGGCACGCCGGGTATACAAAACGTGACGGTCCTCGCGGCGCAGTCCAAAATGGCATAGTACTCAGCGAGCCAATCCATGCCCAAGATAACGTCGAACTCGGACATCGGCAAAACAAACAAATCAGCAGGCAGGAAGGTATCCCCAACTAGAACGGGGCATGACGAGCAAAATCGTCCTAACGCTGCAGTCCTCCCCAAGGGAGTAGATACTGATAGGCTCTCACCAGTAGACTCCAACGGTAAGCCAGCCGATCGACAGAAGCTCTCGGCCACAAAAGAATGCGATGCACCAGAATCAAACAATACACGTGCAATGCATGCAGAAACTGGCAGTATACCCTCAACGACTCCCCCAGATGACTGTGGATCCTGCTGAGCCGCATAAAATCTAGCCTGAGCTGGCTGGGGAGGTGCCTGTCCCCTCTGAACGTGCTGCTGCTGCTGCTGAGGTCGCTGAGGCGGTCGAAACTGCTGCCTCTGCTGCTGCGGCCACTGAGGCTGATGCTGATGCTGATGCTGCTGCTGAGGTGGCCTCGGTGGTAGAGGCTGCTGTCGCTGCTGCTGTCGCTGCTGCTGTCGCTGCTGCTGTGGGGGTCTCTGCTGCTGCGGAGGAGGTCTCTGCTGCTGTGGACCTCTCTGCTGCTGCTGGGGACTGGGACACTCCCATGAACGGTGTCCCGTCGCACCGCACCTGAAGCAAGTGCCGGTGAACTGCCTCTGAGGTGGTGGTGGAGGTGCTGCTGGTGCTGCTGGTGCTCGGAAGGCTGGGCGACCTGTACGCCTCTGCTGCTGTGGCCGACCCTGCTGGGAATGACTGGAAGAAGCCTGCCTCTTCCGGTCTCCCCTCTGACCACGATCAGACTGAGAACCGGCCCACTCAGTCTCATATATCTGAGCCTTCCGCACCACTGCCTGGAAGGTAGGAAGCTCATGCCCAATAACGCGACCTCGAAGGCCGTAACGTAGGCCGTGCTCGAAACGGCGGGCCTTCCGCCCCTCATCATCAACCATGTAGGGGGCGAATCTCGATAGTGCCATGAAACGGGCCGCGTACTGTGCCACGGTCATGTCTCCCTGTACTAGAGTCTCGAACTCTAAGGCTCGCTGACGACGGATGTGGTCAGGGAAGTACTGCTCCTCGAATCGCTCCACAAAGTCCTCCCATGTCCAGACATAGTCAGGTCCGGCGACACGGGCGACAGAGGTCCACCAATGCTCGGCCTCACCGTGGAAGAGAAATACTGCTAACCGGACGCGCTGCTCGGTCGTGCATAACATGGTATCGAATATCTTCTCCACATCGGAGCGCCATCTCTCGGCTGCAGTCGGATCCGGCTCACCCTGGAAACGAGGGGGATCATGCCGTCGAAACTCACGAAGTACAGCGCTCGCGCGCTCCTGCTCTGCCTGAGCTGGTGAAACAGCTGGGCGTCTACCCTGTCCCTGTAGTGCAGCTGTCACAGCCTGCAACATCTGCTGTAACTGAGAGGCACTCACAGTCACAGTCGGCTCCTCATCAGTCTCGGGTGGAGGAATGTCATCCTCATGGGAGGAATCAGGGATCTCTGAGGGTGGAATGGGGGACGCAGGTGGTAGAGCTGGAGTCTCTGATGGTGAAGTGGAATCCTCAGGTGGTGGTGCGGGAGTCGATCGAGTAACAGGTGCCATACCCTACAGGAAAGAGCGAAAGCGCCTATCAACTTCAAAACTCTCGAATGTACGCACGTTAACGGTCTGAATCAGAAGGTCGTGAAGTTATCCGAACTTCAGAACTTAGCCATTCTTCACTCATAGCAAACATGTAATGTTGTTCTCGGTTATTCCCAAGTTATGCTCTGATACCAACTTCTGTCACGCCCCAAACTCGAAAACCGGGCTCACAAAATTCCCGATCACCGAATCCGGCACCGACAGCCTCCGTAGAACCCCATTCTCGGCTCCTAGCTCCCATTCGCCAGGTTCCGATCCTGGGATGCTACGAGGAGGATTTTTAACATCAGTCTGATACGTAATAAGCATAACCAAAGGCATAACCCACAAACAACAACCAAGAAATCCATTACATTTCCACTATGATCAAAAATTTTTACAAGTACAATGAGCATAAAGGGAAATACAATGGTAAATAACAGAAAACTCCAAAATGATCAGCGACGCGCTCCTGCCTCAACGCTGCTGTAGTCCAACGTCACCTGCACGCAACGGTCGTGCATAAGCTTACAGAAAGCTTAGAGGGTGGTGAAAGTGTGTGCGCAAGGTAGTAATATGAATGCAATGTCAGAGTAATGCGGAATATGCAGATGGAACCAAAACGTCATGAGCCGTACCAAGGCTATGCAATGCAAGACATGAATGGTATCGGCCATCCCAAGGCCATGCAATGTACAATGCAACTCAAGCATACAGATCCTCATCAATGTCCACATATCAGTACAGCTCAGAGTATGGAATATTACCGGGGTCTAGTACACTCTAAACCAGATTGCCGCCACATCGCGCGCAATAAGGTAAGTGGAAGAGACCTCACTATCCGTCTGCCAATATCGGGCGCGACTCGTCGATAGTGGACCCATTCCTCGAGCTGGTCAAACTCAGCCTAGCATTGCCCCCTACACTCGGGCGGGTAAGGCCGCACCCCCTTCCAACCGACCACGACACAGTGGAGAGCGTAACCGTCTGGTGATCGGCACTCAACGCTCATCTACCCACTCGGTCTAGACGTTGGAGCAACCTCTTGGTACCATAAGGGTTTAGGGACTTTCACCCAGGGATATCTATAGTACCCCATGTAGAACAAGATTTTCGGTATCCAATCCTGCCAACCACGATGCGTCTGTGGAGGCTACGGCCCTGATGTTACTAGGGCGTACAATACCCATGTCACACAAGTGCGAAATGCATGATTCACGCTGTCCAGTCATGCAACAATCCATGCGCATATCGTGCGCTCATGTAGGGCAATACTGCCTAACCAGGAGCCCACAACAACCTGCCCGAAGGCATATGCTATGATCAGTCAGTCCTCATATCAAGCATACATATGATGCATATGATCATGGGTCATGAAACTATACTAAACATGTTATAATGAAATGAACTATTTTACAATGTAGACGGACCTGGAGGGCCTATACATGGCAAATACGGCCGGTAATGGGCCCTAAGGAGAGTCGTAATGTGGACATCCAACCAACATTACACTCGCAATGTGGACGTCAAACCAACATTTCTCCCAAGGCATGATCTTTGTAAACATCAACACTTAGTTTGTAATGGATTTACACATTGCAATGGACCGTAGGTTGTCCCCATGGGACCTTATATATATATATCAAATGGGTCATATCCTATTGGCTCTCATTTATCAGATGGGCCACATAAATGGGCCACACCAATGGGGCTTATGTGCATTGCAATGGGTCAAACCCGTGGGCCTTAGATTGCATCAATTGGACCTAGTCACAAGAGTTTAATATGTATTAAATGGGTCACACCAATTGGGCCCCCAAATGTATATCAAATGGGCCTCAACCCAGAGGCCTTGTATGAGTCAAATGGGCCTAAATCCCTAGGCCTTAAATAATTTAAATGGGCCTAATCCATGAGTTTGCATGCATATCAAAGTGGGCCTATTCCCATGGACCCTTCTATAATCCAATGGGTGTAGTCCCATGGGTCTTTCAATATAACAATTGGGTCCACAACCATGGGCTTTAAGGGGGCAATAAATGGGTCCAATCTTTATGGGCCCCTGAAGTACATCAAAAGGGCCCCTTCCTATGGGATTGGATCATATCAAGTGGGCCTAGGCCCATAGGCTCTTTTTACAGTCCAAAGGGGTTTAACCCAAAGGCCTTATATGTTATAGCGGATGGGCGGTCTAGATGCATCACATGCATCAAGAGTGGGGCCCACATGAGGGCCTACCATCATATTTATTATAACAGTAATAATATGTACATATAATACCTATAATACATATAGTATATATATAAGTATATATGTATATGTATACATGCACACCCACACACGCATACACACCCACACAGCACGCACACACACACTGCACGCCCGCTGTGGCGTGCATAAAACACATGCATCAAGAGGGCTCCACCGTCCAGCGGACGGTGGAAGCAATACAACGGCAAGGAGAGCGCCACCGTCCAGTGGACGGTGGTCTTTAACGCACACATCATTGTGGGTCCCATGTGGGGCCCACCCTATAATGTTCATTTGAAATCTAATCCGTTCACAAGGTCCCTTGGACCTGTATGAAGGTAAAACATAAATTTCAGCTTGATTCGAAACTTCTGTGGGCCCCAGGAAAGCTTCAATGGTGGAAGCTTATTCACACTGTTTCTTATGGTGTGGGCCACCTGAGTTTTGGATTGACCTGAAATTCGGAGGGGGCCCACTACTGGGGACGGCCCACCTCACGGACGGCCTGGATATAACATATACATCAAGGTGGGGCCCACGGCTGGAGGCCGTGGTCAGTGACGCCCGCCCGCCCGTCGCCAGGCTGCACGCGCCTGCGTGCAGGCGCTGGCGCTGTCAGAAGAGGCAGAGCCTCATCTCCCTTATTTCAAAATAAAAAAAAATATGTTTTTCTGTGGTTTTTCGTGCGTGGGGCCCGCTGCACCAAGATCCGTCCCGACCATTACGTCCAGTGGCTCGACGCCGTCCAAATGAGTCTAGAGTTCCAATTTTTTTGATGCTTGTAGGTGAAATAAAATAAGAAAACGGAGATTGAATGGTAAGGGCACAACATTCAACGCTATGGCCCACCAGGTGATTGGATCAGCTCCAAACTTCTACCCAACGGCTAAAACACCGTGGGTAAGAGGATGGACGGCTTGGATTGACCATAAACATCAGGGTGGGGCCTATGCAAGGGGACCACCCAAGTCCTTTTCCTTTTTCTTTCTTTTTCTTCTTTCTTTTTTCCCTTTTTCATATAAAGACGTCCAGCGTCCCCAGACGCTGGACGGTTGGCAGGTTAGGAATTGGTTATGGTGGGGGCCCTGATACGGTGGGCCACCACTGATGGAGGGCATGGGTTTAACTCTTAAGGTGGGCCCCACTTGAATAAAAATAGTTATATCTAGGTGGGATCCATTCAAGTGGGCCACACCATCCTATTGCAATAAAAATAAATAAAATAGAATAAAATAAAATAAAATGAAAGAGAGAGAGAGAGAGTCATGGAGAGTGGGACACGGCTTGTGATGGAGGGACCCCGACATTATGGGCCCTCCCATACATGAAATCATACATCAAATAGGTCATTTTTGCACATGTGACCAAGAAAACTAAAGATCAACGGTGGGAATCCTTTCCCCACCAATATGGATGGTCTAGATGACCTTTCCAAATGTAAATAAACATCATGATGGGGTCCATGGAGAATGGCCCCATCATGGAATGATCATGATGATCCAAGTGGTCCATCGGCCACAAATAAGGGTCCCAAGTGAGATCCACACCATGGATCGGTGGGCCTCACTTGGTCCACCATAAAAACAATAAAAACTATCCTATAGAGGCACCCACCGTCCGATCTTCTCGCTCCTAGGGGTTCCTTGGCACCTTTTCTTCAACTTCAATGGCTAAGATGAAGAATGGAGGGTTGAGATGGGAGGTTTTGGGGTAGGAAGGTGGGCCACTTGAAGCTTAGGGTCTTTGGAGAAATGCCATACGTATGGGGCTCTTGGAGTTGCTTGAAATCTTGAAATGAGAAAGAGAGAAAGAGAGAGTGATGTAAAGGGAGAGAGAGAGAGTGATGGATGGATGGGTGAGTGATGGTTGTGTAAGAAAGGTATGGGTTAGGAAGACTTTTGTGGCTTTTGTGTAAGAGAGGTATGGGATGAGAAGACTTTGGTGGTTGCTTGGGAAAAGGGATGGAAGTGATGTGTACTTGACCTTTGATGGGTTGATGGGTGATTGATTGATGGGATTGATGTGATTGATGTGACACATCGTTGAGATTCCCTTGGTTTTCGCAACGCGCGGCGTTTTCTCGCACCGAACGTTGGCTCATATCTCTTGATCCGGGTATCGCCTTGGCGCGTGAGTCGCGGTATCGGAACCGCGGCGACGGTGCGGTCGCTATGGTATTGGTCTCGGGTTGAGTCGACTCGGGTTGTCGGTACAAGAATCCAGGTCGCGCGTCGATATCGGTTAAGGGTCGAAAGTTGCCGGAATTCGACCGGTACGACCGCGGAAGTGTACGGAAAGGTACGGACCAAGATACGGGTCTTACAATAGTATATTGCGGATTGTTGCCACAGATTTCATATGGACGTGGGCAGCATTCGAGTTCCGCTTTCATGAGAAGTATTATCCCCAGACCTACAGGCACGAGAAAGAGAATGAGTTTCTCCGTCTCAGGCAGGCAGCGATGACGGTTACCGAGTATGAGCATCGGTTCACAGAGTTGGGCAGGTACGTCCCGACGATTCTAGCTGATGAGCAGATGCGCATACGGCACTTTTTGGAGGGCTTGCGACCGGATATTCGGTCGAAGATATGCTGTGTCAGTTTCCCCTCCTATGCGGAGTTGGTTCACATGTCCATGCGGGCAGAGCAGGACGTGGATCGACTTGCGCGATCTCGAGGCCCGACTACTTCTAGGCCGCGACCGGATTTGACAGACAGGCGCTTCGCGGGCAAGAGGCCTCGCATTGATCCTCCTACCAGGACCACGGCGCCAGTAGGACCGTTTCGGTGCCCTGATTTATCATGCACATACTGTGGGAGGACGGGCCACTTAGCACAGAGTTGCTTTTCGAGGATGCGGGACAGTGGGTTCTCGCCGCCACAGAAGATTGATCGTGTACGTCCACAGGCGATATCAGCACCACCTATACGGTCAGCTCCTGCGCATCCCTCTTTCAGACCCACAGTATCGCAGATTCGACAGCCTCCACGGCCCTTGACACAGCGGCCGAACCGGCCACAGCAGGCTCGAGTTCATGCACTGACGGCTGAGGCAGCTACGACGCCGACTTTCCAGCATTCAGCCTTCGAGGTCACGGGCCATATCGGAGGTACTCCCGTTCTTGTCATGGTGGACACTGGTTCCACGCTTTCTTTGATATCGCGTGCCGTAGTCAGACGTCTTGGGTTGCAGACTATCACTATGGATAGCGTGTGAGTCCTTGCAGCTCATGGAGGTTATTCGGATGTCACCCAGATGTGTGAGGGTTGTTTAGTTGATCTGGGAGGCAGGACGATGACTCTTGATCTGGTCGTCTATCCCTCGCTCGTTTATCTCGACGTCATTCTTGGCATGGACTGGTTGACTGCAGCGAGAGCCGAGATTGACTGCGAGGCTCGTGTGGTGACGGTGTACGAGCCTGAGGGCACGCCTTTCACATTTCCAGTGCGGGTAAATCTTCCTCTCCGCATTCTTAGTTACGCCACTCTATTGCGCGACGCTGGTTCCCAGGTACTTGAGCAGACACCAGTTGTTTCTGAGTTCGGGGATCTGTTCAGGAAGATCCCTGGTTTGCCGCCCCGACGTGAGATCGATTTCACTATTGATCTGATTCCCGGTTCTACACCCGTCTCACTGCCGATGTATCGCATGGCACCATGTGAGATGGAGGAGTTGAGGACGCAGATTGATGGTCTGCTAGAGCTTGGCTTTATACGGCCTAGCGTGTCTCCTTGGGGAGCACCGGTCTTGTTCGTGAAGAAGAAGGATGGTTCCCTGCGATTGTGTATTGATTATCGCAGGCTGAACCAGCTCACGGTGAAGAACAAGTACCCTTTGCCCAGGATCGATGACTTGTTTGATCAGTTCAAAGGAGCGCAGTACTTCTCGAAGATTGATCTTCAGTCAGGATATCATCAGCTGCGCGTCAGGGATGAGGACGTGCAGAAGACAGCATTCAGGACCAGTTTTGGCCACTATGAGTTCCTCGTGATGTCGTTCGGTCTCACGAACGCACCGGCCGTGTTCATGGATCTGATGAACCGGGTATTTCGGCCTTTCCTCTATCGATTCGTCGTTGTCTTCATCGACGACATTTTGGTGTACTCTAGGAGTCGAGAGGAGCATGAGGAGCACTTGCGTTTGGTCCTTGATACGCTCAGACGACATCAGTTGTTCGCACAGTATAAGAAGTGCGATTTCTGGAAGCAGGAGGTGAAGTTTCTGGGACACGTGGTGTCCAAGGATGGTATGGCAGTTGACCTGTCTAAGGTAGCTGCGGTGCAGGACTGGGAGCAGCCTGGTTCTGTCACTGAGGTGAGGAGTTTCTTGGGTCTCGCTGGCTATTATCGGCGCTTCATTCAGGATTTCTCGAAGATCGCGAGACCCTTATCTCAGTTGACACGGAAGGACGTGAAGTTCGCCTGGAATGATAAGGCGGAGTCAGCTTTTCAGGAGCTGAAGGACAGGCTTACGTCCGCCCCTGTGCTAGTATTGCCAGAGCAAGGGGTTAAATACACTATATTCACTGACGCGTCTAGCGTTGGTTTGGGTTGTGTCCTTATGCAGAGGGACAGGGTAATTTCGTATGCCTCGAGACAATTAAGGAAGCACGAGGAGAATTACCCTACACACGACCTAGAGTTGGCAGCCGTTATATTCGCACTGAGACTCTGGAGACATTACCTCTACGGAGAGGAGTTCGAGCTCTTTTGCGACCATAAGAGCCTCAAGTACATATTCACGCAGCGGGACTTGAATATGAGGCAGCGGCGATGGATGGAGACGTTGAAGGACTTCAAGTTTGAAGTCTCTTACCATCCTGGGAAGGCGAACCTTGTGGCTGATGCGTTGAGCCGCAAGAAGGTGATAGAGTTTGCGGCTCCGCTGATGGTTGCCGAGTGGGATATGGTGGAGTTTTTGCGAGACTTTGAGCAGAAACTCACTGTAGAGGAACCATTTGAGTTCATCGCACATGTACAGGTGCGATCTCAGATCGATGACCGAGTCATCGAGGCGCAGAGGGACGACGCGCATCTTACTGAGCTTCGAGAGCAGGCCAGTGATGATGCTGACGCCGACTGGCGAGTTGGTATGGATGGGGGCTTACGTTACCGTGGCCGCCTATGCGTCTCAGATGTCCCTGACTTGAGACGAGAGATTCTCGAGGCTGCGCATTCTACTAGACTCGCGATGCATCCAGGCAGTACGAAGATGTATCGTGACGTGAAGAGGACGTATTGGTGGGAAGGTATGAAGACCCACATAGCTGAGTTCGTGTCCCGTTGTCTCACTTGTCAGCAGGTGAAGGCAGAGCATCGCCGACCACCTGGACTTTTGCAGCCTATGCCGATTGCAGAGTGGAAGTGGGATTTCATTTCCATGGACTTCATTTCTGGGTTGCCGAAGACGAGGAAGGGGCATGATTCCATTTGGGTGATCGTCGACCGATTGACGAAGTCGGCGCACTTCCTACCGATCAGAGTTACGAACTCTGCAGACGAGCTGGCTAGATTGTATATCAGAGAGATCGTGCGTCTGCATGGAGTTCCGTTGGAGATCGTGTCGGACAGAGACACGCGGTTCACTTCTATTTTCTGGACTCGCATTCAGGAGGCTATGGGTGTGAAGTTGAAGTTCAGTACTGCCTTCCACCCACAGACGGACGGACAGACGGAGCGAGTGAACTAGATCCTGGAGGACATATTGCGAGCTTGCGCATTGGACTTCAAGGACAGTTGGGATGACTGTCTTGCATATGCGGAGTTTGCGTACAATAATAGCTTCCAGGCGAGTATCGGCATGGCACCTTATGAGGCGCTGTATGGGCGACCTTGTCGCGCACCGCATTGCTGGTTAGAGGTCGGTGAGCGTAGCTTGATTGGCCCAGAGTTGGTGCAGGCGACGTCAGAGAAGATCGATATTATTCGACGTCGGCTTCTTACAGCGCAGAGCAGACAGAAGAGCTACGCCGATACGAGACGACGGCCACTAGAGTTCACAGTCGGGGATCACGTGTTTTTGCGAGTTTCCCCTATGAAGGGAGTCCTTCGGTTCGGGAAGAAGGGGAAGCTGGCACCGCGATTCATTGGTCCATTTCAGATCCTCGATCGTGTAGGAGCAGTGGCTTACCGATTGGCTTTACCCACGCCCCTCGCGAGCGTCCACAACGTATTTCATGTTTCTATGCTGAAGAAGTACGTTGCTGATCCTTCCCATATCATCAGATGGGAGCAGGTGCAGTTAGGAGAGGATGTTACTTATATCCTGCGACCGACACGCATCTTAGACAGGAAGGAGCAGGTACTGCGTAGCAAGGTGATTCCCCTTGTAAAGGTACTATGGACGCATCATACTGAGGAGGAGGCTACTTGGGAGACAGAAGCCGAGATCAGAAAGAACTACCCACAGCTTCTCGAGGAGTACGAACAGGTACAAATTTCGAGGATGAAATTATTTGTTAAGGGGGGTAGATTGTAACGCCCCTGAAAAATTCGTACTTGGATTCGAGTACCGATTTGACCCGAAATCGCGTAGGAATATTTTCCATGGAAATTAAACGTAAGTTAGCTAGCGCAACGCTAGAGTAGCTGGGAAATAGTCCCTGATCACTTTAAATACGTTCTACAAGACCAAAAGCAAGTAGAACAAACGACTCTACAACACTCTATAACCTTGGATCAAACTCTAAGCAGGTTTGTCCTCTGGACCATATTGAACTTTTGTATTGGATTTAGACCGCGCGTCGAAGGTCCGATACCTCCTATCTTAGACCGTTAGAACCGCCCCGCTGGACTTGACAATCATCTCGAAAATCAAGTCAAACCGATAATCACAGAGTATTTCGTTGAACCCGGACTGAAGCGACCGCGAATAGGGATGAATTTGGAATTTCAAATCCAAATCTGGCACATGACTTGACGCGTCAGTATTAAGCGTTCTGACCGTCAGAATTCATCCAGATTACACCCTCGGATCAGGAAAAATTTCTATTTATTATCATGAGACTTTCAGCCCTGATCTATGTGCGGTGACCGCTGAACTGAAACTGGTCCGCTACGTGCGATCTGCGAACCCTGCCAGACTGAAAACTTAATACGAGGTACATCTGGTACCCATGAGCTTAAGTCTGATCGCAATCGACCAGGGGACCACCAGAAAGCAGTTTTTGGACCGAAACAGCCCCGAAATGGATAGGCATTAAGTAAACTTCGTCCCGGAGCCAATTTTCGGCGTTTCCAAGCTTATAAAAGGGGTTGAAACCCTCATTTCTCCTTCACATCCGAATTTCACTAAACCCTAGAAAAGAGAGAGAGAGTTTGAGAGAAAGGGAAGAGGAGATTTTTCCCGCTTCCGAGCCATCAACGGTTGCTGCATCAGCACTTCCTTCCAATCACCTGGCTGGTGATTTCTACACTTTTTCAGGTATGAAATAATCCCAAAAACTTGCTGATTTAGGGTTTGCTTAGATGCACAATATGTTAGCTAACGTAATCCATAAATCAGGTTCTCTTACAGCCGTAGACGAAGCGTACACGCTCCGTTCAAAATCCCGCGACCGTAAGAGACTAGGTGAGGATTTTAGACGCTTTGATTGACAGTTTACAACGCTTTCAATGTCGTTTAATAGTAGATTATCGACGGCATCACCGTTTGACATGTACAACATGCTTTCCGTTTCCTGTTTCCTAAATTAACGAAGAATATGAGATTTAGGGCATTTTAGTCATTTGTAGGAAGTACGGTTTCCATGCATATTTTGCTGACGTGATTGACATGATTTGTCATCGCATTAGAGAGTTAGGAATGCTTGCCTAATCAGTTTGGCGAAGAGATTCGCCAAGTTGCGCACTTTGGGTCGACATACTATATGTGGACTTAAGTGTGTAGTGTATGTGTTTGTATAAATGCTTGTATTAGTATGTATTGTATTGAATGATGTTATGTAGTAGTTTGAGATTGATTTCATGATTTAAAATGCTGACCTAAATGATTTCCTACATGTTGACCTTATGCATGATTTCACTACATGCATAGAAAGTTTGCCTTGAAGATTTGTTTAAGTTGAATATGCATGGAAAGTATGCCTTGAAGATTTGCTTAAGTTGAATGTTATAACATGTGCTAACATGCTCACATGATGCGTTTCAATTCCAATACCTTTGTATATAGCGTTAATGTAATTCCATAGATGTGTGGGACTTGACCTAGTCCAGGCAGTCGGTAACCGAGCGAATTCGTGGCTGACTGGTCATAGCCACGAACGACGCGTCGATGAATGTGATTCGTGTTGAGAGTTGGTGGCAGTGGTTAGGTCACGCGAAGTGTTTTACGCACTTCATGTCGTTCAACTTGAAATGCGATCGCGCTAGTCGAGCCCGTCAAGTAACCCGACTAGCCGATGTTTGTTCACCTTGTATGTATCATAACTGCTTGAACCTAGGGTACTGAACTTACCATTGTAAACCCTATTAACCGTGGTACCTTGATCCATGAAGACTCATGAGCCGGGCATGGTGGTATGGGACACCGTGGTCGAGATGTCGGCCTACGCTGGGGCCACAAACCTCCCCGTAGTGACCAGTGAGCACCTTGACTCGTGATCAGATTATGGTGGTATGGGACACTATATTCTAGCTGTCGGCCTACACTGATCAGGCGACGAGCCCTTTGTAGTGACCGCGAGCGTATTCTGAGTCCACGGGAGGCGACGACCCTTCCGTGCAGTAGAGTACAGTAGGCCTGTATTGATAAGGTGATGGGGGAGCGGTGTAACGAGTGCGAGCAACAGCCCTGGCAGCCCTTGCAGTGACCTACGAAATACACTATCGTATGAGATTACTAGGAGTGACGACCCTAGACAGGATCCGTGTTGGGATTGATACAAGGGAAGTACCTTAGTTTCCCAATCCTGCTGTTTGAATGGACTAATAACAACTTGGTAATCATATCACCATAGCATTGCATGTGCCTGGAAGATGTGGAGCACTCTAGGGAGTGTGGCATGCCGCGGTCGTAAGATGTTGTCGCATGAGGGTGATCGTCGGTGAGGGCATACATCACGTCATACCATCTTACATTAACAACAGTATTAGGATTTGTCTGATTTACTGCTTTACTATTATCGCGTGATTGAATTGTGAACATGTTAATCTTTGCTCTATGATTCCA
The DNA here is from genome assembly GCA_037074715.1 of Magnolia kwangsiensis. Classification (NCBI taxonomy): domain Eukaryota; kingdom Viridiplantae; phylum Streptophyta; class Magnoliopsida; order Magnoliales; family Magnoliaceae; genus Magnolia; species Magnolia kwangsiensis. The sequence continues at coordinate 148,720,975 of CM073571.1, forward strand.
CTGAGTTGATCACTCATTCCCACGTTACGGGATGGTGTTTGCAACACCCACCAGACCCTGTTGTAGCTGCAGGTGAGGACGAGATCCAGGAGGTGGAGCCGGAGATTGACGAGGACCAGGATGAGTTCTCGTATATGCAGTATCACGACGGCTTCCCGTAGGTGACCTGGATCGAGGGGTCTTCAGTGGGACTATTTTGAACTTTATTCTTTTATTTATTTACATGTATATGAGACTCAGAGATTTAGTCATACTTTGGAGACAGATGAGATTACTTTGTTTTTCCATACAGTGATATATACATTGTTTAGTCTTCCGCTTGCTTTTATCACTGGATCTGAAGTATGAATTGCAGTTTTGGTATACTTTTACTCATGTGAATGCTTTAAGTCAGACAACATTGAATCATAACCATTTTGTTGCATAAGTGACGGTCTGGAACTCGGGAGTTGAGTTTATACACGACCCCCGATTTTCAGGGTGTTACATGGGCACGCTAAGATTTCTAATAGGGAGATTAAAAACATTTTGGAGAAGACGGTTAATCATAACCATAAGGATTGGTCAATCCGATTGACCGATACTTTATGGGCTTACTGTACCGCACTTAAAATCCCTATTGGAATGTCCCCCTTTAGACTTGTTTATGGGAAAGCTTGCCACTTATCTATGGAGTTGGAACATAGAGCATACTGGGCGATCAAAAATTTAAAGTTCAATCTGGACATTGTTGGCTCGCTATGCAAACTACAATTGAATGAACTCGAAGAAATTTGGAATGATGCATACGAGAATTTAAGAATTTATACGGAAAAGATGAAAGCGTTTCATAACTGACACATTCTTCAAAAATCATTCACGCTAGGTCAAAAAGTCCTTTTGTATAATTCTCAGTTACATCTCTTTCCGAGTAAGCTCTGATCTTGTTGGACTGACCCTTTCATTGTTATCAATGTTTATCCTCATGGGGCTGTTGAGATTCGGAATCCAAACAATGACAATGAGTTTAAAGTAAATGGACATCGATTAAAGCCATTTATTGAGAAATTTGATTCAGAGGACATGTCCATACCTCTGAATGATCCTATTTATTAAGATTGATCTCGTAGTCTGACGGAGGTACAGTTAGGTTTACTGATTTCATAGGACTAGGGTAGTTTGCTTTTTGTTATTCTAGGATAGTCGAATTTATGCTGTTAGGATAGTTTACATTCCATTTATTCTAGGATAGGTTGCATTTTGTTGGTTTAACTCTTGTGCCGACCCACCTTCATGCTGAGATTCTTTGGAAAAAGTCATACAATTTCCTTGTTAGGTACATCGAGGACAATGTAGGTTTTAGGTTGAGGATAGGAGATTAGGTTAGTACCTAATCAGTGTTTTCTCAGTCTTGAGCAAAAGCTGTAAAATTTTTTAAATTTTTCTAATAATTTTGTGAATACTAGTGATTTTGAAGGCCATCCTTGATTTAGAAGTATAAGATACTTAATGTTGGTGATTTATGACTCTTGGATTCAGTTACCTGATAGATTTCATAGTTTAGTTTGAATTATTAATCCATGATTAGAAGTTTTAAACATTGATTGAGTCATGATTTCACATGTCACATCTAACTTATACATTAAGGTGTCAGTTTGATATTGAATTGTTAACTTGGGGATCATTAAGCATGGAAGGAACCAACCTGGGGAATTTGTCCATCACGTTCAAAAGAATACCCAGCTAAAAAATAGTGTCATCTAAAATGGCTACCTATTAAAGATCTTTAAAAAGGTTGACATTGTGTGAAGCCATCGATGGAAAAATCAAAATATGGAGAAATAAAAAGGTTGAATGGTAAGGCAAGTTTCGGTTTAGGTTGGGTTATCCGGAATGCACCTTTTGATTATCAATGTTATTCAGAATGCTCATTTAGAATTGTTCTAATCGATGGATTAATACTTTGAACTTGGCCATGAAGCTTGCCGTGCACTTGATTTTGGGAAAAGGTAATGCTCAACATTGATGTATCTTAGAATCTTAATATTTGGACTGTTTTTCAAAAACCACTTGAGTTTATAAAATTTATCCAGTGGTTCTCAAATTATTTTTCACACACTTTTCTCAGGATTAGAAAAATGCTGATTGGAGATTGTGTTGAGGGTAAAATATTGCATATTTGACCCCAGTTATCACTTGGTTTTATGAACATGATAGTGCTTAACATTTTATTTTAATCATGTTTGTATTGCAAAGTGAATTTAAGAGCTAGGACTGAAAAGGGTACATATAGCATAGATTTGATGCTCAAGAATCACCAAAGCAAGGGATGGATCTTAGAAGATCAAGATTGAAGAATTAACACGCCAAAGATCTGAGGAAACCAAGTGATTGAAGATAAGGAAGCTTGAAAATAGTCTTGAATGCAAGATCACAAGGTTCCCACCATCCGTTTGGCATGAAACTTTATATCCGGCCTGAGGATAATAAAGTAACCGTACATATAAAATTTCAGCCCTCGGATCTTTGTGGAAGTGGTCCAACAGAAAGATCAACCACAAAATCATTGATTTGAGACCCACTTGATCTTTATATATGCTTCAAATTTGGGATCAACCCATATATGAGATGGAAGAAATGAATGGACGGTGTATATGTTTCAAAAACATCACGATGGACCCCACATTCATGGGTGCATGTGCACAGAAGGTGCACAGCCGCGGTGCACCAGACCAGAAATTCTGGTCAAAGTTGGTTTGACCCGATAAAAGAGATTTTCTCTCTCCTCTCTTAGCAGCGTCCGCATGATCGTCCGCTGTGATGGTTTTGGCCCATCATCATCGTTCAATTGGATGATCTAAACCATCCATTCGAACCAAATGGTGGGGGTGACCAAACCCATGACGTCCATACACAGCCATGCACGAACACATAAGAAAATTAAGTTTTAACACAAGATGGACAGCAGGGAAGAAAACTCTCGTGGGCCACACCGAATCTAAGATGTATCACATCATCTCTAACCAGAATTCCACCCCGAATCTAATGGACAGAGCTGATTCTTCAAACACCATAACATATGGGCCCCACCGATTACGTAAATCCAGCTTTATGGATGCATTATGCACAGACGTGCGTCCGGACGTCACCCGACCTTTTCAGACGATTGTGTGACCATATTCGTGATCAGACCTATGATCCAGACCATCCACAAGCTGTAAAAGGGGGTCCCAACCCCATCCATGAATACAGAACAAAGTTTGGGATGATCAGCCGTCCCAAAACTTATTCTAACGCAAGAAGCTATGAACGTTTCGCGTTGTGAGATAGGTGTTGCATAAAGAGCCTTCGCAGGAAGCTTCTAAAAACGTCCAGCCAACCGACTCCTAATGCCTATAAAGAGAGGCAGCAAGGAACGTGAGAGGCATCAGGTGTGGGGATGTGAGAAAAGAAGAAAGAGAGAAAAAGAAGCATGGGCACGGGGATGGCTCATGAGTTTTTTCCTTTCTCTTTGATTGTTTCCTTTTTGCTTTCCTTCAGAGTTATTTAGTTAATCATGTCTATAATTGTAACATCCCGAAAATTGGGGGTCGAGTAAGAACTCCACTCCCGAGTTCTAGAACATCACTTATGCAACATAAATGTGTATGATTGAATGTTGTCTATGTTAATGTATTAAACATGAGTGATATTAAGCCAGAACAGCATATCATACTCCAGAGACAGTTAAATTTACAATCGGAAGACTGTGATAGTATGTATAACATATATAAACTGTTGTATGTCTCCAGAGTGTGAACATGTTACCAGGTTATATATATACATGTATACTTCAAAAGTAAACAAAAAGAATATACATGAGTGCTCTAAAAATATAAAATAACAAGTGTCAAGGTATCTAATCAACCTCCCTGTAATCTCGTCAATCAGAACACGCATAAAGGAGGGATCCTCCTCCTCATCATCAAGTCCAGCTCCGCTTCTCAAGCAGCGCCATCATCTGCAACCAAAATATGGACTGGTGGGTGTCCAAAAATACCATCCCATAATGTGGGAGTGAGTAGCTAACTCAGTGAAATATTAGAGCAAAGATTAGCATGTTCTCAAATCAATCATGCGATAATAGTAAAGCAGTAAATCAAACATTCCTAATACTGTTGTTAATGCAATATGACATGACATGATGGATGCCCTCACCGACATTCTCCCTCATACGGCACCATTTACGTCCGCGGCATGCTTGCGTACCGCTCAGTGCTCCACATCTTCCACGCACATGCAATGTGATGGTGATATGATTATCGAGTTATTATTAGTCCATTCATACAGCAGGATTGGGAAACTAAGGTACTTCCCTTATATCAATCCCAACACAGATCCTGTCTAGGGTCGTCACTCCTAGTAATCTCATACGATATATATTTTGTAGGTCTCTGCAAGGGCTGCCAGGACTGTTGCTCGCACTCGTTGCATCGCTCCCCCATCACCTTATCAATACAGGCCTACTTGTACTCTTGTCGCTACGGAAGGGTCGTCGCCTCCCGTAGACTCAGAATAAGCTCGAGGTCACTACAAAGGGCTGCCAGGGCTGTTGCTCACACTCGTTACACTGCTCCCCCATCACCTTATCAATGTAGGCCGACAACAAGAATATAGTGTCCCATACCACCATAACCTGCTCACGAGTCATAGGTGCTCACTTGTCACTACGGGGAGGTTTGTGGCCCCAGCGTAGGCCAACATCTCAACCACGGTGTCCCATACCACCATGCCCGACTCATGAGTCTTTGTGGATCAAGGTACCATGGTTGACAGGGTTTTCAATGGTAAATTCATTACCCTAAGTTCAAGTAGTTATGACACATACATGGTGAACATACAATGGCCAGTCGGGTTACTTGACGGGCTCGACTAGCATGAGCGCATCTCAAGTCGAACGACATGAAGTACATAAAACACCTCGTGTGGCCTAACCACTACCGCCAACTCCAAAACACGACTCGCGTTCATCGACGCGTCGTTCGTGGCAAAGATAAGCCAACCACAAATTGATTCGGTTACCGACTGCCTGGACTAAGTATAGCCCCAATCATTTGTGAATCCACTTCATCAATCATATCAGAGTAATGGAAATGAAATATAACAACATGAGCATGTTAACACATGTTATAACATACAACTTAAGTAAATCGTCTAACACATGCATTTCATACATATAATGAAATCATACATATAGCAAACATGAATGAAATCATTTACATCAGCATATTATTTGAGAATTCAATCTCAAACTAAATCACAACACCATTCAATTCAATACATACTAATACAAACATTTATACAAACACTTAGACTACACACTTAAGTCTACATATAGTATGTGGACTCAAATTTTACATTTAGGCGAATCTCTTCGCCAAAATGATTATGCACGCATTCCTAATATCCTAATGCAACAAGAAGTCATGTCAATCATATCAGCAAAATGTGGATGAAAACAGTATTTCCTGCAAATGACTAAAATGCCTTAAATCTCATATTTTTCGTCTGCTTACGAAACAGGAAACGGACAGCATGTTGTACATGTCAAACGGCGTTGCCGTCGATAATCTACTATTAAACGACATTGAAAGCGTTGAAAACAGCCAATCAAAGCGTTTAAAATCTGCACCTTTCACTCTATATGTGTATCATTTCGAACGGAGCATATACGTTTCATCTACGGCGAACAGGCAACCTATTTCACAAGTTATATCAGCTACTTTGCTATTTGATTTAACGGAATGTTAAATCAGCAAGTGGACAGGGTTTTTCTTACCTAGAAAAGCGATGGAATCATCGGGAAAGTGATTGGAATACGTCGCTTAAGCACGTACAGCAGCAACAGTAGGTGGCAGGAAAATCTCTCCCACCTTCTCTCACAATCTCTCACTTTTTCTCTCACACCAGCTAGGGTTTCTAGCAAATTCATATGGGTGAGAGAAGTGAGGGTTTAAACCCCTTTTATAACCTAAAAACTTTCCAGATTAGGCTTGGGAATAATGTTTACTTGATGCCTAACCAAATCGGGGCTGTTTCGGTCCAAGAAGACATTTCTGCTGGTCCCCTGGCCGAACGCGATCGGACTTAAGCTCATGCATACTGGATCTAACACACATCAAGTTTTCAGACAGGTAGAGTTCCCAAATCGCATGTGGCGGTCCAGTTTTAGTTCAGCGGTCATCGCACCTAGATCAGGTCTACAAGTCTCGTGATATGAAATAGAAAATTTTCCTGATCCGAGGGTATAATTTGGCTGAATTCTGACGGTCAGAACGCTTAATACTGACGCACCAAGTCGTGTGCCAGATTTGAATTTTAAATTCCAAATCTAACCCTATTCTCACTCTCTTCACTCCAGGCTCAATGAAATAGCCTCTGAACGTCGGTTGGACTTGATTTTTGAAATGATTGTCAGGTCCAGCTAGACGGTTATAACGGTCTAAGATTGTAGGTATCAGACTTTTGACGTGCTGTCTAGATCCAATACAAAGTTTCAAAGAGGTCCTGAGAACAAACCGGTTTAGAGTTTGATCCGATGTTTTAGAGTATTATAGCACTATTGATTCTACAAGTTTTGGGTCTTGTAGAACGTATTTAAAGCGGTCAGGGACTATTTCACAGCTACTCCAGCGTAGCGCTAGCTAACTTATGCTTAGTTTCTAAATCAATTAATCCTAAGTGATTTCTTTGGTTATGGAATTGGGTTCTGAGCGATTTTTCAGGTGTTTTAGTTGACCCATTGCCTAAGGACGTCTAACCCTAGGTTGGAAAAAATCTAAGGTGTTACAATAATTGGCTAAACCTCTAAGCTAGGGCTAAGAGGTGTAGCTTGTAGTGTGATGACATCTTTTCTATGGCTTTGATTCATGTTAAGCTCGACTATCCTTGATTTTAGTTTGATTATAAGAAATACTTTTAGTTTTTAATGGTTTGTTGTAACTTAAATTACAATAGATCTGTGATAGCTTTGAGTATATTTTTTTCATTATAGAGATTGTGAACTTGGGAACCCTGTTGTTCACCATTGTCTCATGGACATGGTTGGATGATGGAATCCTTTCTAACGTTCATAATTCTCCTAGATTGGTAGTGGATTGGTACATTCTGTTGTTCACCATTATCTCATGGGCATGGTTTAGTGATGAAGTCACTTCTAGTTCTCATACCTATCATTTATTGAAAACTAAATCAAAGGAAGTTCAGATTTGATTTTTAATGAGATATCTTCCAATTAGATGAAGATGGGACTCTGATTCCAGTTGTGTTCATGAATCAAGCATAGATTGCCCGATCTCTACAAGTGGATCCTTAGAAACCCTAATTTCCCACCTTTGAATTTTACAAGATTTAGTTTAATAATTCACCATTATTCTCCTGCATTCTCCTAATTTAGATTACATCTTCTTCTAGTTCTAGTTCTGATCACTTTCAGAATACGTATGAGGTTCAGTCCCTATAGATTCGACCTCGGTCTTACCGAGATTATTACTACATTGCAGCCCTATACTTGGGGTAGTAAACAGATGGTCAGTCTAACAATGTCCCAACCCCTGGTGGTGTCCAGATAGAGGGACTGCATGGGTTGGAACACATACATGGTGGGTCTCATTGGATGTGGGCCACCCAGGGAGTGAGTCGGCCATTGGGCCTCCCACCAACATCACAGTGGGCATAAAAGGTTCAAATGGTGGACGTCATCCCATTATTACCCACAGTCAGCTGGGTGGGCCTGCCTGCTCGACGGTGGCAGCAAGGTGGGCCCTGATTGGTGGACAGTTGAATGTCCCCCTGGATGGACAACATAAATAAAATACATACATCATTGTAACACCCCAGATTTTTGCCAACCTGGGGTTAGACGTCCTTAAGCAATGGGCCAGCCATAATTCCTTGGTAACCTCTCAGAACCCAATTCCAAAGCTAAAGAAATCATTTAGAACCAAATTCTCTAGAAATTTAACGTGAATTAACTAGCGCTACGCTAGATTACCTGTGAAATTAGCACCAATCACTTTAAATACGATCTGCAAGACCCAAAACCTCTAGAATTGTTACCGCTACGTTACCCTAAAACCTAGGATCAAACTCTAAACCTTTTTATTCTCAGGAACCCTTTGAAACTTTATATTGGATCTAGACCGCACGTCGAAAGTCCGATATCTATAAACTAAGACCGTTATGACCGCTTAGTTGGACTTGACAATCGTTTCGAAAATCAAGCCCAACTGATGTTCTGAGGCTATTTCATTAAGCCTGGAGCGAAGAGAGGGAGAAGAGGTAAAGATTTAGAAAATTAATTCAAAATCTGGCACGTGTCATTGCGCGTTATGTTTAAGCGTTCTAACCGTTAGAATTTAGCTAAATTTCACCCTCGGATCAGGAAAAATTTCTCTTTCATGTTATGAAACTAGTAGTCCTGATTTAGGTTTGATGACCGTTGAATTGAAACTGAACCACCACGTGCGATCTGGGAACTCTACCGGACTGGAAAATTGATGTGTGCTGGATCCAGTATCCATGAGCTTAAGTCCGACCGCGTTCGGCCAGGGGATCTCCCAAAACACTCTTTTGGATCGAAAAAGACCCGATTTGGTTATAACCTAAGTATACCTTTGTCCCAAGTCTATTTAAGTGAAGTTTTATCCTATATAAGGGCTTTAAACCCTCTCATATCTCTCCCATCCAAATTTGCATTAAACCCTAGAAAGAGAGAGAGAGAAAGAGAGAGATTGTGAGTGAGTTGTGGGAGAGAATTCCTACCACCTGCTCCAACTTTTGCACGTACCAAAGCACCACATTCAAATCACTTTTCCGGTGATTCCAACTCACTTCTAGGTAAGAAAACCCTAACCTATAGCTGTTTTAAGGATTCTTTCGATTCAAATATCGAAATAGCTTATGTATCTTGTGCATTAGGTCGTCATAACACCGTTGACGAAGCGTAGACGTTCTTTTCGAATCGATATGAGTCTACGGCGAAAGGTGAGGATTTTAGATGTTTAGATTGACTGATTTTAAAGCTTTCAATGTCGTTTAATAGTAGATTATCGACAAGAATGCCGTTTGACATGTATAACATGCTGTCCGTTTTTCATTTCGCATACGTACGGTGAATATGAGATTTAGGGTATTTTAGTCATTTATAGAAAATATCATGGCTATTTGTCGTGTTATGATATTGGAAATGCGTGCATGATCTGTTTGGCGAAGAGATTCGCCCTAATGCGCACTTTGGGTCGACATACGCTATGTAGACTAAAGTGTGTAGACTGTGTTTGTATAAATGTTTGTATTAGTATGTATTGAGTAAATGGCGTTGTGAATTAGTTTTGAGATTGAATTCTCAATTACTATGCTGATGTATATGATTTCCACCATGTTGGTTATATGAATTGATTACATTATATATATGGAATGCATGTGTTAGTTGATTCGCTTACGTTGTATGTTATAACATGTGACAACATGCGTGTATTGGTTGTATTTCATTTCTGTTACTCTCATATGATAGCTGATGTTGATTTACAAATGCTTGAGGCTATATCCTAGTCCAGGCAGTCGGTAATGGATCGAATTCGTGGTTGGCTTCTATTTACCACGAAGGACGCGTCGATGAACGCGAGTCGTGCTTTGGGTTGGCGGCAGTGGTTAGGCCACACGAAGTGTTTTATGCACTTCATGTCATTCAACTTGAGTTGCGCTCGTACTAGTCGAGCCTGTCAAGTAACCCGACTGGCCATTATATGTTCATTCTGTATGAGTCATAACTGCTTGAACCTAGGGTACTGAACTTACCAGTGGAATCCCTGATAACCATGGTACCTTGATCCATAAAGACTCATGAGCCGGGCATGGTGGTATGGGACACCGTGGTCGAGCTGTCGGCCTACGCTGGGGCCATAAACCTCCCCGTAGTGACCAGTGAGCACATTTGACTCGTGATCTGATTGTGGTGGTACGGGACACTACATTCGAGCTGTCGGCCTACTCTGATTGGTGACAAGCCCTTTGTAGTGACCTCGAGTGTATTCTGAGTCTACGGGAGGCGACGACCCTTCCGTAGCGACAAGAGTACATTAGGCCTGTATTGATAAGGTGATGGGGGAGCGGTGCAATGAGTGCGAGCAACAGGCCTGACAGCCCTTACAGCGACCTATAAATATAACATCGTATGAGATTACTAGGAGTGAAGACCCTAAACAGGATCTGTGTTGGGATTGATATAAGGAAGGTACCTTAGTTTCCCAATACTGCTGTATGAAAGGACTAATAACAACTCGGTAATCATTATCCATATCGCACTGCATGTGCCTGGAAGATGTGGAGCACTGAGGAAAGAAAGCATGCCGCGGACGTAAGTTGGTGCCGTATACGTCCGTGCCGTATGAAGGAGTATGTCGGTGAGGGCATCCATCATGTCATTTCATGCCTGCATTAACAACAGTATTTAGGATTGTCCGATTGCTTGCTTTACTATTATCACGTAATTGATTTGATAACATGCTAACATTTGCTCTATGATTCCACTGAGTTGATCACTCACTCCCACGTTAAGGGACAGTGTCGAGTACACCAACCAGTCCCTGTTTTAGTTGCAGATGATGGCGCTGCTTGTGAAGTGGAGCCGGACTTGATGATGATGATGAGGATTTCTCCTATATGCGTGTTCTGACCGACGGGATTACAGGGAGGTTGATTAGATGGCATGACACTTATCATTTTATATTTTTGGAGCACTCATGTATATTATTTTCTTTCTATTTTAGAGTATACATGTATTTAGTTAAGCTGGTAACATGTTCACACTCTGGAGACTTACAACAGTTCATATATTTTATATATCTATCACATTCTTCCGCTTGCTAAGTTAACTGTCTCTGGAATATGATATGCTGTTTTGGCTTAATCCACCTCATGTTTTATGTACTATTACCTCCGACGTTCATCCATCATTGAAAATTTTGCATAAGTGGTGTTCTGGAACTAGGGAGTTGGGTTTCTACCCGACCCCCGATTTTCGGGATGTTACAGATGGTATCAGAGCATGATTTGGATTAAACCGGACCTAGGTTATGGTAACACAACACACACTGATGCACTCTGAATTAGGAAGGGGGCGATGCAAACTTAGAAACCATATTAGAATCCCAAGTTTCACTGACAGGTGAGACTATACGGTAATTTAGTCCATAACGTATCTTCGGTCGCGTGACGCGACCTAAGTCACCTCTAGGTCATCATTCGACTGGTTTGAGTCATTCCCTAAAGGATTTCAAACCTAAAAATGAATATCCTTGGGTTGTGGGTCAACCACAACCCTTGCACTCAATCTCAAGGCCTAAAACCCCTTTTTATCCAATTCCTTCAAATCTCTCCTTTCACCACTCCATTCTTTAACTTTTTCTGAGTCCTTTCCAACTAGACATAAATCCTAATGTATAATGATGGAGAATCATACTTAAATAAAATATTTACTATAAATAGTAAATATATGTAAAAATTAGACTTTTGACCATTCCAATTATGGAATCTCGTGCAATAAATGGGTTAGTTGAATGGATTAGCGTCTCCTACCCCAAAATCATATGCTACAGGATGCATAAACTCATTCTGGTTCACAAATTAGCCTCAAAATGCTTCAAACAGAGTCTTGGGCCTACCTGCGCTGATCCGAGATGATCCAAGGTAGGAACCACATGCATTTGGGGTCCCTAGGGCAGGGGGACCACGCCCAGGTGGTGGGCCATTATCAAAAATAAGTTTGGTCAGCGAGGGCCTCGCCGGTTCGGCGAGGCCTCACCATACATTGGGCTTGGACCGGGCCGAGAGTCAGGCCGACACTGTTTGTGGGCTAGAGTAGCCCCTGTGCATAGGGGTCATCCGTTAAAACACCCCCAAAACACCACTTCCTTCACAAAAACTCCTCCCAAGCTCTCCCTTCTTCACGTTTTTGCTGTCCTCCCTCTCAAATTCCTTTTCAAATCGCCCCCATTCTCGTTTTCTGATACAAACGACGCCCCTCCATCACTCACAGCCATACACTCTCCCCTCTCTCTCCATTCTCGTCGCTTGGAGCTTTCCCATCCTCCATTGGAGGCTAAAATTCGTGTGAGCCTCCATCCCAACCCATTTCACTCTTTTCCTTTTGCAATCCTAGCCATTTGGGGCCTGTTTCACTCCTCTATAGGACCTAGATTCATGGCAGCCCATTTAGACAGCCCTTTCACCCCCTTTCCTTCATTTTTCATGTCTCTTTCGAGCTAGTTATAGGCGTCTTCTCGATCTCTCCACTTTACCGTTGGGCGAGACCAAATACGGTAGCTTAGTCCACAAATAATGACCATCTGGTGTTAGGACATCTAGAGTTTTGGACATAGAGTTAGTACTCCTAGATTTGAAAGATCTGACGATATAGGAAAATCCAATTCCATTTAGACAATCTTAACCCTAAGCGATAGAATAATTCCCTGTATTAGAAATGGTATAAAACCATTTAGCGTATAAGCTTAGGCTTTGGATTACAGCTAGTGAGTTACAGACTAGTCTACTAGTTATCTTAAGTAGTGTAAAGCCTGTATATGTTAAGGAATAGTAGGTTAGACTTAGTTGGAGTAGAACCTCATTCCTTCGATTGATCCCCTTAATACTTATAGACTTCTGTTATAACCCTTAGGAAAGTTGTTTTAACTTAGAACCTTTTACTTTCAGGGAAAACTTATAAATCCCTCAGATTGAACTTAGAATAAACCAGCACGCCCTTTAGAATTGCCTTCCCAAGGATTTATTGCATTCGGGAACACAGAGTAAAGGAATTGTATATAAGCGATGTATTCACGATTTGAATCGACTTCTTAATCCTAGTAGTTACCAATGAATCCAATGCTCTGATCAAGAAGAAGATCGGCATCGACTCGGATTAAGAATTGATACAACAAATTTTCTGTCCTAGCTAGACAGAAAGTCTATGTATCCGACTCAGACCCACTACACAACTTTTCTTCCGTGTTGGCCCAACCACCTACAACCAAAAGTTATCACTTTATTTTTGGGAAATAGCGAGGACTTATAGCCAGTAGAGAATTAGACATCTTCCCACCAACTCATACCTGCCCCTGAACTCAACAACAATAAAGATTAGGCTTCTTTCTACAACCATAGGTACCAATACCATAGAACGCATCATTAACAAAGGAAGACCAATGTAGCGAGAGACTGTTTCTCAGTTTATGTCAAGGATAGGTCCTAAGTTACACCTCGTTCTGATATACGGATCGAGACATAGATTCTTAAGCCTTAAGTAGAACTAAGTTTTAAGGGGGGGTAGAACATTTTGAGCCCAATCTAGTTAGGTCAGCCAATGCAACCGTTAGACCAGAGTGGTGCAGCGGAAGAGTGGTTAGCCCCTTCCCCACTGGCCCAGGATCGAAACAGTTAATTTAGGTTATACGTAAGGTTAGGTCATTAAATAGGATTTGAACCTTCCTTAGAATGTCAATACGAAAGCCTCTTTAATAACTCATTACCCTTAGCCAATTTTGGGGATGAAATTTTATTTTAAGGGGGGTATATTGTAACACCCCAGATTTTTACCAACCTGGAGTTAGACTTCCTTAGGCAATGGGCCAACCATAACGCCTTGGTAACCTCTCAGAACCCAATTCCAAAGCCAAAGAAATCATTTAGAACCAAATTCTTTAGAAATTTAACGTGAATTAACTAGCGCTACGATAGATTACCTGTGAAATTAGCACCAATCACTTTAAATACGATCTGTAAAATCCAAAACCTCTAGAATTGTTACCGCTACGTTACCCTAAAACCTAGGAACAAACTCTAAACCTGTTTGTTCTCAGGAACCCTTTGAAACTTTGTATTGGATCTAGACCGCACGTCGAAAGTCCGATATCTATAAACTCAGACCGTTATGACCGCTTAGTTGGACTTGACAATCTTTTCGAAAATCAAGCCCAACTGATGTTCTGAGGCTATTTCATTGAGCCTGGAGCGAAGAGAGTGAGAAGAGGTAAAAATTTAGGAAATTAATTTAAAATCTGGCACATGTCGTTGCGCGTTATGTTCAAGCGTTCTGACCGTCAGAATTTAGCTAAATTTCACCCTCGGATCAGGAAAAATTTCTCTTTCATGTCATGAAACTAGTAGTCCTGATTTAGGTTCGATGACCGCTGAACTGAAACTGGACTGCCACGTGCGATATGGGAACTCTACCGGACTGAAAACTTGATGTGTACTGGATCCAGTATCCATGAGCTTAAGTCCGACTGCGTTCGGCCAGGGGACCTCCCGAAACACTCTTTTGGATCGGAAAAGACCGGATTTGGTTATAACCCAAGTATACCCTTGTCCCAAGTCTATTTAGGTGAGGTTTTATCCTATATAAGGGCTTTAAACCCTCTCATATCTCTCCCATCAGAATTTGCATTAAACCCTAGAAAGAGAGAGAGAGAGAGAGAGAGAAAGAGAGAGATTGTGAGTGAGTTGTGGGAGAGAATTCCTGCCACCTGCTCCAGCTTTTGCACGTACCAAAGCACCGCATTCAAATCACTTTCCCGATGATTCTAACTCACTTCTAGGTAAGAAAACCCTAACCTATAGTTGTTTTAAGGATTTTTTTGATTTAAATATCGAAATAGCTTATGTATCTTGTGCATTAGGTCGCCATAACACCGTTGATGAAGTGTAGACGTTCTATTCGAATCGATACGCATCTACGGTGAAAGGTGAGGATTTTAGACGCTTAGATTGACTGATTTTAAAGCTTTCAATGTCGTTTAATAGTAGATTATCGACAAGAACGCCGTTTGACATGTAGAACATGCTGTCCATTTTCTATTTCACATACATACGGTGAATATGAGATTTAGGGTATTTTAGTCATTTATAGGAAATACTGTATACGTCCGTATTTTGCTAAAATAATTACCATAGCTATTTGTCGTGTTATGATATTAGAAATGCGTGCATGATCTGTTTGGCGAAGAGATTCGCCCTAATGCGCACTTTGGGTCGACATACGCTATGTAGACTAAAGTGTGTAGACTAAGTGTTTGTATTAGTATGTATTAAGTAAATGGTGTTGTGAATTAGTTTTGAGATTGAATTCTCATTTAGTATGCTGATGTATATGATTTTCACCATGTTGGTTATATGAATAAATTACATTATATATATGGAATGCATGTGTTGGTTCATTCGCTTACGTTGTATGTTATAACATGTGACAACATGCGTGTATTGGTTGTATTTCATTTCTGTTACTCTCATATGATAGCCGATGTTGATTTGTAAATGCTTGGGGATATATCCTAGTCCAGGCAGTCGGTAATGGATCGAATTCGTGGTTGGCTTCTATTTACCACGAAGGATGCGTCGATGAACGCGAGGCGTACTTTGGGTTGGCGGCAGTGGTTAGGCCACACGATGTGTTTTATGCACTTCATGTCGTTCAGCTTGAGTTGCGCTCATACGAGTCGAGCCCGTCAAGTAACCCGACTGGCCATTGTATGTTCATCCTGTATGAGTCATAACTGCTTGAACCTAGGATACTGAACTTACCAGTGGAACCCCTGATAACCATGGTACCTTAATTTATAAAGACTCATGAGCTAGGCATGGTGGTATGAGACACCGTGGTCGAGCTGTTGGACTACGATGGGGCCACAAACCTCCCCGTAGTGACCAGTGAGCACATTTGACTCGTGAGCCGATTCTGGTGGTATGGGATACTACATTCGATCTGTCGGCCTATTCTGATTGGTGACGAGCCCTTTGTAGTGAGCTCGAGCGTATTCTGAGTCTACGGGAGGCGACGACCCTTCCGTAGTGACAAGAGTACATTAGGCCTGTATTGATAAGGTGATGGGAGAGCGGTACAACGAGTGCGAGCAACAGCCCGGGCAGCCCTTACAGTGACCTATAAATATAACATCGTATGAGATTACTATGAGTGACGACCCTAGACAGGATCTGTGTTGGGATTGATATAAGGAAGGTACCTTAGTTTTCCAATACTGCTGTATGAAAGGACTAATAAAAACTCGGTAATCATTATCCATATCGCACTGCATGTGCTTGGAAGATGTGGAGCACTGAGGAAAGAAAGCATGCCGCAGACGTAAGTTGGTGCCGCATGATGGAGTATGTCGGTGAGGGCATCCATCATATCATTTAATGCCTGCATTACAACAGTATTTAGGATTGTCTGATTGCTTGCTTTACTATTATCGCGTGATTGGTTTGATAACATGCTAACCTTTGCTCTATGATTCCACTAAGTTGATCACTCACTCCTACGTTATGGGACGATGTCGCGCACACCAACCAGTCCCTGTTTTGGTTGCAGATGATGGCGCTGCTTGTGAAGTGGAGTCGGACTTGATGATGAGGAGGAGGATTTCTCCTATATACATGTTCTGACCGACGGGATTACAGGGAGGTTGATTAGATGCCATGACACTTGTCATTTTATATTTTTGGAGCACTCATGTATATTATTTTCTTTCTATTTTGGAGTATACATGTATTTAGTTAACCTGGTAACATTTTCACACTCTGGAGACTTACAACAGTTCATATATTTTATATATTTATCACATTCTTTCGCTTGCTAAGTTAACTGTCTCTGGAGTATGATATGCTGTTTTGGCTTAATCCACCTCATGTTTTATGTACTATTACCGCCGACATTCATCCAT
Organism: Magnolia kwangsiensis; assembly: GCA_037074715.1. Lineage (NCBI taxonomy): Eukaryota > Viridiplantae > Streptophyta > Magnoliopsida > Magnoliales > Magnoliaceae > Magnolia > Magnolia kwangsiensis. Next base: position 148,737,708 of record CM073571.1, read on the forward strand.
CATTGGAAATGTTGCATAAGTGGTGTTCTGGAACTCGGGAGTTGGGTTTCTACCCTACTCCCGATTTTTGGGATGTTACAGATGGTATCAGAGCATGATTTGGATTAAACCGGACCTGGGTTATGGTAACATAACGCACACTGAAGCACTCTGACTTAGGAAGGGGGTGATGGAAACCTAGAAACCATATTAGAATCTCAAGTTTAGCCGACAGGTGAGACTATACGGTAATTTAGTCCATAACGTATCTTCGGTCGCGTGAAGCGACCTAAGTCTCCTCTAGGTCATCAGTCGACTGGTTTGAGTCATTCCCTGAAGGATTCTATACCTAGAAATGAATATCCTTGGGTTGTGGGTCAACCACAACCCTTACACTCAATCTCAAGGTCTAAAACCCCTTTTTATCCAATTCCTTCAAATCTCTCCTTTCACCACCCCATTCTTCAACTTTTTCTGAGTCCTTTCACACTAGACATAAATCCTAATGTATAAATGATGAAGAGTCATACTTAAACAAAAAATTTACTATAAATAGTAAATATATGTAAAAATTAGACTTTTGACCATTCCAATTATGGAATCTCGTGCAATAAATGGATTAGTTAGATGGATTAGCGTCTCCTACCCCAAAATCATATGCTACAGGATGCATAAACTCATTTTGGTTCACAAATTTGCATCGAAACACTTCAAACGGAGTCTTGGGCCTACCCGCGCTGATCCGAAATGATCCAAGGTGGGAACCACATGCATTTGGGGTCCCTAGGGCAAGGGGACCACGCCCAGATGGTGGGCCATTGTTGAAAATAAGTTTGGTCGGCGAGGGCCTCGCCGGTTCGCCAAGGCCTCGCCGTACATTGGGCTTGGATCGGGCTGGGAGTCGGGGCGACGCTGTTTGCGGGCTAGAGTAGCCCCTGTGCATAGGGGTCGTCCGTTACCTCAAAAACACCACTTCCTTCACAAAAACTCCTCCCAAGCTCTCCCTTCTTCACATTTTTGTTGTCCTCCCTCTCAAATCCCTTTTCAAATCGCCCCCATTCTCGTTTTCTGATACAAATGACGCCCCTCCATCACTCACAGCCATACACTCTCCCCTCTCTCTCCATTCTCATCGCTTGGAGCTTTCCCATCCTCTATTGGAGGCTAAAATTCGTGTGAGCCTCCATCCCAACCCATTTCACTCCTTTTCCTTTGCAATCCTAGCCATTTGGGGCCTGTTTCACTCCTCTATAGGACCTAGATTCGTGGCAGCCCATTTGAACAGCCCTTTCACCCCCTTTCCTTCGTTTTCCATGGCTCTTTCAAGCTAGTTATAGCCGTCTTCTCGATCTCTCCGCTTTACCATCGGGCGAGACCAAATACGGTAGCTTAGTCCATAAATAATGACCATCTGGTGCTAGGACATCTAGAGTTTTGGACCTAGAGTTAGTACTCCTAGATTTGAAAGATCTGACGATATAGGAAAATCCAATTCCATTTAGACAATCTTGACCCTAAGCGATAGAACAATTCCTTATATTAGAAATGGTATAAAACCATTTAGCATATAAGCTTAGGCTTTGGATTATAGCTAGTGAGTTACAGACTCGTCTACTAGTTACCTTAAGTAGTGTAAAGCCTGTATATGTTAAGGAGTAGTAGGTTAGACTTTGTTAGAGTAGAACCTCATTCCTTCGATTGATCCCCTTAATACTTATAGACTTCTGTTATAACCCTTAGGAAAGTTGTTTTAACTTAGAACCTTTTGCTCTCAGGGAAAACTTATAAATCCCTCAGATTGAACTTAGAATAAACCAGCACGCCCCTTAGAATTGCCTTCCTAAGGATTTATTACATTCGGGAACAGAGAGTAAAGGAACTTTATGTAAGCGATGTATTCACGGTTTGAATCGACTTCTTAATCCTAGTAGTTACCAATGAATCCAATGCTCTGATCAAGAAGAGGATCGGCATCGACTCGGATTAAGAATTGATACAACAAATTTTTTGTCCTAGCTAGACAGAAAGTCTATGTATCCGACTCAGACCCACTACACAACTTTTCTTTCGTGTTGGCCCAACCACCTACAACAAAAATTTATCACTTTATCTTTGAAAAATGGCGAGGACTTATAGCCAGTAGAGAATTAGACATCTTCCTGCCAACTCATACCTACCCCTGAACTCAACCACAATAGAGATTAAGCTTCTTTCTACAACCATAGGTACCAATACCATAGAACACATCATTAACAAAGGAAGACCATTGTAGCGAGAGACTGTTTCTCAGTTTATGTCAAGGATAGGTCCTAAGTTACACCTCGTTCCGATATATGGATCGAGACATAAATTCTTGAGCCTTAAGTAGAACTAAGTTTTAAGGGGGGTAAAACATTTTGAGCCCAATGTAGTTAGGTCAGCCAATGCAACCATTAGACCAGAGTAGCGCAGCGGAAGCGTGGTTAGCCCCTTCCCCACTGGCCCAGGATTGAAACAGTTGATTTAGGTTATACGTAACGTTAGGTCATTAAATAGGATTTGAACCTTCCTTAGAATGTCAATATGAAAGTCTCTTTAAGTACTCATTACCCTTAGCCAATTTCGGGGATGAAATTTTATTTTAAGGGGGGTAGATTGTAACACCCCAGATTTTTGCTAACCTGGGGTTAGACGTCCTTAGGCAATGGGCCAACCATAACGCCTTGGTAACCTCTCAGAACCCAATTCCAAAGCCAAAGAAATCATTTAGAATCAAATTCTTTAGAAATTTAACGTGAATTAACTAGCACTATGCTAGATTACCTGTGAAATTAGCACCAATCACTTTAAATACGATCTGTAAGATCCAAAACTTCTAGAATTGTTATCGCTACGTTACCCTAAAAGCTAGGATCAAACTCTAAACCTGTTTGTTCTCAAGAACCCTTTGAAACTTTGTATTGGATCTAGACAGCACGTCCAAAGTCCGATATCTATAATCTCAGACCGTTATGACCGCTTAGTTGGACTTGACAATCGTTTCGAAAATCAATCCCAACTAATGTTTTGAGGCTATTTCATTGAGCCTGGAGCGAAGAGAGTGAGAAGAGGTAAAGATTTAAGAAATTAATTCAAAATCTGGCACGTGTCAGTGCGTTATGTTTAAGCGTTTTGACCATCAGAATTTAGCCAAATTTCACCCTCGGATCAGGAAAAAATTCTCTTTCATGTCATGAAACTAGTAGTCCTGATTTAGGTTCGATGACCGGTAAACTGAAACTGGACTGCCATGTGCGATCTGGAAACTCTACCGGACTGGAAACTTGATGTGTGTTGGATCCAGTATCCATGAGCTTAAGTCCGATCGCGTTCGGCCAGGGGACCTCCCGAAACACTCTTTTGGATCAGAAAAGACCCGATTTGGTTATAACCCAAGTATAATCTTGTCCCAAGTCTATTTAGGTGAGGTTTTAGCCTATATAAGGGCTTTAAACCCTCTCATATCTCTCCCATACGAATTTGCATTAAACCTTAGAAAAAGAGAGAGAGAAAGAGAGAGATTGTGAGTGAGTTGTGGGAGAGAATTCCTGCCACCTGCTCCAGCTTTTGCACGTACCAAAGCACCACATTCAGATCACTTTTTCGATGATTTCAACTCACTTCTAGGTAAGAAAACCCTAACCTATAGCTGTTTTAAGGACTCTTTCGATTCAAATATCGAAATAGCTTATGTATCTTGTGCATTAGGTCGCCATAACACCGTTGACGAAGCGTAGACGTTCTATTCGAATCGATACGCGTCTACGGCGAAAGGGGAGGATTTTAGACGCTTAGATTGACTGATTTTAAAGCTTTCAATGTCGTTTAATAGTAGATTATCGACAAGAACACCGTTTGACATGTATAACATGCTGTCCGTTTTCCATTTCGCATACGTACGGTGAATATGAGATTTAGGGTATTTTAGTCATTTATAGGAAATACTGTATACATCCGTATTTTGCTGAAATGATTGCCATGGCTATTTGTCGTGTTATGATATTAGAAATGCATGCATGATCTGTTTGGTGAAGAGATTCGCCCTAATGCACACTTTGGGTCGACATACGCTATGTAGACTAAAGTGTGTAGACTAAGTGTTTGTATAAATGTTTGTATTAGTATGTATTGAGTAAATGGTGTTGTGAATTAGTTTTGAGATTGAATTCTCAATTACTATGCTGATGTATATGATTTCCACCATGTTGGTTATATGAATTGATTACATTATATATATGGAATGCATGTGTTGCTTGATTCGCTTACGTTGTATGTTATAACATGTGACAACATGTGTGTATTGGTTGTATTTCATTTCTGTTACTCTCATATGATAGCTGATGTTGATTTACAAATGCTTGAGGCTATATCCTAGTCCAAGCAGTCGGTAATGGATCGAATTCGTGGTTGGCTTCTATTTACCACGAAGGACGCGTCGATGAACGCGAGTCGTGCTTTGAGTTGACGGCAGTGGTTAGGCCACACGAAGTGTTTTATGCACTTCATGTCGTTCAGCTTGAGTTGCGCTTGTACTAGTCGAGCCCGTCAAGTAACCCGACTGGCCATTGTATGTTCATCTTGTATGAGTCATAATTGCTTGAACCTAGGGTACTGAACTTACCAGTGGAACCCCTGATAACCATGGTACCTTGATCTATAAAGACTCATGAGCCGGGCATGATGGTATGGGACACCGTGGTCGAGCTGTCCGCCTACGCTGGGGCCACAAACCTCCCCGCAGTGACCAGTGAGCACATTTGACTCGTGAGCCGATTGTAGTGGTATGGGACACTACATTCGAGCTGTCGGCCTACTCTGATTGGTGACGAGCCCTTTGTAGTGACCTCGAGTGTATTTTGAGTCTACGGGAGGCGACGAACCTTCCGTAGCAACAAGAGTACATTAGGCCTGTATTGATAAGGTGATGGGGGAGCGGTGCAACGAGTGCGAGCAATAACCCTGACAGCCCTTGCAGTGACCTATAAATATAACATCGTATGAGATTACTAGGAGTGACGACCCTAGACAGGATCTGTGTTGGGATTGATATAAGGAAGGTACCTTAGTTTCCTAATACTGCTGTATGAAAGGACTAATAACAACTCGGTAATCATTATCCATATCACACTGCATGTGCCTGGAAGATGTGGAGCACTGAGGAAAGAAAGCATGCCGCAGATGTAAGATGGTGCCGTATGAGGGAGTATGTCGATGAGGGCATCCATCATGTCATTTAATGCCTGCATTAACAACAGTATTTAGGATTGTCTGATTGCTTGCTTTACTATTATCGTGTGATTGATTTGAGAACATGCTAACCTTTGCTCTATGATTCCACTGAGTTGATCACTCGCTCCCACGTTAAGGGACGGTGTCATGCATACTAACCAGTCCCTATTTTAGTTGCAGATGATGGCGCTGCTTGTGAAGTGGAGCCGGACTTGGTGATGATGAGGATGATTTCTCCTATATGCGTGTTCTGACCGATGGAATTACAGGAAGGTTGATTAGACGCCATGAAACTTGTCATTTTGTATTTTTGGAGCACTCATGTATAATCTTTTATTTCTATTTTAGAGTATACATGTATTTAGTTAAGCTGGTAACATGTTCACACTCTGGAGACTTACAACAGTTCATATATTTTATATATCTATCACATTCTTCCACTTGCTAAGTTAACTGTCTCTGGAGTATGATATGATGTTTTGGCTTAATCCACCTCATGTTTTATGTATTATTACCGCCGACATTCATCCATCGTTAAAAATGTTGCATAAGTGGTGTTCTGGAAGTCGGGAGTTGGGTTTCTACCTGACCCCCGATTTTCGGGATGTTACAGAAAGGTGGACCTTCAAACAGGGGAGAAAGAGGGAGAGGGAGAGAGAGAGAGAGAGAGAGGGACAGAGAGGGAGGGAGAGAGAGAGAGAGAGAGAGAGAGAGAGAGAGAGAGAGAGAGAGAGAGAGAGAGAGAGAGAGAGATGTTGTGGATGGGAGATCCACCACTATGAGCTCCCTTTGGGCTATAATACATACATCAAGATGGGTCCCAAAACATGTGGGCCCTCAAATAAGCAAATTAAGGTGGAGATACCATCCCCACCACAAACTCAAGGTCTAGATGACCTCTCGCAAGATGGACATCAAATAAGCGGGGTCCATGGAGAATAACCACATCATGGATTACCCATACATATCATGGTAGGCCATTGGCCGCACCTTGGGTCCAAAATGGGATCCTTACCATTAACCGGTAGGACCCACCTGTCCCATGAATCACAAACAAATATCTAACCTCATAAACATGCACCTATAGCTTTTCTTCTTGGTTCCTTGAAATCCTTAGCTCCTAGGCTCTCCTTTCCATGGTGGATGATGAAGTTTGGATAGTTGGATGGTGAGATTTGGGATAGAAAATGCGTCTGACACTTGGCTTCTTTTTCTCTCCTTAGGATTTTTCTTCTCTTACTTGCCAGGGAATATGGAGGGAGATGAGATGGAATGAGTGAAAATAGGAGATGTAAGGAGAGAGGGATGAGTGTGTAAGAGGAATGATATGAAAAGCATGCGTGAAGTTGACTTTTGAGAAAAGAGGGGATGGGTTGGTTGCCTTGTTGGTAAGAGAGGGATGGGCTAGGTAGGGGTCATGATGACTTGTTGATGGGAGAGGTATGGGTAGAGATTCCTCTCTTCCAACCTGGAATCTTCCAGGATACGTTGTGCTCTGTGTTTACTTGAATTATACATGGGCCCACTACTCCTAACCTGGGTATCGCATTTGTGCGCAAGATGCGGCATTGAAATTGTGGTGATGGTGCGGTCGCAGGGGTATAAGTTTCGAGTCGAGTCGACTCCAATCTTCGGAGTGCATCTTAAGGTTGTGCGCATTTGCTGTCTATAGGTCATGGGTTGCTAAAATTTAGCGGAGAGGATCACGGGAGTTTGGTGGAATAGTAGGGTACTAAGATATGGGCCATACAACTCTCCCCTCCTAATAAAAACTTCATCCTTGAAATTTACACTATGACACAACTAAACAAAGCTCATAACGAAAGGGAAGAGAAATCATAGCATCATATATAATCAGAAACACAATACAAAATATAATTAAACATCGACGAGATGTGGATAAGGCTCACGAATCTCACCCTCTTGCTCCTAAGATGCCTCATCTACACTATGATGACCCCACTGAACCTTCATCAAGGGAATGACCTTGGTCATGGGGACTTTCTCCTTTCAATCAAGGATACGAACTGGCTGCTAAATGTAAGAAGCATTCTCATGAACTTCTAAAGGCTGTCAATCTATCTCGGGAATGATGTTTGACCCACACTTTTGCAATATAGAAACATGGAAAACGTTGTGGACGCTAGACAACTGAGGTGGCAAGGCAAGCTGATTGCCACAGCGCCAACGCACCCAGTGATCTTGAAGGGTCCAGTGAATCTTGGGGAAAGCTTACCCTTCGCTCCAAACGAACCACACCCTTCATGGGTGAACCTTGAGATACACATGGTCCCCAATAGTAAACTCCATGGGACGATGCCGACGATCAACAAAACTCTTCTGCCGACTTTGAGCTGTGCACATCCTCTTCCTAATGATATCGATGGCCTCTGATGTCCTCTGCACAAGCTTGGGACCTATGAGACGATGCTCTCCAACCTCAGTCCAGCAACTCAGGGATCTGCACGACCTGCCATACAATGCCTTAAAGGGAGCCATGCCAATAGTTGTCTGGTAGCTGTTGTTATATGCAAACTCAGCCAAACATAGGTACTCATCCCAGTTAACTGAGAAATTAATCACACAAGCCTGAAGCATATCTTTAAGGATCTGGTTGACCCTCTCAGTCTGCCCATCGGTATGCGGATGATACATGATGCTAAACTGCAAGGCAGACCCTAACGCCTTTTGAAAGCTCCTTCAAAACTGAGAAGTGAACCTCGGATCTCAGTAAAAATGATATAAACTGGAACACCGTGCAGTCTCACAATCTCATCAATGAATAACCTAGTAAGACAGTCGAAAGGCTAGGTTGCATGAATTATAAGAAAGTGTGCTGACTTTATAAGATGATCGATAACAACCCAGATGGCGTCATGACCGCTCTAAGTCCTCAGTAAGCCCATGATAAAATCCATGGATACGTGCTCTCACTTCGATAACGGGACACTTAATGGCTGTAAGGGACCTGGGGTCTCTAATGATCGACCGTGACATGCTGGCACGTGTCACACTTGGCCACAAAAATGGTAATCTAACACTTCATCCCCATCTAAAAATACTGCCTCCTCATGTCACTATACATCTTTGTGGAGCTAGGGTGGATAATAAACCTCGATCGATGTGCCTCGGTCATCAGATCTCTATACAACTCTAGAATGTCTAGGACACACAATCGACCTCTGAAATGAAGTCTACCATCAAACCTAACCTACTAATCCAATTGCTCCTCAGATGCAACCTCTGCTTGAAAATCCTACAATGATTGATCTGTCTACTGAGCCTTGATTACCCTCGTAACAAGAGAGGGTCGAATCGACAAGCTCGATAACTAAACGATGATAGACTGTAGGCCAAACTCGAAGTCGTACTCAACTACATCCTTAAGCATCCTCCACTCTTAGACCATCATATGCACCACCAAGCCCCATGGTTGACGGCTAAGGGCATCCACTACCAATTTTGACTTGCTAAGGTGGTACTAAAGATCAAAATCATAGTCCTTCAGGAGCTCCATCCAGCGTCTCTGCCTCATGTTTAACTCTGACTGTGAGAAGAGATACTTCAAGCACTTATGGTCAGAGAAGAGCTCGAACCTAACTCCATAAAGATAATGTCTCCACACCTTCAGTGCGAAGACAATTGTAACCAACTTTAGATCATACGTGGGGTAGTTTTTCTCATGGACCTTGTAATGCCCTGAAAATCGGGGGTCAAGCATAAACTCCACTCCCGAGTTTCAGAACATCACTTATGCAACATTTTCAATGATGGATGAATGTTGGCTATATTAATGCATAAAATATGAAGTAGATTAAGCCAAAATAAAAAACATAATTCAAGGACAGTCTAAAAACATGAGCGGAAGACTAAATACATATATATATCAACATAAGTCCTCAAGCTATATATGCTCTGCCAGGTCATAATTACAAGTCGTGTCTCAAAATACCTATATCAAGAATGATAAATCACTACCAACATAGCCCTGAATCCCCGTTAATCAGAGCATGTTCACATGAACCCGCTTGAGAACTGCTTATAGGAGAAACCCTCCTCATCGTCAAAAGGACCGGCTCTACCTCTCAAGCATTGCCACCATCTGAAACTAAAACAGGGACTAGTTGGTGTTGCAAACACCATCCCAAAATGTGAGAGTGAGTGATCAACTCAGTGAAAACTATACAGCAAAGGTTAACATGTTATCAATTCAATCAAGCAGTAATGATAAAATAATATAATTAAACATGTCCTAGATACTCTTGTTAATGCAAGAATGATATAAGGGAATGATGCATGCCCTCACCACAATCTCCCTCTGCGATCTTCATCTTACGGTCGCGCATGTCGGTCACTTCCTCAGTGCTCTTTCACCAACACCGATAGCACATGTAGTGCGATGATATGAGCATGTTTACCAAGTTCTTATTAGTCCTTTTCATACAACAGGATTGAGAAGCTAAGGTACCTCCCTTGTATCATTACCCAAACGATGATCCATTCTTGGGTCGTCAGTCCGAGATAATCTCATACGATGTTACGGTTCTAGGTCGCTGTAAGGGCTGTCAGGACTGTTACACGTAATCGTTACACCACTCTCCCATCACCAAATCAATACCGGCCTAGCTTGTACTCTTATTGCTACAGAAGGATCGTCGCCCTCATGTAGACTCAGAGTACGCTCAGGTCACTACAAGGACTGCAAGGGTTATTATATGCAATCATTACACCACTCCCCCATCACCAAACAATACAAGCCAACAACTCAAATATAGTATCCCATACCACCATAATCGGTTCACGAGTCTGGGTTGCTCACTGGTCACTACGGGGAGGTTGGTGGCCCCAGCGTAGGCCGACAGCTCAAATATAGTGTCCCATACCACCATAATCGGCTCATAAGTCTTAGTGGATCGAGGTACCAAGTTAGAGGGACTTTTCATTGGTAAGTTTGGTACTTTAGGTTTAAGCAATAGCGTCCAAACATGGTGAATAGACATCGGTCAATCGGGTTAGTTGATAAGCTCAACTAGGCCAAGCTCATGTTAAGTTGAACGACATGGAATGCATAAGCACTCCGTGTGGCCTAACCACTATCGAACATCCAAAGCATGACTCATATTCGTTAAACTCATCCTGCATGGCGAACAACCTCAACCACCATTTGGAGTACGATTACCAATTTCCTGGACTGTAGTACAGCCCCAACCATGTACAAGCTCAATAACAGGCATATGATTCATGTCCTACATTCATATGAACAATCATGAAATATGACTTGAACGTAAATACAATACATGGAGGAAATCATACACGTAGTTAACATGAATAATCTAGGTTACACAATTTATGGAGGAAATCATACACATCATTGATGTAGTTGAGAATCATATCTCAACCCGCATACAGGTACATCTTAGTAACTACTAACTCATTCAGACACTTTTACATACACTTAGTCTACACATTACATCATACATATTATGTATTCATTAGCATATGTATTAGGGAAAATCCTTTCATCAAAGGGTTATCACCTATACAACAATCATATATCCATGACAATTAGCCATGACGAGCACGAAAGTAAATTCCATACTCATTCAGTCATTTTCACAAACACTTACAGTACATACTTTATCATACACGTGTATATTGATTATACATGTATTAGGCCAAATCCTTTCACTAGGGAGTTGCCCCATATACCACTTGCATATACCCATGACGGATAATCATGGCACGAATTAATCCGGGTTCCGTATTCATTTAAACATTTTCCCAAACACGTGGGCTACACACTTTAACGTATATGACGTATATTGGTCGTGGCGTTATTTAAGGCAAGTCCTTTCGCCAAGGAGTTGTCACACATGTAACAAGCATATATTTATGGAAAATAATCATGTTAAACACAAATTTAAATTCTATACATATACCGGTATTCCAACAAATACATAGAATACGCAATACTATACTTTTTCCATACGTATTCGTAAAGAAAAATAAACAACACGTTAGACATGTGAAATAACATCCACATCAGTAATAAATCATTAACTGACATTGAAAGTCTTGAAAACCATAACCTAAATGTATATAGTCCGCACCTTAAACCAGAAAATGTGAAATGGATATGATTCAGATGATAAGTCTTCGTTAATGGTGGGTTGACAACCTAGAACATGAAATAGATGAGCTACATCATCACTTAAACTATACTAAGTCCTAAAACAGGTTAGGGTTAGGATTTCTTACCTAGGATTGGAGTTAGAAATGTCAGAATAGCGATACGAGCAGGTGGATTAGGCACGTAGAAAAGCTGGGAAGAATTCTAGGAAGAATCACCAACTTCTCTCTCTCTTTCTCTCTCTTTTCTCTCTCTTTCTCTCTTAGCTAGGGTTTGAAAATTCGTATGGAATTTAGGAATGAGGGTTCTAAGCCTTTTTATAAGCCTAAAAGCGATGGAAATAGCCCTAGGACCAAGGTATACTTAGGTTATAACCAAATCGGGTCTGTTCCGATCCAACGGAGCACTTCTGGAAGTTCTGTAACTAAATACGGTCGGACTTAAGCTCTCTAATATTGGATCTAGGTCAAGCTAAGTTTTCAGTCCGGTTGGATTTCCAGATCGACCGCGGTAGACCAGTTTCAGTTCAACGGTTATGGGAACTCGATCAGAGCCACAAGTACTATGACATGTATGGGCCAACTATCCTAATCCGAGGGTGAATTTGGGTCAAAATCTAACGGTCAGAATGCTTAGAAATAATGTACAAGTGAAACTATCCAGATTACTTAAAATTATATTTAATTTTCTAAAAATCTTCGCTTTCTCAGTCTCTTCACTCTGGACTCAAGGAAATGGTCTCAGGACATCGTTTGGGCTTGATTTTTGAAGTGATAGTCAAGTCCAACTAGGCGGTCATAATGGTCTAGGTTCATCGTTATTAGACTTTCGACGTGCGGTCCAGGTCCGATTCGAAGTTTCTAAATGATCTCGAGGGCAACTGGGCTTACAGATTGATCCTAGATTTTAGGGTAACATAGCGGTAACAAGTCTATAGGTTTTGGGTCTTACAGATCATATTTAAAGTGGTTGGTGCTAATTTCATAGAAAATCTAGTGTAGCGCTAGTTAATTCACTTTAAATTTCTAAAGAATTTAATCCTAAATGGTTTCTTTGGCTTTGGAATGAGTTCTAAGAGGTTACCAAGGTGTCATGGTTGACCTATTGCCTAAGGACGTCTAACTCCAGGTTGACAAAAATATGAGGTGTTACAGACCTTAAGCTGGTGAGACGAGAAGGCCACGGGCTTCTTGTGCTGCATCAGGACAACACCCAAGCCAATATGCGAATCATCGGTAAAAACTACGAATGTTCACTCCCAGAGGGAAGAGTGAGGAATGGTGTGAACATAAGATGATCTTTCATCTTTGTGAATGCTCACTCACATACATCTCTACAAATGAACTCAGTGACCTTCTAGGTCAACCTGGTTAATGGGGCAATACGGGAGAATTCCTCAATGAAACATCGATAGTAGCCCTCTAAACCAAGGAAACTGTGGATCTCGTATGTGTTCGTGGGCTGGCCCTACTAACCACGACATCAATCTTCAAAGGAACCACTGCAACGCCCTACCTCGTCACCACGTGACCGAGGAACTTCACCCCCTCCTGTCAGAACTCGCATTTCTCCAACTTCGCATAAAGTTGATGTGCACGGAGGGTCTACAGGGTAATGAGAGAAGTGTGAGTTTTGGCAGGAGGATGTGAAGTTCCTTGGTCACGTGGTGATAAGGAAGGGTCTCGCAATGGACCCCTTGAAGATTGATGCAGTGCGTTAGTGGGGTCAGCCCATAAATGTGTCTGAGATCCACAGTTTTCTTGAATTGGCCGGATATTATCAATGCTTTATTGAGGGATTATCTCGTATCGCAACATCACTGACTAGGTTGACCTGAAAGGGGGTAGAGTTTGTGTGGAGTGACGCTTGTGAGCTAGCATTTATGAAGCTAAAGGACTACCTCACGTTCGCTCATGTCCTCACTCTTCTCTCTAAGAGTGATGGATTTGTGGTGTTTATCGATGCTTCGCATGTGGTTTTGGGTGCTATCCTGATGCAACATGAGAAGCTGGTAGCTTATGTGTCTCGCCAGCTCAGGGTCTATGAGATAAACTACCCCACGCATGATTTGGAGCTGGAAACAACTGTCTTCGCACTGAAGGTGTGGAGGCACTATCTCTATGGGATTAGGTTCGAGCTCTTTTCTGATCACAAGATCTTGAAGTATCTCTTCTCTTAGTCCGAGTTAAACATGTGGCAGAGACGTTGGATGGATCTCCTAAAGGACTATGATTTTCATCTTCAGTACTACCCGGGCAAGGCAAACATGGTGGAGGATGCCCTTAGCTGTCATCTACAAGGCTTAGTGGTGCATATGATGATTTAGGAGTGAAAGATGCTCAAGGATATAGCGGCGTACGACTTCGAGTTGGACTTGCAGTCTTCTATCATTTAGTTATTGAGCCTGTCGATTCAACCCTCTCTTGTCATAAGGGTGATCGAGGCTCAGCAGTCAGATGAGTCATTATGGATTTATCGAGCAGAGGCGGCATCTGAGAGTTAGTCAGATTGACAGAATGGTTCTAATGGTGGACTTCACTTCAGAGGCTGATTATGTGTCCCGGATATTCCAGAGTTGCGCAAACATCTTATGAGCGAGACACATCGATCGAGGTTTTCTATCCACCCTAGCTCGACGAAGATGTACTATGATATGATGCGATAATATTTTTGGGCGGAGATGAAGCACTAGATCGCTAGTTTTGTGGCTGAGTGTGACATATGCTAGCATGTCAAGGCCAATCATCAAAGACCCCCAGGTCTATTGTAGTCGTTGACCGTCCTGACATGGAAGTGGGAGCACGTATCCATAGATTTCATTATGGGCTTGCCGAGGACTCAGCGCAGTCATGACGCCATCCGGGTTATCGTGGATCATCTAATGAAGTTGACACATTTTTTCATGATTCGTGTGACCTAGCCTTTGGACCAGCTTGATAAATTGTTTATTGGTGAGATTGTGAGATTGCCCGTTGTTCTGGTCTCGATCATTTCTGACCAAGACCTGAGGTTTATGTCTCAGTTTTGGAGGAGCTTCTAGAAGGCTATGGAGTTTGCCTTACAATTCAGCACCGTGTATCATCCACAGACAGATGGGCAGATCCAGAGGGTCAAACAGATCCTTGAGGATATGCTCGAAGCTTGCGTGATCGACTTCTCGAGTAGCTGGGATGAGCATTTGTGCTTGGCTGAGTTCACATATAATAACAGCTATCAGGTGACTATTGATATGGCTCATTTTAAGGCCTTATATGGTAGACCGTGTAGATCCCCCAGTTGTTGGGCCGAGGTTGGAGAACATCGTCTCTTAGGCATCGAGCTTGTGCAGCAGACATTAGAGGTTATCGATATCATCAGGCAGAGGATGCACACAACTCAGAGTCGGCAGAAGAGTTTTGCTGATCACTAGTGTCTGAAATTGTGATAATGACCACTTTAGTTGAAGTAGGAATATGCCAATATGTCCTAGAGGGGGTGAATAGGACTTTTTAATAATCTTATAACAATTTAAAATCCTATCACTCTGATCCTAACAACAAGCATACATTAAGATTACTCAAGAGTAACTCTACTGGCTTCCAAGCCCAGTAGAGGTCCAATCACAAACTATTTGAGAGATGAACAATATGCAAATTAGTTTATGATGGATATGATTATGTATGTGTGAGGTGTGATCTCAGATAATCAAATATAAAAATACTTAAGGAAATCACGTAAGTAATGGAAGACTAATAATCTCAAACACAGTCATTTTTATAGTGGTTTGACTACTTTTTTACTCCACTCCTGGCAACTGCACTCAACCCTTGAGTGTACCAAATTTTACTAAGGAGGTTTCACAATAAGTTCACCTCAAACCAGAGGTTTTAAATTAAGTTCACCGCTAACCAGTACAAACTACACCTAGGCTGACAGTTTATGCTCTCACGAGCAAGGGTCAACACATAGCACCCAATTTTAGGCACACTAGCCAAGGATCCATATAAGAAACCTCTCACATTTATTCTCTCACGAGCAAGGGTCAATACAAAGTACCCACTTTTAGGTACACTGACCAAGGACCTACTACAAGGCCCTAACAGTTTATGCTCTCCATAGAACAAGGGTCAACACAAATCACCCACCAAGTACACTCCCCCCAGAGGCCTCCTAAAGTACTTGCAAGGGATGAGAAACACCTTAGACTCAATCTTACAAAGGAATGATCACAAGGGTCCTCTAGAATTTAATGACTTATAGATAAGTAGATGAGCCCCATTTAACGTGTTGTTGAATATCTCCTCCTTTGTTGATGAAGAATCTTCTACTTCCTTGAATCATAACTCAGAAGATGTACCAATACATGATGATGGGTTGAGTCAAGGTTGTAATGGAATTCTACTTTATTAAAAGTTTTTCTATAAGGGAAATAGAGTGATTCCAATCATTTATGCATTCAAGGCATCCCAGCTTAATGATTTGCCATTAAGATGGTAGTTGGAGGATCCTTGAATGCGAAAGTTTATTCCCCAATCCACTCTATTGAATGTCAATTATGAGGGTGGATTGGAGGATGAACTTCCATGAGAGAAAGGGCTTTGGGTATAAGATCTAAGGTTAAATACTCAAAAGCACTCTCTTCTCTCTCTACCAACAATTAAGGACAAGATCTCTATAAATAAGCAAAAGGTTCCAACGGATATAAAACAGTCACATTTATGACAGAGTTTGATATTATCGAGCAGGGTCGATATCATTGACCGTAAACTCTCGATTGCATTGACTAGCCGCTCGATGCCTCAAACTCAAATGTGAAACACTTTTGAAATATTTTGCCAGCCAGTCGAGGGAATCGAACTTGCGTCGATGTCATCGAATTTCGAACTCCAATTTCATTGACACGAGATCAATTCCTAGACATTTGAAAATGAGAGAGACTTGCCTTTGAAATATTTCAGGTCAAGGATATGATCGAGGTACACTCGATATCATCAGAATTTAAATGTCGATGATATCAGTAGTCGTGTCGATGAGTCGATAAATCCTAAGGATTTTCCAGTTTAAGCTTGATGGACGGTTTATGTCCATTCTTGATGCAATCGATCCAAACTCGATATCATCGATATTTGAATATCGATTCTATCGAGTGACCCTTAATCCATGATAACACAACCTAAAAATATTGCTGGAAAACTATGTCCAAGACCGATATTATCAAAGGTCTTCCGATATCACAGACATTTGAATTCCGAGGATATTGAGGAGAACTTCGATATATCGAAGATTTTATGATTTTTCTTAAAAAACAAGGACACAATATCTCTGTTGTCGATTTTATCGAGTTAACCTCGATAGACTCGAGATTCAAAATTTGATGATATCGATACATCTATTGATACATCGATAATTTTATCCAGAAGTATATGCGGTTGCTAGACAACTTATGCTCTCATTCGATACTATCGAGTGAGCTTCGAGGACATCGACATCACTTCTCGATTATATCGATTAGACTATCGATAAATCGACAGAGGTAAAAAACTTAGAGATTTTTATGAATTTTAAAAAAAGTTTTTTAACCTCAAAAACCCTATGATATTCTAATCAATTTTAAGGGTTTTAATTACCTGGTGTTTTGGGACATGGGATGTGAGGCTTAAATTTACCTGTGGTGGGTTCGGGCACACATTCGGTTGAGGCAGACAGTTGATTGATCTTCCTATCTAGCTGACTCAACACTCACACTAATTGACAAACAAGGGCATTTTCAGTGTCATCCCTTGGGGTTCGTTATTGGGGACAGAGTGTATCTCAAGGTCTCACCCATGAAGAGTGTGATTCGATTTGGAGCGAAGGGCAAGCTTGCCCCAAAATTTATTGGACCTTTTGAGATCACTGGGTGCGTTGGTGCCATGGCTTATAGGCTTACCTTACCACCTGAGTTATTTGGAATCCATAAAGTTTTTCATGTTTTGATGTTGCAGAAGTGTGGGTCAGACACCATTCTCATGATTATTGGCAGCCTCTTGAGGTCCGTGAAGATGCTTCCAATATTAAGCAGCCAATTCGCATCCTTGATCGGAAGGAGCAGGTCCTCTGAACCAGGGTCATCCTTTTAGTGAAGGTGCAATGGGGTCATCATAGTGCTGATTAGGCATATTGGGAGTGCAAGGCTTAGATTAGAAAGTGTTATCCCCATCTTTTTATAGATTGATTGTGCTTGTGTCGTGCTGTGTATCAATTGATATATCTATTTATGCAATGTCATGATTCCTCTTCCTTCTTGTCTAGTTCTACATGATAGTAAATTTTGAGGATGAAATTTTTATTAGGAGGGGAGAGTTGTCAGGACTGTGTCCTATTGAGCATTCCATTGTGGAATCTTACAGTCCTCCTGGTCAAATTTCGGTGGCCTGTGACCTGTAGATAGCGTTTGCGAGCGACCTTAAGTTGCATCCTGTAAAGTTAAGTTGGCTCAACCCGAGACCTATGTCATTACAACCACGCCGTCGTCGTGGCTCTGATGTCATGTCTCATGCGTCAATGCGAAGCTTAGATCATAAGATATGGCTTGCGCATTATTATGGTCGTTGATCACTTGATTGAGGGACCCACTTATCCCAGTTGTTACTTTTTCCTGGAAACCCATAATTAGGATGATGTCACCCTAAGGGTGACGTCACCCTACCCTAGCCCCTAGCCCCATGCTTCTTACATGCACTCATTGCTAGCCCCCATGCCTCTCTTACATCTCATTATAACAACTAGCCATGCCTCTTACAGAAACTAATCATTGCCTAGAAGCTATCACCCCTCTCTCTTATCTCTCTTCCTCTCTCTTTCCTTCCTCATTCTTCCATTGCAAGAGACTTGGATGTCCCAACCTATCTCCCAAATCTAGCAATCTTCACCCTCATTTCCTCCCAATTGAACCATTCCAAAGCCATCTCTACCATTGAAACTCATTCCTTTGGAGATCTAGGACCCTAAGGTGGAAGAAGAAGTTGAAGATCCAAGGTGGGTGCATGTTTAGAACTAGATTTCACTTTTCCCTTCATAGATCTTTGGTTTTTCTTACATGGGATCATGTAGGACCCACCAATCAATGGTGGAGATCCTACTTGACCCCTTAGATGTGGCCAATGGCCCATCCTTGTTGCATGCATGATTCATGATGGGGCCATTCTCCATGGACCCCATCATGATGTTTTGATTTAATCCATGCTATTGATGGGTCATCTAGATCCTTAATTTGTGGTGGGGATGGCATCCCCACCTTGATTTACTAATTTGAGGGCCCACTTAATCATAGGACCCATCTTGATGAATGTATGATGTATGTTGTAAATCCTAGAGGGGCCCGTAGTGGCAGGGCCCCTCCATCTCACGTTTTTCCCTCTCTCTCTCTCAATCCTTTGCATGATGGCCCACTTGATGCATGTTGCTGTCCAAACATAGGAAACCCACACATCCAGATTTTTGGGGTCCTTGCTGCCCATTTTCGGGCCAATCTGGACGAGGGAAGACACAGGGATCAGCTTGATTTTCTGGATGAGTGGCCCACCCGTATGGACACCCTCTATGATGTATGTATTTTATCCATGCCGACCATTCATGGGGCCCACCTTGCTGACATCCAGTAGCTAGCTGGACGGTCCAACACTGCTGGTACCATCCAATTAGCTTGAATGGCCAGGAAAACACAAATATTAGCTTGATACAGCTGGTGGGCCACACGTGTAGACCCACTAGATGTATGTATTTTACATCCACACCATCCGTCCGTCGCTAGGACGGTGGGACCCACCCTGCACTTGTGAGGTCTCCACCATCTAGTTGGGATGTGGACCCCCACCGTAATGCATGTGTTGTATATTCACATTGTCCATCCCTGGACCGTGAATGGTGTGGCCACCCTAATGAATGTATTTTATATTCTCACCGTCCATCCTGTTGGACGATGGGACCCACATGATGTGGGTGTTTAATCCAAACCATCTAGTAAGGACGTGGGGCCACTCCGTCCGTCTGTCCATTTCAGGACGATGGGACTCACCCTGATGTATGTGTTCCATATCCACACTGTCTAACCATTTTACTGGTGTAGGCCCACCTGTTGTACACGCAAGGCCCACCTGCTGTATGATCTGGGCCCACCTAAACTATTCAGGCCCACCTTGATGTGTGTTGTAAACACATTATCCATCCGTTTTTCCTGGACTATGGGGCTGGTCTGTGAGGCCCACCTTAATGTATATGTTGCACACGCTGCCCACCCATTTTTACCAAATCATGGGCTATCCCATAAGGCCCACTATGATGTATGGGTTACACACACACTATCCTCCGATTATGCCTAGATCATGGGCTGTTTCATGGGGCCCAATGTGGCGTATATGAGGCCCTTGTGTGAGGCCCGATATAATATATATGAAGCCCATATGATGAGGCCCAATGTGATGTACATGAGGCCCATGTGTGAGGCCCACCGTGATGTATATGAGGCCTATGTGTGAGGCCTAATATGATGTACATGAGGCCCTTGTGCAAGGCCCATTGTGGTGCATATGAGGCCTATGAGATAAGGTCCAATTTTGATGCGTGACTCCACCATGATGTATGTGATAACATTTATGATGATCATCAATTCCTAACAAGTATTAGGCCTATGGGCCCCCATTATAGGATAGGTTCTAAATGGGCCATGCGTTGGGAGCAATGATGGTTAAATGTCCACATTATAAGAGCAATGGTGGTTAAATGTCCACCTTATAATCCTCCCTAGGCCCATCCTTAGGCCCATTCTCATCTTCCCCTAGTGGGCTAACCTTGGTATGATCGATAGCATTTATGCCCTACATCGCATAGCCTTGGTATGACCGATAACATTCATGCCTTGCATCGCATAACCTTAGTACGGCTGATGACATTCATGGACTTACTAGTATGTTTTCGCATTACTCTGATATTGCATATTTGACACTTACCTTGCGCACACACTTACACCATCCTCTAAGCTTTCTATAAACTTATACACGACCATTGAGTGCAGGTGATGCTAGGACATATCTGAGTAGGAGCAGGAGCGTGCAGCTGAGCTTTTAGAGTTTTGATATTATCTTGTATTTCCCTTCGTGCATTGTACTTAAAAGATTTTGATTATAGTGGATATGTGGTGATGTTGTTGGTTGTTGTTTGTGGGTTATGCTTATTATGAAATAAATTCATGTTGAAAATCCTCCTTGTAGGATCTCAGGATCGAAACCTGGTATATGGGTGCCGAGAGCCGAGAATGGGGTGCTACGGAGGTTGTCGGCGCCGAATTCGGCGATCGAAAATTTAGTGAGCTCGGTTTATGAGTTTTGGGCATGACAGGGTACATGTAGGCAGGCCCCAAGGTGGATGGCAGGCTATTGTGTACACAGTGATGGTGGAACTTTCTCCCACATTGGAAGCATCGTCTGAAGTTGTGGTAGCCATAAGTTAGGTTCATTCCTTAACAGACATGATGCATTTTAAATTCGTGATCTTCGGCAAAGCGGATAATATCATGTGTTGTGGGGACGGGTCTTACACAATACCCAACGATTAGTCTTCTCGGCGTGCACAAACTAAAGAGATTCGAACAGTAAAACCACCACACTCAATCTTCAATTGCCAAAAGAAAATAACGATGATTAGGAGAGGAAAGATTAAGGTTAGTTTTTTTTCCCGTCTATATTTTTCCTTTGATAAAACTTCATTTTTATAAAACAAAACAAAAACCATTTATAAAACCGACACCTTCTTTAAACCAAAACTGATGATCATTGGAATGCGTCATTTCTAGGTGTGGCACTTTTCACACAATGAAAATGTTCGATGATGAGTAGGATACATCAAACAACTAAAAACATATAAATCACATGTTTGGTTAAAGATTTCCGGGGTAGGAATACCCCCGATTTTACCCCCCTAAGCTTGCATATGAACTTGTGCATTATATAGCAGATTACATAAGAGACTTATGAGGATGATACTTTATGAACACCTTTTTCTCCTCATTCCTATCCGATATTGGACAAATGTTTTTTCCTTTGAAAAACAAACCACCAACACAAGTTACAAAAACTTTTATTTTTTTTCTTTTTTTGAAATACTTATAACAATCCCCCAATTATTTTAAAATAATAAAAATAAATAAATTTGTGCAATGTGAAGAGCTACTATACATAAATGATGGTGGCAAAGTCTTGAACCTCACTTAGTGAGACATCCTTGGGTGACAAGAAATCAGAGAATTTAATCTTAAACTAGATTTCTTTAATATAAACCATACAAGAAACACACAATAATTTTAAGAGTACATAAGGTTTTTTTTCCTTTGATAATTTTAAGACCATGTGCAATATCCTAAATTCATAAGGGCTCTAAAGAATTAAACCAATTGTAAGTGTTTTTATGTTTAGCACACTTGTATTGTCAAATTTTGTAAGACAAAAATGCTTTAAGGTCAGATCACAAGTATGGAATCACAACTACTATACATGCCTGAAGATCAGCTTAAGATCGGCTTATGATCAACTCAAGATCAACACATCTTCTTAAGCAGTTGACACCTAAATTTAAGACAAGATCAAGTAAAAGTTCAAGACAAGTTGTCCCATATAATTGCTAAAACACAGTTGATATAACCCCGGAAAGACCTTAGGTTTAGGTACTTTTTTTTTTTGTGGGTTAGTTTGTTAGTACACACCCATGTCAGTACACACACTCCGTGTTATCCACCCAGGTCTAGGTTTAGGTACTTTAAAAAAGTCATTATACTTGGGTTTTAATAGGTTTCTCTCTAGAATTCAGCCACTATACCTTCTTGTTCAGCCAACCTAACTTCAAGCCGGAGCATAATAACAAATTCTGTTGAAAATTTGGCAAGCCCAAGTTTTAGTTTGGATAGCTTAAGCTTGAAATTTAGCTAACCCGAGTGAGCTCGAGTCAAATTCCAGCAATGCAAACTTTTGATTTTTACAGAAGTTTGGCCAACTGAATTTGACTTCGGGCCAGCCAATTTTTGGATAAATCTTATCCCGCGTGATCTGATAGCCGTTGGAACAAATCCGGTGGAATCCAACTAGCCGAAGCCAGTCTTAGGATAACCGAATTTCTAACCTCTTTGGCTATAAATAGACTTTTTTTTTTCTTATTCTAAATTACAATGAAAAATCACTCTAATCCTTCCACAAGAGAGAGAGTGACGCTTAAGTCCTCGACAAGCTATCTGTATGGTATTTATAATTTAATTTATAGCTTATTCAATTTCCTTTTCTCAAGATCATTTCAGTCTTATTGTAAAAGACTAATCTATACTCTTCTTTGAGATCTAAAGAGAATTGAATCAAGTAGCATTTGAGTTTTTCATTTATAAAATCTATAGAACCCTATACTCTTTTTGTCTGATTTAACACTACATCATTTACGTTCAATAAAGAAATTCCTCTGCTACAAGCTTCTACCACATCTTCGAAGCTACATTTGAAGATAAATATTTTACTCTTTTATTTTATTTTAGGTTTGGTTGAGATAACATGTGAAAATCTCAGTGGGATTTTATTTGTGATAATCCGTCAAAATCACAAAAGGGGTTTTTATTGTGATAGCCCGTGAAAATCACATGGAACTATATTAGATTGTTAAGGTGAACCTGTGAAAACATTATTATAATGAAAGTCAAAATTTCGAGGGTAGTAATTTTGAGAGTGGAGTAGGAGTGGTTGTTTTTAACACCAAACCGTTATAGCTCCTTGTGCCTTATGGTGAATACTTTATTCTTTTGGCGGTGAATGTTATTTATTATTTAATTCTATGTGGTAAATGTTGTAATTCTTTTATCTTCTCTTGCTAGTTTAAAAGATTGATTTTAAAGACATTCATGAAATAAAGTTGTCTTGCCTAATATTTTAGGTGAAGGTTGTCCTACGAATCATTTAGAATCAAGGTTTCAATACTCAGGCAATTGAGATTTTTATATTCTTTACATATTCCACATTTATTTATATTATTTGGCAGTCCTATTAACACACCCCCCCCCCCCCCATTAGGATATCTCTAGCTCTCCTTTTCCTCTTAAGAAGTTGCTTACTTCTATACTTAGATGAATTAATCAAGGGTAACTCTATAACAATTATCACCACACCTTAAAGGCTATAAATTCTTTAATGAATATATCCAACCATGACATGTTATGAAGATTTGCATTATCTATATCATATAGAGGAACATTGAGAAATAAGTTTTCTATAAAATTTTATAATGCTATTAACAAGAATTATATAAAAAAATTTATTTTTGTTATTGAACTTAATTCTTGAGATCTTTAGTCATTAGGTTGGGTTATTATTTCCAGTGACAAATTTTCTATGGGCTTAAGTCCCATCTCTCTCGATGTTTTCTAGACTTTCTCACTAGTTAGGCCTTTGATTAAGGGATCCGCTATGTTCTCATTGGATTTAAGAAAGTCTAGAGCTATTACACCATTTTTCAATAGTTATCTCACACTAACATGCTTCAAATGGACTTGTTTGAATTTAGCATTATAACACTTGTCATTAGCTCTTGTTATAACATCCATGCTATCATAATGAATGGATACGGGATGTATCGATTTCAGCAAAAAAAAAAAAAAAGTATATTATTCAATAATGTTTTAATCCATTTTGCCACCTCACCTGTTGCCACAAAAGCCATTAGTTCCTATTCCATGGTATACTAAACAATGCCATTTTTTTTTAATTTAAAGATTTCCACAAGAAAAATCCACCCACCAAGGTAAAGATATATCTATTAATAGATTTGGAATCATGTATACCTAAATTCTAATATGCATCATTATATCCTTTAATCACAACTGGACACCTCTAGTATTCAATACCAAAATTTCATGTCCTTTTAAGATATATAAAGACTCTATATATTGCATTCCAATGTATGTAATTCAGATTATTGGAATATATACTTAGTTTACTCATTGCAAATGCTATTCTTCTCTAGTGCAATTCATAGCATAAGCCAGGCTACTAATGACACTGGCATATTTAGTCTGAGATACTTCTTCGCTATTATTTTTTTCTAATTTTATACTAGGTTTAAAAGGAGTACCAGTAGGTTTACAATTATAATGATTATATTTTCTTAAAATCTTCTCTACATAGTGAGATTGGGTTAAAATTATACCAGAATAATTCTGAATAATATTAATCCCTACAATGACATGAGCTTCACCTAGGTCCTTCATGTCAAAATGAGAATATAAGAATACCTTAGTTTCATTAATAATTTTTAATTTTGTACTAAAGAGCAAAAGTTTATCCATATACAAGCACACCGAAATAATAGAGTTGCTTGATATCTTTGAATGAAGGCATCTCTTACCCTTATTGTACAGAAACCCATTTGACATCATTATATAGTCAAGTTTTTCATGCCATTGTTTAGGAGCTTTTTAAGTTCATATAAAGACTTTAAAAGTTTACATACTTTATTTTCTTACTCTTGCATATAAAAACCTTCAAGTTGCTCTATATACATTTCTTCTTCTAATTCACCATTTAAGAATATTGTTTTAATGTTCATTTGGTGAATTAGAAGATTATTGATAAAAGCTATGACAATCAAAATACGAATAGATGTCATTTTAAATACAAAACCTTCAGGTTGCTCTCTCTCTCTCTCTCTCTCTCTCTCTCTCTCTCTCTCTCTCTCTCTCTCTCTCTCTCTCTCTCTCTCTATATATATATATATATATATATATATATATATATATATATATATATATATATATATATATATATATATATATATTTCTTCTTCCTTCCAAAAGATAGCATCGTGTGAGGACAAAGCCTCCTTCAATGTCACTAACCTTCTAATTTGGATACATGAAAATTAAGACCATAATCATTGATAACCTTAGACCGTTTACTCCTAATCTATGCCTTAAATTTCAATTATTCTAAATCTATAGGCTGAGAACTAGAAGGTACATCTATATTAATAGAGGAAAATCCTCATTGGATTAACCCCCACTGCTCTTTACTTTATAAGGAAATGTATTTTCATGAAACTCTGCATCTATAGACTCAATAATGATATTTTCACTAATATCCAAAAATTTATAGACCATACTATGTAATGCATATCCAACAAGTACACACTTACAAGTTCTAGATCCTAACTTAAGTCTCTTGGGATCAGTAAGCCTAACATGGGCAAGACAACTCAAAATTCTAAAATAATTAACATTTGGTTTTCTACCATTCCATAATTCGTATGTAATTATTTTAGATTTAGTTGTAGGCACTCTATTAAGGATATAACAACCAAAATATAAAATTTCTACCCAAAGATTTAAAGGAATACCAAAACTTAAAAGTATAATATTCACCATATTAATAGGGGTCCTATTCTTGTGTTATGCTATCCCATTTTGTTGAGGAGAATATGGAGTAGTAACTTCATGAATAATACCATTAACTTTATGAAAATTATCAAAATCATTAAAAGTGCATTCATCACCTTTTACACTTTTAATGACTTTGATTTTTCTATTCAATTAATTTCCTACTTCATTTTTAAAATTAATAAATTTAGAAAGTGCTTCATCTTTAAATCTTAATAGATATACATATGCATATATGGAATGATTGTTAATGAATGTAATGAAATAGTTTTTATTGTTGAGGGTCAAATATTACACATTAGACTCTAGTTATTACTTGATTTTATGAACATGATACAGTTTAACGTCCTATTTTAATCGTGTTTGTGTTGCAAAGTGAATTTAGGAGTCTGAACTGAAAAAGGGTGCTAAATGCATGGATTTGATGATCTAGAATCACCAAGGTAAGGGATAGACCCCAGGGGACCGAGATTGAAGAATTTGCATGCCAGAGATCTGAGAAAATCAAGTGATTGAGTCCAATGGGGCTTGGACATTGTCCTGAATGCAAGATTACAGGGTTTCCACCATCCGTTCGGCTCGAAACTTTATATCTGGCTTGAGGACCAAAAATTAACTGTACACGTCAAATTTCAGCTCTTGGATCCCTATAGAAGTGGCCCAACGGACAGATTAGCCCAAAAATCGTCAACCTGGGGCCCACCTGATATCTGGTTACACTTCAATTTTAGTTTCAACCTCTTAAATAAGGTGTCAAAATGAATGGTTAGAGTAAATGTCTCATATAAATTCAGGTGGGACTCACCTTATGTAGTGCATGTGGCAGCACACATGCACTGGATGAGCACCAAACCGGAGGAATCGGTCAACAAAGCTTTGATTGATCCTTTTTTCAAAAAGGATTTTGAATCCTTCTCACTCGCTTGTGAATGCTTAAACAAAGCTTACAGACAGATCTTCATGGGCTACCATGATCATCTAGCAGGATGATCTGAACCGTTCATTGGGAGCGGATGATGTCTCCAACCAAAACCAAGCCAAGCTGTGTCAAAAAAGGGCAAGGAATCATCCTCACCTTTCCCATTGCGATCGGATCTCTACCACATGATCAACCAGGTAGGCCAAATTAACCGGAATCCAAAACGTTCTATTCCAAACTGGAATCTCTCCATGAAGTTGATAGAATGAGTGGATTTCACAAAATATCAGGAAATATGGGCCCCACAACGAAACCGCAACCTGCTTTATATAGGGAGTGTGCGTCCGAGAGCTTTGCTGTGCAGAGTGTCTGTGACCAAGATCTTGGCCCTGATCAGGACTGTCCAAACTTCACGGATAAAGAATTTGAACCTCTCCATGGAGGCAGAATCGATCGACAGGGGGGACGTGTACTTTCACGCTTCTCTGATCACCGTTGCCCGAGAAAATAGGGTCGTTCAAGCAACAGTCTAAGAATAAATTGTTGATGGGCCACCAGACATCAGATGGCTAGCAACTTGAATGGTCTTGATTGTAAGACTCGTATCCTAGTCCGTACCGTTTCATCAATTCCCGCGATCCTCCCGGTCGAATTCCGGTAACCTGCCACGGATGATGGACGTTCGCGCTCGATCTTAAGTCGTATCCTATAGAATTGAGTCAGCTTGATCCGAGACTTGTACCATTAAGACCGCACAGTGACCGTGGTTCCAACGCCGCGACTCATGTACCAATTCGATACCCTGACTAAGAGATGTGAGCCGGCATTTATTTCGAGAAAATGCCACGCGTTTGCAATCCCAAGAGAATCTCTACAACATGTCCCATCATACCATCAATTAATCAATTAACCCATCAATCCATCAATCACTTCATGTCAAGTACACATCACCTTTCACCCCATCCCCAAGCAACCACCAAGTCAACTCTCTCTCACCCTCTCTCTTACATACCCATACTTGTCAAAGTACATCATCACCTCACCCATCACTCACATCCATCACCCATACCTCTCTCCTTACAACTCTCTCTCTCTCTCTCCCTCTTTTCTCACACCATTTCCAAGCAAGGAGAGAGCTCACACGTCCAAGCCATTTTCAAGAGAGAAAGTGTATTGTGTGGCCCACCTTCCCATCCCAAAAGCTCTCATCCTAGCCATCCATTTCTCATCTCCACCATCAAAGTGAAGCATAAGGAGAGTGGCTTTCTAACGGACCGAGAAGATCAATAGGTGGGTGCTTCCATAGCCTAGTTTTTCATGTTTTTAAGATGGGCCAAGTGAGGCCTACCGATCAATGGTATGGATCTCACTTTGGACCTTAAGATGTGACCAATGGCCCACCTTGATTTTTCATATCATTCCATGATGGGGCCATTCTCCATGGACCCCATCATGATGTTTACTTTCCTAGCTTGAATAGAGGTCATCTAGACCGTCTATTTTAGTGGAGAAGGGATCTCCACCGTTGAATTTCGATTTAATGGGTCCACATGAATTAAGACCCACTTGTTGTATATCGAATGCATGGAAGGGAGGGCCCATAGTACCGGGGTCCCTCCATTATGCGTGTCCCACTCTCCTTCTCTCTCTCTCTCCCTCTCCTTTTGGATTTCTTTTTCTTGTGATAATATGGCCTTGGGGCCCACTTGGATGGACCCCACCATGAAGTATGTATTTTACCTAAGCCACCTAGAAGTGGGGCCCACTTTATAAGTGTTGCATCGACACCATCCATCATCTGGTGGTTCACCTGAGCAGGCCCACATCTTTGGCACCTAGGACGCCAAATCGTCCAGCATCCTTGGACGCTGGACGTCATTTGGAAAACACGGATATAAGCTTGGTTTAAAGCTTTGTGTGGATCACTTATATGGGCCCCACCTTGACATATGTTGTTAATCCACACAAAGCTTAAATGGGCCCCACTTTTCAAATTCACACAAAGCTTAAATGGGCCCCACTTTTCAAATTCACACAAAGCTTAAATGGGCCCCACTTATATGGGCCCACCTAAAATGATCTAAGGAATGGAATAGGCCCATATAAGTGGTGGGCCATACCTTAGATCATTTTAGGCGTTGAGCCGAAAAATGAGGCTGATCTAACTAGTTGGTGGGCCATACCTTAGCAAAAATGATTTTTACCATTCAAATTCATCTTAAATTTTTGTACACACTGAGAGATGTCCAATATTGGTCTTGATGGATGGGGCATAGACTGAAAAATTCATTGGACGGGATAGATTCGCTTGAAGCGGGCCCCACATGTGAAAAACCACCGAAAAACCCTTCTTTTTTTAAAAAAAAATACAAATATATTTGTAAAGAGGGTCTGTTGCTGATTTGCAGCAGGACGCTGCCAGCATCCAGGGAGACGGGCGAACGTGTCTGGGGTCCTGTGCGTGAGCCCCACCATGATGTATGTGTAATTGTAACACCCCTGTAAGACCCGTGTCTTGGTCCGTACCTTTCCGTACACTTCCGCGGTCTTATCGGTCGAATTCCGACAACTTTCGACCCTTAATCGATATCGACGCGCGACCCTGATTCATGTGCCGACAACCCGAGTCGACTCAACCAGAGACCAATACCATAGCGACCGCACCGTCGCCGCGGTTCCGATACCGCGACTCGCGCGCCAAGGCGATACCCTGATTAAGAGTTATGAGCCAACGTTCGGTGCGAGAAAACGCCGCGCGTTGCGAAAACTAAGAGAATCTCAACGATATGTCACATCAATCACATCAATCCCATCAATCAATCACCCATCAAGCCATCACATGTCAAGTACACATCACTTCCATCCCTTTTCCCAAGCAACCACAAAAGTCTTCCTAACCCATACCTTTCTTACACAAAAGACCACAAAAGTCTTCACATCCCATACCTCTCTTCCACAAAAGCCACAAAAGTCCAAGATTTCTTACACAAACATCACTCACCCATCCATCCATCACTCTCTCTCTCTCCCTTTACATCACTCTCTCTCTTTCTCTCTTTCTCATTCCAAAATTTCCAAGCAACAAAAATTGCAAGGGCTCCATACGTATGGAATTTCTCCAAAGACCTTAAGCTCCAAGTGGCCCAACTTCCTACCCCAAAATCTCCCATCTCAACCCTCCATTCTTCATCTTAGCCATTGAAGTTGAAGACAAGGTGCCAAGGAACCCCTAGGAGCGAGAAGATCGGACGGTGGGTGCTTCTATAGGGTAGATTTTCTTATTTTTATGGTGGACCAAGTGAGGCCCACCGATCATTGGTGTGGATCTCACTTGGGACCCTTATTTGTGGCCGATGGACCACTTGGATCATCATGATCACCCCATGATGGGGCCATCCTCCATGGACCCCATCATGATGTTTATTTTCATTTAGAAAGGTCATCTAGACCGTCCATATCGGTGGAGAATGGATCTCCACCGTTGATTTACATTTTTAACGGTCCCATGTGCAAGGGATTCATTTATTGTATGTTTCATTGCAAGGGAGGGCCCATAATGACGGGGTCCCTCCATCACAAGCCGTGTCCCACTCTCCATCTCTCTCTCTCTCTCTCTCTTTTATTTTATTTTATTTTATTGTATTTTATTGTATTTTATTGCAATAGGAGGGTGTGGCCCACTTGAATGGATCCCACTTGAGATATTTTATTTTATTCAAGTGGGGCCCACCTTGGCTGTACTCCCATGCCACCCATCAGTGGGGCCCACTTCATCAGGGCCCTCCATCTTAAAAATAAAAAATTTTTAAAACCGTCCAGACGCTGGACGTTTACAACAGAAAGAAGAAAAAGGAAAGAAAAGGAGAGGATTTTGGGTGGTCCCTTAGTGTAGGCCCCACCTTGATGTTTATGTTCGATCTAAGCCGTCCATCCTCTTACCTACGGTGTTTTAGCCGTTGGGTAGAAATTTGGGGCTGATTGGAAGACCTGGTGGGCCATAACATCAATGAATGCATCACCACCATTCAAGATCATTATTTTGTTTTATTTCATTTTCCAAGCGTCAAAAAAATCCAAACTCTGGACTCATTTGGACGGCGTCGAGCCACTGAACGCAATGGCCGGGGCGGATTCCACTTTAGTGGGCCCCACGCGTGAAAAACCATCCAAAATCAGGTTTTTCTCATTTTTTGAAGGAGGCTTACCCCCTGCCTCCCTGACGTTTCAGCGCTGCACACTGCTGCGTGCAGCCGTGTAGGCGGGCAGCGGCGTCCAGCAGGGACCCACGGCTTCAGCCGTGGGCCCCACCGTAATGCCTGTTTGCCATCCAATCAGTTCATGAGGTGGGTCCCATCCTCAGATGGGCCCCCTCCAAAAATGAAACAGATCCAACACTCAGGTGGCCCACATCAAGTGAAACAATGCAAATTGAATTTTATCATTAAAATCCTTTTTGGGCCCACTGAAGTATTGGATCAAGCTGAAATTTATATTGTCCCTTCATCCAGGCCCGAGGGACCTATTGAATGGATTAGATGTCAAGTAAACACTGCAGGGTGGGCCCCACATGGGACCCACAATGAGGTGCATATTAAAGTCCACCGTCCAGTGGACGGTGGCACCCACCTGGCGCATGTGCTGCCTCCACCGTCCACGGACGGTGGGGCCCTGTGTGAGGTATGTGTTATATCCGCACTGTCCACTGGATAGTGGGACCCACCTTGATGCATGTGATGCATCCGGACCGTCCATCCACTTGATACGTAAAGCCTATGGGCTTGGGCTCACTTGTTGTTTAAGGAATGGACTAGGCCCATTTGATTTATAAAATGCTTATGGGCTGGGCCCATTTGATCTATTTGAGGCCTAAGAATTTGGGCCCACTTGATACGTAAAGCCTATGGGCTTGGGCTCACTTGTTATTTAAGCTTATGGGCTAGGCCCATTTGATCCATTTAAGGCCCAAGAACTTAAGCCCATTTGGCGTGTTGCAAGTCCATGGGACTAGGCCCATTCGATGTACTTCTAGGCCCATATACTTGGACCCTTTTATTAAAAATTTAAAGTCTATGGGAGCAGGACATTTGATATGTTGTAAGGCCCATGGGACTAAACCCATTTGATTATAAAAAGGGTCCATGGGATTAGGGCCACTGGATTTAATTGAGGCTCATGGGTTAGGCTCATTTGATTTGTTTAAGGCCTAGGAATTTAGGCCCATGATGTTAGGTCTATGGGTTGAGGCCCACTTGATCTGCATGTGGGATCCCATTGGTATGGCCTATTTGATGCATATTAGACTCATATGACTAGGTCCAATTGATGCAATCCAAGCCCACGGGTTTGACCCATTGCAATGCACTTAAGGCCCATTGGTTTGGCCCATTTATGTGGCCCATCTGATGAATAAGAGCCCATAGGATATGGCCCATTTGATATATATATAAGGTCCAATGGGGACAACCTACGGTCCATTGCAATGAGTAAATTCATTACAGACTAAGTACTAAGGTTTATGAAGATCGTACCTGTGATGCAATGTTGGTTTGACGTCCACATTGCAAGTGTAATGTTGGTTGGATGTCCACATTATGACTCTCCTTAGGGCTCATTACTGGGCCGTACTTATCGCGTATAGGCCGTCCAGGTCCATCTGCATTGTGAGGTAGTTCATTTTATCATGTTTAGTACAGTTTCATAACTCATGATCATACGCATCATATGTATGCTTGATATGAGGATTGACTGATCATAGCATATGCCTTCGGGTAGGTTGTTTATGGGCTCCTGGTTAAGCAGTGTTGCCCTACATGAGCGCACGATATGCGCAGGATTTGATGCATGACTGGATAGTGTGAATCATGCATATCACATTTTGTATGACATGGATATTGTACGCCCTAACGACATCAGGGTCGTAGCCTCCACAGACGCATCGTGGTTGGCAGGATTGGATACCGGAAATCTTGTTCTACATGGGGTACGATAGATATCCCTGGGTGAAAGTCCCTAAACCCTTATGGTACCAAGAGGTTGCTCCAACGTCTAGACCGAGTGGGTAGATGAGTGTTGAGTGCCGATTACCAGACGGTTACGCTCTCCACTGTGTCGTGGTCAGTTGGAAGGGGGTGAGGCCTTACCCGCCCGAGTGTAGGTGGCAATACTAGGCTGAGTTTGACCAGCTCGAGGAATGGGTCCGCTATCGACGAGTCGCGCCCGATATTGGCAGACGGATAGTGTGGTCTCTTCCACTTACCTTATTGTGCTCGATGTGGCGGCAATCTGGTTTAGAGTGTACTAGACCCCGGTGATATTCCATACTTTGAGTTGTATTGATGTGTGGACATAGATGAAGACTTGTATGCTTGAGTTGCATTGCATATAGCATGGCCTTTGGGTGGCCGATGTCATCCATGTTTGGCATTGTATAGCCTTGGTACGGCTCATGGTTTCATGGTTCCATTTGCATATTCCGCATCACTCTGACATTGCATGTTCATATTATACCTTGTGCACACACTTTCACCACCCTCTAAGCTTTCTGTAAGCTTATGCACGACCGTTGCGTGCAGGTGACG
This sequence comes from Magnolia kwangsiensis, assembly GCA_037074715.1. NCBI lineage: Eukaryota > Viridiplantae > Streptophyta > Magnoliopsida > Magnoliales > Magnoliaceae > Magnolia > Magnolia kwangsiensis. Next base: position 148,770,974 of record CM073571.1, read on the forward strand.
TTGGATCGCAGCAGCGCTGAAGCAGGAGCACGTTGCTGAGCATTTTGGAGTTTTTGTACTTTGCCATTGTATTTCCCTTTACGCTCATTGTACTTGTAAAGTTTTTGATCATAGTGGAAATGTAATGGACTTCTTGGTTGTTGTTTGTGGGTTATGCCTTTGGTTATGCTTATTACGAATCAAACTGATATAAAAAAAAAAAAATCTTCCTCGTAGCATCCCAGGATCGGAACCTGGCGAATGGGAGCTAGGAGCCGAGAATGGGGTTCTACGGAGGCTGTCGGCGCCGGATTCGGCGATCGGAAATTTTGTGAGCCCGGTTTCCCAGTTTGAGGCGTGACAACCCCAGATTTTTGCCAACCTGGGATTAGACGTCCTTAGGCAATGGGTCAACCATAACACCTTGGTAACCTCTCAGAACCCAATTCCAGAGCCAAAGAAATCACTTAAGATTAATTCCTTTAGAAATTAAGTGTAAGTTAGCTAGCGCTACGCTAGAGTAGATGTGAAATTGTCTCTGATCACTTTAAATATGTTCTGCAAGATCCAAAACTTGTAGAATCATTGATGCTACGTTAACATAAAATGCAGGATCTAGAAACACACGTAGGACTTCAGTTTCGCCAATAGGCGAAGTCTACTCAACTCGTTCGTTTCGATCGAGTCCATAATGCATCTCTGGTCGTGTGAGGCGACCTAAGTAGCCAGTAGGTTGTTAGTAGGCGGGTTTGGGATGATCCTAGGAGAATTCCAAACCATAAAATACAAATCCTTGGGTTGTGGGGCAACCACAACCCTTACACTTGATCTCAAGGCTTAAAAACCCCGTTTCACTCAATTCCTTCAGAATCCTTCCTCTCACCACCCCATTCTTCAATTCTTTCTCAGTCTTTTCATGTTAGGCATTAATCCTAATATGAAAATGATATAAAATCATACATAGATAAAATTTTATAATGAATAGTAAAAATACGTAAGAATCGGACTTTTGGCCATTCCAATTTTAAAATCTTTTGTAACTGATGGGTTAGTTAGATGGATTAGCTCCTCCTACCCCAAAATCATATGTTACGTGATGTATAAGTTCATTCTGATTTATAGACTGGCCCTGAAACGCCCCAAATGGAGTTTTGGGCCTCTCTAGGCCAAACCACAATGAACTGGGGTGGGGCCCATACTTTTTTGGGGTCCCTAGGACAAGGGGAACCCAGCCCATATAGCCTCCATCAACATTTTGCAAGTTCACCGGTGATGGCATCGCCGGTTCGGCAATGCATCACCAGTCAAACTCCACCGTTGGGTCTGGCCTTTGGGCTGAAGGTGTTTGGGGGCTACGGTAGTCATCGCCGATTCGGCGATGCATCACCAGTCAAACTCCACCATTGGGTCTGGCCTTTGGGCTGAAGGTGTTTGGGGGCTAGGGTAGCCCCCTGGTATGCAGGCTATTCGTTAAAAACACCCCAATCAAATACTTCCTTCACAAAGTGACCCTCCGAGCTCTCCTTTCGTTTCAAACATCTGAGTTTTAGTAAAAACCACCCCTCCAAACTCTTCCTTCTTTCGTTTTCAAATACCCTCAATCCACCCTTCGAATTTCATCTCAAACAGAGATCATTATAGGCTACTTCCTTTAGAAATCTAAAGAGAATCACCTAGCGCTGTACTAGACGACCTGTGAAATTCACACCAATCACTTTCAATACGATCCGCTAGAGCCAAAACGTATAGGATAGGTGACGCTACAGTACCGTAAAGCTTGGGATCAAACTCTATTCCCGATTGCTCTCTGGAGAACCTTGGAAACTTTGTATCGGCTCTGGACCACACATCGGAAGTCCGATTACCCCGAACTTAGACAATCCTGACCGCCTAGTTGAACTTGACGTTCATCTCAAAAATCAAGTCCAACTGATGTCCTGACGCTATTTTACTAGGTCTAGAGTGAAGAGTGTGAGAAATAAATATAATTTATGAAATCTGGCACGTTCGCTTGTGCGCTTTTTCTAAGCGTTCTGACCGTCAGAATTCATTCAAATATCACCCAAGGATCAGAAAAATTTCCCTTACATGTCATAGTAATTGTAGCTCCGATCGAGTTCCCATAACTGTTGAATTGAAACTGGTCCGCCGCAGTCGATCTGAAAATTCGATCAGACTGAAAACTCTGCCTGACCTAGATCCAATGTCAGAGAGCTTAAGTCCGACAGCATTCAGTCACAAGACCTCTAAAAATGCTCCGTTGGATCAGAACAAGCCCTCTTTGGTTATAAAATAAGTCTACCTTGGCCCCAAGTCTATTTTGGTCATGTTTGGGCTTATAAAAAGGGCTTAAACCCTTGCTCATTCATTCCATATGAATTTGGGGAGAGAAGAGAGAAAAGAGAGAGAAAGGGAGGGAGAAGTTGGAGCTTTCTCCTAGGAGTCTTCCCTGTTGCTTCTCGTGCCACATTCACCTGCCTGCATCACCCTCCCGGTGATTCCAACGCACTCCTAGGTAAGAAAAACCCTAACTACTTGCTGTTTTGGGGTTTCCTTTGATTCATTAGCGATGTAGCTTATACATCTTGTGTATTAGGTCGCCGATTCGCCGTAGACGAAGCGTATACGCTCCGTTCGGAACGATACACCTCTAGGGTAAAAAGGTACGGATTTTAGACGCTTTGATTGGCTGATTTCAACGCTTTCAATGTCGTTTAATAGTAGATTATCGACGATAACGCCGTTTTGCATGTACAACATGCTGTCCGTTTTCTGTTTCGTAAATGTACGGAAATTATGAGATTTAGGGCATTTTAGTCATTTGTAGGAAATACTGTATACATGCATATTTTACTAAAATGGTTGCCATGACTATTTATCGCATTAGGATATTAGGAATGCGTGCATAATTGGTTTGAAGAAGAGATTCGCCCAAATGCGCACTTTGAGTCGACATACACTATGTAGACTTAAGTGTGTAGACTAAGTGTTTGTATAAATGTTTGTATTAGTATGTATTGAGTATATGGTGTTGCGAAATAGTTTTGAGATTGAATTCTCAAGTAATATGCTGATGTAAATGATCTCCATCATGTTAGCCAGATGTATTGATCTCTTTATGTATAGGAAATGTATATGTTGGATGAGTTTCTTAGGTGGTATGTTATAACATGTTTCAAGATGCTTATATTATTGTATTTCATTTCCATTATTCTTATATGATTACTGATGTGGATTCATAAATGTTTGGGGCTATACTTAGTCCAGGCAGTCGGTAACAGAGTAAATTCGTGGTTTGCTTGTATTTACCACGAAGGACGCGTCGATGAACACGAGTTATGTTTTGAGTTGGCGGTAGTGGTTAGGCCACACGAAGTGTTTTATGCACTTCATGTCGTTCAACTTGAGATGCGCTCGTGCTAGTCGAGCCCGTCAAGTAACCCGACTGGCCATTGTATGTTCACCCTGTATGAGTCATAACTGCTTAAACCTAGGGTACTGAACTTACCATTGAAAACCCTATTAACCATGGTACCTTGATCCATAAAGACTCATGAGCCGGGCATGGTGGTATGGGACACCGTGGTGGAGCTGTCGGCCTACGCTGGGGCCACAAACCTCCCCGTAGTGACTAGTGAGCACCCAGACTCGTGAGTAGATTATGGTGGTATGGGATACTATATTCTTGCTGTCGGCCTACATTGATAAGGTGATGGGGGAGCGGTGCAACGAGTGCGAGCAACAGCCCTAGCAGCCCTTTGTAGTGACCTCGAGCGTATTCTGAGTCTACGGGAGGCGACGACCCTTCCGTAGCAATGAGAGTACATTAGGCCTGTATTGATAAGGTGATGGGGGAGCGGTGCAACGAGTGCGAGCAACAGCCCTGACAGCCCTTGCAGCGACCTACAAATGTAACATTGTATGTGATTACTAGGAGTGACGACCCTAGACAGGATCTGTGTTGGGATTGATATAAGCAAAGTACCTTAGTTTCTCAATACTGTTGTATGAAAAGGAATAATAACAACTTGGTAATCATATCTACATCACATTGCATGTGCCTGAAAGATGTGGAGCACTGAGCGGTACGCAAGCATGCTGCGAATGCAGATGGTGCCGTATGAGGGAGAATGTTGTTGAGGGCATCCATCATGTCATTTCATGCTTGCATTAACAACAGTATTTAGGAATGTGTGATTGATTGCTTTACTATTATTGCATGATTGATTTGAGAACATGATAATCTTTGCTCTATTATTCCACTGAGTTGATCACTCACTCCCACGTTACGGGATGGTGTTCCTGGACACCCACCAGACCCTTTTGTAATTGCAGATGATGGCGCGGCCTGCGAGGCAGAGCCGGACTTGATGATGATGAGGAGGATCCCTCCTTTATGCGTGTTCTGATCGACGGGATTATAGGGAGGTTGATTAGATGCCTTGACACTTGTCATTTTATATTTTTGAAGCACTCATGTATATTCTTTTCTTTCCACTTTTGGAGTATACATGTATTTAATTAACCTGGTAACATGTTCACACTCTGGAGATTTACAATCAATTATGTATTTTATGTTTTTATCACAGTCTTCCGCTTGCTAATTTAATTGTCTCTGGAGTATGAAATGCTGTTTTGGCTTAATCTCAATCTTGTTTAATACCATTCTACAGACAACATGTATTTATCATTATCTATGTTGCATAAGTGATATTCTGGAACTCGGGAGTTGGGTTTCTACCCGACCTCCAATTTTCGGAGTGTTACAGTTGGTATCAGAGCATGATTTGGATTAAACCAGACCTGGGTTATGGTAACACAATGTACACTGACACACTCTGACTTAAGAAGGGGGCGATGGAATCTAGAAACCATATGAGAATCCCTAGGTTCGCTGATGGGCGAGATTAATTGCCCCTAGATTTGGTGTATCCCATGATTTCTAATAACATGTTTAGAAGGTATGTAATTCGAAGTAATCCCAGGATTTTCCTTTTAAATTACACTTAGAAATTCTTCATCTTGGGATTTGAAAATCCCACCTCCTACTTCCCAACTCAAGACTCATTTTGCAAAGTCTATGAAATTGATTTTTAATCCCCTCCCACCCTCCTACCAAATATGTCATTCCTAATCCCGAGGTGGGATTAACAATGCTATCCATTTAATACAACTTCATGCCACTAGCCCAAACAGGCCCTTAGAATTTTGGACCAAGAGTTGGTATTCCTAGATTTAGAAGGATCTGACAGTATAGGAAATCTAATAAATTAATGGTGTAAACCCTAGGACCTCCTTAGTTGGTATGAGCATATGTGTAGTGCTCGAGCGCAGCTACGTTTAGGTTTGGACAACTCAAATTTAACTAGACAACTTCTAGCCCTAAGCTATAAAACAAATCACTTAGCGTATGAACATAGACTTTAGAATATAACTAGTGAATTACCGCTACTCCTAAGTTAAGACTAGGCTATTAGTTATACTAAGGAATGTAAAAGGCTAATTATGCTAAGGTAATAGAATGATAGACTTAGACTTAGTTAGTCAACTTGATTTGGTTGGAGTAGAACCTCATTCCTTCGATAGATCCCCTTAATACTTATAGACTTCCTTTATGACCCTTAGGAAAGTTTTTTTAACTTAGAACCATTCACTCTCGGGGAAAACTTATCAAATCCCTTACGTTGAACTTAGAATAAACCAACACACCCCTTAGAATTGCCTTCCCCAAGGGCTTATTACATTCGGGAACGCGGAGTAAAAGAACTGCATGTAAGCGATGTATTCACGGTTTGAATCGACTTCTTAATCCTGGTAGTTGCCAATAAATCCAATGCTCTGATCAAGTAGAAGATCGGCATCGTCTAGGACTAAGAATTGATACGGTAAATTTTCTGTTCTAAACAGAAAGTCTATGTATCCGGCTCAGACCCACTACACAACTTTTCTTCCGTGTTGGCCAGACCACATACAACCAAAAGTTATTGCTTTGCCTTTGGGAAATGTTGAGGACATCTAGCCAATAAAGAGTAGGCTTATTTCTACAACCATAGGTACCAATGCCATAGAACGCATCACTAATAAAGGAAGACCAATGTAGTGAGAGGTTGTTTCCCATTTTATGTCAAGGATAACCCCTAAGTTGCACCTCGTTCCGATATACGGATCGATACATAGATTCTTGAACCTTAAGTAGAACTAAGTTTTAAGGGAGGTAGAATATTTTGAGTCCAATCTAGTTAAGTCAGCCAATGCAACCGTTAGATCAGAGTGACACAGCGGAAGCGTGGTTAGCCCCTTCCCCACTGGCCCAGAATCGAAACAATTGATTTAGGTTATACGTAAGGTTAGGTCATCGACTAAGATTTGACTGGTTAGTGTGACTCATGCATCTCGCATATATGTGACTTGATCATTGTACGCCCTAGCGACATCAGGGCCGTAGCCTCCACAGGCACATCGTGGATGGCCAGATGGGACATCAAAAATGCTTGGTTCTAGTACTATGGGCATGTAGGATGTCCTTGGGTGAAAATTCCAGAACCTCCTTAGTACCAGGAGATGCTCCAACGTCTAAACCGAGTGAAATATGAGCGTCGGTGCCTATACCATGAGGTCGTGTCTCCCACTGTGTTGTGGTCAGTTGGAAGGAGGTGTGGCCTTATCCGCCCGAGTGAAGGGGCTATAAGATAGGCTGAGTATAATCAGCTCGTAAATGGGTCTGCTATCTATGTGCCGGATAGGTATTGGCAGACTATTGGCCAGGCAGATAGTGAGGTCTCTTATACTCGCTAGGCTATGCAGCTAGGGAGGAGGCAGTCAAAGTGGAGTGTAATAGACCCCGGTGATTTCCCAGAGAGCAACCATACTGATACGTGGACTTGATATGAGGACTGACATGATAGTATGATACCCTATCACTATTGCACATGTGGGCGGGCGAACGTGGTCGGACGCTGATGTGGGCGGGGCTGAGCCCTGGATGAGATACCACAATAGGTGAGCTACCAACAGTTGGTAGGCTACTGTGCTGACAAGCTACTGAGTAAGAGTTGCATACTCATTCATTCATCCATTCACTATCCACTCGGGCTAGCGGTGCGTAACTATTTATTACGTGTACCTTCACAATGGCCAGGATTTTGGTTGGGGCGCGCGACTAACCTGAGATCAGGAGTTTACCAGATTGTGTTTGACTATCCAAATCTAGGTATGGGACTAGTTTGGATAGAATTCCCTTGTGATGGACCCCATAGCCTGTGATACTACGTATGATCATCCCGACTTCACATTCTAGCATAGTCGTTTCATTCACACCGCATAATACATTGCATCCGCAGTACTTAGCATTTTTGGTTACTATGTTGTTGCACATATATGACCTAGATAGACTTAGTAGGATTTACATATTGCATTGTACCCTCGATATCTGACATTTGGCTCTCTGTGACTCCTCATTCACATAATTGATTTATCTTGCTAGTATTTTCGATATTGTATGATTTATGGCCTTATCATTATTTCCGCTTACTCTGATATCGTATGATTCATGACCTAGTCATTTTTCCTGCTTATCTCAATGATGTATGATTTGTGGACTCTGCTGTATACTCGGTACTTACCTTACACACACTTACACCACCCTCTAAGCTTTTGTAAGATTATGCACAATAGATGCGTGCAGGTGGCGTTAGGTTGCAGCAGTGTTGAGCTTGGAGCGTGCAGCGGTTTTCAAGAGCTCTGATTTTGATATATGTATTTTCCTTTCAGCATTGTATTCAAGTGATTTTATTAGTGGATATGTGATGATGATGTTGCCTTTATGATTTGGGTAAACTTGTGGTTATACTTATTACAAGACAAATGTACGTTGAAAAAAATCCTCCTTGTAGGATTCCAAGATCAGAATTTGGCATATGTTGTGCTGGGAGCCAAGAATGGGGTACTACAGAGGCTGTTGGCACCAGATTCGGCGATCGGGATTCCTGTGAATCTGATTTCCAAGTTTGGGGCGTGACATTGATGGTGAAGAATTCGCAAGATATCTGACGAAAATCGAATCAATTGTAACTACAAAACCGCAGCTGCGTAATGTCTCTCTGTGTAAAAAAAAATCCTTACGCAGGGGAGTGCGTAAACTTTAACCAACATGCACTAACCGACCTTCCTAATATTATAAAAGGAAAGATGGGGAGAACGCAAGAGCACAACAGGGATGTGGGCAAGGTGTGGAGATCTGACGAGAGTGAGAGGAGCGTTGGGCTGGCCATCTGCCAGAGTTCTTTTCTTCTCTTTGTTTTTAATTTTAGTTTATGAATTTTTTTCTTAAGAGAATTTTAGTCTAATCACGTCCCTGATTAGCTAAACCCCTTAGCTAGGGCTAAGAGGTGAAGCTTGTAGTGAGATGGGAGACTTTCCTTTATGCCTTTGATTTAAGTTTGATTCATGAGCTGATTTGATTCTAGTTTGATTTTAAGGAATGCCTTTAGTATTTAATAGTTTGTTGTGACTCAAATTACAATGGATCTGTGATATTTTCTAGTATTTTCCATACATGTATGGAGGTTATGATTGTAGGAACCTAGTTGTTCACCATCGTCTCATGGGCATGGATGGATAATGGAATCCTTCCCTATGTTCATAACTCTCTCAGGTTAGATGTGGATTGGTTAAATTCTGTTGTTTACGTTGTCTCCTAGGCATGGTCTTGTGATGGAATCCAGTCTAATTCTCATACCTTTCATCTCTTGAAAACTAGATCAAAGGAAGTTCATAGTTGATTTTTAGTGTTATATCTTCCAACTGGATGAAGATGAGACTCTAAGTCCAGTTGAGTTCTTGAATCAAGTATAAGATCTCCCTGATCTCTACAAGCAGATTCTCGAAAAATTTTAGTTTCTTACCTTTGAATTTTCTAAGTTTTAGTTTACTATTTCACCATTACTCTCTTAAAAGCCTCTGATTTAGATTTCATATTCGCCTAGTTCTAGTTCAAGTTACTTTCAAATTACGTACAAGGTTCAGTCTTTGTGGATTCGACCTCGGTCTTACTGAGATTATTACTACATCACAACTCTATACTTGCGGTATGAATAAGTTTTTAGCACCGTTTCCAAGGATTGACAGTTATGTTTTTTGAGATTAATTAGTTTTAGAATTATGTTAAAATTAGATTTTTTTTTTCTAATTATTAGGTTAGGATTTTTCTATTTAATTTTCAGAAACTAACCTAACTTTCCTATTTTGTAAGATTTTGATATAGATCTTCTAAATTGGTAATCTCTTTCTAATTTCTCTATTTTTTTTTCTATTTTTAGAATTAGGGTTTTATTTTTAGAAACTTTCTAAATTTAGAAACTAACTTTCTTTCTATTTTAGGTATATAACTTTCCTAATTTGTTTTAGAAATTTTCTATTTTCTTTTAGGAATTTTTCCCTTCTTAAAAAATAGTTTACTTTCTATTTCAGGATCTCTTGCTATTTCTAGACTTTCTATCTTTAGAAACTAATTTGTTTTGTTTTATTTTGCAGGATCTAACTTAGGAACTCCAATTTGGTAACCTCTTTCCAACTCTTCTCTTTCTTTCTTGATTTTTATTTTCTTTCTTTCTCTTAAGTTTAGGTTTAGAATCTGAATTGAGGGTTACGAGTGTTTCATGTCCAAGTAGGTACGTGATAACACTCGACGTCTCTTGACTGAAGGAGGATTGGTTGAGGGGTTGACTATCCATCGCAGGACTAGACACCACTCGAGATCCCCAGAGTTAATTGAAGTGATGGCTACAAACCAATCTCTTCTACCCTAACCTAGGGTGAAGGACATCGAGGATGAGAATGAGGTGCATCAAGCACCCCCGCCTCATACTTTACGAGATTATTTACAACAGGCGAGGGTGAGCACGCCCTCATGCATGGTTTTTTTTAAAAATATGGGACACATGAATATCAAGCCAGGGTTGATCCAACTCCTTCCAAAATTTTATGGGCTTGAATATGAAAATCCGTATCTACATTTGAAAGAGTTTGATGAAATCATAGCCACTTTATACTTTCCTAATGTGGCTGAGGACACAGTCAGGCTAAAGTTCTTTCCCTTTTCTTTGAAAGAGAAAGCTAAGATATAGTTACATTCACTACGTCCCCGATCTATTGGCACATGGAATGACATAACAGAGGAGTTCATAAAGAATTTTTTTTTTCATATCACAAAATGAACACCCTTAGAAAATCAACTATGAACTTTGCCCAAAAGGAGGATGAAACATTCTTCCAATGCTGGAAAAGGTTCAAGGATCTTGTCAGTTCATGCCCACAACACGGTTTTAAAACGTGGCGCATTATACACTTTTTCTATGATGTACCGACATCTTCCATGCGCCAATTGGTTGAGACGATGTGCAATGAGGAATTTATGAATAAAAATGTCGATGATGTGTGGGATTACTTGGATAGACATGCTGAAAATGCACAATCATGGGACACATACCCAAAATTGAGTACCACTTCTAGGCCCACTCAATCAAAGGAAAGGGGTAGAGTATACCTGCTGAAAGAGGATGATGATATCAATGTTAAAGTGGCTAATCTCATAAAGAAATTCAAGGCCATGGAATCAAGGAAGGATAAGGGTAAGGAAGTTATTTGCGGTATTTGTGGATGTAACGGTCAAACAACCTAAAATTGTCTAACTATATCTGCCTTTCAATAAGTACTGACTGAGCAATCTAATGCAGTAAATAATTACTAAAGACCTTTCAATGGACCCACCTCTAATACGTATAATCCTAGTTGGAGAAATCATCCAAACTTCAGTTGGAGGAATGGACAAACTGCTACCCCTCAATGTTTCTTCAATCAAATTCCAAATCAAGGGAAACCTCAAGAGGATCCAGTTTTAAAACACATTTAAGACCAAGAGCTATTCAACCAAGATATCAGATAAGCAATAGGATCACTTACATCATTCATTCAAAGGATAGAGTCACACATAATGATTGGGGGAAAGGGGATGCTTCCTGCTCAACCTCTCCTCAATCCCAAACCGTAATATGAGATAATTGATCCAAGCTCTTCAGATCAGATGGAGCAGGATAAATTTTTCACCACTCTTAGGAGTGGGCAGACCATTGACACAACTATTTCAGTTAGGGCTGAAAAGCCTAAGGACCCGGAAGAGGATAATAATGATAGACCTAACATTGCTCCACAAGAATTAGAACCGGAACTTCAAGACAAGCCAGTTGCTCCATTTTCCTAACGGTTAGTTGCACTAAAACCTCTCTCTAACTCTCAGGATATTCTAGAGGTGTTCAAACAAATGAAGGTCAATATTCCTCTACTTGATGCCATAAAACACATACTTTCATATGCCAAATTTTTGAAAGACTTATGTATGACCAAAAGATGGTAAAATATTCAAAAGAAAATCTTCTCGACTGAGAAAGTGAGTGTCATCCTAAAACAAGATGTGTCATAGAAATTCAAAGATCCTGGTAGTCCAATCATATCATGTGTAATTGGAAACTACTAAATTGTGCATGCACTTCTTGACTTAGGAGCGAGCGTAAATCTGATTCTCTATTTAGAGTACAAATAGTTAGGTTTTGGTGAATTAAAACCCACCCCAACCATATTACAACTTTTTAATCGCTCAGTTCGTGTACTGAGAGGGGTAATCAAGGATGTGTTAGTCCAGGTTAATAGATTCTACTATCCAGTGGATTTTATCATCCTAGATACAGAACCCATCAGTAACATGAGCACTCAGATTCCCATCATTCTTATTCATCCATTCCTTGCCACTTTAAATGTCATCATCAATTGAAGGAATGGAGTCATGAGTATGTCTTTCAGGAATATGACATTGGAGTTAAATATCTTTTTCAATACTGGCAGACGGTTCAAGGATGACGATAATTTCCACGACATTAGCATGATTGACTCTTTCGTGGAAGATTGAGGCCTCTGACCTTATCCTTTGACCCTCTAGAGATGTCCCTGACCCACTCCCATGATTTTAATAATTACATGATTAGGGAGATGGGTGTCATGCTTGATACTACGCCAGTACTTGAAGTTAACCGGTGGAAGCCAACCGATGCAGTGCCTTTACCATCTAACCTTAAAGAACTGAAGCTTGACCTAAAACTTTTGCCCTCTGATTTGAAATATGACTATTTAGTTCAAGATGCAACATACTAGGTGGTGATTTTTTCCCACCTTGAACAACAATAAGAGAGTATGCTCATTTCTACTCTTGAAGAAGATAAAGGAGTTATTGGACATATCATCACAGATCTTGATAGGATGAATGAACTCCTTGTAACTGAATGTTTCGACTCTTTGGATGATTTCTTGACACACTTTGCAAATTCAAACGATTCCATGATACAAGAAATAGTGGATGCCTCGCAAGACAATACCTTAGTAGTTGTCACAGATCGAGAGAACCCTTATTTTGAAATACCTCATCCCCTAGATCCTGAATGTTTACAATTAAAAGAGGAGCTGAGAATTGAACCGAAGATTGAAACTTCAGCATGTGTTGAGACTACACCATTTACTACAATTTTTTTTGAATTTCATCTATTGTAGTCTCTAATTCATCATGGTGTACTAACTTGAAATTTTTTTTGCCACAAGTGAATTGTATATACTTTGGAGACTTTAAAAGATTAAAAGGAAACTTTGTGCTGAGGTCTATCAATTTCTCTAGACATTCATGCTCCAAGACATCCAAGCCTACTGTAAAAAGGACTTCTGGATGATCTTGTTGAGAAACCTTCTGAGAAATTTACTAAGACACTGGCCGAAGGAAGAACCTGGATGCATGACTGAGTAGATTTCCCGTGCTTTCACAGTTGAGGATTAGAATTTGTTGCTTTCATAGGACTAGGGTTGTTTTCTTTATTTTGTTCTAGGATAGCCGATTTTATGCCATTAGGTTAGTTTGCTTTCGTTGATTTCACTCTTCTACCTAACTGCCTTCACGCTGAAATCTCTTTGGAAAAAAGCCACTTAACTCCATCATCAGGTACTATCTTTCCATCACTTTCCCTTTACTTTTGTTATCTTGTATGCATTGCATGCGTATATCTTTTACATTACAATGTAGATATTAAGTTATGGATGAGAGATTAGGTTACCTAATCAGTGTTTTCTTAGTCTTGACCAAAAATTGAAAAAAAATCTAAATTTTTTTGTGAATTCGAAGTGATTTTGACGACCATCGTTGATTTAGAATTATAAGATACGTAACGTTAATAATTTATGACTCTTGGATTCAACCATCTGTTAAATTTGAATTGTTACTCGATGATTAGAAGTTTTAAACATTAATTGAGTCATGATTGCACATGTCATACCTAGCTTACACATTAAGGCTTCCTTTTGATATTGAATTGATAACCTGGTAGTCACTAGACATGGAAGGAGCCAACCTAGGGAATTTTTCCATCATGTTCAAAGAAAAGAATGAATACCCAGCTAAAAAACAATTATCTTTGGAAAGGGTTGGGCGAATGGTCCCCATCATGGTTGTGCTCCATATAGGTGAGGGCTCGTTTTCCCTCTTTAGCATTACCTTTAAAAGATTGACATAACATGAAAGCCATCAATAGAAAAATCAAAGGCAAGTTTTGGTTTAGGTTATGGTTATCCTGAATGATTTAGTGATTATCTATGTTATCATGAAAATAAAGAATTGAGTTTTTAATTGTGATAAGTTTAGATTTCACTATACACCCACAAAACTCAATGTTTAAGATTGTTTAATTGATGGATTAATACTTTGAGCTTGACTATGAAGTTTACCGTGCGTTTGAGTTAGGAGAAAGTAATGCCCAACATTTATGAATCTTAGAACTCTAGTATCTGGATTGTTTTTCAAAATTCACTCAAGTTTATAGAAATTATCCTGTAGTTCTTAACTTATTTTTCTCATACTTTACTCGGGACTGGAAAATGTTGGTTGGGGATTGTGTTAAGGGTCAAATATTGCATATTAGACCCTAGTTATTACATGATTTTATGAACATGATACGGTTTAACGTCCTATTTGAATCGTGTTTGTGTTGCAAGGTGAATTTAGGAGCCTGGACTAAAAAAGGATGTTAAATATATAGATTTGATGCTCCAAAATCACCAAGGCAAGGGATGGACCCCAGGGGACCGAGATTGAAGAATTTACACATCATAGATTTAAGAAAATCAAGAGATTGGGTCCAAAGGGGCCTGAACGTTGTCCTGAATGCAAGATCATAGGGTTCCCACCATTCGTTCGGCTCGAAACTTTATATTTGGCTTGAGGATCATAAATTAACTATACACGTCGAATTTCAGCTCTTGGATCCCTGTGAAAGTGGCCTAATGAATGGATAAACCCATAAATCGTCAACCTTGGGCCCACTTGATATCTTGTTACACTTTAATTTTGGTTTCAACCTCTTAAATAAGGTGGAAAAACGAATGATCGGAGCAGATGTCTCATATACATTAAGGCGGGACCTGCGAAGCACACGTGCACCGGATGAGCGTCGAACCGAAGGAATCGGTCAACAGAGCTTTGACCGATCCTTTTTTTTAAAGGAGTTTTGAATCCTTCTCTCCCGCCTGTGAACGCTCAAACATAGCTTGCAGACGGATCATTGTGGGCCACCATGATCATCCAGCAGGATGATCTGAACTGTCCATTGGGAGCGGATGACGTCTCCAACCAAAACCAAGCCAAGCTGCGTCAGAAAAAGGGCCAAGAATCATCCCCACCTTTCCCACTGCGATCGGATCTCCACCGCATGATCAACCAGGTTGGCCAAATTGACAGGAAGCCAAAACGTTTCATTCTAAACTGGAATCTTGCCACGAAGCTGATAGAATGAGTGGATTTCACAAAACTTCATGAAATATGGGCCCCATAGCGAAACCGTGACTTGCTTTATGCAGGGAGTGCGCATTTGAGAGCTCTTCTGCACAGAGCGTCTGTGACTAAGATCTTGGCCCTGATCAGGACTATCCAAACTTCATGGATGAAGAATCTGAACCACTCAATGGAGGCAGAACCAATCGACAGGGGGGACCATGAACTTTCACGTTGCTCCGATCACCGTTGCCCAAGAAAACAGGGTCGTCTAAGCAATGGTCTAAGAATAAATTACTGATGGGCCACCAAACATTAGATGGCCAGCAACCTGAATGGTCTTGATGGTGAAGAATTCCTAAGATATCTGACGAAAATCGAATCAATTGCAACAAAAAAACCCTGGCTGCATAATGTGTGTAACATCCCGAAAATCGGGGGGTCAAGCAAAAACCCAACTCCCGAGTTCCAAAATGTTATTTATGCAACATGGATATGTATGATTGAATGTTGTCTGTGATAATGTATTAGACATGAGTGAGATTAAGCCAGAACAGCATATCATACTCCAGAGACAGTTAAATTTGCAAGCGGAAGACTGTAATAGTATGTATAACGTATATAAACTGTTGTATGTCTCCAGAGTGTGAATATATTACCAGGTTATACACATACATGTATACTTCAAAAATAAACAAAATGAATATACATGAGGGCGCTAAAACTACAAAATGACAATGTCAAAGTATCTAATCAACCTCCCTGCAATCCCGTCAATCAGAACACGCATAAAGGAGGAATCCTCCTCCTCATCATCAAGTCCAGCTCCGCCTCACAGGCCGCGCCATCATCTGCAATCACAAAAGGGACTGGTGGGTGTCCGGAAACACCATCCCGTAACGTGGGAGTGAGTGATCAACTCAGTGGGATAAGAGAGCAGAGATTAGCATGTTCACAATTCAATCACGCGATAATAGTAAAGCAGTAAATCAGACAATCCTAATACTGTTGTTAATGCAGGATGACATGACGTGATGTATGCCCTCACCGACGATCTCCCTCATGCGGCAACATCTTACGACCGCGGCATGCCACACTCCCTAGAGTGCTCCACATCTTCCAGGCACATGCAATGCTATGGTGATATGATTTCCAAGTTGTTATTAAGTCCATTCAAACAGCAGGATTGGGAAACTAAGGTACTTCCCTTGTATCAATCCCAACACGGATCCTGTCTAGGGTCGTCACTCCTAGTAATCTCATACGATGTACATTTCGTAGGTCACTGCAAGGGCTGCCAGGGCTGTTGCTCGCACTCGTTGCACCGCTCCCCCATCACCTTATCAATACAGGCCTACTGTACTCTACTGCACGGAAGGGTCGTCGCCTCCCGTGAACTCAGAATACGCTCGCGGTCACTACAAAGGGCTCGTCGCCTGATCAGTGTAGGCCGACAGCTAGAATATAGTGTCCCATACCACCATAATCTGCTCACGAGTCAAGGTGCTCACTGGTCACTACGGGGAGGTTTGTGGCCCCAGCGTAGGCCGACAGCTCGACCACGGTGTCCCATACCACCATGCCCGGCTCATGAGTCTTCGTGGATCAAGGTACCACGGTTAATAGGGTTTACAATGGTAAGTTTAGTACCCTAGGTTCAAGCAATTATGACTCATACAAGGTGAACATACATCGGCCAGTCGGGTTACTTGACGGGCTCGACTAGCGCGATCGCATCTCAAATCGAACGACATGAAGTGCGTAAAACACTTCGCGTGGCCTAACCACTGCCGCCAACTCTAAACACGAATCACGTTCATCGACGCGTCGTTCGTGGCTATGACCAGTCAGCCACGAATTCGCTCAGTTACCGACTGCCTGGACTACGGGTAGTCCCAAACACTTATGGAATCAAATCAGCAATTTATGTAAGAGCTTTGAAATTGAAATACGATCATGTGAGCATGTTAACACGTGTTATAACATTCAACTTCAGCAAATCTTCAAGTACGCATATTCCATGCATGTAGTGAAATCATGCATATAATCAACATGTAGAGAATCATTTAGGTCAGCATATTAATTGAAGAATCAATCAAAAACTACCTCATAACATCATTCAATTCAACACATACTAATACAAACATTTATACAAACACATACACTACACACTTAAGTCTACATATAGTATGTCGACCCAAAATGCGTAACTAGGCGAATCTCTTCGCCAAACTGATTATGCAAGCATTCCTAACTCTCTAATACGACGACAAAACATGTCAATCACGTCAGCAAACTATGCATGTAGACCGCACTTCCTACAAATGACTAAAATGCCCTAAATCTCATATTCTTCGTTAATTTATGAAACAGGAAACGGAGAGCATGTTGTACATGTCAAACGGCGATGCCGTCGATAATCTACTATTAAACGACATTGAAAGCGTTGTAAACCGTCAATCAAAGCGTCTAAAATCCTCACCTAGTCTCTTACGGTCGCGGGATTTTGAACGGAGCGTGTACGCTTCGTCTACGGCTGTAAGAGAACCTGATTTATGGATTACGTTAGCTAACATGTTGTGCATCGACGTAAACCCTAAATCAGCAAGTTTTTGGGATTATTCTATACCTGAAAAGGTGGAGAAATCACCAGCCAGGTGATTGGAAGGAAGTGCTGATGCAGCAACCGTTGATGGCTCGGAAGCGGGAAAAATCTCCTCTTCCCTTTCTCTCAAACTCTCTCTCTCTTTTCTAGGGTTTAGGGAAATTCGTATGCAAGGAAGGAATGAGGGTTTCAACCCCTTTTATAAGCTTGGAAACGCCGGAATTAGGCTCCGGGACGAAGTTTACTTATTGCCTATCCATTTCGGGGCTGTTTCGGTCCAAAAACTGCTTTCTGGTGTCCCCTGGTCGATTGCGATCAGACTTAAGCTCATGCGTACCAGATGTACCTCGTATTAAGTTTTCAGTCTGGTAGGGTTCGCAGATCGCACGTAGCGGACCAGTTTCAGTTCAGCGGTCACCGCACATAGATCAGGGCTGAAAGTCCCATGATAATAAATAGATATTTTTCCTGATCCGAGGGTGTAATCTGGATGAATTCTGACGGTCAGAACGCTTAATACTGACGCGTCAAGTCGTGTGCCAGATTTGAATTTGAAATTCCAAATTTGTCCCTATTCGCGGTCGCTTCAGTCTGGGTTCAACGAAATACTCTGTGATTATCGGTTTGACTTGATTTTCGAAATGATTGTCAAGTCCAGCGGGGCGGTTCTAACGGTCTAAGATAGGAGGTACCGGACCTTCGACGCGCGGTCTAAATCCAATATAAAAATTCAATGTGGTCCAGAGGACAAACCCGCTTAGAGTTTGATCCGAGGTTATAGAGTATTGTAGAGTTGTTTGTTCTACTCAATTTGGGTCTTGTGGAACGTATTTAAAGTGATCAGGGACTGTTTTCCAGCCACTCCAACGTTGCGCTAGCTAACCTATGCTTAGTTTCTAAAGAAATTAATCCTAAGTGGTTTCTTTGGCTATGGAATTGGGTTCTGAACGGTTTTTCAGGTGTTTTAATTGACCCACTGCCTAAGGACGTCAAATCCCAGATTAGCCAAAATCCGGGGTGTTACAATGTGTCTCTGTGTAAAAAAAATCCTTATGCAAGGGAGTGCGTAAAGTCTAACCGACAAGCATTGACCGACCTTCCTAATATTATAAAAGGAAATATGGGGAGAGTGCAAGAGCACAACAGGGACATGGGTTAGGTGTGGAGATCTAACGAGAGTGAGAGAAGTGTGGGGCTGGCCATCTGCCAGAGTTCTTTTCTTCTCTTTGTTTTTAATTTCAGTTTATGAATTTTTTTCTTAAGAGAATTTTAGTCTAATCATGTCCCTGATTAGCTAAACCTCTTAGCTATGGCTAAGAGGTGAAGCTTGTAGTGAGATGGGAGACTTTCCTTTATGCCTTTGATTTAAGTTTGATTCATGAACTGATTTGATTCTAGTTTGATTTTAAGAAATGCCTTTAGTTTTTAATGGCTTGTTGTGACTCAAATTATAATGGATCTGTGACATCTTCTGGTATTTTCCATGCATGTATGGAGGTTATGATCGTAGGAACCTTGTTGTTCACCATCGTCTCATGGGCACGGATGGATGATTGAATCCTTACTTATGTTCATAACTCTCTCAGATTGGATGTTCTGTTGTTTACTTTGTCTCCTGGGCATGGTCTTGTGATGGAATTAAGTCTAATTCTCATATCTTTCACCACTTGAAAACTAGATCAAAGGAAGTTCGTAGTTGATTTTTAATGTTATATCTTCCAACTGGATGAAGATGGGACTCTAAGTTCAGTTGAGTTCTTGAATCAAGCATAAGATCTCCCAGATCTCTACAAGCGGATCCTTAAAAACCCTAGTTTCCTACCTTTGAATTTTCTAAGTTTTAGTTTACTATTTCACCATTACTCTCCTAAAAGCCTCTGATTTAGATTTTATCTTTGCCTAGTTCTAGTTCAAGTTACTTTCAGATTACGTACAAGGTTCAGTCCCTATGGATTCAACCTCTATCTTACTGAGATTATTACTGCATCACAACCCTATACTTAGGGTGTGAACACTTACCAGTGATAGTTTCATTAAGGTCACATATGTAAGAGTGGATCAGACCTAGTAATTCAAAATTCCTTTTCATGTTAGGAAAATATTTTCTAATTACCTTAGATATTGAATAAGATTCACACTTTTCAAATTTATTATTTTCTAAATGAAGTATTATACCACAAGAAGTCAAGTTCTTAATAGATTTAACATTTATATGGCCTAATCTACCATACCATAAAAAATTGAACACACCATACCATATAAGCAGAAGCATGTTTATTCATTTTAAAAATTAATTTAAACATTTCATGTTATGATGTACAAAATCCTTTTCCACAAATGAACCATGCATTCTTAATCATATTAATTTGATCAGATTTATAAACATATTTTAAACTAGCCTTGTTTAAAAGGTAGCTTGATACCAAGTTCTTGCACATTTTTGGAATGTGCAACACATTGGCTAAAGTAATAACCTTCCCTAAGGTAAACATAACTTCCACC
Organism: Magnolia kwangsiensis; assembly: GCA_037074715.1. Classification (NCBI taxonomy): domain Eukaryota; kingdom Viridiplantae; phylum Streptophyta; class Magnoliopsida; order Magnoliales; family Magnoliaceae; genus Magnolia; species Magnolia kwangsiensis. The sequence continues at coordinate 148,790,914 of CM073571.1, forward strand.
TTTTCATAGCATGTAACGTTCGTAGTAACCACATTTCCCATCTGGACTTTTCTATTGGAAGAGACCTCCTCATAGGTGATGCAGGACATGAAATTTAAGTATGAGATGTAAGAATTCAGGCTTAAATCATACCAATTTAAAAACAGTTACATAATTTTCACATCCCACATGACAGTCCAAATCATTCAATTAAAAGGGAAATCTATGCGGATCCAGGCTTACATATGTTAGGGCTGGATCTGTTAAAATTATAAATCAAACGATGCTCAAAGATAAGCAGTAATCATCCACACATGCACAACAGTCAGTCCCTAATCTAAGGGATTCACCAATCTCAATTCAAGGAATCCTAGGGTGAAAAAAAGGACAAATAAATTAGGGCTAATGTAAACTAAGGCTGAGATTTAGGAAATAAGAATGAAAAAAGGAAAATCAGAGGAAAACTTGACCCGGAGAAAGATCCTACGTGCAGATGGTGGCCCGGGGCTGATGCACGTGCGCGGGTGGGTTGACCGCACGTGTGATGGAAGTCCGTCCCCCCAAAGTGACACGTAGGCCTTGGTCGGCCAAGGGACACCTTCAATCCTTCCAAGTTTGATGACGATCCAACATAAGGTCAAGGCGTAGTGATCCGCTAAAGTTTCAACCCTCCTATAGGTCCAGATTCTGGAAACTGGCTGTAGGGGGATGAATAGCTGCAAAAGCTGGGAAATTCAAAGCAATAATGATGATAGAAGATGAGATATATGGATGGGAGAGGGTAGGGATGTATGGGGATAGATGTGAGTTCACACCACGTAGTTAACCCTTCGAAAAAGGAGGGCTTCACACCCACTTTTGAATTCTTCCACAACTCACTAAGAGAATAGAAACATAAAGCATAAATTTTTATTAAGCTTCAATGAATCAAAAGAACTACAAGGGGTGCCTATTTATAGGAAAATCCTATACCCCAAAAACTCACACCATGATGCGCAACCTATTACTTGGCGATGAAGTAAACTAAAATAAAAACTAAACAAAGAAATCTAAAACATTCACGATATTCTAAATAATAACAATAAGCAAAATGTAAAATATGATATCAATCCGACGAGTGGGCCATGATCATGAGATCTCATGATGGGCTTTTCTTGGCTATCGGGTTCACTCTTTTGAGCCAAAACTTCATCTTCTAACGAGGAGGCCCTCCCTGGACGTCGTTATCGATCCAGATTGACGGTGGGGCCCTTCTTTTGATGTACGTGTATAGGGGGCCCGACGTGCGTGCGCGTGCGCGCGGGATGTCCCCATCAATTTGATACAGGATATGAAATTTAAGTATGAGATGTAAGAATTTAGGCTTAAATCATACCAATTCAAAAACAGTTACATAATTTTCACATCCCACATGATAGTCCAAATCATTCAATTAAAAGGGAAATATATGCGGATTCAGGCCTACACATGTTAGGACTGGATCTGTTAAAATTATAAATCAAACAATGCTCAAAGATAAGCAGTAATCATCCACACATGCACATCAGTCAGTCCCTAATCTAAGGGATTCACCAATCTCAATTTAAGGAATCCGAGGGTGAAAAAGGGGGTAAATAAATTAGGGCTAATGTAAACTAAGGTTAGAGTTTAGGAAATAGGAATGAAAAGAGAAAAACCTGACCCGGAGAAAGCTCCTACTTGTAGATGGTGACCCGTGGCTGACTCACGTGTGCGGGTGGGTTGGCCGCACATGTGATGGAAGCTCGTCTCCCTAAAGTGACACCTAGGCCTTTGTCAAACAAGGGAGACCTCCAATCCCTCCAAGTTTGACAATGATTCGACGTAAGGTCGAGGCGTAGTGCTTCGCCGAAGTTTTCGTCCTCCTATAGGTCCAGATTTTGAAAACTGGCTGTAGGGGGATGAATAGCTACAAAAGCTGAGAAATTCAAAGCAATAATGATGAAAGAAGATGCGATATATGGATGTGAGAGGGTAGGGACGGATGGGGACAGATGTGGCTTCACACCACATAGTCAGCCCTTCGAAAAAGGAGGGTTTCACACCCACTTTTGAATTCTTCCACAACTCACTAAGAGATTTATAGGGGTTCCTAATAATAAAATAAAATAATTTTTTTATTAATCTTCAATGAATCAAAATAACTACAAGGGGTGCCTATTTATAGGAAAAACCCTATACCCTAAAAACTCGCACCATGTGCACAACTTATTACTTAGCGATGAAGTAAACTAAAATAAAAACCAAATAAAGAAATGTAAAGCATTCATGATATTCTAAATAATAACAATAAGTAAAACATAAAATATGAAATCAATCTGACGAGTAGGCCACGATCATGAGATCCCATGATGGGCTTTTCTTGGCTATCCGGTCTACTCTCTTGAACCAAAACTTTGTCATCTAACTAGGAGGCCCTCCTTGGACGTCGTCATAGATTCAAATCGATGGTGGGGCTCTCCTTCTGGCGTATGTGCATAGGGGGCCCGACGTGCGTGCGCGTGTGCGTGGGATGTCCCCATCAATAGGATTTGAATCAGCGATGGTCAAAGCATATGTGCGTGTTAGCACCCATGTTAATCCACCAATCATCACACGGTTGCACATGAACACTGTTAATTTCTATAACCATCACTACAATTTGAGGTTCTCCGGTCACATTTGCGATTACGTTTGCTTACGGTGTAGGTGTTGCCTTCTTTTTACGATGGTGACGCTTTGTTGCAAAAATGACCTGGTTTGCCACATACATAGCAATCAACAGATTTGTCCTGATTTCCTTTAGATTTTTTATTGTTGTTGTTGTTGTTGTTCTCAGACTTGGACTTAGACTTCTTTTTGAACTAGTTGGTTTGGTTTGGTTTCAAGCTGGAGGATTTTCCCTTAGACTTGACATTTTCATTCACTAAATTAACTTTAGAAAATTTAATTTTTCATTTGACTATTCATTTTATACATAAAGCCTCACTTGTTCTTCAATATGCAAATGCACTAAAATATTTTCCATATAAAGTTTCCTAGTTTTGTGTTGGAGAAAAATTTTAAAGCCTTTCCAAATATCCTAGTTTTGTATGTTTTTTTTCTTCTTTTTTTTTTCTTTTTTTTTTTTTTTTTTTTTTTTTTTTTTTTTTTTTTTTTAACAACTGCAAATTGAAACAACTCATTCAATTTGATTCTCTCAAGGATTATTTTATGGGTTATCAGATTGAATTCATTTACCTGTTTAATTTTTATCATCAATCATTTGGTATTTAAAATGCCGACTAACTGTATACCATTTGGTATTTAAAATGCGGACTAACTGTATATTTCTTCACCCTTGCTTTTTCTATTTTATGTTTCTTTTCGAGGGCTTTCGATATTTCACCAGACGTTTCAAGATCACAGAATACGTCATAAAGTTGATTGGATAGAGCACTAAGGTTATAGTTCTTGCCGAGGTAATCATTTTCATCCCACTTCTAATAGACACCAATTAACTCAGGTTTGTTTAGACTTTTGGGCCTTTTCTATTCGATAACAAAGGCGACATGAAGGGTCGATAGGTAAAAGAATATCTTCCGCCTCCAACATTTGTAATGCTATCAATCGAAGGTATTTAGACAAATTAATCTTCTATCAGCCGGAGTATTTCTTGCAGGGGCTATTATCTCAAAATTGTTGATGAATTGTAGTAAACATGTTAGAAAATAAACGAACAATATCCTAATTCGAACCCCATACCTGATTACTGATTGTATGTTGATGCGTAAAGTAATCTGTCGTTGGGACGATGGGCAGATGACGTCGCTCTCTTTGAAATAATTCATGCCCCTCGGATGACATCGACCGGTATAGAGGCTCCCGATGTGCTGTTCCTAGGATACAATGCCTAATGATCGGTCTTCTCAGCATGCACAAGCCAAGGAGATCCCAACACCAAAAGCACCACACTTAACCTTCGATTACTTAAAGAAAATACGGATGATTCTCATAGGAAAGATTTAGAATTATGTTTTTTTTTTTTTTCTTTTCTTTTCTTTTTGTCTATATTTTCCATTTGATAAAACTTTCTTTTATAAAACAAAACAAAAACCATTTATATATAAAACTGATATCTTCTTTAAAACTAAAACTGTCGCCTGTTGGAATGCGCCTGTTCAAGGTGTAGCACCTTTCACACAATAGAAACGGCCGATGATGAGTGAGCCACATCCAACGACTAAAACATTATAAATCATGTCCGATTAAAGGTTTCTGGGCCAGGAATCTCACCAATTTCACCCCATGCGCGTGCATACGAGCTTGTGCACAGTATAGCACATTATAAAGGAGACGTCTAAGGATAATACTTTATAAACACAATTTTCTCCTTATTCCTATCTAATATAGAACAAAGATTTTGCCTTTAAAAAACATACCACTAACATAAGTTACAAGATTTTTTAATTAATTAATTTATTTTTTCCAAATACTTATAACAATAGCCAGTTAAGAAGGAACACACATCAATGCTTCAAAGTGAGACCCATCATCTCAACAGCTTGAATCACTGAATCATCAGTGCCACTTTGAAAGTTGACAGTGGCCCTATAACTATTGTCAAGATCAGCACCATGAACACTAAAAATTGTTTGAAGTTATCAAATATCAGACGGGATTGGAATCGCCACATGCTCCCCTGCCCAATGATGTCTATACTTGTCTTGTCCAGCCCACCCATGAGAAATCAAAACGGGCCCACAAGTTGAATATTGACCTCGAAAGGTTAAATCACTTGGATCGGCCGGGCTGGTCAACATCCTAACATATATGCAGACTCGAGCCTAGCTATGCTTGACTGAGTGAGTATGGCTGGGCCCAACCAACTGGCCCATATGCTTAGCCCAAATCCTTCTCAATTCATCCTGGGTTCAGGTTGGGCCCGAGCCAAGCTATCTAGTTGTATCTCTTTCAAGTAATGAGCTTTGATAACATCAGCGACCCGCACCTGTGAAAGGATGAAGATTAGGGGCGGCAATGGGTCGGGCTTTGGCTGGGTCTGATACTGGCTCTAATCAGGCTAAAAAGGCGTTGGTCCTAGCCCTGCTTGAATAGGGTTGAAACTCTTTTATCCTGGCACGGTTTTTATAAGTTTAGCCTATTCGGAAAAAAATTGAATGATCAAAGGTTTGAAATAAAAATCCACATTTTAAGATTTTTTTTTTTTTTTTTTTTTTTTTTTTTTTTTTTCTGGTGGGGAATCCGAAATATGACAGTTTATAAGTACTTTTGAACTACTCATGCACATTGCATGAGAACTGCTCAAGAGTCTCTTTAAATCATCCACCTTTCGAAAAAAAAAAGGAAAAACAAAAAATAGAAAAAAAAGAGAGAAGAAAATGTCTTTAAATCATCCATTCTGTGTATAAGGGTGACCCACTTGATGAATGGACTAGGCCAATGGCCTGGGCCGGGCCATCAAAATTGTCCCTGGTCAGGCAAGCCTACATTTCAAGCCCGAACCAGGCCCATGTTTAGGGCCCAAGTCCTGGCTCTAGCTGGCCAGCCTAGCAGCCGTTGCCACTCCTAATGCAATGCAGATCGATATATTGACACTGCCAGTAGCAATGCCCATACTGGACGGTGCTCTGTGGGCCCCATAATGGTGTATGTGTTTTATCTCCGCTGTCCATCCATTTCAGATCATTATTTGGGCCTGTTTGGATTCGCGTATAAGAGCGCATTGTATCGTATTATAACTGAATATTTCCAAATATTCTCATTATTCAGCATTTGGATAGGAGCGTATAAGCGTCGTATTCTATGCGCGCGATTTCATACTATTTCCAGAAAATCTAAAGCGCGGTATAGTGTTGTCAGAATACAGATTTGCAGTCAATACTTCATATTCATTGCGCTGTATTCGGCAGCAAATGAAAGTTTGAAATTTGTACGATTACAAGATATCTAGTACCTATGCAGTGTAAGATTGGGACTGTTCCTTTGGTACATTTCAACTTGAAAATTATCTAGGCTTGAAATCAAAAAGTTCCATACGTCAAACAGGCCACCTGACCCAATTAAGATTGTACAATACACAGACATAATCCGTCCTATCTAAACATTGATTTGTATAACATATTATATACTATGCTAAACAATACCTCCAATCCAAACATTGATTAGTATCTCATTGATTTGGATGTATTTTAAAAACCATCCAATGTATACATGAATAGTACCCAAATACAATACAATACAATACTATATGCGAATCCAAACAGGCCCTAGGGCATGAATCCAAAACTGAGGCAGGTCCAAATCTCAGGTTTATTACCTCATAGGAAAATTTTGGTGATTGAATGTCCACTATTAAAAGCTTCCAAAGGCCCACTGTATTATTTACTTGCCATTCAACTTGTTAATTAGGTCACATAGACCCGGATGAAGGGAAAACACAAACATGAGCTTGATCCAAAACTTTTGTGGCACCCAAGAAGATTTTAATAGTGGGCATTTAATCACCTCTACTTCCTTTGGTGGAGTCCACATTAGATTTGGATCTCTCTCTTTTTTGGGCTCATGCCCAAAAATGATCAGAAAAAAAAGAAAGATGGATGGACGGCATGGATAAAATACATATATCATGGTCGGGCCAACAGATCACCGTCCAATAGCGACTCGCTGCTCGGGCCAACAGATCACCGTCCAATAGCGACTCGCTGCTGGCAGCATCTGTGTGGAAACCGCTTCCGGGCCCGTTTTCAGCCGGAAACGGGCGGGAGCTTTGAGTGGCCACTGTGATGTATGGGTCTTATCCACACTGTCCATCCATTTTTTCGTATCATTTTATTTTATGATTACTAAAAATTGAGTCAGATCCAAGGCTCAAGTGGACCACACTACATGAAGCAGTGGTGATAATGATTATCACCGTTGAAAATTTTCTATGGCCCACCGTGATGTTTATTTACCATCCAACTTATTAATAAAGTTACATAAACTTGGATGAAGAGAAAACAAAAATATCAGCTCCATCCAAAACTTCTGTTGACCCTTGGAAATATTCAACGGTGAGAGTTTAATCCCCATTGTGTGGTCCACTTGAGCCTTGGCTCTATCTCATTTTTAGTTTTATTACCTAAAATGATACCAAAAAAATGGATAGACGGTGTAGATAAAACCCATACATCACAGTGGCCACTCAAAGCTCCTGCCCGTTTCCAGCTGGAGACGGGCGGGGGTAGGACGCAATCTGTGTCCCCCGTTGGCATAACGTACATGACCCTCGGGCCTCGCTGTCAAGTGGGGCCCACATGACCTGGCTTCAGAAGCCCAGTGTATCATTTGCAACCTGCTGAAAACCTTAGCAGATCAGTACTCAATCGTCAAGCCACTTTCACTGCATGATAAGACACAACTCAACTCGTTGTGGGCCAGAGCATTAGGAACCATGATCTTCGGATACTCAAACCCGCAACATCTCTCATTAAGTGTGCAACTGTGCATGCCGCACCTTTGCCACAAGTGGGCTTATCTTTTCCAACAGCATTTCTATCGTTGGGTTTTCCCATCTTCCATCCAATACAAACGTTTCGAGGATAACAGTAACATACAAATAGGTGTGTGAGGTGGATCATGATGTTTTAATCACATCCAATCCGTCCATCGTGTGCATCACCTGATAGTTTCCTGAGTACCCAAAATTCCATAAATCCCATCTCATCCAAAACTCAGCTAAGTCACACTACAGGAAAACGTTAGAATAGGGATTTCCACCATTAAAAACCTTCCGCATTGTAGGCGGAGCTGCCCACCGTGTTGTATGTATGTCATCTAATCCGTTCAGAAATGCATCCAATGAAGATGAAAACTCAGGCAGTCCCCAACATGTGATTTTAAAAGTTTCATTAATGAATTAGGTGATGTTGTCTACCTTAATTTTTGGATTGATCGGATTTTTGGGTTCCAAGGAGAATATTAGGGCGCACGTGATCAATGGACTAGATGTCATTAAAACATCATGATAGGTCCCACACATGGATTTGTACATTAAGCTTGTTCTGGAAACGTTTTCCATCATTTGGTTGTGCTATTATTTACTATACACCTTCAGAAATGGCACACTACTTATCACACAGCATATCACACCCAGCGTTTTATGAGTGGAACACGTACAAGAGATCTGTATGTCTTGTTCCATGGGCCCACTGATGATGGGCCATGGCCTAAAATTTTGGATTACCGTTCAACCCTACACTCCCTATGTTGTATTTGTTTTAAAATAATATTAAAAATTTGAATTTTCAAATTTCGGTGTTTTCCCTCCACATTTAAATTTTGGTGTTTTTGAGGTGTTGGTTTTGTCCCACATCGGATTTGACAAGAGAAATTCTCTTGTTTATATGATAGACTTTTTGCCTAGGGCTTGAGCCCCTTTCAGGGGGCATGTGAATTTGGTCCTGTGGGGGGGCTATGCCAATAGCTCTAATCTATGCCATTAACCACACACGCGCGCGCACGCGCGACGGGACGGGACGGGCTGGGCGCGGGTGCGGGTGCGGGTGCAGTGTAAGTGTAAGTGTAAGGTAAGTGTAAGTGTAAGTGTACTCGCGTGGGTGTGTGTGTATGGGTACTCGCAGGACTGTATCCTGGAGAGATGCTTCCCTTCCGGTTGGTCGCCCCTGTTGGGTTTGAACCCAACGGACCTAACCTTTTGTAAAGGGTGCTTATGCACCATTTCGAAGTCTATATAAAGACTTCCGATTCCAGTTTCAACATACGAAAAATTCCCTGCCTTATAAAACTCTCTCTGATACGGTTTTGTTACTGAGTTCATTACTGAGTCAACTCAGCACTTTCGAATTAAACTGCAAGTGGTTCGAGCCCGTGTACAGTGAGTGCACCGCTGGGACCGGGTCATAGTCGTTGTATTCTGGAGGTCGATTGCTCTGGAAACCTGTTGCACTTGGGACGCTGTCCAAGGGGAGCAAATTCGATTTCAAGCCGAGTGACTCAGTCACGCCTCGACTCAATTCAATAAGTTTTTCTTTCTCTAAATTTATTTTTCTTTTTTGGTTCTCGATTTTTATAGTCTATTTAATTCAACATTTTATCCAACAATCTTGAAATCGAAATTTGTGTTGAATTACATAGACTATGGCTACAGTAACAGTAAATGCTTCTACTGAGTTAGACAAAATCGAACCGTTCGCTGGACAATCCTTTAAACGGTGGAAATAGAAATTGATGTTCGCTCTTACCACCCTGAAAGTTTCATACATTTTATCTGAATCATTTACTATAGATCCAGCAAATCAAAATGAAGTAACAGATGAAAATAATTACAAAAATTATATTCTAAACTCTTTATCCAACGAATTATATGATGTGTATGCTTCTTACGCCTCTGCTAAAGATATATGGATTGCTTTAGAAAAGAAATACATATTAGAAGATGCAGGCGCTAAGAAACATGCAATTGCTAATTTCCTTCACTATGAAATGACAGACGATAAATCTGTCACAAATCAGATTCACGACTTTCAAAGTCTAATTCACGAACTATCGACAGAAGGAATTAAGTTGGATGAGGTGTTTCTGTCAGGAGCGTTAATAGAAAAGTTACCGCCCTCCTGGAAAGAATATAAAAATAGAATGAAACATAAGAAGAACGGTGTTTCTTTGGAAACCACTATCGTACACATACGAATAGAGAAGGCCAATAGAATCAGGGACCAAAAAGGAAATAAAAATGAGATAGATTCAAAAGCGAATCTTGTGGAATCAAGTCGGACAAATAATAAGAAAAAGGGCAACTGTCATAACTGTGGCAAACCTGGACATTATGCAAATGAATGCAGGCTCAAAAAGAAGAATGCAAACAATCAATTCAAGAAAAAGGGAAACTGCTACAACTGTGGAAAGCCTGGGCATCATGTTAACACCTGCAGGCTTAAGAAAAATAAAGATAAGCCGCAAGCTAATCTTACAGAAACAGGCAATGAGTCTGACATAGTAGTGGCTGTGGTGTCAGAAGTCTTCCTTGTAAACAACTTGGAGTGGGTGCTAGATACTGGTGCAACTAGACACGTGTGCAAGGATCGTAGCATGTTTACCTCCTACCAAGTATCAGGAGATGATGAACATGTGTTCATGGGAAATGCTAGAACGTCTTCAGTTGTAGGGAAAGGGAAAGTACTTCTGAAACTCACTTTTGGAAAGACTCTAATGTTAAATGATGTCCTCCATGTGCCTGACATTAGAAGAAACTTGGTCTCTGGTTCGCTCCTCAATAAGGCTGGTGTCAAATTAGTATTTGATTCAGATAAGCTTGTAATGACTAAAAATGGAACCTTTGTTGGTAAGGGGTACTGTAGCGATGGTTTATTCATTGTAAATGTATCCAATGATAATAAGAAAACATCTAGTTCTGTTTATATCGTTGAACCTTTTTATCTATGGCATAATAGATTAGGTCATGTGAATGTGACATCTTTAAAGAAAATGAAAAGATTAGGTTTATTACCTAATATATCTAATGAAGAGTTTGAAAAATATGAAACATGTGTAGAATTAAAATTTATTAGAAAACCCTTTAAACAAATAGAAAGATCATCTGTTCTATTAGAGTTGATACATAGTGATTTAGGTGATTTTAGAAATCACATGTCTAGAGGAGGAAAAAGATATTATATAACTTTTGTAGATGACTACTCTAGGTTCACTAGAGTATATCTATTAAGGAACAAAGATGAAGCTTTAGATGCTTTTTCTAAATACAAAATTGAAGTTGAAAATCAATTAAATATAAAAATTAAAAGACTTAGAACAGATAGAGGAGGTGAATATGAATCTTCTCAATTTAGAGAATTATGTGAAAAGAATGGAATAATTCACGAAACTACAGCTCCTTATACACCAGAACAAAATGGAATAACAGAACGTAACAACAGAACTCTAAAAGAAATGATGAATGCCATGTTAAATAGTTCAGGCTTACCCTCAAATATGTGGGGAGAAGCAATTCTGTCTGCTTGTTATATCCTAAACAGGATTCCATCTAAATCTTCTGAACAAACACCATATGAACTTTGGAAGAATCATATTCCTAGTTATAAATATATTAAAGTGTGGGGGTGTCTTGCTAAAGTAGGATTGCCTGAAACTAAGAAAAGAAAATTAGGTCCTAAAACGACCGATTGTGTATTTATAGGGTATGCACAAAACAGTGCGGCCTATAGGTTTCTAGTTTTAAAAACTAAGGATAATATTCTAGATCCCAATACAATTATAGAAGCTAGGGATGCAGAGTTCTTTGAGAACGTATTCCCTATGAAATCTAAATCTATAGGAATAGAAAAAGTTAATGAATCAGATATTGCGTCTACTAGTAAAAATGCTTACGAGAAAGTAGTAGAAGAGATACAACCAAGAAAAAGTATTAGAGTTAGAAAAGAAACTAACGTAGGAGATGGTTTTTTCACATTCTTAGTAGAAGATGATCCTACAACTTATATAGAAGCTATTAACTCTCCAGATGCAACCTTTTGGAAGGAAGCAATAAATGATGAGTTAGAATCTATTATATCAAATAATACTTGGGAACTTGTAGACCTACCACCTGGTAACAAACCAATAGGCTGCAAATGGGTGTTTAGAAAGAAACTAAAACCAGATGGAACTATCGATAAGTTTAAGGCTAGGTTGGTAGCGAAAGGCTTTAAACAAAAGGAAGGAATAGATTATTTTGATACATATTCCCCTGTAACTAGGATTATAACTATTAGAGTCTTAATAGCGATAGCCTCCATATATAAACTAGTGGTACCCCAGATGGATGTTAAGACTGCTTTCCTAAATGGAGACTTAGAAGAAGAAATATATATGGAGCAACCTGAGGGTTATAAGATATTAGGTAAAGAAAATAAAGTATGTACACTAATTAAATCACTATATGGTTTAAAACAGGCTCCTAAACAATGGCATGAAAAATTTGATGGTGTTTTAAAATCAAATGGTTATCATATAAATGATGTAGATAGATGTGTATATAGTAAAATTTCTGAAAATGATTATGTTATCATATGTCTTTATGTTGATGACATGCTTATTTTTGAAACTAATATTAAATTAGTTAATGTAACTAAGAAATTCTTGTCATCTAAGTTTGACATGAAAGACTTAGGAGAGGCAAGTATAATATTGGGTATTGAAGTAACCAGGAAAAATGGTGTTATTATATTATCACAATCTCATTACATTGAGAAGATATTGAGAAAGTTTAACCATTTTGACTGTTTACCTGTCAGTACTCCTTATGATTATAGTGTGACTCTCATGAAGAATACAGAAAATAATGTGTCTCAATTAGAATATTCCAGAATAATTGGTAGTCTCATGTATCTAACAAACTGCACTAAACCTGACATAGCTTTTGCAGTAGGAAGGCTAAGTAGATATACACATAACCCTGGAAAAGAACATTGGAATGCATTGTCTAGAATTTTGCGATACCTAAAAGGTAATATGACATATGGTTTACATTATAATGGTTATCCTACTGTATTAGAAGGATATAGTGATGCTAACTGGATCAGTGATTCAGATGAGACAAAATCCACTAGTGGATATGTCTTCACTTTGGGTGGAGGAGCAGTCTCTTGGAAGTCCACCAAGCAGACATGTATTACTCGGTCGACTATGGAATCCGAGTTTATTGCCTTAGAAAAGGCTGGATCAGAAGCTGAATGGCTTAGAAATCTCTTAGCTGATATACCATTATGGCCAAAGCCTGTATCGGCCGTATCTATTCATTGTGACTGTCAAGCAGCTATAGCGAAAGCAAAAAGTAAAATATATAATGAAAAAAGCAGGCATATTAGACTCAGACACAACATAGTGAAACATATGTTGCGTGATGGAGTCATATCTATTGACTTTGTGAGGTCAGAAAAGAATCTAGCAGATCCTCTGACTAAAGGACTACCCAAAAAGTTAGTCAATGATACATCGAAGGGAATGGGGCTGAGCCTAATATATGAGCTGCCAGTGTCGGTAACCCAACCTATACAAGTGGAGATCCCATGAGATAGGTTCAATGGGTAAACAACAAGACACGAGGTAGACGATTGCACTGAGTTATATGAGCCCCTTCTATGGTGTACAGTGCGAGCAGCAACGCAGAAGGATGAGTTTTTAAAACTCTTAATGGATCCATAGCCATATATTTGGTGGTGTATACAGTTGCTGCATACATTTGATGGAATTCACCTATATGGGTGTGGAGGTGGAGGCCGCTTTCTATGAGAATCTAGGCGAATTCTCTAGAGCACTCATGAAATCCAGGTAATGGTGTATGGCCGAAACGCACCGAACCACAGAATCACTTGCAGAGGAAGAGTTGTGTGAGTGGCATGTACTTGCGATCTACATTAAAAGGATTCAGGTTCAAGACTATGGTGTCACCTGATTCCTGTAGACCTGTCTTTCTTACTCTAATATCGGTTCAAGTCTATGGTGACACCGGTACCATTGCACAACTATTTCGCTTTAATCCGAAAGCATTTTATTTTAAAACATGTGGGGGATTGTTGTATTTGTTTTAAAATAATATTAAAAATTTGAATTTTCAAATTTCGGTGTTTTCCCTCCACATTTAAATTTTGGTATTTTTGAGGTGTTGGTTTTGTCCCACATCGGATTTGACAAGAGAAATTCTCTTGTTTATATGATAGACTTTTTGCCTAGGGCTTGAGCCCCTTTCAGGGGGCATGTGAATTTGGTCCTGTGGGGGGCTATGCCAATAGCTCTAATCTATGCCTTTAACCACACACGCGCACGCGCGCGCCGAGCCGAGCCGAGCCAAGCCGAGTCCGAGTCCGTGTTCGCGTCCGCGTGCGCGACGCGACGGGACGGGACGGGCTGGGCTGGGCGCGGGTGCGGGTGCGGGTGCAGTGTAAGTGTACTCGCGTGGGTGTGTGTGTATGGGTACTCGCAGGACTGTATGTGCGAGAGTGTACTCGCACTTGCGCCTTTTCGTTTTTAAACCAGAGAGATGCTTCCCTTCCGGTTGGTCGCCCCTGTTGGGTTTGAACCCAACGGACCTAACCTTTTGTAAAGGGTGCTTATGCACCATTTCGAAGTCTATATAAAGACTTCCGATTCCAGTTTCAACATACGAAAAATTCCCTGCCTTATAAAACTCTCTCTGATACGGTTTTGTTACTGAGTTCATTACTGAGTCAACTCAGCACTTTCGAATTAAACTGCAAGTGGTTCGAGCCCGTGTACAGTGAGTGCACCGCTGGGACCGGGTCATAGTCGTTGTATCCTGGAGGTCGATTGCTCTGGAAACCTGTTGCACTTGGGACGCTGTCCAAGGGGAGCAAATTCGATTTCAAGCAGAGTGACTCAGTCACGCCTCGACTCAATTCAATAAGTTTTTCTTTCTCTAAATTTATTTTTCTTTTTTGGTTCTCGATTTTTATAGTCTATTTAATTCAACATTTTATCCAACACCCTATTGAGGAAATAAACGAGAATTTAGGGTCTGCGGGCATTTGGTCGATCAAGCGGTTGGGTTCGCATGGTCCTCATTTCAGGGCCATATCCCATCCATGGTGTGCATGTGCAAGCACCAAACTGACCATGAAAACAAAACGTGTTATAAGTGTGCAACGTCTGGATTGCTCGTTGGGTGGTCCCCTTGTTGCCTAAAAATCAGATAGCTCCATGTGTACAAGAAGCAAACGGTCATAAGAGTTTAACCAACAAGCTATTTCTACAATACATGTGTGGCCCACATGATGATGAATGGATCTTCCTTGTGTCAAGGCCAGGACGCATTAACCCAGAGGCCTACTAGACGAATGTCCCGGATCTCTTACATGTGCCAAATCTGTAAATGTGTAGTGCTTGTTTGATGTAGAGCGGGTCACAAAACTATTCTTTGACATAGCTGGACCGAAAGAATATTGCTTGAATAGAAGCGGAGTCCATCGGATTTGGCTCAGTCCTGCATAGGGCATGAGATAATAACACTCCAGGTGCATCTAATTTTTTTTTTAAAAAAATTTATTTAAAATAAGGAAAAATTGCTGTTCAAAATATGAACCATAAATTGATTATAACTTTTAATCCATGCATCATTACAGGACACATACACAATAAAGATTACTAGGGCATATATTCTATAATAATATCTGGATTATAAGTTATGACCAATTTATAGTTTATACTTTGCACGACAATTTTTTCTATTTGAAATTAATTTCTATGTAAGGCTAGCCCTGTATCTGATGGACTTCCATTCGATTTCTGTAGCTGCATTTATGCCAAGAATAGTTGAGCGGACTGCTATACGCCATTCTGTTAAGCCAATCTTCATCCATGGCTGCAAATTGAAGTCCTCTCAATTCCACCTGGTTACGGTGATTGACTACCAGACCCTTAACCATCGTATGGCCCACCCATAAGGCCTTTCCTCCATAACTAAGCAGCTATGAAGCTTTATTTTGCATGGCTAAATCAAGTCCACTCGTTCAATTCTTTGCAAAATCATGACAACAGTCATCCCATGAATGCAGTTCCCCGCATATGATGATGGCATATTTCCCATCAAATCAAAGGAGAAATCCCAATAGATTGAAAGAACTTTAAGACTTTCATATCCCTAGAAGTGACTTAAATAATGGAGTAAACATTTCATCAAAGTGATCACATTTCGAGAGAATACTTTCATCTTGCATAATTACAAGGAGAAATGATCACATACAGCAGCCTGTCACACGTGTGGAATATCTGATACATGAAAAAGGTGGGCCACACTGATGATCACCTGACGCGAAGATTAGACTGATCTACTCAATGGGTAGGTCAAATCAGTTATCCAATTAATACCATTAGCTCTCCATTGATTTTGAGTGGATCGTCGTGATTTTCATAGCAGGTGATCCCCATGGCTAGTTCCACCTGATAGAAGGATTGGATATTCTACACGTATGACAGGTTAGCAGAAAGAAATGGCTGTATGTGAACGTTCACGTACAACTGCTGCATGTGATAGTATCTCAACCGCTAGAGCCCCCTCTTTCAATCAAAAGGGATCCCTTCGTGTTTTCAAACACCTTTGCCTACACAAATGAAATAAAATCATTTCTTTCATCACTTTGATAAAGATAAGTGCAAACTCTATACCTCAAATCTTCAAGCGGCAAATACAAACGCACCACACGTGCCAATAGTTGGACGTGAGCCCACGATCCGGAGTCAGCGTGATCAATGTTCCTCAATTAAAAAAGGCCCGTCCAGTTTAGTGGGTCGGCCACTGTTAGGGAAAAATGATAACCAGTGGTCTAAATTCCACGTTGATGCGCCTCTCATCTATGAGTGGGTGGGCCACCCTGATTTTTAGGATGGGACACTGATGAATGTCCCCAGCAGTGCACACATGTGGAATATTTGCAAGTATGGTTCAATTTCAATTTGGCGCTTGAAGATGGCGTTTGTGGAATTGGTATGCGTCCTTTCATGGAATGCCATAAAGGGCTGATTATTTTGCTATTATAGCATCATAGAAAAAAATGCCACCACCCATCCAAGCTACATACACACAGCCATCTAATCTTAGACATACTTCAGATTAGACTTCTCTGTCCCTGTGGCCATAACTTCTGATGTCCCTTGAAATTAGAATATTCAGTCCTTGATCCAATACTGGACACAGGTTATGAGGATGGATGCGGACCGTTTATCATTTGGCCTCAGCATGAAGGGTTTGTAGCTTTCGGCCTAGTTTTCCAATTACAATAGCAAATGTCTGGAAATTGGTAATGATCACTTACTTCCGTGACAGTGTGGTGACATCACCTACAGTTGATGTAGGGCTGAGTTTACTACGCATGTTTGTTGTACTTAGATGGTACTGGAAAAATAATAATTTTATAGGGTGAAAATGTAAGGACTACAATTTGCATTGTATGTTTCTTTTACAAGTGTACACTTTATTTACAAGTTATAAATTCAAATGATAATGATGGCTCATTTCCGTTGCTTAGCAGGGAAAATTGGAAAACGAAACAGGCCTTAGGGGTTGTTTGTTTTTTAATTTACTTAATGTAAATCATTGTAAATAGGTAATAGTTGTTTACCTACGTGATTATCACAGTGTTTCCAATGCAGATGTTAATAGCCTGTTCCTTTTAATGCTGAGACTAAATGTAGAGCCCATTATGATGTTATATGGCTTATCCATGCCATCCATCTGCTATGCTGGCTAATTTTAGAGCATGAACCCAAAAATGAGGCAAATTCAAAGCTCTAGTGGACCATAACACATGAAACAATGGAAAGTGAACACATCATTAAAAACTTCATGTATATGGCTTATCCATGCCATCCATATGCTATGCTGGCTAATTTTAGAGCATGAACCCAAAAATGAGGCAAATTCAAAGCTCTAGTGGATCATAACACATGAAACAATGGAAAGTGAACACATCATTAAAAACTTCTTGTGGCCCCTGAAAGTTTTGGATCAAGCAAATATTTATGTTTTTCCCCTTATCTCTATCTATGTGACCTTATGAACATGTTAGATGACAATTAAACACCAACATGGGCCATAAGAAGGAAATAACTTTCAACGGTGGATGTTTTAAGAGCACTATTTCCTATGGTATGTGTTTGCTTGTACCCCAAGTGTAAGGTTGCGAAGTAGTAATAATCTTGGTAAGACTGAGGTTGAACCCACATGGACTGAATGTGCTGTAATTTTCTATAATACTTTAGAATTAGATTTAGCTATAATATAAAACTAAATCTAAAAATTAATAAAAAAAATGTTGTAATGAAGTGAAACTATCGATGTAATGGGAACTACAGTGCTAAAGATCCACTTGTAGTTATTTTAATGCCATCTTACTTAATTCAATATGGATTAATCAACTGGAATCAAAGTCCTAAATATATCCAGTTGGATGATAGCGTGATTAAAACATCATAAATAATCCAAAACAAATTCTGATCATTCATAGCACTGTTTCATATATAATAGTCTTATTGTATTGATTATAGAGAGTTCAAAGCATCAACTATGCCCTTAGTCAATGGTAGAACAAATAAATCTACATATCAAATAATCAAAAATCAGAGAAGAAAGCATTCATGAAGTTCCTAAGCATCCACCGTGCCTGGAGTCAACGATATATCAAAGTGAATGCATAAATATCTCTATTATAAAACCATAAACTATGAATTGTTCAACATGAATATCATAAACTTGAATTTTTTTTAAAAAAACATCAAAACATACTACAAGCTTCACCTCATAGCTCTAGCTAAGAAATTAGTTAACCATAAACATGATTGAACTAAAACTTTTAAATAAAAACATGAAAAACTAACTAAAATGGATTGATTGAAGACGACGGAAGATTGTAATAACCTGAATTAATTTTGGCCAACCAATTTTAATAGTTGATTGACATACCAAACTAATTCAATATGGCCGTTGATCTACATGATCAACTATCATATCTCAACCATTAATTTGAACATATCTAAATCCAACCATCTATTAATTAATAAATTCAACAATCCATCTGATCATGAATCCAATGATACACCAATCTAACCATCTATATGCTTATAACATCCACCCATCTATACATCCCACCACCAAATTGACCCTTCATCTTCCTAAGTTGTATGGCTACATACAATCATACCATTTATTTGACCACGTACCCAATGTGGGGTCCATACTAAAGGTGTGCACACCACTTCTTCAAAAAACCACCTGTCATCACCATTTTGTTTAACCCATCCTCATACTACTCGTCCATCTCACCATAAATCCACATATATATCTTAAAATCAAGCCCTTGATCACACACGATCCCATCTAAGCGTATATCTATCCGTACATCCATCCATGCATGCATGCATTATAGATTATGTAAAGGCCTGTATCCTAGTCAGTACCATTCCTTAGACTCCCGTGACCTTCCTCGTCGAATTTCGGTAACCCATGACCTATAATCAGCATTTGTGTGCAACCCTAAGTCACATCCCGTAGATTTGAGCCGACTCAACCTGAGACTGGGCCAGCGTTTATCTCAAAGAAACGCTACGCGTTGTGAATCCCAAGAGAATTCGTAAGCCCCGTATCCTAGACCGTACTGTTCCGTAGACTTCTGCGGTCTTTCCGATTGAATTTCGACAACCTTTGACCCTTAATTGGTATTTGCGCGCGACCTTGATTCACACACCGTCAACTCGAGACTTGTACCCTAGCGACCACACCGTCGCCGTGGTTCTGATGTAGTGACTCGCACGCCGAGGCGATACCTTGGTCAGGAGATGTGGGCTAGCACTCGGTGTGAGGAAAATGCCTCGCGTTGCAAAACCCAAGAAAATCTCTACAACATGTCACCTCAATCCATCAATTAATCCCATCAAGAGTCAAGTACACATCACCTTTCACCCATTCCCAAGCAACCCCTAAAGTCAAAAAGTCTCTTACACATCCATGCTTTTTCTTACAAAATCTACCCAAAAGTTAAAAAGTCTCTTATACCCATCACTCACCACATCCATCACTCCATCACCCATCACTCTCTCTCTCCCTTTACAACACTCTCTCTCCTTCATTCTCAAACCACTCTCCTAAGCAAGAGAAAATCCACACGTCCCAAGCCTCTCTAACTCTTCTAAGCAACAAGTGTAGCCCACCTTTCCTAACCTCTCATCTCCCATCTCAACCATCCAAACTCCATCTCTTCCGTTGGAATTGAAGCTAAGGGGCAAAGGAAGCCAAGAGAGCAAGAAGATCGAACGGTGGGTGCTTCTATAGGCTAGTTTTTCATGTTTTCATGATGGGCCAAGTGAGGCATACCGATCAATGGTTTGGATCTTACTTGGGACCCTAAGATGTGGCCAATTGCCTACTTTGATCATAATGATCATACCATGATGGGGCCAATCTCCATGGACCCCATCATGATGTTTACTTTCTAGTTGATAAGGGTCATCTAGACCTTCAATTTTGGTAGAGAAGGAATCTCCATCGTTAATCTTTGATTTGGTGGGCCCACATGCTTTAAGGCCCATTGATGTATGATTTATTGTAAGGGAGGACCCATAATGTCGGGGTCCCTCCATCACGCGTGTCCCACTCTCTTTCTCTCTCTCTCCCTCTCTTTTTTTTTCATTTTCTTTTCATGTGATGATGATGTGGTGGTGTGGCCCATCAGGATGGACCCCACCATTAAGGATGCATTTTATCCAAGCAATCTGTAAGTGGGGCCCACTTTATATGCATTGTACCCATACTATCCATCATGTGGTGGCCCACTTGAGCAGGGCCCACCTCACCTACGTGTGTACCCAACCCGTCCAGCATCCAGGGACGTTGGATGTGAACTGGAAAGAAAAAAAAATAAATATTAGCTTGTTTCCAAGCTTATGGGGTGGCCCACTCATATAGGCCTCACCTTGATGTATGTATTCAATCCATGTCGTCCATCTCATTTCCTGGATCATTTTAGGCGTTGAGCCGAAGAATGAAGCTGATCTGAGCATCTGGTGGGCCATAGCATAGGAAACTACAGTGGTTACCATTAAAAAAATCACCTGTTGTTTCTATTCACCAAAATATATTCAATATTGGGCTTGTTGGGCTTATATTAAGCCATGGGACCCAATGGTCAGGTCGGATTCTTCCTATGCGGGCCCCATAGTCGAAAAACCTCAGAAAATAGGTTTAATTTTTTTTTTCTTTTTTAAAATACATGGCAGTAGATGCTGTTGTTGCTAGAGGCGCAGGCAGCGCCTGCCGCGTGGAGGGCGGGCAGCCGTGTAGGTAAGGACCCATGGCTCCAGCTGTGGGCCCCACCATGATGTTTATTTGCCATCTAAACTGTTCATTTGATGGCCCCTCCTTGAAGTGGGTACCCCTCCAAAAATCATCCTGATCTAAGACTCAGGTGGCTCACGTCATATGAAACAATGGGGTTGAACCGTCTGCCATTGAAACTTTTTGTGGCCCAAAAATGTTGGATCAATATGAAATTTGTTTTCACTCTTCGTCCAGGCCTCTGTGGCCATATGAATAGATTGGATGGCAAGCAAATGTTACAGTGGGCCCCACGTGGGACCCACAATGATGTATGTGTTTTATTCACACCGTTCACCACGGACGGTGGAACCCACCATGGCGCATGTGTTTCCACCACACCGTCCAGGGCTGGATGGTGGGACCCCATTGATGCATGTGTTCTCTCCATGCCATCCATTTATATGGGACCCACCATGATGCATGGGTTGCATCCAAGTCCATCCATCCATTTTAAAAGCTCATTTTATAGTATGAGTTAAAGAATGAGCTAGATCCATAGTCCAAGTGGACTCCACCTTGACATGTTATGAGGCCCATCTTAATGTATCTGTGGTAGTCCATTGGGGCCGACTTTGATGTGGATGTAAGGCCCATGTTATGAGCCCCATTCGATGTATTTGTGGCCCGTGGTTGAGGCCCACTTTGATATGTATAAGGCCCATTCGATGTATTTATGGCCCATGGCTAAGGCCCACTTTGATATATATAAGGCCCATGTTACGAGGCCCATTTTGATGCGTTCTAAGGCCCACGGGTTATGGCCCATTGCAATGTACATAAGGCCTATTGATGTGCCCCATTGTTGTGGCCCACTTGATGAACATAAGGCCCATATGATATGGCCCATTTGATGTATTTAAGGCCCAATGGGATGTACCTAAGGTCCATTGCGATGTGTGGTCCCAACATGGTTTATGTAATGATGTTTACGATGGGCTATGTCTTGGGAGCAATGATGGTTTGACGTCCACATTGCGAGTATAATGTTGGTTAAATGTCCACATTACGACTCTCCCTAGGGCCCATTGATAGGCATGTACTTGTGTGTAGGCCATCTAGGCCATCCGCGTTGTAAGGATAGTGTATTACTTTATAACATGATTAGTATAGTTCCATGATTCATGATCATAAGCATCATATGTATGCTTGATATGAGAAGTGACTGATCATAGTATATGCCTTCAGACAAATTGTTTAGAGGCTCCCGGATAGGCGGTGTTGCCTTACATGAGTGCACGATACGTGTAGGATTGTTGCATGACTGGATAGTGTGATTTATGCATTCGCATTGTGTGATATGGTACTGTACGCCCTAGCGACATCAGGGTCGTAGCCTCCACAGGCGTATCATGGTTGGCAGGATTGGATACCAAAAATCTTAACCTATATGGAGTGCTATAGATATCCCTGGGTGAAAGTCCCTAAACCCTTATGGTACCAAGAGATTGCTCCAACATCTAGACCGAGTGGGTACAGGAGCACCGAGTGTCGATTACCAAGAGATTGCGCTTTCCACTGTGTCATGGTCGGTTGGAAGGGGGTGCGGCCTTACTAGCCCGAGAGTAGGGGGCAAAGCTAGGGTGAGTTTGACCAGGTCGAGGAATGGGTCCGCTATCGACGAGTTGAGCCCGATATTAGTAGAAGGATAGTGAGGTCTCTTCCACTTACCTTATTGCGCGTGATGGGGCGGTGATCTGGTTTAAAGTATACTAGACCCTGGTGATATCCCAGATTTGAGCTGTATTGATATGTGGACTTAGATGATGACTCATATGCTTGATTTACACCTCGCATCGCATGGCCTTGGTACGACCGACATTATTCATGCTTTGCATCGCATGGCCTTGGTACGACCAATAGTATTCATGGATCCATCAGCATATTTCGTATTACTCTGATATTGCATGATCATATTACTACCTTGCGCACACACTCTCACCATCCTCTAAGCTTTCCATAAGCTTATATACCACCGTTACATGTAGGTGATGTTGGAGTGCAGCAGCGCTGAGGTAGAGTGCTGAGGTAGCAGCGCTTTGTAAATCATTTTGGAGTTATCGTCCACTATCATTGTATTTCTCTTTATGCTCATTATACTTGTAAAGTTTTTGATCATAGTGAAAATATAATGAAGTTTTTGGTTGTTGTTTGTGGGTTACTTCTGTCACGTCCGAAACCCTGAAATCAGATTCATAAGAATCCCGATCGCCGAATCCGGTGTCGACAGCCTCCGTAGTACCCCATTCTCGGCTCCTAGCATTCATATGCTAGATTCCGATCCTGGGATCCTACAAGATAGGATTTTTTTTTGAAATGTACATTTAACTAGTGATAAGCATAACCACAAGATTACCCAATTCACAACGGCAACGTCATCATCACATATCCACTAATATAATCATTTGAATATAATACTGAAAGGGAAATACATGAATAGAGAATCAAGCTCCAGAAGGCCACCGCATGCTCCAAGCTCAACACTGCTACAGTCTAACATCACCTGCACGCATCTATCGTGCATAAGCTTATAGAAAGCTTAGAGGGTGGAGTAAGTGTGTGCACAAGGTAAGTGCCAAGTATTCAATACAATGTCATAATCATACAATACTAAAAATATTATAATTCATAATTCGTACATCATCGGAATAAGTAAAAATACTGACAAGTCCATAAGTCAATAAATATCAGGATACGCGATATAGAACAGTTATACGATAAATAATCATAAAGAGCTAAATATCAGATGCCGAGGATGCAATGAAATATATAAATCCTACTAAGTCTATCTAGGCTATATAAGTGCAGAAACATAACAACTCAAAATGTCATATGTCATGTCCCAAACCCAAAAATCGAATTCACATGAATCCCGATTGCCGAATCCGGTGCCCACAGCCTCCGTAGTGCCCCATTCTTGACTCTTGATAATCAAATGTTAGATTCCGATCCTGGGATCCTACAAGGAGGATTTTTAGAATGATTTCTTTTTTTGTAATGGAGCATAACGACCAGTATAACCAAGTCACAAAACAACATCACCACATATCAACTATATCAAAAATTTTAAGTACAATGCGGAAAGGGAAATACAAGGTGATCAAAAAGCTCCAAAAGGTCCTGATACGCGCTCCTGTCTCAGCGCTGCTGCTGTCCAATGCTACCTGCATGCAACTATCATGCATAAGCTTACAAAAGCTTAGAGGGTGGTATAAGTGTGTGCGCAAGGCAAATGCCGAGTGTACAATATCAGGTAATGCGAAAGTATGCGGTAAGTCCATGAATAAAATCAACCATACCAAGGCTATGTAATGCAAGGCATGAATGCTATCGGCCATACCAAGGTCATGCGATGAGAGATATGAATGTCATCGGCCACACCGATGCAATGCAAGGCCTACATAGCCGAATGTCATATGCGAAATGCAATCCAAGCAAGTCGGTACTCATCAAGTACATATATCAGTACAGTTCCTCTCTGGATATCACCGAGGTCTAATACACTTCGCAGTGACTGCCACCTCCCTAGCTGCACAGTCAAGCAAGCGGAATAGACCTCACTATTCTCCTGACCAGTAGTTTGCCAATACCTACCCAGCTCGTCGATAGCAGACTCATTTACGAGCAGGTCAAACTCAGCCTAGCTTATAGCCCCCTCACTCAGGCGGATAAGGCCATACCCCCTTTCAACCGACCACGACACAGTGGGAGACGCAGCCTACTGGTATTCGGTACTCGAGCGCTCGTGTATCCACTCAGTCTAGACGTTGGAGCATCTCCTGGTACCAAAAAGGTTCTGGGACTTTCACCCAAGGACATCCTAAGTGCCCACAGTGCTAGAATAAGTATTTTCGATATCCAATACGGCCATCCACGATGTACCTGTGGAGCCACGGCCCTGATGTCGCTAGGGTGTGCAGTGATCAAGTCACACGTATGCGAGATGCATGAATCACATGTCAAATCATATAGAAATCCAGCGCATACCGCGCGATCATGTAGGGCACTCCGTCTTATAACGGGTCCCATAAGTGGTCTGTCCAATGGCATATGCTATGATCAGTCGCTACTCAAATCAAGCATACATATGATGCGTATGGGCATGAGACATTGGATTATACTAAGCATGTTATAAAGTGATGAATAGTACGAGTATGGGCCTATTAATGGGCCCTGAGGAGGGTTGCAATGCGGACATTTAGCCAACATTGAATATACAATGTGGACGTCAAACCAACATTGTTCCCTAGGCATGGCCCGTCATAAATATCATTACATGAACCATGGGAAATCACACATTGCAATGGACTCTAAGGACATCCTATTGGGCCTCGACCCATGGGCCTTAGATACATTAAATGGGCCGTATCACATGGGCCTTACATTCATTAAATGGGCTGCATTAATGGACCTCACCAATGAGCCTTATGTACATTGCAATGGTCCATGACCGATGGTCCTTAAAATACATCAAAGTGGGCCTATGGTCTCATCAAATGGGCCCAATCCCATAGGCCTTATTCATGCCAAATGGACTTAATCCCATAGGCCTTATACATTCCAAATGGGCTTAATCCCATGGGCATTATATATGTCAAATGGGCTTAATTATTTGGGCCTTAGATATATACCAAGGTGGGCCTCAATGGACGGCCACAAACTAATCAAGATGGGGTCCATTTGAACTTTAAATCTGCCCCATTCTTTAGCTCATCAACTAAAATGATCTAACAAAATGGTCGGGGAAAATAGGATGCAGCTCATGCATCATGGTGGGTTCCACTATCTAAACAGTGGATAGTGTGAGTAAAATACATACATCATGAAGGGCCCATTAGGCTGGGCAGACTAGATGGGATTAGATGACAAATAAACATCACGGTGGGGCCCGTCCAAAGGGTGGACGGTGTGAACAGAACCATGCATCTGAGTGGGCTCCACCGTCCAAAGATGGTGTGAATAAAACACATGCTTTACTGTGGGTCACAAGTGGGGGGGGGCTACCATAATGTTACTAAGCCATCCAAACCATTGATAAGGTCACACAGACCTGGATGAGGAGTAAAACAAATTTCATCTTGATTCAAAACTTCCGTGGGCCCAAAGACGGTTTCAATGGTAGGCTTTAAGTCACCACTGTTTCCTCTGATGTGGGCCGCCTAAGCCTTAGATGGGCCTAAATTTTTGGTGGGGCCTGCTTCGGGTAGGGGTCCACCATGTGGACGGTCTAGATGGTAGGTAAACATCAAGGTGGGGCTCACGGCTGGAGCCGTGGGTCTGCCTCTGTCCACCTGCCAGAGGCTGGACGGCAAGATAAAACACATACATTATAGTGGGTTCCCACCGTCCGCCTGGAAGGTGGGATGGAATACATACATCTCTGTGGGCTCCACGTGAGGGCCTACCATAATGTTTGTATGCCATCCAAACTGTTGATATGGTCAGGTAGACCTGGGTGAAAGGTAAAAGCAAATTTTCGCTTGATTCAAAACTTCTGAGGGCCCCAAAGAGATTTAAATGGTAGGATTTAATTGCCGCTGTTTCGAGTGGTGTGGGCCACCTGAGATCTGAATCAAGCCCATTTTTGGGTGGGGCCTACTTAAGGTAGGGACCCACCATATGGATGGGTTGGATCGAAAAATACATTAAAGTGGGGCCCACATGAGGAGCTGTGGGCCTCTGGTGTCCGCTAGTCCGCCCATGGCGCAGGACGCCTGGGCGTCCTCTCTCCTGACACAGTAGCAGCAATGCTGCTATGGTTGTTTTTTTTTTTTTTTTTGAAATTAAGTTTTTTTGAGGTTTTTCCTGCGTGGGGCCTGTTTCAGCCAAATCCATTCTGAAAACTAATTTTCATGGCCTGATACGGACCAAACAAGTCCAATATTTGATATTGTTTTGGGGCGTAGAAAGATTGATGTACATTTTAATGGTGAAAACCGTTGTTTTCTAAGTTGTGACCCGCTAGAAGGTCGGATCGAGTCCATTTTTCAGCCCAACGTCTAAATTAAGCCAGGGAATAGAATGGACGGCTTGGATTATAAACATACATCAATGTGG
Source organism: Magnolia kwangsiensis (assembly GCA_037074715.1). Taxonomy (NCBI): domain Eukaryota; kingdom Viridiplantae; phylum Streptophyta; class Magnoliopsida; order Magnoliales; family Magnoliaceae; genus Magnolia; species Magnolia kwangsiensis. Next base: position 148,817,825 of record CM073571.1, read on the forward strand.
GGCCTCTATCAGTGGGTCATCCCAATGCCTTGAAAACAAGCTAACATTTGTGTTTTTTTTTTTTTTTTTTTTTTTTGCATAGTGACGTCCAGCGTCCCTGGACACTGGACGTCTTGCCACAGCCCTTGCATTGAGAGGTAGGCCTTGCTCAAGTGGGCCATCGCATGATGGATGGTGTAGGTACAACCCATATAAGGTGGACCCCAGATATAGATGGCTTGGATATAATACTTACTTCATGGTGGGGGCTCCATCCAAGTGGGCCACACCAATGCATCTTACACAAAGAAAAATAAATGAAAAAGTGAGGGAGAGAGGAAAAAGGGAGTGGGACATGCATGATGGAGAGACTCTGGCACTATGGACCCTCCGTTTCATGATCTACAACATACATTAAGTGGGTCCCATTTCATATGGGCCCACCGATCGAAATCAACGGTGGAGATCCTTTTCCCACCGAAATGGATGGTCTAAATGATCATTTATGTAAAGAAATTAAACATCATGATGGGGCCCATGGAGAATGGCCCCATCATGGATTGATCTTGAAATCAAAGCAGGCCATTGGCCACATTTAGGGTCTCAAATGAGATCCACACCATTGATCGGTGGGCCTCACTTGGCCCATTATAGAAATATGAAAATCTAGCTTATGGAAACACCCACCACTTGATCTTCTTGGTCCGTTGGATAGCCTATCTCCTAACGCTTCACTTTGATGGTGGAGATGGGAAATGGATGGCTAGGATGATGGGTTTTGGAGATGGGAAGGTGGGCCTCACAAATGCATTTTTCTCTCCATGGAAAGAGCTTGGACGTGGGATGCTCTCCTTTGCTTGGGTTTGGTGTGAGAAAAGAGAGAGGGAGATGGGATGTAAGGAGTGATGGGGTGATGGTTGATGGATGTGAGTGATGGGTGAGGTGATGTGTTAGTTGACTTTGGTGGTTACATGACTTATGGAGAATGAAAGCATTGTTGCTTTGTACTTGACATGAGAGGTGATTGATGGGATTGATTGATGTAATTGATTTGACACTTTGTAGAGATTCTCTTGGGAATGTAAACGCACGGTGTTTTCTCGAAATAAATGCCAACCCACATCTCTTAGTCAGGGTATCGGATCGGTACATGAGTCGCAGCGTTAGAAACACGGCGACGGTGCGGTCGCAATGATACAAGTCTTGGATTAAGCCGAATCAAATGTATAGGAAATGACTTACGGTCGTGCACAACGTCGACTACAGGTCGTGGATTGCTGGAATTTGACGAGAAGGATCGCGGGAAGCAACGGAACAGTACGGATTAGGTTACGGGTCTTACATCATATGCCTGCGGATGTATTGCAATATGCGATGTGAATGAAATGAGCATGCTTGGAGTGTGAAGTCAGGATGGTAGTACGTAGTATCGCAGGCTACGGGGTCCACCACAATGGACTTCTATCTAAACCAGTCCCATACCTAAATTTGGATAGTCAGACTCAACGTGGTAAATTCCTGATCTCAGGTTAGTCGCGCGCCCAACCGAAATCCTTGCCATAACGAAGGTACACAATGATTAGTTGTGAACCACCAGCCCGAGTGGATAGTGAGTGAATGAATGAATGAGCATGCAACTCCTACTCGATAAGTCCACATATCAGTACGGTTCCTCTCTAGGAAATCACCGGGGTCTATTACACTCCATACTAGATTGCCGCCCCATCACGCGCAACAAGGTGAGTGGAAGAGACCTCACTATCCGCCTGCCAATATTAGTCCCGGCTCGTCAATAGCGGACCCATTCCTCGAGCTGGTCAGACTCAGCCTAGCATTGCCCCCTCCTCTCGAGCAGGTAAGGCCGCACCCCCTTCTAACCGACCATAACACAGTGGAGAGCGCAAGCATCTGGTAATCGGCACTCAGTGCTCATTTACCCACTTGGTATAGACGTTGGAACAACCTCTAGAACCAAGAGGGTTCTGGGACTTTCACCCAAGGATATCTATAGCACCCCATGTAGAACAGATTTTTGGTATCCCATCTGACCATCCACGATACGCATGTGGAGGATATAGCCCTGATGTCGCTAGGGCGTACGGTGGTCATGTCACACAAATGTGAGATGCATGATTTACACAGTGCAATCACGCATCAATCCTGCGCATACCGTGTGCTCATGTGGGGTAACTTCGCCTATCAGGGAGCCCCATGAATAACCTGTCCTATGGCATATGCAATGGTCAATCACATCTCATAACAAACATGCAGATGATGCATATGTGTTTGTAACATTCCGAAAATCGGGGGGTCGAGCAAAAACCCAACTCCCGAGTTTCAAAATGTTATTTATGTAACATACATATGTATGATTGAATGTTGTCTATGTTAATGTATTAAACATGAGTGAGATTAATCCAGAACAGCATATCATACTCCAGAGACAGTTAAATTAACCAGCGGAAGACTGTGATAGTATGTATAACATATATAAACTGTTGTATGTCTCTTGAGTGTGAACATGTTACCAGGTTAAACATATACATGTATACCTCAAAATAGAAAGAAAGCATATACATGAGTGCTCTGAAAATATAAAATGACAAGTGTCAAGGCATCTAATCAACCTCCTTACAATCCCGTCAATCAGAACACACATAAAGGAGGGATCCTCCTCCTCATCATCAAGTCCGACTCCGCCTCACAGGCCACGCCATCATCTGCAATCACAAAAGGGTTTGGTGGGTGTCTAGGAACACCGTCCCGTAACGTGGGAATGAGTAGCTAACTCAGTGGAATAATAGAGCAAGGATTAACATGTTCTCAAATCAATCATGTAATAATAGTAAAGCAATCAATCAGACAATCCTAATACTGTTGTTAATGCAATATGACATGACGTGATGTATGCCCTCACCGACGATCTCCCTCATACGGCACCATCTTACGACCGCGGCATGCAATCGACCCTCAAGTGCTCCACATCTTCCAGGCACATGCAATGATATGGTGATATGATTTCCAAGTTGTTATTAGTCCATTCAAATAGCAGGATTGGGAAACTAAGGTACTTTCCTTGTATCAATCCCAGCACAGATCCTGTCTAGGGTCGTCACTCCTAGTAATCTCATACGATATATATTTTGTAGGTCGCTGTAAGGGCTGTCAGGGCTGTTGCACGTACTCGTTGCTCCGCTCCCCCATCACCTTATCAATACAAGCCTACTGTACTCTACTGCTACTAAAGGGTCGTCGCCTCCCGTAGACTCAGAATATGCTCGCGGTCACTATAAAGGACTCGTCGCCTGATCAGTGTAGGCCGACAACAAGAATATAGTGTCCCATACCACCATAATCTGCTCACGAGACTAGGTGCTCACTAGTCACTACGGGGAGGTTTGTGGCCCCAGCATAGGCTGACAGCTCGACCACGGTGTCCCATACCACCATGCTCAGCTCATGAGTCTTCGTGGATCAAGGTACCATGGTTAACAGGGTTTACAAGGGTAAGTTCAGTACCCTAGGTTCAAGCAGTTATGACTCATGCAGAGTGAACATACAACGGCCAGTCGGGTTACTTGACGGGCTCGACTAGTACGATCGCATCTCAAGTTGAACGACATGAAGTGCGTAAAACACTTCGTGTGGCCTAACCACTGCCGCCTACTCCAGAACACGGCTCGCGTTCATCAACGTGTCGTTCGTGGTTAAGAAAAGCTAATCACGAATTCGCTCGGTTACCGACTGCCTGGACTAAGCATAGTCCCAAATAATCATGGAATCACATCAGCAAATCATATGAGAGTATTGGAATTGAAATACAACTATGTGAGCATGTTAACACATGTTATAACATACAACTTAAATAAATCATCAAGCACATACATTTCATGCATATAATGAAATCATGCATATAGTCAACATGTAGGAAATCATTTACATCAGCTATTAATTGAGAAATCAATCTCAAACTAATTCATAACATCATTTAATTCAATACATACTAATACAAGCATTCATACAAACACTTACACTACACACTTAAGTCTACATATAGTACGTCGACCCGAAGTGCCCATTTAGGCGAATCTCTTCGCCAAACTAATTATGCACATATTCCTAACATTCTAATGCGACAACAAACCATGTCAATCACATCAGCAAAATATGAATGAAATTAGCACTTCCTACAAATGACTAAAATGCCCTAAATCTCATATTCTTCGTTGATTTACGAAACAGGAAACAGACAGCATGTTGTACATGTCAAACGGCGTTACCGTCGATAATCTACTATTAAACGACATTGAAAGCTTTGGAAACAGTCAATCAAAGCATCTAAAATTCGCACCTTTTCCCTTTTTGGGGTGTGAGTTCGAACGGAGCGTATACGTCTACGGCGAATAGAGAACCTGATTTACGAGATCTATCAGCTACTTTGCTATTAAACCAAGGGAACACTAAATCAGTAACTTCTAGGGTATTTTCTTACCTGAAAATGCAGAGAAATCACCGGCAAAGTGATTAGAGCGCGTGGCTTAACTACTTGCAGCATGTGGCACAAGCAGCTGGGAATTCTCTCCCACCTTCTCTTATAAACTCTCACCTTTTCTCTCTTCCAATCTAGGAATTTTTGCAAATTCGGATGGAAGAGAGGAGTGAGGGTTTCAACCCTTTTTATAAGCCCAAACTTGCCCGAAATAGGCTCGGGAACAAGTTTCACTTGAGGGGTAACCAAATCGGGGCTGTTTCAGCCCAAAAGGACATTTCTGGTGGTCCCCTGGCCGAACGCGATCGGACTTAAGCTCATGCATACTGGATCTAGCATACATCAAGTTTTCAGTCCGGAAGGGTTCGCAGATCGCACGTGGCTGTCCAGTTTCAGTTCAGCGGTCACCGCACATAGATCAAGCCTGCAAATCTCATGATATGAAATAGAAATTTTTCCTGATCAGAGGGTGTAATTTGGCTGAATTCTGACGGTCAGAATGCTTTATACTGACACGTCAAGTCGTGTGCCAGATTTGAATTTGAAATTCCAATTCTGTCCCTATTCGCACTCTCTTCAGTCCGGGCTCAATGAAATAGCTTGTGATTATCGGTTGGACTTGATTTTCGAAATGATTGTCAAGTCTAGCTAGGCGGTTCTAACGGTCTAAGATAGAAGGTATCGGACTTTCGACGCGCGGTCTAGATCCAATACAAAATTTCAAAGTGGTCCAGAGAACAAACCTGCTTAGAGTTTGATTCGAGGTTATAGAGTATTATAGAGTCATTGGTTCTACTCGATTTGGGTCTTGTACAACGTATTTAAAGTGATCAGGGACTATTTTCCAGCTACTCTAGCGTTGCGCTAGCTAACTTATGCTTAGTTTCTAAAGGAATTAATCCTAAGTGGTTTCTTTGGCTATGGAATTGGGTTCTGAGCAATTTTTTAGGTGTTTTAGTTGACCCACTGCCTAAGGACGTCAAATCCCAGATTGGCCAAAATCCGGGGTGTTACAGTGTTATGATGCTATGCTGTCTCATACTCATAATCGGTGTCAATAACCGACATTAACAATCAACCTCGATAATGTGGACATTTAACCAACATTGCCCCTAAGGAATGATTCATATAGAGACTAACATACAGTGGACTCATGGCCTCACACCAGGGCCAAATTTACAACACCATGGGCCTCACTCAAGAGTTTAATATACGTCATGATGGGCCTAACATACATCACAATGAGCCTCAATCACCTGACCCTCAAATGCATCACAACGGGTCTCACCACATAGGCCTCGTATACATCACGTTGGGTCTTAATCACGAGCAGAATACACATCATAATAGGCCTCAAATATGAGCCACATATACCTCACATTGGGCCTCAAACACGGGCAGAATATACATCACATTCGGAATCCACAATCGGCCACAATGATTGGCCTCGATCGATAATCGGCCAATTGATCACGACGAATCAGAATCGGTAATTAATCTCGATTGATAATCGGTAAACGGCCATGAAAAATCAGAATTGGTTATCGGCCTCGATCGATAATCGACAATCGACCATGAAAAATCAGAATTGGTAATCAGCCCCAATCGATAATCGGCAATTGGCCACAACAAATCAGAATTAGTAATTGGCCTCGATCGATAATCAACAATCGGCCATGAAAAATCGAAATTGGTAATCAGCCCCGATCGATAATCGGCAATCGACCACAACAAATTAGAATCAGTAATCGGCCTCGATCGATAATTAGAGTCGGCAAATCGGTCATGTCAATCGGAATCGATAATCGGCCACGACAAATCAGGATTGATCGATAATTAAAATCGACAAATCTGTCATAACAATCAGATCGATTGATAATCAGAGTCTGCAAATCGGTAACGATAATCGGGATCGATCGATAATCAGAATCGGTAAATCAGTCACGATAATCAGATCGATCGATAATCAGAGTCAGAAAATTAATCACGACAATCGGGACTGATCGATAATCAGAATCGACAAATCGATCACGACAATCAAATCGATTGATAATCAGAGTCTACAAATCGGTCACGACAATCGAGATCGATCGATAATCAGAATCGACCTCAATAATCAGAATCGGTAATCGGCAATCGAAATCGGCCTCGACCCCTATAATCGAAATCGGTAATAGGTAATCAGATTCAGCCTCGACCCCGATAATCGTAATCGGCAATCGACATTGATGAGAATGGCCTAGCAAGGCCTAAGGGATGGTCACAATGAGGACATCTAATCATCATTGCCCATCAATGTGGACATCTAACTAACATTGCTCCCAAAGAATGGCCCACATAACGGATTCATACACAACGTAACGGCCACACATACATCATATTGGGCCTCACTCATGGGCCTCGTACATATCAAGTGGGCTGCATCAATGGGCCAACATACATCAAATGGGCCGCATTATACAAGCCGCACTAATGGGCCTCATATACAATAAGTGGGCCGCACTTCTTGGGCCTCATATGCATTAAATGGGCCACGTATCTAGGCCTGGAATCATTAAATGGGCCTCGCCCATAAGCCTTAAATACATCACAATGGGCCTTGACTCGTGGGCTTCAAATACACAATAGGTAGGCCCTACCACATGGGCCTCATACTCATCAAGTGGGCTGCATCAATGGGCCGCAACCAACCAGCAAGTGGGGGCCTGATAAAACACATGCCTCCAGTGAGCCTGAAAACTAATGGACGATAAGGATAAAACATATATCATGGTGGACCGTAGCCCATGAATGATGTGCATTTAAAACATACCTCGGGTGGGTCCCGTCCCAGCTGGACGGTATTGATAAAATACATACACCACGGTAGGGCCCACCATCCTATGGACGGTGTAGATAAAACATGTACGTCATTGCGGGACCCACCATCCACGTGCTGGAAGATGGATGTATGGATGGAGAAATACATATGTTTAGTGTGCACCACATCTGTACGGGTGGATAAAAACATACATCATGGTGGCCCACACATCATACCGTCCAGATGGACAGTGTGAATCCAGAATATAAACATTAAGGTGGGTCCCACCCCCACACGTGCCACACATGCAGGGTGGGCCCCTTGTCCCAAAATGGATGGACGAAATGGATACAACCAATGCATCATGTCATGTGGGCCACACTATGCACGTGTAGACAGCTTGGTATCAAACACATACATCAAAGCTGGCCCCACTCAGCACACCGGCCGGATGGATGATATGGAAATCACATATATCAAGGTGGGCGCGTGAATGTAAGGCATCCATCAAGGTGGGCCCCACGTCCGTATATTGGACAGACGGTTGGGATATACCGTATACTTCTTGTCAGATCCACAGAACTTCTGACGTTAATCCAGTAGCTAAACTGCTATTGGACGGCAAGGATTTCATGGATAAAATATATACATTGGTGGGTCCACACGTGTGGGACCCACCAGCAATGAATGGAGGTGGAATATAACGTAAACCTTGCGATCGAGGCCCACAAAACTGACGTCTTACAGCAGCTACATCTGCTGATGGACGGTTGGATCACAGTCAGTAGTAAGTGGGGTCCACGGCTAGACAGAGTGGACAAAGAATAAATACTTCAAGGTGGATCTCCACCGTCCAAGCAGTGGACGGTGTGAATAGTACACAAATCAAGTGGCTGCCACCGTCCAGTACATCTGGACGGTGCAGATCAGATACATAAATCAGGGTGGGGGCACGTCCAGACGCTGGAAGGTCTGTATACAACACATACATGGCCCCACGTCCATGCAATGGACGACATGGATGTACATCACCGTGGGTCTAGCACCGTCCACAAGCTGCTGGACAGAATGGATACACCACACATATATATACTTATATATCAAGGTGGGTCCCACCCACACCTGTGGGGTGGGCCACGTCCTGAACGGACAGTCAGATATAACATATACCTCATAATCAGCCCACATGGTTGATGTTAAAGCAGCTACAGTGGCTGCGGGCCATCCAACAGATGGACAGCCCAGATATATAAAAAAATATATATATTTATATTGAGATGGGTCCGCACGTGTGGGACCCACCAACTATGCACCTAGCTGATATTTGTAGTTCCACTCCATCTAGACATCCTGGACGTCCAGAGGACAGACGGTCTGGATGGAAGGCGTCATCGAGGTGGGCTCACATCTGGCTAGGAATGGATGGCATGGATACAACGCACACATCAAGTGGGTCCCACGTGATGGCCCACCATGGGTTAGACGAAACCGATATTTATATTTTTCCTTTACCCAGGATCTGTCCAAAAATGGGCAGCAGTAAGGTGGGCCTCATGATCGAACAACATGGATAAAACGTATATCATAGTGGGTCCACTATCGGTGTGGATCTAGTGGGCCACATGCATCACAAGAGAGAGATAGAGAAAAGGGAGAGAGATCGGATGAGGTAGGAGGAGCTCTGCCACTATGAGCTCCTCCACGATACAATGCTTAGATCAAGATGGGTCCCACCATACGTGGGCCCTCAAATCACAAAAAAATCAAATCATAAAAACACCCACAAAATAAAGGAAAAAGAGAGGGAGAAAGAGAGAAGGAAGCACCCACCTTTGATCTTCTTGGACTTTTTCTTCCATCAATGTATGCCAGAGATCCAATGGATGCACTTCAACGGTTGAGATCGACTTAGGATGGTGGAGATGAGAGATAAGAAAGTGGGCCACACTTGCTCTCCATGGAAGCCATGGACGTTGGGTGCTCTTATGGGGTTGCTTGAGAGAAAATGATAGAAATGAGAGAGAGAGAGAGAGAGAGAGAGAGAGAGAGAGAGAGAGAGAGAGAGAGATGATGTGAGTGATGGGAAGAGGGATGGGTGAAGTGATAAAAAGTTGACTTTAGAGTACTTTTGTAAGAGAAAGTATGGTGGCTTGTACTTGACATGTGAAGTGATGGATGAGATTGATTGATGTGACATTTCATAGAGATTCCCTCGATACCCACAACGCACGGCGTTTTCTTCAAACTGAACGCGGGCCCACATCTCCTAGCTTGGGTACCGCCTCGGCGCGTGAGACGTGGCATCAGAACCGCAGCGATGCCGTGATCGCACTAGTACGAGTCTCGGGTCGAGCCGACTCTAATATATGAGACACGACTTGTGATCACGCGTAAACGCCGATAACTGATCGCGGGTTGCTGAAATTCGACCGGAAGGATCGCCGGAGTTGACGGGACATTACGGACTAGGATACGGGTCCTACAGCTCTCCCCACCTAATAAAAATTTTATCCTCAAAATTTAAAACATGACACAACTAATACAAAGCTCAACTAAGGAAGGAAAATCCAATGCAAACATAATCAAGCACCTAAGAGATGGGGACAACGCCTGCAAATCTCAGCCTTCTGCTCCCAAAATGCCTTATCGACACAACGACTATCCAACTGAGCCTTGTTTCCTGGATTTGAAACGATCAAAACCGGAATACGATAAAGACTCACAAGCTCGACGGTAGGGGGGCTATATCAGAAAATCTCTAAGTTATTCGAACTCGGGGATCTAACCGTTCTAAGTTCTCAACAATCATAGAGTGAAGGGTAGCTATCAATAGATATGTGATGTTAGCTTTAGGTATTCCCAAGTTATGCTCTGATACCAACTTCTGTCATGCCCTAAACCCGAAAATCAGATTCATAAGAATCCCGATCGCCGAATTCGGTGTCGACAGCTTCCGTAGTACCCCATTCTCGGCTCCTAGCATTCATATGCCAGATTTCGATCTTGGAATCCTACAAGGAGGATTTTTTTTTAAAAATGTATATTTAACTAGTGATAAGCATAACCACAAGATTAGCCAATTCACAACGGCAACGTTGTCATCACATATTCACTAATATAATCATTTGAATATAATACTGAAAGGGAAATACATGAATAGAGAATCAGAAGGCCACCGCACGCTCCAAGCTCAACACTGCTGCAGCCTAACATCACCTGCACGCATCTATCGTGCATAAGCTTATAGAAAGCTTAGAGGGTGGAGTAAGTGTGTGCACAAGGTAAGTGCCAAGTATTCAATACAATGTCATAATTATACAATACCAAAAATACTATAATTCATAATTCGTACATCATCGGAATAAGCAGAAATACTGACAAGTCCATAAGTTAATAAATATCAGGATACGCAATATAGAACAGTTGTACAATAAAGAATCATAAAGAGCTAAATATTAGATGCCGAGGATGCAATGCAATATATAAATTCTACTAAGTCTATCTAGGCCATATAAGTGCAGAAACATAGCAACTTAAAATGTCATATGCCTGCGGATGTAATGCAATATGCGATGCGAATGGAATGACCATGCTTGAAGTGTGAAGTCGGGATGATAGTACATAGTATCACAGGCTACGGTGTCCACCACAATGGACTTCTATCCAAACTAGTTCCATTTCTAAATTTGGATAGTCAGACTCAACGTGGTAAACTCCTGATCTCAGGTTGGTCGCGCGCCCAGCCGAAATCCTTGCCATAATGAAGGTACACAACGATTAGTTGCGCACCACCAGCCTGAGTGGATAGTGAATGAATGAATGAATGAGCATGCAACTCCTACTCGATAAGTCCATATATCAGTATGGTTCCTCTCTGAGAAATCACCGGGGTCTATTACACTCCATACCAGATTGCCGCCCCATCATGCGCAACAAGGTGAGTGGAAGAGACCTCACTATCCACCTGCCAATATCGGGCCCGACTCGTCAATAGCGGACCCATTCCTCGAGCTGGTCAGACTCAGCCTAGCATTGTCCCCTCCTCTCGAGCAGGTAAGGCCGTACCCCCTTCCAACCGACCACGACACAGTGGGAGACGCGACCTACTAGTATACAGCCCTCATGTGCTCATATATATCCATTTGGTCTCGACGTTATGGTGTCCTTTGGTACCAAGAGTGTTTAGGAATTTTCATCAAGGGCCATCTATGGCAGCCTGATTTTAATAACATATTTTTGGTGTCCCATCTGGCCATCCACGATATGCCTATGGAGGCTATGGCCATGATGTTGCTAGGGCGTACAGTAATAACAACACACAATGCCAGATGCCTATGTCATACAATCTAGTCATGCATCAATTCTGTGCATGTCGTGCGCTGATGTGAGATAATCTCCGCCTGTTAGGGAGTCTCATAACAACCTGCTCAATGACATATGCAATGGTGAACCACATCTCATAATAAACACGCAGATGATGCGTATGGGCATGTATCATGATGCTATGCTGTCACATACTCATAATCAATATCAATAACGGGCATCGACAATCTGCCTTAACAATGTGGACATTTAACTAACATTGCTGCCATGGAATGGCCAACATAGAGCCTAACATATAGTGGACCCATGGCCTCACACAAGGCCTAATATACAACACCATGGGCCTCATTTAAGAGTTTAATACACATCACGATGGGCCTCTCACATGGGCCTAATATACAACACAACGGGCTCTATCGCCTGGCCCTCAAATGCACCATAATGAGCCTCATCACATAGGCCTTACATACATTACATAGGCCTCAAATGTATCAAGCCAAGGCAAAATGCTCTTCAGAATGGGCCTCAAATACGGGTCGCATATACATCATAATGGGCCTCAATATCCGGCCTTGACAATCGACCTCAACAATTGGAGTCGGCCTCGATAATCGGAGTCGGCCTCAATAGTCCTTGATAATAATCAGAATCGGCCCCGACAATCGAAATTGGCCTCAATAATCAGAATCGCTCTCGATAATAATCAGAATCGGCGTCAATAATCGAAATCGGCCTTGATAATAATCGGAATAGGCCTCGACAATCGGAATCGGCCTCAATAATCACAATCGGCCTCGATAATAATCAGAATCGGCCTCGACATTCAAAATTAGCTTCAATAATCGGAATTAGCCTCAATAATAATCAGAATCAACCTCAACAATAATTGGCACCAATAATCAACATCGATAATTGTCACGCCCTAAACCCAGAAATCAGATTCACAAGAATCCCGATCATCGAATCTGGTGCCGACAGCCTCCATAGTACACCATTTTCAGCTCCTAGTTTTCGTATGCCAGATTCCGATCTTGGGATCCTACAAGGAGGATTTTTTTAATGTACATTTAACTCATAATAATTATAACCACAAGATTACCCAATTCACAAAGGCAACATCATCATCACATATCCACTAATATAATCATTGAGTATAATACTGAAAAGGAAATACATAAATCGAAATCAAGCTCCAAAAGACTGCTGCACGCTCTAAGCTCAACACTGCTGCAACCTAACATCACCTGCACGCATCTATTGTGTATAAGCTTATAAAAAGCTTAGAGGGTGGTGTAAGTGTGTGCACAAGATAAGTGCCAAGTATTCAATACAATGCCATCATCATACAATACCGAAAATACTGGTAATCCATAACTCGTACATTATTAGAATAAATAAAAATACTGACAAGATCATGAATTATCAGAGTAAGTAGAAATAATGATAAGATCATAAATTATCAAAGCAGAAATACAGACAAGATCATGAATATCAGAGTAAAAAAAAATACTGACAATATCATAAATCATACGATAACAGAGTAAACAGAAATACGGACAAATCCATAAGTCAATTAATATCAGAATACGCAATATAGAACAACTATGCAACGAGGAATCATGAAGAGCTAAATATTAATGTCGAAGATGTAATGCAATATACAAATCCTGCTAGGTCTGTTTAGGCCATATAAGTGCAGAAACCTAGCAACCCAAAATGCCATATGCCTGTGGATGTAATGTAATATGCGATGTGAATGAAATGATCATGCTGAAGTGTGAAGTCAGGATGATAGTACATAGTATCATAGGATATGGGGTCCATCATAAGGGACTTCTATCTAAACCAGTCCCATACCTAAATTTGGATAATCAGACACGATGTGGTAAAATCCTGATTTTAGGTTGGTCGCGCGCCCAACCGAAATCCTGGCCATGCGAAGGTACACGTAACAAATAGTTACGCACCACCACATCACCGGCCCGAGTGGATAGTGAATGAATAAATGAATGAATATGAAATTCCTACTCAATAAGTTCACATATCAGTATGGTTCATCTCTGAGATCATCACTAGGGTTTCGTACACTCCAACTTGTATTGTCCCTCTCCGAGTAGCACTGTCCAAGTGAGCGTAAGAAATCTCACTATCTGCCTGGCTAATAGTCTACCAATGCCTATCCGACACGTCAATAGCGGACCCATTTATGAACTGGTCAAACTCAGCCTAGCTATGCCCCCTACCCTCAGGCGGGTAAGACCATACCCCCTCCCAACCGACCACGACACAGTGAGAGATGTGGCCTCTTGGTATTCGGCACTCAGGCGCTCATGTATCGACTCGGTCTCGACATTGGAGCGTCTCCTGGCCACGGAGGTTTAGGAATTTTCACCCAGGGACATCTATGGTGCCGTATGCTAGAACCAAACATTTTTGGTGTCCCATCTGGCCATCCATGATATGCCTGTGGAGGCTATTATCCTGATGTCACTAGGGCGTATAGTAGTCATATCATAAAATGCTTGATGCATGAGTCATACAATCCAATCATACATCAATCCTGCGCATGCTGTGCACTCATGTGAGATAACCTCTGCCTATCAAGGAGTCTCATATCATCCTATCCAATGACATTTGCAATGGTCAATCACATCTTATAACAAATATGCAGATGATGCGTATGGGCATGTATCATGATGCTATGCTGTCACATGCTCATAGTCTGTATCAACAATCGACTTCGATAATGTGGACATTTAACTAACATTGCCCCAAGGAATGGCCCACATAGATTTAAATATATAATGGGCCCACGAACCCACACGACGACCTAATATACAACACAATGGGCTCCTTCGCCTGGCCCTCAATGTATCACAATGAGCCTCATCACCTAGACTTCAATATACATCACATTGGGCCTTAGACACGGGCTAGATACACATCACGTCGGGCCTAAAATATGGATCGCATGTACATCACATTGGGCCCCTACAATCGGAATCAGCAATCGGCCATGACAAATCAAAATCTGTAATCAGCCTCGATCGATAATCTATAATCCGCCACTACGAATCAGAATTAGTAATTGGCCATAAGAATTGGTAATCGACCTCAATTGATAATCGGCAACCGGCCACGACAATCGAGATCAATAGATAATCAGAATCGACAAATCGGTCATGACAATCGGATTGATCGATAATCAGAATCATAAAATCGGTCATCACAATCGGATCGATCGATAATCAGAGTCCACAAATCGGTCATGTCAATCAGATCGATCGATAATCAGAATCGAAAAATCGGTCATGATAATCGGATCGATTGACAATCAGAGTCAGTAAATCAGTCATGCCAATCAGATTGATCGATAATCGGTAATCGGTTACAACAATCAAAATCGATAATTGGCCTCGATCGATAATCGACAATCGACAATAACAAGTCAGAATTGGTAATCGGCCTCGACGTAAGGCGGGATCCATAGGTGGACGACCGATGATGGACCAAATAATATCAATGGGGCCCATTTGTTTGGGTTAACCCACTAGAGAATTATGAGAATGGACCTAACCAGGCCTAAGGAAAGGTCACAATGTGGACATTTAACGATCACTTCCTATCAATGTGGTCATTTAACCAACATTGTTACCAAGCAGTGGCCTATATAGGGTCAAATATATAGTGGGCCCATGGCCTTACATAAGGGTATAATATACAATATCATGGGCCTCATACAAGGGTTACACATCACTATGGGCCGCATCACATGGGCCTCGAATACATCGCCATGAGCCTCGATCATTGGCCTCATATACAGTAGGTGAACTACATCAATGGGCCGTACTAATGGGCCTCATACACATCAAGTGAGTCACAACAATGGGCCGCATTAATGGGCCACAAGTATATCAAAGTGGACCTTATCACCTAAGCCTCACATATTATCACATTAGTCCTCACACAAGGCCATATGTAACATTATAATGGTCCCCATATACGGGCCGCATGTACATTATAATGGACCATATCCCATGGGCCCCAAACACATCGTAATGGGCCACATCTCTTAGTTCTCTCATACATAACATCGGGTCTTGCCATTTGGACCGAAAAAATATCACAATGGGCCACAATCCATGGGCCCTAATACTTGATGGGTGAGTCCTACACATGGGCCTAATATACATCACAGGTGGGCCCTGCACATGGGCCTTATACACAACGAGTTGGGCCTATCAATGGGCCCTAGGGAGAGTGACAATGCAGACATTTAACCAACATTAATCTTACAATGTGGACGTTAAACCATCATTACCCCCAAGGCACGACCCGCCATAAATATCATTACACAAACCATGGTGGAATTATACATTGCAATGGGCCTTATGTACATCCCACTGGGCCTCGGTCCATGGGCTTCAAATACATCAATGAGTTGTAACACATGGGCCTCATATATATTAAGATTGACCTCAACGGATGGCCATAACTATATCAAGATGAGTCTCCTTAAATGGGCCTTATATATATCAAGATGGGTCTCGACAACGGGCCACAAATACATAAAATGGGCCGCATCTCATGGGCCTTATATATATCAAAGTGGGCCTCAATGACATACTTCATACACCTTAAGGTGGGCTTCCACAACAGGTCATAACTATGGTAAGTGGACCACATCATGTAGGCCACATGTAGATCAAATGGGCCATATTCAAATATAGGTGGTGATAAGGATTCCCACCATTATAATTCCCAAGGCCCGCCATAACATTTATTTCCATCCAATCTAATCGTAGGGTCCCAAAATATTTTAATGGTAGCCGTTCAATCCTCATCGTGCATCATTGTCCACATGATAATAGTTTTGTCTCATTGTTGCCTCAAACCTTAAAATTACTTCTCAAAAATGGTTGGACAGTTCGGATGCAACACATGCATCATGGTGGATCCCATAGGGATGGGAAGAATGGATGGTATATATGAGGTACATACCTCATGGTGGGGCCCACACTAATGGAAGGTGTGGGTCACAAAACATACATCAGTGGGTCCCATGTGAGGCCCACCATAATGTTTATTTTCCACTCGATCCATTGTAATGTTTATTTTTCACCTAACCAGTGGGTATAAGGTCATACGGACCTGAGCCCACTATGATGTTTATTTGCATCCAATCTGTCAGGGGCCCACAGTGACGTTTACTTACCACCCAAACTATTCATAAGGTCACGTGGACTAAGGGTCCATGGTGATGTTTATTTGCCATCCAACTGGTTGATAAGGTCACATGAGCAAGGGTCCACTGTAACATTCATTTTCCATCCACCCTGTTGAAAGGTCATGTGGACAGAGCCACTGCAATGTTTATTTGTCAACCAAACTTTTGGTATGGTTACGTAGTCCTGGAGTCCACCTTGATGTAGTTCACAAATCTAACCCATTCATTGTGTGTGTCCCACCAATTTAAGGGTCCAAAATAAGTTTCAGGTAGATCCAAGCTACATGTGGACCCCAACATTTGATTCCATGTGGTTTGGCATACCATCGCATGAATGGTGATGGTGTGGGCCATCCGAGAACTGTTTATGGCTGATTTTTAGAGCTAACACATCATTAAAGGGGACCTATTAAATGAACGGTATGGATGTAGAACATACATCATGGTAGGGTCCACAACTGGGGCTCACCCTTTTTAACGTTGGATGTCCAGACTCCTTTAGACGTCAAGGTAACAAAGGCATGCCATATATATATATATATATATATATATATATATATATATATATATATATATATATATATATATATATATATATATATATCCTACGTGGGACGCACATTAACCAGATCTACCCCATCCATTGCATGTGTCCCATAAAATTAGGGGTCCAAACCAAGTTTCAGGTGGGTCCAAGCTTCTTGTGGACTCTAGCAATCATTTTCCTAAGTTTTAACAAAAAATACTAGCATTCTCAATGCAACGGCCCGCCAGATAATTGGATCGATCTCATTTTTCGGCTCAACGCCTAAAATGATGCAAGGGCTTGGATGGACGGCTTGGATCATGCATAAACATCAAGATGGGGCCTACTTGAACTCCCATTCCCAAACCCATTATGGGTAGCTTGTTAGTACATCCATGTTAGTTCACACTTCACGTTAGCTACTTGAAGCGCCCAGCGTCCAGAGACGCTGGACGACGTGGATGCTCACGGACATCATGGTGGGTCCCACGTGGATGTGGCCCACCATGTTGGTACACACTCACACACACATATATATATATATATATATAATATAATATAATATACTATATATTATATATATATATATGTATGGAATATAAGATCTCCTAAATGTGGTGGGCCACCCCATCTAATGGATGAAATAGGTAATTTGGTGGAGCCCACTACATTTTAGGATGAGAAAAAGAGAAAGAGAGAGAAATCAACGGTGCAATAGAGGGACCCCGCCACTATGGGCCCTCATTGATACATCACATACATCACAATGGGTCCCACCAACATGTGGACCATAAAAAAAGATTTAATGGTGGATCACCCACCTCTAGGTCTTCTCCTTGATCACTTGGACTCCTATGCTCCTTGCCTTTAACTTTGATGGAGGTTTATGGGGTTTCGATGGTGGGGATGAGAGATGAGAAGGTAGGGAAAGTGGGCCACACTTATTGCTCTTGGAAATGCTTGGGAAGGCTTGGACGTATGGAGCTTGGGAGAGTGGAGATAGAATGAGAGAAGGAGAGAAATAAAATATTAAAGGGGATGGGTGTTGTAAGGAAAGGTGATGGGAGGCACGGGTTTTGTTGAAAATGGTGTAAAAGAAAGATGGTGAGGGGAGAGAGAAGGTTGGCTTTTAGAAAAGGAGGGATAGATTATTGTACTTGAGATAAGGCTTGTACTTGACATTGATTGATTGAT
Source organism: Magnolia kwangsiensis (assembly GCA_037074715.1). Taxonomy (NCBI): domain Eukaryota; kingdom Viridiplantae; phylum Streptophyta; class Magnoliopsida; order Magnoliales; family Magnoliaceae; genus Magnolia; species Magnolia kwangsiensis. Next base: position 148,836,363 of record CM073571.1, read on the forward strand.
TGATTGATGGGACATGTCGTAGAGATTTCCTTAAAATTCGCAACACGCGGCGTTTCTTAGGAATGAACGCAGACCCACAACTCTTGGCCTGGGTACCTGTTCTGCGCATAATATGCGACATCGAAACTGCGACGATGATACGGTCGCAATGATATAAGTTTCGGGTCGAGCTAACTTAGACCGATAGGATCCGTCTCAAGATCACGCGCAAACGCCGATTACAAATCTCGAGTACGGGCATATGGAATGGTACGGGCTAGGATACGGGTCTGATAATAATAACCACCAATAATCAGCCTATAATCAAGGGAGGGTCCATATATGAATGGCCGATCGAACCATAATATAAAGATCATCACTCGACCGTGGTTATATTAAACCTAATAGTGCGAAACCTTCCATCTATGACGATTGAGGCCCACTGATAAGGGTTAACCTATGAGAGAATGATGAGGAAGGGCTTAACAAGGCATAAAAGAAGGTCACAATGTGGGCATCCAACCATCATTGCCCGTCAATGTGGACCTTTAACCAACATTGCTCCCAAGGAATGATGCTCATAGGGTCAATCGTATAATGGGTCCACGGTCTTATACACATCATCGTGGGCCTTGCTTATGGGGCATATACACATCACATTAGGCCTCACCCATGGGCCAATGTATATAACATCGGGTTGTATTAACGGGCTAAATCAAATGGGCAGAATCAAATGGACCGGTACAAATGGGCCAAATCAATTGGGCCGAGTTAATGGGCCGAATCAAATGGGCCAAGTCAATTGGGTCGATCAAATGGGCCGATACAAATGGGCTGAGTCAATGGGTTGAATCAAATGGGCCGATACAAATGGACTGAGTCAATGGGTTGAATCAAATGGCCTAAGTCAATTGGACTGATCAAATAGGCCGATACAAATGGACCGAGTCCATGGTCCGAATCAAATGGGTCCCCAAATAACTCAAATCGGGCCTCATCCAGTAGGCCCTTAATATGTTAAATGGGCTATACTAATGGGCCGTACCAACTACACCCTTCATCCATTATTAGAGATCATTTTAGAGCATTATTTAAAAATCATATCCAAAGGATCATCTGGACCATACCACAAATAATAGTGGTAATAAAGATTTCCACCATTAAATTCCAATGGGCCCCACCATAGGGTTTATTTCCCATCTTGTCTACTCATAAGGTCACAAAGACCTAGATTTAGAGGAAAAATAATTATCATATTGGTTCAAAACTCCTATAATCCCAAAAAGAGGTTCCAATGGTGGGCATTCAATCCACTATTTTCTGTAGTGTGGTCCATCTGATAACTGGATCTGTCGTATTTTTTAATCTCAAGCCTTGAGATAGTCCTGCCAAATGGATGGATAGTTTGGATGAACCAATACATCAGGATGGGGTCCATGGACATGGCCCACCTTGAGCGGCTCGCCAAAAGGATGAACGTTAGGGATACATCACATGTAACATGGCGGGGATCCACCGTCCTTACCAAGGATGGTGTAAATGAAACCATACATCATGGTAGGGTCCACAGATCCTGGTGATGTCAAACAGTAGCTGAACAGCTGCTGTGAGACACACCAGTCATCCCAATCTCTTTCAAGTGGGTCCCACGTGGAAGTGGCCCACCCGATTTATATATACCATCAAAACGGTTCATCAGGTGGGTCCCACATATGTGGCCCACCATAGATGTATATTATATTATATAATATAATATTAGATATTATATAGTTAAATATAATATTATATATATATATATATATATATATATATATATATATATATATATATATATATATATATATATATATATATATATATATAATACATGCAATGTGGGAGTGATTGCCCACCGTTCAGATCCATCTGGACAGTGTAGATCACCTAAGATAAAGGTGGTCCCATGTGGTGGCCAGTTGACATGTATGCTATAAGAGTGGGTCCCACCAGATAAATGAACGGCGTGGATTTCGCCTCACGCCACAACCATCCAGCGACTGATGATGAGAGGGTCCCACAGTTGCTGAAGCAGGAAATAAATAACATATTTCATAGTGGGTCCCACATAGGGCCCATCATGGATGTATATAATAATAATAATAGTACTAAAGATACTAAAAAGGGAGGAGGGGTTTCCCTCCCAAGCATCACAAGAGCTTGCGGTCCAGCAGCCTCAGCTACTGGACGCTCCATGTCTGGATGTCCAACATGGTGGGGTCCACATAACATGGCCCATGATTTATATACGTCAAAGCATCCCCATATCAAGGTGGTAAATGGCGAGGATTCACATGTGCACTATGGTGGTCCATAGATGTCTAGATCAAATCCATGAGTCATACATCACAATGGGGGCCACAAAACTTTGAAAGGAGAGAGAGAGAGAGAGAGAGAGAGAGAGAGAGAGAGAGAGAGAGAGAGAGAGAGAGAGAGAGAGAGAGAGATCATGATGAAGAGGAGGGGCCCCGCCACTATGGGCCCTCCATTTCTTACATTGCATACTTCAATCGGGTCCCACCACATGTGATCCCCAAAAAATGAAATTTGATGGTGGATCACCCTCCTATATCACTCCTTCTTTAGCTCCTTGGACTCGTATGCTCCTTTCCTTCCATTTTAATGGGGGTTGATGGAGAATGAGTGGTTGAGATGGGAGATGAGAAAGTGGACCACACTTAGTTTTTGGGAGAGAGCTTAGACATTGGAAGCTCTCATGAGATTTGGAAATTTCTTAGAGAATGAGAGGGAGAGAGGAATGATGGATTGATATGGGATGGGTGTTGTAAGGAAGGGCATGGAGAGGTAAGGTTTTGTTTGAAATTTAGAAAAAGAGGGTGGGTAGGGAGAGAGAGAGAAAGAGTTGACTTGTGAAAAAGAGGGAGTGGGCATTTGTACTTGGGATAAGGTGAGGTGGCATTGAGGTATGGTGGTGTACTTTAGGATAAGGTGAGGTGGCATTGAGGTATGGTGGTGTACTTGATTTGATGTGATGGGTCGTAGAGATTCTCTTGAAATTCATAACGTGTGCCATTTGTTTAGAACAAATGCAGCCCCACATCTCCTGGCCTGGGTATTAGATCGGTGTGCGAGTTGCGGCGTTGGAACCATGACGATGGTGCGGTCATTAGGGTATAAGTTTCAGGTCGAGCCAACTTTGGTATGCAGGACTCGGCTTAGAATCATGCGCAAATGTCAGATACGGGTCGAGTGTTATCAAAATTCAATCGGGAGGACCGTGGAAGCCTATGGAACGGTACGGACTGGGATACTGGTCTTATATATCCTTAGTGGGCTAACTCAAATCATTGGGCCCCCATCGATGATAGTAATTTCCCATCTTTTCTTAGTAGGCTAACCCAAACCATTAGGCCCCCATTGATGTTGTTGCTTTTTACCTCACCCTGTAGGACTACCCAGACCTTGAAGCCCATCTTGTATTCATACCGGGCCTCCCATTGGCAATGTGGCCCACTTAGGTACATGTATTTGCCCAAGTTTAAAGACCAAACCTGAGGCCCACTTAGACGTTGTATGGGCCCACTAGTTCCTTTAGAAGGACATATAGTCCTAGATGTATGGACCTTACCAAAGCCCACCTTATATTCATACAGGGCCCCCAATAAGGAAGCCTAGTTATTACATGATAGAGACCTCACCCACTTGTTGTGCTTAGATTCATCCTCTTAACTCACCTTGTTATACACCCGCTTGACTCACCTCGTGAGATGTGTTCTACCACTCATAACCGATTATTAGGACTTTGATATTATGTATGTATCACCCACACAATCCAGTTACCTCTTTTGGGATGAGTGTGAGGCCCATCCTTGATGTTAGTATGTCATCTAAGCCATCCATTGTTTGTAGGATGAGTACATCATCACCCCTTGCTGTAGATGGAAGAATATATGGTATCAGATTTGGTATATCCACTATATAGAGCCTATCTTAATGTATGGGTAGGATCCGCTGTCCTTCCAGTGGACCCCTCCTTGAAATATATGATATATCAGTGCCTTGGAAGGCTAATGTTAGTACAATGTAAGACATGCATCATGGACTCCTATAGTTGTAGAAGGAGCATGTTGTTTAATTTATACTCTTGGTATGTGACATGCCGGTGAAGGTCGATTGTGGATATTGTTGTCTGTCAAACATACGCATCATACGTATGCTTGTTATGAGGAGTGACTGATCATAGCATGTGTTGTTGGGCTGGTTTATTATGAGACTCCTTGTGAGATAGAGTGGCCCTACATGAATGCGTGGTACGCGTAGGTTTGATGCATGATTGGATAGTATGACTCGTGTATCTTGCATTTATGTGACATGATCACTGTACGCCCTAGTGACATCAAGGTCATGGCCTCCACAGGCATATCATGGATGGCCAGTTAGGACACCGAAAATGTTTGGTCTGGCATATGGGCATCTAATATGTCTGTGGGTGAAAGTCCCTAAACCCCTTGGTACCAGGGATCTCCAATGTCTAGATTAAGTGGATACACGAGCACCCGAGTGCCGAATACCAGTAGGCAGTGTCTCTCACTGTGTCATAATCGATTGTGAAGGGAGTGTAGCCTTATCCACCCGAGTGAGGGGGTTGTAAGCTAGGATGAGTTTGACCAGCTCGCAAATGGATCTACTATCGACAAGCTGGATAAGTATTGGTAGACTACTGGCCATGCAGGTAGTGAGGTCTTTTCCACTTGCTGGGTTATGCGGCTAGGGAGGCGGCAGCCAGTGTGGAGTGTACTGGACCCCGGTGATATCCCAAAGATGTACGGTACTGATATGTAGACTTACTACGTAGGAGTTGTGTACTCAACATTTGACTCATTCATTTATTCATTCACTATCCACTCGGGTTGGTGGTGTGTAACTAAATCATTTTATGTACCTTCGTAATGGCCATGATTTTGGTTGGGTACATGACTAACTTGAGATCAGGAGTTTACCACATTGTGTCCAGCTATCCAAATCAGGTATGAGCTAATTTAGATAGAAATCCCTTGTGATGAACCCCATAGCTTGTGATACCATGTACTATCATCCCGACTACACACTTCAACTTTGTCATTTCTTTTGGATTGCATATTACATTGCATCCCCTGTATATGGCATTTGGTTACTATGTTTCTGCATTACATAGTATTGAGAAGGTTGATGGTATTCGTGGACTTGTCAGGGTTTGCACATTACATTGCATCCTCAGTATATGACATTTGACATACTATATTTTACATCACATAACCTTGTTATGGTTGATAGTATTCATGGACTTGCTAGTAATTCCGCTTACTCTAATATTGGTGTGCTTGGCACATGTATTGTGCACACACTCACTACCCTTTAAGCTTCTTAGTAAGCTTATGCTTGACCATTGTGTGCAGGTGACATTAAGTCACAACAGCATTGAGGTAGGAGCTTGTGACAGATCACTTTGGAGATTTTGTTATTTATGTATTTCCCTTTTAGTACCATAATCTAATGTTTATATCAGTGGATATGTGGGATGATGTTATTCTTGTGATTTAAGTACTCTTGTGGTTATGCTTCTTTACAGAAAAAATTCACACTGAAAATCCTCCTTATAGGATCCTAGGATCAGAATCTGGTGTATGGGCGCTGGGCGTCGAGAATGGGGTACTACGGAGGCTGTCGGTGCCAGATTCGCCAATCGAGAATTTTTTGAGCCTGGTTTCTGAGTTTGGGGTGTGACAAATTACACACCATGTATAACTATCGCATGCACACACACATTTTACAAATATGGCATGCATGCATCATTTGCATCACATACACCTCATGTCCATACATGTGACACACACATGGCACACGTGTAGTGCATAACATGTGCATGAAAAACAAGCAACATGGTGCATGCGCTTTAAATGGAATAAAAAGAAAGAAAACATAAGAAAGAGAAACGTTAGAGTAATTAAGAGTAATTAAAATGTTCTCTTTCACACGTGCAAAGAAGAGCATATAAAAGAGAGACAGAGAGAAGAAAGAGCGAGAAAAAAATGAGAAAAGTTTTTAGTTATTCATATGGGAAAGAGAGGGAGAGAGAGAGAGGAAGAAAAAAAAAATTAAAAGAGAAAATGGAACAGAGATATAAAGAGAAGGAAAAAAGATAAAATAAAAAAATGTGAGTTTTCTCTCACTAGATCAAAGTTATACTTTCTTTTAATTATTTATTTATTCATTTATTCATATAATGGATTTTATTTATTTTCCTTAAAAGTTTTTATTTTTTCTATTATATGAGTAATCCAATATCTTACATTCCCGTCTTAGTTGTTATTTTTTTTTGTTTGATTTTTTTTATTGCAATCGCTTACCATGTTTTTAAACATGTCATTTAAAATTTTATTCTTTATTTCTTCAGTTATTTTTATTCTAATTAACATGCCTCAATTTGACTTTAATATTGCTTATTGTTAATCCTACCTTAATTTTTTTGTTTGTTAAATTATTGTAGAAATCTCGAGTTTATATATAACTTTTTTTTATTTTTTTATTTATATATTATATGATCTAATCGATTACATTGCATGTTTTTTTTTTTTGCATAGAACTTTAATCATGGACAAGCAATTTACACTGATAAAAAATTTTGTTTTTATTTTGATAAATTATGTACATCACGTATTATGGTTTGATCGAAGAATAACAAACTATTGAAGATTTTTCAAAATATTTGATTCATGCAATATTAAAATCATGTATCATTGAAATAATTTTGAAATGATAAAAAATAGGTTGGGCAATCAAGTCCTCTAGGTTGAAAATCCTTAACGTATAAATATTTGGGGCAACTTAGACCCTTGGGTTGAAAGTCTTAGAATCCTAATTGGTACCTCTTAGAACGTGTACCTTACTTTTTGTGTCACACCCTGGCTCTAGAAACCTAAGTTCTCTTGACTCATCCACCGAGTTGAGGGTGTGACTTGATGAGAAATGGATAATATTATACATATAACCATAATAATCACCAAAAATAGTAAACTTAATTAATCATAATGCATCCCATCAAAAGTATGAATTATCTACTGGATGATATCCAACACAAGTTCGTAAATCATTATTTAAAAGAAATAAATATAAAAAGACAAATTCTTTATTCTCGCAGTGAATCTCCAAGAACACGCCTCTCAAAGTCATCACTTCACACATGGAGACTCCAGTTCATTTCCCTATCCTGTATGGTTTTTCAATCAACAAAATTAGCTAACAACCTAGTAAGTAATTGTACCTATGAATTCACAACATAAGAATGATACAAGTGCATATACAAGAATCTTAGTATGCCACATTACCATATAAATATTTTCTTTAGTGAACAACCAGGGCCATAGCCGTGCACAATGTTCATCTAGCTAACACTCTTCTGATGAAGATCCATTTGAGTCCAATACATGTAGGAGTTTACTCATATATATCATGCACAAATGTTGGCTTGAGGTATCTCACGTAACATGTGTAATTGTATAGTCTGGAAATGAGTGACCCACTTTAGAGATGGCCAAACTCATTCTCCAGCCTCAATCATAGTCCAAGGAGGAGGCCCTATTGGTACCAACTCGGGTTCCATTGGGAACTTTGCCCGAAAATTTAAGGGATAACTCGATCCTCGAGTTGTCTGGTATTCTCATAATGATATATCACACACAAGGCGATTGCATACTTAAACAAATATCAATAGATTATAAAAGTTAAGAAAAAGTAAATATGTAATGTTATGCAATGCATGCAGCCATAACATTCATTTGTTATTCGGCCATTTTGACCTCTTGATCATTTTTAGAGCTACATCGTGACACTTTAGGTGTGTAAATCATTGCAGAAGGTTCTTGCTGTCAGGTTCAATAAGGTAGTAGTTTGACCAGCTAATGTACAAATGAATCCCTCACCAAGTGCCCTCTGGAAGGGTGAGCATGTCACGCAAAAGGTTCTCATTACTAGGTTAGATGTTGTATTGGCACAGGTGTTGACCAACTAGTATAAATAGGCCCTGTTGTTAAAAAGAATAAATTGCATATATTATTATGGATTATAGCACATGTTGATTTTATTCATTCATTTTTCTTGAATTTACATTAAAAAATCTTGTTTATTAACATCTCCATCTATTTGCTTTATATATAGGTAGTGTATCTTTTAATATATTTTATTTAAATTTTATGAAGTTATTTTTAAAACCTTGGTTGGGATTACTTACTGGGCTTTGTAGCTTACCTTGTTGGGATTTGAAAATTTCAGAATCAAGATATCGAGGAGGCGTATAAAGAGAATTTTTTTTTATATTTAGATTTAGTTTTTGATTCTTTAACATTTTTTTAATAAGTTGTAATGAACATTTACTATGATAGTGATGACATGTTTTAAGTCATGAGTTTAGTGATCACCTTCAATATTCGAGACATAGTGTAACACCCTAAACTTTTTAAGACCCGAGTATTGAATGTTCTCGAGTGTACCATGAAATTTAACTTATTATGTACATGTGTACGATACCAATCTAGGTATCCTGACCTTACATCCATTCTCCAACATGAATTTGACTGTTGGGAATAATCTTCATTCATATATTAAGCCATCTGATCATTGATTTTGAGATAGGATCATCATATACCCAAGTATTCTCACTTGTCCATCATAATCAACTATTCAATCAACTATTCACCACTGGATAAAGATATTTCATCGTCTACTCTGAGTTTGGACCACCTGATCATAGTAAACTAGCTACTTGATCTCAGCATCTACTCATACACATATCAGATTGAGATTATGAACCGTTTATCCTATTCACCACCTATTAATATACTTAACCCATCATCAAAACTATAATATGAAAAATTTATACATATGAACAAGTCACTTGAATCTAACAGTATATATGTTCTACCTCTTGATCACTCCAAAAACTCACTTGTGATAATTCGTTTACAAAATTAACCATACACCCACTTACATAGATGATTAAAATACTAACCATCAAGTTTTTCTATTTTTAACATGTCATTTGACCATCCATTATGTTAGTTGATACATATACATTTTCTTAATTAGTTTGGTGAATAATTCCTTATTCATAATGATTTAGATACAAGTTCTTTTGTAAGAATTACCTAGAAACGTTCCTACAACCATATAGAACCATTAGATTTCTCAAAATTCTCATATCAGTAATAATTACGAAAATGCCATTAACCTAGACCCTTGAATTCTAGATCACATAGTTGCCACGATCCGTTTGATGTGAAATTTTATACCATACATATGTATCATAAGTTAATTATGCATGTTAAATTTCGGCCCTTAGATCATTGTAAAAGTGAACTATTGACAAATCATCCCTTTAACCATTGATTTTGGTGTCCATCGAGTAAAGAAACCTTGTGGGTAGTCATAGTAAGATATTTTCTTTTACATAAATGACTTGATTTACCCATCATATAGACCAGGCATGAAATATGAAGACTCCTGTAACACCCTGAAAATCGGAGGTCGTGTATAAACTCAACTCCCGAGTTCCAGACCGTCACTTATGCAACAAAAATGATTATGATTCAATGTTGTCTGAGTTAAAGCATTCACATGAGTAAAAGTATACCAAAACTGCAATTCATACTCTAGATCCAGTGATAAAAGCAAGCAGAAGACTAAAGAATATAGATATCACTATATGGAAAACAAAGTATATTCAACTGTCTCAAAAGTATGAATACATCTCTGAGTCTCATATACATGTAAATATACAGAATCAAATGTCAAAATAGTCCCACTGAGTAGTCCCGCCAATCCAAGTCACCTAAGCAAAGCCGTCGTGGTACTGCATATATGAGAACTCGTCCTGGTCCTCATCATAGTCCGGCTTTGCCTCCTGAATCGCTGCCTCACCTGCATCTAAGATAGGGTCTGGTGGGTGTTGCAAGCACCATCTCGTAACGTGGGAGTGAGTAGCTAACTCAGTGGAATAATAAAGCAAGGATTAACATGTTCTTAAATTAATCATCCAATAATAATAAAACAGTAAATCAAAACAATCCTAATACTGTTGTTAATGCAATATGATATGACATGATGGATGCCCTCACCGACGATCTCCCTCATACGACACCATCTTACGCCCGCGGCATGCTTTCATCCCACAGTGCTCCACATCTTCCAGGCACATGCAATGTGATGGTGATATGATTACCGAGTTATTATTAGTCCTTTTCATACAGCAGGATTGAGAAACTAAGGTACCTTCCTTATATCAATCCCAACACAGATCCTGTCTAGGGTCGTCACTCCTAGTAATCTCATACGACGTATATTTTTGTAGGTCGCTACAAGGGCTGTTGCTCGTACTCGTTGCACCGCTCCCCCATCACCTTATCAATACAGGCCTACTGTACTCTCACTGCTACGGAAGGGTCGTTGCCTCCCGTAGACTCAGAATACGCTCGCGGTCACTACAAAGGACTCGCCGCCTGATCAGTGTAGGCCGACAACAAGAATACAAAGGACTCATCGCCTGATCAGTGTAGGCCAACTCAAAATACGCTCGCGGTCACTACAAATGGCCTTACTGTCGATAATCTACTATTAAACTACATTGAAAGCGTTGGAAACAGTCAATCAAAGCATCTAAAATCCGCACCTTTTCTCCTAGAAGCGTATCAATTCGAACGGAGCGTATACGATTCGTCTACGGCGAATAGGCAACCTAATACACAAGATCCATAAGCTACTTCGCTATGGAAATGACGGAACAACAAATCAGTAAGTGTTTAGGGTATTTTCTTACCTAGAAACGCGGTGAAATCACCGGCAAAGTGATTGGATTGCATGGCTTAAACACGTGCAACAGGTAGCATAAGCAGCAGGAAATTCTCTCCCACCTTCTCTCACAAACTCTCACTTTCTCTCTCACTCTTGCTAGGGTTTCTAGCAAATTCGGATGGGTGAGAGGAGTGAGGGTTTAAGCCTCTTTTATAACCTAAATCTTGCCCAAAACAGGCTTGGGAACAATGTTTACTTGATACCTAACCAAATCAGGGCTGTTTCGGTCCAAAAAGGCATTTCTGGTGGTACTCTGGCCGAACGCGATCGGACTTAAGTTCATGCGTGTCAGATGTCGCTCACATCCCATTTTCAGACCAGTGGTATTCGTAGATCACACGTGGCGGTCCAGTTTCAGTTCAGCGGTCACCGCACATAGATCAGGTCTGCAAGTCTCATGATATGAAATAAAAAATTTTCCTGATCCAAGGGTGTAATTTGGCTGAATTCTGACGGTCAGAACGCTTAATACTGACGTGTCAAGTCGTATGCCAGATTTGAATTTCAAATTTCAAATCTAACCCTATTCTCACTCTCTTCAGTCCAGGCTCAATGAAATAGCCTGTGAATGTCGGTTGGACTTGATTTTTGAAATGATTGTCAAGTCCAGCTAGGCGGTTTTAACGGTCTAAGATTGTAGGTATCGGACTTTCAACACGCGGTCTAGAACCAATACAAAGTTTCAAAGAGGTCTAGAGAACAAACCGGTTTAGAGTTTGATCCGAGGTTTTAGAGTATTATAGCGTCATTGGTTCTACTCACTTTGGGTCTTGTAGAAAGTATTTAAAGTGATCAGGGACTATTTCCCAGCTACTCTAGCGTTGCGCTAGCTAACTTACACTTATTTTTTAAAGGAATTAATCCTACGCAATTTCTGGTCGAGTTGGTACTCGAGTCGAAGTACTGATTTTTCCAGGGCGTTACAATCTACCCCCCTTAACAAATAATTTCATCCTTGAAATTTATACCTTTTCATTCTCCTCAAGAAGCTGTGGGTAGTTCTTTCTGATCTCGGCTTTTGTCTCCCAGGTAGCCTCTTCCTCAGAGTGATGCGTCCACAATACCTTCACAAGGGGAATCACCTTGCTACACGATACCTGCTTCTTCCTGTCTAGGATACGCGTCGGTCGCATGATATATGTAACATCCTCTCCTAACTGCACCTGCTCCGATCTGATGATATGGGAAGGATCAGAAACGTACATCTTTAGCATAGAAACATGAAATACGTTGTGAACGCTCGCGAGAGGCGTGGGTAAAACCAAACGGTATGCCACTGCTCCCACACGATCGAGGATCTGGAATGGACCAATGAATCGCGGTGCTAGCTTGCCCTTCTTCCTGAACCGAAGGACTCCCTTCATAGGGAAAACTCGTAAAAATATATGATCCCCAACTGTGAACTCTAGCGGCCGTCATCTCGTATCGGCATAACTCTTCTGTCTGCTCTGTGCTGTGAGAAGCCGACGTCTAATAATATCAATCTTCTCCGACATCACCTGCACTAACTCTGAGCCAATCAGGGTACGCTCACCGACCTCTGCCCAGCAATGCGGTGCGCGACAAGGTCGCCCATATAACGCCTTATAAGGTGCCATACCGATACTCACCTGAAAGCTGTTGTTGTACGCGAACTCCGCATATGCAAGACAGTCATCCCAACTGTCCTTGAAGTCCAATGCGCACGCTCGCAACATGTCCTCTAAGATCTGGTTCACCCGCTCTGTCTATCCGTCTGTCTGTAGGTGGAAGGCAGTACTGAACTTCAACTTCACACCCATAGCCTCCTGAATGCCAGTCCAGAAAATAGAAGTGAACCGCGTGTCTCTGTCCGACACGATCTCCAATGGAACTCCATGCAGACGCACGATCTCTCTGATGTACAGTCTAGCCAGCTCGTCTGCAGAGTTCGTGACTCTGATCGGTAGGAAGTGCGCCGACTTCGTCAGACGGTCGACGATCACCCATATGGAATCATGTCCCTTCCTCATCTTCGGCAGCCCTGAAATGAAATCCATGAAAATGAAATCTCACTTCCACTCTGTGATCGGCATAGGCTGCAAGAGTCCAGGTGGTCGGCAATGCTCTGCCTTCACCTGCTGGCAAGTAAGACAACAGGACATAAACTCTGCTATATGGGTCTTCATACCTTCCCACCAATAGGTCCTCTTCACGTCACGATACATCTTCGTACTGCCTGGATGCATCGTGAGTCTGGTACAATGCGTAGCCTCGAGAATCTCTCGTCTCAAGTCAGGGATATCTGAGACGTATAGGCGGCCATGATAACGTAAGCCCTCATCCATGCCAACTCGCCACTCGGCGTCTGCATCATCACTGGCCTGCTCTCGAAGCTCAGTCAGATGCGCATCATCCCTCTGCGCCTCGATGACCCGGTCATCGATCTGAGATCGCACCTGCACATGTGCGATGAACTCATATGGCTCCTCTACAGTGAGTTTCTGCTCAAAGTCTCGTAAAAACTCAACCATATCCCACTCAGCAACCATCAGCGGAGCCGCAAACTCTATCGCCTTCTTGCGGCTCAACGCGTCAGCCACAAGGTTCGCCTTCCCAGGATGGTAAGAGACTTCGAACTTGAAGTCCTTCAAAGTCTCCATCCATCCGCTGCCTCATATTCAAGTCTCGCTGCGTGAATATGTACTTGAGGCTCTTGTGGTCGCAAAAGAGCTCGAACTCCTCTCCATAGAGGTAATGTCTCTAGAGTCTCAGTGCGAATATGACGGCTGCCAACTTTAGGTCGTATGTAGGGTAATTCTCCTCGTGCTTCCTTAATTGTCTTGAGGCATATGAAATTACCCTGTCCTTCTGCATAAGGACACAACCCAGACCAACGCTAGACGCGTCAGTGTATATAGTGTATCTAACCCCTTGCTCTGGCAATACTAGCACAGGGGCGGAAGTAAGTCTGTCCTTTAGCTCCTGAAAAGCTGACTCCGCCTTGTCATTCTAGGCGAACTTCACGTCCTTCCGTGTCAACTGAGATAGAGGTCTCGCGATCTTCGAGAAATCCCGAATGAAGCGTCGATAATATCCAGCGAGACCCAAGAAACTCCTCACCTCAGTGACAGAACCAGGCTGCTCCCAGTCGTGAACTGCAGCTACCTTAGACAGGTCAACTGCCATCCCATTCTTTGACACCACGTGTCCCATGAACTTCACTTCCTGCTTCCAGAAGTCGCACTTCTTATACTATGCGAACAACTGATGCTGTCTGAGTGTATCCAGGACCAAGCGCAAATGCTCCTCATGCTCCTCTCGACTCCTGGAGTATACCAAAATGTCGTCAATGAACACAACGACGAGTTGATAGAGGAAAGGCCGAAATACCCGGTTCATCAGATCCATGAACACGGCTGGTGCGTTCGTGAGACCGAACGACATCACGAGGAACTCGTAGTGGCCAAAGCTGGTCTTGAATGTTGTCTTCTACACGTCCTCATCCCTGACGCGCAACTGATGATATCCTGACTGAAGATCAATCTCAAGAAGTACTGTGCTCCTCTCAACTGATCAAACAAGTCATCGATCCTGGGTAAAGGGTACTTGTTCTTCACCGTGATCTGGTTCAGCCTGCGATAATCAATACACAATCGCATCGAACCATCCTTCTTCCTCACAAACAGGACTGGTGCTCCCCAAGGAGACACACTAGGTCGAATAAGGCCAAGCTCCAACAGACCATCAATCTGCATCCTCAACTCCTCCATCTCACACGGTGCCATGCGATACGTCGACAGTGAGACGGGCGTGGAACCAGGCACCAGATCGATAGTGAAATCAATCTCTCGTCGAGGCGGCAAACGAGGGATCTTCCTGAACAGATCCCCAAAATCACAAACGACTGGCGTATGCTCAAGCATCTGGGTACCAGCGTCCCGTAGTAAAGTAGCGTAGCTAAGTATGCGGAAGGGGAGATTTACCAGCACTGGGAATGTAAAGGATGCGCCCTCTGTCTCGTAGGCAGTCACTATACGAGTTTCGCAGTCAATTTCGGCCCTCGCTGCAGTCAACCAGTCCATGCCAAGAATGACGTCGAGATAAACAAGAGAGGGGTTGACGACAAGATCAAGAGCCATCGTCTTGCCTCCCATATCCACCAAACAGCCCTCACACATCAGGGTGGCATCTGTAAAGGACCCGTGAGCTGTATAAACTCGCACCCCATCCATCCTAATAGTCGGTAGCCCAATGCGCCTGACTATGGCATGTGATATCAATGAAATCATGGACCCTGTGTCCACCATCACAAGAATAGGAATACCTCTGATGTGGGCAGTGACCTCAAAGGCCGAATGCTAAGAAGTCTCTGTCACAGCTGCCTCGGCTGTCAAGGCATGCACCCGTGCCTTCTGTGGCCGGTTCGACCGTTGTGCCATGGGCCGTAGAGGCGGCCTGTACTGAGATACCGGAGGTCTGAAGGAAGGGTGCGCAGGAGCCAACTGTAAAGGCGGTGCTGATATAGCTTGTGGGCGTGTACGGTCGATCTTCTACGGTGGCGAGAACCCACTGTCCCGCATCCGAGCAAAACAACTCTGTGCTAAATGGCCCGATCTCCCACAATAGGTACATGATAAATCAGGGCACCGCAACGGTGGTACTGGTGCTGTAGCCCTAGAAGGAGGGTCGGCGCGAGGCCTCTTGCCCGCAAAGGGCCTGTCCTGCAACTCTGGTTGTGGCCTAGGAGCAATAGGGCCACGAGATTGTGTAAGTCAATCCACATCCTGCTCTGCCTGCATGGACATGTGAATCAGCTCTGCATAGGAGGGAATGCTCACGCAGTGCATCTTCGACCGAATATCCGATCGCAAACCCTTTGAAAAGCGCCGTATGCGCATCTTCTCATCTGCCAGTATAGTCGAGACATATCTACCCAACTCAGTGAACCTATGCTCATACTCAGTGACTGTCATGCCTCCCTGTCTGAGGCGCAGAAACTCATTCTCCCGATCATGCCTATACGTCTGGGGATAGTATTTCTCATGGAAGTGGAACTCGAACGCTGCCTAGGTCCATATGTAATCAGCGGCAACGGTCCGCAACACACTGTCCCACCATAAGCTGGCCTCTCGCTCGAACAAGAACGTAGCCAACTCGACCTGCTCAGCATCTGAACAATGCATCATACGCAGTATCTTCGACACACGGTCGAGCCAATACTCGGCTTCCTTGGGTCTATGAGAACCCATAAAAGTGGGAGGTCGTAAGCGCTGGAATCGCTCTAGTAAGCCCCTGTGTCTGCGACATTCCCCGCAGGGTAAGCAGGTGGTACAGGATGACCCTGCCCTCATCCTGAGCATACGTATCGGCATCCTCAGCTGGATGCGCAGGTGGTGCAGGTGGAGGCACACTCCCACCCTGGGCTAGGGCCCCCACAATCATAGTCAGGAGCTTCTGCTGTTGCTGCATCATAGCCATCATCTGCTCAAATCTATCTGGAGGTGGAGCAGGCTGTGGCATATACTGCGTCGAAGAAGACGCGCGGTACTGCTCTCTGAAGGGCGATGTGAAAGGTGATGGTCCAACTGCAGGACCAGTAGTAGGCTGAGACGCATGTGCTGTCTCAGGAATCGGGCCCACAGCAGGGTCCGCATGAGCATCGGACTGAGAAGGAGCCTGATCTATAGGCTCACCCAATGTAAGCCGAGCTGTGCTCCATGTAGCCTTCGGCGGCATTCCCTATATTCAAAATAGGACGCAACCTTGTCAGTCTCAATAGCACAAACACACCGCAATCATTCACACAAAGAGTCAAGGGCATTCCATGCATTTCATTTAATCAAAATTGTCACAATACAAGGGATATCTCCTTACAAGCATCATGACAACAAGTACATGGGAACTAAGATAGTTAAAGTTACAACAGTAACATAAGTAAACTACTAGCCTTAACAGGCTTACACAACATAAAGCAGGAAATGACTAACTGCTACCAACAACATCTAAGATCTCATTGCTAGTCTGAGTCAGGTGGCGGAGGAGGAGCACCCTTATCCTGCAAGCAGCACAGGATCACCTTCAAGGTGCGAGTCACCTTGCCGAATTTCCTCTTCATAACGGCCTTGGTATCCTCGACATCAGCCCGAAGTTCCTGAACTTCCCTTCGCAAGGCGACCTGGCTCTCCTCAATTCGGGTAATGCGATCATCACCAGTAGCCTGAGCAGAAGGCGGAGGGCTCTCATCTGTATCCTGAGCCTCCTCTTCTACCTCTTCCTGGACTTCTTCCTCAACTTCTGCTCCAGGTTCTCCCTCACTTGGATCCTCTTCATCATCAAAATCATCCTCGCGATCCTCCTCAAGCTGAGTCTCACGGTACTGAGACCGGATCTTCATCTTGACCATGGTAGACTCATCAATGTTGTGAATAGAAACTGGCAACTCTGGCCCAAGTCTGTAAGCAAACTCAAGCGCGATCTTGCATATAAGTCGGCCAAAAGGAAGCGACTCAGACGTTCTTCTTGATTTCGCTATGAGGATAATCAGTCATAACACGAAAGTGTCCATACACACATTTTCTCCCATAGGCCACCTGATACAAGAAATCAACCATAAGGCGCGTACACTCAATGTGATTTGTCGACCTGGGATACACGTTAAACGTCCAAATGTGGTGCAGCAGGCGCAAATCATCAGACATATGAGATACCTTGAGGCTATTGTTAGGCTGCCATGAAAACAGTCTACCACATAGAAACTTGGTACGGCGATCTCGCTCATGCCTACTCCTCAAATTCTTCGCACTGGGATGAACATCACCAAGGGGCACGTTCAGAAGTCGCGCTATCAACCGAACATCGATCGTAGCCATCCGGTTTCTACCAAAAGGAATCTTGAACTGTAACGGCTCCAATGTAGGACTCTTGATACGAGCGTAGAAGGCATGAATGGTGCTCATATTAGCACTTGAACGAGCTTCAAATAGCGGACCCCAATGTGCAACTTCAATGCGCTCTAATAACAGGAATTTGCCGAAGAGTCGTCCTTCCACGTCCGCCTCAAACAACACCTTACGGTCAGTGTATTCACCGTGAGGCATCTCTGCTAATATCACTCGCCCAAGTTGAGTATGGGGATCCAAATCCCGCTTTGTATGGAACTCTCGGGCTGTTCTTAAACTTGCGGCGACGCTTGAGTTAGCGGCGCCACCCCTCGGTCTTCTTGATTGCGCAGGGCGATTAGGCCCAGCCTCATCCGCTGCGGTCTTTCTCTTTTCCATCAAAGAGGGGATGGTGGAGAGAGAGAAAAAACCCAAAATGGCTTCAACAAAAGTCATGAAAAATGGGAGAAATGTAGAGAAATGGCTGCCCAAACTGAAAAAATGAGATCTAGGTGTTGTAGAGGGATACTTCAAGCTCCCCTAGGATGGATTTTTAAAAAGAAAAAAGAAGAAAAAAGGGGAATGGAACTCCACACGATTTCAACACATTTTAGGGGTTGTAGGAGCTCCAACGGACAAGATCGGAGAGGGAAAGGGTTGCTAATCACGTTGGAGGTATGGGATGGGATCGTTTTCAGCAATGGGAGGATTTGGGAGTGATTTGGGGTCACGGTTTGAGATAGGACAGCAAGAAAACGTGAGAAGGAGATTGGGAAGGGGGATGTTGTGAAGAAAGTACCCTTTTTAGGGGTTATCGACGGTCGGCCCACACATGGGAGGGATGCCCTACCCCTAAAAGACCTTGCGCCAGAATTTCACATCAAGTGGGCCCCACCGGACGGCGATGCATCGCCGGCCATCTCACAAGGTGGCCGGTGGGACCACATGGGTCGGGTCCCCCTTGGCCTAGGGACCTCAAAAATATATGGGCCCCACCTTAGTTCATTCCAGATTGGCCTAGGGAGGCCCAAACATCCATTCAGGGATTTTCGGGGCTAATCTAAAAACCTGAATACAATCCCCTATCATGCAGCATATGATTTTGGGATAGAAGGAGCTAATACATCTATCTATCCCATTATCTGCTAAATATTGCAAACTTAGAATGGCCTAATGGCTAGTTTTCATGAAATTTTACTATTCACTGTAAAATTTTGTCAAAGTATGATTTTATATCATTTTCATATTAGGATAAATGCCTAACATGAAAAGAATAAGAAGGAATTGAAGAATGAAGTGGTGAGAGGAAGAATTTTGAAGAATTTAGGTGAAACGGGGTTTTTAAGCCCTAGCGATTGAATGTAAGGGTTGTGGTTGTCCCACAACACAAGGATTCACATTTATAGATTTAGAACCATTCAAAGAATATCTCAACCCACCTACCTACAACCTAGGAGCTACTTAGGTCGCTTCACGTGACCCTAGATGCATTACGGACTCGATCGCGCGATCGATACGAATAGTCTTCGCCTATTGGCGAATCTGCGATCTTATAAGTGTTTCTAGACCTTTCTCGCACCCACCTAAGTCAAAGGAAGCGACAGCGTATGTCACCTGACTATAACCCAGGCCCGGTATAATCTTATTCATGCTCTGATACCAACTTGTAACACCCTAAAAATCGGGGGTCGTGTATAAACTCAACTCTCGAGTTCCAGACCGTCACTTATGCAACAAAAATGATTATGATTCAATGTTGTCTGAGTTAAAGCATTCACATGAGTAAAAGTATACCAAAACTGCAATTCATACTCTAGATCCAGTGATAAAAGCAAGTGGAAGACTAAAGAATATAGATATCACTGTATGAAAAATAAAGTAGATCTCAACTGTCTTCAAAGTATGAATACATCTGTAAGTCTCATATACATGTAAATATACAGAATCAAATGTCAAAATAGTCCCACTAAGTAGTCCCACCAATCCAAGCCACCTAAGCAAAGCCGTCGTGGTACTGCATATATGAGAACTCGTCCTGGTCCTCATCATAGTCCGGCTCTGCTTCCTAAATCGCTGCCTCACCTGCATCTAAGACGGGGTCTGGTGGGTGCTGCAAATATCATCCCGTAACGTGGGAGTGAGTAGCTAACTCAGTGGAATTATAGAGTAAGGATTAACATGTTCTCAAATCAATCATGCGATAATAGTAAAGCAGTAAATCAAACAATCCTAATACTATTGTTAATGCAATATGACATGACATGATGGATGCCCTCACCGACGATCTCCCTCATACGTCACCATCTTACGCCCGCGGCATGCTTTCATCCCACAGTGCTCCACATCTTCCAGGCATATGCAATGTGATGGTGATATGATTATCGAGTTATTATTAGTCCTTTTCATACAGCAGGATTGGGAAACTAAGGTACCTTCCTTATATCAATCTCAACACAGATCCTGTCTAGGGTCGTCACTCCTAGTAATCTCATACGATGTATATTTTTGTAGGTTGCTGCAAGGGCTGCCAGGGCTGTTGCTCGCACTCGTTGCACCGCTCCCCCATCACCTTATCAATATAGGCCTACTGTACTCTCACTGCTACGGAAGGGTTGTCGCCTCCCGTAGACTCAGAATACACTCGCGGTCACTATAAAGGACTCGTCGCCTGATCAGTGTAGGCCGACAACAAGAATATAGTGTCTCATACCACCATAATCTTCTCACGAGTCATAGGTGCTCACTGGTCACTACGGGAAGGTTTGTGGCCCCAGCGTAGGCCGACAGGTCGACCACGGTGTCCCATACCACCATGCCTGGCTCATGAGTCTTTATGGATCAAGGTACCATGGTTGACAGGGTTTACAATGGTAAGTTCAGTACCCTAGGTTCAAGCAGTTATGACTCATACAAGGTGAACATACAAAGGCCAGTCGGGTTACTTGACGGGCTCGACTAGCACGATCGCATCTCAAGTCGAACGACATGAAGTGCGTAAAACACCTCGTGTGGCCTAACCACTGCCGTCAACTCCAAAACACGGCTCGGGTTCATCGACGCGTCGTTCGTGGCAAAGATAAGCCAACCACGAATTTGCTCAGTTACCAACTGCCTGGACTAGGTATAGCCCCAAACAATTATGAATTCACATTAGTAATCATGTAAGAGTAATGGAAATGAAATACAACAATGTGAGCATGTTAACACATGTTATAACATACAACTTAAGTGAATCATCTAACACATGCCTTTCATACATATAATGAAATTATACATATAGCCAACATGTATGAAATCATTTACATCAGAATATCATTTGAGAATTCAATCTCAAACTAATTCATAACACCATTTAATTCAATACATACTAATACAAACATTTATACAAACACTTAAACTACACAGTTAAGTCTACATATAGTATGTCGACTCAAAGTGCGCATTTAGGCGAGTCCCTTCGCCAAACTAATTATGCACGCATTCCTAGTATCCTAATGCGACAAGAAGCCATGTCAATCACATCAACAAAATATGGATGAAAACAGTATTTTCTACAAATGACTAAAATGCCCTAAATCTCATATTCTTCGTCTACTTACGAAATAGAAAACGGACGGCATGTTGTACATGTCAAACGGCATTACCGTCGATAATCTACTATTAAACGACATTGAAAGCGTTGGAAACAGTCAATCAAAGCATCTAAAATCCACACCTTTTCTCCTAGAAGCGTATCAATTCGAACGGAGCGTATACGATTCGTCTACGGTGAATAGGCAACCTAATACACAAGATCCATAAGCTACTTCACTATGAAAATGACGGAACAACAAATCAGTAAGTGTTTAGGGTATTTTCTTACCTAGAAACGCGGTGAAATCACTGGCAAAGTGATTGAATTGCGTGGCTTAAACACGTGCAACAGGTAGCACAAGCAGCAGGAAATTCTCTCCCACCTTCTCTCACAAACTCTCACTTTCTCTCCCACTCTTGCTAGGGTTTCTAGAAAATTCAGATGGGTGAGAGGAGTGAGGGTTCTCTTTTATAACCTAAATCTTGCCCAAAACAGGCTTGGGAACAATGTTTACTTGATACCTAACTAAACCGGGCTGTTTCGGTCCAAAAAGGCATTTCTGGTGGTCCCCTGGCCGAACGCGATTGGACTTAAGTTCATGCGTGTCGGATGTCGCTCACATCCCATTTTCAGACCAGTAGTGTTCGTAGATCGCACGTGGCGGTCCAGTTTCAGTTCAGTGGTCACCGCACGTAGATCAGGTCTGCAAGTCTCATGATATGAAATAGAAAGTTTTCCTGATCCAAGGGTGTAATTTGGCTGAATTCTGACGGTCAGAACGCTTAATACCGACGCGTCAAGTCGTGTGCCAGATTTGAATTTTAAATTCCAAATCTAACCCTATTCTCATTCTCTTCAGTCCAAGCTCAATGAAATAGCCTGTGAATGTCGGTTGGACTTGATTTTCGAAATGATTGTCAAGTCCAGCTAGGCAGTTTTAATGGTTTAAGATTGTAGGTATCGGACTTTCGACGTGCGGTCTAGATCCAATACAAAGTTTCAAAGAGGTCCAGAGAACAAATCGGTTTAAAGTTTGATCCGAGGTTTTAGAGTATTATAGCGTCATTGGTTCTACTCGCTTTGGGTCTTGTAGAACGTATTTAAAGTGATCAGGGATTATTTTCCAGCTACTCTAGCGTTGCGCTAGCTAACTTACACTTATTTTCTAAAGGAATTAATCCTACGCAATTTCTGGTCGAGTTGGTACTCGAGTCCAAGTACTGATTTTTCCAGGGCGTTACAACTCCACTTTGGTAGGCTTTTCCTTAGGCGTGAAGTTATCTTGTCAAGGCCTACTAACTTCTTATAAATCTGGATCTTTCGATTTAACCACTTCCTTCTATCTATCACAACTCAAATTTGGACCATACTCTGGTCTCATATAAATATAATGTTATACAAAAATTAGGTCCCAATCTATGATCCTATACTGTTGAAGGCTGATGACAGTTCCTTCCTTTTGGTACAAAAGGTGAAATTTTAGATTTAGGATTTTTGCATCATTGATTAACCATCAAAATTTATCCAACCATTTTTCCATCTTGACTATACATTTCTCTCAAAATTGGGCCAAAATCATTAAGTGTGGATCATTAATTAAGATCAAGTTCGTGTTGGCACCCGTTAGGAGAATTTTTAAGATACGCCAATCTAAATTTGGGAACATTAAGAAAACCATATACATTGGCTCTATTTGACAACCCTAACATAATAGATGAATTAGATTTAAAGAAAGATCGCCAGAAAAGGAAAAATTAGAGAAACTCAATCCAAATGGGATGTGAAAAACACCCTTCTCACACGCCCACTCCCTTTAAAAAGGGGTGTGCATTCCCCTCTCCACTCTCATGCCCAATCTCTCAACACCTAAGGAGAAGAGAGAGAGAGAGTCAAAGAAAGAGAGAGAGAGAGAGAGAGAGAGAGAGAGAGAGAGAGAGAGAGAGAGAGAGAAAGAGAAAGAGAAAGTGAGAGAGAGAGAGAGAAGAAGAAGAAGAAGAAGAAAGAAAGAAAGAAAGAAAGAGAAAGAGAAAGAGAAGGAGAAGCCTAGATGCCCTCTTCCTTCTCCATATGCATGGTGTTTTCCTTATTCTTAAGTGATGTCGTGATTCATATGGAAGCTTTTCATGTAGAAGCTTTCCTACATGAATATCTACCGAGGGTTTAGTTCTAAGGCTAAAGTCCTGTAAGTTTATACTAATTTGAGTTGATATGATTTATCTTGTTTTTGCATACTTTCATATTATTGTGATTTTTCATGCAATTGGTTGATTTACCATCATTAATTATTTATCCTTTTAGGAATTATGGTTAAGGTATAATTTTAATTATGTGTGATTTTTATGAATTTATGTGGGGTGATAGATACAAGTCTTATCCTTTGCTAATTTTAAGAGCGACGCGTGCTTCCACTCTATATTGAGTTAGCTTTTTGCTCCTCTCCCCTTATTTTTGTTGAGTCTATTCTTCTCCTTTATTAGGTCAGCCTTGTGCTACCTCTCTTTATGGCTTGGGCATGTGTCTTGGAATTCCAAAACCTCATGGTTCGACTTACTTCTTTATTGATGCAAGTGATGTGTTATAGGCCTCATATTTAGTGAAATCTAATTGATAAACCAGGGCACTTTCAATCTCCCCCTTTGACAATTATGTGACAAAACACCAAAACACCCTACAACAACTTCTAGACTAACACCCTAAATTGTGTGTACATAAACTTTACACAAATTTACAAAGTAATCTAGTTCACACACACATTCAGTAGCTGCTCCTCCTAACATCAATCTCCCCCTATCTTCTTGCAGCCGCTCCCCCTAACACCTGCACCACCATCCACAAACAGATACAGAAAATTTCTTTTTTTTTTTTTTTGGGGGGGGGGGGGGGGTGGGAGGGGATTTGTTCTCCCCCTTTTTTTCAGTCATTGGCAAAGGAGAACAAAAAATTGGATATTAGCTAAAGTTGAAGCATATGGGAGAACCAGGACCCAAATAAAATGCATAAGAGATAAGACAGATAAAGACATGTATATATATTAGGTTAAGGGAGAGTATAAATATAAGGATCAAACATCCTAAACAAATCAAGAATTATGCAGGAGGAGGATGCACAATTGATATCATCATTCAAGACAGACTAGTAAGCATACCAAATAAGCATGACAGTAAATATAGATGAATTATAAATAGCTATAACCCAAAAAAAAATGTCCAAAATGGGTACTACCCAAGGTTGGCAGGTGTTCAACATCCAGTCCAAAAAAAAAAAACCATCCAATCTGGCCCAAACATGAGCACAACAAAAGGAAGGACTTTATGCAGACACTAAAAAGAAGTTAGTTGAATTGTCTAGATACGACCTCAACAACATCACAATTCCAGGTGGCACCTAACGTTCGCGAGTGTCTCCATTTGTGAGCAAGTCCACCACTTGCTAGCTGGTATACTGGAGGGCATCAACTTTATCTTCAATCACTGTGAGGCACCGTTCATAGTTGTAAAGACGTTCCTCCATACCATCCATACCGTTAAGCAGATGATGTTCAACTACGGTGGCTGGACAGACTTCCACCAATTGAGACTGAATGGGTTCAGGTTGCTTATTTTTTTTATTTTGATGATTGAGGAAGATTCTTTCCTTTGCTTTTTACCATGGTTTGTCTGTGAGAGGAGCCCAAAAAGGCAGGAAAGGTAGGGAGAAGCAAACAGAGAAGAGAAGGAATGAGTTGATTTGAATCAAATGCATGCTTCTCTTTTATAGCAGACTCTTCGATGATATCGATACCTCAGCAATGACATCGAAATCAGGCTTATAATGATATCGAAGACTATGCCGAAGACTGTTGGGAAGACACAAATATTCAGCAGATATTGAGGCAGTCTGAACGTTGGGAAGGACCAATGGTTATAATGTTGTATTCCCGAGATCCGTCAATTTCATCGATAGTGAATGTCGATATCATCAATATTTGAATATCGATGATGTCGAAAGTAGCTAGATATCATCAAGTATGTGAGGATGTAGCATTTTTGTTCCCATTGCTAACGTGGTTAATTTATGAAGTTTAAACTTATTGCTGACAAGTAACCATGAATATCTCAATTTGAAGATTACCTATTTGAACCATTTTTACTGAGACATCATTAAAGAGAACATATTTTGATTGATATTTGAAGATCACTAAACCTATTTGCATCAAGAGGTTTTGTTAGGATATTGGCCAGTTGCTTTTCTATAGACACATAATCCAACACAATAATCTTATCTTCAACAAGTTCTCGGATAAAATGATGACGAATGTCAATATGCTTAGTCTAAGGTGTTGAACAAGATTTTTGGAGATGTTGATAGCAATTGTGTTGTCATAAAAAAGACTCATTGTGTGTTGCTCAATCCCATAGTCTAATAACATTTGTTTCATCCAAAGGAGTTGTGCACAACAACTACCAGCAGTAATGTATTCGGCCTCGACAGTGGACAAGGATATTGAATTTTGCTTCTTGCTCTGCCAGGAGGCCAGACAATTTCTAATGTAGAAACATCCTCCACTTGTCAATTTTCAATGATCCAAATTTCTAACCCAATTGACGTCAGAGTATCCAGCAATGGTGGTGGATGTTTTAAATGGATACCATAGGCCGAAAGAGGTTGTTCCTGCTACGTATTTGATGATCCTCTTAACACCCATTAGGTGGGATTCCTTAGGATCTGCCTGATACCGAGCACACACACCCACACTAAAAGATATATTTGGATGACTGGCTATGAGATACAGTAGGCTTCCTATCATACTCTGATAGAGATGATGATCCACACTTTTTTCATTAACATCTTTGGAGAGTTTAGTTGTGGTGCTCATAGGAGTATGATAAGTATGACAGATTCGAGCCCAAATCTTTTCACCAAGTCGTTTGCATATTTAGTCTGACATATGAAGATTCCATCATTAACTGCTTCACTTGTAAGCATAAAAAGAGTTTAATTCACCGACCATACTCATTTCAAATTCCGATTTCATGAGATCGACAAATTTATATGTAAAATCTTCACATGTTGAACCAAAGACTATATGATCCACATAGATTTATGCAATGAGCAATGAATCCTTTATCTTTTGAGTAATATTTTATCTACGCTACCCCTGTAAAATTTATGGTCCAAAAGAAATTTCATCAATCGTTCACACCAAGCACGTGGTGCTTGTTTGAGACCATAAAGTTCTTTTTTTCAGATGATAAACATGATGAGGATGCTTAGGATTTAAAAATTCCTTAGGTTGTTTTACATAGACTTCTTCATCAAGATCCCCATTGAGAAATGCACTTTTTACATCCATTTGAAATAGTTTAAATTTTAATGCACATGCAACAGACATGAGTATTCTGATAGACTCAAGATGAGCTATAGGAGTAAATGTTTCATCAAAATCAATGCCTTTTATCTGTGAATACCCTTGAGCTACTATCCTTGCTTTATTCTTGATCACATTGCCAGATTCATCAGATTTGTTCTTGAAAACCCATTTGGTTCCAATGATATTTGTATTAAGTAGCTTGGAAACCAATTTTCGTACCTCATTTCTCTGGAATTGTTGAAGTTCTTCTTGTATAGCATTTATCCAGTGTTCATCTTGAAGAACTTCCACAACATTCTTGGGTTCAATCTTTGAGGTAAAGAAGAAATGACTACAGATATTTTTTATCTGTCATTGAGTTCTTACACCATCATTAGGATCTCCAATGATTTTCTCTCGAGGGTGATCCTTAATAATGGGTATGTTGGATGACAGTTGTGGTTCATTAGATGATGAAGATTTGTTATCTGATTTATCTAGAATGCATGAATCTACATCATCTTCTAATTCATTCAAGGGGCTGGCTTCTTCATGGGACTAGTCATTGATCACTACATTGACTGATTCTTGAATAGTGAGGGTTCTTAGATTGTATACTCTATAGGCATGACTATTCAAGGCATACCCCAGAAAGATACCATCATCACTTTTAGACTCAAATTTCCCTAGGTGATCTCTGTCTCTCAAGATATAACATTTACTTCCAAAAATATGAAAGTAACTAGGTTGTTTTTCATGCCATAGTTCGTATGAAGTTTTGTTCAAACCTGCTCTAAGATAGACTCTATTGATCATGTAACAGGCAAAGTTGACAACTTTATCCCAGAAACTCTTCGCCATATCTTTTCCATTTAACATAACTGACCTCATTTCCTGCAGTACACGATTTTTCCTTTCAACAACATTTTACGGTGGGGTTTTTGGGGTTGAGAATTCATGACAGATTCCTTTCTCATCAAAGTACCTTTCAAATCGCTCATTTGTAAATTCACCACCATGATCACTCCTGATGCGATTTATGAAATATCCTTTTTTATTTTAAAGTCGCTTTGCCCAAATTACAAATTTATCAAAGGCATCTGATTTCTCCTAAAGAAATGCGATCCAAGTAAATCTGGTGTAATCATCTACTACCACCAGGAAGTATCTTTTCTTCCCATGACTTTCCACTTTGGTTGGACCAACTAGGTCCATATGTTACAATCCAAAGGTTTTTTTGTTGTTATGGTGGTTGTCTTTTTGTGACCGACTTTTATCTGTTTTTCTTTAAGACAATAACCACATACAACCTTTTCTTCTTTTCTAACCTTGGGAAGTCCTCTAACCAAAGTTTTTGAACTTAGCTTGGCTAAATTTAAGTAGTGAACATGTCCCAACCATTAGTGCCATAATTTAGATTCACTCTTTACAACCATATTATATTTTGTGGATAATACACTCATTCGTACTTTCAATAACGTAACAGTTATCACTAGTGCGTAAACCTTTTATGATAGATTTTCCTGTATGGTCTAAGATCCTACACACATTCTTTGAGAAGGTGACCAAATGTTCTTTATCACAGATTTAGCAGATACTAAGGAGATTTTGTTTCAGACCTTTTACACAGAACATTTTTTTTTTTTTTTTAGAAGACCTAGTACAACTATGATTCCTTGTCTAATAATTTTGATAGAGCTACCATCTACAAATGTGACTGATCCACCATCAAAGTCTGAATACTCATAAAAATGAGTTTGATCCCCAGTCATGTGTCTGGAGCATCCACTGTCAAGATACCATTTTGAACTGTTGCCGACTTTCAGAGCAATATGGATTACTAGGCAATTGTTCCATTATTTCACACCCTCTAATATATGTTTGAACATGATTCCAACTTTAGTCAAGATCACTCTCTAGGCTTTATGAGAGACTTGCTTTGATACCAATTGAAATTGTCCGCTTTAGTTGAAGTGGGAATATGCTAATATGTCCTAGAGGGGGTTGAATAGGACTTTTTAATATTTCATGGTAATTTAAAATCCTATCAATTTTATCCTAACAAAATATGCATGCATCAGGATTTCTTCAAAGTAATTCTAATGGCTTCCAAACCAATTAGAGAATCCAGTCATAAAACCATTTAAAAGATAAACAAATGCAAATTATAGTTTTTGATGGATGTGACTGTGTGTGAGGCGTGATCTCAGATAAGAAAATATAAAAATATTTAAGGAAATCATACAAGCAATAACAATCTCAAACATAGTTATTTTTATAGTGGTTCGACTACTTGTCTACTTCACTTCCGACGAATGCACTCAACCCTTGAGTGTACCGGATCTCACTAACGGAGGTTTCACAACAGGTTCACCTTAAACCGGAGGTTTCAAATTAGGTTCACCTCAAACCAGTACAACCTACACTAGGCTGACTCTAACGTGTCTACATGACATAGTTTATGCCCCACACAGGAGCAAGGGTCAGCACATAACACCCGAATTTTAGGTCACACAAGCCAAGGAATCCACACAAGGAACCTCACTAGTTTATGCTCTCATGAGCAAGGGTCAACACACTGGACTTGACTTTTAGACCACACAGGTCAAAGACCTACATAAGGACTTAAGAGTTTATGCTCTCCACAGAGCAAGGGTCAACACAAAGCACCCCCACGTACACTCCCGCCTGAGGCCTCCTATGAGGACTTGAAAGGGGTGAGAAACACCTTAGACCCAATTCTACGCAAGGAATGATCACAAGGGTCCTCTGAACTCTAATGACTTAAAAATAAGTAGATGAGCCCCATTTAACATGTTAATGAAGATCTCCTCCTTTGATAATGAAGAATCTTCAGCTCCTTTGAACTGCAACTCAGAAGATGTTCCAATATAAGGCGATGGGTTAGGTCAAGGTTATGATGGAATCCTACTCTATTAAATATTTTCCTGTAAGGGAGATAAAATGATTCCAATCATCTATGCATTTAAGGCATCCCAGCTTGATGATTTGCCATTAAGGTAGTAGCTGAAGGATCCTTAAATGCGGAAGTTCATTCCACAATCCACTCTATTGAATGTCAATGATGAGGGTGGATTAGAGGATGAACTTCCATTAGAGAAAAGGCTTAGGGTATATGATCTAGGGTTAAACACACAAAAGCACTCTCTGTTTTCTTTACCAACAACAAAGGGTAAGCTCTTATTAAATAGGTAAAAGGTTTCAACAAATATAAAATGATTACATTTTTGATAGAGTTCGGTATCATTGAGCAGGGTTGATATCATCAAGCATATACTCTTGATAGCATCGACTGGCCGCTTGATGACAGGAACTCAACTGTTAAACGCTTTTGAAAATTTTTATCAACTGGTCAAGGAAATTGAACGTGCGTCGATGTCATCAGATTTTAAACTCTGATTTCATCGACGTGAGGTTCAATTCCTCAACATTTGAAAATATGAGAGTACTGGCCTTTGAAACTATTTTAGGTAAGACTTGATCGAGCATCACTCGATATCATCAGAATTTGAATATTGATGATATCGATGACAGTGTCGATTCATCGATAATTCCAAGGAATTTTCCTATATGCTTGCTGGACAGTTTATGTCCTATTTCGATGACATCAATCATTCCTTGATATGATCGATATTTGAATATCGATTTTATCGAGTGACCCTCAATCCAAGAAAGAGCAACCTAAAAAGTTGCTGGATAAATTTGTGTCCCAATCTGATATCATCAAAGGTCTTCCGATATCATCGAGATTTCAATTTTGAGGATATCAAGGAGCTCTTGAATATTTCAAGGATTACATGATTTTCCTTAGCAATACTTTGGACACAACAGACCAGATGTCAATTTTTTCGAGTCAGCTCGATGGACTCGAGATTCAAACTTCGATGATATCGATGAGTCCATCGATCCATGGATAATTCTGTCCAGATATCTTTGTTATTGCTGGACATCTTAGGTCCTCATTTCGATAAGATCAAGTGAGCTTTGAGGACATCGATAACAGGGTTCGATTTCATCAAACCAACTTGTCGATAAATTGACAAAGGTAGAAAACTTTAAAGATTTTTCTGATTTTGAAAATAGATTTCTAGCCAAAAATCCTAAGGTGTTCTATTCAATGTTAAGGGTTTTATTTACTTGGTGTTTTGGGACATGGAGTTGTGAGACTAAGTTTTACCTGTGACGAGTTCTATTCAATGCTAATTGACAAACCAAGGCACTTTCATATAGTAGTTTATATGAATTATAGTAGAAGTAATATGTTTCGAGTAGCAGCCCTCTTGGTTGACATGTAATCTCGTAGGTTGGTGAGTGGTGCATAATCGATATAAGTAAATCGTCATGTGTGTTACATCACTTTTTGAGATTGGATGTCATAAATAGTCACTCCATGAACATATCATGTCACATAAATCTCCTAACTGTGTTGTTATGTCGCATTGAGATGTTCGCATAAATTCACGTTAACATTGTACACACCGACGAATTTCCGTAGTATGGGATGCGGGCCGAGCCAAGTTTTCTATGAAATATATTTCACATTGTGATGATCACTACATATGATGGACCGTACACAATATGCTAGGCATGCATTCATGTAGATTTGTTGCACATACTGATACTACTCTTAGTGGCAGAGTACAATATGTATCAGAACCCTCACATTATTCTTATGAATCTCTTGAATTATTGTTAATCTTAAAGGATAACCATCACTATGAGTAGGGCATTGACCCTCTCTAACCATACAGATATTGCAGGTGAATTACAAGTTAATAATACGACCGATAATCATTCTATGGAAGATTCATTAGAAAAGAAAAGAAGAAGGATAATTCCACGAATTGTTTTATTTATTTTCCTTTATAAACTTTGATAATGTAATAAGCTTTCATTAAGTGGGAATTAAAGAATTATTTGTACGCTTTTTTACTCTAATGGAATAATAAATATAGTCGATTTTATTCTCGTGAATGGTTACCTTCGTAAATGTATCTAAATGTGATTTATCTATATATAAAAAAAGTAAGGTGCGATTTTGAAGCATCCAATTTTTACATTATTAACACCAAAAATTCTCAGGCATGAGTATGTACTCGAGCCGTGAAATTTTGGGATGTTACACATGGATATTTTATTTTTTAATAAATAAATGTTTATTTATTTAATTTTTAGATGGTTATATCCTATGAATGAGAATCATTTTGTCAATATATGTATGAATTATGAAATGTAAACATACAAGATATAAGTGATGCCTTCAGGTACGAAATCAGGGTTGGATATACCTAGGTGCCAGATTTCGGCTGGCGTGACAAATTGGTATCAAAGATTAGGTTTAGAATCATTAAGGACCTAAGGTTTTTCTTGAAAACATAGACACTTTGAAAATTAAGAAGTGTCCCCTATGATAGTAGTTTTGGAAAAAAATTAACTTGTTGTATTTTCTTTCTATGTTTCACCCTTATGTGACATCTGAAGTTTATCGTTTGATTTAGAACTTGTCTGGATGCATGCATGGAAATAGAGGTAGATGTAAAGCCAATCTCATGGCAGTCACACGGGGGTCTGCCGAAAGTGGTCAGTCACTTGATGGGGTCTTCCGTGCTTTAGGCGACATGACAACCGTTCTTGGATAGTACATTCATTGCGATAATGGAGGAGCTATGCTAGTTGTACAGGATGACGTTGAGGGCTTAGTAGAGAAATTTAAGAGATTGAAGCACTTGCTTTTAAGGGTTTGTCAGACCCTATGGAGGCACAAAAGTGGAGAAAGCAAATAGAGAAGATATTCACTATTTTAGGATGTGATAAGGAGTAGAAGGTCAGACTTGTAGTTTTTATGTTAGAGGGAGAGGCCGACCACTGATGAAAGACAATTTCTAAAACAATTAAAGAAGAAACCACATAGACGCGGGATATGTTTTGTGAGAAGTTCAACAAGAAATACTTTCTTGAGTGTGTATGGGAGCAGAAAGCATAGGAATTCATAAGCTTAGAGTAGGGGGAGATGACCGTAGGCTAATATGAGTCCAATTTGTTGAACTATCCCATTTTGCCCCATATAAGATTCATAATGAATCTTGCTAAGCTAAGAAGTTTGAAAAGGGTCTAAGAGGGTCAATTCGTAACAAGATGTCTCCACTTAAGATTAAATTGTATGCTGACGTAGTAGAACATGCTCTAATGATAGAGCAAGACAAAGAATAATTATGGAAAAGTAGCAACCAGAAGAGAAAAGAAAAGAGTAATTCTAGGGCTACACTGAATACATCTCAAGCATAGGGTAATGCTTCCAAGAGGCAGAAGATGACGCTAACAAACACCTCAACTCCAGCACAACCAACGAACTGATTTGTAGGTAAATATTATAACTGTGGAAGGGAGCGTCACTCCGATCATTTTTCTAGATGAACATCTCAGCAACCACATTATTAGGCACCCCAACAGATGCACCCGAGACCTCAACCACTGTATTATGCATGAAGGGACGAGCTATAGAAGTCCTAGAAGGGGGGGGGGGGGGGGGGGGGGGGGGGGTGAATAGGACAATAAAAAAATTATACATAATTTCTTAGAGTATTGAATTCTTGATATCAAATAGTTCATAAGATAACCTTCGCCTAAAAGATTTAGGCAGGACAACCTTATTTCACGACGTCTTTGAAATCAAAATATCAAACTTAGCAATAACTAATCAATCACAAAGAAAGCATATATAGAATTAAAATGATCACCACAATGCAAAAAGAAGTTATAGTTGTTTGGTGCTTAAACCCACACCTACTTTACTCTTAAAATTACTATCCTCGTAATTTTGGCTTTTACTATTTAAGGTTTTCACATGGTCACCTCAACAACCTTATACAGCTCTTATGATTTTCATGGGCTATCACAACAAAACCCACTTTGTGATTTTCAAGGGATCACCATAAAATAACCCACTGAGATTTCTGGGCTATCTCAGAAAAACCTAAAATGAGAATAAAACAAAACAGTACTTATCTTCAATTGGTGATTCGAAGATGTTACTGTAGCTTGATTGCAGCGATCTTATTTCTTGGGATATTGATGAAGTTGTGTATGAGTTCAATCTAAAAAGAATATAAGGATCTAATGTGTTTTCAATATTTATAAACAAATTCCTAATTGCTACAAATTCTATTCTCTAAATTTCAAGTAGAGTTTAGATAACTCTCTTAAAAATAATAAAATTAACTTGAGAAAGAGAATAAAATAAGCTAATAGAATATTAAAATTATCGTACAAATAGATTAAGGAGGGCCTGATTTTCTCTTTTACTTTGAGGATGTTTCTCACAAATTTTCGTTGTAGAAATGAATGAGAGAAGGCCTCTATTTATAGCCAAAGGATTTGAAAATTCGGTTGGCCCAATTGTCTGTTCGGCTGGCCGAATTCCAATGATTGCATTTCAACGACACTCGGATTCTGTGGGATAAGATCTTTCAAAAATTTGACTGACCCAAGCTAAAATTTGGCTGGCCGAATCTCCATGAGATATGAAATCTTTACACGCTAGAAACTTGACCAAACATACTGGGGCTGGCCAAACCTAAGGTTGTGCTAGTCAAACTTGCTGTGAAAAATCTTTGTCAATCTATAAAATTTCCCGAATTATGTTGGGTTAGCTGAAGGTAGTTATGTTGGCCGAATCAAATGTCGGGTTGGCCTAATTAGAATGTATTTTACTTAGAATTATATTCATTATGATGCTTTGTGAAATACACCTAACCTAGGGTCAATCTATGGTTATACCACTTGATGGTTGACTCATACAAAGAGTTCTGATCTTTGAACCATGTATTTTTACTTCTTGAGATGTTGAGTCTTCCTTGAAATGCTTGATCAAGTATTTAATAGTTTTTCATGAGTTGTTGAAGAGTATCTTCATGAGTACTCAAGGCTACGAAATTTGACAATCTTAATTGTTCTTAATTATAAGAACTTACAAAGCACCTCAACCACAATACCAGAGGCCTTCATATCATTTAACACTGGAATAATATCAGAGACTTACACAGTAGAGACCTCCTCAACAACAACAACGTCCACAACAACAACACCACTAGTAGAGGCAGGAAGGCCAGACTCCTCAACAGCCATCCCAGGGTCATGTGTTCGCCATGGTACCACCAGATGTAAATACTAATGGAGTAGTGGTGGAAGGCATCGTAATTATTTATTCCTCACCCGCTCAAGTTTTATTTGAATTAGGAGCTACATATTCTTTTATTTCGACTCCTTGGGTGCATACATTGGGTCTATCGCCTATATTCCTGTATAAGAATTTAGTAATTGTTACACCAATAGGAAGATCTGTAGTGTTAAATCAAATATGTAGATCTTGCCTAGTCATGGTTGGAGATACAAGAGTTCGATGTTATTCTAGAAATTGATTGGTTGGCTTTATTCCATGCAAAGTTGGATTGTTTTGAGAAGATTGAGACCTTCTCTATTCCTTGGTTCTTAGAAAGTAAAAGGATGGACCGTTATGCAATTTCTTAGCACTTTTTGAAGATGAAACACAAGAAGTGGGTATCGATCAAATTCCAGTCGTATGTGAGTTTTTGGACGTATTTCAAGACATATTGGGGTTGCTTTCAAGAAGAGAGATCAATTTTGGTATAGATCTTATGCCTGAAATATCAGTTATCTCCATGTCACCATATCGTATGGCACCAGTAGAGCTAAAAGAACTAAAGGAGCATATTTAAAAGTTATTGGATAAGGGTTTTATTCGGTCGAGTACGTCGCCGTGGAGTCTGTCAGTTAATGTGGATGACGTAGTAGTCAAATCAACTGATGTAATGGAGCATATGAGCCACTTGTACAAATCCTTTGAAGCAATGAGGCTCCACAAATTAAAGATGAACCCCTTGAAATGTGCTTTTGGGTTCTCAGCGGAGAACTTCTTAGGATTCCTCATGCATTAAAGAGGAATCGAAGTTTACTATAACAAGGCTCAGGCCATGATTAATGCTTGGCCACCTAGAAACAAGGTTGAACTATAAAAATTCTTGGGCCACATCAATTTCTTGAGGAGATGAGAATCTAACTGTATAGGTAAAACTAACATTTTTTCTCCATTGATAAAATTGAAGTAGGGGTCTGAATTTGTTTAGGAAGCAGAACACCAGTTGACTTTTGACAAGATTAAAGAATATTTAATGAAGCTGCCTATGTTGATGCCACTAGTCAAAGATCGATTGCTCAAGCTAAATGTTGCAGCTTTAGGGGAGTTGATCAGAGCCCTGTTAGCACAGGATGACGACAATAAGAAGGAACCCACGATTCACTACCTAAGCAAGAAACTTCTTAATGTCGAAAGACGATATTCGGCAATGGAAAAATTGTGTTTGTTATTATATTTTGTGTCCACCAAGTTCAGACATTACATGTTAGCCGAGAGAGTAAATGTAATAGAAGTGATTGATTTAGTGAAATATATACTGAACTGGCTGAATTGGTAAATGGGTGTTGGCTTTGTTTGAATTTGATCTTCATTACATCTCGTAGAAAGTAGTAAAGGGTTGTGCAATAGCTGAATTTTTGGTTGAGCATGCTTGAACTATATTGCATGCAACTCACACCATGGAAGTTGATCTTCGATAGATCAAGGACACATGACATGTCTGGGGTTGGGGTTATCTGGATTTCCCCTAATGGGAATTAGTAGGAGTTTACCTTTCAATTAGAGTTCGATTGTATTAATAATCAGGCCGAATATGAGGCTATGAAATTGGCCTAGAGCTATTATTGGAATTGGGTGCAAAAACTGTGACCATCATTGGAGACTCACGGTTAGTGATAAATTAAATTGTAAGACTGTATAAATGCACTAGCCCATCTTTTCTTTCATATTATGCCCTAGTGGTCTAGTTACTTGACTTATTTGAAGAAGTTGAATTAATGCATGTTCATAGAGAACTTAATGCAGATGTAAATAAAATGACACAATTAGCTGCAAGACTTGATGCTTTGAGAGGGTCGGCCAAGTGGTTGATCACAATCTAAAGGTGATCTTGCCCTTTATTTTTAGAGAGAATGTGTAATGGAAGTCTACTAGGTAGAAATAGAGGCGAACGATTGGAGGGCCCCTTTTATGGGCTATTTGCAAAGTCCCTGTACCAGGACTGATAGAAGTGTACATAAGTCAGCCACAAATTACATGATGGTCAATAGCGAACTGTATAAGAAAGGGGCCGATGGAGTTCTTCTTCAGTGTTTAATTAATAAATAGGCCATGTTAACCATAAAGGAGGCCCACTAGGCTATTAGAAAGATGAAACTCACACTCATATGTTATGAATATTTCTAGCTGAAGATGATGGCTGATTACATCCAGTATGCAAAGGGTTTGTGAGGCTTTCCAGAGGAATGGACCAGTCCAACATGTGCTTGCAACTGAAATACATCCCATAATAAAGCCATGGCCATTTTAAAGATGGGAGATTAATTTGATCGTTCAGATTCACCCACCTTCAATTGGCATGGACTTGTTCATCATAATAATGACCGATTATTTTACCAAGTGGGTAGAAGAAAAGCTTATGAGGGGAATCGACCATCGATTAAGACTAACATTATCCACCATTTTGGGATACCAGAATCCATTACCATGGACCGAGGTCCGGCTTTCACGTTTAAGGAAGTGCAGGCGATGGCCGACAAATACGACATAAAGATTTTACATTCGACCCCATATTGTGCCCAAGCCAATGGTCAAGTTGTGGCTAACAACAAAGTAATCAAGAACATCTTGAGAAAATTCATGAGAATGGCATACCAAGCTATCTGAGGCTCTTTAGGCCTACATGACATTGCCTTGTACTAGTACTGGGGTGAGCCTATTCACGTTGACTTATGGACACAATGCGATTGTTCCCTTGGGACTTATTGGAATGCGTATCAAGCTAGGTTAACCCCTCTCGAGTTTACGAAGGCAATGTTGGTCGAGCTCGAGGAGTGGGACAAGGTCCATGTGAGAGCTTTGAATTTGATCATTGCTAACAAAGCGGTCGTGGCATGTGCATATAACAAAAGTGTGAAAGGAAAATATTTCGAGGTAGGCGATACAGTTTGAAGAATGCTGCTGCCAATCGGTCAGAAGGACGGATCCCTCGGTAAGAAGTGGTCGCCCACTTGGTAAAGGTCGTATGTCATCGAGCAAGTCCTCAACGGGGGAGCTTACGTCTTGAGAGATATGGACGGAAAGGTTGTAAAGGCTCCCATAAAAAACTAATTTTTAAAACTTTGCTTCCCTTCACTTTGGGAAGTTGTTAAAAATCGGATCAAGGAGATTTGGTGAAATAAGTAGTTTGTTTGAATAAAATCCATGGAATAAGGGAAATTGATTACATGATAAATACAAAAATTGATAGTGAAGGTTTACTAGGCATAGCGGCCGAGCTATGAGTTGGTCGATTTGAGCTTGTCAAATCTCTTAGCGGCTGATGCCTTGGCCTTCACCGCCATCTTTCATCCCTCACTCCATGAGGCTTGCTGGTTCACAAGCTCTTTGGAGGAGCATGTTATCAATGAGAGGTGTTGGTCGAGGGCAATACACTCCAAATTGGCCGACTTCTTTTCGGTCCTTCTGGACTCCACATGGCCCCGATAAAGCATTATCTAAGACTCGATGAACGCGACCAACTCCTCATTTTCAGGTTGATCACGATCTGGGTAGAGCTGGTGGTGTCACGTCCCAAATCTGGGGATGGACAGCTTCGTGATGCCTTGAATCCGGTACTCGACTTCCATACACCAAGTCCTGAGTTCAGCGCACCATAAGGGAGATTTTTTATTGAATTTATATATATATATCTATATAATTGTAACACTCTGGAGTTTTGCCAACCTGGGATTAGACGTCCTTAGGTAATGGGCCAACCATAACACCTTAGTAACCTCTCAGAACCCAATTCTAGAGCCAAAGAAATCATGTAGAACCAAATTCTTTAGAATTTAACAAGAATTAGCTAGCGCGACGCTAGATTAGCTGTGAAATTGTCCCTGATCGCTTTAAATACGTTCTGCAAGACCCAAAACTTGTAGAACCAATGACGCTACAATACCCTAAAATCCAAGATCAAACTCTAAACCCGTTTGCTCTCAGGAACCCTTTGAAACTTTGTATTGGATCTAGACCGCGTGTCGAAAGTTCGATACCTACAATTTTAGACCATTATGACCACTTAGCTGGACTTGACAATCATTTCGAAAATCAAGCCCAACCAATGTTTAGAGGCTATTTCATTGAGCCTGGAGTAAAGAGAGTGAGAAAGGGTAAGGATTTAGAAATTTTAATCTAAATCTGGCACGTAACTTTGCGCATTATTATTAAGCGTTCTGACCGTCAGAATTCAGCCAAATTTCACCCTCAGATCAGGAAAAATTTCTCTTTCATATCATGAGACTTGTAGACCTGATTTAGGTACGATGACTATTGAACTGAAACTGGACCGCCATGTGCGATCTGAGAATTCTACCGGTCTGAAAACTTGATGTGTGCTAAATCTAGTAACCATGAGCTTAAGTCCGACCGCGTTTGGCCAGGGGACCTCCCGAAATGCTCTTTTGGATCGGAACAGTCCCGATTTGGTTATAACTCAAGTATACCTTTGTCCCAAGTCTGTTTCAGTGAGGTTTTAGCCTATATAAGGACTTGAAACCCTCTCATATCTCTCTCATCTGAATTTGGATAAAACCCTAGATAGAGAGAGAGAAAGTGAGAGATTATGAGAGAGTAGTGAGAGAGAATTCCCGCCACTTGCTGCAGCTTTTGCACGTGCCAAAGCACTGCACTCCAATCACTTTCCCGGTGATTCCAATGCACTCCTAGGTAAGAAAATCCTATTCACTAGCTGTTTTAAGAATTCTTTCGATTCAAATAATGAAGTAGCTTATGTATCTTGTGCATTAGGTCGCCATAACGCCGTTGACGAAGTGTTGACGTTCGATTCGAATCGATACACTTCTATGACATAAGGTGAGGATTTTAGACGCTTTGATTGACTGATTTCAAAGCTTTCAATGTCGTTTAATAGTAGATTATCGACGGCAACGCCGTTTGACATGTACAACATGCTGTCTGTTTTTCGTTTCGTAAACGTATGGTAAATATGAGATTTAAGGTATTTTAGGCATTTATAGAAAATACTGTATACGTCCGTATTTTGCTGAAATGCTTGACATGTAAATTCATCGTGTTACGATATTATGTATGCGTATATAATCTGTTTGGCGAAGAGATTCTCCCTAATGCGCACTTTGGGTCGACATATGCTATGTAGACTAAAGTGTGTGGACTAAGTGTTTGTATAAATGTTTGTATTAGTATGTATTGAATAAATGGTGTTGTAGATTAGTTTTGAGAATGAATTCTCAATCCACATGATGTTGTATATGATTTCGTACATGTTTGTTATATGAATTGATTTCCTTATATGTATAGAATACATGTGTGGTTGATTTGCTTACTTCGTATGCTATAACATGTGTTAACATGCTTGTATTATTGTATTTCATTTCTATTACTCTCAAATGATTACTGACGTTGGTTTACAAATGCTTGGGGGATCGAATTCATGGTTGGTTTCTATCTACCACGGAGGATGCGTCGATGAACGCGAGTCGTGTTTGGAGTTGATGGCAGTGGTTAGGCCACACGAAGTGTTTCATGCACTTCATGTCGCTCAGTTTGTGATGCGCTCATGCTAGTCGAGCCTATCAAGTAACCCGACTGGCCATTGTATGTTCACCCT
Source organism: Magnolia kwangsiensis (assembly GCA_037074715.1). NCBI lineage: Eukaryota > Viridiplantae > Streptophyta > Magnoliopsida > Magnoliales > Magnoliaceae > Magnolia > Magnolia kwangsiensis. Next base: position 148,876,767 of record CM073571.1, read on the forward strand.
GTATGAGTCATAATTGCTTGAACCTAGGGTATTGAACTTACCATTGGAAACCCTGTTAACCATGGTACCTTGATCCATAAAGACTCATGAGCCGGGCATGGTCGTATGGGACACCGTGGTCGAGCTGTCGGCCTACAATGGGGCCACAAACCTCCCATAGTGACCAGTGAGAACCCTACTCTGAGCAGATTATGGTGGTATGAGACACTATATTCTTGCTGTCGGCCTACATTGATAAGGTGATGGGGGAGTGGAGCAACGAGTGTGAGTAACAGCCCTGACAGACCTTTGTAGTGACCTTGAGTTTATCCTGACACCGTATGGGGACGACGAGTCCTGATGCAGTCTTAAGGATATAAATAGGCCTGTATTGATAAGGTGATGGGGGAGCGGTGCAACGAGTACAAGCAACAGCCCTGGCAGCCCTTGCAGCGACCTAAAAATATAACATCATATGAGATTACTAGGAGTGACGACCCTAGACAGGATCTGTGTTGGAATTGATATAAGAAAGGTACCCTAGTTTCCCAATCCTGCTGTATGAAAAGGACTAATAACAACCTGGTAATCATTATCCATATCGCATTGCATGTGCCTGAAAGATGTGGAGCACTGCGGGAAGAAAGCATGCCGCGGACGCAGATGGTGCCGCATGAGGGAGCATGTCGGTGAGGGAATCCATAATGTCATTTCATGCTTGCATTAACAACAGTATCTAGGAATGTTTGATTGTTTGCTTTACTATTAACGTATGATTGATTTGATAACATGCTAATCTTTGCTCTATGATTCCACTGAGTTAATTACTCACTCTCACATTACGGGATGGTGTTTCGGACACCCACCAGACCCTTTTGTAATTGTAGATGATGGCGCGGCCTGCGAGGCAGAGCCGGACTTGATGATGATGAGGATCCCTCCTTTATGCGTGTTCTGATCGACGGGATTACAGGGAGGTTGATTAGACACCATGACTCTTGTCATTTTTTTATATTTTTGGAGCACTCATGTATATTCTTTTCTTTCCATTTTTGGAGTATACGTGTATTTAATTAACCTGGTAACATATTCACACTCTGGAGACTTACAATCAATTATACATTTTATGTATTTATCATAGTCTTTCGCTTGCTAATTTAACTCTCTCTGGAGTATGATATGCTGTTTTGGCTTAGTCTCAATCTTGTTTAATGTCATTCTATAGACAACATGTATTTATCATTATCTATGTTGCATAAGTGACGTTCTGGAACTCGGGAGTTGGGTTTCTACCCAACCCCCGATTTTCGGGATGTTACAATAATACCTGAGCATAAAGATTCATGATCAAAATACCAAGCAACACTCTCCATTATAAATCTTGATGGTTATAAGGATAATGCTTTTCAAAAGGTACAAAACGTCAACATTTCCAAATCGAAAAATAGATACAATGCATCGAGAAAACTAAGTCTTCCAAGCTACTCCAGCCCTGAAAAAAATGTGAAATGGGAATGCTTAGGCAAAAAGCATAGTGAGTACACGTGTGTGTACAGTGTATCCTACATGCAAGTAAGATAAATATGCCACAAAGAAATCACGTTTGGTGAAAGGCGTGTAATATGTAAGGTATGATGTCAATGCCAATGCAATGCATATACAACATAGGAACACCCGAGTCAATGCAACCAGCATCACTAAGTCATATTTTCATTTCTCCTATACCACAGCTATAACCGTATTACACGCATTTGTAATCACATCAGCATCATCATATTGTCATGCCATATTATCACTGTATATCTCGGGAAACACCATGGGCGACACCCATGCACCAAAAATGAGTAATCGACCTCTCATACTCACCCTGTGGTGGACTTCTACCAACTATATATCATGAAAAATACCGTGGTCGATACCCATGCACTAAACACCAGTAATCGACCATGCATAACTGCCTTGCGGTGGACTTCCACCCGGCATGCCTGTAGCGGACCTCATTCGCACTTCTCCTAGTCGGCGGGTCAGACCGGTCCCTGTTTGCACCTCAGCTCTTAAGAAGGTTGGACCCACCTCTTCTCAACCTGACCTCGTCAGTGGGAGTTAAAACCATGACCCATGCATCCACTCGGCTCGACGGTGAGGTATCCCTAGCTAGCATTAGGGTTTAGGGATTTTCAACCCAATGGGCACATCATCCCCTACTATTTCCACACTTCCGGTGTCCCATTCAATTTAAGGGATAACCCAAGTCATCATCATAGATGTACATTTCTTCATCAAGATCTAACTCATGTTATACGGTATGACTGTGGTATTTTGATCATCATGTATATCATGATTATGCATGAATTCAAGCAATCATGATAAGGCATACGTTCAAGTGTATGTGGTATGCATATAATGCCATGAGTTTAGGGTCTGCTTAACCTTTAAAGTAAAAATGACATATAATCATCATATGCCACTATCAACTATATCAATCCATGGTCGTATGACTAAACTGAAGAGGACATATGTAAGACCCGTATCCTAATCCGTATTGTTCCGTTAACTCCCGCGATCCTTCCTGTCCAATTTCGACAATCCGTGACCTGTAATCGACGTTTGCGCATGACCGTAAGTCGTATCCTATACATTTGAGTTAGCTTAATCCGAGACTTGTATCATTGCGACCGCACCGTCATCTCGGTTCCAACGCCGCGACTCATGTACCGATCCGATACCCTGACTAAGAGATGTGAGCCGGCGTTTATTTCAAGAAAATGTTGAGCGTTTGTAATCCCAAGAGAATCTCTACAACATGTCCCATCAATCAATCAACCCATCAATCCATCAATCACTTCATGTCAAGTACACATCACCTTTCACCCCATCCCCAAACAACCACCAAAGTCAACTCTTTCTCACCCTCTCTCTTACACCACCTTACTTGTCGAAGTGCACTATCACCTCACCCATCACTCACATCCATCACCCATTCATCTCTCCTTATAACTCTCTCTCTCTCTCTCCCTCTTTTCTCACACCATTTCCAAGCAAGGATAGAGCTCACACGTCTAAGCCATTTTCAAGAGAGAAAGTGTATTGTGTGGCCCACCTTCCCATCCCAAAAGCTCTCATCCAAGCCATCCATTTCTCATCTCCACCATCAAAGTGAAGCATAAGGAGAGTGGCTTTCCAACAGACCGAGAAGATCGATATGTGGGTGCTTATTAGGCTAGTTTTTATGATTTGATGATGGGCCAAGTGAGGCCTACCAATTGATGGTATGGATCTCATTTAGGACCCTAGATGTGGCCGATGGCCCACTTTAATTTTATCATTCCATGATGGGGTCATTCTCCTTGGACCCCATCATGATGCTTATTTTTCTAGCTTAAAAAGGGGTCATCTAGACCTTGCATCTTGGTGGAGAAGGGATCTCCACCGTTAATCTTTGATTTGATGGGCCCACATGCAATGGGACCCACTTGATGTATGATTGGATGCTTGAATCGGAGGGCCCATAGTGTCGGGGTCCCTCCATCACACGTGTCTCACTCTCTTACTCTCTCTCTCTCTCTCTCTCTCTCTCTCTTCCTTTTCAATGGTATAGTTGTGTGGCCCACCGAATGGACCTTGCTATGAAACATGTATTTGAGGTGGGGCCCACTTTATATTTATGTTGTATCTATATCATCCATGCATTTGGTGGCCCACCTTAAATGCATGCGTCATGGACAAGCCGGACGTGAGATGGAAACCAAATTATAATGGCTTGGTTCAAGCCTTGGAGTGGGTTGCCCATGCAGGTCCCACCTTGATGTATATATTCAATCCACGCCATCTATCCTGTTTACCAACTCATTTTAGGCGTTGAGCCAAAAAATGAGGTTGATCAGAGTATCTGGTGGGCCATAGCGTTGAAAACTGTATCTTTACCATTGAAATCTAACAAAAATTCTTCTACACATTGAAAGAAGCCCGATATTGGTCTTGATGGATGGGTTATGGGCCGTAAAACCCATTGGGTGAGGTGAATTTACCTGATGCGGGCCCCACCTGCGAAAAACCTTCAAAAAAACCCATTTAAAAAAAAAAGAGAAAAAAAAGGGAAGCAGCAAGGCTGCTGCTGGCGCAGATAGCGTCCTAGTAGGGACCTACGGCTCCAGCCGTGGGCCCCACCTTGATGTTTATTTTCCATCTAAACCGTTCATAAGGTGGGCCACTCTCTGAAGAAGAACCACCCCAAAAATCAGCTTGATCCAGATCTCAGGTGGCCCACACCAGAAGAAACAGTGGTGACTGAACTCTACCATTAAAACCCTTTTTGGGCCCATGGAAGTTTTGAATCAATCTGATATTTATTTTTCCCATTCATCCAGGTCTTTGTGACCTTATCAACAGGTTGGATGGTAAGTAAACATTTTGGTGGGCCCCACGTGGGACCCACGTCTTTCTAGAGGATTGGCTAGTGTACGCCACACACCAGTAATACAGCTGCTGTCTGCTGACGTCAATAAGTTCTGTGGCCCCTATCATGAGATATATGTTATATCCCATCCATTCATTAGGTGAGACGTGCGGACCCCACCTGGATATGTGTTTTGTGTCTTGGCTATCCGTCCGGGGGCAGGGCAGTAATTGAATATAATAATAATAATATTATTATTAATAAAATAACATTATCTTGGGACCCACCTATTGTAAAACAGGCTGGATAGTGTACCATACTCAGCCGTAGAGCTAATGTATTCGGTCAGCAAGTTTGGGACCACTCCCCACATGTTGCACAGGTGGAGGTGGGACCCACCTTCTCGTGTGTTTGTTATAACCAAACCATCCACGTGTGGATTCCACACATGCCTAGGGTCTAGTCATAAGGTATGTATTATATCCTACTTCATCCATCTGTTTTACAGGCAATGGGACCACCTTGATTGTATGTATTTTATCCTAGCCGTTCATCTTTTGGGACGGTAGGCCATCAGCTTCAGCTGCTGCATCACGTCAGCAAACTTTGTTGGACCCACGCAACTGGTTGCTGTAGTTCACGTTAGTAAGTTCTGTGGGTCTCACCTATTTCGTCGACGTCGTACATGTGGAACCCACCATGATGCATGTGTTGCATCCAAGCCGTCCAACCATTTTAAAATTTAAAAAAAAACCTCATTTTTAAGGCTTGAGATTAAATATGAGTCAGATCTAGGATCAGGTGGACCATATTATAGGAAATAGTGGGTTCGAATGCCCACCATTAAAGACCCTTGGGTTGTCGAGTTTAGATCAATATGATATTTATTTTCCCCTCTTAACCCAGGTCTTTATGACCTTATGATTAGATGGGTTGGAAAATAGACTTTATAGTGGACTCATGTGATTAGGCCCACCTTGATGCATTTGTGGCATGTTGTTGAGGCCCACCTTGATATACATGAGGTCCATGCTGTGAGGCCCATTGTCCTGTATTTGGAGCCCATGGGTTAAGGCCAATTGTGATGTATTCAAGGCTCATTATTGGGGCCACCTTGATGTGTATGAGGCCCGTTATTGGGGCCACCTTGATGTGTATGAGGCCCGTTATTGAGGCCCACCGTGATGTGTATGAGGCCCGTTGTTGAGGTCCACCTTGACATATATGAGGCCCATATTATGAGGCCCATTTTGATGTATTCAGGGCCCATGGGTCGAGGCCCAATGAGATGTACATAAAGGCCCATTGAATGTGATTCCGTCGTGGTTTATGTGTTGACCTTTGTGGCGAGCTGTGCCTAGGGAACAATGATGGTTTGACGTCCACATTGTAAGTACAATGTTGGTTAAATGTCCACATTGCAACTCTCCTTGGGGCCCATTGGTAGGCCCATACTTGTTAATAATTCATCATTTTATAACATGCTTAGTATAGTTCCATGATTCATGCCCATACGCATCATATGTATGCTTGATATGAGAATGTTTGATCATAGCATAAGCCATTAGGCTGAGACCATTTACAGGACTCATTATGAGACGGAGTGCCCCACATGATCTCGTAGTACGCACTGGATTGTTGCATGATTTGATGGTGTGATTCATGCATCTCTCATATGTGTGACTTGATCACTGCATGCCCTAGCGACATTAGCGTCGTGGCTCCATAGGCACATCATGGATGACCGTATTGGATACCAAAAATACTTTGTTCTAGCACTGTAGGCACTTAGGATGTCCTTGGGCGAAAGTCCCAGAACTTTTTTGGTACCAGGAGATGCTCCAACGTCTAGACCGAGTGGATATATGAGCGCCCGAGTGTCAAATACCAGTAGGCCGCGTCTCCCACTATGTCATGGTCGGTTGGAAGGGGGTGTGGCCTTATCCGCCTGAGTGAGGGGGCTATAAGCTAGGCTGAGTTTAACCAGCTCACAAATGAGTCCGCTATCGACGAGCTGGGTAGGTATTGACAGACTACTGGTTAGGCGGATAGTGAAGTCTATTCTGCTTGCTTCACTGTGCAGCTAGGGAGGTGGCAGTCAGTGCGAAGTGTATTAGACCCCGGTGATATCCAGAGAGGAACTGTACTAATATATGTACTTGATGAGTACCGACTTACTTGGATTACATTTCGTATATGACATTCGGCTATGTAGGCCTCACATTGCATCGTGTGGCCGATAGCATTCATGTCTCGCATCGCATGGCCTTGGTATGGATGATAACATTCATGCCTTACATCACATAGCATTGATATGGTTGGTTTTATTCATGAACTTACCGCAGGCTTCCGCATTACTCTGATATTGTACACTTGGCGTTTGCCTTGCGCACACACTTACACCACCTTCTAAGCTTTTGTAAGCTTATGCACGACCATTGCGTGCAGGTGTCGTTGGACAGCAGCAACGCTGAGGAAGAAGTGTGTATCAGACCATTTTAGAGCTTTTTGATCATCTTGTATTTCCCCTTTCGCATTGTACTTAAAGTTCTTGATATAGTGGATATGTGGTGTTGTTATTTTGTGACTTGGTTATGCTTATGGTTATGCTCCCTAAAAAAAATTTCATTCTGAAAATCCTCCTTGTAGGATCCCAGGATCGAAATCTGGCATATGATTGTCAGGAGCCAAGAATGGGGCACTATGGAGGTTATTGGCACCGGATTCGGTGATCGAGATTCATGTGAATCCGATTTTCGGGTTTGGGGTGTGACAACATATCTTACACATGAACAAATGTATTGAAGTACACTTGTGTATACCATCATTCCATGGTGTATGAGTAATATCAACATGGTTAAGTAGATGAATTTAGTATGTAAGGGAGTGGAACAACATTAATCAAGATATTAAATCACTAACATCACTAATATCATCCATAACTATCATAATTACAAGCATTAATTGTATTCAGAGTTACACCATACCCTTCGAAAGATAGATGTTCCATTAGCGGCTTTGGCGTGACATGAATTTCTTCTATTGGGACCACATGGTTATACCCTAATTGTGCATTATGGTTAATGAGTGATGATGACGTAAAGTACATGCACCAAATGGTTATGAAATGAAAGGCATAGATATAACATATCGTAAATGAGCCATAGGATGGATGGTGCTAGTGAAACTCATATAATGTAGTGGGCTTCACCTTTAAGTAGGTTGTTAGTAGGTTGGATTGCAAATCATAGTAATTCTACAATGGTTTGGAAGGCGTAGGTAAACCTCATAAAATACAGTGAGCCTTAAGTTGAATGGCTTGGGTATATAATATACATATAAAAGTTAGTCAAGGTTGGATGACGTGGGTTTGTCTCATACAACGTAGTGGGTCCTACTTTCAAGTGGTACTGCAAGAAGATGGGTCCACACACAAGCATTGCGGTTGGTCCTAATAAGTAGATAGTATAAGTAACTCACACATTAAGGTAGTATAAGGAGGAACAGTTCAGATGCACAAGGCACAAGTCAGCGGGCTCTATGATCAAATTGTTTGGTTGACAAAACAATTGAATAGTGCGGATAAAATACATACATTGAGTGGGTTCATAAGTGTTTGAAATTTATACGTTCAGTTAACACTATTTCATATCGTCTGACTTATTTAGGAATTGTATCTGGTCATTTTGGAATCATTTTTTAGAATTAGCTAGCCTAATCGATAAATCATGAAATATGCAATACTTACATCAAGGAAGGGTCCATAATCAATCTGATACCCGCCTTAAGTTCACATACCGAAGAGGTTAAACCATCAACATAGTCCATGAGTCTGAGTAATCACACTATTCTCACATGCCCACATGGTTTTATGGCTACTCCATTATCAGAAGTCCATATGGTTGAGTGGCCACACAATGTCATTCTACTTGTCATAATAAAGGACTTAAGGTTAGATGGTTATGTATTTTCTCTACAAGTCACATAATGGGGCAACCACTTTATTAAGCTCCCACATGGTCAGGTTGTCGATGTTATAATTTCACTTGGTTGAGCGGACGTACAATTAGTATCATGGTCTACATCTCAAAGCATCCAAGGCACAATCACAAGCATACCCACCATACTAGGTTACGCTAACTCTTAAACCATGATCGCCCTATACTTCATATGGAGAATGTCTCAGATTCGGTGTCACATGATCAAGAGGGCAAGAACTAGCTTCCATTACATCAGATATAGTTTAGTGGTTCCCGCATCTGCCACACCTATAAACATAATGTAAGGGTTGTATTTATGCCACATGATACTAAATTGAGGGTCACTCCATTATCAAGTTGCATAGTCCAACCCATATCATAATTCTCATGACTAGGAAAAATCTACATGTATAACCCGATTGTTCATGGTTTAGGTGACCATGGCTATGCCCATAAGCACATGGTCATGTCATTGGGTGGTCACCAATGCCACCTGATTTCTTGTAGTTGGTTGGCCTTGTGTGCATTTTGCAATCATATGGTTAGACGACTACATATACTCCACAATTGTATATGATTAGGTGGCCATACATACATCACATGCTCACATGATTAAGGGGCCAAACATGTATATCACACCCTCACACCACTAGAGTCTACATATTTTTTATAATTGAACATGTTTAAGGGTTTAAATACAAGTCACATGATCCTATTACTTGGGGCCGCACTTTAACCAAAGTACCAAGTGATCAAGGGTTATCCACAATTAGCCCATTTAAGGGATTAATTATCTTTACTTCAAAAATTACAATACCAGTTCGTCATACATTCAACACATGGAGATTACAAACTCTTGTTGAAGAGGCCCAATAGTTGGCCCAAACAGGGCTACCAATGATGGGCCCACATGACATTCACTCAAAATGGGTCTTAACATTCTTAGGCCTACACATCAATGGAATTTACAATGGGTTCTATATGGTGGAGCTCATGAGGCTTTCCCATGAGTTTAAGTTGTGTGTGACCCACTTAAGACTTAGGTCTGCTTTACTTTTAGTCCAAATCCTAAAATGATATGAGGAAGTGGATGGTCTACATGGATTAAATAGATCCACCATGGTGGTTTTAGGTTGGATTCAATGGTTAGGCATTTATTCTCACAGCCTTGTATTGTATGGTCTATGTCAAGTCGGATTGACTGATCTTTAGGACAATGGCCTAAGGGGAACCTGGTACATTTGTTGGATGGGTGGAATATCTAATACATCATTAGGATGGCCCATAACAAATTTTCAGTGATGAGAGTTCAATTTGCATTATTTCAGATCGTACGACTATCTAATCTTTGGATGGGCCTGATTCTTGGTATCATACCATCAAAAGGGTTGATAAAATAGATAAATGGTGAGGATCTTAAATATACATCGTGTCATGGCCATGGTGGATTAAGTGGCATAACACCTACATCAAAATGGGCCATAACACACACAAGTTGAGAGGGTTACCCTCCATTAAATATTCATAATCATTTGTTGGGCCCACAGAGATGTGGTTCATAAATCTACCCCATCCATTATGTGTGTCCCACTTAGTTAAGGGTTCAAACTAAGTTTCAGATGCATCAAATTTCAAGTGGACCCTGACAAGTGTTTTTATATGCTTGAGCTACGAGTTGTACAAACGGTTCAAGGGGATCAAAGTTACATGCGTCCCAAAGTGATGTATTTATTATACCTACACTCTCTATCTATATTTAGAGATCATTTTAGAGTATTATCCAAAAAAAATGAATCATATCCACAGATTATTTGGACCATACTACAAATAGTAGTGAAGATAATGATTTCATCGTTAAACTATAGATAGGGCCTAGCACAACGTTTATTTTCCATCCAATCTGTTCATAAGGTTACAGAGACTTGAAGTAAGAGGAAAAATAAATTTCATATTGGTCTAAAACTTCTATGACCTAAAAAAGGTTTCAATGGCAGACATTCAATCCCCCACTACTTTTTATAGTGGGGACCACCTGATAGTTAGATCTATCTTATTTATCTTCTCAAGCCTTAAGACGTCTCCCCAAATGGATGGATAGTTTGGATATAAAGCATACCTCATGATCAGACCCACAAAACTTGTTGATTCATTGGGTCTTCACATGATTTTAGATGGTGTGGGCCACCTGAATTCCATGTACGACTGATTTTTGGGGTATCCCACTTTCTAATGGGGACCCATCTAATGCATGGTGTAGATGCTCGACATGCATCATGGTAGGGCCTGTGGTGGGACCCACCATTCTTGGATATAACACAAGAAGCAAGACGCTACTGGCTGCAGCGCCCTCTGGACGCTGACAGCAACAACACCTAGCATTGTTGCATTAATTTTTATTTTTTTTTTATGGTTTTTAATAAGTGGGGACAACATCAAGATAATCCATTCTATTTGTTGCATTCTATGGCTCGTGACAGACCAAACGAGCCCAATATTTAGCATTTTTTGGCGCACAGAAACATCACATCAGGCCCTAACAATTTATTACCATTAATATGATCTTTTTGATGGTGTGGCCTACCAGAGATTTGGATTGGCTTCATTTTTAGCTCATTAACTAAAATGAGCTAGGGAATTGGATGGATGGCATTGGGGACCCACAACCCCTTCCCCCTTCACTTTCAAGAAGCAACAGGGACCCTGGTAGCAACAGCGTCCACCCTTGTTTTTTTTTTTGTTATTATTTATTTATTTATTTATTTTAGTGTGGTGTGCACATGTGTACATGGATGTGTGTGTGGCCAACCCAATGGGCCACACTTTGGATGGCTTGGATGGCATATAAAATTCTGGTGGGACCATTATGAATGGATCCTACACAAAATCTATAACAAATTATTATTATTATTATTATTATTATTATTATTATTATTATTATTTATATATATTCTCCTATGCACCCACAACATTAATCACATCATTATCATCATATCATCACCACTATTAATCATATTTTTATATGTATTCTCCCATGAATCCATACCATTAATCACATCATTATCATCAAATCATCACCACTATTAATAATCCAAATAATCAAAAGGAGAACAAACCATAAGAGTGGAGGCAGTGTACTCACCTTGATGGATTAGATGGATGGGATTGATGGAGTTGATGGCCCACTAAGATCACTCTCTCTCTCTCTCTTTCTCTCTCTCTCCCCCCTTGTGTAGAAAAATGGTGAAATGTTAAGGGATGAAGGACTATTTGTAGAGAAATTATTAAAATGTGGTTTGATTCCATTAATGTGACCTTGGTTAGCTTAGACTAAGATTATGACAATTAATTCATGATTTGTAATTAATGATGGATTAAAGGGACATGTGATGGCATGGTGTGATGATGTCATACATAGGGTATGGAATGGAGAGAAGTTGACTTTGGGGAGCACATGAGAGAGGAGAGGTATGGGTGTGTGACATCACATACATGGGTAGAGATTCTCTCACCCATGTGTGGCATGTGCATGTGTGCATGACATGTGTTGTGCACATGTGTGGAATGAAGTACATGACGCCTTGTGCACATGATACACTAATGATACTTCACGGCGTACCTCGCTAACGGAGCGTCGTACATACGCATGGATGGTACCTACGCGATCGTGGCGATAGGACAATTGATATGAAATTGGTTTCGAGGTCTTAAGGTTCTGGTCAGTTGGGTGTGCACTATGCATGACTAGTCCAGGTTTGGCTAAGGGCATTGATCATCGTGCACATAGGCATAGAAAATGGTATTGAATAGACGTGGTCTTACAGGTGGGTCTTGACCAAGTCGGTAGACAGATTGTCTCACACGATTTTCATCGACCGCAACATCTATTTATTAAAGTGATGTTCATAGGTCCAACATAGTTGATTCTTCTAAGCCGCTTCATGGCAGGTCGAGAGAGCTCTAGATTCGACACCAAGAGATGAGAAACGTGATAGTGAAGTAGTGCATCACTCGATCTCCTAATTGGCCCTGGAGTATTCTTCTCCAAGTTTCCAAAGTTCCAAAAGGATATTCAAAACCTCCTGTGGAGGCCTTCGATCTTCAGGTAACTTAGTAGCATCCCTAAGAAAAAGGTAGGGGTCATGTAAAATGGAAGAGAAGGAGAAGGAATCAAGCCCTTTTGTAAAGATTTCTTTCATGATGTTGATGGACAGAGAAAGGAAATCCATGGGGTTCGAGGTAGTTTTTAAAATTACGGTAATGGGTCGCAATGCATCTAAGTGTGGAAGCTTGGTGATGCTATTAGAATGTAGAGTAAGTCCTGGGGGGGGGGGGGGGAGGGGTGGATTAGGACCAATTAAAAGTTATGCTAATTTAAAATCATAATTTCCTAACTTAAACTAATTTGCAATTAAACTAAGCAAGGTAATTCAACTCTAAAGGATTCCAAGCCAATAGATGGTCCAAGCACATAGGCTAATCAAGATATGCAAATTAAGCAACTAGCCTATAGCATAGTAAACATGTGAGTATGAAATATGTTACCTATCAATCCTAGACATTCATCTAATCATTCATACATAATTAAGCATTTAAACACAAAAGCATAATTAAACAAATGCGTAAATGACAATCCCAAACACAAGCATGTATAGCAGTTCAACTATATGCCTACTCCACTCTCGACGGACTCACTCTCCCCTAGAGTGTACCAGATTTTACTATAAGAGGTTTTAAATCAGGTTTGCCTGAAACCTTTATAGCCCTACACAGGGACTCTACAATTTATGCCCTACACAAGAGCAAAGGTCTTACACAAGAACCTAAACTTTATGTCCCACACAAGGACAAAGGTCCTAATCCCAAACTTGACAATTTAGGCCATACAGTCCAAGGTTCTACACAAGAACCTGATAGCTTATGTCCTACACAAGGACAAATGTCTTGCACAAGAACTTAGGTTTAGGTCACATAGGCCAAGGTCTTAATCCTGAACCCAACTTTGTGTCTATACAATGACAAAGGTCTTACATAAGAACCTAGGTTTCGCCGACACAGGCAGGTCCTAATCCTGAACCTAAGTTTATGTCCTACATAAGGATAAAAGGTCCAACACAAGAACCTGACACATATTCTCCCATTGGAGGCCTACACAGGGAGTTAAGTTGGTTTATCCTTTAGTTAACCAACAACCTAGGTCCTACACAAGAACCACAGATTTAGGCCACACAAGCCAATGTCCAACTCAAGAACCTAGTCGAGTTTATGGATAGCAAACTCTTAGCCTCAATCCTTCACATGGAAGGAGGTTAACCTATGTACTCTTAATAATGACACTTACTTGTCAGATTGAGTCCCTTTTTATAAATCCTCTTGGGTTGCTTGATCTTCGCTCTCTCGTGCTTCAATTAGCTCCCCAATGCTCCCCCGATCATGTTGTCACTGCTTTGCCAAGGCTTGAGCTCCATGATCTATCTCCTTTCATTTGATGTGTCTTCAAGGTGACCAAGGTGATGGGAGTGGGTTGAATCTTCTACAACTAATGAGTATTGATTTATTTAAGGGGATTCAACTAGATGGGTCTCCTAGAAGAGTTGGACAATGATTTATCAAGAATGCTCAAGTCCAATTTCTAGAAAATGGAGGAGTTCAAGCACATCTCAATGTTAAGGTTGGAATCCTCATTAGATTTGTAATCTCAAAGGAGATGGTTTGAAACTTAATGGAGTAGAGGTTAGGGATGAGGGATATACATATGGAATCATCGTACCTCTAGTTACTCCAAAAACCCATCAAAATGCCCAAGAATCGTCTGCCTTTTATAAAAAGTTTAAGCTCCAACGGTTAAAAAATGGGTAGAAAACAGGCAGAAAATGGTCTTATCGATTCCATCGAAGGTCCTTCGATGCTATTAAAGAGTCTTATTGATGCCATCGAAAGTCCTTCAATGCCAACAAAGAATTCTAGCCAAATTTCTAGATTGGTAGCTAGACTTACCTGATTTCCCTTCGATTCCATCGAACATGCCCTCAAATCTGCTATTTTTGAGCTATCTTTTAGATAACAGATCTGTACCTCTTCTAGCATTCTTTGTCATGTTTTTCTTAGTCTCCTAAGGCTAAGGGATGATTAATTAATATTCCTATTAAGTCAAGATCATCTAGAGGTTATATGATTGTTTTGGGTTAAGGGTTAGGGTCACCAAGGCCACTTGTTTACCTGTTCTTGTCGCCTTGATGCTTCTGCTCTGTTGTGTCTTCAGTCTTCATTTTCTAAAGGCTCAACCGACTTTATGACACAATGACTCAATTGATTGACAAACCAAGGTACAAAAACGAGTGCACTAACAATGTTGACAGAATTTAAATCCTAAGGAGTGCTTTTATGTAACGCCCTAAAAATTGGGGGTCGAGCAGAAGCTCAGCTCCCGAGTTCCAACGCATCACTTATGCAACATAGGTAATGATGATTAAATGTTGTTTAGATTAGTGCATTAAACATGAGTGAGATTATACCAAAATGGCATATCATACTCCAAAGATAGTTAAATTTTGCAAGCGGAAGATGGTGATAAATATATAAAATATATAAACTGTTGTAAGTCTCTAGAGTGTAAACATGTTACCAGGTTAAATATATACATGTATACTTCAAAAATGAATAAAATGAATATATATATATGGGCATTCCAAAAGTGTAAAATAACAAGTGTAATAACATCTAATCTGCATCCCAAAAATCCCCGTCGATCAGGACACGGCTCACATGAACCCACTTGAATACTGCATGTAGGAGAATACCTCCTCGTAATCCTCAAAGTCTGGTACTGCCTCGCAGGCATCGCCATCACCTGCAGCTAAGACAAAGTTTGGTTAGTGTTTAAAATACCATCCCATAATGTGGGAGTGAGTGATCAACTCAGTGGAGCTATAAAGCAAAAGTTAACATGTTATCAATTTAATCAAGAAATAATGATAAAACAGTACAACGAACAAGTCCTAAGTATTCTGATTAATACAAGAATGAGATGTAGTAATGATGCATGCCCTCGCTGCACTCCCTTTGCAATCTTCATCTCATGGTCGCACATGTCAGACACTTCCTCAGTGCTCTGCCCAACTCCAAACGACATATGTAATGTGGTGCATGAACGTGATTACCAAGTTCTTATTAGTCCTTTTCATATAGTAGGATTGGGAAGCTAAGGTACCTCCCTTGTATCATTTCTCAAATAATGATCCACTAGGGTCATCAGTCCTAGTAAATCTTATACGATGCTATGGTTCTAAGTCGCTGTAAAGGGCTCGTCACCTGATCAATGCAGGCCTGGTTTATACTCTACTGCTACGGAAAGACTCGTCGCCTCAACGCATCTCAGAGTATGCTCGATGTCACTATAAAGGGTTCGTCACCTGATCAGTGTAGGCCGACAGCTTGACCACGGTGTCCCATACAACCATGCCCGGCTCATGAGTCTTAGTGGATTGAGGTACTAAGGTTAAAGGGGCTTTTCACTGGTAAGTTTGGTACCTTAGGTTCAAACAGTGACATCCATACATGGTGAACATACATTGGGCCAATCAGTTTATTAGACGAGTTCGACTAGTATGAGCGTACGCTGAATTAATCGACAAGGTACCGTTGTTGACGATCCTCGTACGACTCGAATTCACCGAACGCATCAATTATGGTGAGAGTAGCTCAGCCACTCAAACCGAAATTGTTACCAATTTTCTGGACTACAACGTAGTCCCAATCACAGTCAATTACAGTAGGCATTCATATGCACTAGTCAAGATAGCATGAGCAGCCAATTTAGATATAAATCTCATATAAACAATTTAACATATACATAGAGTACATATTATCCTACATAGGCATTTCATCCAAAAATCACATAGTAGTAAGATAGGTTACATAAAGGAAATTGTAACTATAGGTAAGGGAGTTGAGAATCCTATCTCAATGCCCTCATTACATACATAAAGACAAGCATTTTCATATTCAAACATTTCATCAAACACTAAAACTGCACATATTACATACTTGTAATAAATTAGTTAAACCACATATTATGGCAAATCCTTCTACATAGGAGCTGTCATACGTACAACAATCATGTATTCCTACACATCAATCGTAACAAGCACAAATCATAATTTCATATTCATTCAAACATTTCAACAAACACACGAAATGCATTATATTCAACATAGTTCACATATATATGTAATAAATGGAAATCCTTGCATCTAAGCACCTGTGACAGCAATCAAGTTAGTCATAAATTATTAACTAACGTTGAAAGCCTTGAAAATGATAACCTAAACATTTATAGTCTGCACCTTTCACCGGTACGCCGACTACAAACTCGGTTCGTCTATGGCACCTTCGTCTATGCCACAACGGCTACCTAATTTAAGAAATAGGTTAGCTATTTCACAATCTACTCTATTTGAATCCATAAGATAGATTAAGGTTAGGGTTTACTTACCAAAATTGAACTCAAAGTTTATAATATAATATAGAAGAGAGGCGATTCAGTGTGCGTAGCAACAGAAAAGGATTATAACAAAATTCCTCACAAACTCCCCCTTCTTCCTTCTTCGTTTCCTCTCCCTATTTCTCTCTCTCTCTCTCTCTCTCTCTCTCTCTCTCTCTCTCCTACCTAGGGTTTTGAAATTCGTATGGGAGAGAGTGGGGTGGGTTTATGGTCCTTATATAGGCCTAGGACTGACACAAATGGCCCCAGGGCCATGGTATACTTATATTTTAGCCAAATGTAGGCCGTTTCGGTCCAACAGAGCTGTTATGGAGGCTCATTTTCTATGTGTAATCAGAATTAAGCTCCCTGACTATGGATCTAGGTCAGGATAAGTTTTTAGTCCGATCAGGTCAGTGGATCGACCACAGGGGACCTGTTTCAGTTCAATGGTCACAGGCATTCGATCAGGGCCACAAGTGCACTGACATGTGTGAGACATTTTTCCTGATCCGAGGGTATAATTGGGTTAGATTCTGATGGTCTGAACCTTTATATTTGCCCTGCAAGTGACACGACTCATATTTCTTAAATTCGGATTTAATTCTAAAAACATTCATGTTTCTCACACACTTTGCTCCGGGCTCAAGAAAATCATCATGGGATACCATCTGGACTTGATTTCTGAGGTGGTTGTCAACTCTGGTTAGATGGTCGTATTCGTATAGTTTTAGGGTAATCGGACTTTCAACGTGCAGTTCAGGTCTGATACGAAGTTTCAGCGTGTTCCCGAGAGCAACCGGGTTTAGAGATTAATCCTAGATTTCTAAGTAACGTAGCACTAGTGGTTCTACTCATTTTGGGTCTTTTAATTCATATCTAAAGTGGTTCAAGCTAATTCTACTGATTATTTAGTTTAGTATTTAACTAAATTATGCCCTAATTAAGATAAAATATTTCCTAAGGAAGTTCTACGCCCCTTTCTAGTACTTCTAGTTAGTATATTATTTTAATTATTTTTCAATATTTCATCATCAATTTTAATCCATATTTTTCATATTTTATGAGATTTCATGTTGTATAAAAATTTTAAAAATTCTAGAAGCAGCAGCTATCCAAACTATGATTTTTGGATAATTATCATAACATCCTATTTTTAACTATACTAAATATTTTATTATATTTTTAAAATATTTTTATATGAAACTAGACTCATTTATCTTCAATCTAAATTTTGAATCACCTAAATCAGAGTTATAATGAGGGAGATATGACTTTTTGAAGTCAGACAAAAAGTGCAGGAAAAATTCAGAAAATGGGCCGCCGACTCGCCAGGCCCGCTGTACGGACGAGGCCTCGCCAGTCACTGTACATTTGGGCGAGGTCTCACACCAGGGGAGATACATGCGGGACCCACCTTGGGTCCCCCAAATTGTGTCTTTTGGGCCCCCGAGTCCATCAAGGCATTATCGGGTCTCATTTGCTAACCAAAATGAGTTATTTAATGTGCAATGTATGATTTTGGGGTAGGAGAAGCTGATCCATCCAACTAACCTATTCATTTTGTTAGATTCAATAATATTAATGGCAAAAACCCATTTTATGTCTAAATTTACTAATCGTAGTAGATTTGTGTTTAATATGAAAGTACTTGGAGAAATTTGAATAATAAGGTGGTAAAAGGTAAGATTTTGAAGGAAATGGATTGAAAGGGGATTTGAGGCTTTAGGATTGACTTCTGAGAAGTCAATTTAAGGTATTATAATTGACTAATTGCCTAGGGACGTCTAACTCCAGGTTGGTAAAAATCCAGGGTGTTACAATCTACCCCCTTAAAAATAATTTCATCCCTGAAATTGGCTAAGGGTAATGAGTACAGATTCTATTATTCCTTTCACCTAAGCTTTATGGATTTCAAGTTTATATGCGTGATGGGGTGCATACTATCTATGCTAGTCTAACTCACTTTAGTTTACCCTCCTTAAAACTGTTTCACCCTGACATTGGCTAAAGCTCATATTGGGTCAACGAGCATATTATAGATAAACTGACATTGGTAATTGTAATTCAGCTACACCCATTGTTAGGCCTATTCTTTAATATGGATTGGTTTAATACTTAAACATTAATTGTTGTTATTCCAGTAACTTTATTGTTGACATTCTAAGAAAGAATTAGATCCTATTTAGGGGACTTATCCTTACGTATAACCTGGATCAATTTCCTTCGATCCTGGGCCAGTGGGGAAAGGGCCAACCACGCTTGCACTGTACCACTTGATCCAATAGTTGTCTTAATTGACCTAACTAGATTGGGCTCATATTGTTCTACCCCCCTTAAAAATTATTTCTACTCTCAAGCCTAAAGAATCTGTCTTGATTCGTATGTCAGAACAATGTATAATTTAGGACCTATCCTTAACATAAAATGGGAAACAATCTCTAAATACATTAGTCTTCCTCCCATCGATGATGTGTGTTATAGCATTGGTAACTATGGTTATAGGAAGGAGCTAAAATGATGGGTGTTGTGATTGATTCCAGAGACGGGTGTGAGTTTGCGGCAAGATGCCTAATCTTTATTGGTTATATGTCCTTAACACTTCCCAAAGGTAAAGTAATTAACTTTTAGTTATAGGTGGTCAGGCCAACACGGAAGAAAAGTTGTGTAGTGGGTCTGAGCTGGATACATAGACCTTCTGCCTAGACTATGACAAAAAATTTATCATATCAGTTCTTAATCCCAATTGATTCCGATCTTTTGCTTGATTAGAGCATTGAGTTCACTGGTAACTACCAGGATTAAGAATTCGATTCAAACCACGAATACTTCACTTATATCTAATTCTTCTACTCTATGTTCTCGATTATAATAAGTCCTTGGGAAGGCAATTCTAAGGGGCGTGCTGGTTTATCCCAACGTTCAGTCTAAGGGATATATAAGTTTTCCCTGATCGTGACTAGTTCTAAGTCAATCAAGCTTCCTAAGACTTACTAAAGGAGCCTTTAAGTATTAAGGGGATTCAATGAAGGAATGAAGTCGCACTTCAACCTAATCAAACCTACTAATTAAGTCTATCTTTCAATCATCTTAGCATAACCAGTCTTTTACATTCCTTAGTATAACTAGTAACATAGTCTTATCTTGGGAATAGTACTTCACATAGGCCCATACCAGCTAAGGAGGCCCTAGGGTTCATGTTATTAATTTATTAGATTTCCCATACTAGCAGATCTTTCTAAATCTAGCAATACTAACTCTAGGTCCAAAACTCTAAGGGCCTGCTTGGCTAGTGGTATTAAGTTGTATTAAATGGATTGCGTTGCTAATCCCACCTCAGGATTGGGAATAACATGTTTGGAAGGAGGGTAGGATGTGATTAAAATTAATTTTATAGGCTTTGGAAAATGGGCCTTGTGTTGGAGAGTGTGAGATGGGATTTCCAAATCACATGATGAAGAATTTTCAAGTGTAATTTGAAAGGAAATCCCAGGATTTACTTTTAATTGCATACATTCCAAACATGGTATTGGAAACTATAGGATACACCCAATCTAGGACAATACCTTACATATGCATATATTGGTACTTTTACAATTCCATCTACCCTAATCTCACCTAATGAAGTTGGTCGAACGGGCCCTAAATGTCCCATCATTTGGAGGTTCTGCAGGTTATGGGACATAAAAATGTGGGTTTTGTGTCCAAATGAGGGGGTATAAGGAAGCTGGAGAGTTATACAGATTAGTTTTTAGGTAATGGTGGTGGATGGGTGTAAGATATAGAAAAAGACGGAAGCTTGAGTGAATAGAAGTGGAGATGTGAGATCATTTTACATGGTCTCGGTTACGTATGGGCTATACTACGGTAGTCAATCTCGCCGGTTAGTGAAACTTGGGATCTTAATGTCATCTCTAGATTCCATCACCCCCTTCCTAAATTAGAGTGCGTCAGTGTGCATCGTGTTACCATAACCCAGGTCCAGTTTAATCCAAATCATGCTCTGATACCATCTTGTAATGCCCTGAAAATCGGGGGTTGAGCAGAAGATTAGCTCCCGAGTTCCAACGCATCACTTATACAACATAGGTAATGATGATTACAGATTAGTGCATTAAACATGAGTGAGATTATACCAAAACAACATATCATACTCCAGAGACAGTTAAATTTTACAAGCAGAAGATGGTGATAGATATATAAAATATATAAACTATTGTAAATCTCCAGAGTGTAAACATGTTACCAAGTTAAATATATACATGTATACTCCAAAAATGAACAAAATGAATATACAAGGGCATTCCAAAAGTGTAAAATAACAAGTGTAATGGCATCTAATCAGCATCCTAGAAATCGTTGTCGATCAGGACACGACTCACATGAACTTGCCTGAATATTGTATGTAGGAGAATGCCTCCTCGTCATCCTCAAAGTCTGGCATTGCCTCGCAGGCATCGCCATCACCTGTAGCTAAGACAGAGTCTGGTTGGTGTTTAAAACACCGTCCCGTAACTTGGAAATGAGTGGTCAACTCAGTAGAGATATAAAGCAAAGGTTAACATGTTATCAATTCAGTCAAGCAGTAATGATAAAGTAGTACAATAAACAAGTCCTAAGTATTCTGATTAATGCAAGAATGAGATGTAGTAATGATACATGCCCTCACCTGCACTCTCTCTATGATCTTCATCTCACGGTCGCGCATGTCAGTCATTTCCTCAGTGCTCTACCCAACGCCAAATGGCACATGCAATGCGGTGTATGAACGTGATTACCAAGTTCTTATTAGTCCTTTTCATACAGCAGGATTGGGAAGCTAAGGTACCTCCCTTATATCATTTCCCAAACAATGATCCATTCTAGGGTCGTCAGTCCTAGTAAATCTCATACAATGTTGTGGTTCTAAGTCGCTGCAGAGGGCTCGTCACCTGATCAATGCAAGCCTAGTTTATACTCTACTGCTACGGAAAGACTCGCCACCTCAATGCAGTCTCAGAGTATGCTCGAGGTCACTACAAAGGGCTCGTCACCTGATCAGTGTAGGCCGACAGCTTGACCACAGTGTCCCATACCACCATGTCCAGCTCATGAGTCTTAGCGGATCGAGGTAGCAAGGTTAAAGGAGCTTTTTACTGGTAAGTTTGGTACCTTAGGTTCAAGCAGTGACGTCCATACATTGTGAACATACATTGGGCCAATCGATTTTTTAGACGAGTTTGACTAGTACGAGCGTACGCTGAATTAATCAACAAGGTACCGTTGTTGATGATCCTTGTACGACTCTGAAAGGGCCTAGCTATATGCCCTAGAGGGGGGGGTGAATAGGGCAATGCCAAATAAAATATATAACAGCAGAATAATAAAAGAAATAAAGCACAATGCTGAATTAAAAATCAATCTCAATAAACTAGATTTAAGAGAATGATACTATATTAGTTCTAAGGACAACCTTACACCAAAAACTGAAGGTTTAAGGTAGGACAACCTTATTTATAGAACGTCCTTTGTATCACAAACCAATGAGGAATAAAAAGAAAAGCAACCAAAATAACTTGCAGAAATAAATCCTAAGTTATTACAACATTCCCTACACTTTCTTGAAATAAAATGATTACAACATTCATCCACAAATATAATCCACAAAACTGAATAAAGAAATGAAAGAATAAAGCACATCCACAACACAACGATATATAGTGGTTCACTTGTGTGTACACCAACTGTTATCCAACAGCCACACAGAATGCTACTCCACTCCTAATATCCTCACACAGGGGATATTAGCATGCACTATCAAAATAGGTTTCACAGGTTTACCTAAAACCTTCACAATTATTTCTTTTTATCTCGAGTTTACACAATCCAAAACCCCACACAATTTGAGTTTTCTGGCTCTCCTCAGATAACCAAAATAATGAGATGTTTCTGGCAAATCTCAAACAAAACCAAAGAAAGTAAATTACACAAATGTAAAATACCTGAATCTCCTTTTGAAGTAGCCCGGTAGAACCAATAGGAGTAGAAGTTCGATTCAATGTTCAAAGTCCAATACTCACTTTATGAATGGTTCTAAGTTTAATTGATTTTAAATCAAAAGGGCTAGTTCTATTTGATTTTGAATCCAAGAAGAAGGAATATAAAAAATTCCTCTTTTCTAATAAGATTGGAATGTAGATCAAAATCAAATACAAAACAAGCTAGCAAAAGGAATATTAAATGAGCACAAAGTAGCTTAAAAATAAACACGAACTTATCTCAGAGAATGGCCTAAAGATTACTTGAATTGATTTGAATTGAATTGAAAAACTCTGAAGTTCGTGCTCTATTTATAGCCTGAAAAATCCCATCTACGACCGGTCTTAGGATCCTAGCACTGGTCGTAGCTTCAAATATTTTCAAAGATTTTCACGGGATAAGGATTAGTTGTTCCACGACTGGTCCTAGGTAGCCTACGACCGGTCGTGGGCCACCTACGACTGGTCGTGAGTTACCTACGACTGGTCGTAGGACCCCAGATTAGTTGCTGGAGTTCGAGTCATAGGGCTAAGACTGGTCGAAAGACGAGTCGTACAGCTCACAGGACTGGTCGTAGGATGTCCAGAACTGGTCGTAAGACAACTAAAAAAATCTAAAAATCTTCAACAACCTAGGACTGGCCCTGAAAAACTTAAGACTGGTCGTAGCAGAGCTAGGACTGGTCTTGAAGTCCCTAAGACTGGTCATAGAACAGCCCGTACAAGCATATTTAAAATATACAAATTATGTATCCAGAATGACCTACAATAAAGCCCAACCTAAGGTCAATCTAAGGTCAAACAAACCTTAAAAGTGAGATGGACATTGATAGTCTGTACTCTCAGATGACTCTTAAGAGAGGCTTGAGAATTTACGAATCTTGTTGTAGGCCTTCTCGAGCTTAAACCTTTCTTGACTTGATAAAGTATTCTTCTATTCTTGTACTTGTTAGAATCTTGAACATGTATACTTGAAGACTTCTATTCTTGTATACTTCATCCATGACTAGACTTGAAACTTTCTTCATTTAAGTTCTTTATCCATGAAATACGATGTCTTGAAGCAATGAAAAGTCTCAAACATGAAACACATGATATACAAGACATAGACATAGGTTTTAGCACGACAAAATTTGACAACCAAAGGGATATGAAATCATAGCACTTACAGACTCAGATTCATCGAACGCATCAATTGTGGCGAGACTAGCTCGGCCACTCAAACCGAAATTGTTAACGATTGCCTGGACTACAAAGTAGTCCCAATCGCAGTCAATTGCAGCATGCATTCATATGCACTAGTCGAGATAGCATGAGCAACCAATTTAGATATAAATCTCATATAAATAATTTAACGAACACATGGAGTACATATTATCCTACATAGGCATTTCATCCACAAATCACATAGTAGTAAGATAGGTTACATAAAGAGAATTGTAACTACAGGTAAGGGAGTTGAGAATCCTATCTCAATGCCCTCATTCCATACATAATGGCAAGAATTTTGTTATTCAGACATTTCATTAAACAATTAGACTGCACATATTACATACTTGTAATAAATTAGTTAAACCACATATTATGGCAAATCCTTCTACATAGGAGCTGCAATACGTACAACAATCATGTATTCCCACACATCAATCGTAACAAGCACAAATCGTAATTTCATATTCATTTAAACATTTCAACAAACACATAAAATGCATTATATTTAACATAGTTCATATATAAATATATATATATATATATATATATATGTAATAAACAAAAATCCTTGCATCTAAGCACATGTGACAGCAATCAAGTCAGTCATAAATCATTAACTGATATTGAAATCCTTGAAAACTGTAATACCTTGAATTTTTTCCAACCTGGAGTTAGACGTCCTTAGGCAATGGGTCAACCATAATACTCTCAAAGCTCAATCCCAAAGTCTAAAAATTACTTTTCAACCCATTTCCTTCAAAATCTCACCTTTCACTACCTCATTCTTCAATATTCTCTAAGTACTTTCATATTAGACACAAATTCTAAAGTTTAAATGGTGAAGAACTATACTTAAACTAAAAATTACTGTAAATGGTATATACATGAATAAAATGTAATTTTGACTATTGAATTTTAAGAATATCATGATATAGATAGGACATTTGGATAGATTAGCTTCTTCTACCCTAAAATCATATATTGTACATCACGTAACCCATTCCATATTGAAAGATTCACCCATTTCAAATATCGGATCGACGAATCCACATTAAACGGAGTCTGGGGCTTATCGAAGCATGTCCAGGGGGGTCCACAGTGGGTCTCACATGTTTCTAGGGTCCAGGGAGTAGGAGTACATCACCCCACTGGCGAACCCTTACTTGAAAGTCCAGCGGTCGGCGAGGGCCTCGCCGATTTGGCGAGGCCTCGTCCGTATAGCGGATTGGGCGGCCCATTTTCTGCATTTTTCCTGCGCGTTTCATCCAACTTTGGAAAATCATATCTCCCTCGTTATAACTCCAATTTAGGCGATTCAAAATCTAAATTGAAGCTAAATGAGTTTAATTTTATATAAAAATAAGTGAAAAATATAATAAAATATTTAATATATTTTAAAGTAGGTCATTGTGACAACTATCTGAAAATCATTCATTGGACAGCCGCCGCTTCGGGAATTTTTTGAATTTGTTTACAAGAAGAAATCACATAAAATTTGGTGGAAATAGGGTAAAATTGATGATGAAATATTAAAAAAATAATTAAAATATTATACTAACTAGAAGTCCCAAAAATGGGGCATAGAATGGCCCTAGGACCGTATTCTGTCATAATTAAGGAGAATTTGGTTAAGTACTAAATTGAATACTTAGTAGAATTATCCTGAACTACTTTAAATATGAATTGCAAAATCTAAAATGAGTAGGACCGCTAATGCTACGTTACCTAGAAACCTAGGATCAATCTCTAAACCCAGTTGCTCTTGGGAGCATCGTGAAACTTCGGATCGAACCTGGACTGCACGTCGAAAGTCCAATTACCTCGAAACTATACGATTATGACCATCTTATTGGACTTGATGACCACCTTAAAAATCAAGTCCAGATGGTATCCCATGATTATTTACTTGAGCTTGGAGCAAAGTGAGTAAGAAATGTGAATTTCTTTAGAAATAAAATCTGAATTTAAGTAATCTGAGTCGTGTCGCTTGCGGGAAAAATATAATGATTCAGACCATCAGAATCTGACCTAAATACACCCTCAGATTAGGAAAAATGTCCCACACTTGTCAGTGCACTTGTGGCCCTGATCGAGTTCCGGTGACTGTTGAATTGAAACTAGTCCGCCACGGTCGATCTGTAAACCCGATCGGACTAAAAACTTAGCATGACCTAGATCCATGGTTAGGGAGATTAAGTCCGACTGCATTTAGCAAAGGGGCATCCAAAAATGCTCCATTAAGTCGAAACAGATGAGTTTTGGCTATAACCTAAGTATATCATGGCCCTGAGGCTGTTTTCATCAATTTTAGGCCTATATAAGGGCTTACAAACCCCTCTCACATATTCCATACGAATTCTAAAACTCTAAAAAAGAAAGGAGAAGAAAAGGAAAGGAAAGTGAGGAAAGAGAGAGAGTCAGTTGGAGATTCATCCAGGGATTCTTTCCAGCTACACTACGTGCCAAATCTGTCCATTCGTATCATCATACGGGCAATCTCGATTCCATACTTGGGTAAGAAAACCTAACCCTAATCTATTTTAGGGTTTTAAATAGTATAAGGATTGAAATAGCTAACATATTCCCTGTTATAGGTGGTTGTTATGTCGTAGATGAAGTAATAGTGTTCGAACCGAGTTCATTACGAGTCTACCGGCGAAAGGTACGGACTATAAACGTTTAGGTTATGGTTTTCCAGGCTTTCAATGTCAGGAATGATTTATGTCTGACTTGATTGCTATCACACATTCTAGATACAATGTCTTCCGCATATTACATAAATATATATACTCTGTTGATTTTTAAATACATTCCATGTATTTGTTGAATTGCCTAAATGAATATGGAATTATGGTTTGCACTTGTAATGATTGATGCTTAGAAATACATGTAAGTGAATATGTATAGCCTATCTGGAAGGAATTGCTGTAATATGCGTTTAACGAAGTTATTACATGTAAGTGAATATGTATAGCCTAAGTGTTTGATAAAATTCCTGAATGGAAAATGCATGTTGTAATGTATTTAATGAGGATGTTGAGATGCAATCCTTAATCCCCTCATGTATAGTTACAGTTTCCTCTATGTAACCTATCTTACTACTATGTGATTTATGGGAGAATTACCTATGTATGATAACATGTTTAATACATGTTTGTTGAAATGTTTGTATGCATTTGGAATCTGAATTTGTGATTTTCATGATTAACTGTCATAGGTACATTCTTATTATATATGCGATAACTCCTTGGTAAGAGGATTTTCCCTAATACGTAATATAACCAATATACATGATGTATGTTAGAAGGTGTACTCTAAATATTAGTAAAAATGTCTGAATGAGTTAGTAGTTAGTAAATTGTGATTTATAAGGGAGTTGAGATATGAATCCCAATTACCTTAGTTGTGTGTATGATTACATCCATGTACTGTATATGACTCATGTTTAGCTGTGTGTATGATTTCCTCCATGTACTGTATATTCATGTTTCCATAGTATGCTCAAATGATTGTATGATGGACTTATTTATTCATTACTGCTTTAACAATCTCATATGCTTATTTGTTGTGAATGCACACGGTTAAGACTATATCATAGTCCAGGAAATCGGTAATAGGCCTTGTTCTGGTGGCTAATGTTATTTTCACCATGCAGGATGTGTTTGATGAATCCGAGCTGTACTTGGGTTGTCGGCAGTGGTTAGGCCACACGAAGTACTTATGTACTTCATGTCGATCGACTCAACGTGTGATCGTCCTAGTCGAGCTCGTCAATTAACCCGATTGACTCGATGTATGTTCACCATGTTTGAATGCTACTGCTTGAATCTAGCGTACCTAACTTACCAGTGAAACCCTGTTAACCTTGGTACCTCGACCTACTAAGACTCATGAGCCAGACATGGTGGTATGAGACACCGTGGTCGAGCTGTCGGCCTACGCTGGGGCGACGAGCCTCCCCATAGTGACTAGTGAGCAACCCAGACTCGTGAATCGAATACGGTGGTATGAGACACTATATTTGTGTTGTCGGCCTACTCTGATTGGTGACGAGCCCTTTTTAGTGACCTCAAGCATACCCTGAAACTGCATTGAGGTGACGAGCCTTATTATAGTAACCAGGGTATAACTAGGCCTGTATTGATTGGTGACGAGTCCTTTATAGCGAACTAGAACCACAACATCGTATGAGATTTTCTAGGACCGATGACCCTAGAATGGATCATTGTTTGAGAAATGATAGAAGGGAGGTACCTTATCTTTCCAATCCTATTATATGAAAGGGACTATTAAGAACTTGGTAATCATGCTCATAACATCGCATTGCATGTGCCGTTGGCGTTGGTGTAGAGTACAGTGGTAGTGATTTATGTCGTGATCGTTAGATGTTGTCGTAAGAGGGAGTGCAGGAGAGGGCATGCATCATTTTTACATACATCCTTGCATTAATCAGAGTACTTAGGGATGTATGATTGTATTGCTTTATCATTACTACTTGACTGAATTGACAACATGTTAACCTTTACTTTATTGTTCCACTGAGTTGATCACTCATTCCCACATTATGGGACGGTGTTTAAACACCAACTAGACTCTATCTTAGCTGCAGGTGATGGCGATGCTTGTAAGGAAGTATCAGACTTTGAGGATGACAAAGAGGCATTCTCCTGCATGCAGTATTCAGGCGGGTTCATGTGAGCCGTGTCCTGATCGACAGGGATTTTTGAGATGCTGATTTGATGTCATTACACTTGTTATTTTATACTTTTGGAACGCCCATGTATATTCATTTTGTTTATTTTTGGAGTATACATGTATATATTGAACCTGGTAACATGTTTACACTCTGAAGACTTACAACAGTTTATATATTTTATATATCTATCACAGTCTTCCACTTACGAAATTTTAACTGTCTCTGGAGTATGATATGTTGTTTTGGTATAATCCCACTCATGTTTAATGCATTAATATAAACAACATTCAATCATCATTATCTATGTTGCATAAGTGATGCATTGGAACTCGAGAGCTGAGCTTCTGCTCGACCCCTGATTTTCAGGGTGTTACAAAAACCATAACCTAAACATTTATAGTCCACACTTTTTGCTGGTACACCGACTACGAACTCATTTCATCTACGACACCTTGGTCTATGTCACAATGGCTACCTAATTTATGAAATAGGCTAGCTATTTCACAATCTACTCTATTTGAATCCCTGAGACAAATTAGGGTTAGGGTTTACTTACCCAAATCGAACTCAAAGTTCGTAGAATAATGTAGAAGAGAGGCGATTCAGTGTGCGTAGCAATAGGGAAGGATTATAGAAAAACTCCTCACAAACTCTCCCTTCTTCTTTCTTCTTTTCCTCTCCCTATTTCTCTCTCTCATACCTAGGGTTTTAAAATTCATATGAGAGAGAGAGGGGTGGGTTTATGGTCCTTATATAGGCCCAGGACTTACACAAATGGCCCCAGGGCCATGGGATACTTATATTTTAGCCAAATGCGGGTCGTTTCGGTCCAATGGAGCTATTCTGGAGCCCCTTTTCTGTGTGTGGTTAGACTTAAGATCCCTAACCATGGATCTAGGACAAGCTAAGTTTTCAGTCCGATCGAGTCAGTGGATCGGCCACAGGGGACTTGTTTTAGTTCAACAGTCATCGGCATTCGATCAGGGCCACAAGTGTACTGACATGTGTGGGACATTTTCCCTTATCCGAGGGTGTAATTGGGTTAGATTCTGACAGTTTGAACTCTTATATTTGGCCTGCAAGCGACACGACTCATATTTCTTAAATTCGGATTTAATTTTAAAAATATTCACGTTTCTCACACACTTCACTCCGGGCTCAAGTAAATCATCATGGGATACCATCTGGACTTGATTTTCAAGGTGGTTGTCAAGTTCGGCAAGACAGTCATATTCGTATAGCTTTGGGGTAATCGGACTTTCGACGTGCGGTCCAGGTCCGATACGAAGTTTCGGCGTGCTCCCTAGAGCAACCGGGTTTAGAGATTGGTCGTAGGTTTCTAGTTAACGTAGCATTAGTGGTTTTACTCATTTTTGGTCTTGTAGTTTGTATTTAAAGTGGTTCAAGCTAATTCTACTGAGTATTTAGTTTAATACTTAACTAAATTATGCCCTAATTAAGATAGAATATGGTCCTACGAAAGTTTTACGCCCCTTTCTAGTACTTCTAGTTTATATATTATTTTAATTATTTTTTTAGTAGTTCATCATCAATTTTACTCCACTTCCACCAAATTTCATGAGATTTCTTATTGTAGAAAAATTCTAAAAATTCCAGAAACAACAGCTGTCCAAACTATGATTTTTATACAGTTGTCACAATGACCTATTTTAACTATACTAAATATTTTATTATATTTTTTACATATTTTTATATAAAACTATACTCATTTATCTTCAATTTGGCTTTTGAATCACCTAAATAGGAGTTATAACAAGGGAGATATGACTTTTTGAAGTTAGATAAAAAGTGTAGGAAAAATGCAGAAAATGGGTCGGCCGATCCGCCAGGCCCTCTATATGGACGAGGCCTCGCCAGTCACTAGACATTTGGGTGAAGTCTCACCCTAGGGGAGATGTCCCAACCCCCCCCCCCCCCCCCCCCCCCCCACCCCCCCCCCGGGGTGCCGGATATATGCGGGACCCACCTTGGGTCCCCCCGAATTGTGTCGTTTGGGCCCCCAAGTCCGTCGAGCCATTATCGGGTCTCATTTGAAAATCGGAATGAGTTATTTAATGTGTAATATATGATTTTGGGGTAGGAGAAGCTGATCCATCCAAATAAACTATTCATTTTAGTAGATTCAATAAGGTTAATGGAAAAAACCCATTTTATGTCTAAATTTACTAATTGTAGTATATTTGTGTTTAATATGAAAGTACTTGGAGAAATTTGAATAATTAGATGGTGAAAGGTAAGATTTTGAAGGAAATGGGTTGAAAAGGTATTTGAGGCTTTAGGATTGACTTTTGAATAGTCAATTTAAGGTATAATGATCGACTCATTACCTAAGGACATCTAGCTCCAGGTTATTAAAAATCTAAGGTGTTACATTTTATAAGCATGAGATGCAACCATTAATGTAAATAGGATAAGGTGTGACGGTTGGCAACCCGAGACCAACGGACATTGCGTCGATTAATTTCTAAGATCATGGGGGAATGTGTAAAAATAAATTGGAACGCCTTGGAAATTATGATGCCATTATTTTGACTGAGTCAACATATATAGGAAAAGAAAGGAAAAAATGGCTAAGTACTACGCGACCGTGTTGTATCATAGAAGCTCGACCGATGGACAAGATACCGATAATAACCCTTCATATAAATACTCAAGTTTCATTATTGAAAGGGAGTACATCCTATGCCCTAAAAAAAATGAGATAATTTATTAGCATTAGAGTTTATTTACTTCCCCTGGAGGTCATCAACCACATCGCAATAGAAGAAAAATAGAAACATGAAGTTTAAGAGCGCTCTAGCTGCCTAAATCTTCATTCCCTCGAACTCTTCGAGGAGGGCTTGCATTTTTGCATCATTCTTTTCTTTCACAAAAGCCCAACTAGCCCCTTTTTTAATGACGAGCTGTAGGAAATGAAGCAGCTGATCAACATGGAGAATGCTCGAAGAAACCTCATCCATGGTTGCTCTCTTGGTATTGAAGCTTTCTTTCAACCGCGCCTGATAGAAGGTGATCTGTTCGTCTAGGAATGCCTTATCCTTTGAGTTATCCATCTCCTTAGCAAAGTAGGCGACTCCACGCTCCCTCAATTCCTTTGTTAGCCTGGCTCGATAGTATTGCAACATCCTCAACATGGTACGATTGAATTGATGTGTTTGAATGCACTGCAATCGCCCATACCATGCTTGTTCACATTTTTTGCTCATCACTGCAGATTCCTCCATCCCCAAGGCCTGTTGTTGGAGGTTTTCTGCATTTGTTTGATTAACTAAAGTTAGTTCACAATATCGATCTCCCATGATATACAAATGCTTCAGAATTTAAACAACCTTCCTGAGTGCAGTGTCTAATTCGGCCACGGACTAAGCACTTATTGTGAAATGATTGGCATCGAACAACAGGGTGGAATGGGAATATTCTTTCACACCCCATTTGGAAATTTCCTTCAAGTAAGACTTAACACCTACGATGAAGAGGGAAGAACTGGAAGCCATTGAGACAGGTAAAAGACAATGAAGAAGTAATAATGTGAAAATAAATAGGAATAAGATAGTTTTTAAATAATTGTTCTCAGCACCCATGGTCTAGGGTAATCGTGGCGATAAAATCATCACATGTTTCTAGTTATTAGGGACATGTAGCAGTTAGGCCATGGAGTTCGGAAGTAGCCCACATTTTACCAAATATTACGGACAAATAAGCAAATAATTACAAGCAAAAGAAAAGTGAAGGGGTGATAAGTGGTAAAAAATGGCTCAACAATCATGTATGTATTTTTGTGTGTGTGTGTGTGTGTGTGTGTGTGTGTATGGGAAATGATACTATGAGGTCGACCCCATGGGAAGTTCTTGATATTGTGGTAATGACTGCTTTAGTTGAAGTGGGAATATGCCAATATATCCTAAAGGGGGATGAATATGACTTTTTAATATTTTATGGTTATTTAAAATCCTATCAATCTTATCCTGAGTAAATGTGTATGCATCAGGATTTTCTCAGAGTAACTCTAATGGCTTCCTATCCAATCAGAGGATCCAGTCATAAAACTATTTGTAAGATAAACAAGATGCAAACATAGTTTATGATGAATGTGACAGTGTGTGAGATGTGATCTCAGATAATCAAATATGAAAGCTTTTAAGGAGATCACACAAGTAATGGAAGACAATAGCAATCTCAAACATAGTCATTTTTATAGTGGTTCGACTACTTGTCTACTCTACTTCCGGCAGACGCACTCAACCCTTGAGTGTACCAGATCTCACTAAAGGAGGTTTCACAATAGGTTCACCTCAAATCGGATGTTTTAAATC
This sequence comes from Magnolia kwangsiensis, assembly GCA_037074715.1. Classification (NCBI taxonomy): domain Eukaryota; kingdom Viridiplantae; phylum Streptophyta; class Magnoliopsida; order Magnoliales; family Magnoliaceae; genus Magnolia; species Magnolia kwangsiensis. Next base: position 148,909,860 of record CM073571.1, read on the forward strand.
AGGTTCACCTCTAACCAGTACAACCTACACTTAGGCTGACACAACGTGTCTACACGACACAATTTATGCTCCCATGAGCAAGGATCAACACACAACACCTGACTTTTAGGCCATATAGGCTAAGGATCCACTCAAGGAACCTCAGCAATGCAAGGGTCAATACAAAGCACCAAGTTTTAGAACACTTAGGTCAAGGACCTAAGAATTTGTGCTCTCCACAGTGCAAGGGTCAACACAAAGCACCCCAACGTACACTCCCACCGTAGGCCTTCTATGAGTTCTTGCAAGGGGTGAGAAATACCTTAGACCCAATCCTACAGAAGGAATGATCACAAGGGTCCTCTGGACTCTAATGACTTATAGATAAGTAGATGAGCCCCATTCAACGTGTTGATGAAGATCTCCTCCTTTGATGATAAAGAATCTTCAGCTCCCTTGAACCGCAACTTAGAAGATGTACCAATATGTAACGACCCGGAAAATCCCATACCAAGACCCGAGTACCACCTCGATCAGAAGTCACTTAGGACCAATTCTCTTAGAAAATGTAACACCCCAGATTTTTGCTAACCTGGGGTTAGACGTCCTTAGGCAATGGGTCAACCATAACACCTTGGTAATCTCTCAGAACCCAATTCCAAAGCCAAATAAATCATTTAGAACCTAATTCTTTAGAAATTTAATGTGAATTAGCCAGCGCTAAATTATATTACCTGCGAAATTAGCACCAACCACTTTAAATACGATCTGTAAGACCCAAAAACTATAGAATCATTGACACTATGTTACCCTAAAACTTAAGATCAAACTCTAAACCTGTTTGTTCTCAGGAACCCTTTAAAACTTTGTATTGGATCTAGACCACGCGTCGAAAGTCCGATATCTACCATCTTAGACCATTATGACTGCTTAGCTGGACTTGACAATCGGTTCGAAAATTAAGCCCAACTGATGTTCTGAGGCTATTTCATGGAGCCTGGAGCAAGGAGTGTGAGGAGTGAAACTCCAAGTCAAGGTATACTTGGGTTATATCCAAATCGTGTCTTTTCCGATCTAAAAGAGCATTTTGGGAGGCCCTCTGGCCAAACGCGGTCGGACTTAAGATCATGTATATCGGATCCTGCTTACACCAAGTTTTCAGACCGGTAGAGTTCCCAGATCGCACGTGGCGGTCTAGTTTTAGTTCAGCGGTCATGAAGTCTCGATCGAGGATTCCAAGTACACTAACCTGAGTGAGAAATGTTCCCTGATCCGAGGGCGTATTTGGATCAAATTTCGACGGTCTGAATGCTTATACTGATCCCGTAAGAGAAACGTGCCAGATTTATTTAAATCCCATTTAATTTTAAATAAATTTCACTCTTTCTCACACTCCTCGCTCCAGGCTCAATGAAATAGCCTCAGAACATCGGTTGGGCTTAATTTTCGAAATGATTGTCAAGTCCAGCTAAGCGGTCCTACCGGTCTGAGATTATAGATATCGGACTTCCAACGCGTGGTCTAAATCCAATACGAAGTTTCAAAGGGTTCCTGAGAGCAAATGGGTTTAGAGTTTAATCCTAGATTTCAGGGTATTGTAGCGTCATTTAAATAAATCTGGCACGTTTCGCTTGCAGGTTAAGTATAAGCATTCAGACCGTCGGAAGTTGACCCAAATACACCCTTGGATTAGGAAACATTTCACACTTAGGTCAGTGTACTTAGAATCTCTGATCGAGTCTCGGTGACCGCTAAACTGAAACTGATCTTCCATGTGCGATTTGGGAATACTATCGGGCTGAAAATTTAATGTGATCTAGATCCAACATTCATGAGCTTAAGTCCGACCGCATTCAGTCAGGGGACCTCCAGAAACATCCTTTTGGATCGGAAAAGACCCGATTTGGCTATAACCCAAGTATACCTTGACTTGGAGTCTGTTTTGATTATGTTTGGGCTTATAAAAGGGCCTTAAACCCTTAGCTTTCTAACCCATACGAATTTGGGGAAAACCCTAGGAGAGAGGAGAGAAAAGAGAGAGAAAGTGAGGGAGAAGCTAGGGCTTTCTCCTGCTAGTCTTCCCTGCTGCTCCACGTGCCAGATCCTTCCACCTGCATCACTATTCTGGCGATTCCAACACCGTTCTCGGTAAGAAAACCCTAACCTCAACCTATTTTGGGGATTCTAGCAATACCAGTAGTGAAGTAGCTAACCTATCTTGTGAATTAGGTCGCCATAACGACGTTGACGAAGCGTAGCCTTTCTATTCGAATCGATACGCTTCTACGGCGAAAGGTGCGGATTGTGGACACTTTGGTTACCATTTTTTAAAGATTTCAATGCCGTTTAATGGTAGATTGTTGGTAAGGATGTTGTTTGACATGTAGAACATGCTGTCCATTTTTCATTTCGTATACGTACGAAGAATATGAGATTTAGGATATTTTAGGTATTTGTAGGAAATACTGTATATGTACGTATTTTTCCGGTATGATTGCCATGAGTATTTACTGTGTACCTATACTAGTTATATATGTATGATCTATTTGGCGAAGAGATTCCCCCTAATGCACATATTAGCCGACATATGCTATGTAGACTAATGTGTGTAGACTAAATGTTTGTTGAAATGCCTAAATCAATATGATTTATGCCTGCCATATGTTTTGACTATAAGAACATGATTGTGTGTATTAGACAACTCCTTGATATAAGGATCTGTCATATTATATGTTGAAATCAACATATGTCAAGTACGTTGAAATTGTGTGGACTAAGTGTTTGTATAAATGTCTGTATTGGTAAGTATTGAGTAAGTGGTGTTGTAGATTAGCGTTGAGAATGGATTCTCAACTAATTTGATGATGCACATGATTTCCTCCATACTTGTTGTATTTGAATTGGTTACCTTATGTGTGAAATACTCGTGTATGGTTAATTGCTTATGATGTATGTTACAACATGCTGATAACATGTTGGAATTTCTTGTATTTTAATTCTGTCTCTCTCATATGATTATTGATTCACATTACATGTGCTTGGGACTACACTCTAGTGCAGGCAGTCGGTAACAGTTTAGAATTCATGGTTGGATTTTATTCACCATGAAGGATGTCTATGACGAACCCGAGTCGTACTAGAGTCATCGGCAGTGGTTAGGCCACACGAAGTGCTTGTGCACTTCATGTCGGTTGATTCAACGTGCGCTCGTGCTAGTTGGATTCATCAAGTAACCCGACTGACCATTGTATGTTCACCTTGTATTCGTCATAACTGCTTGAACCTAGGGTACTAAAATTACCATTAAAAAGCCCCTCTAACCTTGGTACCTCGATCCCCTAAGACTCATGAGCCGGGCATGGTGGTATGGGACACCGTGGTCGAGCTATCGGCCTACGCTGGGGTCCACAAACCTCCCCGTAGTGACCAGTGAGCACCCTACTCTGAGTAGATTATGGTGGTATGAGACACTATATTCTTACTGTCGGCATACATTGATAAGGTGATGGGCGAGTGGAGCAACGAGTGCGAGCAACAGCCCTGACAGCCCTTTGTAATGACCTTGAGTTTATCCTGACACGCATGGGGGCGACGAGTTCTGATGCAGTCTTAAGGAAATAAACTAGGCCTGTATTGATAAGGTGGTGGGGGAGCGGAGCAACGAGTGCTTGCAACATCCCTGACAACCCTTACAGCGACCTAGAAATACATCATCGTATGAGACTACTAGGAGTGAAGACCCTAGACAGGATCATTGTTTGGGTATTGATATGAGGGAGGTACCCTAGTTTCCCAATCCTGCTGTATGAAAAGGACTAATAACAACTTGGTAATCATATTCATATTGCACTGCATGTGCCTGGAAGATGTGGAACACTGAGGGAAGAAAGCATGCAGACGTAAGATGGTGTCGCATGAGGGAGTATGTCGGTGAGGGCATCTATCATCTCATTTCATGTTTGCATTAATCACAGTGTTTAGAAGTGTTTGATTGCTTGTTTTACCATTATCGATTGATTGATTTGATAACATGTGAACCTTTGCTCTATGATTCCACTGAGTTAGCTACTCACTCCCACGTTACGGGACGATGTTGCGCACACCAACCAGTCCCTATTTTAGTTTCAGGTGATGGCGCTGCTTGTGAAGCAGATCCGGACTTGTTTGATGATGAGGAGGATCCCTCCTATATGCACGTTCTGATCAACGGGTTTACAGGGTTACTGATTAGATGCCAATACACTTGGCGGTTTACCTTTTATCTACACACCCATGTATATTCTTTTCTTTCTATTTTGGAGTATACATGTAATTAGTTAACCTGGTATCATGTTCACACTCTGGAGACTTACAATCATTTATATATTTTATGTATTTATCACAGTCTTCTGCTGCTAATTTAACTGTCTCTAGAGTATGATATGCTGTTTTGGCTTAGTCCCAATCTTGTTTAATACCATTCTACAGACAACATGCATTCATCATTGAAAATGTTGCATAAGTGATATTCTGGAACTCGGGAGTGGAGTTTATGCTCGACCCCCGATTTTCAGGATATTACAGAAAATGAACCTAAGTTACCTAGCACTACGTTAGACTGGCTATGAAATTAGTACTGTTCGCTTTAAATACGTTCTGCAAGACCTAAAACTTGTAGAATCAATGACGCTATAATACCTTGAAATCTAAGATCCAACTCGAAACCCAGTTATTCTAGGGCATGTTTGGTAACTTTGTATTGGATCTAGACCACGCATCGAAAGTCTGATATCTACAATCTCAGATCATTATGACCGCTAAGTTGGACTTGACAATTGTTTCAAAAATCAAGCCCAACTGATGTCCTGACACCATTTTACTGAGTTCAGAGTGAAGAGAGTGAGAAAAGGAAAAGATTTAGAAAATTAATTCCATTTTTATGAAATCTGGCACGTGTCGTTTGCGCGTTATTTTTAAGCGTTCTGGCCGTCAGAATTCAACCAAATTTCACCCTCGGATCAGGAAAATGGGCCCTTTCATGTCATGAAACTTGTAGTCCTGATTTAGGTTCGGTAACCGTTGAATTGAAACTAATCCGTCACGGACGATCTGAAAATCCAATCGGACTGAAAACTTAATTGATTAAAGATCCGATGCTAGTAAGCTTAAGTCCGACCGCAATTGATAACAGGACCTCCAAAAATGTTCTTTTGGATCGAAAAAGACCCGATTTGGTTATAACCCAAGTATACCTTGGTGTAAAGTCTAAATAGGTGAGTTTCTAACCTATTTAAGGACCTTAAACCCTCTCACATCCCTCTCATACGAATTTGCAAGAAACCCTAGGAAAGAGAAGAGAGAAAAGTGTAAGGCCCACCCCCACAGCACATGATATTGTCCGCTTTGCCCGGTGGGCTCACGGCTTTAAAACGCGTCATGTCTATTAAGGAAGGAACCCCACATATAACCACCACAACTTTAGACAACTCTTCCGATGTGGGACAAGTTACGCTACAGTCAACTGCAACAGTAGCTCGCCGAACACAGTAGCCTACCAGCCACACAGTAGCCTGTCAGCCTTCCTTGGGGCCCTCCCACATGTGCCCGTCCACATGAAGCAGTGACCGGGGCGTCACATTATCCCCCATCGAGGGCAGAGCCGTCCTCGGCTCTAATACCATTTGTAAGGCCCACCCCCACAGCACATGATATTGTCCGCTTTGCCCGGTGAGCTCACGGCTTTAAGACGCGTCATGTCTGTTAAGGGAGGAACCCCAGATATAACCACCACAACTCTAGACAACTCTTTCAATGTGGGACAAGTTACGCTACAGTCAACTGCAACAGTAGCTCACCGAACACAGTAGCCTGCCAGCCACACAGTAGCCTACCAGCCACACAGTAGCCTGCCCACCTTCCTTGGGGCCCGCCCACATGTGCGCACGCCCACATGTGCCCGCCCACATGAAGCAGTGACCGGGGCGTCACATTATCCCCCATCGAGGGCAGAGCCGTCCTCGTCTCTGATACCATTTGTAAGGCCCACCCCCACAACACATGATATTGTCCGCTTTGCTCGGTGGGCTCACGGCTTTAAAACGCGTCATTTGGGGTAAGGATACTGGTAGCTCGCCCAGACTCGGTGCTCCACATCAGCACCTACCCGTCCATGATATTGTCCAATCCAACTATCATCAGAGTGCACAGTGGAGGTTTTTCCTGGCACACAAGGTCAACGCGTCATGTCTGTTAAGGGAGGAACCCCACATATAACCACCACAACTCTAGACAACTCTTCCGATGTGGGACAAGTTACGCTACAGTCAACTGCAACAGTAGCTCGTCCAACACAGTAGCCTGCCAGCCACACAGTAGCCTGCTAGCCTTCCTTGGGGCCCGCCCACATGAAGCAGTGACCGGGGCGTCACATTATCCCCCATCGAGGGCAGAGCCGTCCTCGGCTCTGATACCATTTGTAAGGCCCACCCCCATAGCATATGATATTGTCCGCTTTGCCCGGTGGGCTCACGGCTTTAAAACGCGTCATGTCTATTAAGGGAGGAACCCCACATATAACCACCACAACTCTAGACAACTCTTTCGATGTGGGACAAGTTACGCTACAGTCAACTGCAACAGTAGCTCACCGAACACAGTAGCCTGCCAGCCACACAGTAGCCTGCCAGCCTTTCTTGGGGCCCGCCCACATGTGTGCCCGCCCACATGTGCCCGCCCACATGAAGCAGTGACCGGGGTGTCACACAAGGATGCTGTTTGACATGTAGAACATACTGTCTATTTTTCATTTCAAATACGTACGAAGAATATGAGATTTAGGGTATTTTAGGTATTTGTAGGAAATACTGTATACGTACGTATTTTACTAATATGATTGCCATGTGTATTTGTCGTGTACCTATGCTACTTATGCGTGTATGATCTGTTCGGCGAAGAGATTCGCCCTAATGCACATTATTGGCCGACATACGCTATGTAGGCTAATGTGTGTAGATTAAGTTTTTGTATAAAGTTTTGTATAAGTAAGTGTTGAGTAAATGTTGTTGTAGTTTAGCGTTGAGATTGGATTGTCAACTAGTTTGATGATGCACATGATTTCCTCCATACTTATTGTATTTGAGTAGATACCTTATGCATGAAATACTCGTGTATGTTTAACTGCTTGTGATGTGTGTTATAACATGCTAATATCATGCTAAAATTACGTCTATTTTAATTCTATCCCTCCTACATGATTATTGATTTAGATTACAAGTGTTTGGGGCTATACTCTAGTCCAGGAAGTCGGTAATAGATTCAAAATTGTGGTTGGATTCTATTCGCCACGAAGGACGCGTCGACGAACCCGAGTCGTTCTTAGGTTGACGTCAGTGGTTAGGCCACACGAGGTGTTTATGCACTTCATGTCGTTCAGCTTAAGGTGCGCTCGTACTAGTCGAGCTCGTCAAGCAACCCGACTGACCGCTGTATGTTCACCTTGTATTGGTCATAACTGCTTGAACCTAGGGTACTGAACTTACCAGTGATAACCCTGATAACCGTGGTACCTTGATCCACTAAGACTCATGAGACGGGCATGGTGGCATGGGACACCGTGGTCGAGCTGTCGGCCTATGCTGTGGCGATTAGCCTCCCTGTAGTGACCAGTGAGCACCTCAGACTCGTGAGCCGATTGTGGTGGTATGGGACACTACATTCGAGCTATCGGCCTACTCTAATTGGTGACGAGCCCTTTGTAGTGACCTCGAGCGTATTCTGAGTCTACGTGAGGAGACGACCCTTCCATATAAACAAGAGTACAACTAGGCCTGTATTAATAAGGTGATGGGGGAGCGGTGCAATGAGTGCGTGCAACAGCCCTTGCAGCGACCTAAAAATATATCATCGTATGAGACTACTAGGAGTGACGACCCTAGACAGGATCTGTGTTGGGAATGATATAAGGGAAGTACCTTAATTTCCCAATACTGTTGTATGAAAGGACTAATAAAAACTCGATAATCATATTCATATCGCACTGCATGTGCCTGAAAGATGTGGAGCACTGAGGGAAGAAAGCATGCCAAGGAGGTAAGATGGTGTCACATGAGGGAGTATGTCGGTGAGGGCACACATCATTACTACATCTCATCCTTTCATTAATAATAGTATTTAGGAATGTCTGATTGTTTGTTTTACTATTATCGTGTGATTGATTTGATAACATGCTAATCTTTGCTCTATGATTCCACTGAGTTGATCATTCACTCCCACGTTACGGGATGGTGTTTGCAACACCTACCAGACTCTATCTTAGATGCAGATAGTGAGGCGATTCAAGATGTGGAGCCGGACTACTACGAGGACCAGGATGAGTTCTCGTACATGCAGTTTTCTGACGGCTTCGCATAGGGGGCCTGGATCAACAGGATTTTTCTAGTTGGACTATTGCATGACATTTTATTTTTGGTTTGGTGTATATATATGTGACTCAGAGATACATTCATACTTTGGAGACAGATCGAGAATGTTTTGTTTTACATATAGTGATATAAATATATATCACTATCTTCCACTTGCGTTTTATCACTGGATCTGGAGTATGAATTGCAGTTTTGGATAATCTCACTCATGTTAATGCACTAACTCAGACAACATCTAAATCATAATCATATTTATTACATAAGTGACGTTTTGGAACTCGGGAGTTGGATTTCTACACGACCCCCGATTTTCAGGTTGTTACAAGTTAGTATCAGAGTATGATTTGGATTAAACCAGACCTGGGTTATGGTCATACAACATATGCTGTCACCCTTTGACTTAGGTGGGTGTGAGAAAAATATAGAAATACTCATAGGATCCCAGTTTCGCCAATTGGCGAAGTTCACCCAAATCGATTATTTTGATCGAGTCCGTGTGCATCCGTGGTTGCATGAAATGACCCCGGACCACTTTTAGTTCATTTATTAACGAGTCTAGACCCTTATTGACCCTATTCCAGCTGTTGAAGATCGCTAAATGCGAATGTGCAACAGTTAGTATCCGAAACAACCCGAAATGGTTCGAAACGGAGTCGTGGGCCTACCCAAGCTAATCCAGAGTGATCCAGGGTGGGACCCACATGCATTTAGGGCCCTTAGGGCAGGAGGACCTTGTCCAAATGGCGAGGCGTCTCCGAACATCACAGAGGTCAGCGAGGACCTCGTCGGTAAACGGGCTAGGTTCGGTCGGGCCTTCGGGCTGATGGTATTTGGGGGTTAGGGTAACCCCCTGGTACATGGGCCGTCCATTAAAATAGCCTCAAACCATTACCTCCTTCACAAAACACACCCCCAAGCTCTCCCTTTCACTCGTGTTTGTTGTTTTCTCTCTCAAACCCTACTTTCAATCGCTCCCATCGTCGTTTTCTGCCACAACCCACGCCCCTCCATTGTTTGCAGTGGTACACACTCCCTTCTCTCTCCATTCTCTTTCATTTTGAGCTCTTACATCCTTTATACGAAGCTCAAATCGTGTAAGCTTCCAGCCTAACCCATCTCTTCCTTTTCCTTTCTTCAAATTCTGTGTTTGGGGCCTTTACAACCCCTTTTGGGTCTTAAACTCGTGGAGAATAAAAAATCCTAGCCCTTAATCCCCCCTTTCCTTCATTTTCCATGGCCTTCTTTGAGTTCGTGGTGGCCATATTCTCGATTTCCACCGTCCTCTCTCTCATGGGAAAGAGGAAGGGTGCCACTGATGAAGCTGGGCCTAGTCGCCCCTTATGTACAAGGAAGCTGAGAGGTGACGTCGCTAGTTCAACTGCTGCTAGAGAATTTCAGACGAAGCGGGATGTTGATCCCCGGACTCCTGCTGGAAGGGCTTTGTTGGTGGAACTATCCCATGGAATTTATGAGGGCCGTCGGGTCCTTTTTGAAGCTCAGGTGGATGGGTGACTGTCACGCCCCAAACTCAGAAATTTTGATTCACAGGAATCCCGATCGCTGAATCCAGTGCCAACAGCCTCCGTAGTACCCCATTCTCGGCTCCTAGCATTCATATGCCAGATTTCGATCATGGGATCCTACAAGGAGGATTTTTTTTCTAATGTACATTTAACTAGTAATAAGCATAACCACAAGATTACCCAATTCACAAAGGCAACATCATTATCACATATCCACTAATATAATCATTTGAGTACAACACTGAAAGAGAAATACATAAATAGAAAATCAAGCTCCAGAAGACCACTGTACACTCCAAGCTTAACACTTCTGCAACCCAACATCACCTGCACGCATCTATCGTGCATAAGCTTATAGAAAGCTTAGAGGGTGGTGTAAGTGTGTGCACAAGGTAAGTGTCAAGTATTCAATACAATGCCATAATCATACAATATCAAAAAACTGGTAATCCATAAACCATACAATGTCTGAATAAGCAGAAATACTAATAAGATCATGAATTATTAGAGTAAGCAGAAATACTAATAATTTCATAAATCATATGATAACAGAGTAAGCGGAAGTATGGACAAGTCCATAAGTCAATCAATATCAGAATACGCAATATAGAACAGCTTTGCAATAAGGAGTCATAAAGAGCCAAATATTGGATGCCGAGGATGCAATGCAATATACGAATCTTGTTAAGTCTATCTAGGCCATATAAGTGCAGAAACATAGCAACCCAAAATGTAATATGCATGCAGATGTAATGCAATATGCGATGCGATTGAAATAACCATGCTAGAGTGTGAAGTCGGGATGATAGTACGTAGTATCGCAGGCTACGGGGTCCACTACAAGGGACTTCTATCCAAACCAGTCTCATACTTAAATTTGGATAGTCAGACTCAACGTGGTAAACTCCTGATCTCAGGTTAGTCGCGTGCCCAACCGAAATCCTTGCCATAACGAAGTTAAACAATAATTAGTTGTGCACACCAGCCCGAGTGGATAGTGAATGAATGAATGAATGAGCATGCAACTCTTACTCAATAAGTCCACATATCAGTACGGTTCCTCTCTGGGATCATCACCAAGGTCTAGTACACTCCACACCACCTGCCGCTCCATCAAGCGCACAACTGGGTAAGTGAAAGAGTCCTCACTATTCGCCTGGCCAGTAGTCTACCAATACCTACCCAGCTCGTCGATAGCGGACCCATTCCTCGAGCTGGTCAAACTCAGTCTAGCTATGCCTACTCCCTCGGGCGGGTAAGGCTGCACCCCCTCCCAACCGACCAGGACACGGTGGGAGATGCTTCCTCCTGGTATTAGGCACTTAGGCGCTCATGTATCCACTCGGTCTCGATGTTGGGGCGTCCTCTGTTACCAAGAGAGTTTTAGAGATTTTCACCCAGGGCCATCTATGGCAGCCCGATGCTCGAACCAAACATTTTCGGTGTCCCATATGGCCATCCACGATATGCTCGTGGAGGCTATGACCCTGATGTCGCTAGGGCGTACAGTAATCACAACACACAATACAAGATGCATGAGTTATACAATCCAGTCATGCATCAATCTTGCGCATACCGTATACTCATGTGAGATAACCTCCGCCTATCATGAGTCTGATAACAACCTACTCAATGACATATGCAATGGTCATGCATGTCTCATAACAAACATGCAGATAATGCGTATGGGCATGTATCAGGATGCTATGCTGTCACATACTCATAATCAGTATCAATAACCGGCATCGACAATCAACCTCGGCAATGTGGACATTTAACCAACGTTGCCCCCAAGTAATGGCCCATATAGAGCTTAACGTACAGTGGACTCATGGCCTCCCACAAGGGCTAAATATACAACACCATGAGCCTCACCCAAGAGCTTAATACATATCACGATGGGCCTCACTCATGGGCCACATATACATCAAGTGGGTCGCATCTTACGGGTCTAATATACATCGCAATGGGCCGCTCACACGGGCCTAATACACCTCAAGTAGGGCCTCATCATATGTGCTGGAAATATATCACAATAGGCCACGTCTCATGGGCCTTGAATACATCATAATGGGCCTCGTTAATTAGAATCGACCTCAACAATTGGCACCGATAATCATCATCGATAATTGGCACCGATAATCAGCATATAAACAAGGCGAGGTCCATAGATGGACAGCTGATCAACCATAATATAAAGATCGGCCCACGACCATGGTAATATCAAATCCGATAGCACGGAGCCATCCATCTACGGTGAATGGGGCCCACTTATTTAGGTTAACCCACTAAGGGAATGATGAGAATGGGCCTAAAAGGGCCTAAGGGAAGGTCACAATGTGGACATCCAACCATCATTGCCAATTAATGTGGACATCTAACCAACATTGCTCCCAAGGAGTGGCCTTCATAGGGCCAAACATATAGTGGACCCATGACCTCACATACAGTCACGATGGGCCTCATTTACGTCACATCGACCTCGTCATATGGGTCCATATACATCACATCGGGCCTTGTATACACAACAGGTGGGCCCTGCACTTGGGCCTCATACATCTCAGGTCGGGCCACGACCCATGGGCCTTAACACGTCACAATGGGCCGAGACCCATGGGCCTCAAATACAACAAGCGGGCCACAATAATGGGCCACACCAATGGACCAAATATACATACACACATGAGCCAAAATACATCATGATGGGCCGCACCAATGGGCATCATGTATATCAAATTGGGTCGCATCAATGGACCTCATGCACATCAAGTAGGCCTCTCAAGGTAATGAGGCCTACGGCCTAAAAATAAATGGACAGTGTGTGTAAAACACATGTATATCATGGTGGATCTCATAAGATAATGGGGCCCACGGCCCTACTGGTAAGATGGATGGGCGCTTCGGATATAACACATCAAGGTGGGCCCTGCACATATCAAATGGGCCCCAACAAATGGATAGTGTACCTGCTATGCACACATCAAGGTGGGCCGCATAAGTGAATGACATAGATGAAATACATACATCATGGTGGACCCTGTGATTGCACGGCAGGTGGGCCCTTCGATCAAGGCCGAGCAGTGTGGATGAATCACATCCATCAAGATGGGACCGACAGATGGACGACATCGACATAAAATACATACCTCATGGTGGAGTTCACACCACCATTGAACTGTCCAACACCGTCTAGTACTATCTGGACGGTGTGGTTAATAATACACATATCAAGGTGGTCCACCGTCCAGATACTAGACGGGTGGACAAGGTACATACATCATATTAGGGTCCAACAACACTATGTTCGGTGCAGATAAATCACATAGATTATGGTGGGTCCACGCCCACACAGTTGGATGGCTTGGGTAAACAAATGGATGGCGTGGAGAACACATACATCGTGGCGTGCCCCACGACCTGAGATGGATGGGCGGCAGGGATAAGATACATATATCACGGTATGGCCCACATATCACAAACACCCCCATCGTCCAGATGGACGGTGGGATGAAACACATACAACAGTGGGACCCCTATAACTTGGTGACGTCACCCATTACATAACTGGTGTGCGGTGGGCTATTTCAATGAAATTCTCAATCAGTAGGTGGGTCCCCACGTGGGCCCACCATGAAATTATATATTTAATATATATTTAAAACAACCAGCCTAGCATCCAGCGTCCTAGACGGACGGACTGGATGCAAGGCATGGGTATTGATGCAGGCCCACGTGTGGAATGGATTCCCACCGTCCAAGCAATGGACAGTGAGTGTCACGCCCCAAACCCGAAAATCGGATTCACATGAATCCCGATTGCCGAATCCGATGTCGACAGCCTCCGTAGTGCCCCATTCTCGGCTTTTGATAATCTAATGCCAGATTCCGATCCTGGGATCCTACAAGGAGGATTTTCAGAATGAATTTTTTTTTGTAAAGGAGCATAACCACAGACATAACCAAGTCACAAAACAACATCACCACGTATCTACTATAACAACAATTTTAAGTACAATGCAGAAAGAGAAATACAAGGTGATCAAAAGCTCCAAAAAGGTCCTGATGTGCACTCCTGTCTCAGCGCTGCTGTCATCCAACGCTACCTGCACGCAACTATCGTGCATAAGCTTACAAAAGCTTAGAGGGTGGTGTAAGTGTGTGCGTAAGGCAAACGCCAAGTGTACAGTATCAGAACAATGCGGAAGTATGCGGTAAGTCCATGAATATACCAAGGCTGTGTAATGCAAGGCATGATGCGAGATATGAATGCCATCGGCCACACCGATGCAATGCAAGGCCTACATAGCCAAATGTCATATGCGAAATGCAATCCAAGCAAGTTGATACTCCTCAAATGCGTATATCAGTACAGTTCCTCTCTGGATATCACCGGGGTCCAATACACATGCAGAGACTGCCACCTCCCTAGCTGCACAGTCAAGCAAGCGGATAAGACCTCACTATCCGCCTGACCAGTAGTATGACAATACCTACCCGGCTCGTCGATAGCGGACTCATTTGCGAGCTAGTCAAACTCAGCCTAGCTTATAGCCCTCTCACTCAGGCGGATAAGGCCACACCCCCTTCCAACCGACCACGACACAGTGGGAGACGCGGCCTACTGGTATTCGGCACTCGGGCGCTCGTGTATCCACTCGGTCTAGACGTTGGAGCATCTCCTGGTACCAAAAAGGTTCTGGGACTCTCACCCAAGGACATCCTAAGTGCCCACAGTGCTAGAATATGCATTTTCGGTATCCAATACGGCCATCCACGATGTACCTGTGGAGCCACGGCCCTGATGTCGCTAGGGCGTGCAGTGATCAAGTCATACGTATGCGAGATGCATGAATCACGCTGTCAAAACATGCAGCAATCCAGCGCGTACTGCGCGATCATGTGGGGTGCTCAGTCACATAACGAGCCCCATAGATGGTCTGCCCAATGGCGTATGCTATGATCAGTCATTACTCATATCAAGCATACATATGATGCGTATGGGCATGAGTCACGGGATTATTCTAAGCATTTTATGAGGCAATGAATAGCAACGGTTATGGACCTGTCAATGGGCCCTAAGGAAAGTTACAATGCGGACATTTAACCAACATTGTACATACAATGTGGACGTCAAACCAACATTGTTTTCTAGGCACGACTTACCATAAATATCATTTCACGATCCATGATAGACGTACATTGCAATGGACCCTAAGGACATCCATTGGGCCTCGATCCCTGGGTCTTGGATATATCAAATGAGCCGAATTGCGTGGGCCTTACATTCTTCAAATGGCTACGTTAATGGGCCTCGCCAAGGAGCCTTATGTACATTGCAATGGTCTATGACTCATGGGCCACGAAATACATCAAGGTGGCCTCACAACTTGGGCCTTAAATATGTTAGATGGGCCCATGTACATAAATATATCAACTAGGCTACTCCATTTGTACCCCATGCACATCAAATGGGCTTGTCCCCATGGGCTTTATATAGAGTAAGTGGGCCGGATCCCATGAGTATTGCATATGTCAAATGGGCCCAAACCCATGGGCATTACAATGCCAGATGAGCTTAATCCCATAGTCCTTATATGTATCGAATGGGCCTTATTATTTAGGCCTCAGATATATACCAAGGTAGGCCTCAATGAATGGCCAAGGTTAAATCGGTAAAGGGCCCTATGCACATTCCATGGTGGCCCATTTACACCATAGATCTGGCTCATTTTGGCTCAAGCCATAAAACAAATAAAAGGATGGTTTAGGTGCAACACATGCATCATGGCGAGGGGGGGGGGGTCACAGGAAGGCCCACTATCATAATTATATTATGTTTATTACACTATATAAATTATATACAGTATGTATATATATATTTAGGGTAATAATATATACATATTTACATATATATCCGCACACACGCACACACACATGTGCATTTAAATGCACTCACACACGCACACACACAACGCACTCACCCACGCACACACACTGGCAACCGTGGACTCCACCGTCCGTGCAGACGGTGGATTAGCCACAGGCATCACTGTGGGTCCCATGTGGGGCCCACCATAATGTTTACCTTTCATCCAGTCTGTTGGTAAGGTCACAAGGGCCTGGATGAAGGGAAGAAAAATAATTATCATCGTGATCCAAAACTTCTGTGGCCCGTCAAAAGTTTCTATGGTACGCGCTCGATCAATACTGTTTCTTATGGTGTGGGCCACCCGAGCGTCGGATCAGTCTGATCTTTAGAGGGGGGCGCGTCAGGAGGCTGGCCCACCTAATGAATGGATTGGATGGTGAAACAGGCATCAAGGTGGGGCCCTCGGCCCTAGCCGTGGGTCGGCCTCGTCCGCCCGCCGCTGGAGAGTGCAGGACGCCAGGCGTCCTGCATGAGGTCAGAGGCAGCAGCACCTCTGCTGCTCCCTTTAAAAAAAAAAAGATTTGGAAGGAAAGAGGTTTTTCCGCGGTTTTTCGTCTGTGGGGCCCACTAAAATGAAATCTGCTCCGGCCATTACGATCAGTGGCCCGAGGCCGTCCAAATGAGTCCAGAGTTTGAATTTTTTTGATGCATGGAAGTGAAATAAACTAAGAAAGTGATGTTTGAATGGTAAAGGTGCGACCTTTGACACTATGGCCCACCAGGTGATTGGATCAGCTCCAAACTTCTACCCAACGGCTACAATGCCGTGGGTAAGAGGATGGACGGCTCGGATCGGATACAAACATCAGGGTGGGGCCTATGCAAGGAGGCCACCCAAAATCTTTCTTTCATTCTTCCTTTTTCTTTTTCCTTCCCAACGTCCAGCGTCTGGGACGCTGGACAGTTATATAATTTTATTTATTATATATTTTTTTTTCTCAAATGGTAGGCCCTGATGAAGTGGGCCACCACATGATGGGCGGCACAGGAATGGCGTGAAAGGTGGGCCCCACTTGGATAACATAAATACATCAAGATGGGATCTATTCAAGTGGGCCACCCCATCCTTTTGTAATAAATAAAATAAAATAAAATAAAAATAAAAATAAAATAGAGAGAGAGACATGGAGAGTGGGACACGGCTTATGATGGAGGGTCCCCGTCATTATGGGCCCTCCCTTACATGAAATCATACAACAACGGACCCCTTTGAACGAAGGACCATCAAAATGTAAATCAACGGTGGAGATCCATTCTCCACCGTTATGGACGGTCTAGATGACCTTTTTGAAATGAAATAAACATCATGATGGGGTCCATGGAGAATGGTCCCATCATGGAACGATCATGATGATCCAAGTGGTCCATCGGCCACAAATAAAGGTCCCAAGTGAGATCCACACCATTGATCGGTGGGCCTCACTTGGTCCACCATAGAAACACATAAATCTACCCTATAGAAGCACCCACCTCTTGATCTTCTTGGCCCGTTGGATAGCCGGTCACCTAGAGCTTCACTTTGATGGTGGAGATGGAAAATGGATGGCTAGGATGATGGGATTTGGAGATGGGAAGTGGGCCACTAAAATCACTTCTTTTTCATGGAAGAGAGCTTGGACGTGAGCTCTCTCTTGCTTGGAGTTGGAGTGTTGAGAAATGAGAGAGAGGTGTGATTAATGAGAGATGGAGTGATGTGAGGTGAGTGATGGGTGAAGTGATGTGTTAGTTGACTTGGGTGGTTGCTTGACTTGTGGAGAAAGGAAGTATGGGTGCTTGTACTTGACATGAGAGGTGATTGATGGGATTGATTGATGTGATTGATGGGACACTTTGTAGAGATTCCTTGGAATTTGCAACGCGCGGTGTTTTTGTTCGAACTGAACGTGGGTCCGAATCTCATCGTCTGGGTATCGGATCGGTGCGTGAGTTGTGGCGTTGGAACCGCGGCGACGGTGCGGTCGCAATGATACAAGTCTCGGATTAAGCCGGCTCAAATGAATAGGATACGACTTACGATCGTGCGCAACGTCAACCATAAGTCGCGGATTGCCGGAATTTGACGAGAAGGGTCGCAAAAATCAACGGAACAGTGCGAATTAGGATACGGGTCTTACAGCTCTCCCCACCTAATAAAAATTTTATCCTCGAAATTTACGTTACCATCGCAACTAACCATAACTCAAAAAGGAAATAGGGAACATACATCATATATAATCAAGCATCATAATACATCATACAATCAATCATCGAAAAGATGGGGATAACGCTCGCGGATCTCTGCCTCGCGCTCCCAAGACGCCTCATCCACACTATGGTGGCCCCACTGTACTTTCACCAAAGGAATGACCTTGGTTCTGAGGACCTGCTCCTTTCGATCGAGGATACGAACTGGTTGCTCAATATAAGAAGCGTCCTCACGAACCTCCAACGGCTGCCAATCGATAACAGGAACGACGTCTGACCCACACTTCCTCAACATAGAGACATGGAAGACGTTGTGGACGCCAGACAACTGAGATGGCAAGGCAAGCCGGTAAGCCACAGCACCAATGCGACCTGTGATCTCGAAAGGTCCTATGAATCTCGGGGCAAGCTTGCCCTTCGTCCCAAAATGAACTACACCCTTCATGGGTGAGACCTTGAGATACACATAGTCCCCAACGGCAAACTCCAAGGGACGACGCCGACGATCAGCAAAACTCTTCTTCCGGCTCTGAGCTGTGCGCATCCTCTGTCTGATGATGTCGATAGCCTCTGACGTCTGCAGCACAAGCTCGGGACCTAGGAGACGTCGCTCTCCAACCTCAGTCCAATAACTCGAAGATCTGCACGGTCTGCCATATAATGCCTCAAAAGGAGCCATGCCAATGGTCGCCTGATAGCTGTTGTTGTACGCGAACTCGGCCAATCGCAGGTGCTCGTCCCAACTACCCGCGAAATCAATCGCGCAGGCCCGAAGCATATCCTCAAGGATCTGGTTGACCCTCTCGGTCTGGCCATCGGTCTGCGGATGATACGCGGTGCTGAGCTGCAAATCAGTGCCCATCGCTCTCTGAAAGCTCTCCAAAACTAAGACGTGAACCTCGGATCTCGGTCTGAAACAATCGAGACGGGAACACCATGCAATCTCACGATCTCATCAATGAACATCCTAGCGAGCCGATCTGTATGCCAAGTCTCACGAATAGCAAGAAAATGTGACGACTTCGTCAGACGGTCCACAACAACCCAGATGGCGTCATGACCGCGCTGAGTCCTCGGCAAACCCAAGACAAAATCGGTAGATATATGCTCCCACTTCCACATCAGAACGCACAGCGGCTGCAATAGGCCAGGGGGTCTCTGGTGATCGGCCTTGACACGCTGGCAGGTGTCACACTCGGCCACAAAACTGGCTATCTGGCGCTTCATCCCTGACCAAAAATACTGGCGTCTCATATCGCGATACATCTTCGTCGAGCCAGGGTGAATAGAGAAGCGCGATCGATGTGCCTCGGTCATAAGATCTCGGCGTAAATCAGGAATATCCGGGACACACAATCGGCCTCTGAAGCGAAGTCCACCGTCAGAACCGATCTGCCAATCTGTCTGACTCTCAGATGCTGCCTCTGCTCGGTAATCCTGTAACGACTCGTCTGTCTGCTGAGCCTCGATCACCCTTGCGACAAGAGAGGGTTGAATCGACAAGCTCGATAGCTGAACGATAGATGACTGCAGACCAAACTCAAAGTCGTACTCTGCTATATCCTCGAGCATCCTCCACTCCTGAATCATCATATGCGCCACCAGGCCTCGTGGCTGACGACTGAGGGCATCCGCCACCACGTTCGCCTTGCCCGGGTGGTACTGAAGATCAAAATCGTAGTCCTTCAGGAGTTCCATCCAACGCCTCTGCCTCATGTTAAGCTCGGACTGAGAGAACAAATACTTCAAACTCTTGTGATCGGAAAAGAGCTCGAATCTCACCCCGTAAAGATAGTGTCTCCACACTTTCAGTGCAAAGACAACCGCTGCCAGCTCTAGATCGTGCGTAGGGTAGTTCAGCTCATGGACCTTGAGCTGTCGAGACGCATAAGCTACCGGCTTCCTGTGCTGCATCAGGACAGCACCTAAGCCAACTCGTGACGCATCAGTAAATACAACAAATCCATCACTCCCAGAGGGAAGAGTGAGGACAGGAGCGGACGTGAGGCGGTCCTTTAACTCCATAAACGCCTGCTCACAAGCGTCGCTCCAAATGAACTCGGCACCCTTCCGGGTCAACCTGGTCAACGGGGCTGCAATGCGAGAGAATCCCTCAATAAAACGTCGGTAGTAGCCCGCCAAACCAAGAAAACTGCGGATCTCGGATGCATTCGTGGGCTGATCCCACTGACGCATGGCATCTATCTTCGAGGGGTCTACAGTGACACCCTGCCTCGTCACGACATGGCCGAGGAACTTCACCTCCTCCTGCCAGAACTCGCACTTCTCCAGCTTCGCGTAAAGCTGGTGTGCACGGAGGGTCTGTAATGTAATCTCAAGATGTCGTTCATGCTCCTCACGGGTCCTCGAATATATCAGGATGTCGTCAATAAACACCACGACAAACTGATCAAGATAAGGACGGAAGACCTCGTTCATCAACTGCATGAATACTGCGGGCGCATTGGTCAGTCCGAAGGACATGACCTGGAACTCAAAATGACCGTATCGCGTCCTAAAGGCTGTCTTCGGGATATCCTCATCTCGAACCCGAACCTGATGATAACCGGACCGCAAGTCTATCTTTGAAAAGAACTGCGCCTCCTGCAGCTGATCAAACAAGTCATCGATCCTCGAAAGCGGGTACTTGTTCTTGATCGTGACCTTGTTGAGCTCGCGGTAGTCTACGCAAAGCCTCAACGAGCCATCCTTCTTCTTTACGAAGAGTACCGGCGCTCCCCACGGCGAACTGCTCGGACGAATAAAGCCTAGCTCGCGCAACTCGTCCAACTGCTTCTGCAGTTCCCGTAACTCCAGTGGTGCCATACGATACGGGGCCTTTGAAATAGGCGCAGTACCAGGCACAAGATCAATCTGAAACTCGGTATGCCGACGAGGTGGTAATCCCGGAATCTCCTGAAACACATCAGGAAAACCACAAACAACCGGCAGCTGGTCGATACTCAAAGCAGCTGGCTCCTCAACAGCACACGATAACAGGCAAGAAAGCTGCCCTCCTCTGGGCTCGGCAACAAACTGAAACTCTGGCACGCCGGGTATGCAGAACGTGACTGTCCTCGCAGAGCAGTCTAATATGGCGTAGTACTCGGCAAGCCAGTCCATGCCCAGGATAACATCAAAACCGGACATCGGCAAAACAAATAGGTCGGCAGGCAAGAAGATATCCCCAATCAAAATAGGGCAAGATGCGCAAAATCGGCCCAACACTGCGGTCTTCCCTAATGGCGTCGATACTACCAAATCCTCACGGGCAGACTCCAACGGCAAACCGGTCGATCGGCAGAAATCATCGGTGACAAATGAATGCGATGCACCAGAATCAAATAGTACACATGCAATGCATGCAGAGACAGGAAGAGTACCCTCGACGACCCCTCCTGATGACTGAGGGTCCTGCTGGGCGGCATAAAATCTGCCCTGAGCCTGCTGAGGAGGTGCAGGTCCCCTCTGAGGTCTCTGCTGCTGCTGTGGTCGCTGTGGGGGCCTAGTCTGCTGCCTCAGCTGCTGTGGAGGAGGTACAGGAGGCTGGTGCTGCGGTCGCTGCTGCTGTGGTGGCTGTCGTGGAGGTGGATGTGGTGCCCTCGGCTGCTGCTGCTGCTGCGGATGGGGACACTCGTGCCTACGATGCCCTGTACGACCGCACCCAAAGAAAGTACCTGAAAACGATCCCGAAGATGGTGCTGGGGGTACTGCTGGTGCTCGGAATGCTGGGCGGGTCGTGCGCCTCTGCTGTGAACGATGCTGCTGATGGGAGCTACTAGAGGGTGCCTTCCTCTTCTGATCTCCCCTCTGATCACGGGCTCTCTGCACACTGGCCCAATCTGTCTCATATATCAGGGCTCTCTCTACTATCTCCTCAAATGTCGGAAGCATATGTCCGATCACACGGCTCTGGAGGGCAGGACGTAAGCCGTTCTCAAAACGGCGGGCCTTCCGTCCCTCATCATCAACAAGATACGTCGCGAATCTGGATAGTGCGACGAACCGAGCCTCATACTGGGACACAGACATGTCCCCCTGGACCAACGTCTCAAACTCAAGTGCGCGCTGCTGTCGCACATGCTCGGGGAAGAACTTCCGGTCAAACCGGTCTATAAAGTCCTCCCAGGTCCACTCAAAATCGGTGGCTACTGATCGGACCACAGATGCCCACCAATACTGAGCCTCGCCCTGCAGAAGGAATACAGCTAATGGGACTCGCTGCTGGCTAGTACATCTCATGGTGTCGAATATCTTCTCCACCTCGGAGCACCACAACTCTGCAGCAGTAGGGTCTGGCTCACTCCGAAAACGTGGGGGATCGTGCCGTCGAAAATCCTTGAGAAGAGCGCTCGCACGCTCCTGCTCAGCCTCGACCGGTGACACTGTGGGACGCCTGCTCTGCCCCTGAAGAATGGCGGTCATCGCCTGCAACATCTGCTACAGCTGAGTAGCACTCACAGGTACGGTCGGATCCGCACCTGTCTCAGGAAAATGAGTGTCATCCTCAGGCTCAAAGGCAGGACTATCTGGTGGTGGAGTAGGAGTAGCGGGTGGTAAAGCAGGAGCTGCGGGTGGTGGAGCGGGATTCGCTCGGGTCGTTCTTCTAGCCATAATGTCTCCTACAAGAAGGAACAATGGCCTATCAGTCTTGAGAATCCTCGAAGGCACGTACATTAAGCGTTACGTCAAAAAAATCGTTAAATCATTCAGACTCGGAACCTATTTATAGTAGATATGTGATGTATTACTCAGGTATTCCCAAGTTATGCTCTGATACCAACTTCTGTCACGCCCCAAACCCGAAAATCGGATTCACATGAATCCCGATTGCCGAATCCGGTGTCGACAGCCTCCGTAGTGCCCCATTCTCGGCTTCTGATAATCTAATGCCAGATTCCGATCCTGGGATCTTACAAGGAGGATTTTCAGAATGAATTTTTTTTTGTAAAGGAGCATAACCACAGACATAACCAAGTCACAAAACAACATCACCACGTATCCACTATAACAACAATTTTAAGTACAATGCAGAAAGGGAAATACAAGGTGATCAAAAGCTCCAAAAAGGTCCTGATGTGCACTCCTGTCTCAGCGCTGCTATCGTCCAACGCTACCTGCACGCAACTATCGTGCATAAGCTTACAAAAGCTTAGAGGGTGGTGTAAGTGTGTGCGTAAGGCAAACGCCAAGTGTACAGTATCAGAACAATGCGGAAGTATGCGGTAAGTCCATGAATATACCAAGGCTGTGTAATGCAAGGCATGATGCGAGATATGAATGCCATCGGCCACACCGATGCAATGCAAGGCCTACATAGCCAAATGTCATATGCGAAATGCAATCCAAGCAAGTTGATACTCCTCAAATGCGTATATCAGTACAGTTCCTCTCTGGATATCACCGGGGTCCAATACACATGCAGAGACTACCACCTCCCTAGCTGCACAGTCAAGCAAGCGGATAAGACCTCACTATCCGCCTGACCAGTAGTATGACAATACCTACCCGGCTCGTCGATAGCGGACTCATTTGCGAGCTAGTCAAACTCAGCCTAGCTTATAGCCCTCTCACTCAGGCGGATAAGGCCACACCCCCTTCCAATCGACCACGACACAGTGGGAGACGCGGCCTACTGGTATTCGGCACTCGGGCGCTCGTGTATCCACTCGGTCTAGACGTTGGAGCATCTCCTGGTACCAAAAAGGTTCTGGGACTCTCACCCAAGGACATCCTAAGTGCCCACAGTGTTAGAATATGCATTTTCGGTATCCAATACGGCCATCCATGATGTACCTGTGGAGCCACGGCCCTGATGTCGCTAGGGCGTGCAGTGATCAAGTCATATGTATGCGAGATGCATGAATCACGTTGTCAAAACATGCAGCAATCCAGCGCGTACTGCGCGATCATGTGGGGTGCTCAGTCACATAACGAGCCCCATAGATGGTCTGCCCAATGGCGTATGCTATGATCAGTCATTACTCATATCAAGCATACATATGATGCGTATGGGCATGAGTCACGGGATTATTCTAAGCATTTTATGAGGCAATGAATAGCAACGGTTATGGACCTGTCAATGGGCCCTAAGGAAAGTTACAATGCGGACATTTAACCAACATTGTACATACAATGTGGACGTCAAACCAACATTTTTTTCTAGGCACGACTTACCATAAATATCATTTCACGATCCATGATAGACGTACATTGCAATGGACCCTAAGGACATCCATTGGGCCTCGATCCCTGGGTCTTGGATATATCAAATGAGCCGAATTGCGTGGGCCTTACATTCTTCAAATGGCTACGTTAATGGGCCTCGCCAAGGAGCCTTATGTACATTGCAATGGTCTATGACTCATGGGCCATGAAATACATCAAGGTGGCCTCACAACTTGGGCCTTAAATATGTTAGATGGGCCCATGTACATAAATATATCAACTAGGCTACTCCATTTGTACCCCATGCACATCAAATGGGCTTGTCCCCATGGGCTTTATATAGAGTAAGTGGGCCGGATCCCATGAGTATTGCATATGTCAAATGGGCCCAAACCCATGGGCATTACAATGCCAGATGAGCTTAATCCCATAGTCCTTATATGTATCGAATGGGCCTTATTATTTAGGCCTCAGATATATACCAAGGTAGGCCTCAATGAATGGCCAAGGTTAAATCGGTAAAGGGCCCTATGCACATTCCATGGTGGCCCATTTACACCATAGATCTGGCTCATTTTGGCTCAAGCCATAAAACAAATAAAGGGATGGTTTAGGTGCAACACATGCATCATGACGGGGGGGGGGGGGGGGGGGGTCACAGGAAGGCCCACTATCATAATTATATTATGTTTATTACACTATATAAATTATATACAGTATGTATATATATATTTAGGGTAATAATATATACATATTTACATATATATCCGCACACACGCACACACACATGTGCATTCAAATGCACTCACACACGCACACACACAACGCACTCACCCACGCACACACACTGGCAACCGTGGACTCCACCGTCCGTGCAGACGGTGGATTAGCCACAGGCATCACTGTGGGTCCCATGTGGGGCCCACCATAATGTTTACCTTTCATCCAGTCTGTTGGTAAGGTCACAAGGGCCTGGATGAAGGGAAGAAAAATAATTATCATCGTGATCCAAAACTTCTGTGGCCCGTCAAAAGTTTCTATGGTACGCGCTCGATCAATACTGTTTCTTATGGTGTGGGCCACCCGAGCGTCAGATCAGTCTGATCTTTGGAGGGGGGCGCGTCAGGAGGCTGGCCCACCTAATGAATGGATTGGATGGTGAAACAGGCATCAAGGTGGGGCCCTCGGCCCTAGCCGTGGGTCGGCCTCGTCCGCCCGCCGCTGGAGAGTGCAGGACGCCAGGCGTCCTGCATGAGGTCAGAGGCAGCAGCACCTCTGCTACTCCCTTTAAAAAAAAAAAGATTTGGAAGGAAAGAGGTTTTTCCGCGGTTTTTCGTCTGTGGGGCCCACTAAAATGAAATCTGCTCCGGCCATTACGATCAGTGGCCCGAGGCCGTCCAAATGAGTCCAGAGTTTGAATTTTTTTGATGCATGGAAGTGAAATAAACTAAGAAAGTGATGTTTGAATGGTAAAGGTGCGACCTTTGACACTATGGCCCACCAGGTGATTGGATCAGCTCCAAACTTCTACCCAACGGCTACAATGCCGTGGGTAAGAGGATGGACGGCTCGGATCGGATACAAACATCAGGGTGGGGCCTATGCAAGGAGGCCACCCAAAATCTTTCTTTCATTCTTCCTTTTTCTTTTTCCTTCCCAACGTCCAGCGTCTGGGACGCTGGACGGTTATATAATTTTATTTATTATATATTTTTTTTTTCTCAAATGGTAGGCCCTGATGAAGTGGGCCACCACATGATGGGCGGCACGGGAATGGCGTGAAAGGTGGGCCCCACTTGGATAACATAAATACATCAAGATGGGATCTATTCAAGTGGGCCACCCCATCCTTTTGTAATAAATAAAATAAAATAAAATAAAAATAAAAATAAAATAGAGAGAGAGACATGGAGAGTGGGACACGGCTTATGATGGAGGGTCCCCGTCATTATGGGCCCTCCCTTACATGAAATCATACAACAACGGACCCCTTTGAACGAAGGACCATCAAAATGTAAATCAACGGTGGAGATCCATTCTCCACCGTTATAGACGGTCTAGATGACCTTTTTGAAATGAAATAAACATCATGATGGGGTCCATGGAGAATGGCCCCATCATGGAACGATCATGATGATCCAAGTGGTCCATCGGCCACAAATAAAGGTCCCAAGTGAGATCCACACCATTGATCGGTGGGCCTCACTTGGTCCACCATAGAAACACATAAATCTACCCTATAGAAGCACCCACCTCTTGATCTTCTTGGCCCGTTGGATAGCCGGTCACCTAGAGCTTCACTTTGATGGTGGAGATGGGAAATGGATGGCTAGGATGATGGGATTTGGAGATGGGAAGTGGGCCACTAAAATCACTTCTTTCTCATGGAAGAGAGCTTGGACGTGAGCTCTCTCTTGCTTGGAGTTGGAGTGTTGAGAAATGAGAGAGAGGTGTGATTAATGAGAGATGGAGTGATGTGAGGTGAGTGATGGGTGAGGTGAGTGATGGGTGAAGTAATGTGTTAGTTGACTTGGGTGGTTGCTTGACTTGTGGAGAAAGGAAGTATGGGTGCTTGTACTTGACATGAGAGGTGATTGATGGGATTGATTGATGTGATTGATGGGACACTTTGTAGAGATTCCTTGGGATTTACAACGCACGGTGTTTTTGTTCGAACTGAACGTGGGTCCGTATCTCATCGTCTGGGTATCGGATCGGTGCGTGAGTTGCGGCGTTGGAACCGCGGCGACGGTGCGGTCGCAATGATACAAGTCTCGGATTAAGCCGGCTCAAATGAATAGGATACGACTTACGATCGTGCGCAACATCAACCATAAGTCGCGGATTGCCGGAATTTGACGAGTAGGGTCGCGGAAATCAACGGAACAGTGCGAATTAGGATACGGGTCTTACAGTGAGGATATGAAACATATGCATCACGTGTAGCCCCACACGGATAAACACCTTGGATATAAGGACCATGCCCTTAACAGGGCCGTACACCAGCCAATCCGTCCACTTATATTAGATGGTGGATAACATCATACATCAACGTCGAGCTTCACTGTCCAGGCCTTTGCACTGGACAGTGCAGGTAAAATGCATGCAGCTTCAAGGCGGGGCCACGTGGTGTTGATTAATAAATCAAGGTGGACCCCACTTCATCTTTATAAAAAAAATGGACTAATGCTTGTGAAACACACACCTCATGATGGCGCTCTGCTGAGTATAGCGGCTATATAGCTAGTGCAAGGTACACTAGCCATTTCCTTTTCACAGAGATGGGTCCCACGTGGGGCCCACCATAACGTCTATTTTTTCATCTCCCCCGTTGATAAGGTCACAAAGACCTAATTAAGAAGAAAAAAAAATCTCATATAGGTCCAAAACGCCTGTGAAGCCAAACAGGGTTTCAATGGTAACCGTTCCATCCCACTGTTTTCTATGACGTGGGCCACCTGAGTGATGTACATGACTGATTTTTGGAGGGATCACATCCCTAAGGGACCCCATCAAAATTAACAGTGTAGATTTGTAACATACATCATGGTGGGGCCTGTGGTGGGGCCCACCATTCCACCCTTAAAGCAGCAGTGAGGACGCTGATAGTAGCATGAACGTCAATGAAGATGTTTTTTAATTTTTTTTTAATCTACAGATTCTTATATGTGGGGCCCGTATTAGACAAATCCGCACCGACTACTGGTCTTCCCGACTCGTAATAGAACTAACGAGTCCAATATATAATATTTTTAGCGTATAGAAACATCATAGTGGCCTTAACCATTTAAATCACTTAAAACCACTGTTTCCTGCATGATGACCCGCTAGAGGTTTAGATCGGCTTCCCATTTTGGCTCAACGGCTAAAGTGAGATGGGAAAAGGGTGGACAGTGTGGATTAAATCCATACATCAAGGTGGGGCCTGCAAGAGCAGCACTTCCCAAACCCTTGCAGTTCACGTCAATTCACACTACACATTGTAGTAACGTACACTATCAGTTCACACTCCAGTGCTAACCACACACAGCATCCATGGACGCTGGACGACATGGATACAACACGGGCATCACGGTGGGTCCCACCATCACAAATAGTTGGACGGTGTGAATATAACATGAGCGACAAGGTGGTTTCACACGTGTAGTCCAGCAGTGCCCTTGAATAAAAACTGATATCTATGGTTTCCTTTAACCAGGTGGGCCCTTCCATTGGCCGACCAAGTGGACCTGCCCTGAAATGATCTAGACTGGATGGACGGTTGTGGTTGAAGACCACATACAGTAAGGTAGGATCCACGTGAGTGTGGCCCACTAGTTGAACCAAACTGATATTTACATTTTTTTTTTGCCCAGGCCTGTCCAAACGGACAGGAAACTTGGATAATACATCATGGTGGGCTTGCTGGCCCAACATGGTGGGCAGCAGGATCATTCCCCCTGCTGGATGGTCCGGATCTGATGTACACGTCATGCGGGCCACACATCATCCTAGAAAATAGAGTGAGAGAGAGAAATAAATATATAAAGGCACCCACCTTAGATCTTGGACTTCTTCCACCAAGGTGATCTAGAGCTCCAAGGGAACAAGATTCAATGGTTGAGATTACTTTTGGAGGGTGGGGATGGGAGTAGGAAGTGGGCCACACAAAGCCTCTCATGGAGCTAGGAAATGTCTTGAATGTTGGCTTCTCTTGGGAGTTTCTTAAGTGAAGAGAGAATGAGAGAGAGAGAGATGATGGGAGAGGAGTGATGGGAGAGAGGGATGGTGGAGTGACATGGGTGGTAAGGTGCTTGTTGACTTTAAGGTACTTGTGTAAGAGATAGGTAAGGGTAGGGTATGGGTTGCTTGTACTTGACTTGAGGTGATGGATTAATGTGACATTTGATGTGATTGATGAGACATTCTCTTGGGATTAGTAACGCACGGTGTTTTCCTCAAACTGAACGCGGGCCCACATCTCCTGGCTTGGGTATTAAATCGATGCGCGAGCCACGGCATTGGAACCGTGGTGACAATACGGTCGCTAAGGTACAAGTTTCGGGTCTAGCCGACTTCGGTATGTAGGACTCGGCTTATGATCACGCACAAGCATTGGATACAGGTCGAGGATTTCTAAAATTCGACCGGAAGGACCGCGGAACCATACGAAATGATACAGTCTAGGATATGGGTCTTACAGTGACTCTTTGGGGAATATCAGTTGCTCAAGCTCCTGGAACAGGCCCAGTGGGGTCCACTATTTAATGCCATGCATCGCACCAATGCAAGCGTGGTTCGAGCTTTCTATGCCAACATTCATGAGGCTACGCTTCCTTACTGAGGGATGTTGATGTCCCGACACTTGAGAGCACGCCAGTAGTCTGTGATAATGAGGATGTGTTCAGGAAGATTCCTGGTTTGCCACCTCAGCGTGAGATCAATTTTACTATTGACCTGGTACCCGGTTCGACGCCCATCTCACTGCCGACTTATCGCATGACCCCGTGTGAGATGGAGGAATTGAGGAAACAGATCGATGATCTGTTGGAGGCTGGCTTTATACAGCCAAGTGTTTCTCCTTGGGGAGCACCGGTGCTATTTGTGATAAAGAAGGATGGCTCACTGCGATTACGTATTGATTATCGCAGGCAGAATCAAATTACAGTGAAGAATAAGTACCCTTTACCCAGGATTGATGACCTGTTTGATCAACTGAGAGGAGCGCAGTACTTCTCGAAGTTTGATCTACAGTCAGAGTATCACTAGCTGCGCGTCAGGGGTGAGGACGTACAGAAGACGGCTTTCAGGGCCAGCTTTGGCCATTATGAGTTCCTTGTGATGTCGTTCGGTCTTACGAATGCACCAGCCGTGTTCATGGACTTGATGAACAGGGTATTTGGGCCGTTCCTCTATCGGTTTGTTATCGTGTTTATAGATGACATTTTGATATACTCTAAGAGTTGAGAGGAGCATGAGGAGCACTTGCGATTAGTCCTGGATACTCTGAGACAACACCAGTTGTTCGCACAGTATAAGAAGTGCGACTTCTGGAAGGAGAAAGTCAAATTCCTGGGACATGTGGTGTCCAATGATGGGATAGCGGTGGACCTTACTAAGGTACCCACGGTGCAGGACAGGAAGCAGCCTGGTTTGGTTACCGAGGTGAGGAGTTTCCTAGGACTTGCTGGCTACTATCGACGATTCATTCGGGACTTCTCCAAGATAGCCAGACCCTTGACTCAGTTGACACTGAAGGATCTGAGGTTTTCCTGGAATAAGAAGGCGGAGGCAGCTTTTCAGGAGCTGAAGGACAGGCTGATGTCCGCCCCTGTGCTAGTATTGTCAGAGCAAGGGGTTAAATATATGATATACACCGATGCGTCTAGCGTTGATCTTGGTGTGTCCTTATGCAGAAGGATAGGGTGATTTCATATGCCTCGAGACAGTTGAGGAAGCACGAGAAGAATTACCCTACACATTACCTAGAGTTGGCAGCTGTCATTTTTGTATTGAAGCTCTGGAGACATTACCTCTATGGAGAGGAGTTCGAGCTCTTTTGCGACCACAAGAGCCTTAAATATATATTCACACAGCGGGACCTGAATATGAGGTAGCGACAATGGATGGAGACCTTGAAAGACTTTAAGTTTGAGGTTTCCTACCATCCTGGCAAGCCTTGAGCCGTAAGAAGATGATAAAGTTTGCGGCTCCACTGATGGTAGTTGAGTGTGACATGGTTGAGTTTTTGCGAGACTTTGAGTAGAAACTCACTGTGGAGGAGCCATTTGAGTTTATCGCACATGTTCAGGTGCGACCTCTTATCGATGACAGGGTCATCGCGACGCAGAGGGATGATGAGCATCTGACTGAGCTTCGAGAGCAGGTCAGTGACGATGCAGATGCCGAGTGGTGAGTTGGAATGGATGGGGGCTTACATTATCGTGGCCGCCTATGCGTCTCAGATATCCCCGACTTGAGATGAGATTCTCAAGGCTGCGCACAGTTCTAGACTTGTGATGCATCTGGGCAGCACAAAGATGTATCGTGACGTGAAGAGGACCTATTGGTGGGATGGCATGAAGACCCACATCACAGATTTCGTGTCCCGTTGTCTCACTTGCCAGCAGGTGAAGGTAGAGCACCGCCGACCTCCTGGTCTCCTTCAGCCTATGCCCATAGCTGAGTAGAAGTGGGACTTTATTTCTATGGATTTCATTTCGGGACTGCCGAAGATGAGGAAGGGACATGATTCTATTTGGGTGATCATCAATCATTTGACGAAGTCGGCGCACTTCCTACCGATCAGTGTTACGAACTCTGCAGACGACTTGGCTAGACTATACATACTGGAGATAGTGCGTCTGCATGGAGTTCCCTTAGAGTTCGTGTCGGATAGAGACACGTGCTTTACTTTTATTTTCTGGACTCTCATCCAGGAAGCTATGGGTGTGAAGTTGAAGTTCAGTACTGCATTCCACCCACAGACAGACGGGCAGACAGAGCGGGTGAACCAGATTCTAGAGGACATGCTGCAGGCTTGCGTGTTGGACTTCAAAGACAGTTGGGATGACTATCTTCCATATGCGGAGGTCGCGTATAACAACAGTTTTCAGGACAGTATCAGTATGACACCTTATGAGGCCTTGTATGGGCATCCTTGCCAAGCACTGCATTACTGGGCAGAGGTCGATGAGCGCAGATTGATTGGCCCAGAGATAGTGCAGGTGACCTCGGAAAAGATTAACATCATCAGACGCCGACTTCTTACAACGTAGAGCAGCCAGAAGAGTTATGCCGATACGAGACGGCACCCGCTAGAGTTCGCGGTTGGAGATCACGTATTTTTGAGAGTTTCCCCTATGAAGGGAGTTCTTCGGTTCGGGAAGAAGGTGAAGCTAGCACAGCGATTTATTGGTCCGTTCTAGATTCTTTACCGTGTGAGTGCAGTGGATCTGGAGTATGAATTGCAGTTTTGGTATAATCTCACTCATGTTAATGCACTAACTCAGACAACATCTAAATCATAATCATATTTGTTGTATAAGTGACGTTTTGGAACTCGGGAGTTGGGTTTCTACACGACCCCCGATTTTCAGGGTGTTACACAATACATGACGACGGATTGGGTTAATGTTAAGATGGAATCCTACTCAATTAAATGTTTTCCTATAAGGGAGATAGAGCGATTCCAATCATCTATGCATTCAAGGCATCCTAGATTAATGATTTGTCATTATGGTAGTAACTGCAGGATCCTTGTATGCGAAAGTTCATTTCCCAATCCACTCTATTGAATGTCAATGATGAGGGTGGATTGGAGGATGAACTCCCATGAGAGAAAAGGCTTAGGGTATATGATCTAGGGTTAAACACTCAAAAGCACTCTCTATTTTCTTTACAGCAACCAAGGGCAAGCTCTCATTAAATAGGTAAAAGGTTCCAACGGATATAAAACTTCATATTTTTGACAGAGTTTGATATCATCAAGCATGGTCGATATCATCGAGCATATACTCTCGATAGCATCGACTGGCCGCTCGATGACACAAACTCAACTTGTCAAACGCTTTTGAAACCTTTTGCCAATTAGTCAAGAAAATCGAACGTGTGTCGATGTCATCGAATTTCGAACTCCGATTTTATCGACATGAGGTTCGATTCCTCGACATTTGAAAAATGTGAGAGCACATGCCTTTGAAATATTTCAGGTGAATGATATGATCGAGCATCACTCGATATCATCAGAATTTGAATGTCAATGATATCGAGGGCAGTGTCGATTCATCGATAATTCCAAGGAATTTTCCTATAAGCTTGCCGGATAGTTTCTACCCTCTTTCGATGACTTCGAGAATGCATTGATATGATTGATATTTGAATATCGATTTTATCGAGTGACCCTCAATCTGAGAAAAAGAATCTGAAAAACTTGTTGGATAGATATGTGTCCTAATCCAATATCATTGAAGGGCTTTCGATATCATCGAGATTTGAATTCCGAGGATATCAAGGAGCTCTTCGATATATTGAGGATTACATGATTTTCCTTAAAAGAACTTTGGACACAATATACCAAATGTTGATTTTATTGAGTAGGCTCGATGGACTCGAGATTCAAACTTCGATGATATCGATGAGTCCATCAATCCATCGATAATTCAGTCTAGATATCTTTGTGGTTGCTGGACATCTTAGGTCCTCATTTCGATAATATCGAGTGAGCTTCGAGGACATCGACAATAGGGTTCGATTTCATAGAACCACTTGTCGACAAATCGACAAAGGTAGAAAACCTAAAGATTTTCCTGAAGTTTGAAAAAGTTTTCTAACCAAAAACCCTAGGATGTTCTATCCAATATTAAGGTTTTTAATTATCGGGTGTTTTAGGACATGTGATGTGAGGCTAAGATTTACCTGTGGCGAGTTCGAGCACCCATCCAGTTGGGGTATTTGTTTGATCATTCTTCCTATGGGGCTCCTTTGTCTAGCTGACTCAACGATCACGCTAATTGACAAACTAGGGTACTTTCAGTTCCCATGAAATCGAGCAGTGTGGGCAGCACCGTGATGTGTGTTGAAAATCTAGACTATGCATTTGATGGGTCCCATTTAGGTTATGGGATATCCCAAAAATTAGCTGTATACGGAACTTAAGTGGGCCATATCATCTAAAACCATGTGAAGGCATACCTAAAACATATAAAAGTACTTGGTGGGGCCCACTTGAGTTTTAGATGTAATTAAAACTTGGTCTGACCCCTCATCCATGTGGCATACACACATTGGATGGTTTGGATTTGTGAAATACATCCATGCGGTGGACCTAATATATGATTCTGAATGTTTTAATGGGAGGGTAACCCCTCTTAACTATTGTATATGGTGTGGCCTAACCAATACATAGATTAGCTTGATTTTTAAGCCTGTGGGCCAACATGGAATGGTACATCTAATTGATGGTGTAGAT
The DNA here is from genome assembly GCA_037074715.1 of Magnolia kwangsiensis. NCBI lineage: Eukaryota > Viridiplantae > Streptophyta > Magnoliopsida > Magnoliales > Magnoliaceae > Magnolia > Magnolia kwangsiensis. The sequence goes on from CM073571.1 coordinate 148,943,991, forward strand.
GTTTGACACACATCACGGTGGGGCCCACATAGCTCGACCTTATTGGAAGTTCCCATGAGGTCAACCTCATAGAACCATTTTCCTATATATATATATATAAGAATATGACTACAACTCAGAAATTAGAAGACAAGAGACGTTGTAGTGATCCTTTCGCCGTCCCCAATTGGCCCTTCACCATTTGCAGTGCAGACTCCTTAGTCACCGACCAAGAAAGTTGACCAATATCTTCTATTTGAGAATGCACAAAAGATGCCATCCGGATGACCTTCTCCTTGCATTGAAGATGTTCTGTATGCTTGCCCACAAAATCTTGCTTTAGCATTTTTAGTTCCACCTCTAAAGCCATTATTTGGACCTGGAGGATATCCAGCTCGACTTGAGAAGTCTTCAGCTCAACATGTTCAGTTTCGTGCTCCTTAGTGATGATGTGTGCAGAGGCCCTCTTAAAATCGGCCGCAACCTGCTCCTCCTCAAGTCAGTCGATAATAACACCGACATGGAAGTGGGTCTTGAGCAGCCCCCGAAGTTCTTAGACGACGGGTACATTGTCAATTAGGGATAGGTCTGACCAAGAAAAGACACCGTATGCTTTAACCAATCAATTAAGCTTATTGATTGATTAAGCATCAAGAGATCCCTTTAGAACCTTATGCAAAAGGTTGTGAAGATCGCCCCCCACATCCTATAGATTGCTAAAAAGAGAAGGAGACTTGGCCATGATCGTCTTACGAATGAAGGCCCTCTGAAATGATGAAATAATATATTCTTTGGGAGGGAGGTTTTCGCTGATGCAGGAAGGGGAACCATTTATAGTTGCAGGTTTTAAGATGGATGGAAGATGAGTGTCGGGTTGGGTTGCCTCGTCTAAGATAGGATTTGTGGCCTTGACAATATTGGTCACAATAATCTCGTCCACAGTCATTTCTTCAGCCTCGATTGTGGTAATCTCCTTGACCTCAACCATTACTTCTTCTACTTATTCAATAGCGGTGACCTCATGCTTGATTGAGGTAGAGATCTCCTTAATCGTTATGGGAGTGGTCCCATTAGGAGTAGCATTAGAGGAGGTGAAAGGTTTGTGGTCGGTGGTTGATGGGGAGGCGCCCTACACGGGCTCTGGTCGACTTGCGCAGAAGGACTACGAGGGATCTGAATGATATTCCAAGTTAGTGGGAAGGTTATTGACTTCGGTTGGACTGTTAGGAGGGAGGCCTTTAGTGCTGACTATTTCTTTTGAATCAACGGTCAAGATCTCAATAAAAAAGGGTCAATGACCCCTAATGATTGTTGTTGTTATAGTTGTAGTTGTTGAGGCTGGGCCACGACTAACTGTTTCTTGGTAGCTGTCAACTCCCAAGTAACTATAAGAAGAACAAAAAAAGGTCAATTGATGTAAGAGCAGGAAATTAACACTGTTAGATATATGAGCAAGAAATCTCCACCTAGGTTAGATCGAATAGTGTAGATGATGGGTCAATCTTTAATGGCTTGAGAATTTTTGGTTAGAGTCGCTAACAGTCGGGTAAAAGTAGGGAATGGTGGCAGATATGGATGATAAGGAGTGAGGTACTTCACATCGAAAGGAAGATCAGGATTGTTCAATCTCTCTCTATCCCACCACCATTTATTCCAATGCTTAATAAAATTAACTTCCCGGTGACGTTTCAAGCCCTCTTCGATCTCTTTTGAGTAGTCATCAATAGTGAGACCATGACAGTACTTGGTTTTAAAGTAGGTTTTGAAAGAAGATACGACCTTGGTCAAAGAAGTATTGGATGATCGACGTGGCCCTGCGGAGGCTGGTAACGATTGGTCCTTTATTATTTAATAAGGCTTGAGAAGACTGACACGTCGATGGGTAAGGACTAGTGCTTTCGGAGGTGGATCGAGTAAATCAAAGATCTTCTTTGGGGTTGTTGATGGCTATGGAGCAAGCACGGAAGTATTAAAATCCTCCATCACAGCCTCTTGGATCGCCGGGATTGTAGCCTCGGTCGTTGGAACTTGAGGAGGAAGGGAAGCGACCGATCTACTCTTTGGCTTTCTTACTGTCTTCTTGGCAGGTGGGGTAGCTGGGGGATCAGCCATCCTCTTCTTTCCTTTATTTCTAACTGTAAGACTAATTGGCTGATGAGTTTGGAATAATCCTTGTTGTTCAAAAATTTTTCATAATGATGTTCCCACCAATCGAAGAAACTCTCCATTGTATGTGGTAGGTTGGGATAACTGGAAAGTACAAGAGTGTTCACCTCTTGGCGATATGAAACATTGAGAGAGGTGTAAAGACCCACATCGATCACCACAAGGAAACTGTAGGGTGGCTAGTTACAAGACTTATGAGTGAGAGGGCAAGGGATACACGGGACGAGGACAAACTACTGAGCGATTAGTGAAGGGTAATTGTAACGCCCGTGAAAAATCCATACTTGGGCTCGAGTACCAACTCGACCCGATATTGCGTAGAATTCATTCCTTTAGAAAATATGACTAGGTTAGCTAGTGCAACGTTAGAATAGCTGGGAAATGGTCCCTGATCACTTTAAATACGTTCTACAAGGCCCAAAGCGAGTGGAACCAATGGTGCTATAATGCTCTAAAACCTCGGACCAAACTCTAAGCAGGTTTGTTCTCTGGACCACTTTGAATCTTTGTATTGGATCTAGACCGCACGTCGAAAGTCCGATACCTCCTATCTTAGACCGTTAGAACCGTCTAGCTGGACTTGACACTCATTCCAAAAATCAAGTCAAACCGATAATCACAGGCTATTTCATTGAGCCCAGACTGAAGAGAGTGAGAATATGGTTAGAATTGGAATTTGAAATTCAAATCTGGCACACAATTTGATGCATCAGTATTGAGCGTTCTGACCGTCAGAGTACAGCCAAATTACACCCTTGGATCAGGAAAAATATCTATTATATATCACGAGACTTATAGGCCTGATCTTGGTGCGATGACCGTTAAACTGAAACTGGACCGCCACGTGCGATCTGGGAACCCTACCGGTCTGAAAACTGGATGTGTGCTAGATCCAGTATGCATGAGCTTAAGTCCGACCGCATTTGGCCTGAGGACCTTCAGAAATGCCCTTTTGGACCGAAACGGCCCCGATTTGGTTAGGCACCAAGTAAACATTGTTCCCAAGCCTATTTTGGGAATGTTGTTGGCTATAAAAGGGGTTGAAACCCTCACTCCTCTCTCCCATCCGAATTTGAGAGAAGCCCTAGCTTGGGAGAGAGAAAAAGGTGGGAGATTGTGAGAGTGTGGGAGAGTTCTTCCTGCCACTTGTACTACGCGTTGCACGTGCTTAAGCAACACACCTCTACCGCTTTCCCGGCGATTCCACCGCGATCCTAGGTAAGTAAAAACCCTAAATAGTTGTTGATTTGAGTTTTCCTTGTTTCCATAGCGATGTAGCTTATGGATCTTGTGTATTAGGCTCCTTATTCGCCGTAGACGAAGCGTATACGCTCCGTTTCAATTCCCGAGTCTACAAGACACAAGGTGAGGATTTTAGACGCTTTGATTGACGGTTCCCAACGCTTTCAATGTCGTTTAATAGTAGATTCTTGACAGCATCGCCATTTGACATGTACAAAATGCTCTCCGTTTCCCGTTTCGTAAGCTAACGAAGAATATGAGATTTAGGGCATTTTAGTCATTTGTAGGAAGTACTGTTTACATTCATATTTTGCTGATGTGATTGACATGGTTTGTTGTCGCATTAGGAAGTTAGGAATGCGTGCATAATTAGTTTGGCGAAGAGATTCGCCTAGTTGCGCACTTTGGGTCGACATACTATATGTAGACTTAAGTGTGTAGTGTATGTGTTTGTATAAATGCTTGTATTAGTATGTATTGAATTAGATGATGTTATTTGATAGTTTGTGATTGATTTTTCAATTATTATGCTGACCTAAATGATTTTCTACATGTTGACTAAATGCATGATTTTATTACATGCATGGAATTTATGTGCTTGAGGATTTGCTTAAGTTGAATGATATAACATGTGTTAACATGCTCACATGATTGTATTTCAATTCCAATGCTCTTACATAACTTGTTGATGTGATTCCATAAGTGTTTGGGACTAGACTTAGTCCAGGCAGTCGGTAACCGAGCGAATTCGTGCCTGACTGGTCATAGCCACGAACGACGCGTCGATGAACGTGATTCGTGTTGAGAGTTGGCGGCAGTGGTTAGGCCACGCGAAGTGTTTTACGCACTTCATGTCGTTCAGCTTGAGATGCGATCGCGCTAGTCGAGCCCGTCAAGTAACCCGACTGGCCGATGTTTGTTCACCTTGTATGTATCATAACTGCTTGAACTTAGGGTACTGAACTTACCATTGTAAACCCTATTAACCGTGGTACCTTGATCCACGAAGACTCATGAGCCGGGCATGGTGGTATGGGACACCGTGGTTGAGCTGTCGGCCTACGCTGGGGCCACAAACCTCCCCGTAATGACCAGTGAGCACCTTGACTCGTGAGCAGATTATGGTGGTATGGGACACTATATTCTAGCTGTCGGCCTACACTGATCAGGCGACGAGCCCTTTGTAGTGACCGCGAGCGTATTCTGAGTCCACGGGAGGCGACGACCCTTCCGTTGCAGTAGAGTACGGTAGGCCTGTATTGATAAGGTGATGGGGGAGCGGTGCAACGAGTGCGAGCAACAGCCCTGGCAGCCCTTGCAGTGACCTACGAAATATACATCGTATGAGATTTCTAGGAGTGACGACCCTAGACAGGATCCGTGTTGGGATTGATACAAGGGAAGTACCTTAGTTTCCCAATCCTGCTGTTTGAATGGACTAATAACAACTTGGTAATCATATCACCATAGCATTGCATGTGCCTAGAAGATGTGGAGCACTCTAGGGAGTGTGGCATGCCACGGTCGTAAGATGTTGCCGCATGAGGGTGATCGTCGGTGAGGGCATACATCACGTCATATCATCTTGCATTAACAATAGTATTAGGATTGTTTGATTTACTGCTTTACTATTATCGCGTGATTGAATTGTGAACATGCTAATCTTTGCTCTATGATTCCACTGAGTTGATCACTCATTCCCACGTTACGGGATGGTGTTTGCAACACCCACCAGACCCTGTTGTAGTTGCAGGTGAGGACGAGATCCAGGAGGTGGAGCTAGATGATGACGAGGACCAGGATGAGTTCTCGTATATGCAGTATCATGACGGCTTCCCGTAGGCGACCTGGATTGAGGGGACATCAGTGAGACTTTTCTTTTTGAACATTATTCTTTTGTTATGTATATGTACATGAGACTCAGTGATGTAGTCATACTTTGGAGACAGATGAGATTACTTTGCTTTTCCATACAGTGATATATACATTGTTTAGTCTTCCGCTTGCTTTTATCACTGGATCTGAAGTATGAATTGCAGTTTTGGTATACTTTTACTCATGTGGATGCTTTAAATCAGACAACATCGAATCATAACCATTTTTGTTGCATAAGTGACGGTCTGAAACTCGGGAGTTGAGTTTATACACGACCCCCGATTTTCAGGGTGTTACAAGTTGGTATCAGAGAATGAATGAGAGTATACTGGGCCTGGGTTATGGTCTTGCGACGTACGCTGTCGCTTCCTTTGACTTAGGTGGGTGCGAGAGGGGTCTAGAAACACTTCTAGGATCGCAGATTCGCCGATAGGCGAAGTCTATTAGGATCGATCGCAAGATCGAGTCTGTAACGTATCTCGGGTCGCGTAAAGCAACCCGAATCACTTCTAAGCTATAGGAAGTCGGGTGGAGACATCCTATAAGCGGTTTTAAACCGCAAAAGTGAATCCTTGGGCCGTGGGATGACCACGACTCCAGTAATCAATCGTCGGGGCTTAAAAACACCGTTTTGCCAAAAAAAATTCTCAAAATTCCTCCTCTAAACACTTCAACCTTCAGTTTCTTCTAATCCATTTCATGTTAGGCATCAAACCTAATGTGAAAATAACACAAATTAGTACATTCACCAAATTTTGTAGTGAATAGTAAAATTTCATGAAAAATGGCCATAAGGCCATTCTAACTTCACTTTCTTTAGCAACTAAGGAGCTAGATAGGTGTACTGGATCCTTCTACCCCAAATTAATATGCTGCATCATATAGTTTGGTATTCAGGATTACAATGTGGACCCGGAAAGCCCCAAACACATGTTTGGGCTCATACAGACCAAATTATTGTGAACCAAGGGGTGGGACCTAACTTTTTGGGACCCTGAGACCATGGGGGACCAGACCCATGGGGTCCCACTGGCCAACTTGAAGGTTGTCCGGCGATGCCATCGCCGGCCGGCGATCTCCGATGGGGCCGTCCTTTGGGCGCACCCCCTTAAATAGGGTCCACATCACCCCTATGCACCTCCCACATCACGAAAACCCCCAAATCCCACCTCTCCTTCACAAACAACCCCCTACATAGCCCTAGATTTGATTTTCAGCAACCCATTCCAAACCCCGGTGTCCCAAACCACCTCTAAAACCTTCCTTGGCCAAAACCGACCACCACCCATCATTTATTGGGTGTTGGCAGCCTCTTTCCTTGAAGATATCATCATTTGGAGCTCCAAAATCCCCCAAATATAGCTGAAATCGTGAGGAGCTCCATCCCATCTTTTTGTTTGTATTTTTTCCTGAAACTACAGCCTTGGGAAGCTTGAAGCACCCCTCTACGACGCCTAGATTTCCTTTTTTCAGATTGGGCAGCCATTTCCTCGCATTTTCGGCGTTTTCCATGTCCTTCGTGGAAGCCATTTTGGGTCTTTTGTCACTCTCATCCATCCTGTCTTTGATGGGTAAGAGGAAAAATGCAACAGACGAGGCTGGGCCGAGCCGCCCTGCTCGATTGAGAAGACCGCGGGGTGGTGCCGCAAGTTCAAGCGCCGCCGCAGGTCCAGCTACAGTCCTGGAGTGCCGTACAAAGCGGGATTTGGATCCCCATGCACACCTTGGACGAACCATTCTATCAGAGATGCCTCATGGTGAATACACTGATCGTAGAGTGTTATTTGAGGCGGACGTAGATGGGCGATTGTTCGGCGAGTATCTGTTGTTCGAACGCATTGAAGCTGCGCACTGGGGACCGATCTTTGAAGCTCGCGCTCGTGCTAATGTGAGCACCGTTTGTGCCTTCTATGCTAACATCTAGAATCCTACCTTGGAGCCTTTGCAGTTCAAAATCCCTTTTGGTAGAGATCGGATGGCTACGATCGACGTCCGGTTGATTGCGCGACTTCTCAGCGTGCCTCTAGGTGATGTGCATCCAAGTGAGAAGAATTTGAGGACTAGACGTGAACGAGATCGCCGCACCAGGTTTCTGTGCGGTAAGTTGGTTCCGTGGTAGCCTAATAATAGCCTCAAGGCGACGTACATGTCTGAGGATTTGCGTCTGCTGCATCATATCTGCACGTTCAATGTTTATCCTAGGTCGACGAACCGCATTGAATGTACACGTCTTATGGTCGATTTCTTATTTCTGGTGGCCCAGGGAGAGAACGTATGTATGGCCACTTTCATCTTACGGCAGATAGTTCTCATAGCCAGGTCGAGGAGAACATCCGAATCCCTTCCCTTTGGCCGACTCATTTGCAAGATTGTGCTTGAGTTTGCCTATAGACTTGGACCCGAATTGCCGGTATCGATTCACACCATCGATGAGTCGACAATGATTAAGATGAAGATTGGGTCGCAATACCGTGAAAATCAACTTGAAAGGGATAGTGGGGATGACTTTGATGAAGAGGAAGATCAAAGCGAAGAAGAACCTAGAGCAGAGGTTCAGGAAGAGGTTCAGGAAGAAGCAGAAGAGGAGGCTCAGGATACTGATGAGAGCCCTCCTCCTTCTGCGCAGACTACTATCGACGACCGCATTGCTCGGATGGAGGAGAGTCAGACCGCTTTGCGAAGGGAAGTCCAAGAACTTCGAGCGGAAGTCGCTGATGCCAAGGCTGTTACAAAGAAGAAGTTTGGCAAGGTGACTTGCACCTTGAAGGCAATCCTGTGTTGCTTACAGGATAAGGGTGCTCCTCCTCCGTCACCAGATTCCGACTAGCGATGCGATCTTGATGTTGTTATTAGTAGTTAGCCATTTCCTGTTTTATGTGTGTAAGCCTGTTAGGGCTAGTGCCTTTCTTATGTTGCTGTTGCTTAATTGTCTTAATTTTTCCATGTAATTCTAGTCATGATGCTTGTAAGGATATATCCCTTGTATTGTGACAATTTTGATTAATTGAAATGCATGGAATGCCTTTGACTCCTTAAGTGAATGTTTGCGGTGTAATTGTGCAATTGAGACTGACAAGGTTGCACCCTATTTTGAATATAGGGAATGCCACCTAAGACTACGAGGAGCGCGGTTCGGCTTTCATTGTCAGAGCAGATGGATCAGACTCCCTCTCAGTCTGGCACTCGTCCGGACCCTGCTGTGGGCCCGATTCCTGAGACGGTTCGGTCGTCTCAGCCTGCTGTTGGTCCTACAGATGGACCACCGCCATTTACACCATCAGTTAGAGAGCCACAGCGCGCATCTACTTCCGCACCTCATCCGCCACAGCCTGCTCCACCCCCTGACAGATTCGAGCAGATGATGGCTATGATGCTACAGCAGCAGCAGCTCCTGACCACCATAGTGGGGACTTTAGCCTAGGGTGGGGGTGCGACTACACCTACTCCACCTGCACCACCTGCGCATCCAGCTGAGGATGCCTATGCTTACGCCCAGGATGAGGGCATAGCACATCCTGCGCCGCCTGCTTTCCCTGCGGGGAATCCTGCCGACACACGAGGCCTTCTGGAGCGATTTCAGCGCTTGCGGCCTCCTACTTTCACGGGTTCTCACAGACCCGAGGAGGCTGAGTTCTGGCTCGACCGAGTGTCGAAGATTCTACGGATGTTGCACTGTACCGAGGCTGAGCAGGTAGAGCTGGCTACCTTCCTGTTTGAGAGAGAGGCCAGTATGTGGTGGGATAGTATATTGCGGACTGTTGCCGCAGATTTCATATGGACATGGGCAGCATTCGAGTTCCGCTTCCATGAGAAGTATTATCCCCAGACCTACAGGCACGAGAGGGAGAATGAGTATCTCCGTCTCAGGCAGGCAGCGATGACGGTTACCGAGTATGAGCATCGGTTCACAGAGTTGGGCAGGTACGTCCCGACGATTCTAGCTGATGAGCAGATGCGCATACAGCGCTTTTTGGAGGGCTTGCGACCGGATATTCGGTCGAAGATGTGCTGTGTCAGTTTCCCCTCCCATGCGGAGTTGGTTCACATGTCCATGCGGGCAGAGCAGGACGTGGATCGACTTGCGCGATCTCGAGGCCCGACTACTTCTAGGCCGCGACCGGATTTGTCAGACAGGCCCTTCGCGGGCAAGAGGCCTCGCATTGATCCTCCTACCAGGACCACGGCGCCAATAGGACCGTTTCGGCGCCCTGATTTATCATGCACATACTGTGGGAGGACGGGCCATTTAGCGCAGAGTTGCTTTTCCAGGATGCGGGACAGTGGGTTCTCGCTGCCGCAGAAGATTGATCGTGTACGTCCGCAGGCGATATCAGCACCGCCTATATGGTCAGCTCCTGCGCATCCTTCTTTCCGACCTACGGTATCGCAGATTCGACAGCCTCCACGGCCCTTGACACAACGGCCGAACCGGCCACAGCAGGCACGAGTTCATGCACTGACCGTTGAGGCAGCTACGACGCCGACCTTCCAGCATTCAGCCTTCGAGGTCACGGGCCATATCGGAGGTACTCCCGTTCTTGTCATGGTGGACACTGGTTCCACGATTTCTTTGATATCGCGTGCCGTAGTCAGACGTCTTGGGTTGCAGACTATCACTATGGATAGCGTGCGAGTCCTTGCAGCTCATGGAGATTATTCGGATGTCACCCAGATGTGTGAGGGTTGTTTAGTTGATCTGGGAGGCAGGACGATGACTCTTGATCTGGTCGTCGATCCCTCGCTCGTTTATCTCGATGTCATTCTTGGCATGGACTGGTTGACTACAGCGAGAGCCGAGATTGACTGCGAGGCTCGTGTGGTGACGGTGTACGAGCCTGAGGGCACGCCTTTCACATTTTCAGTGCGGGTAAATCTTCCTTTCCGCATACTTAGCTACGCCACTCTATTGCGCGACGCTGGTGCCCAGGTACTTGAGCAGACGCCAGTTGTTTCTGAGTTCGGAGATCTATTCAGGAAGATCCCTGGTTTGTCGCCCCGACGTGAGATCGATTTCACTATCGATCTGGTTCCTGGTTCTACACCCGTCTCACTGCCGACGTATCGCATGGCACCATGTGAGATGGAGGAGTTGAGGACGCAGATTGATAGCCTGCTAGAGCTTGGCTTTATACGGCCTAGCGTGTCTCCTTGGGGAGCACCGGTCTTGTTCGTAAAGAAGAAGGATGGTTCGCTGCGATTGTGTATTGATTATCGCAGGCTGAACCAGCTCACAGTGAAGAACAAGTACCCTTTGCCCAGGATCGATGACTTGTTTGATCAGTTGAGAGGAGCGCAGTACTTCTCGAAGATTGATCTTCAGTCAGGATATCATCAGCTGCGCGTCAGGGATGAGGACGTGCAGAAGACAGCATTCAGGACCAGTTTTGGCCACTATGAGTTCCTCGTGATGTCGTTCGGTCTCACGAACGCACCGGCTGTGTTCATGGATCTGATGAACAGGGTATTTCGGCCTTTCCTCTATCGATTCATTGTTGTCTTCATCGACGACATTTTGGTGTACTCTAGGAGTCGAGAGGAGCATGAGGAGCATTTGCGTTTGGTCCTTGATACGCTCAGACGACATCAGTTGTTCGCACAGTATAAGAAGTGCGATTTCTGGAAGCAGGAGGTGAAGTTTCTAGGACACGTGGTGTCCAAGGATGGTATGGCAGTTGACCTGTCTAAGGTAGCTACGGTGCAGGACTGGGAGCAGCCTGGTTCTGTCACTGAGGTGAGGAGTTTCTTGGGTCTCGCTGGCTATTATCGGCGCTTCATTCAGGATTTCTCGAAGATCGTGAGACCCTTATCTCAGTTGACACGGAAGGACGTGAAGTTCGCCTGGAATGATAAGGCGGAGTCAGCTTTTCAGGAGCTGAAGGACAGGCTTACGTCCGCCCCTGTGCTAGTATTGCCAGAGCAAGGGGTTAAATACACTATATTCACTGACGCATCTAGCGTTGGTTTGGGTTGTGTCCTTATGCAGAGGGACAGGGTAATTTCGTATGCCTCGAGACAATTAAGGAAGCACGAGGAGAATTACCCTACACACGACCTAGAGTTGGCAGCCGTTATATTCGCACTGAGACTCTGGAGACATTACCTCTACGGAGAGGAGTTCGAGCTCTTTTGTGACCACAAGAGCCTCAAGTACATATTCACGCAGCGAGACTTGAATATGAGGCAGCGGCGATGGATGGAGACGTTGAAGGACTTCAAGTTTGAAGTCTCTTACCATCCTGGGAAGGCGAACCTTGTAGCTGATGCGTTGAGCCACAAGAAGGCGATAGAGTTTGCGGCTCCGCTGATGGTTGCCGAGTGGGATATGGTTGAGTTTTTGCGAGACTTTGAGCAGAAACTCACCGTAGAGGAGCCATTTGAGTTCATCGTACACGTACAGGTGCGATCCCAGATCGATGACCGTGTCATCGAGGCGTAGAGGGACGATGCGCATCTTACTGAGCTTCGAGAGCAGGCCAGTGATGATGCTGACGCCGACTGGCGAGTTGGTATGGATGGGGGCGTACGTTACCGTGGCCGCCTATGTGTCCCAGATGTCCCTGACTTGAGACGAGAGATTCTCGAGGCTGCGCATTCTACTAGACTCGCGATGCATCCAGGCAGTACGAAGATGTATCGTGACGTGAAGAGGACGTATTGGTGGGAAGGTATGAAGACCCACATTGCTGAGTTCGTGTCCCGTTGTCTCACTTGTCAGCAGCTGAAGGTAGAGCATCGCCGACCACCTGAACTTTTGCAGCCTATGCCGATTGCAGAGTGGAAGTGGGATTTCATTTCCATGGACTTCATTTCTGGGTTGCCGAAGACGAGAAAGGGGCATGATTCCATTTGGGTGATCGTCGACCGATTGACGAAGTCGGCGCACTTCCTACCGATCAGAGTTACGAACTCTGCAGACGAGCTGGCTAGATTGTATATTAGAGAGATCGTGCGTCTGCATGGAGTTCCGTTGGAGATCGTGTCGGACAGAGACACGCGGTTCACTTCTATTTTCTGGACTCGCATTCAGGAGGCTATGGGTGTGAAGTTGAAGTTCAGTACTGCCTTCCACCCACAGACGGACGGACAGACGGAGCGAGTGAACCAGATCCTGGAGGACATGTTGCGGGCTTGCGCATTGGACTTCAAGGACAGTTGGGATGACTGTCTTACATATGCGGAGTTTGCGTACAACAATAGCTTCCAGGCGAGTATCGGCATGACACCTTATGAGGCGCTGTATGGGCGACCTTGTCGTGCACCGCATTGCTGGTTAGAGGTCGGTGAGCGCAGCTTGATTGGCCCAGAGTTGGTGCAGGCGACGTCAGAGAAGATCGATATTATTCGACGTTGGCTTCTTACAGCGCAGAGCAGACAGAAGAGCTACGCCGATACGAGACGACGGCCACTAGAGTTCACAGTCGGGGATCATGTGTTTTTGCGAGTTTCCCCTATGAAGGGAGTCCTTCGGTTCGGGAAGAAGGGGAAGCTGGCACCGCGATTCATTGGTCCATTTCAGATCCTCGATCGTGTGGGAGCAGTGGCTTACCGATTGGCTTTACCCACGCCCCTCGCGAGCGTCCACAACGTATTTCATGTTTCTATGCTGAAGAAGTACGTTGCTGATCCTTCCCATATTATCAGATGGGAGCAGGTGCAGTTAGGAGAGGATGTTACTTATATCCTGCGACCGACACGCATCTTAGACAGGAAGGAGCAGGTACTGCGTAGCAAGGTGATTCCCCTTGTGAAGGTACTATGGACGCATCACTCTGAGGAGAAGGCTACTTGGGAGACAGAAGCCGAGATCAGAAAGAACTACCCACAGCTTCTCGAGGAGTACGAAAAGGTACAAAATTTCGAGGACGAAATTATTTGTTAAGGGGGGTAGATTGTAACGCCCGTGAAAAATCCATACTTGGGCTCGAGTACCAACTCGACCCGATATTGCGTAGAATTCATTCCTTTAGAAAATATGACTAGGTTAGCTAGTGCAACGTTAGAATAGCTGGGAAATGGTCCCTGATCACTTTAAATACGTTCTACAAGGCCCAAAGCGAGTGGAACCAATGGTGATATAATGCTCTAAAACCTCGGACCAAACTCTAAGCAGGTTTGTTCTCTGGACCACTTTGAATCTTTGTATTGGATCTAGACCGCACGTCGAAAGTCCGATACCTCCTATCTTAGACCGTTAGAACCGTCTAGCTGGACTTGACACTCGTTCCAAAAATCAAGTCAAACCGATAATCACAGGCTATTTCATTGAGCCCGGACTGAAGAGAGTGAGAATAGGGTTAGAATTGGAATTTAAAATTCAAATCTGGCACACAATTTGACGCATCAGTATTGAGCGTTCTGACCGTCAGAATACAGCCAAATTACACCCTTGGATCAGGAAAAATATCTATTATATATCACGAGACTTATAGGCCTGATCTTGGTGCGATGACCGTTAAACTGAAACTGGACCGCCACGTGCGATCTGGGAACCCTACCGGTCTGAAAACTGGATGTGTGCTAGATCCAGTATGCATGAGCTTAAGTCCGACCGCATTTGGCCTGAGGACCTTCAGAAATGCCCTTTTGGACCGAAACGGCCCCGATTTGGTTAGGCACCAAGTAAACATTGTTCCCAAGCCTATTTTGGGAATGTTGTTGGCTATAAAAGGGGTTGAAACCCTCACTCCTCTCTCCCATCCGAATTTGAGAGAAGCCCTAGCTTGGGAGAGAGAAAAAGGTGGGAGATTGTGAGAGTGTGGGAGAGTTCTTCCTGCCACTTGTACTACGCGTTGCACGTGCTTAAGCAACACACCTCTACCGCTTTCCCGGCGATTCCACCGCGATCCTAGGTAAGTAAAAACCCTAAATAGTTGTTGATTTGAGTTTCCCTTGTTTCCATAGCGATGTAGCTTATGGATCTTGTGTATTAGGCTCCTTATTCGCCGTAGACGAAGCGTATACGCTCCGTTTCAATTCCCGAGTCTACAAGACACAAGGTGAGGATTTTAGACGCTTTGATTGACGGTTCCCAACGCTTTCAATGTCGTTTAATAGTAGATTCTTGACGGCATCGCCGTTTGACATGTACAAAATGCTCTCCGTTTCCCGTTTCGTAAGCTAACGAAGAATATGAGATTTAGGGCATTTTAGTCATTTGTAGGAAGTACTGTTTACATTCATATTTTGCTGATGTGATTGACATGGTTTGTTGTCGCATTAGGAAGTTAGGAATGCGTGCATAATTAGTTTGGCGAAGAGATTTGCCTAGTTGCGCACTTTGGGTCGACATACTATATGTAGACTTAAGTGTGTAGTGTATGTGTTTGTATAAATGCTTGTATTAGTATGTATTGAATTAGATGATGTTATTTGATAGTTTGTGATTGATTTTTCAATTATTATGCTGACCTAAATGATTTTCTACATGTTGACTAAATGCATGATTTTATTACATGCATGGAATTTATGTGCTTGAGGATTTGCTTAAGTTGAATGATATAACATGTGTTAACATGCTCACATGATTGTATTTCAATTCCAATGCTCTTACATAACTTGTTGATGTGATTCCATAAGTGTTTGGGACTAGACTTAGTCCAGGCAGTCGGTAACCGAGCGAATTCGTGCCTGACTGGTCATAGCCACGAACGACGCGTCGATGAACGTGATTCGTGTTGAGAGTTGGCGGCAGTGGTTAGGCCACGCGAAGTATTTTACGCACTTCATGTCGTTCAGCTTGAGATGCGATCGCGCTAGTCGAGCCCGTCAAGTAACCCGACTGGCCGATGTTTGTTCACCTTGTATGTATCATAACTGCTTGAACCTAGGGTACTGAACTTACCATTGTAAACCCTATTAACCGTGGTACCTTGATCCACGAAGACTCATGAGCCGGGCATGGTGGTATGGGACACCGTGGTTGAGCTGTCGGCCTACGCTGGGGCCACAAACCTCCCCGTAGTGACCAGTGAGCACCTTGACTCGTGAGCAGATTATGGTGGTATGGGACACTATATTCTAGCTGTCGGCCTACACTGATCAGGCGACGAGCCCTTTGTAGTGACCGCGAGCGTATTCTGAGTCCACGGGAGGCGACGACCCTTCCGTTGCAGTAGAGTACGGTAGGCCTGTATTGATAAGGTGATCGGGGAGCGGTGCAACGAGTGCGAGCAACAGCCCTGGCAGCCCTTGCAGCGACCTACGAAATATACATCGTATGAGATTTCTAGGAGTGACGACCCTAGACAGGATCCATGTTGGGATTGATACAAGGGAAGTACCTTAGTTTCCCAATCCTGCTATTTGAATGGACTAATAACAACTTGGTAATCATATCACCATAGCATTGCATGTGCTTAGAAGATGTGGAGCACTCTAGGGAGTGTGGCATGCCGCGGTCGTAAGATGTTGCCGCATGAGGGTGATCGTCGGTGAGGGCATACATCACGTCATATCATCTTGCATTAACAATAGTATTAGGATTGTCTGATTTACTGCTTTACTATTATCGCGTGATTGAATTGTGAACATGCTAATCTTTGCTCTATGATTCCACTGAGTTGATCACTCATTCCCACGTTACGGGATGGTGTTTGCAACACCCACCAGACCCTGTTGTAGTTGCAGGTGAGGACGAGATCCAGGAGGTGGAGCTAGATGATGACGAGGACCAGGATGAGTTCTCGTATATGCAGTATCATGACGGCTTCCCGTAGGCGACCTGGATCGAGGGGACATCAGTGGGACTTTTCTTTTTGAACATTATTCTTTTGTTATGTATATGTACATGAGACTCAGTGATGTAGTCATACTTTGGAGACAGATGAGATTACTTTGCTTTTCCATACAGTGATATATACATTGTTTAGTCTTCCGCTTGCTTTTATCACTGGATCTGAAGTATGAATTGCAGTTTTGGTATACTTTTACTCATGTGGATGCTTTAAATTAGACAACATCGAATCATAACCATTTTTGTTGCATAAGTGACGGTCTGAAACTCGGGAGTTGAGTTTATACACGACCCCCGATTTTCAGGGTGTTACAGTAATATTGCTTGATCCCAGCATTAGTATTTTTACCTTGTTAGATTGTGCCTCCATAGGGAAGTTCATGGCCGAGGAGATAACTTCCCCATTCATGATGTGATCGACCGACCGACCGAATATTCATCATCTGGCTCAAACTGACTAGTGAGCTAGCCTAACCCATATGTTTTTCTCCGTTGGATAAGGGCATGAAAGTCCTATTCTTCTTAGTCTTGTCCAAGATGAAGAAAGCCTGGAGGTAGAGCTCGTATGATATATTCTCCTGGAGGGAGTGGAGAATTTGATCACCAAAAGAAGAGTAAGGTTTCCCTTCATGCATAACATGACAGAATAGAGAAGGGAAAAAGTAAGTGTAGAACAACATTTACAAGAGCTAAAGTGGTCCTCCTGTAGAATATAGGATTTTATTGTTTATCTCATACATACCTAGATATAGGTGGCTAAGTATGAAAGGTGCCAGAGCAACCCTGAAGCCCTGAGAAAGTTTCTCGGCTAGTGCGACATACTCTGTGGTGACTTGTCGAGTGTTCACACATAGAAAGGTGGTGGAAGATCCAAAGAAGCAGAAATGTGATGTGCTCATCCACCTCGACTGGGCCATTGATTTTGCAGTAGGCCTTGGTAGATTTGTTAGGGAAGTCCTTTCACTGCTTGGAAATAACACTTGGAAAGAACATCATGCCAAAGGGCGGCAACTCGGTCAAATGGGAGATTTCTTTTATGGTTGGGCTCATCGGATCATAACCAAACAAGAAAGAGTTCGTCGACGTGCTTTAAAACGCTGACATTGCAAGAAGAAGGGCCTAATTAGTCGGATACTCTCTTACGGAGAGTTTGATGCATTCATAGATGTCAGTCCTTCTCTATGATTCCTCGTGCTATGAAGATACCCGAACATACCAAGATTCCTAATATTAAAGAGCCTTTGGCTAGGTTTTAGGAGTTTTCAGAGCATTTGCAGGATCAGGGATGGATTTAGATTGAATTGGAAAGTTTTCTCTAGGGCAAATGGGAAAAAACTGATCTAGTGGCTTGACTTCCTCCATGATCTATCTCAGGAGAGAATGCATGCCCCAAGTAAAGGTATTCGTTGCCTAAGGGCGATTCGAACACCATCTTTTCATCACACTTCCCTGTAAGGATGTCCATCACAACCATGATGTCCACTTGATCGAAAGAAGGGGTGGATGAAGAAGAAGCAACCATTGTGGATTGTAATAGGAATATGAAGCTTTTTAGAAAAGGAAATCAAGATTAGGATGAGAAATAAAGGCCTAAGAATGAGAAGTTTTGAAACGGTGATTATATTGGCCGAGGAGCAAAATCGTTTATTACACAATCATTACAGTTTTGATAGTACTGATGAAAAATACACGTGTCAACATAGGGTTCTTTCGTGCTTCATTTAAACACAATCGATGCACGCATTTAGTGCAACATTAATGAGGGGTCTTACATCGCTGTCACCTCTTTGTTAGAGGTACAATGACATGGGGGGTAATGTTCATCCCCATTATGATTATACCCTACAACGACCAATCAAAAGGGAGTACGTGTGATCTGTACGGATGCGCATGGCACGCTTAATGATCTGCTGATATGTACAGAGATCTCTTGGTGAGTGGAGCCATGACGTATCAAGCAATGTTGTGTATCACTGAAGCGACTGAGAGGAGAGTGGTCAAGTTTGATCGATTGCATGATAGGTGTCATAGGAAGAAAATGAAGTAGAACTTGGGAAGCATCCAGAAGTCAAGTAGTGGAGAGCAGTTATGATAACTGTCAGAACTTAGGAAGGATTCAGAATAACTGGACCAAAATTATAAATAGAAAAGTAATTCATCAAGAAAGAGGCTCTCACACCAAACCAAACAAACCAATTCAATTATCCTTTCAATTATCTTTTAAATTATCCTGTTGACTTACATTCCTTAGTGTAATCAATTACTTTCCATGTTAAGAAAATTACATTCCTTAGAGTATTCTTTACTTTCTAAGCTTGCCTATTTACATTCCTTGGTGTAATCCATAACATTAATCAAGTAGCAAGTAATCTTAGTTGTAATTTGAGTTTGCACTCGCACGCTAGACTCAATTCATCCATCAGAGAGACATTCTTCAACTACTTTGTGTGACCAACTATAGAATTTTTTTGTCTTGTCATTTAATCTATATTGAAAATTCATTTTGTATGAAAAGGCAAAGGAGTGACCCATCATCGGAGGATGAACCCCACCCTCTGACCATTACCTGATCCAATTTACACACTGAGTGAGTCACTGAATAAGAAACCAATTTGTAAGGCCTGTATCCTAGATTGTACCATTCGTTAAACTTTCGCGATCCTCCCCAACGATTTTCGGCAACTCCAAACCTGTAGACAGCGTTTGCGCTCGACCCTGAGTCGCATCCCGTAGATCTGAGTCGGCTCAACTTGAAACTTGTACCCTAGCGACCGTCGTCACCACGGTTTCAATGCTGCATCTTATGCATCGATATAATACCCAGGCCAGGAGTTGTGGGCCCGTGTTTATTTTGAAGAAAATGCCGTGCATTACAAATCCCAAGGGAATATGTAAATGCTATTATGAAAATCTAGCACCTGTCGTATTATCAAATTTTATTGTGTCAAACCATTTAGTATTTGTATCATGCTTTGAGTTGAAGTGATTAGGTTCATACATTTTTAAGTTCTATGGATCTTCATCAAACTTGCCTACATCTTCAAGTTGAAGTGAAAAGTTTTGAAGTTCATGGTTTTAAGATCAAATTTAAGAACTCAAGTTCAAGTTTGAAGTTTAACTGTTTATACTAAAGACTTAAGAACTCAAGTGTAACTCAAGTTCAAGTTCAAGACATCGAACTCAAGCTTTAAGTATCACAAGATATCAGGATTCGGAAGCGAATGATGTTTCATTTGTTCCAACTCATAAACAGGTTTGAATGACCTTAGATTGACCCTAAATTTTGTCATATTCATTACATATTTTATGTGGGTCATTTCTTTTCTTTATAGGTCATTTTCTTGACTAGTCTTAGACTTTGTTCGACTAGTCCAAGTACTGGCTCGACTAATCTAAGAGTTTTCTCGACCAGTCCAAGGTTTGTTGTGAATTTTCAAAATTTTCTGTTGGACTCTCGACTAGTTGTGGAGACTGCTCGACCAATCGAGTGAATAATGCTTGACTGGTCATGTAGGCTCGACTCAAAGTCTAACAAGCTTTTTTGGTCCCACTCGACTAGTTGAGTGCAGTGCTCAACCAGTCGAGGAGGCCACTCGACTAGTCGAGCAAGCCATTCGACCAGTCGAGTAACGATCTTATCTTATCGCGCTAGAAAATTTAAAATTTTATTAGTCCTTTGGCTAGTCGAACTGACCCTTAGACCAGTTGAGTGAAAAGTATTTTCACCTATAAATAGAGTAATAATTATAGAGTTTATTCATTCATTAAAACAAAATCAAGACACCACTCAGATAGATAAGTTTGTGATATTTTTAAGCTATATTGTGCTCATTTAATATTCTCTTTAATTAGTTTTTTTATTTGATTTTGAGATCTTTATTCTAATCTTACTTTAAGAAGGGATTTAAGTATTTCCCTTTCTTGAGATCAAAATCAAATCAAGCTAACCCAGGTTGATTTAATTATAAATCATTTAGAACTAAAACATTTTCATCTGTAAGACTGGACATTGAACATCTTCGTCTACATCACATTGGTTCTATTGGGCTTCTTCAAAGGAGAATTTTTAGATAAGTACGTTTACATTTTGTATATCTTTTTTAATTTTTGAGGTTGTGCTAGAAAAATATCTTTTTAGTTTTATCAGAGGTAATCTAGAAAATCTCAGAGTGTGGGGTTTTTGAAATTGTGTAAGCCCAATCAAAGACACAATTTTGAATGTTTTAAGGTAAACCTTGGAAAACCTTTTTCATAATGTGGCTGCTTTCTAACAGTTGGTGTACACACAAGCAAACTACTATAATTTCTGGAGTTGTGGTGGATGGTTGAATGTGCCTATGTGTGTGAATGTTGTAATTTATTTTCAGCATTTGTGGTGAATGGTGTAATTTATTTTTATGCACTTGTGGGAATGTTATAATAACTTAGTTTATTTTATTTGATTTGGGTTTTTGATACTTACAAATATTATAGTAAGGTTATCCTGCTATAATTATTTGGTTTTTGGTGTTAGATTGTCCTTAGAAGTAAGTTTGTATCAACCTCTCGAGACTAGTACATTTGAGGTTATTATTTACTTAGGCTTCATTATTACTCGATTGTGCTATCATTCTTTAAATTTCATGTTTATTTTTTAATTTGGCATAGTCCTATTCACACACCCCCCCCCCCCCCCCCCCCCCCCCCCCCCCCCCCCCCTCTAGGACGTATTGCTCGGCCTTTTCAGAATCTCTACTATCTATTATATCAATCAATCAATCACAAGTCAAGTACACAACCTATCCCTCTCTTACACAAGCCATCCCCAAAGTCAACTCTCTCTCTCTCTCTCTCTCTCTCTCTCTCTCTCTCTCTCTCTGCCCATCCCTTTCTTACACAACCAATCACTTTCTTACACACACACACACACACACACACACACACACACACACACACCCATCTCTCTCTTACACCACCATCCCTCTCTCCCATCCATCACTCCATCCTATCTCATTCTCCACAATTTTTCCAAGCATCCATGAGAGAAAATCCCATGGAGAGAAAAGAGAACCTAAGATCAAGGCTCTCTTTTCTACCCCCCATCTCTCATCCTAACCCTTCAATCTTCATCATCCTCCATCAAAATCAAAGGAAAGGAGCTTAGAAGTCCAAGGAGATAAAGAAGAAGACTATTGGTGAGTGTTTTATAGGCTTAGATTTTATTATTTTGATGATGAGCCAAGTGAGGTCTACCGATTGATGGTATGAATTTCACTTTTGACCTTAGGTGTGGCCGATGGTCCACAATGATTCATATATTCATCCCATAATGGGGCCATTCTTCATAGACCCTATCATGATGTTTATTTTCCTAGTTTAGAAGGGTCATCTAGACCTTGCATTTTGACAGAGAAAGGATCTCCACCATTGATTTTGATTGGTAGGCCCACATGTAATAGGACCCACTCGATGTATGTTGTAATGCATGGAAGGGAGGGCCCATAGTGCCGGGGTCCCTCCATCACACACGTCTCTCTCTCTCTCTCTCTCTCTCTCTCTCTCTCTCTCTCTCTCTCTCTCTCCCCAACATTTCGTGGACCCCACCTATGATGTACATGTTCTATCCAAGACGTCCGTATGTGGGGCCCACATGATTGTATGTGTGATATCTGGATCGTTCAGATGGTGTGGACCCACCTTGATTTGCACGTGTGGCACACCACACCGTCCACCAGCAAGGACGGTGGGTCCCACCTGGAGTCATATCCAAGTCATCCATCAACAAACGTCTAGAGGCTGGACTTAATACAAGCAATATAATAATAATATTATAACATAATGTCCATAGGCAGGACATTGATATAAATAATATGATATAATATGTAATATATATATATATATATATATATATATATATATATATGTATATATATATATATATATATATATATATATATATATATATGTATATATATATATATATATATATATGTATATATATATATATATATATATATATATGTATATATATATATATATATATATATATATATATATATATATATATATATATATATATATATATCAGCTCCATAGCTGAGGTGGGCCACATGTGTGGACCCACCTCTGATGGAGGTATTTCAGCTCTGCTGTCCACTATCCATTGCTGAACGGTGGGACAGGTGATGTATGTGCCTTATAACCTGGCCGTCTGTCCAGGGTGGACGCGAGTGAGGTTAGCCACATGGTGGCCATCCATGTGGGACGTAGACCCACCTTGATGCATTTATTCTATGTCCACTTTGTCCATTTATCCAAGATGGTGGACCCCACTGATGTATGTGTTTCTCCACACCATTCATTTGGAGGACGGTGGGCCACAACCATGATGTATGTATTTCGGTCCACACCGTCTAGATGGCTAGACGGTGGGCCACGCCATGATGTATATATTTTACATCCACACCATACATCTGTTTCACGTCCACACTGACCATCCACACCGTGATGTACATGTTATATCTAATTGTCTATCAGGTGGACCACACTACAAAAATCAGTGGAGATTGAACGTGCACCATTGAAGTTGTTTGGGGGTAATAGAGGTTCTGGATCGATATGATATTTCTTCCTCCTTTTAATTTAGGTCTTTGTGACCATATGAATAGATTGGATAGAAATAAACATGATGGTGGGCTCGGTGAGGTTTAAACAATGAAAATCATTATCTCCATTACTATTGGTGGTATGGTCCAAATGATCTTCCAATCTGATCCATTGTTGTGGGTAATGCTCTAAAATAATCTCTAAATAATAGATGAATGTTGTAGATGGTCCAGCTAGGATGATGGGCCTATCTTGATATATATCAGGCCCATTATTACGGCCCACCTTGATGTATATGAGGCCCATGTGATGCGGTTCACTTGATGTATATGAGGCCCATTGTTGCGGCCCATTGTGATGTACATGAGGCCCATGGGATGTGGCCCATTATGATGTATATTTGGTCCATGAGTGAGGCCTATGTGATGCGGCCCATTGTGATGTGTATATGCATACGTGATGTGGCCCATTGTGATGAGTGAGGCTTATGTGATACAACCCATTATGATATATATAGACCCATGTGATACGACCCATTGTGATGTGTATTAGACACATATGATGCGGCCCATTGTGATGTATTTGAGGCCCAAGTATGAGGCCTAATGTGATCAATATGAGGCCCATGAGTGAGGCCCAATGCAATGTATATAAATCCCTTGTGTGAGGCCGAAGGTGATGTATATGAGGCCCATTATGATGTGTGATTCCACCAGGATATATGTAATAATGTTTATGATGCCCATCCATGTTCCTGGTTGATATTAAATAGGCCATGCTTTAGGAGCAATGATGGTTTCATGTCTATGTTGTATGAGTAATGATGGTTAAATGTCCACATTATAACTCTTCCTAGGGTATGTTGTTAGGCCTATTCTCATCTCCCCTTAATAGGCTAACCCAAACCGTTGGGCCCCCATTGATGTTTATATTGCCCATCTTTCCCTTGATTAGGCTATCCCGATCCATTAGGCCCCCATTTGATAACGATGTTTTCCAAGATACCCTATAGGACCACCCAAACCTTGAAACCCATCTTGTGTTCGTACCGAGCCTTCCATAGGGAATGTGGCCCACCTTGTACTTATTGGGCCCTTAAGAAGCCCAGATTGCTACATGATGGAATAGACGAGGAAGCCCACTCCTTGTTCTTAGGCCCATTCTTGATTGGAATAGGCCATCTAGGCCCATCCTTGATATGAGGAGAGAACATCGTCACCCTAGATGGAAAGATCGGTGGTATCAGGTTTGGTATATCCACTGTTGAGGACTGATCCTCATATTATGGTTTAGATCTGCTGTCTTTCTATATACCCCGCCATATATATAGGTCGATTATCGATGTAACACCCTGAAAATCGGGGGTCGTGTATAAACCCAACTCCCGAGTTCCAGACCGTCACTTATGCAACAAAAATGATTATGATTCAATGTTGTCTGAGTTAAAGCATTCACATGAGTAAAAGTATACCAAAACTGCAATTCATACTCCAGATCCAGTGATAAAAGCAAGCGAAAGACTAAAGAATATATATATCACTGTATGGAAAACAAAGTAGATCTCGACTATCTCCAAAGTATGAATACATCTTTGAGTTTCATATACATGTAAATAAGAAAAATCAAAATGTCAAAAGTAGTCCCACTGAGAAGTCCCGTCAATCCAAGCCACCTAAGCAAAGCCGTCGTGGTACTACATATATGAAAACTCGTCTTAGTCCTCATCATAGTCTAGCTCTGCCTCCTGAATCGCTACCTCACCTGCATCTAAGACAGGGTCTGGTGGGTGTTGCAAACACCATCCCGTAACGTGGGAGTGAGTAGCTAACTCAGTGGAATAATAGAGCAAGGATTAGCATGTTCTCAAATTAATTATGCGATAATAGTAAAGCAGTAAATCAAACAATCCTAATACTGTTGTTAATGCAATATGACATGACATGATGGATGCCCTCACTGACATTCTCCCTCATACGGCACCATCTGCGTCCGCGGCATGCTTGCGTATCGCTCAGTGCTCCACATCTTTCAGGCACATGCAATGTGATGTTGATATGACTACCGAGTTATTATTAGTCCTTTTTATACAGCAATATTGGAAAACTAAGGTACTTCCCTTATATCAATCCTAACACAGATCCTGTTTAGGGTCGTCACTCCTAGTAATCTCATACGATGTACATTTTGTAGGTCGCTGCAAGGGCTGTCAGGGCTATTGCTCGCACTCGTTGCACCGCTCCCCCATCACCTTATCAATACAGGCCTACTATACTCTCACTGCTACGGAAGGGTCGTCGTCTCCCGTAGACTCAGAATATGCTCGCGGTCATTACAAAGGACTCGTCGCCTGATCAGTGTAGGCCGACAACAAGAATATAGTGTCCTATACCATCATAATCTAATCACGAGTCATAGGTGCTCACTGGTCACTACGGGGAGGTTTGTGGCCCTAGCGTAGGCCGACAGCTCGACCACGGTGTCCCATACTACCATGCCCGGCTCATGAGTCTTTATGGATCAAGGTACCATAGTTAATAGGGTTTACAATGGTAAGTTCAGTACCCTAGGTTCAAGCAGTTATGACTCATACAAGGTGAACATACAAAGGCCAGTCGGGTTACTTGACGGGCTCGACTAGCATGAGCGCATCTCAAGTCGAATGACATGATGTGTGTAAAATACCTCGTGTGGCCTAACCACTGCCGCCAACTCCAAAACATGGCTCGCGTTCATCGACGCGTCGTTCATGGCAACGATACGCCAACCACAAATTTACTCAGTTACCGACTGCCTGGACTAAGTATAGTCCCAAACATTTATGAATTCACATCAGCAATCATGTAAGAGTAATGGAAATGAAATACAATAATGTGAGCATGTTAACACATGTTATAACATACAACTTAAGTAAAACATCTAACACATGTATTTCATACATATAATGAAATCATGCATATAGCTAACATGTATGAAATCATTTACATCAGCATATTAATTGAGAATTCAATCTCAAACTAATTCATAACACCATTTAATTCAATACATACTAATACAAGCATTTATACAAACACTTAAACTACACACTTAAGTCTACATATAGTATGTCGACCCAAGTGCGCATTTAGGCGAATCTCTTCGCCAAACTAATTATGCACGCATTCCTAGTATCCTAATGCGACAAGAAGCCATGTCAATCACATCAGCAAAATATGGATGAAAACAGTATTTCCTACAAATGACTAAAATGCCCTAAATCTCATATTTTTCGTCTGCTTACGAAACAGGAAACGGACAGCATGTTGTACATGTCAAACGGCGTTGCCGTCGATAATCTACTATTAAACGACATTGAAAGCGTTGAAAATAGTCAATCAAAGCGTCTAAAATCCGTACCTTTTCTCCTATAAGTGTATTGATTCGAACGGAGCGTGTACGCTTCGTCTACGGCGAACCGGGAACCTATTTTATAAGATGTATCAGCTACCATGCTAAGGAACCAAAGGACCCTTAAATCAGCAAGTATTTGGGATATTTTCTTACCTAAAAACGCGGTGAAATCATCGGGAAAGTGATTGAGGTGCGTTGCTTAAGCACGTGCAACACGTAGTGCAAGCAGCAGGAAATTCTCTCCCACTCTCTCTCACAATCTCTCACCTTTTCTCTCACACTAGCTTGAGTTTCTAGAAAATTCGGATGGGTGAGAGAAGTGAGGGTTTAAGCCCCTTTTATAACCTAAAACTTGTCCAAAATAGGCTTGGGAACAATGTTTACTTGATACCTAACCAAATCGGGGATGTTTCGGTCCAAAAAGACATTTCTGGTGGTCCCCTGGCCGAACGCGATCGGACTTAATTCATGCATGCCGGATGTCGCTCACATCCCATTTTCAGACCAGTAGTGTTCGTAGATCGCAGGTGGCGGTCCAATTTCAGTTCAGCGGTCACCACATGTAGATCAGGTCTACAAGTCTCATGATATAAAATAGAAATTTTTCCTGATCCAAGGGTGTAATTTGGCTGAATTCTGACGGACAGAACACTTAATACCGACGCGTCAAGTCGTGTGCCAGATTTGAATTTCAAATTCCAAATCTAACCCTATTCTCACTCTCTTCACTCTAAGCTCAATGAAATAGCCTGTGAATGTCGGTTGGACTTGATTTTCGAAATGATTGTCAAGTCCAGCTAGGCGGTTATAATGGTCTAAGATTGTAGGTATCGGACTTTCGACGCGCGGTCTAGATCCAATATAAAGTTTTAAAGAGATCCTGAGAACAAAACGGTTTAGAGTTTGATCCGAGGTTTTAGAGTATTATAGCATCATTGGTTCTACTCACTTTGGGTCTTGTAGAACGTATTTAAAGTGATCAGGGACTATTTCCCAGCTACTCTAGCGTTGCGCTAGCTAACTTACACTTATTTTCCAAAGAAATTAATCCCACGCGATTTCTGGTCGAGTTGGTACTCGAGTCCAAGTACGGATTTTTCCAGGGCGTTACAACCTACCCCCCTTAACAAAAAATTTCATCCTCAAAATTTGTACCTTTTCGTACTCCTTGAGAAGCTGTGGGTAGTTCTTTCTGATTTGGGCTTCTATCTCCCAGGTAGCCTCTTCCTCAAAGTGATGCGTCCACAATACCTTCACAAGGGGAATCACCTTGCTACGCAGTACCTACTCCTTCCTGTCTAGGATACGCGTCGGTCGCAGGATATATGTAACATCCTCCCCTAACTGTACCTGCTCCCATCTGATGATATGGGAAGGATTAGAAACGTATTTCTTCAGCATAGAAACATGAAATACGTTGTGAACGCTCACGAGAGGCGTGGGTAAAGCCAAACGGTATACCACTGATCTCACACGATTGAGGATCTGAAATGGACCAATGAATCGCGGTGCCAGCTTCCCCTTCTTCCCAAACCGAAGGACTCCCTTCATAGGAAAAACTCAAAAAAATACTTGATCCCCAACTGTGAACTCTAGCGGCCGCCGTCTCGTATCGGCATAACTCTTCTGTCTGCTCTGCGCTGTGAGAAGCTGACGTCTAATAATATTAATCTTCTCCGACGTAGCCTTCACTAACTCTTGGCCAATCAATCTACCCTCACCGACCTCTGCCCAGCAATGCGGTGCTCGACAAGGTCGCCCATACAACGGCTCGTAAGGTGCCATACCGATACTCGCCTGGAAGCTGTTGTTGTACGCGAACTCTGCATATGCAAGACAATCATCCAAACTGTCCTTGAAGTCCAATGCGCAAGCTCGCAACATGTCCTCTAAGATCTGGTCCACCCGCTCTGTCTGTCCATCTGTCTGTGGGTAGAAGGCAGTACTGAACTTCAACTTCACACCCATAGCCTCCTGAATGCGAGTCCAGAAAATAGAAGTGAACCACGTGTCTCTGTCGGACACGATCTCCAACGGAACTCCATGCAGACGCACGATCTCTCTGATGTATAGTCTATCCAGCTCATCTGCAGAGTTCGTGACTCTGATCGGTAGGAAGTGCGCCGACTTTGTCAGACGGTCGACGATCACCCATATGGAATCATGTCCCTTCTTTGTCTTCAGAAGCCCTGAAACGAAATCCATGGAAATGAAGTCCCACTTCCACTCTGCGATCGGCATAGGATGCAAGAGTCCAGGTGGTCGGCGATGCTCTGCCTTCACCTGCTGGCAAGTAAGACAACAGGACACGAACTCTGCTATGTGGGTCTTCACACCTTCCCACCAATAGGTCCTCTTCACGTCGCCATACATCTTCGTACTGCCTGGATGCATCGCGAGTCTGGTACAATGCGCAGCCTCGAGAATCTGTCGTCTTAAGTCAGGGATATCTGGGACGCATAGGCGGCCACGATAACGTAAGCCCCCATCCATGCGAACTCGCCACTCGGTTTCTGCATCATCACTGGCCTGCTCTCGAAGCTCAGTCAGATGCGCATCATCCCTCTGCGCCTCAATGACCCGGTCATCGATCTGAGATCGCACCTGCACATGTGCGATGAACTCATACGGCTCCTCTACAATGAGTTTCTGCTCAAAGTCTTGCAAAAACTCAACCATATCCCACTCAGCAACCATCAGCGGAGCCGCAAACTCTATCGCCTTCTTGCGGCTCAACGCGTCAGACACAAGTTTCGCCTTCCCAGGATGGTAAGAGACTTCAAACTTGAAGTCCTTCAAAGTCTCCATCCATCGCCGCTGCCTCATATTCAAGTCTCACTGCGTGAATATGTACTTGAGGCTCTTGTGGTCGCAAAAGAGCTCGAACTCCTCTCCATAGAGGTAACGTCTCCAGAGTCTCAGTGCGAATATAACGGCTGCCAACTCTAGGTCATGTGTAGGGTAATTCTCCTCGTGCTTCCTTAATTGTCTCGAGGCATACGAAATTACCCTGTCCTTCTGCTTAAGGACACAACCCAGACCAACGCTAGACGCGTCAGTGTATATTGTGTACCTAACCCCTTGCTCTGGCAATACTAGCACAGGGGCAGACGTAAGTCTGTCCTTCAGCTCCTGAAAAGCTGACTTCGCCTTGTCATTCCAGGAGAACTTCACGTCCTTCCGTGTCAACTGAGATAAAGGTCTCGCGATCTTCGAGAAATCCCGAATGAAGCGTCAATAATAGCCAGCGAGACCCAAGAAACTCCTCACCTTAGTGACAGAACCAGGCTACTACCATTCCTGAACTGCAGATACCTTAGACAGGTCAACTGTCATGCCATCCTTGAACACCACGTGTCCCAGGAACTTCACTTCCTACTTCCAGAAGTAGCACTTCTTGTACTGTGCGAATAACTGATGTTGTCTTAGTGTATCCAGGACCAAGCGCAAGTGCTCCTCATGCTCCTCTCGACTCCTGGAGTATATCAAAATGTCATCAATGAACACAACAACGAATCTTTAGAGGAAAGGTCGAAATACCCAGTTCATCAGATCCATGAACACGGCTGGTGCGTTCGTGAGACCGAACGACATCACAAGGAACTCGTAGTGGCCAAAGTTGGTCCTGAATGCTGTCTTCTACACACCCTCATCCCTGACGCGCAACTGATAATATCCTGACTGAAGATCAATCTTCGAGAAGTACTGCGCTCCTCTCAACTGATCAAACAAGTCATCGATCCTGGAAAAAGGGTACTTGTTCTTCACCGTGATCTGGTTCAGTCTGCGATAATCAATACACAATCGCATCGAACCATCCTTCTTCCTTACAAACAGGACTGGTGCTCCCCAAGGAGACACACTAGGTCGAATAAGGCTAAGCTCCAACAGACCATCAATCTGCGTCCTCAACTCCTCCATCTCACATGGTGCCATGCGATACGTCGGCAGTGAGACGGGCGTGGAACCAGGCACCAGATCGATAGTGAAATTAATCTCATGTCGAGGTGGCAAACCAGGGATCTTCCTGAATAGATCCCCGAAATTAAAAATGACTGGCGTATGCTCAAGCATCTAGGCACCAGCATCCTGTAGTAAAGTAGCGTAGCTAAGTATGCGGAAGGGGAGATTTATCCACACTAGGAATGTAAAGGATGTGCCCTCTGGCTCGTAGGCAGTCACTATACGAGTCTCGCAGTCAATCTCGACCCTCGCTGCAGTGAACCAGTCTATGCCAAGAATGACGTCGAGATAAACAAGAGAGGGGTCGACGACAAGATCAAGAGCCATCGTCCTGCTCCCCAGATCCACCAAACAGCCCTCACACATCAGGGTGGCATCTGTAAAGGACCCGTGAGCTCTATAAACTCGCACCCCATCCATCCTAATAGTCGGTAGCCCAATGATCCTGACTATGGCTTGTGATATCAATGGAATAGTGGATCATGTGTCCACCATCACAAGAATAGGAATACCTCCGATGTGGGCAGTGACCTCAAAGGCCGAATGTTGAGAAGTCTCTGTCGCAGCTGCTTCAGCTGTCAAGGCATGCACTCGTGCCTGCTGTGGCCAGTTCGGCCGCTGTGCCATGGGCCGTAGAGGCAGCCTGAACTGAAATACGGGAGGTCTGAAGGAAGGGTGCGCAGGAGCCAACCGTAAAGGCGGTGCTGATATAGCATGTGAGCGTGTACGGTCGATCTTCTACGGCAACGAGAACCCACTGTCCCGCATCCGAGCAAAATAACTCTGTGCTAAATGGCCCGATCTCCCACAATATGTACATGATAAATTGGGGCGCCGCATCGGGGGTACTGACACTGTAGCCCTAGAAGGAGGGTCGGCGTGAGGCCTCTTGCCCGCAAAGGGCCTGTCCTGCAACTCTGGTCGTGGCCTAGGAGCAATAGGGCCACGAGATCGTGTAAGTCGATCCACATCCTGCTCTTCCCGCATAGACATGTGAATCCGCTCTACATAGGAGGAAATGCTCACGCAACACATCTTCGACCGAATATCCGGTCATACTCAGTCACCGTCATGCCTCCCTGTTTGAGGCGCAGAAACTCGTTCTCCTGGTCATTCCTATACGTCTGGGGATAATATTTCTCATGGAAACGGAACTCGAACGCTGCCCAGGTCCATATGTAGTCAGCGACAATGGTCCACAACACACTGTCCCACCAGAAGCTGCCTCCCGCTCAAACAAGAACGTAGCCAACTCGACCTACTCAATATCTGAACAATGCAATATCCGTAGTATCTTCGACACACGGTCGAGCCAATACTCAGCCTCCTCGGGTCTATGAGAACCCGTAAAAGTGGGAGACAGTAAGCGCTGAAATTGCTCTAGTAAGCTCCGTGTGTCTGCGGCATTCTCCGCAGGGTAAGCAGGTGGTACAGGATGAGCCATACCCTCATCCGGAGCATATGTATCGGCATCCTCAGCTGGATGCGCAGGTGGCGCAGGTGGAGTCACACTCCCACCCTGGGCTAGAGCCCCCACTATAGTAGTCAGGAGCTGCTGCTGCTGCTATATCATGGCCATCATCTGCTCAAATCTATCTGGAGGTGGAGCAGGCTGTGGCATGTACTGCGTCGAAGAAGACGCATGGTACTGCTCTCTGATGGGCGGTGTGAAAGGCAGTGGTCCAACTGCAGGACCAGTAGTAGGCTGAGACGCACGTGCTGTCTCAGGAATCGGGCCCACAGCAGGGTCCGCATGAGCATCAGACTGAAAAGGAACCTGATCCATAGGCTCACCCAATGTAAGTCGAGCTGTGCTCGGTGTAGCCTTCGGCAGCATTCCCTATATTCAAAATAGGGCGCAACCTTGTCAGTCTCAATAGCACAAACACACCGCAATCATTCACATAAAGAGTCAAAGGCATTCCATGCATTTCATTTAATCAAAATTGTCACAATACAAGGGATATCTCCTTACAGGCATCATGACAGGAAGTACATGAGAACTAAGACAGTTAAAGCTACAACAGCAACACAAGTAAACTACTAGCCTTAACAGGCTTACACCACATAAAGCAGGAAACAACTAACTGCTACCAACAACATCTAAAATCTCATCGCTAGTCTGAGTCGGGTGATGGAGGAGGAGCACCCTTATCCTGCAAGCAGCATAGGATCGCCTTCAAGGTGCGAGTCACCTTGTCAAATTTCCTCTTCATAACGGCCTTGGTATCCTCGACCTTAGCCCAAAGTTTCTGAACTTCCCTTCGCAAGGCGACCTGGCTCTCCTCAATTCGGGCAATGCGATCATCACTAGTAGCCTGAGCAGAAGGAGGAGGGCTCTCATCTGTATCCTGAGCCTCCTCTTCTACCTCTTCCTGGACTTCTTCCTCAACTTCCGCTTCAGGTTCTCCCTCACTTGGATCCTCTTTATCATCAAAATCGTCCTCGCTATCCTCCTCAAGCTGAGTCTCATGGTACTGAGACCCGATCTTCATCTTGACCATGGTAGACTCATTAATAGTGAATCGGAACTGGCAACTCCGGCCCAAGTCTGTAAGCAAACTCAAGTGCAATCTTGCATATAAGTCGGCCAAAAGGAAGCGACTCAGACGTTCTTCTTGATTTCGCTATAAGGATAATCTGTCGCAACATGAAAGTGGCCATATACACATTTTCTCTCTTGGCCACCTGATACAAGAAATCAACCATAAGGCGCATACATTCAATACGATTTGTCGACCTGGGATACACGTTGAACATGCAAATGTGGTGCAGCAGGCGCAAATCATCAGACATATGAGATGCCTTGAGGTTATTGTTAGACTGTCATGGAACCAGACTACCGCATAAGAACCTGGTGTAAGACCCGTATCTTGGTCCGTACCTTTCCGTAGACTTCTGCGGTCTTACCGGTCGAATTTCAGCAACCTTCGACCCTTAACCGATATCGACGCGTGACCCTGATTCATGTGCCGATAACCCAAGTCGATTCAACCCGGGACCAATACCATAGCGACCTCACCGTCGTTGCGGTTTCGATACCATGACTCGTGCGCCGAGGCGATACCCTGGTCGAGAGATGTGGGCCAACGTTCGGTGCGAGAAAACGCCGCGCGTTGTGAAAACTAAGGGAATCTCTACGATGTGTCACATCAATCACATCAATCCCATCAATCAATCAACCCATCAAGCCATCACATGTCAAGTACACATCACTTTATTCCCTTTTCCCAAGCAACCACAAAAGTCTCCCAAAACCATACCTCTCTTACACAAGAAGCCACAAAAGTCTTCACCACCCATACCTCTCTTACACAAAAGCCTCAAAAGTCAAAGATTTCTTACACCCTCATCATTCACTACATCCATCCATCACTCTCTCTCTCTCCCTTTACAACTCTCTCTCTCTTTCTCTCTTTCTCATTTCAAAATTCCAAAGCAAAAGAGAGCCCATACATTTGAAATTTTGCAAGAATTTCTAAACTCCAAGTGGCCCACCTTCCTACCCAATCATCTCCCATCTCAACCTTTCATTCTCCATCTCCTCCATTGAAGTTGAAGCTAAGGTGCCAAGGAACCTCTAGGAGCAAGAAGATCGGACGGTGGGTGCCTCTATAGGGTAATTTTTCTTATTTTTATGATGGACCAAGTGAGGCCCACCGATCAATGGTGTGGATCTCACTTGGGACCCTAAGATAAGGCCGATGGCCTACTTGGATCATCATGATCATTCCATGATGGGGCCATTCTCCATGGACCCCATCATGATGTTTATTTTCTTTAGAAAGGTCATCTAGACCATCCATATTGGTGGGGAAAGGATCTCCACCTTTAATCTTCAGTTTTGATGGTGACATGTGCAAAATGACCCACTTGATGTATGATTTCATGTAAGGGAGGGCCCATAATGTCGGGGTCCCTCCATCACAAGGCGTGTCCCACTCTCCATGTCTCTCTCTCTCTCTTTTATTTCTTTTCTTTTATTTTATTTTATTTTATTTTATCTTTATGCAATAGGATTGTGTGGCCCACTTGAATGGATCCCACCTTGAGGTATTTATTTTTATTCAAGTGGGGCCCACCTTAGACGTTGAACCCATGTCACCCATCAGTGGTGGCCCACTTCATCAGGGCCCACCACTCTTTAAAAAATAAAAAATAAAATAAAACTGTCCAGCGTCTGGGACGCTGGACGTTTCAAAAGAAAGAAGAAAAGGGAAAGAAGAGAGAAGGACCTTTGGGTGGTCCACTTGCTTAGGCCCCACCGTGATGCATTTAGGCAATCCAAGCCGTCTACCCTCTTACCTACAATGGTTTAGCCGTTGGGTAGAAGTTTGGGGCTGATTGGAAGACTTGGTGGGCCATAGCATCAAAGAATGCATCACTACCATTTAAGGATCCTTTTCTG
Organism: Magnolia kwangsiensis; assembly: GCA_037074715.1. NCBI lineage: Eukaryota > Viridiplantae > Streptophyta > Magnoliopsida > Magnoliales > Magnoliaceae > Magnolia > Magnolia kwangsiensis. The sequence goes on from CM073571.1 coordinate 148,978,328, forward strand.
TTTTTATTTCATTTTCTAATCCCAAAAAAATTCAAACTCTGGACTCATTTCGACTGTTGCGGGCCACTGAACGCAATGGCCGGAGCGGATTTCATTTTAACGGGCCCCATGTGCGAAAAACCACTGGAAAACCATTTTTCCTGGTTTTTGGAAAGAGGTAGAGCCTCTGCCTTTCACGTCAGCGGGCAGCGCTGCACGCTGAGGCGTGCAGCCGTGAGGGCGAACGTCTAGCAAGGGCCCACGGCCCTGCGTGTGGGCCCCACCATAATGTTTATTTGTCATCCGACCTACTCATGAGGTGGGCCACCCCAGTGGTGGGTCCCCCTCCAAAAATGGGACTGATCCAAAACTCAGGTGGCCCACACTACGTGAAACAGTGTGGATTGAATTCTACCATTAAAAAGTTTTTGGGGCCCACAGAAGTTTTGGATCAAGATGAAATTTGTGTATTCCCTTCATCCAGGTCCGAGTGACCCCGTGAACTAGTTGGATTTCTAATAAACATTTAGGTGGGCCCCACGTGGAGCCCACAATGATGTATGCATTTTATCTCCACCGTCCAGCGGACGGTGGAGTCCTGGTGTTGTGACGGTGGAACCCATGGGGCATGTGTGTGTACGTGCGTGTGGGTGTGCATGCGTGTGTGCATACGGTGTGAGAGTGTGTGTGCATGTGCGCGTGCAACGTGAGTGCATGCAGCGTGTGTATGTATATATATATATATATATATATATATATATATATATATATATATATATATATATATATATTATACTATATATATAACATTACATAATATTATTTATAATATTGTATTATGTTATATATAATATTGTATATATTATATATATCTTTAATAGTTGTAGATTTCATGTTACATGCACGATGATGGGTCTTCATGTGGGCCCCCCACCATTGATACAGGTGCTACATCTAATCTACTCGTCCACTTTAAAGATCATTTTGTGGAATGAGTCAAAGTATGAGCCAGATCCACAGTCCAAGTGGACCCCATCTTATCATGATTTGAGGCTCATCTTAAGGTATTTGTGACATTTATTGGGGCCCACTTTGATGTGGATGTAAGGCCCATGAGATTGGACCATTTGATATATCCCAAGGCCCTTGGGACCAGACCCATTTAAATTGTATAAGGCCTATGAGTTTAGGCCCATTTAAATTGTATAAGGCCTATGAGTCTAGGCCCATTTAAATTGTATAAAGCCTACGAGTACAGGCCCATATGATTTGTAGAAGGCCTAGGGGTTTGACTCATGTTAGGTCTATGGGTTGAGGCCCACTTGATCTACATGTGGGGCCCCAATTGGTGTGGCCCATTTGATACATATTAGACTCATGTGACTAGGTCCAATTGATGCAATCCAAGGCCCACGGGTTTTGACCCATTGCAATGCACATAAGACCCATTGGTGTGGCCCATTTATGTGGCCCATCTGATGAATAAAAGGCCCATAGGATATGGCCCATTTGATATATATATAAGGTCCAATGGGGACAACCTACGGTCCATTGCAATGTGTAAATCCATTACAGACTAAGTACTGAGGTTTACAAAGATCGTGCCTTGGGAGTAATGTTTGTTTGACGTCCACATTGCGAGTGTAATGTTGGTTGGATGTCCACATTACGACTCTCCTTAGGGCCCATTACTGGGCCGTACTTATCGTATATAGGCCGTCCAGGTCCATCTGCATTGTAAGATAGTTCATTTTATTATAACATGTTTAGTACAGTTTCATGACTCATGATCATACGCATCATATATATGCTTGACGTGAGAATTGTCTAATCATAGTATTTGCCTTCGGGCAGGTTGTTTATGGGCTCTCGGTTAGGCGGTGTTGCCCTACATGAGCGCACGCTATGCGCAGGATTTGATACATGACTGGATAGCGTGAATCATGCATATCGCATTTGTATGACATGGATATTGTACGCCCTAGCGACATCGGGGTCGTAACTTCCACAGATGTATCGTGGTTGGCAGGATTGGATACCAAAAATCTTGTTCTACATGGGGTACTATAGATATCCCTGGGTGAAAGTCCCTAAAACCTTATGGTACCAAGAGGTTGCTCCAACGTCTGGACCGAGTGGGTAGATGAGCGTTGAATGCTGATTACCAGACGGTTGCGCTCTCCACTGTGTCGTGGTCGGTTGGAAGGGGGTTCGGCCTTACCTGCCCGAGTGTAGGGGGTAATGCTAGGCTGAGTCTGACCAGCTCGAGGAATGGGTCCGTTATCGATGAGTCGCGCCCGATATTGGCAGACATATAGTGAGGTCTCTTACACTTACCTTATTACGCGCGATGTGGCGGAAATCTGGTTTAGAGTGTACTAGACCCCGGTGATATCCCATATTTGAGCTGTATTGATGTGCGGACATACATGAGGATCTGTATGCTTGAGTTGCATTGTACATCGCATGGCCTTGGGATGGCCGATACCATTCATGTCTTGCATCGCATAAGCCTTGGTACAGCTCATAATATTATGGATCCATCTGCATCTTGCGCATTACTCTGACATTGCATGTTCATATTACTACCTTGCGCACACACTTTCACCACCCTCTAAGCTTTCTATAAGCTTATACATGACCGTTGCGTGCAGGTGATGTTGGATCGCAGCAGCGTTGAGGCAGGAGCACGTTATAGAGCATTTTGAATTTTTTATTCTTTACCATTGTATTTCCCTTTATGCTCATTGTACTTGTAAAGTTTTTGATCATAGTGGAAATGTAATGGAGTTCCTGGTTGTTGTTTATGGGTTATTCCTTTGGTTATGCTTATTACGAATCAAACTAATATTGAAAATCCTCCTCGTAGTATCCCAGGATTGGAACCTGGTGGATGGGAGCTAGGAGCCGAGAATGGGGTTCTACAGAGGCTGTCGGCGCCGGATTCAGCGATCGAAAATTTTGTGAGCCCAGTTTCTGAGTTTGGGACGTGACAGAAGTTGGTATCAGAGCATAAATTGAGAATAACCGAGAACAACATTACATGTCTGTTATGAGTATAGAATGACTAAGTTTCGAAGTTCGGATAGCTTCGCGACCTTCCAATACAGACCGTTAATGTGCGTACCTTCGAGAGTTTTGAAGTTGATAGGCGCTTTCGCTCTTTCCTGTAGGATATGGCACCTGGGAGAGTTACCCGATCGACTCCCGCACCACCACTTGAGGATTCTGCTTCACCATCAGAGGCTCCAGCTTTACCACCGACGTCTCCCGTTCCACCCTCAGAGATCCCTGTTTCCTTCCCTGAGGATGACATTTCTCCACCTGAGGCTGATGCGAAGTCGACCGTGACTGTGAGTGCCTCTCAGTTATAGCAGATGTTACAGGCTGTGACAGCCACACTCCAGGGACAGGACAGACGCCCAGCTATTTCACCAGTTCAGGCAGAGCATGAGCGCACGAGCGCCTTACTTTGTGAGTTCAGACGGCTTGATCCCCCACGTTTCCAGGGTGAGCCAGATCCGACTGTAGCAAAGAGATGGCGCTCAGATGTGGAGAAGATTTTTGACACCATGTCATGTACGACCGAGCAGCGCGTCCGACTAGCAGTATTTTTCTTCTAGGGTGAGGCCGAGCATTGGTGGACCTCTGTTACCCGTGTTGCCGGACCTGAGTATGTCTGGACATGGGAGGACTTTGTTGACCGATTCGAGGAGCAGTACTTCCCCGACCATATCCGTCGTCAGCGAGCCTTAGAGTTCGAGACTCTGGTGCAGGGAAACATGACTGTGGCACAGTACGCGGCCCGTTTTGTGGCGCTATCTAGATTTGCACCATATATGGTTGATGACGAGGGGCGGAAGGCCCGCCGCTTCGAACACGGCTTGCGTTACGGCCTTCGAAGTCGTGTTATTGGACATGAGCTCCCTACTTTCCAGGCAGTAGTGCGGAGAGCTCAGATTTATGAGACTGAGTGGGCCGGTTCTCAGTCTGATCGCGGTCAGAGGAGAGACCGGAAGAGGCAGGCTTCCTCCAGTGATTCCCAGCAGCGTTGACTACAGCAGCAGAGGCGTACAGGTCGCCCAGCCTTCCGCGCACCATCAGTACCAACAGCACCTCCACCACCACCTCAGAGGCAGTTCACTGGCACTTGCTTCAGGTGCGGTGCGATGGGACACCGTTCATGAGAGTGTCCCAGCTCCCAACAGCAGCAGAGAGGTCCATAGCAGCAGAGACCTCCACCGCAGCAGTAGAGACCCCACAACAGTAGTGACAGCAGCCTCCACCACCGAGGCCACCTCAGCAGCAGCATCAGCATCAGCACCAACCTCAGAGGCCGCAGCAGCAGAGGCAGTAGTTTCGACCGCCTCAGCGACCCCATCAGCAGCAACAGTACGCTCAGAGGGGACATGCACCTCCCCAACCAGCTCAGGCTAGGTTTCATGCAGCTCAGCAGGACCCTCAGTCTTCTGGAGGAGTTGTTGAGGGTATACTACCAATTTCTGCATGCATTGCACGTGTGCTGTTTGATTCCAGTGCATCGCACTCTTTTGTGGCCGAGAGCTTCTGTTGATGGTCTGGCTTACCGTTGGAGTCTGCTGGTGAGAGCTTATCAGTATTGAGTCCCTTGGAGAAGACTACAGTGTTGGGACGATTTTGTTCGTCTTGCCCCGTTCTAGTTGGAGATACCTTTCTGCCTGCCGATCTGTTCTCTTTACCGATGTCTGAGTTCGACGTCATCCTAGGCATGGATTGGCTCGCTGAGTATTATGCCATTTTGGACTGCACCACAAGGACCGTCACGTTTTGTATACCCGGCGTGCCGTAGTTTCAGTTCGTTGCAGAGCCCAGAGGAGAGCGATTGTCTTGTTTGATGTCATGTGCAGTAGAGGAGCCTGTTGCCGCCTGCGTCGACCATCTGCCCGTGGTTTGCGATTTTCCCGATGTGTTTCAGTAGATTTCGAGATTACCACCTCGTCGACTCACCGAGTTTTAAATTGATCTCGTGCCCAGTACCGCGCCTATTTCGAAGGCCCCGTATCATATGGCACCGTTGGAGTTACGGGAACTGCAGAAGAAGTTGGACGAGTTACATGAGTTGGGTTTTATCCGTCCGAGCAGTTCGCCGTGGGAAGTGCCGGTTCTCTTCGTGAAGAAGAAGGATGGCTCGTTGAGGCTCTGCGTTAACTATCGCGATATCAACAAAGTCACGATCAAGAACAAGTACTCACTCCCTAGGATTGATGATTTGTTTGACCAGCTACAGGGTGCACAGTTCTTTTCGAAGATTGACCTGCGTTCCGGTTATCATCAGATTCGGGTCCGAGATGAGGACATTCCAAAGACGGCATTCAGGACGCGTTACGGTCATTTTGAGTTTCAGGTCATGTCCTTCGGACTGACCAATGCACCTGTGGTCTTCATGCAGCTGATGAACGAGGTCTTCCGCCCATATCTGGATCAGTTTATGGTAGTCTTCATCGATGACATTCTGATCTATTCGAGGACCCGTGAGGAGCATGTTGCAGAGCATTTTGTAGTTTTTGTTCTTTACCATTATATTTCCCTTTATGCTCATTGTACTTGTAAAGTTTTTGATCATAGTGGAAATGTAATGGAGTTCCTGGTTGTTGTTTGTGGGTTATTCCTTTGGTTATGCTTATTACGAATTAAACTGATATTGAAAATCCTCCTCGTAGCATCCCAGGATCAAAACCTGGCGGATGGGAGCTAGGAGCAGAGAATGGGGTTCTACGGAGGCTGTCGGCGCCGGATTCGGCGATCGGGAATTTTGTGAGCCCGGTTTCCGAGTTTGGGGCGTGACACCTGGTACGACGATCTTGCTCACGCCTACTCCTCAAATTCTTTGCACTGGGATGAACATCACCAAGGGGTACATTCAGAAGTCGCGCTATCAACCGAACATTGATCGTAACCATCCGGTCTCTACTAAAAGGAATCTTGAACTGCAATGGCTCCAATATAGGACTCTGGATATGAGCGTAGAAGGTACGAACGGTGCTCACATTAGCACGAGAACGGGCCTCAAAGAGCGGACCCCAATGTGTAGCTTCAATGCACTCGAATAACAGGAATTCACCGAAGAGTCGCCCTTCCACGTCCGCCTCAAACAACACCTTACGGTCAGTATATTCACCGTGAGGCATCTCTGCTAATATCACTCGCCCAATCTGAGCATGGGGATCCAAATCCTGCTTTGTATGGAACTCCCGGGCTGTGTTTGGACTTACGACGGCGCTTGATCTAGCAGCGCCACCCCTCGGTCTTCTTGATTGTGCAGGGTGACTAGGCCCAGCCTCATCCGCTGCGGTCTTTCTCTTTCCCATCAAAGAGAGGATGGTGGAGAGAGAAAAAACCCAAAATGGCTTCAACAAAAGCCATGAAAAATGTGGGAAATGTAGAGAAATGGCTGCCCAAACAGAAAAAAGGAAATCTAGGTGTTGTAGAGGGATGCTTCAAGCTCCCCTAAGGTGAATTTTCAAAAAGAAAAGAGAAGGAAAAAGGAGAATGGAGCTCCACACGATTTCAGCACGTTTTGAGGATTATAGGAGCTTCAACGGACGAGATCGGAGAGGGAGAGGGTTGCTAATCACGTTGGAGGTATGGGATAGGGTCGTTTTTAGCAATGGGAGGAATTGGGAGTGATTTGGGGTCACGGTTTTAAGATGGGCAGCAGAAAAATGAGCAAGGGAGCTTAGGAGGGGGCTGTTTGTGAAGAAAGTACTCGTTTTAGGAGTTTTCTACAGACGGACCGCATGTGGTAGGGGTGCCCTACCCAAAATAACCCGTGCGCCAGAATTTCATTGCAAGTGGAGCCCACCCATCGGCGATGCATTGCCGGATCGGCAATGGCATCGCCTACCGATGGTGGATCCGGCCGGTCTGGCCTAGTGGGCTGGGTCCCCCCTGCCCTGGAGGTCCCAGATATATATGGGCCCCACCCTAGTTCATTGTAGATTGGCCTAGGGAGGCCCAAACATCCATTCGGGGCTTTTCGGGGCCAATCTGTAAAACTGAATACAATTCCCTATCATGCAGCATATGATTTTGAGGTAGAAGGATCTAATACATCCATCTAGCCCATTAGTTGCTAAAGATTACAAACTTAGAATGGCCTAATGGCCAGTTTTCATGAAATTTTACTATTCACTGTAAAATTTTATCGAAGTATAATTTTATATCATTTTCACATTAGGATCAATGCCTAACATGAAAAGAATAAGAAAGAATTGAAGAATGGAGTGGTGAGAGGAAGGATTTTGAAGAAATTAGGTGAAACGGGGTTTTTAAGCCCTAGCGATTGAATGTAAGGGTTGTGGTTGCCCCACAGCCCAAGGATTTACATTTACGGGTTTAGAACCATTCAAAGAACGTCTCAACCCGCCTACTTACAACCTAGGAGATACTTAGGTAGCTCCACGCGACCCTAGATGCGTTATGCACTCGATCGCGCAATCGATACGAATAGACTTCGCCTATTGGCGAATCTGCGATCCTATAAGTATTTCTAGACCCTTCTCACACCCACCTAAGTCAAAGGAAGCGACAGCGTACGTCGCGTGACCATAACCCAGGCCCGGTATAATCTCATTCATGCTCTGATACTAACTTCCAACACCATGAAAATCGGGGGTCGTGTATAAACCCAACTCCCGAGTTCCAAACCGTCACTTACGCAACAAAAATGATTATGATTCAATGTTGTCTGAGTTAAAGAATTCACATGAGTAAAAGTATACCAAAACTGCAATTCATACTCCAGATCCAGTGATAAAAGCAAGCGAAAGACTAAAGAATATATATATCACTGTATGAAAAATAAAGTAGATCTCGACTGTCTCCAAAGTATGAATACATCTCTGAGTTTCATATACATGTAAATAAGAAAAATCAAAATGTCAAAAGTAGTCCCACTGAGAAGTCCTGTCAATCCAGGCCACCTAAGCAAATCCCTCGTGGTACTGCATATATGAGAACTTGTCCTGGTCCTCATCATAGTCCGGCTCTGCCTCTTGAATTGCTGCCTCACCTGCATCTAAGATAGGGTCTGGTGGGTGTTGCAAACACCATCCCGTAACTTGGGAGTGAGTAGCTAACTTAGTGGAATAATAGAGCAAGGATTAGCATGTTCTCAAATCAATCATGCGATAATAGTAAAGCAGTAAATCAAACAATCCTAATACCGTTGTTAATGCAATATGACATGACATGATGGATGCCCTCACCGACATTCTCCCTCATACGGCACCATCTGCGTCCTCGGCATGCTTGCGTACCGATCAGTGCTCCACATCTTACAGAAACATGCAATGTGATGTTGATATGATTACCGAGTTATTATTAGTCCTTTTCATACAGTAATATTGGGAAACTAAGGTACTTCCCTTATATCAATCTCAATACAGATCCTGTCTAGGGTCGTCACTCCTAGTAATCTCATACGATGTATATTTTGTAGATCGCTGCAAGGGCTGTCAAGGCTGTTGCTCGCACTCGTTGCACCGCTCCTCCATCACCTTATCAATACAGGCCTACTGTACTCTCACTGCTACGGAAGGGTCGTCGCCTCCCATAGACTCAAAATACACTCGCGGTCACTACAAAGGACTCGTCGCCTGATCAGTGTAGGCCGACAGTAAGAATATAGTGTCCCATACCACCATAATCTGCTCACGAGTCATAGGTACTCACTGGTCACTACGGGGAGGTTTGTGGCCCCAGGGTAGGCCGACAGCTCGACCACGGTGTCCCATACCACCATGCCTGGCTCATGAGTCTTTATGGATCAAGGTACCATGGTTAATAGGGTTTATAATGGTAAGTTCAGTACCCTAGGTTCAAGCAGTTATGACTCATACAAGGTGAACATACAAAGGCCAAATGGATTACTTGACGGGCTCGACTAGCACGAGCGCATCTCAAGTCGAATGACATGAAGTGCGTAAAACACCTTGTGTGGCCTAACCACTGCCGCCAACTCCAAAACACGACTCGCGTTCATCGACGCGTCGTTCGTGGCAAAGATACGCCAATCACGAATTTACTCAGTTACCGACTGCCTGGACTGAGTATAGTCCCAAACATTTATGAATTCACATCAGTAATCATGTAAGAGTGATGGAAATGAAATACAACAATGTGAGCATGTTAACACATATTATAACATACAACTTAAGTAAAACATCTAACACATGCATTTCATACGTATAATGAAATCATGCATATAGCTAACATGTAGGAAATCATTTACATCAGCATATTAATTGAGAATTCAATCTCAAACTAATTCATAACACCATTTAATTCAATACATACTAATACAAGCATTTATACAAACACTTAAACTACACACTTAAGTCTACATATAGTATGTCGACTCAAAGTGCGCATTTAGGCGAATCTCTTCGCCAAACTAATTATGCACGCATTCCTAGTATCCTAATACGACAAGAAGCCATGTCAATCACATCAGCAAAATATGGATGAAAACAGTATTTCCTACAAATGACTAAAATGCCCTAAATCTCATATTTTTCGTCTGCTTACGAAACAGGAAACGGACAACATGTTATGTCACGCCCCAAACTCATAAATCGGGCTCACAAAGTTCCCAATCGCCGAATCCAGCACCAACAGCCTCCGTAGAACCCCATTCTCGGCTCCTAGCGCCCATTCTCCAGGTTCCGATCCTAGGATGCTACGAGGAGGATTTTCAACGTCAGTTTGATTTGTAATAAGCATAACCAATGACATAACCCACAAACAACAACCAAGAAATCCATTCCATTTCCACTATGATAAAAAACTTTACAAGTACAATGAGCATAAAGAGAAATACAATGGTAAGGAATAAAAACTCCAAAATGCTCTGCAACATTCTCCTGCCTCAGCGCTACTGCGAACCAACGTCACCTGCACGCAACGGTCGTGCATAAGCTTATAGAAAGCTTAGAGGGTGGTAAAAGTGTGTTCACAAGGTAGTAATATGAACATGAATGTCAGAGTAATGTGGAATATGCAGATGGATTCATAATATCATGAGTCGTACCAAGGCTATGCGATACAAGACATGAATGGTATCGGTCATCCCAAGGCCATGCGATGTTCAATGTAACTTAAGCATACAGATCCTCATCTATATCCATACAGCAATATAGCTCAAATATGGAATATCACCGGGGTCTAGTACACTCTAAACCAAATTGCCACCACATCGCGCACAAATAAGGTAAGTGGAAGAGACTACACTATCCGTCTGCCAATATCGGGCGCGACTCGTCGATAGCGGACCCATTCCTCGAGCTGGTCAAACTCAGCCTAGGATTGCCCCCTACACTCGGGCGGGTAAGGCCGCACCCCCTTCCAATTGACCACGACACAGTGGAGAGCACAACCAACTGGTATTCGGCACTCAACGCTCATCTACCCACTCGGTCTAGACGTTGGAGCAACCTCTTGGTACCATAAGGGTTTAGGGACTTTCACCCAGGGATATCAATAGCACCCCATATAGAACAAGATTTTCGGTATCCAATCCTGCCAACCACGATGCGTCTGTGGAGGCTACGGCCGTGATGTCGTTAGGGCGTACAATACCCATGTCACACAAATGCGAAATGCATGATTCACGCCATCCAGTCATGAAACAAATCCTGCGCATATCTTGCGCTCATGTAGGGCAACACCGCCTAACCAGGAGCCCATAAACAACCTGCCCGAAGGCATATGCTATGATCAGTCAATCCTCATATCAAACATACATATGATGCGTATGATCATGAGTCATGAAACTCTACTAAACATGTAAGTGAGTGATGAACCATTCTTACAACGCAGATGGGCCTAGATAGCCTATACACAGCAAGTATGGCCCAGTAATGGGCCCTAAGGAGAGTCGTAATGTAGACATCCAACCAACATTACACTCGCAATGTGGACGTCAAACCAACATTGCTCCCAAGGCACGATCTTTGTAAACATCACTAGTTAGTCTGAATGGGAATTACACATTGCAATGGACCGTAAGTTCATCCCATTGGGCCTTACATGTATGAAAAATGGGCCATAACTTATGGGCCTTTTATTTATCAGATGGGCCACATAAATGGGTCACACCAATGGGTCTTATGTGCATTGCAATGGGTCAAAACCCGTGGGCCTTGGATTGCATCAAATGAGCTTAACTCATGAGTCGAATGGGTCACACCAATTGAACCTCATATGTACGCCAAATGGGCCTTAACCCTTAGGCCTTGTTTGCATATCGAAGTGGGCCTAAACCCCTAGGCCTTACATATATCAAATGGGCCTAAACTCATAGGCCTTGTATAAACCAGATGGGTCTAAACCTCTAGGCCTTAAGCAAACCAAATGGGCCTAACCCATGAGCTTTCAATAAATAAAATGGGTCTAACCCATAGGCCTTATACGAGTCAAATGGGCCTGGTCACATGGCCTTAGAACATATCAAGTGGGCCCAATCCCATGGCCTAGAGGCCCACTGAAATATTTGTTTGCCATTAGAAATGGAAAGGGTCCACTGTAATGTTTATATGTCACCCAGTGTGGGTATGGGCCAGGGGGAGACCCACTGTAGTGTTTATTTCCGTCTAAAATGTGCAGCCAGGGGAGGGGGTGGTGTGAATAACACACGTGCGAGGTGGGCTCCACCGTCTGCTGGACGGTGGAGGTAGAGCACAAACATCATGGTGAGAATCACCGTCCACGGCCTGTGGACGGTGTGAATAGAATACATACATTACTGTGGGCTCCACAGATGTGGCCCACCCAAATGCATAAATGCCATCTGAGCCGTTCATAAGGTCACTCGGACCTAGATGAAGGGAAAACATAAATTTTATCTTGATCCAAAACTTATGTGGGCCCAAAAATGGTTTTCAATGGTAGGGGTACTATCCCACTGTTTCATGTGGTGTAGGCCACTTGAGTTTTGGATTTAGTTGAAATTTGGAGGGGGCCCACCTGAGAAGGGGACCCACCTAATGAACGGCGTAGATAAGACATATACATCGTGTGGGGCCCACGGCAGCAGCCGTGGGTGGCCGTTCGCTGCCCGCCCACCAAGACGTGCAACGCCTGCTGCACGTCAAAGAGAGGCAGGTGCCTCTGTTGCTATTTTTCAATTTAAATGGAAAAACCCATTTTCTGGGGTTTTTCACGTCTGGGGCCCACATCAAGCTGATCCACCCCGTCCATTGAGTTCAGGAGCTCAAAACAAGCCCAATGAGTCCAAGGTTCGGGATTTTTGGATGCATAGACTCATCAGGAAGTGTCTTTAAGGGTAACCGCCCAAGTTTCTAATATTATGGCCCACTGGATGATCACGTCGGCCTCATTCTTTGGCTCAACGGTTAAAATGTTGTGGGTAAGGGGATGGACGGCTTGGATCGAATATCTACATCAAGGTGGGGCCTACACAAGTGGACCACCCCACAAGCTTCTCTTTTTTCCCTTTTTTTTTTTTGTCCAGGGACGTTTAGCGTCCCAGACGCTGGATGGTGTGGCTATCTTAAAAATGGTATTGTGGTGGGCCCTGATGAAGTGGGCCACCACTGATGTTTGAAGAGGGTACAACAGATAAAGTGGGCCCCACTTGAATAAAAACTTGGACAAAATAAATCTCAAGGTGGGATCCATTCAAGTGGGCCACACAATCCTATTGCATAAGATAAAATAAAATAAAATAAAATAAAATAAAATAAAAGAAATAAAAGAGAGAGAGAGAGACATGGAGAGTGGGACACGCCTTGTGATGGAGGGCTCCGCCACTATGAGCCCTCCCTTGAATGAAATCATACAATAAACGGATCCCTTTGAACATGCGACCATCAAAAATGTAAATCAACGGTGGAGATCCATTCCCCACCGATATGGACGGTCTAGATGACCTTTCTAAATGAAATAAACATCATGATGGGGTCCATGGAGAATGGCCCCATCACGGAATGATCATGATGATCCAAGTGGTCCATCGGCCATAACTTAGGGTCCCAAGCGAGATCCACACCATTGATCGGTGGGTCTCACTTGGCCCATCATAAGAATAAGAAAGAAACTACCCTAAAGAGGCACCCACCGTCCAATCTTCTTGCTCCTAGGGGTTCCTTGGCACCTTAGCTTCAATCCTAATGGATGAGATGAGGAATGGATGGTTGAGATGGGAGATAATGGGGTGAAGAGGTGGGCCACTTGGAGCTTAGGAGAGTTTGGAAAACTCCATACGTATGGAGCTCCTTTTGCTTGGAGATTTTGAAATGAGAAAGAGAGAAAGAGAGAGAGTTGTAAAGGGAGAGAGAGAGAGTGATGGATGGATGTGGTGAGTGATGGTTGTGTAAGAAAAGCTTGACTTTTAAGGTTTTTGTGTAAGAGAGGTATGGGAGGTGTAAGAAAAGCTTGACTTTTGTAACTTTTTGTGTAAGAGAGGTATGGTTTTGGAAGACTTTTGTGATTGCTTGGGAAAAGGGAATAAAGTGATGTGTACTTGACATGTGATGGCTTGATGGATTGATTGATTGATGGGATTGAAGTGATTGATGTGACACATCATAGAGATTCTCTTAGGTTCGCAACGCGCGGTGTTTTCTCGCACCGAACGTTGGCCCATATCTCTTGACCAGGGTATCGCCTCGGCGCGCGAGTCGCGATATCGGAACCGCAACGACGGCGCGGTCGCTATGGTATTGGTCTCGGGTTGAGTCGACTCGGATTATCGGTATATGAATCAGGGTCGCGCGTCGATATCGGTTAAGGGTCGAAGGTTGTCAGAATTTGACCTGTAAGACCGCGGAAGTCTATGGAAAGGTACGGACTAAGATACGGGTCTTACATGTTGTACATGTCAAACGGCGTTGCCGTCGATAATCTACTAATAAACAACATTGAAAGCGTTGAAAACAGTCAATCAAAGCGTCTAAAATCCGTACCTTTTCACGTGTACGCTTCGTATACGGCAAATCGGAAACCTATTTTACAAGATGTATCAGCTACCATGTTAAGGAACCAAAGGAACCTTAAATCATCAAGTATTTGGGATATTTTCTTACCTAGAAACACGACGAAATCGCCGGAAAAGTGATTGAGGTGCGTTGCTTAAGCACGTGCAACACGTAGTGCAAGCAGCAGGAAATTCTCTCCCACTCTCTCTTACAATCTCTCACCTTTTCTCTCACACCAGCTAGGGTTTCTAGCAAATTCAGATGGGTGAGAGAAGTGAGGGTTTAAGCTCCTTTTATAACCTAAAACTTGCCCAAAACAGGCTTGGGAACAATGTTTACTTGATACCTAACCAAATCGGGGCTGTTTCGGTCCAAAAAGACATTTCTGGTGGTCCCCTAGCCGAACGCGATCGGACTTAAATTCATGCACGTCGGATGTCGCTCACATCCCATTTTCAGACTAGTAGTGTTCGTAGATCGCACGTGGCGGTCCGGTTTCAATTCAGCGGTCACCGCACGTAGATCAGGTCTACAGGTCTCATGATATGAAATAGAAATTTTTCCTGATCCAAAGGTGTAATTTGGCTGAATTCTGACGGTCAGAACGCTTAATACTGACGCGTCAAGTCGTGTGCCAGATTTGAATTTCAAATTCCAAATCTAACCCTATTCTCACTCTCTTCACTCCATGCTCAATGAAATAGCCTGTGAATGTCGGTTGGACTTGATTTTCGAAATGATTGTCAAGTCCAGCTAGGCGGTTATAACGGTCTAAGATTGTAGGTATCGGACTTTCGACGCGCGGTCTAGATCTAATACAAATTTTCAAAGAGGTCCTGAGAACAAACCGGTTTAGAGTTTGATCCGAGGTTTTAGAGTATTATAGCGTCATTGGTTCTACTCGCTTTGGGTCTTGTAGAACGTATTTAAAGTGATCAGGGACTATTTCCCAGCTACTCTAGCGTTGCGCTAGTTAACTTACACTTATTTTCCAAAGAAATTAATCCCACGCGATTTCTGGTCGAGTTGGTACTCGAGTCCAAGTACGGATTTTTCCAAGGTGTTACAATCGATTACGACTATGATTGGTATACATACTGAGTATGTGTTAGCATAACATTGTAATTGTATGAGGCCCATTATGACTATGTGAGGCCCATCGCGATTATATGAGGCCCATTGTGATTGTGTGAAGCCCCTTGTATGTGTGAGGCCCAATTGTAATGTGTGAGACCCACCATGTGTATGTTATTGTGCGCACGGCATTGATTCATTTTTATGGGTCATAGGCCGCCTTATACAGGCCCACCATGATGTATGTGATTATAATCATACTTAGTATACTTCATAATACATGTCATACACATCATTCACATACTTGTTATGAGAAGTGATTCAACATAGCATGTGTCATTGAGCTAATTGTTTATGGGACTCCCCGAGAGATGGAGTTACCCCACATGAGCGCATGGTACATGCAGGTTTGATGCATGACTAAATGGTATGGCTCATGCATCTCGCATTTTATGACATGATCATTTGGTGCTCTAGCGACATCAGGGCTGTGGCCTCCACATGTATATCGTGGATGACCAAATGAGACACTAAAAATATTTGGTTTGAGGATATGGACACTTTGAATGTCTGTGGGCGAAAGTCCCTAAACTCCCGTGGTCAGGGGATGCTCCAACGTCTAGACCGAGTGGAAGACATGAATGTTGAGTGCCGAATACCAAGAAGTTGCGCTTCCCCCTGTGTCGTGATCGGTTAAGAGGGGGTGTGGCCTTATCTGCCCGAGTGAGGGAGCTGTAAGCTAGGCTAAGTTTGACCAGGTCATAAATGGGTCCGCTATTGACGAACCGGGCTAATATTGACAAGTGGGTAGTGAGGTCTTTTTCACCCGCCGGACTGTGTGGCCGGCAGGGCCGGTAACCAGCTTGGAGTGTAGTAGACCCTGGTGATGATCTCAGAGATATACGATACTGATATATGCACTTACTGAGTAGTAGTTGCGTACTCAGCATTTGATTCATTCACTATCCACTCAGGTTGGTGATGCGCAACTAATTGTTATGTACCTTTGTAATGGCCAGGATTTCGATTGGGGCACGCGACTAACCTAAGATCAGGAGTTTACCACATTGAGTCTGGCTATCTAAATTTAGATATGATACTGGTTTGGATAGAAGTATCTTATAATGGAACCCATTGCCTGCGATACTACGTACTATTATCCCGACTTCACACTTCAGCTTGGTCATTTCATTCACACCACATATTGCATTGCATACTCAGCACATAACATTTGATTTACTATACTTCTTTATTGTATTGCCTAGATGAGGTTGACAATATTCGTGGATTTGTCAGAATTTACATATTACATTATTTCTATAGTATGTGATATTTGGCTTACTATGTTTCTGCAGTGCATAACTGATCTACATTGCTTCTTCAGTATATGATATTGACTTATTATGTTTTTACATTATATAACTTGAATAAGGTTGATGGTATTTATGAACTTACCAGTATATTTTTGCATTGTTTTGATATTGCATACTTGACACTTACCATGTGCACATACTTTCACCACCCTCTAAGCTTTCTGTAAGCTTACAGATGATAAATGCGTGCAGGTGGCGTTAGGTCGCAGCAGCATTGAGCTTAGAGCTTTGATTTTCGATATATGTATTTCCCTTTCAGTACTATATTCAACTGTTATATTAGTAGATATGTGATGATGATGTTGCCTTTGTGATTTGGGTAAACTTGTGGTTATGCTTCTTACGAGATAAATGTACGTTGAAAAATTCTCCTTGTAAGATCACATGATCGGAATCTGGCATATGGGCGTTGGGAGCCGGGAATGGGGTACTACGGAGGCTGTTAGTACCGGATTTAGCGATCGAAAATTTTGTGAGCCTAATTTTTGAGTTTGAGACGTGACACGATCTTTTCAAATCTCGGTCATACACTATGTGCCTGCCTATGTCGGCACTCGGGGTCATTATTGTTCGGTTCAAATTAGATCCGCGATTCCAATTATAGCACGCCCGCATACCCAATACAGGAAACAATGGTGAACAATAACATGTAGAGTTCTAGTTGGGCAAGGGATCAGACGTTACCTGACAAAACCCTGTATGACTTTTCAAACTTTTAACTGGAACCTTGTTGGATGTGAAAATGGAAGCACACGGTCCACCGCAGCCTTTCCAATAATCACTTTAAAATGCTAACTCCTTCCCGTGCCTTTGCTAGCTCTGCTGGACATCGTCCTGTGGAATTTCTGAAGGGTCTCGGAACCCATGGTAACCTCATTTGTAACCATAAAAAGTACATCCCGACGCTGTAGCCAACACCAGAGCACTGTGTTATGGTGCCATGCCTACTCTGTAGGTGGTGCCAAACGCATCTATAGTTGGTGATGTACAACTCTGCAGTGGGCGCAAGACCTCTACAGTGGGCATAATGTGACTTTTAGCAGTTGGTGTCTAAAGTTGGCGTCAGATCAATTTGCAATCGGTACCCTACCACTATGCAATTTGCTATTGGTGCCTGGAACTACACCTTTCCTATTGGCCCAACCATGCTACGTTTAATGTGACCATCTAGCGGATAGTTCTATACCTAACAGCTACAAGGAATTTATATGCTTTGTGAAAATAGCTATCTAATGTTTAGTAGATAATGACTATCCAGTGCTTGGGGCCCGTTAGGATACTACCAAATAAATTACCTTTTCTTTATACAACAGTAGAAAAGTAACTTATTTGAGATAAGTTTGGTTTATGATTAATTATAAGTAGCTTTTTATTTAAAGTTACTTATTCATTTCAGTTTAGTTAGTATAAATCAGGATAAGCTACTTAAGGCATAAGTAACTTGTGATCCAAACGGCCCTAAGTGGCAAAATGGATGGTTCTACAATCTATACTTTCAAACCCCGGCATCAACAACTAGAAGAGATGCTTAATGTCCAATAGACAGCACAGACAGCTAATATCCAATAACTAAATAAATATCCTTGGTGTTTAATGGTTGCAGAGATGACACTGAATACTATGATATATTATGGCATGTAGAAGAATCTACATGAACGCTCACCAATGTGCACTATTGCGGAGGAGTATTCATACTGTGCATTTCACACGCTTCACTATGCTTACTTTACACGTTTACATTGCTTACTTGATCTTTCCTTTCAATCAAAGTTTTTCTTAATAAGATGTAATTAAGGACTTGTGATATGATATCTCAAGAATGTAAATGTTTCCACACATTAATAGTACCTTCTCGAGGAGAGATTTATGTGTAAATTTAGTATATGGTGAATGATTAATTTTTAACCCTGAAAAAAAAATAAAATCAGAAGTCCAAAATTTATAAACACACTCCTTTCAGCTCTCCTTTGAAATTTGATTACATGCTCATGTAAGAAAAATGAACCCAAATCCAATACAAAGCTTTGTATGCTAAGCTAATGTAAAATGTGTTTCTAAACGTGTCTATGTTGAGTTTAGTGCGTCTACAATGCTTTTTGATGAACTAAAACAAACTGTACTTTGTACTTGGAAACACTTATGTGTACTTAGGTGCACTTTGATGCACTTTTGTATGTTAATCATAACATACAAAGCTTTGTATTGGATCTGGCATCCAATAAAATTATACCATTTTCTTTTTGAAAAAAAAAAAAAAAAAACTTATGAAAGCATTCCTACTTTTTTTTTTTTCTTTGCTAATTTTATCTATTATATTTCCTAGATATATAAAAATTACTTGAAATTTTAAACTACCGATTATATATAATAAAATTAATGCAGTGTTTTGTACCATTTTCTATAAGGTATCAACAGGATTGTAAATTACTGGTCCCATGCTAATTATCAAGTTCCAAAAATTATAATATATCATATTGAGAATGTACAAGTATTTGTATTGCAATACCAGTTTGTATTGAAATTGCTTTGGTAGGGAACTCCATTAATGCAAGCCCACATATCGTTACACTTGTAGTGTATATTATCATTCCTAGGTCAATAATATAGCAAGGTATTGTATCCTTGCGAATGTATCAAAAAAATTCACATGCACTTTAGAAGGATATTTTCTATCCAGGTGATACATTTATTTTCCATGTGCATTTTATTGGTGATTTAACACGCGATCGTATTATGGTAATTTCTATTACACAATTTTCCAATTTTCTTCTTCCTAAACTTGCAGTAACTACATAACATAATAGTTCACCTACAGCCGGTTGTACACTAACTTAACTCACCACCAGTTTTTATGAGCACGTTGTCCTTGAAAATATACAATAATTACAAAGGAAAAGTTGGAAACAACAATTGAGGAACTTAATAGATGGGTCAAGCAATAACAACGGTTGTGGGCAATCGGTTATCTTTACAGAACAGGTCATGCATTGTACACATGGAACATATGTACGATGTTCGTAACCATGCACCCCGTGGGCTCTGCCACTGATAGGTTACTGGCCCAAAGAAAATACCTTGACTACACAACCATAACCATCTAGTAAATGAACATTTCACTGCTCATGAATGGTTGTTTATTTGTCTTTTTGTGTACATTTGTACCCCACTAATCAGGGGCTAGGAGAATCCAAATAGTAATATTTTTGTCTATGGTCGACTCATTATTGAAGGCGCTGACACATATTGCTCGTTCACCGTAGCAACTAACTACAGTGTAGAAGTGCAACTGTAGACCGGAAGTCATTTGAAATAAACCGGCTTCAAAATCAGGCAAGTGCGTGAGAATAATGCGCACCCGCGCGGTAAAGTTTCAGGTAATCACGAACGAAGAAGAAGGGTCCTACAACAACACAAAATAACCACGTTGTGTTCCTTCAGCCACGCTCCAAAAAATTCACGGAGAAAATCACCGCCTTTCATTTAGAAGTAAAAATTAAAATCAACTCAGCTTCTTATAAAATTTTGAGATTATAACGTGGAACAGACTAGGTGGGGCGCGTTGTATGACGATTGTGAAATGTTGCTACAGGTGATGTGATGTGTTCTGGACTTGCTGCCAGCCAAAATCCAACGGTAGGCTACACACCGTAGGACTGCGGTGACCAAGAGGTAAAAATGAATAGTTTAGGCTTAAATGAATTCACATACATATGTCATGCTCCCAAATTCAGATTCAGAGTCTGTACCCTTATGTCCGAATTATGGCACATGACTCATGTGTACTAAGTCAATAAGCCAATAAGTCATTCACCACTTGGGAGGCATATTTTTATAGTCGATCTAAGTTCTCATTAGCATCCAGCATCCATTTATATCAACCAACTTTCACTCACAGACATTCACCATCATACATTCCTAAAAATCGGAAATATTAAGTAAAGCATTATTGTACACCCATTTGGAATGGTTATTAAATCATCATTTCAAATCACTTAACCAGATATCAAGCAAGGTGCTCTATAGACATTCAAAATTTTAAATTCTAAGCAACAATAATTTTCAAAGATTAAATGAGAAAATCATAAAAAACACAAATCCATCTAATAATTCTATTGCTCCAATGCTGCGAGCTCATCTTCCTCTAGATGGGTCACTACTCTTGTGGATTATCTACTAGCTTGAGTCATTGTTTCAGTTTCACTTTCATCTGTATAGTTTTTTCATCAATACACCGTCAATTGGCCATGCCCAGTGAGTGAACCTATCATGGTTCGTACACGAAATAATTAAAACAGTACCTAAAAGTACAACATATTGCTTAAGCATATAAACAGAAATATAATGCGTTTGATGTAAATAATGCAAATGTTGTAAATGATGTTGACGATGCATTAAGCGGGTATAAATAAAAATCATCCACTTACTTATGTTGGATATCATCGACCCACATATGCACTTGGTAGGATTCTACCATTGGTAGGATGGGCAAGGCCTGCATCCGCCCATTGGCAGGCTTTCACATATAATGGGCATCTAATGGTACAAAAGGGTTGTTCCTTAGGCAATTTGTACAAGAGCACTATTCAATGCAAGGAATAAATGTCTAGTGCATCACATACATATAAATCACTATATAAATCTCTTCATATGAGAGGGTCCCAAATCCTATAAAGTAAAGGTCAATCTGTGGACGTACACTATGCAATGACCCTAAATTTTGGTACACCTAATTACCTTAGCTAATAGGTTACAAATTTAATTTTCTAAATTTTAAACAAAACAAATCACTTAGCATATTGGCATAGACATACTTGGTTAAGAAAGAGGTTGGAGGATCGACTCATCCTGTCAGGACTTTCAGTTGTGGGTGAGGTTTAAGGACTGATTCTAGATAGAAAAGAGGAAGACATTATAGAAATTCTGATCTATATGACCATCAGAAGCATCGAATCCGATTGATTTTATTATGAATTGATTTGTGATGAGATGATATATTCTTAAAATCATGAAACTCTAGCTCTTGATGATGGTTTGAAAGTAAATAAAGAAATAAAATAAGAAATTAAGAAGAACAATTAGGAGAGTGTATGAGAAGGGAGATGTAGCAACATAATAAATGTAAAGCAATGTAGATGAAACTAGTAAAAGGAATGCTTGGATTGACTGAGGGTGCTAGAGATGCAAATGGAGAAAGAAGTAAATTCTACACTCCCATGATGGAGAACATGATTGGAACTCTTATATCTTTGACTCTATCATACAAGATCTAGATTATAAAATGAAGGGCCCTGTCTAGAAATATAAGCTAAGAAGGAAGAACACTATCACTCCTGTGAAAAGAAGATGACTAGAGGTCTTAAATCAGAATCCTACTCTTACGACTTTGTGCCTGAAATCTGTTTAGAGGATATGTGCATTCTCTTGCTAGGCTTGTGGTGAGGGCTGTAACGTCTCGGGTTTTTAGAACCCGAGTATATGACTCATTCTCACCGATTGTTAGCCTATAAAATTTAGTGTAAATTTGAACGGCTTATCATTAATCAGAGTTAGCAACAAACATAGCTAGAGCAAGCCATGCATTGTATAAAAACATTTAAATTACCATAAATATCCAAATCTAGCGCCCATACAGGAGGACTTATACAATTCAACATAACAAAGTTTGTAAAATAAAAATAGAAATTTATCGCCTAATTTTAGAACTCAACATGGGCCGTAGGGACCCCGTCTAGCTCCTCAGCTACCCAATCTGATCTAGCGACCCAGTGAACGACATCGTCTTGCTTTACACCTGCATTAACTGTTACGGTTTGATAGCGTCAATGGCTATCGCATTTAGGAGCACCCCCTAAGATTATGCACTCATCATTCATAATCCAACATAAATCATAATGTATGAGAAGAGACATTAACCAATGCAACTCGAAATCATGATCATATATTCAGAAATAAGCTAGTCAACATAATCTCAACATTAAGAAAATGCAATAGAAATGACAATGAAAGGGAACGTGTCCAGATAGTCAAATAATCAATCTTACAAACTTCATAAAATGATTAAAAAATCAAGCTTTAAACCTCTACTTTACTAGGAAATCATATCACACCTGAACACCGCAAGATGACTAGGAAATCGTTAAGCGAACACCCATTTCACCCGAAAATCACAATACGACTGAACATCGCAAGATGAAGAGAGAACAACATACAGACATAAACTTTACCTAGAAATCATATTGTATGTGAACACCACAAGTGGCTAGAAAATCGCTAAGTGAACACCCGTTCCACTCAGAAATCACAATATGACTGAACATCGCAAGATGAAGAGACAAGCAACATATAAACTCTAGACCACCCGATAATCATATCGTACGTGAACACTGCAAAATGGCTAAAAAATAGGGCTAAAAAATCGCTAAGAAAATGCTCGCTCCACTTGAAAATCACAATACAACAGAACATCATAAGATGCCTAGAAAACCAACATACAAAACTCTACTCCACTCAGAAATCATATCGTACGTGAACACCGTAAAATGGAGAGAGAATCACTAGCCACAAAAGGGCACCAATGTTCCATCAAGGCGACAAAGGGCAAATAAACGACCCAAGCCACATACTGCAAATATGCAGTCCAAGCCATGTAAGGAAAAGTGTGATCCAAGCCATGTAAGGCAGATGTGCGATCCAAGTCGCGTAAGTCAAATATGGACCGCAAGATGGTGAGTTCATAACAGGTTTCATTCATTACATCACTCAATCACAAATGAAAATTATATAGTTAATTAGTAATGTACAACTAAAGATAGCATGTTATCATCTACTCTCTATGCTTGCTATAATTAAAGAGATATGTTCATTATCTAACACAGGAATCAGGTGCACAACATATTAACATGTTCACAAAATAAATTAAGTAACACAATCAAGTGACTTAAGAGACAGTAAATGAGAAGGATTAAGGCATCATCTATGATTAATGAATTTAAGTAGGAAGCTCAATGGGTGAGTCTTCACCTTATGAATGAATTACTTGCACTAGATCTAGTGTAGAGTCGTGGTGAGATTAGAAGTGGAATTGGAGAGAATGAACTCCTATATTTAATTAAGGATATTAATGACAATAATTAAATTTCAGTTAGAATAACGATGGAAGTTTTTGGAGAGACACATACCCAAATGATTTGGTTTTAACTCGTCTTAGCCAATTTCCAAAATCCAATTAAGATGTTGGAAAGCTTCTAATTCATTCTCAAGAGTAAATCTAGTTTTGCAAGCTCAATTCATGTTTGACTCAGTTTGAAATTGAGTCAACTCAGAACTCTCCTTCCTTTCTTTCATTCTTTCTTTTACTTCCTCACACTCACCTTTTGCTGGAATATCTAACTAGACCTGGACTAGGCCTAAGTCCAACTCGACCCAGTCAGACTCGGTTTCGAACGAGTTGACTCGGCAACAACCTAGGAGTCGAACTCCCTCTTCATTTTCTTGTTCTTTTTTTTCTTTTTTTCCCTTTCTTCTCTCTTCCTCTCCTTCTCTCATCTTCCTTAATCCCTCTCTCTTTCTCCTCACCTCACCTTTCTCGTTGGAACCCCAGCTGGACTAGGCCTAACTTGACCCGAACTCGACAGCTATAACCTGGCAGCGAGTTGACTCGACTTCCAACTCGCTCTCTCTCTCTCTCTCTCTCTCTCTCTCTCTACCTCCTTTTGTTGGAACGTCCAACAATGCTTGAACTCAGACGGAGTTTAGCTGGACGACGTTGGGGCAACAAATCGACTTGGGTCACTCCCACCCGATGTGGCAACCACTTGAGGAAGGCATCAACATCTCTCCTCCTTCTTCCATATTCTTCTTCACTTATTTATTTATTGAAGTTCCAGGAATGCTTGGACTAGACGCAGAGAGTTAGCAGGTCCGTTACTCGGACAACAGCCCACACGACCGCACTTCGATTGCTCTCACGATTGTGAATCTCGTCACCTTTATTACTCTAGAACAGGTTATCCACGGTCCTAAAAGTCAATTGAAACATCTAGGTGAAATTTAATGGTCACTTGGATGATCAGAACCCCAGACAGATGATGAGAGGTCCTAATCTAATGATCGACCTTATATCTAACCATTGATCCTCAATTTCTTGAGATCCGACGACACAGATGTTCTAAATTCATTTTTCACTAGTTTTAAATATCCCTGAAACTGTATAAGTGGAAGGCTAACCATATAAACCCATTCACATGTCCAAGTGGTTATCTTGAATGATTTAACGGTCTGACCACTTTTAAATGTGAGAAAACCCGACCCTAAAGGGTCCTATGGATTGTTTAACTGAAATCCGCTGGTTAAATTTATATGTAGATCTTCCAATGGTGTAATCTATTAGCTGACTCACCCAATGAAATTACCTAGACTCGATGATCGGTCAATCTATTGATTTGGGTCCCGAAACTAGTGATGTATGCTTCGATATATTGGTTCACATTCTTCAAGTGGTCAGACTTAAACTAGATCATGTGATTTGGTCGTAGGTTGTTAAGAACACGATGAACGATGGATATTATGATATGTTGACAATGGATGGTTTTAATTTGTCCACCGAGGAGATTAAATCCCCAAAAGTAGGTCCATCTGGTGGTGTGATGGTCCATTTTGAAAGATGACGGATGGATGGCTTGATCTCTAGGTGAAAATTGCCCCCAACTACTGATTCATGCTAGAGCGAAGGTGAGCATTTAGACAAATTGAGTTTACGTTTATTCTAAGCTAGGTCCTCATGGTAACACCCAAGTACTAAAAAGTACGGGGTGTTACAATCTATCACCCTTAAAGAGAATTTCACCCCTGAAATTCAATACCTTTACCTTAAATGGGATGAGGTCAATGTATTTTTCCTCATTCACCATCTTCCTTGTGAAGTATGTTTCTATGCACAAGTGTTCAGGACTATCTACTTGGACTGGGGTTGTTACAATTTACCCCTCTTAAAGAAGAATCTTTCCCTAGAGGTTCGATTATGCTATATATATATATATATATATATATATATATATATATATATATATATATATATATATATATATATATATATATATGATTATCCTATATATATATATGAGTTTGAAATTCACAATGACCATTTCACATAATTTAGAATAAAAATAGTAGTTTATGCTCTCAATGTTTGGGTTAACATGAATAGACAGTTATGGTTGGCCTGAGCTTGATCCGCCAAACTTCTGCCTAGCCGAGTAGTGAGTTTACTAGTCTCTTTCTTAATCCCAGTGAGTATCGGTCTTCTCCTTGATCTAGGCATTGAGCTCATTATAATAATTAGGATTTAGAATTCACATCAAATCGTGCATACTTCACTTAAACATGGCTCCGTCGATTCGCGTTCCCAACCATTCTAATATTTTGAGATAGGTTATGTAATTTCCTACTTCCCCAAAGAATAAGCCTAAATGATTCATTATGCTTCAACATTGCAATTTAGCTATCTAGGGTGCTATCTTAAAATCTATAATTTAATTATTTGTAATTATTTTAGTCACATTCCTATGCTTTCTTAAAAATTTATAATCCTTACGAACTATCTTATAACTATTAATGAAGATTTAAAAAGATCGTACCTTGGTGGGCTTGTTTAGGGTTCGGTGTATCCAAGGCGTACATGTGATGAGTTCCTCGTTCTCGTGCTTAAGGTCGCAAGGCTTGAGTAAGATTCAAAGAAGTCCTCTCATCTGGCTGTTTCTTGAAACACTGCCTTAAGATATGACCCAGTTTGCCACAATAGTTGCAGAGTTTATCCTGACTCGAAGAATAAATTGGGTGAGATGTGAATTTCATCCTTTTCTTAGGCATGAGAGATGCAGAAGGCGCCAACCTAACTTTACTTGCTGAACCTCGAATAAGAGCACGTGTTTTGGCCATACGCTCGAAGTCCTTTTTTATCTGCATGGCTTTGTCCACGATATCAGTGAAGTCAAGAAAGTGGAAAGTGCACAATCTCGACTGAATTTTAGGTCGAAGACCTTCCTTAAACTTCTGCAGTTTATATTCCTCATCCTCAACGGCCTTTGGTGCATATCATGACAATTCGTCAAGGCGCGCTTCATACTGAGACTCCTTTTCTTAGGCATGAGAGATGGCTCCAACCTAACTTTACTCGCTGAACCTCGAATAAGAGCACCTGTTTTGGCCATACACTCGAAGTCCTATTTTTATCCACATAGCTTTGTCCAGGATATCAACGAAGTTAGCAAAGTTGAAAGTGCACAGTCTCGACTGAATTTCAGGTTGAATCCTTAAACTTCTGCAGTTTATATTCCTCATCCTCAACTGCCTTTGGTGCATATTGTGACAATTCGTCAAGGCGCGCTTCATATTGAGACTCCTTTTCTTAGGCATGAGAGATGTAGATGGAGCCAACCTAACTTTACTTACTAAACCTCGAATAAGAGAACATGTTTTGGCCATACGCTCGAAGTGCTTTTTTATCTGCATGGCATTGTCCACGATATCAGTGAAGTCAGCAAAGTCGAAAGTGCACAATCTCGACTGAATTTTAGGTCGAAGACCTTCCTTAAACTTTTACATTTTATATTCCTCATCCTCAATGGCCTTTGGTGCATATCATGATAATTCGTCAAGGCGCGCTTCATATTGAGACACTGACATACTACCCTGCTCCAACTTGAGAAACTCAGATATTTTCTCGTGATGATAGCATGAAAGAAAGTATTTTTTGTTGAACCTCTTCTTAAACTCAATCCAGGTCCACTCATAATCAGATGAGACTCTTCTTAGCATGCTTTCCCACCATATATCAACCTCGCCTTCCAGGACATAAGTGGCGAGAACAACCTTATAGGCATTCGAACAACCTAGCGGTTTCATCATCTTGGCCATTCTATGCAGCCAGTGTTCTGGTAGAACTAAATTTGGTGCTCCTGAGAAGGACGATGGCCTAAGCCTTTGAAGCCTTTCAAACAGATCTGCCCCATTAACTTCTTAGTCTTCGAGGCTGATACATGCATATTATGTTGGAGAGCTTCTAACAGTGTAGCGATTGAGGCCTATTGTTGTTGTATGATGGTAGTCAGCTGACTAATAACATTTCCAGGTGATTGAGATGGGATAGTTCCTAATGCTGACTCTCTTTTAGGACTACTTAGCCTAACCGGAGCTACATGAAAGCCCTTAGGAGCCTCTTCCCTAACAACCTCGTTTGTCGACGAAGTTAACAAATGAACAGTCTACGGTCTCGGGCGACAGGATTTTGGGGCCATAATCCTTTTAAAAGAAAGGATTCATCATGGTCATATCCAAATAAGCTTAACAAGTCTTAAACTAAGATCGTATGGAGACTTCTATGAATCATACAAATGGTGTATTTTTCAAATCCCGACAACTTCCTATCCTTTACGATTAGGTGCAACAAGACTCCAAAGATCCTAAGATGACCATCTAAGCATCCTTATACCCACGCCTTCTAATCTTCGACCTACAACTAAGGTCCTTCGATTATCTTAGGGTTTTATTTGTGTCTTGAGATGGATTACAGGGGGTCTAAACTGGTGAGTTCTTGAATTTAATCAGACTTTTTACAACACCTAAATTTTGTATCTAAGTTCAATGACTAGCCTAGATATTTTCTTTGGAGCCTAAAATTTTGAATTTCTATATTTACAAGATACCATAAAGCTAAGGGATTTCAACCTAGTTTTCAACTCTCTAATTTCATCATTGCAACTTTTGAGTATTTGAATTTGTATAGGTCCTATTTTTTTTCCTAAGGCCTAGTTCATCTATACTCACTTTGATATCACTTTTTAACACCCCAGTTTTTGGAACCTGAGTATATGACTTGTTCTCCAAAAACCGGAGTGTTAACCTATAAAATTTAGTGTAAATTTGAACCTCTTATCATTAATCAGAGTTAGCAGCAAACATAGCTAGAGAAAGCCATGAGTTGTATAAAAACATTTAAATTACCATAAATATCCAAATGTAGAGCCCATATAGGACTTATACAATCTCAAATAATAAATTCGTTAAATAAAAATAGGAATCTATCGCCTAATTTTAGAACTCAACATGGGCCGTAGGGACTCCGTCTATTTCCTCAGCTACCCAATCTGCTCTAGCAACCCAGTAAATGGCATCAGTTCGCTCTACACCTGTATCAACTGTTACGGTTTGATAACGTCAATGGCTATCACATTGAGGAGCACCCTCTAAGATTGCGCACTCATCATTCATAATCCAACATATATCACAATGTATGAGAAGAGACATTAAACAATGCAACTCGAAATCATGATCATTTATTCAAAAATAATCTAGTCAACATAATTTCAACATTAAGGAAATGCAATAGGAATCGTAATGAAAGGAGACGTGTGCAGATAGTCAAATAATCAATCTTACAACTCCATAAAATGAATAGAAAAATCAAGCTTTAAACCTCTACTTTACCGAGAAATCATATCGCACATGAAAACTGCAAGGTGACTAGGAAATTGCTAAGTGAACACCCTCTCCACCTGGAAATCACAATACGACTAAACATCGCAAGATGAAGAGAGAACAACATACAAATGTCTATTCACTTGGAAATCACAATACTGAAAGTGCCCTGGTTTCTCAATTAGCGTGAGGGTTGAGTTGGTGAGTCGGGTGAGCTCCATATGAAGATTGCTTAAGACATTGCCTCAACTGGATGTGTGTTCCGAGCCTATCAAAGGTAAATTAAGCTTCACATCCCATCTCTGTAAGTGCTATGTTGTAGATCTAACACCCTGTATTGTTAAATTTTGTAGTGATAAACCTGGAGTGATTGACTTGTTTAATAGATGGAAAGTTCACCTTCATACGAATATGAGTTTCAAGTCATTTACTTCAACATCAAAATGCATGTTCAACTGCAATAACAAAATTAAGTTCACGTACTAGATCAAGTCTAAGTGAGACTTCAAGTCCAAGTGCATTACAAGTTTAAGTTTCAAGTATACAAGTTCCAATTTCTTGTATACAAGTTCAAGCTTCAAGTACTTCAAGTATATTATCTACCGAAGCGACCAACGTTACAAGTTCAATGTTCACGTTTAAGGTATTCATGACCCTAGAAAGACCTTAGGCTTAGTTCATTCATATTGCATATTAAAATTGGGTCATAGTACTTATTTTAGGCTTTGCTTCGACTAGTCCTAGTCATTATTCGACTAGTTTAGGCACTGGCTCGACTAGTCTAGAATTTTTTTCGACCAGTATAGAAATTAACTCAAAATTTTAGATAATTTTGGTAGGTCCAGTCGAGCACCCCACTCAACCGATCGTGGAGACTGGCTCGACCAGTTGAGCAGGGCTCAACTCAAACTCCAGCAAGCATTTTGAGCCCCGCTCGACTAGTTGAGTACCATGCTCGACTAGTAAAGAAGGCCACTTAACCAGTCGAGCAAACTAGTGGACCATTCGAGAGTTTGTTTTATCCGATCGCGTCAGAATTTTTGAAATTTGGTTGCTCTCAGGACTAGTTGAGGTAGACCTTAGACTAGTCGAGGGAACTGAATTTTATCCTATAAATAGAGGATTTTTCTCAGATTTTTTCATTCATTCCAAGCCAATTCAAGCTACCACTCTGAGAGATAAGTCCCCGTTATTGTGAAACTATTATATGGTAATTAAGATTCTTTAATATAGCTTTTTAGTTTTTAATTTCTTGATCTCTTGCTATTCAATCTTGATAAAAAAGAAATATGTTTATTCCTTTTTGAGATCCAAGAAATTGAATCAAAGTAGCCTAAGGTTGGATTTAATTTAAAATTCACTTAGATCTAGAACCCTTTCATTTGTGAGATTGAACATTGAACATGTACATCTTCAAAGAAGCGGTTCTACCAGGCTACATTGAAGAAGAATCTTCAGATAAGTATTATTATTTAATTCATTTTTGGTTTGTGAGATAAGCCCAAAAATCTCCATTGTGGTTTTGATTGAGATAAGCCATAAAATTTCAGCACGGGATTTTTATTTATGATAGCCCATTGAAAACATAATTGTAAAGGTTTTAAGGTGAACCTTGGAAAACCTTCTTTCATAGTGAAAGCCAATATCATGTGGGTTGTGGATATTGGGAGTGAAGTAGGTGTGGCTGCTTGAGAACAGTTATTGCACACAACGAAACACTATAGTTCTTGGAGTTTGGATGATGATGATGATGTATGTGATGTAGTGAATGCTTGTATTTAGTTTCATGTACTTGTGGTGAATGCCGTAATAGCTAGATTTGTTTCATTTGCCGTTTGTATTAGTTTGAATTTTTTATCCTTATTAAGTTCAAGAAATCAGGTTGTCCTTTGAATAAAGTTTGTATCAACCTCTCAAGACTAGTGCATTTGAGGTTGTTATTTATTTCAGCTATCTGCATTTATATTCCACTTTTAATTTTTATTTGGCATAGTCCTATTCCCCCCCCCCCCCCCCCCTCAGGATTGAGAACTCACCCTGTTCAAGTGGTATCAGAGATAAGTGGTTGATTCTATTGGATTTATTTCCTGAGTTTGTCGATCCAGAGCTTTTAGGATGTCAAATTTTGATATCTTATTTATTACTAGGCCACCGTTTGATGGCTCCAACTATGCTTATTGGAAAGTCAGGATGAGGATATTTTTGAAATCCATTGATGAAAGCGTGTGGCAAGCCACAATGACTAGATAGAAACCACCAGTGTCTGAGGTTCTAGGCAGTGATGGAACCAAGTCCATTAAAGAAACACCTTTTATTTATGGACTACTCCTTAGAAAAATAAAAGCAATGTGTATGTTAAGGCTTTAAATGCAATCACTTGTGCACTATCACCTGATAAATTTTAAAAATTCATTTCTTGTGATACTGCTAAACAAGCCTAGGACATTCTTGAAATGACACACGAGGGTATGTCTATTGTCAAAAAGTCTAAAGTTCAAATCCTCTCCACTAGGTTTGAGGAAATTCATATGGAAGAAAATGAGACACTCATGGACTTCTATACAGAACTAAATGACATACTGAACTCCATGTGGGGTCTTAGAGATAGCATCCCAGAAAGTGAAGTTTGTGCAAAGATTCTACGATCACTTCCTGAGAGATTCAACTCCATGGTTACTGCCATTCAGGAACTTAGAGACACGGATATCATGAAGGTTGAGAAATTTGTTGGTTCTCTTCAAACATATGAGTTAAATTTCAAAGCTCCAAAAAGGAAGTCTATATCTCTTAAATCATCCAAATTTACTTCACATGATAATAATGTTAATTCTGATTGTGAAAAATCAGAGGATGATATGGCTTTACTTTTGAAAAAGTTTCATAAAATTTTCAAAAGTAAAAAGAGAGTTGATTTTCAAAAATCCTCTGAGAAGAGAAAGGGTAAAGCCAAAACATGGAAATCTCTAAAAGATAGCTAATGTTTCAACTACCATGAATATAAACATTTGGCAAATAAGTGTCTAAAGAGGGACAAGCCAAAATGTAAAGTCATGTTAGCCACATGGGATGAATCATCCATCTCTGAAGCTTCTTCTGAGTCAGATGAATCAGAACCCGAAATGAAGTCAAGGTTATAATGACTCTAGCCAGAGTCACTTCCATAGAAAGTTGTGATTCAATCAAATATGATAATCTGAGGAGTGACCCTCAAAATGATAATGAAGATGATCTTCATGATGCATATAATGCCCTATACAAGGAGAGCTGTAAAATTGTTGTCAAGCTAAAACTTCAAAAAGAGAAGTTATGAAATTGAAAGAGGATTTTGAAAAAACAGTTTTAGTAAAATCTCATATCTCTGATTATTTTGTAAAAACTAAATGGGATTTGAATTTCAAAATATTTGAATTGGAAAAATCAAGAAGAGAAAATGAGAAACTAAAACGTGAAGTTTCTTCCCTATTGAGTTCAAAGGATACATGGAGGTATGCCCAGGGGGACCCTAAACTTGAAAAGTTATTAACCACATCAAGAACATGTGGAGATAGATCTGGTCTGGACTATGATAAATACATGCCTCTGAAAAATAAGAGTATAACTCCTACATTTGTCAAAGGAGAATCCTCTAACTCAAAAGGAAAGGACTTGAAACATAATAATCAAAGCAACTCTAAAAATTTAAAGACTTTTCATGCACCTAAAGT
Source organism: Magnolia kwangsiensis (assembly GCA_037074715.1). Taxonomy (NCBI): domain Eukaryota; kingdom Viridiplantae; phylum Streptophyta; class Magnoliopsida; order Magnoliales; family Magnoliaceae; genus Magnolia; species Magnolia kwangsiensis. The sequence goes on from CM073571.1 coordinate 149,010,908, forward strand.
CAATACTAATAATATCAGCTTTAGAAAACAATCCTATAATCCTTTAGTTAAAAATATTGTAGACTTACTCAAGGAGATTCTTAAATCAAACTCGAATGTGAGAGTTAATAATAATTATAAGCAAAGGAAAACCAACAATGCTCCAAAACCCAAAACTACTATGAAATGGGTTCCTAAGGTTACTTGTTTGGTTGCCCACACCGCCTTTAAGGCTTCGAGTCAATCAAAGTGGTACCTAGATAGTGGTTTCTCAAGGCACCTGAGAGGTGACAAAGATATGTTCACCAATTACAAAGATATAACTGATGGATCAGTCACTTTTGGTGATGGAAGCAATTGTAAAATAATTGGCCAATGTACGGTTCATATCTCCAACCTCCCTTCTTTTGAAAATGTTTTATTCGTAAAAGGGCTTAAGCACAATCTTTTGAGTATTTCTCAAATTTGTGATAAAAAGCATAGTGTAAAGTTCACTAATTAAGGATGCGAGATCTCAAATGGGAAAGGTTATGTGATATTAAATGCTCGTAGAATGTCTGAGAATTGCTATATCATAAGTAAATCTTGCTCATCTAAAGTATCTTGTTAAGTATCTTGTTACATGGTCTAAACCAATTATAGCGAATTATGGCACAAGCGCCTTTGTAACATCTTGAAAATCGGGGGTCGAGCATAAGCTCCACTCCCGAGTTCCAATGCATCACTTATGCAACATAAATAAGGATGTTGAATATTGTTCGTATTAGGGCATTAAACATGAGTGAGATTATACCAAAACAACATATCATACTCCAGAGACAGTTAAATAAGCAAGCGGAAGACTGTGATAGATATATAAAATATATGAACTGTTGTAAGTCTCCAGAGTGTGAACATGTTACCAGGTTCAATATATACATGTATACCCAAAAAATGAACAAAAAGAATGTACATGAGTGCTCCAAAAGTGCAAACTGACAAGTGTCATGACGTCTAATCAACATCCTTGTAATCCTGTTGATCAGAACACGCTCTACATAGACCCACCTGATAACTGCCTATAGAAGAAATCCTCCTCATCAACATACAAGTCCGGCTCTGCTTCACAAGCAACGCCATCATCTGAAACTAAAACAGGGACTGGTTGGTGTGTACAACACCGTCCCGTAACGTGGGAGTAAGTGATCAACTCATATCAAATCAATCACGTGATAATGGTAAATCAAGTAATCAAACATTCCTAAATACTGTGATTAATGCAAGGATGAGATGCAATAATGATGCATGCCCTCGTCTACATACTCCCTCGTGTGACACCATCTTACGTTCACGGCATGCTTTCATCCCTCACTGCTCCACATCTTCCAGGCACATGCAATGTGATATGAACATGATTACCGAATTATTATTAGTCCTTTTCATACAGTAGTATTGAGAAACTAAGGTACCTCCTGAAAGGGCCTAGCTATTTGCCTTAGAGGGCGGGGGGGGGGGGGGGTGAATAGGGCAATGCTAAATAAAACTTATAACAACAGAATAATAAAAGAAATAAAGCACAAGGCTGATTTAAAAAAATAAAAATCAATCTCAATAAACTAGATTTGAGAGAATGATACCATATCAGTTCTACGGACAACCTTACACCAAAAACCAAAGGTTTAAGGTAGGACAACCTTATTTCTAGAACGTCCTTTGTATCACAGACCAATAACAAATAAAAGGAAAGGAAATCAAAATAACTTGCAGAAATAAATCTGAAGTTATTACAACATTCCCCACACTTGCTTGAAATAAAATGATTACAACATTCATCCACAAATGCAATCCACAAAACTGAATGAATAAAGGTATGAAAGAATAAAGCACATCCACAACACAATGATATATAGTGGATCGCCTGTGTGTACACCAACTGTTATCCAACAACCACACAGAATGCTACTCCACTCCTAATATCCTCACACAGGGGATATTAGCATGCACTATCAAAATAGGTTTCACAGGTTCACCTAAAAACTTCATAATTGTGTCTTTTTATCACGGACTTACACAATCCAAAAACCCACAGAGTCTGAGTTTTCTGACTCTCCTCAGATAACCACACAATGAGATTTTTCTAGCAAATCTCAAATAAAACCAAAGAAAGTAAATTACACAAATGTAAAATACCTGAATCTCCTTTTGAAGTAGCCCAATAGAACCAATCGGAGTAGAAGTTCGATTCAACGTTCAAAGTCCAATACTCACTTTAAGAATGGTTCTAAGTCTAATTGATTTTAAATCAAAAGGGCTAGCTCTATTTGATTTTGAATCCAAGAAGAAGGAATATCAGAAATTCTCCTTTTCAAATAAGATTGGAATGTAGATCAAAATCAAATAATAAACAAGCTAGCAAAAGGAATATTAAATGAGCACAAAGTAGCTTAAAAACAACACAAACTTATCTCAGAGTATAGCCTAAAGAATGCATTGAATAGAGTTGAATTGAATTAAAAAATTCTGAAGTTCATGCTCTAGTTATAGCCTGAAAAATCCCATCTACGACTGGTCTTAGGATCCTAGGACTGGTCGTAGCTTCAAAGATTTTCAAAGATTTTCACGGGATAAGGATTAGTTGTTCCACGACTGGTCTTAGGTAGTCTACGACCGGTAGTGAGCCACCTACGATTGGTCGTGGGTCACCTACGACCGGTCGTAGGACTCCCAATTTAGTTATTGGAGTTTGAGTCGTAGGGCTGAGACTGGTCGAAGGACGAGTCGTACAGCTCACAGGACTGGTTGTAAGATGTCCAGGACTGGTAGTAGGACAACCAGAAAGATCCAAAAATCTTCAACAACTTAGGACTGGTCCTGAAAAACTTAAGACTGGTCGTAGCAAAGCTAGGACTGTTCTTAAAATCCCTAGGACTGGTCTTAGAACAACCCAAACAAGTATATTAAAATATACGAATTATGTATCCATAATGACTTACAGTAAAGCTCATCCTAAGGTCAATCTAAGGTCAAACAAACCTTAAAAGTGAGATGGACATTGATAGTCTGTACACTAAGATGACCCTTAAGAGAAGCTTGAGAAAATACGAATCTTGTAGTAGGCCTTCTCAAACTTGATCCTTTCTTGAGTTGACAAAGTCTTCTACAATACTTGTACTTGGTTGAATCTTAAACATGCATACTTGGAGACTCTATTCTTGAATTCTTCATCCATGACTTGAAACTTTCTTCATTTAAGTTCTTGTCTTGAGATACGATGTTTTGAAGCAATGAATAGTCTCAATCATAAAACACAAGATATATAAGACATAGATATTGAAATAGTGGTGAATACCGCTTAAGTTGAAGTAGAGATATGTCAATATATCCTAGGAGGGGTGTGTGAATAAGACTTTTTAAAGTTTTTATGAATTATTAAAAATCCTTATCACACTAATCCTATTACAGAGTACAGATTAGGATTTCTCAAAATTAACTCTACTGGCTTCCAAGCCTGGTAGAGGATCCAATCACAAACTATTTAAAAGACAAACAGTTTATAAATGAGATTGTGATGGATATGACTGTGTGTGCATAAGATGTGATCATATATAAGGACTTGTAAGGCAATCACATAAATGTAAGACAATATCAATCTCAAACACAGTCATTTTATAGTGTTTCGACGACTTGTCTACTCTACTCCCGGCTTCCACACTCAACCCTTGAGTGACCGAATTTCACTAAGGAGGTTTTTCATGGTTCAACTCAAACCTAAGGTTTTAAATCAGGTTCACCTTCAACCTTTACAGAGGTTTCTACTCTGTTCACCTCAAACCCTGGAGTTTTGCTGGCGTACTCCTAACCAGATGTTTATGCCCACACAGGACAAGGGTCTACACAACGCACCCGGAGGTTTCTACTTGGTTCAACTCTAACCCTAGAGTTTTGCTGGTGTACTCTTAACCAGATGTTTATGCTCTCCATAAAGCAAAGGGTCCACACAATGCACCCCGCACGTACACTCCCGTCGGAGGCCTCCTTCGAGGACTTCAAATGGTGAGCAACACTTAAAACCCAATCCTAAAAAGGAATGATCACAAGTGTCCTCTGGACTCTTAGTACTTACAGATAAGTTGATGAGTCCCTTTCAGCGTAGTGATGAAGACCTTCTACTTGTTGATGAAGAGTCTTCAGCTCCCTTGATCTGTAACACAAAGATGTATCTATACTGGGCTTAGGTTGGGTCAAGGTTATGATGGAATACCATTCTAAGAATTTTCCTATAAAGAAGATAGAGTGGTTCCCATCATCCATGCATTCAAGGCATCCCAGCTTAATGATATGTCATTAAAGTAGTAGCTGAAGGATCCTTGAATGTGAAAGTTCTTTCCCCAATCTACTCTATGAAATATCAATGATGAGGGTGGATTGGAGGATGAACTTCCTGAGGGAAAGGGCTTAAGGTAAATGATAGGAAGGTTAAAACTCACAAAAGCATTCTCTACTTTCTCTACCAGCAATGAAGACAACTCTCTCTATTTATAGGTAAAAGGTTCCAACAGATATAAACGGTCATATTTATGACAGAGTTCGATATCATCGAGAATTCGTCGATATGATCGAGCGTATACTCTCGATTATATCAGCAGACCTCTCGATGATAAAAACTCAATTGTCATTTCGCTTTTGGAAACCTTCCGCCAACTGGTCGATGGGATCGAGACACACATTGATGTAATTGGATTTGGAACTCCGATTCAATCGAGTGATGGTTCGATCTATCGACAGGTAAAAAATAAGAGAGAAGCCTTGAAGAATTTCAGGTTCTACAGATATGATTGGGGAAGCAGTTGATGTCATCGAAATTTGTACATCGATCATATCGGAGACGTTGTCGATGGGATCGATAAATCGTATAGATTTACCTATAAGATTGCTGGACGATTTATGTCCTGACTCGATCCAATCGACTAGGTCTCGATATAATCGATATATGAATATAGATGTATCGACTGACACCCTGATCATCATAAATAACAACCTGAAATTCATGCTGGTGAGAATATACGCCCATAATCGATATGATCGACTGACTTCCGATATGATCGATATTTGAGTTCAGATTGTATCAGACAGACATCGATATATCGAAGCATATGTTAGTTTTCTTTAGAAAAATAGGAGCGCCAGAAAGCAGTCTGTCGATTATATCGATCCTCTTCAAATATGATCGATATTCGAATATCGATGATATCGATTCTCAAGTCGATATATCGATAAATCGTCCAGATGATTGTTTTGATTGTTGGACGCTTTCTATTCTCACTCGATTGTATCGATTGAGATGCTGAGGACATCGACAGAGCTGGTCGATCATATCGAAGGGGTAGTCGATATAATCGACAGTGTAAGAAAAACTTTATTGATTTTCCTTTTTGATAAAAACCTTTCTTACACTGAAACCTTAAGATGTTCTAATTCTTTTTAAGGGTTTAATCACCTGGTGTTTTGGGACATGGGATGTGAGGCTATGATTTACCTTTTGGTGAGCTTTCACACATCCAGTTGAGGCAGACGCTAGACTTGATCTTCTTGTTAGGCGCTGTTGTCCGACTGACTCAACTTACAACGTAATTAACAAACAAGGGCACGTAGTAGGTGCACTTTCAGATATAAGTTTTGGCACACCAAAATTTGACAACCAAAGGGATATGAAATCATAGCACACCAATCACCCCCTTTGTCAAATTTGTGACAAAACACATGATCAGATAACTTGGGGTCTTCAAACCCTAAAGGTTGTTCAACATACACCTCTTCATGTAAATCACCATTCAAGAAGGCACTCTTTACATCCATCTGATAAATCTTAAATTTTATAAAGCATGCGATGGAAATAAAAAGTCTGATTGATTCAAGGCGAGTGACTGGAGCAAAGGTTTCAATGTAATCGATGCCTTCAATCTGAGTGTACCCTCGTACAACCAGTCTAGCCTTGTTTCGTATTATATTTTCAACTTCATCAGACTTATTTTTAAAGATTCATTTGGTTCCGATAATGTATTTATCTTTAGGTCTAGGAACAAGATACCAGACATCATTACGAACAAATTGATTAAGTTCATCCTGCATAACAATTATCCAATTTTCGTCAGAAAGTGCTTCTTTTACATTAACTGGTTCTATTTGGGATGTAAAACAAACATAATTACATATGTTCTCAAGTTGTTTGCGAGTACGAACTCCAGTGAGAGGGTTTCCAAGAATTTGATTGGTTGGATGATCTTTGACAGTCCTTGGTTCAGACTCTTTTTGACTTGATGAGGTATCTTAATTGTCAATAATAAGAGCTTCATCATCATCTGAACTCGGAGCTGGTGTATTCAAATGATTATCAATGACCACATTGATGGACTCTTGAATCACACAAGTTCTCTTATTTAGAACCCTATAAGCTCGACTGTTCAAAGAATAACTAAGAAAAATACCTTCATTACTCTTCGTATCAAACTTTTCCAAATTTTCACGATCATGTAAAATATAACACTTGCTCCCAAAAACCTGAAAGTATTTGACAGTAGGTTTCTTTCCAAACCATAACTCATAAGCAGTCTTATTATTTGATTTACTGGTATAAACCCGATTAATAATATAGTATGCGGTATTAACTGCTTCAGCCCATAGATTTCTAGAGAGCTTCATGCTATTCAACATAACATTAGCCATATCCTGAAGCACTCTATTTTTTTTTCAACTCTACCATTTTGTTACGGTGTTTTGGGCATAGAGAATTCATGCGATATTCCCTGATCACTACAGAATTTCTCAAAACTGCTATTTTTAAATTCGGATCCATAATCAGTACGGATCTTACTAACATAAGAACCTTTCTCATTTTGGATTCGTTTAATGACCTTTTTCACTTCATCCAGGGTTTCAGTTTTGTCTTTTAAGAAAGATACCCAAGTGAATCTGGTATAGTCATCTACGATAACCAAGATTATTTTTTGCCTCCTCGACTCTCCGATCTTGTTGGTCCAATAAGATCCATGTGGAGAAGCTCGAGTGGTCTAGATGTGGTATTGGAGTTCACTTTCTTGTGAGAGCTCCTAATCTGTTTGCCCAACTGGCATTCACCACATATTTTGTCTACTCTTTGCAATTTGGCTAGACCTCTAATTAGTTCTCTTTTGCTCAATCTAAATAAGTTCCGATAGTGTACATGTCCAAGGCGTTTATACCATAATTCAGTCTCATCGGTATGGACCATGTAACACGATTGAATAGATGAGCTTGCATCACTAACGATGTAGCAATTTTCAGAAGTTCTGCGACCAGTTAATATTACAGAACCCTTTTTATTAAGTATCTCTCAACCTTGATTAGAAAAATTTACACTGTGGTTGTTATCGCATATCTGAGAAATGCTTAGAAGGTTATGTTTCAAGCCCTCAACATATAAAACATTCTTAAATAAGGAAAGGTTATAAAGTTGACCGTACCTTGGCCTATGATCTTGCAATTGCTTCCATCACCAAATGTGACTGACCCTTTAGTCATATCGTTTAGATCGATGAATAAAGCCTTGTCACCTATCATATTCCTGGAGCAACCACTATCTAGGTACCACTTTGAATGGCTTGTATCTTTGAAAGCAGTGTGAGCAACCAAGCAGGCAACTTTAGGAACCCATTTTAGAACTGTTTTGGGTTTAGGAGTATAGATGGTCTTTTTCTATCTGTTGTTATAGGAGTGACCTATAGAGTTAGACTTTAATAACTCCTTGAGTAGATCAATTATTTTTTCAGCTAAAGTATTTTAGTTTTGAAAATTAAAGTTGACATGGCCACCTTTAGGTTTTTGAAAAATCCTTGAATTTTTGAAAAAACCTTGATAAGTATTCTTTTCTTTTGAGATTGAAGACTCTCCTTTTATAAATTTAGGAGCAATGTTCTTTTGTTTAGGAGATGTATTCTTATCATAGCCCAAACCAGACCGATCGCCACATTTTCTTAATCCGGACAATAATTTTTCCAATTTAGGATCACCTTGGGCATATCTCCATGTGTCTTTCAAACTTAGAAGAGAAGCTACCTCATTTTTGAGCTTCTCATTTTCGGATCTTAAATCTTCAATTTTGGAGGTTTTGAAATCTAAATCACATTTGGTTTTTTCAAAAGAATCGAAAATATGAGACTTTTCTAAAACGAGAGACTCATAATCTTCCTTAAGCTTAGAAAATTTTCCTATTTGTAATTTAAGCTTGACGGTAATTTTACAACTCTCCTTATAAAGGGCATTATAAGCATCCTGAAGATCATCTTCATTATCGCAATCACTATTCAGATTTTCTTCACTAGATATATCATCATTATCTGAAAAAGTGATCTTGGCTAGAGTCATAAGGGCTTTAACATCATCGCCTGACTCGGTTTCAGAATCTTCTGATTTAGAAGAGGATTCAGAATCAGACGATTCATCCCAAGCAGTCATCATGCTTTTCTTTTTTAATTTGTCCTTTTTAAGACATTTGTTAGCTAAGTGCCTATACTCTTGACAGTTGTAACATTGACTATCTTTCAAAAATTTTCGAGCTCTAGGTTTAGATCGTCTCTTATCATTTGACTTTTAAAAATCAACTTTTTTCTTGCTTTTGAAAATTTTGTAAAACTTTTTTGCTAGAAGCGCCATATCATCTTCAGAATTTTCTAAATCTGAAGTACTCTCTTGTGAAACATTTTTAGATGATTTGAGAGCAATTGATTTTTCTTTAGGAGATTTAAAGGACAACTCATAGGTTTGAAGTGAACCAACTAATTCCTCAACCCTCATGGTATCCGTATCACGAAGTTCCTGAATCGCGGTTACTTTAGAATTGAACCGTTTAGGAAGTAAGCGTAGTATCTTTGCGCACACTTTACTTTCTGAGATTCTATCACCAAGACCCCACAGAGTTCACAATGTCATTCAATCTAGTGTAGAAGTCTATAAACATCTCATTCTCCTCCATATAAATTTCTTCAAATTTAGTTGTGAGGAGTTGGACTTTAGATTTCTTGACAATTGATGTACCCTTGTGTGTCATTTCTAATACATCCCATGCTTGTTTTGTATTTTCATAAGAGATGATTCTTTTGAATTCATCTGGTGATAATGCACAAGTAATTGCATTTAGTGCTTTTGCATTGGCACTACTCTCACTTTTCTGAAGTGTGGTCCAAAGAAAATAAGCCTTTACTTTCATTAATTTTGAACCATCGTCATTAGTTACTTCAGTGATAGGAGGGTTCCAATCATTCACTGTGGATAGCCACACACTTTCATCCAAGGATTTGAGGAAGATCCTCATCCTGGCTTTCCAATAGACATAGTTTGTGCCATTAAAAGATGGTGGCCTAGTGACAGATAGGCTATCAAACTTTGACATCTTAATATAGCTTAGATCGTTAGCTCAGGAAATAAATCCAATAAATAAACAATAAACACGAGCTATTAGGATCTGATACCACTTGAAAGGGCCTAGCTATATGCCCTAGAGGGGGGGGGGGGGGAGGTGTGAATAGGGCAATGCCAAATAAAACTTATAACAACGGAATAATAAAAGAAATAAAGCACAATGCTGATTTAAAAGAAAAAAAATCAATCTCAATGAACTAGATTTGAGAGAATGATACCATATCAGTTTTAAGGACAACCTACACCAAAAACCAAATGGTTAAGGTAGGACAACCTTATTTCTAGAACGTCCTTTGTATCACAGACCAATAAAAAATAAAAGGCAAGGAAACCAAAATAACTTGAAGAAATAAATCCTAAGTTATTACAACATTCCCCACACTAGCTTGAAATAAAATGATTACAACATTCATCCACAAATGCAATCCACAAAACTGAATGAATAAAGGTATGAAAGAATAAAGCACATCCACAACACAATGATATATAGTGGTTCGCCTGTGTGTACACCAACTGTTATCCAACAACCACACAGAATGCTACTCCACTCCTAATATCCTCACACAGGGGATATTAGCATGCACTATCAAAATAGGTTTCACAGGTTCACCTAAAACCTTCACAATTGTGTCTTTTTATCATGGGCTTACACAATCCAAAAATCCACACAGTTTGAGTTTTCTGGCTCTCCTCATATAACCACACAATGAAATTTTTCTGGCAAATCTCAAACAAAACCAAAGAAAGTAAATTACACAAATGTAAAATACCTGAATCTCCTTTTGAAGTAGCCCGATAGAACCAATCGGAGTAGAAGTTCGATTCAACATTCAAAGTTCAATACTCACTTTAAGAATGGTTCTAAGTCTAATTGATTTTAAATCAAAAGGGCTAGTTCTATTTGATTTTGAATCCAAGAAGGAATATCAGAAATTTCCCTTTTCAAATAAGATTGGAATGAGATCAAAATCAAATAATAAACAAGCTAGCAAAAGGAATATTAAATGAGCACAAAGTAGCTTAAAAAAAACACAAACTTATCTCAGAGTATAGCCTAAAGAATTCTTGAATAGAGTTGAATTGAATTAAAAAATTTTGAAGTTCATGCTCTATTTATAGCCTAAAAAATTTCATCTACGACTTGTCTTAGGATCATAGGACTGGTCGTAGTTTTAAAGATTTTCAAAGATTTTCGCGGGATAAAGATTAGCTATTCCACGACTGGTCTTAGGTAGTCTATAACCGGTTGTGGGCCACCTACGACTGGTCGTGGGTCACCTACGACCGGTCGTAGGACCCCCAATTTAGTTGTTGGAGTTTGAGTCATAGGGCTAAGACTGGTCGAAGGACGAGTCGTACAGCTCACAGGACTGGTCGTAGGATGTCTAGGACTGGTCGTAGGACAAACAGAAAAATCTGATAATCTTCAACAACTTAGGACTGGTTCTGAAAAACTTAAGATTGGTCGTAGCAAAGCTATGACTGGTCTTGAAATCCCTAGTACAGGTCTTAGAACAGCCCAAAAAAGTTTATTAAAATATCTGAATTATGTATCCAGAATGACCTACAGTAAAGCTCATCCTAAGGTCAATCTAAGGTCAAACAAACCTTAAAAGTGAGATGGACATTGATAGTCTGTACACTCAGACAACCCTTAAGAGAAGCTTAAGAAAATACGAATCTTGTAGTGGGCCTTCTCGAACTTGATCCTTTCTTGAGTTGACAAAGTCTTTTACAATACTTGTGCTTGGTTGAATCTTGAACATGCATACTTGGAGACTTCTATTCTTGAATTCTTCGTCCATGACTTGAAACTTTCTTCATTTAAGTTCTTGTCTTGAAATACGATGTTTTGAAGCAATGAATAGTCTTAACCATAAAACACAAGATATACAAGACATAGATATAGGTTTTGACACACCAAAATTTGACAACCAAAGGGATATGAAATCATAGCACTTACACCTCCCTTGTATCATTCCCAAACAATGATCCTATCTAGGGTCGTCACTCCTAGTTAATTTCATACGATGATGCGGTTCTAGGTTGGTGCAAGGGCTGTCAGGGCTGTTACATGCACTCGTTGCACCGCTCCTCTATCACCTTATCAATACAGGCGTAGTTTATACTCTGTTTACTACGGGAAGGCTCGTCGCCTCTCCGCAAATTCAGAGTATGCTCGAGGTCACTACAAAGGGCTGCCAGGGTTGTTACACATACTCGTTGCACCGCTCCCCCATTACCTTATCAGTGTAGGCCGACAGCTCGAATATAGTGTCCCATACCACCATAATCGGCTCACGAGTCTGGATTGCTCACTGGTCACTACGGGGAGGCTTGTGGCCCCAGCGTAGGCCGACAGCTCGACCACAGTGTCTCATATCACCATGCCCAGCTCATAAGTCTTAATGGATCAAGATACCACGGTAATCAAGGTTTTCACTAGTAAGTTCAGTACCCTAGGTTCAAGCAGTTATGAATAATACAAGGTAAATATACAACGGTCAGTCGGGTTACTTGATGAGTTCGACCAGTATGACCGCCCGTTGAGTTGTACGACATGAAGTGCATAAGAACTTCGTGTGGCTTAACCACTGCCAACAAGCAACGCACGACTCGGGTTCCTCAAACACGTCTTGCATAGCGAATAGAGGCCAACCATGAGCTCAAATCTGTTACCGATTGGCTGGACCATAACATAGCCCTAAACACATTCCATATTAACCAATAAACATGTACAGTTTTGAAAGGGCCTAGCTATATGTCCTAGAGGGGGGGTGAATAGGGCAATGCCAAATAAAACTAATAATAGCAGAATAATAAGAGATTTAAAGCACAATGCTTAATATAAAACAATCGCAATAGCCTAAAATAAAGAGATTGATACTTTATCAGTTCTAAGGACAACCTTACACTAAAAACCAGAGGTTTAAGGTAGGACAACCTTATTTCTAGAACGTCCTTTGTATCACAAACCAAAGAGGAATAATAAGTAATGAAATCAAAATAACTTGCGGAAAATAAATCCTAAGTTATTACAACATTCATCCACACTTGCTTGAAGTGATTACAACATTCATCCGCATACACAAATCACAAAACTGAATGAAAGAATAAAGCACATCCACAACACAACGATATATAGTGGTTCGCCTGTGTGTACACCAACTGTAATCCAACAGCCACACAGATTGCTACTCCACTCCTAATATCCTCACACAGGGGATATTAGCATGCACTGTCAAAATAGGTTTCACAGGTTCACTTAAAACCTTCACAATTGTGTCTTTGATCTCGGGCTTACACAATCCAAAAACTCCACAATCTGAGTTTTCTGGCTCTCCTCAGATAACCAATACAATGAGATTTTTCTGGAGAATCTCAAACAAAAACCAGAGAAAGTAAATTACAAAACATGTAAAATACCCGAATCACCTTTTGATGAAGCCCGGTAGAACCAATCGGAGTAGAAGTTTGATTCGACGTTCAAAGTCCAATACTCACTTTATGAATGGTTTTAAGTCTAATTGATTTTAGATCAAACGGGCTAGATCTATTTGATTTTGAATCCAAGAAGAAGAAATATCAGAAATTCCTCTTTTCTAATAAGATTGGAATGTAGATCAAAATCAAATAAGAATAAGAGAGAAAAATGAATATTAAATAAGCACAAAGCAGCTTAAAATAAACACAAACTTATCTCAGAGAATATCCTAAAGAATGCTTGAATAGAATTGATTTGAAGTGCTAAAACTCTGAAGTTCGTGCTCAATTTATAGACTGAAAAATCCTGTCTATGACTGGTCTTAGGATTCTAGGACTGGTCGTAGCTCCAAAGATTTTCGAAAGATTTCCGCGGGATTTGATTTTCAGTTCCACGACCGGTCGAGAGTAGTCTACGACCGGTCGTGGGCCACCTACGACTGGTCATGAGACACCTACAACCGGTCGTAGGACCCCAAAAATGGTTGCAGGAGTTTGAGTAGTAGGGCTACGACTGGTCGAAGGATGAGTCATAGAACTCACAGGACTGGTCGTAGGATGTCCAGGACTGGTCGTAGGACAGTTAGAAAGATCTGAAAATCTTCAACTACATAGGACTGGTCCTGAAAAACCTAAGACTGGTCGTAGCAAAGCTAGGACTGCTCTTAGAACACTCCAAACAAGCTTATAAAAATATATGAGTTATGTATCCGGAATGACCTACAATAAAGCCCATCCTAAGGTCAATCTAAAGTCAAATAAACCTTAAAAGTGAGATGGACTTAAAAGTCTTAACACTCAGATGACCCTTAAGAGAAGCTTGTGAATATTCAACACTTGTAGTAGGCCTTCATAAGCTTGATCTTGACTTGACAAAGTCTTCTAGTAAACTTGAACTTCATCAAACCTTGAACATGCAACCTTGAAAACTTCTATTCTTGATTTCTTCATCCAAGACTTGAAAACTTTCTTCTTTTAAGATCTTGTCTTGAAATGCGATGTCTTGATATGTCTTGATTGTAATGACTAGTCTTCAAACATAAAACACAAGATATACAAGACATAGATAGGTTTTGACACCACAAAATTTGACAACTAAAGGGATATGAAATCATAGCACTTACAATCTCCCCCTTTGTCAAATTGTGACAAAACACATAGCATCAAAGATAATAAGGAATGATAAGTCATGAAACTACAAAATACTCTACTCTCCCTGAGTAATATGAGTATTGCTCATATAATCAATACATAACATGAAAACCTCAAGACTTCAATCCACATATCCATCAATCCACATATCCTTCTCAAACAATACAAACAAATTTACTCCCCCTATCCGTATTACTCCCCTTTTAGCAATGCTTACTATTCCCCCTTTTTGTCACAAAATGACAAGGGAAAGGAACAATATAAAGGAGAATATAGAGAGTAAATAATGAGATGGTAATATGAAAGGACATAAAATAAACCTGAAGTGTCAAGCCATTATCCATAATACATATCCAAAATAAAATGTTATTAAACCATAATCCATAATACATATCCAAAGTAAAAGAAATGTTATACTATTCAGAAGATAATTCACTTAATCTGATCCAGAGGAGGGAGCAGGAATAGATGGATCAGTCTAGTGTAAGCCCTTATTTATGCGACGAAAATATTTTCGCATGTACTTGAATCTCATGTCATGGGCTAAATTCATATTATCAATTTTTTCCTCCAATGCACGAAGGCGTGCATCAAAACCAGAAGGATCATAATCTGGATCATTAGGTGAATCAGTTTCAATATCATCAAATAAGTCATCCATATTAACATCTTGTTGTAGAAGATCGCCATCTTCCTCTTCGTTTCCAGCATCACCACCATCACCACCAACACCACTAACACCAGCTTCATCAAATTGGCCGGGGAGCAGTTCCAATTTCATCTTATTAAGATTGACATTATTGAAAATGAGATGAAGAATTGGTGCCTCATTAACAGGTTTATCGACAAGCATGTGAGTGGCTAAAACATTCATAAGATAACCGAATAGAATATCACTATGACCTGGATGGAAACGAAATTGTATAATGGAATGACAAATCAAAGAAGGAAGACAGACCTTGGTTCCAGAAGCAATGGAATGCAACACACGAACCATGAAAGAAGTCAACTCAGTTTTATTACCGGACCGAGGACATACATTGGAAATGAAGAAACAATGTAATATTCTATATTTGTGTAACAGATACTTTACAGGGAGCGCATTCCCTTTGTGAGTCCAATGCACATCAATTTTGCATAAATCTCTGGTTAACATGTGTTTTTCCGATTCTGAAGGTTTGTTGTATAAAGTATGAATCGGTATTCCTTCATCATTAACAGGTATATCCATAATACCAGATATTAAATGACGGTCTACTTCAAATTTTCCTTCTCTAGTAGCGATTGAAAATGTTAAATTATCAAGAGAAAAATTTGAAATGAATGCAACCATTTATTGAGCAATGGACTGGTATGCAGACCCACCCCAAAGCAAAATGTTAGTCTAGCTTACAGAATCAAGAAGGGGAATGACACCATATGGAGCAATGTGATTTAGATCAGCGGTATGCTCAATGATAATGTTACGGGTACGCAAATCCCGTACATCTTGAGTATCATCTTTGGGTGACCGAATGTGCCGTTTAGTTATTGGTCCAGATCTGGATGAAGATGGACCACCGGATGTTTTCTTTTTCCCCCTAGCATCCATATTCAAAAAGATATATAAAGAACAAGCAAGATGTACAAATGAAAGATGGGTTTTCTCTAGATCAGCAAATAGAGAGGAAACCCTTGAAAAACTCAACAAGAGATGAAATCAAGCTATACTATGAACAAATCAAAGCATAGAGATCATGAATCTTCAAGAAAAATGATGAAATAGGACTTACCTTGAAGAAAAACTAGAAATCCTATGACTGGTCGAGCCACGACTCGTTGTAGGTGGGTGTGGAAATGAAGAAGAAGGGGATTTTCCCCAAATTATATGATGTTCATGAGATCCACGACCTGTCGAGTGTGGTTCACGACCGGTCGAACCACGACTGGTCGTGTATAACCACGACCGGTCGAGCATCGACCAAAAAATGCATTTTTAATGAAAAAATTTAAAATTTAAACAATTATAATATGAAATATAATACACTATGATACATGCAAGCAAGAATATTCAATATAAAATGTACATACCAAGATCAAATTTCAATTTATTAAACCTGCTTTTGTCGAGCGGTTTAGTAAATATATCAGCAAGTTGAGTTTCGGTTGGTGTATATTCTAATGAAATAACTTTTTCTTCAACCAACTCACGAATGTAGTAATACTTAATGTCAATATGCTTAGTACGTGAATGCTGAATTGGGTTTTTAGAAATGTTTATAGCACTGAAATTATCACAATGTAAAATCATTGAATCTTGATTAATTCCATAATCGCTAAGCATGCGTTTCATCCAAACTAGTTGAGTACATGCATATCCAGCTGCAATATATTCAGCCTCAGCAGTAGAGAGCGATATTGAGCTTTGCTTCTTGCTGAACCAAGAAACTAAACAATTTTCAATGTAAAAACAACCACCACTGGTTGATTTTCTATCATCAATATTTTCAGCCCAATCAGCATCTGAATACCCGGCTAATTGAACATTAGTATCAAAAGGATAACAAAGTGCCAAATTTATAGAACTTGCGACATATCTAATAATCTATTTAACAGTAGTAAGATGTGATTCCTTAGGATTAAACTAATATCTCGCACAAATACCAACACTAAATGCGATATCAGGTCTACTAGCAGTAAGATATAACAAACTACCAATCATACTGTGATATAGTTTAGGATCTATATCTTTACCTGTAGAGTCTTTTGAGAGTCTTAATGTTGTACTCATAGGAGTATCAAAGTTCTTATTATTCTCAAATCCAAACCTTTTAACCAAGTTTGAAGCATATTTGGTCCGAGAAATGAAAATTCCATCAGGTTGTTGTTTTACTTGCAACCCTAGGAAATAGTTAAGTTCGCCAACCATGCTCATTTCAAACCTTGATTTTATTAACTCTGTAAACTCAGTAGACATGTTAGAACAAGTAGATCCATAAATAATATCATCAACATATATTTGAACCATCAAAATATCATTGTTATTCTTTTTAACAAAAAGCGTCTTATCGACACTACCTACTTGAAAGCTATGACTAAGTAAGAATTTAGTCAATTTTTCATACCATGCTCTGGGTGCTTGTTTTAGACCATAGAGAGCCTTTTTGAGACGAAATACATGGTCAAATAACTTAGGGTCTTCAAACCCTGAAGGTTGTTCAACATACACTTCTTCATGTAAATCGTCATTCAAGAAAGCACTCTTTACATCCATCTGATAGATTTTAAATTTTCTAAAACATGCGATCGAAATAAAAAGTCTGATTGATTCAAGGCGAGCGACTGGTGCAAAGGTTTCATCGTAATCGATGCCTTCACTCTGAGTGTACCCTTGTACAACCAGTCTAGCCTTGTTTCGTATAATATTTTTGAGTTCATCAGACTTATTTTTAAAGATCCACTTTGTTACAATAATGTTTTTATCTTTAGGTCTAGGAACAAGATACCAGACATCATTACGAATAAATTGATTAAGTTCATCCTGCATAGCAACTATCCAATTTTCGTCAGAAAGTGCTTCTTTTACGTTGACCGATTCTATTTGGGATGTAAAACAAACATAATTACATATGTTCTCAAGTTGTTTGCTAGTACGAGCTCCAGTGAGAGGATTTCCAAGTATTTGATTGGTTGGATGATCTTTAACAATCCTTGGTTCAGATTCTTTTTGACTTGATTAGTTATCTAGATTGTCAATAATAAGAGCTTCATCATCATCTGAACTTGGGGCTGATGTATTCAAATGATCATCAATGACCACATTGATGGACTCTTGAATCACACCAGTTCTCTTATTTAGAACCTTATAAGCTTGAATGTTCAAAGAATAACCAAGAAAAATTCCTTCGTCACTCTTCGTATCAAACTTACCCAAATTTTCACGATCACGTAAAATATAACACTTGCTGCCAAAAAATCGAAAGTATTTGACAGTAGGTTTCTTTTCAAACCATAATTCATAAGCAGTCTTATTATCGAATTTACTAGTATAAACCCAATTAATAATATAGCATGCGGTATTAACTGCTTCAGCCCAAAGATTTTTTGAGAGCTTCATACTATTCAACATAACATTAGCCATTTCCTGAAGCACTCTATTTTTCCTTTCAACTATACGATTTTGTTGCGGTGTTTTGGGCGTTGGGAATTCATGTGATATTCCCTGATCGCTACAGAATTTCTCAAAACTACTGTTTTCGAATTCAGATCCATGATCACTACGGATCTTGCTAACATGAGAACTTTTCTCATTTTCGATTCGTTTGATGACCTTTTTTACTTCATCCAGGGTTTCAGTTTTGTCTTTTAAGAATGATACCCAAGTGAATCTTGTATATTCATCTACGATAACCAAAATGTATTTTTTGTCTCCTCGACTCTCCGATCTGGTAGGTCCAATAAGATCCATGTGGAGAAGCTCGAGTGGTCTAGATGTGGTGTTAGAGTTCATTTTCTTGTGGAAACTCCTAATTTGTTTGCCCAACTGGCATTCACCATATATTTTATCTACTTTTTACAATTTGGGTAGACCTATAATTAGTTCTCTTTTGCTCAATCTAAATAAGTTCCGATAGTGTACATGTCTAAGGCGTTTATGCCATAATTCAGTCTCATCGGTATGGACCATGTAACATGATTGAGTAGATGAGCTAGCATCACTAACGATGTAGCATTTTTCAGAAGTTCTGCGACCAGTTAATATAACGGAACCCCTTTTATTAACTATCTCACAACCTTGATTAGAAAACTTTACACTATGGTTGTTATCACATATATGAGAAATGCTTAATAGGTTGTGTTTTAAACCCTCAACATATAAGACATTCTTAAATAAGGGAAGGTTATAAAGTTGAACCGTACCTTGGCCAATAATCTTGTAATTGCTTCCATCACCAAATGTGACTGACCCGTCAGTCATATCTTTGAGATCGGGGAATAAAGCTTTTTCTCCTGTCATATGCCTGGAGCAACCACTATTTAGGTACCACTTTGAATGGCTAGTTGCTTTGAAAGCAGTGTGGACAACCAAGCTGACAACTTTAGGAACCCATTTCATAACTGTTTTGGGTTTAGGAGTATAGATAGTCTTTTTCTATCTATTGTTGTAGGAACGACCTATAGAGTTCGACTTTAATAGCTCCTTGAGAAGATCAATAATTTTTTCAGCTAATTGATTTCAGTTTTAAAAATTAAAGTTGACATGCCCACTTTTAGGTTTTTAAAAAGTTTTTGAATTTTTAGAAAAACCTTGAAAAGTATTGTTTTCTTTTGAGTTCGAAGATTCTCCTTTAACAAATCTAGGAGCAATGTTCTTTTGTTTAGGAGATGTACTTTATCATAGCCCAACCCAGATCGATCGCCACATTTTCTTGATCCGGACAATAATTTTTCCAATTTTGGATCACCTTGGGCATATCTCCATGTGTCTTTCAAACTCAAAAGAGAAGCTACCTCAATTTTGAGTTTCTCTTTTTCGAATTTCAAATCTTCAATTTGGGAGGTTTTGAAATCTAAATCATTTTTGGTTTTTTCAAAAGAATCAGAAATATGAGACTTTTCTACAACAAGAGACTCATAATCTTCCTTAAGTTTAGAAAATTTTTCTTTTTGTAATTTAAGCTTGACAGCAATTTTACAACTCTCTTTATAAAGGGCATTATAAGCATCTTGAAGATCATCTTCATTATCGCAATCACTATTCATATTTTCTTCACTAGATATATCATCATGATTTGAATAGGCGATCTTGGCTAGAGTCATAAGGGCTTTAACACCATCGCCCGACTCGGTTTTAGAATCTACTGATTTAGAAGAGGATTCAGAATCAGATGATTCATCCCAAGTATCCATCATGCTTTTCCTTTTTGATTTGTCTTTTTTAGGACATTTGTTAGATAAGTGCCCATACTCTTGACAGTTGTAACATTGACTATCTTTCAAGGATTTACGAGTTCTAGGTTTAGATCGTCTCTTATCAGTTGATTTTTGAAAATCAACCTTTTTCTTATTTTTGAAAATTTTGTAAAACCATTTTGCTAAAAGTGCCATAACATCTTCGGTATTTTCTAAATCCAAAGTGCTCTCTTGAGAAATATTTTTAGATGATTTGAGAGCTATTAATTTTCCTTTAGGAGCCTTAAAGGATAACTCATAGGTTTGAAGTGAACCAACTAATTCCTCAACCCTCATGGTATCCGTATCACGAAGTTCCTGAATCGCGGTCACTTTAGAATTGAACCGTTCAGGAAGTGAACGTAGTATTTTTGCACACACTTTACTTTTAGGGATTCTATCACTAAGACCCCACATAGAGTTCACAATATTATTCAATCTAGTGTAGAAGTCCATAAACATCTCATTCTCCTCCATATGAATTTCTTAAAATTTAGTTGTGAGGAGTTGGACTTAAGATTTCTTGACAATAGATGTACCCTCGTGTGTCATTTCTAATACATCCCATGCTTGTTTTGCATTTTCACAAGAGATGATTCTTTTGAATTCATCTGGTGATAATGCACAAGCAATTGCATTTAGTGCTTTTGCATTTGCACTACTTTTACTTTTCTGAAGTGTGGTCCAAAGCGAATAAGCCGTTACTTTCATAGATTTTGAACCATCGCCATTAGTTACTTCAGTGATAGGAGGGTTCCATTCATTCACTGTGGCCAGTCACACACCTTCATCCAAGGATTTGAGGAAGATCCTCATCTTGGCTTTCCAATAGGCATAGTTTGTGCCATCAAAGGGTGGTGGCCTAGTGACTGATAGGCTATCAAAATTTGACATCTTAATATAGCTTAGATCGTTAGCTCAGGAAATAAATCCAATAAATAAACAATAAGCACGAGCTATTAGGCTCTAATACCACTTGAAAGGGCCTAGCTATATGCCCTAGAGGGGGGGGGGGGGGGGGTGAATAGGGCAATGACAAATAAAACTAATAACAGCGGAATAATAAAAGATTTAAAGCACAATGCTTAATATATAACAATCGCAATAGCCTAAAATAAAGAGATTGATACTTTATCAGTTCTAAGGACAACCTTACACTAAAAACCAGAGGTTTAAGGTAGGACAACCTTATTTCTAGAACGTCCTTTGTATCACAAACCAAAGAGGAATAATAAGTAATGAAATCAAAATAACTTGCGAAAAATAAATCCTAAGTTATTACAACATTCATCCACACTTGCTTGAAGTGATTACAACATTCATCCGCATACACAAATCACAAAACTGAATGAAAGAATAAAGCACATCCACAACACAACGATATATAGTGGTTCGCCTGTGTGTACACCAACTGTAATCCAACAGCCACACAGATTGCTACTCCACTCCTAATATCCTCACACAGGGGATATTAGCATGCACTGTCAAAATAGGTTTCACAGGTTCACTTAAAACCTTCACAATTGTGTCTTTGATCTCGGGCTTACACAATCCAAAAACTCCACAATCTGAGTTTTCTGGCTCTCCTCAGATAACCAATACAATGAGATTTTTCTGACGAATCTCAAAGAAAAACCAGAGAAAGTAAATTACAAAACATGTAAAATACCCGAATCACCTTTTGATGAAGCCTGGTAAACCAAACCAATTGGAGTAGAAGTTCAATTCGACGTTCAAAGTCCAATACTCACTTTAAGAATGGAAGTTCGATTCGACGTTCAAAGTCCAATACTCACTTTAAGAATGGTTCTAAGTCTAATTGATTTTAGATCAAACGGGCTAGATCTATTTGATTTTGAATCCAAGAAGAAGGAATATCAGAAATTCCTCTTTTCTAATAAGATTGGAATGTAGATCAAAATCAAATAAGAATAAGCTAGCAAAATGAATATTAAATAAGCACAAAGCAGCTTAAAATAAACACAAACTTATCTCAGAGAATAGCCTAAAGAATGCTTGAATAGAATTGATTTGAAGTGCTAAAACAATGAAGTTCGTGCTCAATTTATAGACTGAAAAATCCCGTCTACGACTGGTCTTAAGATTCTAGGACTGGTCGTAGCTCTAAAGATTTTTGAAAGATTTCCGCGGGATTTGATTTTCAGTTCCACAACCGGTCGAGGGTGGTCTACGATCGATCGTGGGCCACCTACGACTGGTCATGAGACACCTACTACCGGTCGTAGGACCCTAAAAATGGTTGCTGGAGTTTGAGTCGTAGGGCTATGACTGGTCGAAGGATGAGTCGTAGAACTCACAGGAGTGGTCGTAGGATGTCAAGGACTGGTCCTAGGACAGTTAGAAAGATCTGAAAATCTTCAACTAACTAAGATTGGTCCTGAAAAACCTAAGATTGGTCGTAGCAAAGCTAGGACTGGTCTTGAAGTCCCTAGGACTGGTCTTAGAACACTTCAAACAAGCATATAAAAATATATGAGTTATGTATCCGGAATGACCTACAATAAAGCCCATCCTAAGGTCAATCTAAGGTCAAACAAACCTTAAAAGTGAGATAGACTTAAAAGTCTTAACACTCAAATGACCCTTAAGAGAAGCTTGTGAATATTCAACACTTGTAATAGGCCTTCATAAGCTTGATCTTGACTTGACAAAGTCTTCTAGTAAAATTGAACTTGATCAAACCTTGAACATGCAACCTTGAAAACTTCTATTCTTGATTTCTTCATCCAAGACTTGAAAACTTTCTTCTTTTAAGATCTTGTCTTGAAATGCGATGTCTTGATATGTCTTGATTGCAATGACTAGTCTTCAAACATAAAACACAAGATATACAAGACATAGATATAGGTTTTGACATCACAAAATTTGACAACTAAAGGGATATGAAATCATAGCACTTACAAGTTGCCAGAACAGAAATGACCAAATAATTCAAGCATATTTCCCAACATGTTATGAGATACAACATGAACAAGAATCCATACGCATGCATTTCAAAGTAAAACGACTAAGTTAAACAACTTGCATGGAGGAAATCATAAACATCGCTAAGGTAGTTGAGAATCCTATCTCAACACCCAAGTAAAGCATTATTTACTATGTATATACTCATACAAGCATTTATACAAACACTTAGACTACACATATTAGTCTACACATCATATGTTGCCTAAAACCTGTAATAGGGTGAATCCTTTTGCCAAACAGATACTGCATCCATAACTCGTATGTATATACGACAAATACTCATGGCAATCACATTTACAAAATTTATATGTATACGGTATTTTCTACAAATACATAAAATACATAAAATTTCATATACTTCGTATGTATTCGAAATGAAAAATGGACAACATGTTCTACATGTGAAATAGCATCCTCGTCAATAATCTACCATTAGCTGACATTGAAAGCTTTGAAAAATGATAACTTAAGTATCTAAAATCCGCACCTTACGCCGTAGAAGTGTAACGAATTCAATAGAGACTCTAAGTCTTTGTCAACGACTGATTGACAACCTACAGTATGATTTAGGTTATCTAGTTCACCACTTGCACCAATTGAAACCCTAAAACAGGTTAGGGTTAGGCTTTCTTACCTAGGAACGAAGTCGGAGTCATCGTAAAAGCGATTAGATCGTGATGGTTAAGCACATACGATAGCAGGAAGATCCTCCCACTTCCCTCACACTTTCTCTCTCTTTTCTCTCTTCTCTCTCCTAGGTTTTCTCAAAATCGTATGGAATGAGAGAGTGAGGGTTTAAGGTCCTTATATAGGCCTAAAACTCTCCAAATTAGTCTCACGGGCATGGTATACTTAGGTTACATCCAAAAACGGACTGTTCCGTCTCAACAGAGCACTTCTGGAGGTCCTGTTACTAAATGCGGTCGGACATAAGATTTCTAATATTGGATCTAGGTCAAGCTAAGTTTTTAGTCCGGTCGGGTTTCCAGATCGACTGTGGTGGACCAATTTCAGTTCAACGGTTACGAGAACTCAATCAGAGCTACAAGTACTGTGACATGTAAGGGCCACCTATCCTGCTCGGAGGGTGAATTTGGGTCGAATTCTAACGGTCCGAATGCTTAGAAATAACGCACAAGTGAAACGTGTCATATTTCATAAAAATATAATTAATTTTCTAAATATCTTCCTTTCCTCACTCTCTTTACTCCGGACGCAATAAAATGGTCTCAGGACATCGTTTGGGCGTGATTTTCGCGGTGCTTGTCAAGTCCAACTAGGTGGTCATAATGGTCTAAGTTCATCGCTATCAGATTTTTGACGTGCGGTCAAGGTCCAATACGAGCTTTCAAAGTGCTCCTAAGAGAAACTAGGTTTAAAGATTGATCGTGGATTTTAGGATAGCGTAGCGTTACTGATTCTACAGGTTTTGGGTCTTACAGATTATATTTAAAGTGGTTGGTGCTTATTTCACAGGTAATCTAGTGTAGCGCTAGTTAATTCATGTTAAACTTCTAAAGAATTTCATTCTAAATGATTTCTTTGGCTTTGAAATTGAGTTATGAGAAGTTACCAAGGTGTTATGGTTGACCCATTGCCTAAGGATGTTAAATTTTGGGTTGGAAAAAATCTGGGGTGTTACAATCTACCCCCCTTAAAATAAAATTTCGTCCTCAAAATTGCCTAAGGGTAATAAGGAAAGATTAATTATTTCTTTTGCCTAGGTTTTGTTGATTTCAAGTTTCTATACGTGGTAGGGTGCATATGATCTATATTAGTCTGGTCCCTTTTGGTCTACCCCCCCTTAAAAACTTCCATCTTTATCCATTTCTTACACCTTGATGGTTTTCTACAATTTATTTCTTTACCTATTTGGAGTCTTGACAACAATTTCCAACTATATAGAGTAAGATACATGTTTTAAATAGTTGACCAATACGGAGAGACGGTTGTAGTGGCTTGATCCCTGATACTTTGATCACCTACCTGACCAGGATAGAAGGCTCATCGTCTCCCTTCCTAGTCCTGGTGGCACCTGGTCTTCTGCTCGGTTAAGCAGTGAGTCCATTGGTAGTCGCCCAGGATTGAGAATTGGGTCAAGCCACGAATGTTTCGTAGCTGTATATTGTCAATAACTCCGTAGTCCGATCACTTTAAAAGCTTAGGAAATTTTCATCACGAAATTGTTCAAATTTCCTATGTAGAAGGTTATCTTTTGGGTCTTAGTCTAAGAGAGTCCTCGTCTTGGTCCAAGTAATAACTTTTGGTTATAGGTAGTCGGGCCAACACGAAAGAAAAGTTGTGTAGTGGGTCTGAGCAGGATACATAGAATTTCTGTCTAGCTAGGATAAAAAACTTGTCGTATCAATTCTTAATCCTAGTTGGTCTCAATCTTCTGCTTTATCAGAGCATTGAGTTCATTGGTAACTACCAGGATTAAGAATTCAGTTCAAACCGCGAACACATCGCTTATATACAGTTCCTTTACTCCGTGTTCCCGATTGCAGTAAGTCCTTAGGAGGGTAATTCTAAGGGGCATGTTGGTTTATCCTAACATTTAATCTGAGGGATAAATAAGTTTTCCCTGAACGTGACTAATTCTAAATCAAGCAAGTTTTCTGAGAGTTACTAAAGGAACCTATAAATATCAAAGGAATTCAACAAGGGAACGAGGTCTCATTCTAACTAAAGCAAGACAACTAACTATGTTTATATTCCAATTACCTTAGCAACATCAGTCCTTTCCATTCCTCAGTATAACTAGTAACTGAGTCTTATCTTCTGTGTAGCGGCAATTCACTAGTTCTAATCCAAAGTCTATGTTTATACGCTAGATGCTTTCATACAATTTCTAATACAAAAAAAATTATTCTATTACTTAGGGTCAAAGGTTGTCTAATTGAAATTGAGTTGCTTAAACTTGAATTTGGCTGCGCTTGAGCACTTCACCTCTGCCCATACCAACTGAGGATTGGGACTACATTGCTAATCTCACCTCGGGATTGGGAATAACATGTTTGGTAGGAGGGTAGGTTGGGATTAAAATCAATTTCATAGGCTTTAGAACATGGGCCTTGTGGTGGAAAGTGTGAGATGGGAATTCCAAATCCCATGATGATACATTCCTAAGTGGAAGTTGAAAGAAAAGCCCAAAATTACTTTTAATTGCATACACCAAACATGGTGTTGGAAACCATAGGCTACACCCAAACTAGGGACAATACCTTACACAGACATTTATTGTTGCTAGACTAAGGCCATGGAAAGTGAAGAAAAGGGAGAAAAGAGTTGGAGTCTTTAGGTCTCCACGGATTTGAGCCCCTAGAGGGTGTGTCAAGGCTTAGATGACAGGGATGGAAGAAGGAAAATGAAGAGATTGGATGGGTTAGAGAGCTTACACGATTTTGAGCCTCAAATGGGGGATGTAAAAGCTCAAATGAGAGAGAATGGAGAGGGTAGGGAGCAATGGTGAAGGCTCTATAGCTGGGAAATGGAGAGGGTGCAAGAAAATGGAAAAGGGAACGATTGGAGGGGAGATTTGAGAGAGAAAACAACAAGTTTGAGAGAAAGGGAGAGCTTGGAGGTGCGTTTTATGAAGGAAGTGACTGATCGGGGATGTTTTAAGGGACGGACCACACATCAGGGGGTCACCCTAACCCCCAAACTCCATCGGCCTGAAGGCTCGACCCGTCCTGGCCCAGTGACCGGCGAGGCCTCGCAGAACCAGCGAGGTCCTCGCCACTCCTTGGAGTGTCTGGCGAGGTCTCACCATTTGGGCGAGGTCCTCCTACCCTCCTATGGCTAAAAACATGTGGGGCCCACCTTGGGTCCCACCGAAACTATTTGATTTGGGCCCCACCTCCGTTTCGAGCCGTTTCGGGTCGTTTCGGATGCTAACTGTTGCACATTCGCATTGTGATCTTTAATAGCTGGGATAGGATCAATAGGGGTCTAGACCCGTCGATAATCGATCTAAAAGTGTTCCAGGGTCGTTTCATGCAAACATGGATGCACACAGACTCGATCAAAATGATTGATTTGAATGAACTTCGCCAATTGGCGAAACTGGGATACTATAAATGTTTCTATATTTTTCTCGCACCCACCTAAATCGAAAAGCGTCAGCGTGCGTTGGGTGACCATAACCCAAGTCCAGTTTCATGCTCTGATACCATCTGTAACGTCCTGAAAATTAGGGGTCGAGCATAAGCTCCACTCCCGAGTTCCAACGCATCACTTATGCAACATAAATAAGGATGATTGAATGTTGTTCGTATTAGGGCATTAAACATGAGTGCAATTATACCAAAATAGCATATCATACTCTAGAGAGAGTTAAATAAGCAAGCGAAAGACTGTGATAGATATATAAAATATATGAACTGTTATAAGTCTCTAGAGTATGAACATGTTACCAGGTTCAATATATACAAGTATACCCCAAAAATGAACAAAAAGAATATACATGAGTGCTCTAAAAGTGCAAAATGATAAGTGTTATGACGTCTAATCAACATCCTTGTAATCCCGTCGATTAGAACATGGTCTACATAGACCCGCGTGATAACCGCCTATAGGAGAAATCCTCCTCATCAACATACAAGTCCAGCTCGGCTTCACAAGCAGCGTCATCATCTGAAACTAAAATAGGGACTAGTTGGTGTGTACAACACCATCCCGTAACGTGAGAGTGAGTGATCAACTCAATGGAATCATAGAGCAAACGTTAACATGTTATCAAATCAATCACGTGATAATGGTAAAGTAAGCAATCAAACATTTCTAAATACTGTGATTAATGCAAGGATGAGATACAATAATGATGCATGTCATCGCCTACATACTCCCTCATGTGACACCATCTTACGTTCGCGGCATGCTTTGATCCCTCAGTGCTCCACATCTTCCAGGCACATGCAGTGCGATATGAACATGATTACCGAGTTGTTATTAGTCCTTTTCATACAGCAGTATTAGAAAACTAAGGTACCTCCCTTGTATCATTTCTAAATAATGATCCTGTCTAAGGTCATCACTCCTAGTTAATCTCATACGATGATGCGGTTCTAGGTCACTGCAATGGCTGTCAGGGCTGTTACACGCACAAGTTGCACTACTCCCCCATTACCTTATCATTACAGGCCTAGTTTATACTTTGTTAACTACGGGAAGGCTTGTCGCCTCTCCGCAGATTTAAAGTATGCTCGAGGTCACTACAAAGGGTTTTCAGGGCTGTTACACGCACTCGTTGTACCGCTCCCCCATCACCTTATCAGTGTAGGCCGACAGCTCGAATATAGTGTCCCATACCACCATAATCAGCTCACGAGTTTAGATTGCTCACTGGTCACTACGGGGAGGCTTGTGGCCTCAGCGTAGGGCAACAGCTCGACCACGGTGTCCCATACCACCATCCCCAACTCATGAGTCTTAATGGATCAAGGTACCACGGTTATTAGGGTTTTCACTGGTAAGTTCAGTACCCTAGGTTCAAGCAGTTATGACCAATACAAGGTGAACATATAATGATCAGTCGGGTTACTTGACGAGTTCGACTAGTATGAGCGCCCGTTGAGTTGTACGACATGAAGTGCATAAGCACTTCGTGTGGCCTAACCACTTCCGACAAGCAACACACGACTCGGTTTCATCAAACACGTCTTGCGTGGCGATTAGAGGCCAACCACGAGCTCAAATCTGTTATCGATTGCCTAGACCATAACATAGCCCCAAACACATTCCATATTAACCAGTAAACATGTACAGTTGCCAGAATAAAAATGACCAAATAATTCAAGCATATTTCCCAACATGTTATAAGATACAACATGAACAAGAATCCATACGCATGCATTTCAAAGTAAAGCGACTAATTTAAACAACTTACATGGAGGAAATCATAAACATCGCTAAGGTAGTTGAGAATCCTATCTCAACACCCAAGTAAAGCATTATTTACTATGTATATACTCATACAAACATTTATACAAACACTTAGACTACACATATTAGCTTACACATCATATGTTGGCTAAAACCTGTATTAGGGCGAATCCTTTCGCCAAACAGATACTGCATCCATAACTCGCATGTATATAGGACAAATACTCATGGCAATCACATTTACAAAATTTATACGTATACAATATTTTCTACAAATACCTAAAATACATAAAATTCCATATACTTCATATGTATTCGAAATGAAAAATGGACAACATATTCTACATGTGAAATAACATCTTTGCAATAATCTACCATTAGCTGACATTAAAAGCTTTAAAAAATGACAATCTAAGCGTCTAAAATCCGCACCTTACGCCGTAGAATTGTAATGAATTCAATAGAGACTCTAAGTCTTTGTCAACGACTGATTGGCAACCTACAGTATGATTTAGGTTACCTACTTCACCACTTGCACCAATTGAAACCCTAGAACAGGTTAGGGTTAGGCTTTCTTACTTAGGAATGAAGCCTAAGTCACCGAAAAAGTGATTAGATCGTGATGGTTAAGCACGTAGGATAGTAGGGTAGGATAGCAGGAAGATCCTCCCACTTCCCTCACACTTTCTCTCTCTTTTCTCTCTTCTCTCTCCTAGGTTTTCCCAAATTCGTATGGGATGAGAGAGTGAGGGTTTAAGGTCCTTATATAGGCCCAAAACTCTCCAAATTAGACTCAAGGCCATGGTATAATTAGGTTATGTCCAAATACGGATTGTTCTGTTTCAACGGAGCACTTCTGGAGGTCCTGTTACTAAATACGGTCATACTTAAGCTTTCTACTATCGGATCTAGGGCAAGTTAAGTTTTCGGTCCGGTCGGGTTTCCAGATCGACCGTGGCGAACCAGTTTCAGTTCAACGGTTACGGGAACTCGATCAGAGCTACAAGTACTATGACATGTAAGGGCCACCTATCCTGATCCGAGGATGAATTTGGGTCGAATTCTAATGGTCAGAATACTTAGAAATAACGCGCAAGTGAAACGTGCCAGATTTCATAAAAATATAATTAATTTTCTAAATATCTTCATTTTCTCACTCTCTTTACTCCGGACGCAATAAAATGGTCTAAGGACATCGTTTAGGCGTGATTTTTTCGGTGCTTGTCAAGTCCAACTAGGCGGTCATAATGGTCTAAGTTCATCGCTATCGGACTTTTGACGTGCGGTCCAGGTCTGATATGAGGTTTCAAAGTGCTCCCGAGAGCAACTGGGTTTAAAGATTGATCCTGGATTTTAGGATAGCGTAGGGTTACTAATATTATAGGTTTTGGGTCTTACGGATCGTATTTAAAGTGGTTGGTGCTTATTTCACAGGTAATCTAGTGTAGCGCTAGTTAATTCACGTTAAATTTCTAAAGAATTTCATTCTAAATGATTTCTTTGGCTTTGAAATTGAGTTATGAGAAGTAACCAAGGTGTTATGGTTGACCCATTGCCTAAGGATGTCTAATTTCGGGTTGGAAAAAATCTGGGGTGTTACAGCCTTAGACATGTAAAGTACGAAAATTTATATAGATTGAGCAAAGCTAATCTTATTAGAGGTCTACCAAAATTAAAGAAGATGGATTAAATATGTGGCGAATGTCAAATTAGTAAACAAACAAGGAGTAGTCATAAAAAGGTGAACTCCACTGCCACATCCAAACCCGTTAAACTTCTCCCCATGGATCTTGTTGGACCAACCAGAACGAAGAGTAGAGGTGGTAAAAAGTGTTTCTTGGTTATTATGGATGACTTTACTAGATTTACTTGTATTGCATTCATGAGAGAAAAATCTGAAACTCTCGATGAAGTCAAAAGAATACTTAAGTGTATTTAAACTGAAAATGTTGAAAGGAAGAATAGAGTGCTATAAGAGATGGCCAATGTAATGTTAAATAACATGAAAATACCTAAAAATTATGGACTGAAGCTGTTAATACTTCATGTTATATTTTAAATCCTGTTTACATTAGAAAATTAAAAGATAAAATAGCTTATGAATTGTGGTTTAATAAGAAACCCACGGTCAATTACTTTCAAATTTTTAGAAGTAAGTGTTATATTTTACGAGACCGGGAAAATTTAAGGAAGTTCGACTCTAAGAGTGATGAAGGGATATTCCTAAGTTATGCTCTGAATAGTCGGGTATACCGTGTTCTTAATAAGAAAAATTGGTGTCATTCAGGAGTCCATAAATTTGGTTATAGATGATCACCTGAATACACAAATCACTAGTTTAGAAGATGATGAAATCAATGTTACTGAAAAACCTAACTCCTCATCATATCAAATCAACACTGAACTATGATCAGTCAATGACCATCCTACTGATCAAATTCTAGGTAACCCTCTCACTGGTGTGCGTACTTGAAGACAATTAGAAAATATAATTAATTATATACGTTTTACTTCCCAAATTGAGCCAACCAATGTAAAAGAGGCACTCACTAATGAAAATTGGATAGTTTCCATGCAAGATGAATTGAATCAATTTGTTAGGAATGATGTATGGTATTTGGTTCTAAGACCATCTGATAAACATATAGTTGGAACCAAGTGAATTTTTAAAAATAAATCTGATGAGTTAGAAAATATAATAAGAAATAAGGCTAGACTGGTTGTACAAGGGTACACTCAAATAGAAGGAGTCAATTATAATGAAACCTTTGCCCCAGTATCTCGACTGGTATCTATCAGATTGTTCATATCCATTACATGTTTCGAAAAGTTTAAGATCTATCAAATAAATGTCAAAAGTGCATTTCTAAATGGTGATTTACATGAAGAGGTTTATGTTGAACAACCTAAGGGTTTTAAGGACCCTAAACACTCTAATCATGCGTATCGCCTTAAAAACGTACTTTATGGTTTGAAATAAGCTCTCAGGGCATCGTATGAGAAATTGACTAAGTTTTTACTAAGTCATGATTTCATTATGGGGAGTGTTGATAAAACACTTTTTGTTAAGAAATATAATAAACACATACTTATAGTATAAATATATGTTGATGATATTATCTATGGATCTACTTGCTCTAACCTGTTTACTGAGTTTGAGGAGTTCATGAAATCTAAGTTCGAAATGAGTATGGTGGGAGAACTAAATTACTTTTTAGGTTTACAAGTGAAACAACTTAAAGATGGTATCTTCATTTCTTAAACCAAATATGCCTTAAACTTGGTCAAGGAATTTGGATTTAAGAATGGAAAAAAATTTGATACTGAAAGGGGCTTAGTTATATGCCCTAGAGGGGGGGTGAATAGGGCAATGCCAAATAAAACTGAAACAACAGAATAATAAAAGAAATACAACACAATGCTGAATTGAAATTAATCTCAATAGCCTAAAATAAAGAGAATGATACTATATCAGTTCTAAGGACAACCTTACACCAAAAATCAAAGGTTTAAGGTAGGACAACCTTATTTCTAGAATGTCCTTGTATCATAAACTAATGAGGAATGAAAAGGCAAAGCAATCAAAATAACTTACAGAAATAAATCCTAAGTTATTACAACATTCCCCACACTTGCTTGGAATAAAAAGATTACAACATTTATCCACGAATACAAACCATAAAACTGAATGAATAAAGATATGAAAGAATAAAGCACATCCACAACACAACGATATATAGTGGTTCTCCTGTGTGTACACCAACTGTTATCCAACAGCCACACAGAATGCTACTCCACTCCTAATATCCTCACACAGGGGATATTAACATGCACTATCACAATAGGTTTCACAGGTTCACCTAAAACCTTCACAATTATGTCTTTGATCTCGGGCTTATACAATCCAAAAATCCACATAATCTGAGTTTTCTGGCTCTCCTCGGATAACCAATATAATGAGATTTTTCTGCCAAATCTCAAACAAAACTAAAGAAAGTAAATTACATAAATGTAAAATACCAGAATCTCCTTTTGAAGTAGCCCGGTAGAACCAATCGAAGTAGAAGTTCGATTCAACGTTCAAAGTCCAATACTCACTTTAAGAATGGTTCTATGTCTAATTGATTTTAAATCAAAAGGGCTAGTTCTATTTGATTTGGAATCTAAGAAGAAGGAATATCAGAAATTCCCCTTTTCAAATAAGATTGGAATGTAGATCAGAATCAAATAATAAACAAGCTAGCAAAAGGAATATTAAATGAGCACAAAGTAGCTTAAAATAAACACAAACTTATCTCAGAGTATAGCCTAAAGAATGCTTGAATAGAGTTGAATTGAATTACAAAAACTCTGAAATTCGTGCTCGATTTATAGCCTAAAAAATCCCATCTACAACTGGTCTTAGGATCCTAGGACTGGTCGTAGCTTCAAAGATTTTCAAAGATTTTCGCGGGATAAGGATTTTTTGTTTCACGACTGGTCCTGGGTAGCCTACGATTGGTCGTGGGCCACCTACGACAGGTTGTAGGACCCCCAATTTAGTTACTAGAGTTTGAGTCGTAAGACTAAGACTGGTCGGAGGATGAGTCGTACAGCTCACAGGACTGGTCGTAGGACAACTAGAAAGATCTGAAAATCTTCAACAACCTAGGACTGGTCCTGAAAAACTCAAGACTGATCATAGCAGAGCTAGGACTGGTCTTGAAGTCCCTAGGACTAGTCTTAGAACAGCCCGAATAAGTATATTAAAATATACGAATTATGTATCCAGAATGACCTACAGTAAAGCCCATCCTAAGGTCAATCTAAGGTCAAACAAACCTTAAAAGTGAGATGGACATTGATAGTCTGTATACTCAGATGACCCTTAAGAGAAGCTTGAGAATTTATGAATCTTGTTGTTAGCCTTCTTGAGCTTGATCTTGACTTGAACAAAGTCTTCTACTATACTTGAACTTGATTGTATCTTGAACATGCATACTTGGAGACTTTTATTCTTGAATTCTTCATCCATGACTTGAAACTTTCTTCATTTAAGATCTTGTCATGAAATGTGATGTCTTGAAGCAATGAATAGTCTCAAACATGAAACACAAGATGTACAAGACATAGATATAGGTTTTGGCACCACAAAATTTGACAACCAAAGGGATATGAAATCATAGCACTTACAATCTCCCCCTTTGTCAAATTTGTGACAAAACACATAAAAGATAATAAGGAATCATGAGCACAAATTACTCTACTCCCCCTGAGTAATATGAGTACTGCTCATATAAACAGTAATCAACATGTAAACATCAAGACTCCATATTCTCAATTCACATATCCTTCTCAATTAATCAATCCATATACATTACTCCCCCTTTTCATACTACTCCCTTTTACCTTACTACTCCCCCTTTTTGTCACAAAATGACAAGGGAAAGTCACAATAGGAAAGAGAACAACAACATAAAGAGTAACAATAAGCAGATAATGAGAAAGAAATATGAAAGGACATAGTATATTTCAAAATATAAACCAGAAGCATCAAGCCATTATCAATCCACAATACAATATCCAAAAGATAATACAATATTCAAAAATAAAATAAAAATAATGTTATACTATCCAGATGATAATTCGCCTAATTAGATCTAGAGGAGAGAGCAGGGATAGTCGGATCAATCTGGTGTAAGCCTCTATTGATGCGATAAAGATA
Source organism: Magnolia kwangsiensis (assembly GCA_037074715.1). NCBI lineage: Eukaryota > Viridiplantae > Streptophyta > Magnoliopsida > Magnoliales > Magnoliaceae > Magnolia > Magnolia kwangsiensis. The sequence goes on from CM073571.1 coordinate 149,045,460, forward strand.
TTTTCGCATATATTTAAATTTCATATCATGGGCTATACTCATGTTGTCAACCTTCTCCTCCAATGCACGAAGACGTGCATCATAACTAGATGGATCATAATCAGGATCATTTGGTGAATCAGTATCAAAACTAGATGGATCGTAATCAGGAGCATCGACTAAAAATACATATTTAATGCAAAAAATTAAAATTTCAATATATATAATACCAAATATAATATACTATGATACATGCAAGCAAGAATACTCAATGTAAAATGCACATACCAAGATCAAATTTTAATTTATTAAACCTGCTTTTGTCAAGCGGTTTAGTAAATATTTCAGCAAGTTGAGTTTCGGTTGGTATATATTCCAAGGAAATAACTTTTTCTTCAACCAACTCACGAATGTAATGATACCTTATGTCAATGTGCTTAGTACGTGAATGCTGGATTGGATTTTTAAAAATATTTATAGCACTAGAATTATCACAATGTAAGATCATTGAATTTTGATTAATTCCATAATCGCTTAGCATGCGTTTCATCCAAACTAGTTGAGTACATGCATATCCAGCTGCAATATACTCAGCCTCAGCAGTGGAGAGCGATATTGAGCTTTGCTTCTTGCTGAACTAAGAAACTAAGCAATTTCCAATGTAAAAAAAACCATCACTGGTTGATTTTCTATAATCAATATTACAGGCCTAATCAGCATCTGAGTACCCGGCTAATTGAACACTAGTATCAAAAGGATACCAAAGACCCAGATTTATAGTACTTACAATATATCTAATAATCCGTTTAACAGCAGAAAGATGTGATTCCGTAGGATTAGACTGATATTTCGCACAAATACCAACACTTAATGCGATATCAGGTCTACTAGCAGTTAGATACAACAAACTACCAATCATACTACGATATAGTTTAGGATCTATATCTTTACCTGCAGAGTCTTTTGTGAGTCTTAACGTTGTACTCATAGGAGTATCAAAGTTCTTACCATTCTCAAATCCAAACCTTTTAACTAAGTTTGAAGCATATTTAGTTTGGGAAATGAAAATTTCATCAGGTTGTTGTTTTACTTGCAACCCTAAGAAATATTTTAGTTCGCCAACCATGCTCATTTCGAACCTTAATTTTATTAACTCTGCAAACTCAATAGTCATGTTAGAGCAATTTGATCCATAAATAATATCATCAACATAAATTTGAACCATCAAAATATCATTGTTATGCTTCTTAACAAAGAGAGTCTTATCGACACTTCTTACTTGAAAGCTATGACTAAGTAAGAATTTAGTCAATTTCTCATACCATGCCCTGGGCGCTTGTTTTAGAGCATAGAGAGCCTTTTTGAGATGAAATACATGGTTAGATAACTTGGGGTCTTCAAACCCTGAAGGTTGTTCAACATACACTTCTACATGTAAATCGCCATTCAAGAAGGCGATCTTTACATCCATCTGATAAATCTTAAATTTTCTAAAGCATGCGATGGAAATAAAAAGTCTGATTTGATTCAAGGCGAGCGACTGGAGCAAAGGTTTCATCATAATCGATGCCTTCAATCTGAGTGTATCCTTGTACAACCAGTCTAGCATTATTTTGTATTATATTTCCAAGCTCATCAGACTTATTTTTAAAGATACATTTTGTTTCAATAATGTGTTTATATTTAGGTCTAGGAACAAGATACCAGACATCATTACGAATAAATTGATTAAGTTCATCCTGCATAGAAACTATCCAATTTTCGTCAGAAAGTGCTTCTTTCACGTTGACCGATTCTATTTGGGATGTGAAACAAACGTAATTACATATATTCTCAAGTTGTTTGCGAGTACGAACTCCAGTGAGAGGGTTTTTAAGAATTTGATCGGTTGGATGATCTTTGACAATCCTTGGTTCAGATTCTTTTTGACTTGATGAGGTTTCTTGATTGTCAATAATAAGAGTTTCATCATCTTCTGAACTCGGAGCTGGTGCTTTCAAATGATCATCAATGACCACATTGATGGACTCTTGAATCACACCAGTTCTCTTATTTAGAACCCTATAAGCTCGAATGTTCAAAGAATAACTAAGAAAAATACCTTCATCACTCTTCGTATCAAACTTTTCCAAATTTTCACGGTCACGTAAAATATAACACTTGTTGCCGAAAACCCAAAAGTATTTAACAGTAGGTTTCTTTTCAAACCATAATTCATAAGCAGTCTTATTATCATATTTACTGGTATAAACTCGATTAATAATATAACATGCGGTATTAACTACTTCAGCCCTAAGATTTCTAGAGAGCTTCATGCTATTCAACATAACATTAGCCATATCCTGAAGCACTCTGTTTTTCCTTTCAACTATACCATTTTGTTGTGGTGTTTTGGGCGCAGAGAATTCATGCGATATTCCCTGATCGCTACAAAATTTCTCAAAACTACTGTTTTCGATTTCGGATCCATGATCACTACGGATCTTACTAACATGAGAACCTTTTTCATTTTGAATTTGTTTAATGACCTTTTTCACTTCATCCAGGGTTTCAGTTTTATCTTTTAAGAACGATACCCAAGTGAATCTGGTATAGTCATCTACGATAAACAAGATGTATTTTTTGCCTCCTTGACTCTCCGTTCAGGTTGGTCCAATAAGATCCATGTGGAGAAGCCCGAGTGGTCTAGATGTGGTATTGGAGTTCACTTTCTTGTGAGAGCTCCTAATCTGTTTGCCCAACTGGCATTCACCACATATTTTGTCTACTTTTAGTAATTTGGGTACATCTCTAATTAGGTCTCTTTTGCTCAATCTAAATAAGTTCCGGTAGTGTACATGTCCAAGGCGTTTATGTCATAATTCAGTCTCATCGGTATGGACCATGTAACATGATTGAGTAGATGAGCTTGCATCACTAACGATGTAGCAATTTTCAGAAGTTCTGCGGCCAGTTAATATAACAGAACCCTTTTTATTAAATATCTCACAACCTTGATTATAAAATTTTACATTATGGTTGTTATTGCATATCTGAGAAATTCTTAGAAGGCTGTGTTTCAAACCCTCAACATATAAAACATTCTTAAATAAAGGTTATAAAGCTGAAACGTACCTTGGCCAATGATCTTGCAATTGCTTCCATCACCAAATGTGACTGACTCGTCAGTCATATCTTTTAGATCGGTGAATAAAGCCCTGTCGCCTGTTATATGCCTGGAGCAACCACTATCTAGGTACCACTTTGAATGGCTTGTAGCTTTGAAAGCAGTGTGGGCAACCAAGCAGGCAACTTTAGGAACCCATTTCAGAACTGTTTTGGGTTTAGGAGTATAGATGGTCCTTTTCTATCTGTTGTTATAGAAGAGACCTAAAGAGTTAGACTTTAATAGCTCCTTGAGTAGATCAATTATTTTTTCAAGTAATGGATTTCGGTTTTGAAAATCAAAGTTGACATGGCTACCTTTAGGTTTTTGAAAAGTCCTTGAATTTTTGGAAAAACCTTGATAAGTATTCTTTTCTTTTGAGATTGAAGACTCTCCTTTTATAAATTTAGGAGCAATGTTCTTTTGTTTAGGAGATGTATTCTTATCATAGCCCAAACCGGATCGATCGCCACATTTTCTTGATCTGGACAATAATTTTTCTAATTTAGGATCACATTGGGCATATCTCCATGTGTCTTTCAAACTCAGAAGAGAAGCTACTTTCTTTTTGAGTTTCTCATTTTCGGATCTCAAATCTTCAAATTTGGAGGTTTTGGAATCTAAATCACCTTTGGACTTTTCAAAAGAATCAGAAATATGAGACTTTTCTAAAACGAGAGACTCATAATCTTTCTTAAGCTTAGAAAATTTTTCTTTTTGTAATTTAAGCCTGACGACAATTTTATAACTCTCCTTATAAAGGGCATTATAAGCATCCTGAAGATCATCTTCATTATCGCAATCACTATTCATATTTTCTTCACTAGATAAATCATCATTATCTGAAAAAGTGATCTTGGCTAGAGTCATAAGGGCTTTAACATCATTGCCCGACTCGGTTTCAGAATCTTCTAATTTAGAAGAGGATTCAGAATCAGATGATTCATCCCAAGTAGCCATCATGCTTTTCCTTTTTGATTTGTCCTTTTTAGGACATTTGTTAGCTAAGTGCCCATACTCTTGACAGTTGTAACATTGACTATCTTTCAAATATTTTCGAGTTCTAGGTTTAGATTGTCTCTTATCATTTGATTTTTAAAAATCAACTTTTTTCTTACTTTTGAGAATTTTGTAAAACTTTTTTGCTAAAAGCGCCATATCATCTTCGGAATTTTCTAAATCCGAAGTGCTCTCTTGTGAAATATTTTTAGATGATTTGAGAGCAATAGATTTTCCTTTAGGAGCTTTAAAGGATAACTCATAGGTTTGAAGTGAACCAACTAGTTCCTCAACCCTCATGGTATCCATATCACGAAGTTCCTGAATCGCGGTTACTTTAGAATTGAACCGTTCAGGAAGTGAACGTAGTATCTTTGCGTACACTTTACTTTTTGGGATTCTAACACCAAGATCCCACATAGACTTCACAATGTCATTCAATCTAGTGTAAAAGTCTATAAACATCTCATTGTCCTCCATATGAATTTCTTAAAATTTAGTTGTGAGGAGTTGGACTTTAGATTTCTTGACAATAGATATACCCTCGTGTGTCATTTCTAATACATCCCATGCTTGTTTTGCATTTTCATAAGAGATGATTCTTTTGAATTCATCTGGTGATAATGCACAAGTAATTGCATTTAGTGTTTTTGTATTGGTACTACTCTCAGTTTTCTGAAGTGTGGTCCAAAGAGAATAAGTCGTTACCTTCATTGATTTTGAACCATCGACATTAGTTACTTCAGTGATAGGAGGGTTCCATTCATTCACTGTGGCTAGCCACACACTTTCATCTAAGGATTTGAGGAAGATCCTCATCCTGGCTTTCCAATAGGCATAGTTTGTGCCATTAAAGGGTGGTGGCCTAGTGACTGATAGGCTATCAAAATTTGACATCTTAATATAGCTTAGATCGTTAGCTCAAGAAATAAATCCAATAAATAAACAATAAGCATGAGCTATTAGGCTCTGATACCACTTGAAAGGGGCCTAGCTATATGCCCTAGCAGGGGGGTTAATAGGGCAATGCCAAATAAAACTCAAACAACGGAATAATAAAAGAAATAAAGCACAATGCTGAATTGAAATTAATCTCAATAGCCTAAAATAAAGAGAATGATACTATATCAGTTCTAAGGACAACCTTACACCAAAAATCAAAGGTTTAAGGTAGGATAACCTTATTTCTAGAACGTCCTTGTATCACAAACTAATGAGGAATGAAAAGGCAAAACAATCAAAATAACTTGCAGAATTAAATCCTAAGTTATTACAACATTCCCCACACATGTTTGGAATAAAAAGATTACAACATTCATCCACGAATACAAACCACAAAACTAAATGAATAAAGCACATCCACAACACAACGATATATAGTGGTTCACCTGTGTGTACACCAACTGTTATCCAACAGCCACACAGAATGCTACTCCACTCCTAATATCCTCACACAGGGGATATTAACATGCACTATCACAATAGGTTTCACAGGTTCACCTAAAACCTTCACAATTATGTCTTTGATCTCGGGCTTATACAATCCAAAAATCCACACAATCCGAGTTTTCTGGCTCTCCTCAGATAACCAATACAATGAGATTTTTCTGACAAATCTTAAACAAAACCAAAGAAAGTAAATTACATAAATGTAAAATACCAGAATCTCCTTTTGAAGTAGCCCGGTAGAACCAATCGAAGTAGAAGTTCGATTCAACGTTCAAAGTCCAATACTCACTTTAAGAATGGTTCTATGTCTAATTGATTTTAAATCAAAAGGGCTAGTTCTATTTGATTTGGAATCTAAGAAGAAGGAATATCAGAAATTCCCCTTTTCAAATAAGATTGGAATGTAGATCAGAATCAAATAATAAACAAGCTAGCAAAAGGAATATTAAATGAGCACAAAGTAGCTTAAAATAAACACAAACTTATCTCAGAGTATAGCCTAAAGAATGCTTGAATAGAGTTGAATTGAATTACAAAAACTCTGAAATTCGTGCTCGATTTATAGCCTAAAAAATCTCGCGGGACTGGTCGTAACTTCAAAGATTTTCAAAGATTTTTGCGGGATAAGGATTTACTGTTTCACGACCGGTCCTGTGTAGCCTACGACTAGTCGTGGGCCACCTATGACTGGTCGTGGGTCACCTACGACCGGTCGTAGGACCCCCAATTTAGTTGCTGGAGTTTGAGTCGTAGGGTTAAGACGGGTCGAAGGATGAGTCGTACAGCTCACAGGACTGGTCGAAAGATGTCCAAGACTGGTCGTAGGACAACCAGAAAGATCCAAAAATCTTCAACAACCTATGAATGGTCCTGAAAAACTCAAGACTGGTCGTAGCAAAGCTAGGACTGGTCTTGAAGTCCCTAGGACTGGTCATAGAACAGCCTGAATAAGCATATTAAAATATACGAATTATGTATCCAGAATGACCTACAGTAAATCCCATCCTAAGGTCAATCTAAGGTCAAACAAACCTTAAAAGTGAGATGGACATTGATAGTCTGTATACTCAGATGACCCTTAAGAGAAGCTTGAGAATTTACGAATCTTCTTGTAGGCCTTCTTGAGCTTGATCTTGACTTGAACAAAGTCTTCTACTATACTTGAACTTGATTGTATCTTGAACATGCATACTTGATGACTTCTATTCTTGAATTCTTCATCCATGACTTAAAAATTTCTTCATTTAAGATCTTGTCTTGAAATGCGATGTCTTGAAGCAATGAATAGTCTCAAACATGAAACAAAAGATATACAAGACATAGATATAGGTTTTGGAACCACAAAATTTGACAACCAAAGGGATATGAAATCATAGCACTTACAGATACTCCTATGAGTTCAACTCTTAAGCTTTCTAAGGATGTAACAGGTAAAAGTGTAGATCCTCGGTTATATCACAATATGATTGATAGTTTATTATACTTAACTACGAGCTGACCTGATAACCATTCAGTGTAAGTATCTATGCTAGGTATCAATCAGATCCTAAGGAATCTCACCTTATTACTGCCAAGCGAATTATTAGATATGTCGTAAGTTCGGCTAATCTAGGCCTATGATATCCACATGACACTAATGTTCAATTAGTTGGATATATGGATGTTGACTGACTGGGAATATAGATTATAGAAAGTCCACTAGTGGCGGATGCTTTTATGTTGGGAGCTGTTTAGTTTCCTGGCAGAGCAAGAAACAAAGTTTCATATCATTATCCACAGCTAAGGTTGAATATGTTACAGCCGAAAATGCATGTACCCATCTTATGTGGATGAAAAGAATGCTTAATGACTACGATATTGCGTGAGATTTAATCATTTTGTATTGCGATAACTCTAGCGCAATTAATATTTCTAAAAATCCCATCCAGCATTCTTGTACTAAACATATTAACGTTCGGTATCATTATATTCAGGAATTAATAGAAGATAAAATCATTTCATTGGAATATGTGCAAACACAAAATCAGCTTGCAGACATATTTACTAAACCACTTGACAGGAATAGGTTTTCTAAATTAAAAATGGACATTAGTATGTGCAATTCAAACTGAGTTCATCATGCTTGCATTTTTGTGTGTTTTTATGCAAATAATTTTGAATAAAAATTAAATAAAATATGAATTTTTAGTGCTTGCACGACTAGTTGAGGATATACTCGACCAGTCGTGACTCGACGGGTCGAGTATGAACTCGACCGGTCATGGAGCGCGGTTGGAGGCCCTTTATAAGTGAGAAAATCACCTTTTTCACCATTTTTCTCTTCTTCCTCACTTGTCCCTTTTTCGACTCGACGAACCCATCTTTGATTAGTGATTAGTAGTGCTTCATTTTCGATTTCCTTTCGTATTTGGGTTCTTTAGATCTTGCATTGCTAGATTCTTGTATTTATTTGATCTTTTCTAGTGGTTTCTTAGTTCTTTTTTTGAAAAATCTGTTGGGTTTAAAACCCTTGATTCCTTTGTTGCATTTCTTTGTTGATTCTTGCAATGGAAGGACGTTCCTCTAAGAAAACCACTAGAGCTTCCTCTTCAAGGTCCACTCATGTTAGGGTATGAATCCTACGACTTCCCGGAGATGACGCCGAGTATGTGTAAGATTTTCATCATTGAGAGTTTATTGTTGAGCGAACGGTCAATTCAAACCATCTTGCTCAATTTCATATTCTTCCACTCCTTGTTGCTGTAGGATGGGAGAACATTCTGAATTGAGGTAGACTGACATACCGCTCCATTGAGCAAGCCATGTTTGCTTGTATTAGCAATGTCTCTCTTGAAGAGTTAACCTTCACAATCACCTTTAGAGAAGGTCTATTCAAGTCGATCGTTACATAGTTTCTGACCTACTTGATGTTAATGTAAATGATGATAGTATACCTATACTGACTTTAGTCGAGAAAATGTCTAAGTTGGAAAAGCGTACCATGACTCGCAAATTATGTAACATGGACTCGAAATGGAGTTTGGGGAATGCGCTCCGGGCCAACCAAATGTTGCCCAAATATAGAGTTTTGCATCACATTTTTATTTCCAATGTTTATCCCCGATTTGGAAACAAAGTTGAATTGACATCATTTATGGTTCCTATTATTCATTCAGTTGTGTCTAGTATTCCTATGTGTCTTCCTTCTCTGATCTGTTACATCATTATTCAATTCCAACTTCATCTAAGCCATAACTATATCTCATATGCTTATTTGATGACCACCTTAGCTTTGCACTGGAATGTGGTCATGCCACCTAGTGAAGTTCCTATTACACTTCTTCCGTTCAATAATTCAAATATAAATAAGATGAATTTGAAGCTTGCTCCTTGTGAAAGGGTTGGGGGAAGTGGAGGAAGTTAGAGAAGAAGATAGGCTACCAACTGACACTATGATGGATGATATCTTTGATGAATTAGATGAAGATGATATTGAGGTTGATCCTGATTTTTAGCCTTCCGAGTTTGATGAGAGCCTTCACGGCTTAGAGAAGGTGGATGAATTATAGATATCCTAGGATAGTCAAATGAAATATGCGTAAATATTTTTGACACATTACAAATGGATTACATCAGGTTGATCTGTCCATTCCACCTCCTTCTTCATCTGGTTCAGACTAATTTAATTTTTCTTGATTTTTAGTTTTGGGCATTTATTAATGATTAACTCTATACTTTCACTTGTTGCCTATTTAACATTTGGACATGTATAACTGTTTGATGTTGACACTTTACTTCACTATATTTTAACTTTCACTCTCTTTCTTCTACTCTTTACATATTTCATAATCACAATCATGTTTGCTCTTTATTATATATTTCTTCCTTTGTCATTTTGTGACAAAAAGGGGGAGAATTTTTGTAAATGGTGTGGTTATGTATATTTGATTGGTGAATGATGTAGAGAGATGAATGTATGTTTTTTTTTTTTTTTTTTTTTTTTTTTTTTTTTTTTTTTTTTTTTGGGGGGGGGGGGGGGGGGGGGGGGGGGAGGGGGGATATGTATTTGTTAATACAAGTCTCTACAAGTCACTCAACTCAAATTGAGGGGGAGTTTTTGAAGTAGTTTGTGAGCATGTGTATTATGAATTGGTTGATCTTCTAAGCTAGTTTTGTCACAAATTTGACAAAGGGGGAGATTGCAAGTGCTATGTAGCCTATTTGATATTTGGACATGTATAACTATTTGATGTTGACACTTTACTTCACTATATTTTAACTTTCACTCTCTTTCTACTACTCTTTACATATTTCATAATCACAATCATGTTTGCTCTTTATTATATATTTCTTCCTTTGTCATTTTGTTACAAAAAGGGGGAGAATTTTTGTAAAATGGTGTGGTTATGTATGTATGATTGGTGAATGATGTAGAGAGATGCATGTTTCTTTTTTTTTTTTTTCTGGTGGGGGGGGGGGGGGGGGGGGGGGTTATGTATTTGTTAATACAAGTCTCTACAAGTCACTCAACTCAAATTGAGGGGGAGTAGATTCAGGGGGAGTTTTTGAAGTAGTTTATGAGCATGTGTATTATGAATAGGTTGATCTGCTAAGCTAGTTTTGTCACAAATTTGACAAAGGGGGAGATTCCAAGTGCTATGTTGTAGATCTAGCACCCCGTATTGTCAAATTTGGTAGTGACAAACCTGGAGTGATTGACTTGTTTAATAAATGGAATGTTCACCTTCATACGAAGATGAGTTTCAAGTCTTCTACATGAACATTAAAGTGCATGTCCAACTACAAGAACAAGATCAAGTTCACGTACTAGACCAAGTGCACGTGCGACTTCAAGTCCAAGTGCATTACAAGTTCAAGTTTTAAGTATACAAGTTCAAGTTTCAAGTATACAATTTCAAGCTTCAAGTACATCAAGTATACTATCTACTGAAGCGATCGAAGTTACAAGTTCAATGTTCACATTTAAGGTATTCATGACCCTAGAAAGACCTTAGGCTTTGGTCATTCATATTGCATATTGAATTTAGGTCATAGTACTTATTTTAAGCTTTGCTTCGATTAGTCCTAGTCATTGTTCGACTAGTCCAGGTACCGGCTCGACTAGTCCAGAAATTAACTCAAAATTTCAGTTAATTTTGGTAGGTCCTCGACCAATCAAGCGCTCGGCTCAACCGGTCATGGAGATTGGCTCGACCAGTCGAGCAGGGCTTGACTTAAACTCTATCAAGCATTTTGAGCCCCACTCGACCAAGTGATTTCCATGCTTGACTGGTCGAGAGTTTATTTTATCTGCTCGAGGCAAAATTTTTGAAATTTGGTTGTTCTTAGGACCTGTCGAGACATATCTTAGAACAGTAGAGGGAAACGAATTTCAGCCTATGAATAGAGGACTTTTCTCAGTTTTTTTCATTAATTCCAAGCCAATTCAAGCCACCACTCAAAGCGATATGTCCCGATTATTGCGAAGCTATAGTACGGTAATTAAGATTCTTTAATATAGCTTTTTGGTTTTTAATTTCTTGATCTCTTGCTATTCAATCTTACTTAATAGAAGAAAATTTTATTTATTCCTTTTTGAGATCCAAGAAATTGAATCAAAGTAGCCTAAGGTTGGATTTAATTTAAAATTCACTTAGATATAGAACCCTTTCATTTGAGTTTGAGCGTTGAACATCTACATCTTCAAAGAAGCGGTTCTATCGGGCTACACTGAAGAAGAATCTTTAGATAAGTATTATTATTCAATTTATTTTTGGTTTGTGAGATAAGCAAAAAAATCTCCATTGTGGTTTTGACTGAGATAAGCCAAAAAATCTCAGCACGGGATTTTTATTTGTGATAGCCCATTGAAAACACAGTTGTAAAGGTTTAAAGCTGAACCTTGGAAAACCTTCTTTCATAGTGAAAGCCAATATTATGTGGGTTGTGGATATTGGGAGTGGAGTAGGTGTGGCCGCTTGAGAACAGTTAGTGTACACAACGAACCACTATAATTCTTGGAGTTTAGATGAAGATGATGATGATGTATGTGATGTGGTGAATGCTTGTATTTATTTTCATGTACTTGTGGTGAATGTTGGAATACCTAGATCTGTTTCATTTACTTTTTATATTTGTTTGAGTTTTTGATCCTTACTAAGTTCAAGAAATCAGGTTGTCCTACCATAAACCTTGGTTTTGGGTGTAAGGTTGTCCTTTGAACAAAGTTTATATCAACCTCTCAAGACTAGTGTATTTGAGGTTGATATTTATTTTAGCTATCAGTATTTATATTCCACTTTTAATTTTTATTTGGCATAGTCATATTCCCCCCCCCCCCCCCCCCTCTAGGACTAAGAGCTCACCCTTTTTAATGTCCTAAAACACCCAGGTGAATAAACCCTTAAAAGCTTTAAAACAACAAAGGAGTAAAAAGTGAGAAAACTGGTTTTTAAACAGGTAAATTTTCTAATTTTTCTACTTAGTTAGATGACATCGAGTTGGAGTCGATAACATCGAACACTCATGTTCGATGACATCGAAATGAGGCCTTTTATGTGCAGCAACCAAAAAGTATTTTGGATAGAATATTCGATGAATTGAACATACTCTCGATGACATCAAACATTGTTATCGATAACATTGAGGACGTGTCGATGATCTCGAAGGACTTAGAGCATTATCCCATAAATCTTCTTGTAAAATATTCTGACATTGCTTGAGGAATTGAACGAGCTTCGATGTCATCGAAATTCAAATTTCGATGACATCGAGCAAGGTTCGATAACCTCGAATTCGGACAAGTGTATGTCCAGCGAGCTTCAGAAGAAAATTAATGGTAATGTTCGAGGAATTCAAATAGCCTCGATAACATAGATATTCAAAGTTCGATGACATCGAGGAAGTCTCAATGACATCGAAAAGGACAAAGAAGTGTCCCACGAGCATTCAATGAATATCTTCTGAAAAGATTAATGAATTGAACTAGGATTCGATGACATCGAATTAGGTTCGATGACATCGTAATTAGCAATTAATTTGTCTAGGAAGCTCTTGTATTTATAATGTCGAGGAATCAAATTGTGATTTGATGACATCAAAGTTCAAATCTTAATGACATCGAATTAAGTTTAATGGCATCGATCATCAATTAAAAAGTTCCAGGAATGTTTTACAGTTGAGTTCGTATTATCGAACCGATATTTGATGGCATCGAAAGTATATGTTTGATGACATCGAACTCAGTAAAAAATTGATAGTTTTATTTCCGTTGGAGCTTTTGCCTTTATAAGGAGAGCTTGTTCTTGGTTGCTGCATTGAGAAAAAGAGAGAGAGCTTTGAGAGAGTAATTACATATCACCTACCCTATGCCCTTTTTCTCATGGGAGTTCATCTTTCAATCGACCCTCATCAATGACATTCAATAGAGTGGATTGGTAAATGAACTTCCTCATTCAAGGATCATCCAACTACTATCTAAATGACAAATCATTGAGCTGGGATCTCTCGAATGCATAAGAACTTGAAAACTCTTAATCTCTTAAATGAGTAATATTCATTAGGGTAGATTCCAATATAACCTTGATCTAGCCCATCGCCGTATATTGGAGCATAATCAGTGTTGCGAATCAAGGAAGCTGAAGAATCTCTGTCATCAAGAGAGACCATCTTTATCAACATACAGAATAGGGCTCATCTACTTATCTATAAGTCATTAGAGTCCAGAGACCCTGTTCATCATTTCTTGTGTAGGATTGGGTCACAGGTACATCTCACTCCTTACAAGCCCTCATAGGAGGCCTCTGATGGGAGAGTACATTTAGGTTCTTAGTGTAGGACCTTTGATCTTGTAAAGGGCATAAACTCAGCTCCTTGGTGTAGGTCCTTGTCCTGTGTGGCCTAAACCAGGGTCCTTGTGGGGAACCTTGGCCTATGTGGCCCAAATTAGGATTTTTGTGTAGGTCCTTGACTTGTGTCGTTTAAACTAGGGTCCTTATGTGGATCCTTGGCCTGTGTAGCCTAAAACCTAAGTTCCTTTTGTGGATCCTTTACTCATGTATAGGGCATAATACTTAGGTTCCTTACGTAGATCCTTTACTCTTATGTAGGGCATAAAACCTGGTGCTTTGTGTAGGACCTTTACTTTTGTGTAGGGCACAAACGTTTACCTTGTGTAGGCATGTCTAGGTACCTTGTGTAGGTTCTAGATTCGACCTTGTGTAGGCTATAAAGGTTAGAGGTGAGCCTGATTTGAAACCTCTGTTAGTGAAATCCGATACACTCAAGGGTTAAGTGCGTACGCCTGGAGTGGAGTAGGAACATAGCCGAATCACTAAAAATGACTATGTTTAGGATTGGTATTTGCATATTCTTTTATTGTATTTATCTTGAATGTTCATTTAAAGCATGACAACATGAATATATAGAACTGACAAGGATCACATCCCACACACTTTCACATAGTTCATCCATCACAGACTAATTGTTATATCTTGTTTAAGTATTGAGTAGTCGTATGATTGGATCCTCTACTTGGCTTGGAAGTCATTAGAGTTACAATGAGTATATCTTGATAATTACACATTAAATCAAGATTAGGTTAATAGGATTTTAAATTGGCTTAAAATTCCATAAAGTTCTATTCAGCCCCCTTTAGGACACTTTCACATATTCTAACTTCTACTACTGCGATCCTTATAACAATTTCAATTGGTATCAGAGCAGGTCTCTCTTAAAGGTTTAACCCCTTAGAGAGTGATCTTGATTGAAGTTGTGAAACTATGGCCAGCAGTGTGGGACTGGAGGTTACAAAAGATAACACTGTAAATACCCAAAATCAATTGTACACTGGAACTTTTAAATTACTAGGTAGTATCAAAAGTAGAATCAGTCAAAACAATTGCCTAGTGATTCATATTGCTCATAAGGCTAGCAATAATTCAAAGTGGTATCTTAACAGTGGATGCTCCAGACACATGACTGGTGACCAAACTCACTTTTGTGAGTATTCAGAGTTTGATGGTCGGTTAGTCACATTTGGAGATGGGAGCTCCACCAAAATAATTGGGCATGGAACAATAATCAGCCTAGGCCTTCCCACAATAAAAAATGTTCTTTGTGTAGAATGTTTAGAACATAACCTTCTCAGTATCTCTCAAATTTGTGATAAAGAACACCTGGTCACTTTTTTAAAAGATGTGCGTAGAATCTTAGACAACTGCTACATTATTGAGACTAGTAGGGAGAATGTGTTATCCATAAGATGTCATATGGCTATGAAGAGTGAGTCCAAATTGTGGCACCAAAGGCTGGGACATGTCCACAATCGAAACTTAGCTAAGCTAAGTTCAAGGAATTTGGTAGGAGGACTTCCCAAGATTAGAAAGGATGAGAAGATTGTGTGTGGTGCCTGTCTAAAGGGCAAATAGATAAAAGTTGGACATAAAAAGACAACCACCATCGCAACATCTAAACCATTGGATTTGCTACACATAGACTTAGTGGGCCCTACCAAAGTGGAAAGCCATGGTAAAAAAAGATATTTCTTGGTGGTAGTAGATGATTATTCCAGATTTACGTGGGTTATGTTCCTTTGAGAAACATTTGATGCTTTTGATTAATGTAGTTATAGCAAAACAACTCCAAAATGAGAAAGGATACTGCATAAATTGTATTAGGAGCGACCAAGGTCGTGAGTTTGAAAATGATCGGTTTCAAAGATATTGTGATGAGAATGGAATTCGACATGAATTCTCAGCCCCAAAAACTCCACAAAAAAATGGAGTTATTGAAAGAAAGAATCGAGTACTGCAGGAAATGGGCTTAGTTATGTTGAATGGAAAAGATATGGCCAAAAGCTTCTAGGTCGAAGTTGTCAATACTGCCTACTATATAATAAATAGAGTACATCTGAGAGCATGTTTAAACAAGATTCCATGTGAGTTATGCTATGAAAAATAACCTAGTGTGAAATACTTCTGTGTCTTTGGTAATAAATGTTATATCTTAAAAGACAGAGAACATCTAGGAAAATTTGAATTTAAAAGTGACGACAACATTTTTTTAGGGTATGCCCTGAATAGTCGTGCTTATAGAGTATACAATCTAAGGACTCTCACCATTCAAGAATCTGTTAATGTGGTTTTTGATGACCAACCTCTTGAAGAAGAAAGTCCTTTGAATGAATTAGAGGATGAATTGGATTCATGCATTCTAGGTAAATCAGATAAAAAAAATTCTCCCCTCTAATGAGCCTCAACTGTCGACTAACATACCCATCATTAAGGATCATCCCCCTCAATCAAATCATTGGAGATCCTAATGATGGTGTAAGAACTCAACGTCAGATAGAAAGAATTTATAGCCATTTTTGCTTCACCTCCAAGATTGAGCCCAAAAATATTGTAAAATATCTTCAAGATGAATATTGGATCAATTCTATGCAAGAAGAGCTTCAACAATTTAGGAAAAAATGAGGTGACGCAACTGGTTCCTAGACCACTTGATACAAATATAATTGGAACTAAATAGATCTTCAAAAATAAATCTGATGAATCAAGAAATGCGATTAGAAATAACGCAAGACTGGTAGCGCAAGGATATTCACAAATAGAGGGTATTGACTTCGATGAAACCTTTGCTCTTGTAGCTCGCCTCAAGTCAATCAGGATTCTCATGTCTATTGCATGTGCTTTAAAATTTAAACTATTTCAAATGGATGTCAAAAGTGCATTTCTCAACGAGGTTCTTGAGGAAGAAGTATATGTAAAACAACCTAAAGGATTTTCAGAACCCAAGTATCCTTCGCATGTCTATCGGTTGAGCAAAGAACTTTATGACCTCAAACAAGAACATCATGCTTGGTACGAACGTTTAACACAATTTCTTTTGGACCATAAATTTTGTAGGGGTAGTGTCGATAAAACACTATTCACATAAAAAAATAGTGAATTCATTGCTTTTACTTAGATCTATGTGGATGATATAGTCTTTGGATCTACATGCGAAGTTACTACTCATAGCTTTGCTGAACTAATGAAATCTAAATTTGAAATGAGTATGGTCGGTGAATTGAATTTCTTTTGGGGACTACAAGTGAAGCAACTATGAGTACTACACTCAAACTTTCCAAAGATATAAATGGCATGAGTGTGGATCACCATCTGTATCGAAGTATGATAGGGAGCCTACTATATCTCACAGCCAGTTGTCCAGATATATCGTTTAACATGGGTGCATGTGTATTAGGCAGATCCAAAGGAATCACACCTATCAGCAATCAAGAGAATCATCAAATATGTGGTTGAAACAACCACCTTTGGGTTGTGGTATTGAAAAGGGCGAGCTCTAAGTCCTAAAGGGGGGGGGAGGTTGGTGGGGGGTGAATAGGACTATGCCAAATTTTTTTTAAAAAATGCAAATAACAGAAATAAATAGCAACCTTAAATGTACTAGTCTTGAGAGATTGATACAACGTCGTTCTAAGGACAACCTTACACCAAAAACCAAGGTTTATGGTAGGACAACCTGATTTTTAGAACTTCGGTAAGTATCAAAAACTCAAACCGATACAAATACAAAAGAAATAAATTTGGCTATTACAACAATAACCAAAAATGCATAAAATAGAAACCTCAAATGTACTCATAGGAGTATCAAAGTTTTTACCACTCTTAAATCCAAACTTCTTGACCAAGTTTAGGGCATACTTGGTTTGAGAAATGAAAATACCGTCTTTAAGTTGTTTCACTTGTAGACCTAGGAATTAATTCAATTCTCCCACCATGCTCATTTTAAACTTAGATTTCATCAATTCTGCAAACTCAGTAGGCACGTAAGAACATGGAGAGCCATAAATAATATCATCAACATATATCTATACTATAAGTATGTGTTCATTATTTTTCTTAACAAATAAAGTTTTATCAATACTCCCCATAGTGAAATCATGACTTAGTAAGAACTTATTCAGTTTCTCGTACCATGCCTTGGGAGCTTTTTTCAAACCATAAATGCCTTTTTCAGGCGATACACATGATCAGAGTGTTGAGGGTCTTTAAAATGCTTAGGTTGTTCAACATAAACCTCTTCATGTAAATCATCATTCAAGAAAGCACTCTTGACATCCATTTGATAAATTTTAAACCTTTTGAAACATGCAATGGTTATGAATAATCGGATGGATTCAAGACGAGCTACTAGGGCAAAGGTTTCATTATAATTGATTCCTTTTATCTGAGTGTACCCTTGTACAACCAGTCTTGCTTTGTTTCTTATTATATTCCCTAACTCAACAGATATAATTTTAAAGATTCCCTTAGTTCCAATGATATGTTTATCAGATGGGCTTGGAACTAAATACCATACATCATTTTGAATAAATTGATTCAGTTCATCTTGCATGGCAACTATCCAGTTTTCATTAGTAAGTGCTTCTTTTACATTATCCAGCTTAATTTGAGAAGTAAAATACACATAATTACATATGTTTTCTAATTATTTTCGAGTACGCACACTAGTGAGAGGGTTACCTAAAATTTGATCAGTATGATGGTCTTTAACTGACTGAAGTTCAATGTTGATTTGACTAGATGAGGAGTTAGGTTTTTCTATTATATTGACTTCATCATCTCCTGAATTGGTAGTTGGTGTATTCAGGTGATCATTAAAAATCATATTTATGGATTCCTGAATGACACTAGTTCTCTTGTTAAGAACTCGATACGCTCGACTATTTAGAGCATACCCTAGGAAGATCCCTTTGTCACTTTTAGTGTAACACCCCAGATTTTTGCCAACCTGGGATTAGACGTCCTTAGGCAACGGGTCAACCATAGCACATTGGTGACCTCTCAAAATTTGATTCCAAAGCCAAAGAAATCACAAAGGATTAATTCCTTTAGAAATTAAGCATTAGTTAGCTAGCGCTACGCTAGTTTAGCTGTGAAATTAGCATCGATCGCTTTAAATACGTTCTGCAAGACTCAAAACTTGTAGAATCAATGACGCTATAATACCTTGAAACCTAGGATCAAACTCTAAACCGGTTTGCTCTCATGAACCCTTTGAAACTTCGTATTGGATTTAGACCACGTGTCGGAAGTTCGATATCTACGATCTTAGACCGTTATGACCGCTTAGTTGGACTTGACAATCGTTTCGAAAATCAAGCCCAACCGATGCTCTGAGGCTATTTCATTGAGCCTGGAGTGAAGAGAGTGAGAAATGGGTAAAGATTTGAAATTTTAATTCAAATCTGGCTCGAGTCTTTGCGCATTATTATTAAGCATCCTGACCGTCAGAATTCAGCCAAATTTCACCCTTGGATCAGGAATTTTTTTTTCTTTCATATCATGAGACTTATAGGCCTGATTAAGGCACGATGACCGCTGAACTGAAACTGGACCGCCACGTGCGATCTGGGAACTCTACTGGTCCAAAAACTTGAGGTGTGTTAGATCCAGTAACCATGAGCTTAAGTCCGACCGTGTTCGGCCAGGGGACCTCCCGAAATGCTCTTTTGGAACGGAACAGTCCCGATTTGGTTATAACTTAAGTATACTTTATTCCCAAGTCTAATTTAGTTAGGTTTTAGCCTATATAAAGGATTTAAACCCTCTCACAACCCTCCCATCCGAATTTTTCACAAACCCTGGATAGAGAGAGAGAGAAAGTGAGAGATTTTGAGAGAGTAGTGGGAGAGAATTCCCGCCACTTGCTGCAGCTTTTGCACGTGCCAAAGCACAGCACTCCAATGACTTTCCCGGTGATTCCAACGCACTCCTAGGTAAGAAAAACCCTAACCACTTGCTATTTTTGGGATTCTTTCGATTCAAATAGCGAAGTAGCTTATGTATCTTGTGCATTAGGCCGCCTTTACGCCGTTAACGAAGCGTAGACGTTCTATTCGAAACGATACACGTCTAAGGCAAAAGGTGCAGATTTTAGATGCTTTGATTGACTGATTTCAAAGCTTTCAATGTCGTTTAATAGTAGATTATCGACGAGCATGCCGTTTGACATGTAAAACATGCTGTCCATTTTTCGTTTCGTAAACGTAAGGTAAATATGAGATTTAGGGTATTTTAGGCATTTATACAAAATACTGTACACGTCCGTATTTTTCTGAAATGCTTGAAATGTAAATTTATCATGTTATGATATTATATATGCATGTATAATCGGTTTGGCGAAGAGATTCGCCCTAATGCGCGCTTTGGGTCGACATACGCTGTGTAGACTAAGCGTTTGTATAAATGTTTGTATTAGTATGTATTGAGTAAATGGTGTTATAAATTAGTTTTGAGAATGAATTCTGAATCCACCTGATGTGGTATACAATTTCCTACATGTTTACTATATGAATTGATTTCCTTATATGTATGGAATACATGTGTTGGTTGATTTGCTTACTTTGTATGCTATAACATGTGTTAACATGCTTGTATTGTTGAACTTAAATTCTATTACTCTCATATGATCACTGGTATGGATTACACATGTTTGGGGCTATGCTTTAGTCCAGGCAGTCAGTAATGGATTGAATTAGTGGTGGGCTTCTATTTGCTACAGAGGACGCGTCGATGAACACGATTCGTGTTTTGAGTTGGCGACAGTGGTTAGGCCACACGAAGTGTTTTATGCACTTCATGTCATTCAACTTGAGGTGCGCTCGTACTAGTCGAGCCCATCAAGTAACTCGACTGGCCATTGTATGTTCACCCTGTATGAGTCATAACTGCTTGAACCTAGGGTACTGAACTTACCATTGGAAACCCTGTTAACCATGGTACCTTGATCCATAAAGACTCATGTGCTGGGCATGATGGTATGAGACACCGTGGTCGAGCTGTCGGCCTACGCTGGGGCCACAAACCTCTCCGTAGTGACCAATGAGCACATTTGACTCGTGAGTCGATTGTGGTGATATGGGACACTACATTCGAGTTGTCAGCCTACTCTGATTGGTGACGAGCCCTTTGTAGTGACCGCGAGCGTATTCTGAGTCTACGGGAGGCGACGACCCTTCCGTAGCAACGAGAGTACACTAGGCCTATATTGATAAGGTGATGGGGGAGCGGTGCAACGAGTGCGAGCAATAGCCCTGATAGCCCTTGCAGCGACCTACAAATACACCATCGTATGAGATTACTAGGAGTGATGACCCTAGACAGGATCTGTGTTGGGATTGATATAAGAGAAGTACCTTAGTTTCCCAATACTGCTGTATGAAAGGACTAATAATAGCTCGGTAATCATTATCCATATCGCATTGCATGTGCCTGGAAGATGTGAAGCACTGAGGAATGCAAGCATGCCGCGGGCGTAAGATGGTGTTGTATGAGGTAGTATGTCGGTGAGGGCATCCATCATGTCATTTCATGCACGCATTAACAACAGTATCTAGGAATGTTTGATTGATTGCTTTACTATTATCGCGTGATTGATTTGAGAACCTGCTAATCTTTGCTCTATTATTCCACTGAGTTAGCTACTCACTCCCACGTTACAGGATGATGTTCCGAACACCCACCAGTCCCTATTTTAGTTGTAGATGATGGCACTGCTTGAGAAGTGGAGCCGGACTTGATGATGATTAGACACCATGACTCTTGTCATTTTATATTTTTCGAGCATTCATGTATATTCTTTTCTTTCCATTTTTGGAGTATACATGTATTTAATTAACCTGGTAACATGTTCACACTCTGGAGACTTACAATCAATTATATATTTTTTTGTATTTATCACAGTCTTCTGCTTGCTAATTTAACTGTCTCTAGAGTATGATATGCTGTTTTGGCTTAGTCTCAATCTTGTTTAATGCCATTCTATAGACAACATGCATTTATCATTATCTATGTTGCATAAGTGATGTTTTGGAACTCGGGAGTTGGGTTTCTACCCGACCTTCAATTTTTGGGGTGTTACATTTAGTGTTAAACTTCCCTAAATTTTTGCGGTAGCGAAAAATATAACACTTCAAAAAACTCAAAAGTTTTTGACTGCGGGCTTCTTGTTAAACCACAGTTCATAAGTTGTTTTATCTTTTAATTTTCTGATATAAACACGGTTTATTATATAGCATGTAGTGTTAACAGCTTCACCCCATAGATTTTTAGGTACTTCATGCTATTCAACATAACATTAGCCATTTCTTGAAGCACATGATTTTTTCCTTTTAACAACCCCATTTTGTTAAGGTATCTTAGGTGCAAAAAACTCATGTGATATTCTGTGATCATTATAGAACTTCTCAAAATTTTTATTTTCAAACTCCAATCCATGGTCACTTCAGATCTTAGAAATATTTGTTTCTTTTTCAGTTTGGATATGGTTGAGTATCCTTTTCACTTCATTAAGAGTTTCAGACTTTTCTCTTATGAAAGCTACCCATGTAAATTTGGTAAAATCATTCATAATCATCAAAAAGTATTTCTTTCTACCTCAACACTCTGTTCTAGTTGGTCCTATAAGATCCATGTGGAGGAGTTCAAGGGGTTTAGATGTGGCAGGGAGTTCTCTTTCTTGTGACTACTCTATGTTTGTTTCCCGATTTGACATTCCCCACAAATTTTATTCATTTTCTTCAATTTGGATAGACCTTTTATTAAATCAGCCTTGCTCAGTCTATATAAATTCTGATAGTTTACATGTCCAAGGCATTTGTGCCATAACTCAGTCTCATTGGTTTGGACCATGTAACAAGATAATTTAAACTAATTAGAATTACTTACAATATAACAATTCTCAAATGTTCTTCAACCATTCAATATCACACAACCTTTCTCATTCGAGATCTCGCATCCTTGATTAGTGAATTAACACTATGCTTATTATCACAGATTTGAGAAATACTCAAAAGATTGTGCTTAAGACCTTCTATGAATAAAACATTTTCAAAAGGAGGAAGATTGAAAAGTTGAACCGTACCTTGGCCAATTATTTATAGTTGCTTCCATCACCAAATGTGATTGAACCATCAATCATTTTTTTAAAATTGGTGAACAAATCTTTGTCACCTGTCATGTGTCTAGAGCAAGCACTGTCTACATACCACTTTGATTGACTTGAAGCCTTGAAGGCGTACCAGACATGTAACCTTCAGGACCCATTTCATTATCATTTTGGGTTTTGGAGCACTATTGGCTTTCTTTCACTTATAATTATTAATAACTCTCACATTCGAGTTAGATTTCAAAAGCTCCTTAAGTAAGTCCACAATCTTTTCAGCTACAGGGTTATAATTTTGATTTCTAAAGCTAATATTGTTAGTATTAACTTTGGGCACTTGATTTTTTATTTTTTATTTTTGGATTTTTTAAGCTGTTTTGATTCTAGCAATTTCCTTTTAAGTTAGAGGATTCTCCTTTAACAAACCTAGGTGATACACTCTTATTTTTCAGAGGCATGTTTTTATCATAGCCTAGACCCGATCTATCTCCACATTTTCTAGATGCGGTTAGTAACTTTTCAAGTTTAGGGTCTCCCTAGGGATACCTCCATGTATCCTTTGAACTCAAGAGGGAAGAAACTTCAAATTTTAGTTTCTCATTCTCTGATCTAAAATTTTCAAGTTCAGATGTTTTGAAATTCAAGTTACATTTTGCTTTTTCAAAATAATAAGAAATATGCGACTTTTCTAAAACTAAGTTTTCAAAATCCTCTTTTAATTTTAGAAATTTTTCTTTTTGAAGTTTAAGCTTGACAGAAATCTTACAACTCTCCGTATATAGGGCATTATAGGCATCTTGAAGATCATCTTCATTTACAGGGTCACTTCTCAGATTTTCATATTCAGATGTATCATAACTATCTATGGAAGTGACTCTAGCTAAAGTCATTAAGGCCATGACTGCACTTGTAGATTCGGGTTCTGAATCATCCAACTCAGAAGTGGCTTTAGAGCAAGATGATTCATCCTATGTGGCTGACATGCATTTTCTCTTTAGCTTCTCCCTTTTTTGGACACTTATTTGCCAGATGTCCATATTCATGGTAGTTAAAGCACTGACTATCTTTTAGAGATTTCTAGTTTTTGGTTTTACCCTTTTTCTTCTTAGAGGGTTTTTGAAAATCAACTCTCTTTTTACTTTTAAAAATCTTATAAAATTTTTTTTGCTAATAAGGCCATATCATCCTCTGAGTTTTCATAATCAGAATTATTGCTTTCTTGAGAAATACATTTGGATGATTTAAGGGCTATAGACTTACCTTGGAATTTAGAAATTTAACTCGTAGGTTTGAAGAGAACCAACAAGTTCTTCCACCCTCAAATTATCAAAGTCTCACAGTTCCTAAATTGTTGTCACCTTGGAATTGAATCTCTTAGGAAGTGACGCAGTATTGTTGCACAAAATTTTCTTTTTGGGATGCTATCTCCAAGACTCCACAATGAGTTGACTATGTCATTCAGTTTCGTATAGGAGTCCTTGAATGATTCATTTTCTTCCATACATATATCCTCGAACCTAGTGGTGAGGATCTGCACTTTTGACTTTTTGACAATAGTTGTACTCTCATGTGTCATTTCTAGGATATCCTTGGCTTGTTTTGCAGTATCACAAGATATAATTCTTTTGAACTTATCTAGTGATAATGCACAAGTGATTGCATTTAAAGCTTTGGCATTTACACTGCTTTCATTTTTCTAAAGAGTAGTCCACATATAATACGGTGTTTCTTTAAGGGACTTGGTTCCATCGGTGCCAAGAACTTCATACGTACATGGGTTCCATCTAGTCATTGTGGCTTTCCACACGCTTTCATCAATGGACCTCAAAAGGATCCTCATCCTAGCTTTCCAATAAGCATAATTGGAGCCATCAACTGGTGGCGTCCTAGTGATAGAAAGGCTTTCAAAATTTGACATATTGAGAGCTTGATATCGCTTAGCTCATGAAATAAATCTAATGGAATGAGCTATTAGGCTCTAATACCGTTTGAAAAGGGCGAGCTCTAAGTCGTGGGGGGGGGGGGGGGGGGGGGAGGGGGAATAGGACTATGCCAAATAAAAATAAAATGCAGAAAATAAATGCAAATAACATAAATAAATAGCAACCTCAAATGCACTAGTCTCGAGAGGTTGATACAAATGTCATTCTAAGGACAACCTTACACCAAAAACCAAGGTTAATGGTAGGGCAACCTGATTTCTAGAACTTCAGTAAGTATCAAAAACTCAAACCGATACAGAGGCAAAAGAAATAAATCTGGCTATTACAATAATCACCACAAATGCATAAAATAGATACAAGCATTCACACACAAAAACTAGATACAACATCCACCACAACACTAAGAATTATAGTGGTTCGGTGTGTACACCAACTATTTGCAAACAACCACACCTACTCCATTCCAAATATCCACAACCCACCTAATATTTGCATTCACTAAGAAAGAAAGTTCTCTAAGGTCCACCTTAAAACCTTTACAGATGTGTTTTTCAATTGGGCTTACACAATTAAAAATCCCACGCTGAGATTTTCTTGGTTAATCTCAGTCAAAACCACAAATGGAGATTTTTCTGGTTGAATCTCTCAAACCAAATACAGAAAACTGAAAATAATACTTATCTAAAGAATATTCTTCGATGTAGCCAGTAGAACTGCTTCTATGTAGATGTGGATGTTCAATGTTCAATCCCACAAATGAAGGGGTTATAGGTTTAGATGTATATTAAATTAAATCCAACCTTTGGCTACTTGGATTTAATTTCAGGGATCTAAAAACGGGTTAAAGAAAAGTCCCCTTTATATCAAGTAGAATGGAATAACAAGAGATCAAGAAATTAAGAAACCAAAAGATATATAAAATAATTTTAAATACCTTACAATAGCTTCAGAATAATGGGGACTAATATCTCAGAGTGGTGGATTGAATTGGCTTGGAATTAATGATAAAATTTGAGAAACGTCCTTTATTTATAGGCTGTAATTTTATTTCCTTGACTGGTCTAAGGTTCGATTCGACTGGTCCTGACAGAACCAAATTTCAAATTTTTTGACACAATTGGTTAAAATAAACTCTCGACTGGTCGAGTGGGTACAAATCTCCTTGTTGGAGTTCAAGTCGAGCCCTACTCGACTGGTCGAGCCAGTCTCCATGACCGATCGAGCAAGGTGCTCGACTGGTTGAAGACTTACCAGACTTATCCAAATTTTTGAGTTAAACTTTGGACTGGTTGAGAAAAACCCTGTACTGGTTGAGTCAGTGCCTGGACTAGTCGAACAATAACTAAGACTAGTTGAAGCAAAACCTGAAATAAGTACTATGACCCGATATAAATATACTACATTAATGACCTAAGCCTAAGGTCTTTTTAGGGTCACGTATACCTTAAATGTGAGCATAGAACTTGTAACATCGATCGCTTTGGTAGATAGTTAACTTTGAAGAACATGAAGCTTGGCATTGTATACTTGAACTTGAGCTTGTGTACTTGAGCTTGAGTGTGTGTACTCGAGACTTGAGTACTTAGGCATTTGGACTTGAAGTCATACTTGTACTAGGTGAACTTGAACTTGTTCTAGTAGTTGAACATGCACACTGACTTGAAGTTTTCGTAGCTCTTGATGTTGATGTAGATGACTTGAAACACATCTTCTAATGAAGGTGAACTTTGCATATATCAAAACAAATCAATCACTCCAAAGTGGTTTGGTACTAAAAAATTTGACAATACAGGATGCTAGATCTACAACATAACACTTACAGGTATCCATTCGAAACATATACCATCATTGCTAGATACTTTGATGCTGACTGGGTTGGAAATATAAATGATCACAAATTAACCAGTGGAAACTATTTTTATATCAGAAATTGTTGATATCCTTATCCACTGCCGAGGTCGAATACATCGTAACAAGTAGTTATTGTGCACAACTTCTCTAGATGAAACAAATGTTGCTGGATTACAGGATTGAGCAATCCATGATGACTCTTTTTTGTGATAATACAAGTGCCATCAATATTTCAAAAAATCTAGTTCAACATTCAAGGATTAAGCACATTGACATCCGACACCATTTTATTCCAGTGCTTGTTGAAGATAAAATTATTGTACAAGATTATGTGTCTACAAAAAGATAACTTGCCAATATCCTTACAAAACCTCTTGATGCGAATAGATTTGGTGATCTCCAAAAATCCATTAGATTATGTGAAATTTGATAAAATGCACAGTCAAAATGAGGCAAATAGGCACATCTGAGGACTAAGGTCACCCTTTTTGGAAAACGGGAACATAGAAGTTGCCCTGGTTTTGGTCAAATGTACATATGCAAAATAGGCATATTTTCATGTAGTAACCAATGTCCACTTGATATGTCAAAGAAGATTAAAATTCATTTTTTTCTGAAAATTTGACATATTCGATGACATCGAGTCAACATTAATGTCATCGAAGTCATCTGGAATGTGAACAGCCACTATGGAAAATGAAACGTTTAGACACATGCTTCGATGACATCGAAACCACTCGATGTCATCGAAGAATCTTGGGAATATGAAACATTGTATCTGGGAATGTTCGTTGGTGCTTACTAATGGACATCGAAACAGACTTTGAGGCCATTATGAGTCCATATTCGATGACATCGAATTAGATTCGATGTCATCGATGATCTCTGTTATAAAAAGACAGTGACAACGCAAAAATCAAAAATTGTTTCTTTTCATCTTCTCTGGATTCTGTCTTCCTTCAATTCCTCTATCTTGAGGATACTTTTCATCTAAAGAAGGAAGCATGGTGAAGGGTAAAGGTAAGGAACTACCTTGTGTTAAAACTTCTAAATCTAAGAAATCTAAAGATGACAAACTGGCGGCATGTGACTCTCCTCCCAAACGCCCAGATTGGGAGCAAGTCACAATAGCTGATCGTGTTGTCCTCAATAGTGTTGTTGAACCATAAGGGGTGGACCTCATGTTGGAGAGAATCGGATGGCAAAATATACTCAATCTTTGTGGTCCATACCAATATGATTAGATTCACCAGTTCTTCAATTGTTGTCACACCATCCGTGAAGATCCACTGTGTATTAGCTTGGAGGTCATGCATCAAACCAAACTCATCACTCTAATGTTGCTTGGACGTCTCTTGGGTGTGGAGGTTACATGGATATCGATCACTGAGTGAAATCTAAATGCTTTAGGAGTATGGGGGGATGTGACACGCGCACTGTGCAAAAGGGCCACTATTACTCAGAATGAAGGGAATGTACTTCCTATTAGATATCTTGAGACCACATTTAAGATTATCACCGATATTTTCAGTACAAATGTGTATCCCTATGACACAACGGGAAAGGATCTCTCTCCTTTCATGCTGAATGCCTTAAACGACATCTATAAAGAAGTCCCCATGTGCTTGTCAACCCTAATCCTAGGGCAGCTAACTCGTATAGTCAAAGGGGAGCACATTGACACACTCCCATTCCCATCTCTCATATGTAAGCTAGCGCACTTTGTGGGATTACCACCCACGTCTGATACAATGCAACTAGAGGACTGGTTCAATGATGATACACTTTAGCACTTGTACCTGACCACCTCCTACCAACCGGACAGTCCCCCTACTCTGATCCGTGACGCGGAGGACATTCAACGCCCAAATCTACTGACACCATGGGGCTCTAATTGCATGCCACTCAACAGTCCAGAGTCAGTTAGTAATCAACGACGTTCTTGTCAGCATGAGATTGGCCAACATCTGCTGAATGGCCAAGCTGACGTTGACGAACGTCTTTAGAACTACTAGATGAGCCTGACCAGGATCTAGGAGAATATCACTGCATTGCAGCAAACTGCACTACAAGCTATTGACTTGCTGATAGATGGTGAGACTCGAGCACTGTAGTCGGTGTGTTTGCGTTACGTTGGTCCATCTGTGGAGACATTTTTGTTGTGCCCACGGATGGGCAGAATCGTTAAATTTTTTTTGGAAGAATATGCCCCTGTATGGGCTTGATGATTTCTTTTTGGATAATTTAAATAGGTAATCACTGCCAAGCTTGGGCGGTGAGGTTGAGTGCTCTTCTCTACTAATGATGATCTTTTCAAGCTTAAATGCACATCTATTTATAATGTCTTCTATGATAGGTTAATTGCCCTATTTTTCTTGATATGCTTACATGTTTTTAAATGAGGGATCACAACCCTCCTATTATCTTGTGTCTCCTTATTTCTTCAACTTCAACTTTAGTCAATTGATCTGCTATAAGTATATAATAACATTTTTCAATGACTGACAAAAAAGGGGAGAATAAATTCCACCATGAGAACTGTCACGCCCCAAACTCGGAAACTGGGCACAGAAAATTCCCAATTGCCAAATCCGATGCTGACACCTCCGTAGTAACTCATTTTCGGCTCCTAGCGTCCATACGCCAGATTCTGATCCTGGGATCGTACAAGGAGGATTTTCAATGTACTTTTGTCTCGTAATAAGAATAACCACAAGTTTACCCAAATCACAAAGGCAACATCATCATCACATATCCACTAACATAAATAGTTAAATACAATGCTGAAAGGGAAATACATATGTATCAAAATTAAAGATCCAGAAGTCTGCTACATGCTCCATGTTCAACGTTGTTGTGACCTAATGCCTCCTACACGCATCTATCGTGCATAAGCTTATAGAAAGCTTAGAGGGTGGTGAAAGTGTGTGTAAGGTAAGTGTCAAGTATACAATAAAGCCTATAAATCATACATCACCGAGATAAGCGTTAATATTGACAAGATCATGAATCATATGATATCAGAGTAAGCGAAAATATACTGGTAAGTCCACTAGTTATATAATATCAGAGTACGCAATGTAGCTCATTATGAGAAAAATATCATATACTGCAAATGCAATGCAATATGCAGATCCTGCCAAGTCTGTCTAAACCATATAAGTGCCGAAACCTAGCAATCTAAAATGCCATATGCAATGGACAAAATGCAATATGCGATGCAAATGAAATGACAAAGCTGGAGTGAAGTCGGGATGATGGTACGAAGTATCGCAGGCTATGGGGTCCATCACAAGGAAATTCTATCCAAACTAGTCCCATACCTAAATTTGGATAGTACAAAATAATGTGGTAAACTCCTGATCTTAAGTTAGTCGCGTGCCCCAAATGAAATCCTGGCCAATGTGAAGGTACACATAATAAATAGTTATGCACCACCAGCCCGAGTTGATAGTGAATGGATGAATGAGTATGCAAATCCTGCCTAGTAGCCTGCTAGCAGAGTAGCCTACTAAACAATGGTAGCTCACCCAGGCCTCAGACCCGCCCACATCATACCTGCCCACATCATACCCGCCCACATCAGTGCCAGCCCACGTGCGCCATCTCACATGTGCAATAGTGACGGGGTGTCATAACATCTTGTCACTCCACATATTAAGTCCACATATTGGTACGGTTCCTCTCTGAAGAATCATCGGGGTCTATTACACTCCACAATGACTGCCACCTCCCTAACCGTACAGCCCAACAAGTGGAAGAGACCACACTATCTGCCTAACCAGTAGTCTGCCAATACCTACCCAGCTTGTCGATAGCAGACTCATTTACGAGCTGGTCAAACTCAGCCTAGCTATAGCCCCCTCACTCAGGCAGATAAGGCCACACCCCCTCCCAACCAACCACGACACAGTAGGAGACGTGACCTACTCGTATTCGGCACTTAGACACTCGTGTATCCACTTGGTCTAGACATTGGGGTGTCTCTTGGCCTCCGAGGTTTAGGAAGTTTCACCCACGGACATCCAAAGTGCCCAGATGCTCGAACCAAACATTTTTGGTGTCACATCTGGCCATCCATGACATGCATGCGGAGGTCACAACCCTGATGTTGCTAGGGCGTACAGTAATTACAATCACATAATGCAAAATGCATAAGTCACACTGTCCAGTCATGCAGCAATCTTGCCCGTACCACGCTCTCATGTGGGTTACTCCTATCAGTGAGTCCCATAAATAGTCTGCCCAATGGCATATGCTATGATCAGTCACTACTCACATCAAGCATACATATGATGCGTATGGGCATGAGTCATGAAGTTATACTAAGCATGTTATATGGTGATGAACTATCCTTACAACGAGGATGGCCTAGACGTCCTACACACAACAAGTATGGGCCTATCAATGAGCCCTAGGGAGAGTTACAATGTGGACATTTAACCAACATTTTTCCTCCAATGTGGACGTCAAACCATCATTTCTCCCAAGGCATGACCTGCTATAAACATCATTACATAAACCATGGTGGAATCACACATTGTAATGGACCTTATGTACATCCCATTGGGCCTCAACCCATGGGCCTCAAATACATCAAATGGGTAGTAGTAATGGGCCTTACACATATCAAGGTAGGCTTCATATATGTGGGTGTAACACCCTGAAAATCGGGGGTCGTGTATAAACTCAACTCCCGAGTTCCAGACCGTCACTTATGCAACAAAAATAGTTATGATTCAATGTTGTCTGATTTAAAGCATTCACATGAGTAAAAGTATACCAAAACTGCAATTCATACTTCAGATCCAGTGATAAAAGCAAGCGGAAGACTAAACAATGTATATATCACTGTATGGAAAAATAAAGTAACCTCATCTGTCTCCAAAGTATGACTACATCACTGAGTCTCATGTACATATACATAACAAAAGAATAATGTTCAAAAAGGAAGTCCCACTGATGTCCCCTCGATCCAGGTCGCCTACGGGAAGCCGTCATGATACTGCATATACGAGAACTCATCCTGGTCCTCGTCAATCTCAGGCTCCACCTCCTGGATCTCGTCCTCACCTGCAACTACAACAGGGTCTGGTGGGTGTTGCAAACACCATCCCGTAACGTGAGAATGAGTGATCAACTCAGTGGAATCATAGAGCAAAGATTAGCATGTTCACAATTCAATCACGCGATAATAGTAAAGCAGTAAATCAGACAATCCTAATACTGTTATTAATGCAAGATGATATGACGTGATGTATGCCCTCACCGACGATCACCCTCATGCGGCAACATCTTACGACCGCGGCATGCCACACTCCCTAGAGTGCTCCACATCTTCCAGGCACATGCAATGCTATGGTGAAATGATTACCAAGTTGTTATTAGTCCATTCAAACAGCAGGATTGGGAAACTAAGGTACTTCCCTTGTATCAATCCCAACACGGATCCTGTCTAGGGTCGTCACTCCTAGTAATCTCATACGATGTATATTTCGTAGGTCACTGCAAGGGCTGCCAGGGCTGCTGCTTGCACTCGTTGCACCGCTCCCCCATCACCTTATCAATACAGGCCTACTGTACTCTACTGCACGGAAGGGTCGTCGCCTCCCGTGGACTCAGAATACGCTCGCGGTCACTACAAAGGGCTCGTCGCCTGATCAGTGTAGGCCGACAGCTAGAATATAGTGTCCCATACCACCATAATCTGCTCACGAGTCAAGGTGCTCATTGGTCACTACGGGGAGGTTTGTGGCCCCAGCGTAAGCCGACAGCTCGACCACGGTGTCCCATACCACCATGCCCGGCTCATGAGTCTTCGTGGATCAAGGTACCACGGTTAATAGGGTTTACAATGGTAAGTTCAGTACCCTAGGTTCAAGCAGTTATGATACATACAAGGTGAACAAACATCGGCCAGTCGGGTTACTTGACGGGCTCGACTAGCGCGATCGCATCTCAAGTTGAACGACATGAAGTGCGTAAAACACTTCGCGTGGCCTAACCACTGCCGCCAACTCTCAACCCGAATCACGTTCATCGACGCGTCGTTCGTGGCTATGACCAGTCAGCCACGAATTCGCTCGGTTACCGACTGCATGGACTAAGTCAAGTCCCACACATCTATGGAATTACATTAACACTATATACCAGGGTATTGGAATTGAAATACATCATGGGAGCATGTTAACACATGTTATAACATTCAACTTAAGCAAATCTTCAAGGCATACCTTCCATGCATATTCAACTTAAGCAAATCTTCAAAGCATACTTCCTATACATGTAATGCAATCATGCATAAGGTCAACATGTAGGAAAATCATTTAGGTCAGCATTTTAATCATGAAATCAATCTCAAACTACTACATAACATCATTCAATACAATACATACTAGTACAAGCATTTATACAAACACATACACTACACACTTAAGTCCACATATGGTATGTGGACCCAAAGTGCGCAACTTGGCGAATCTCTTCGCCAAACTGATTATGCAATCATTCCTAACTCTCTAATGTGGCGACAAACCATGACAATCACGTCAGCAAAATATACATGTAGACCGTACTTCCTACAAATGACTAAAATGCCCTAAATCTCATATTCTTCGTTAATTTACGAAACGGGAAACGGAGAGCATTTTGTACATGTCAAACGGCGATGCCGTCAAGAATCTACTATTAAACGACATTGAAAGCGTTGGGAACCGTCAATCAAAGCGTCTAAAATCCTCACCTTATGTCTTGTAGACTCGAAAATTGAAACGGAGCGTATACGCTTCGTCTACGGCGAATAAGGAGCCTAATACACAAGATCCATAAGCTACATCGCTATGGAAACAAGGGAAACTCAAATCAACAACTATTTAGAGTATTTACTTACCTAAGATCGCCGTGGAATCGCCGGGAAGGTGGTAGAGGTGTGTTGCTTAAGCACGTGCAACACGTAGCACAAGTGGCAGGAAGAACTCCCCCACTCTTACACAATCTCTCACTTTTTTTTCTCCTCTCCCAAGCTAGGGCTTCTCTCAAATTCGGATGGAAGAGAAGAGTGAGGGTTTCAACCCCTTTAATAGCCTACAACATGCCTAAAATAGGCTTGGGAACAATGTTTACTTGGTGCCTAACCAAATCGGGGCCGTTTCGGTCCAAAAGGGCATTTCTGAAGGTCCCCTGACCAAATGCGGTCGGACTTAAGCTCATGCATACTGGATCTAGCACACATCCAGTTTTCAGACCGGTAGGGTTCCCAGATCGCACGTGGCGGTCCAGTTTCAGTTTAACGGTTATCGCACCAAGATCAGGCCTATAAGTCTCGTGATATATAATAGATATTTTTCCTGATCCAAGGGTGTAATTTGGTTGTATTCTGACGGTCAGAACGCTCAATACTGATGCGTCAAATAGTGTGCCAGATTTGAATTTCAAATTCCAATTCTAACCCTATTCTCACTCTCTTCGGTCCGGGCTCAATGAAATAGCCTGTGATTATCGGTTTGACTTGATTTTTGGAATGAGTGCCAAGTCCAGCTAGACGGTTCTAACGGTCTAAGATAGGAGGTATCGGACTTTCGACGTGCGGTCTAGATCCAATACAAAGATTCAAAGTGGTCCAGAGAACAAACCTGCTTAGAGTTTGGTCCGAGGTTTTAGAGCATTATAGTACCATTGGTTCCACTCGCTTTGGGCCTTGTAGAACGTATTTAAAGTGATCAGGGACCATTTCCCAGCTATTCTAACGTTGCACTAGCTAACCTAGTCATATTTTCTAAAGGAATGAATTCTACGCAATATCGGGTCGAGTTGGTACTCGAGCCCAAGTATGGATTTTTCACGGGCGTTACAATCTACCCCCCTTAACAAATAATTTCGTCCTCGAAATTTTGTACCTTTTCGTACTCCTCGAGAAGCTGTGGGTAGTTCTTTCTGATCTCGGCTTCTGTCTCCCAAGTAGCCTCCTCCTCAGAGTGATGCGTCCATAGTACCTTCACAAGGGGAATCACCTTGCTACGCAGTACCTGCTCCTTCCTGTCTACGATGCGTGTCGGTCGCAGGATATAAGTAACATCCTCTCCTAACTGCACCTGCTCCCATCTGATGATATGAGAAGGATCAGCAACGTACTTCTTCAGCATAGAAACATGAAATACGTTGTGAACGCTCGCGAGGGGCGTGGGTAAAGCCAATCGGTAAGCCACTGCTCCCACACGATCGAGGATCTGGAATGGACCAATGAATCGCGGTGCCAGCTTCCCCTTCTTCCCGAACCGAAGGACTCCCTTCATAGGGGAAACTCGCAAAAACACGTGATCCCCGACTGTGAACTCTAGTGGCCGTCGTCTCGTATCGGCGTAGCTCTTCTGTCTGTTCTGCGCTATAAGAAGCCGACGTCGAATAATATCGATCTTCTCTGACGTCGCCTGCACCAACTCTGGGCCAATCAAGCTGTGCTCACCGACCTCTAACCAGCAATGCGGTGCACGACAAGGTCGCCCATACAGCACCTCATAAGGTGCCATGCCGATACTCGCCTGGAAGCTATTGTTGTACGCAAACTCCGCATATGCAAGACAGTCATCCCAACTGTCCTTGAAGTCCAATGCGCAAGCCCGCAACATGTCCTCCAGGATCTGGTTCACTCGCTCCGTCTGTCCGTCCGTCTGTGGGTGGAAGGCAGTACTGAACTTCAACTTCACACCCATAGCCTCCTGAATGCGAGTCCAGAAAATAGAAGTGAACCGCGTGTCTCTGTCCGACACGATCTCCAACGGAACTCCATGCAGACGCACAATCTCTCGGATGTACATTCTAGCCAGCTCGTCTGCAGAGTTCGTAACTCTGATTGGTAGGAAGTGCGCCGACTTCGTCAATCGGTCGACGATCACCCAAATGGAATCATGCCCCTTTCTCGTCTTCGGCAACCCAGAAATGAAGTCCATGGAAATGAAATCCCACTTCCACTCTGCAATCGGCATAGGCTGCAAAAGTCCAGGTGGTCGGCGATGCTCTGCCTTCACCTGCTGACAAGTGAGACAACGGGACACGAACTCAGCAATGTGGGTCTTCATACCTTCCCACCAATACGTCCTCTTCACGTCACGATACATCTTCGTACTGCCTGGATGCATCGCGAGTCTAGTAGAATGCGCAGCCTCGAGAATCTCTCGTCTCAAGTCAGGGACATCTGGGACGCATAGGCGGCCACGGTAACGTAAGCCCCCATCCATACCAACTCGCCAGTCGGCGTCAGCATCATCACTGGCCTGCTCTCGAAGCTCAGTAAGATGCGCGTCGTCCCTCTGCGCCTCGATGACTCGGTCATCGATCTGAGATCGCACCTGTACATGTGCGATGAACTCAAATGGCTCCTCTACAGTGAGTTTCTGCTCAAAGTCTCGTAAAAACTCAACCATATCCCACTCGGCAACCATCAGCGGAGCCGCAAACTCTATCGCCTTCTTGCGGCTCAACGCATCAGCCACAAGGTTCGCCTTCCCAGGATGGTAAGAGACTTCAAACTTGAAGTCCTTCAGTGTCTCCATCCATCGTCGCTGCCTCATATTCAAGTCTCGCTGCGTGAATATGTACTTGAGACTCTTGTGGTCGCAAAAGAGCTCGAACTCCTCTCCGTAGAGGTAATGTCTCCAGAGTCTCAGTGCAAATATCACGGCTGCCAACTCCAGGTCGTGTGTAGGGTAATTCTCCTCCTGCTTCCTTAATTGTCTCGAGGCATACGAAATTACCCTGTCCCTCTGCCTAAGGACACAACCCAAACCAACACTAGACGCGTCAGTGTATATAGTGTATTTAACCCCTTGCTCTGGCAATACTAGCACAGGGGCAGACGTAAGTCTGTCCTTCAGCTCCTGAAAAGCCGACTCCGCTTTATCATTCCAGGCGAACTTCACGTCCTTCCGTGTCAACTGAGATAAGGGTCTCGCGATCTTCGAGAAATCCTGAATGAAGCGCCGATAGTAGCCAGCGAGTCCCAAGAAACTCCTCACCTCAGTGACAGAACCAGGCTGCTCCCAGTCCAGCACCGCAGCTACCTTAGACAGGTCAACTGCCATGCCATCCTTGGACACCACGTGTCCCAGAAACTTCACCTCTTGCTTCCAGAAGTCGCACTTCTTATACTGTGCGAACAACTGATGCTGTCTGAGCGTATCAAGGACCAAACGCAAGTGCTCCTCATGCTCCTCTCGACTCCTAGAGTATACCAAAATGTCGTCGATGAAGACAACGACGAATCGATAGAGGAAAGGCCGCAATACCTGGTTCATCAGATCCATGAACACGGCCGGTGCGTTCGTGAGACCGAACGACATCACGAGGAACTCGTAGTGACCAAAACTGGTCCTGAATGCTGTCTTCTGCACGTCCTCATCTCTGACGCGCAGCTGATGATATCCTGACTGAAGATCAATCTTCGAGAAGTACTGCGCTCCTCTCAACTGATCAAACAAGTCATCGATCCTGGGCAAAGGGTACTTGTTCTTCACCGTGAGATGGTTCAGCCTGCGATAATCAATACACAATCGCAGCGAACCATCCTTCTTCTTCACGAACAAGACCGGTGCTCCCCAAGGAGACACGCTAGGCCGTATAAAGCCAAGCTCTAGTAGGCCATCAATCTGCGTCCTCAACTCCTCCATCTCACATGATGCCATGCGATACGTCGGCAGTGAGACGGGTGTAGAACCAGGAACCAGATCGATAGTGAAATCGATCTCACGTCGGGGCGACAAACCAGGGATCTTCCTGAACAGATCCCCGAACTCAGAAACAACTGGCGTCTGCTCAAGTACCTGGGCACCAGCGTCGCGCAATAGAGTGGCGTAGCTAAGAATGCGGAAAGGAAGATTTACCCGCACTGGAAATGTGAAAGGCGTGCCCTCAGGCTCGTACACCTTCACCACACGAGCCTCGCAGTCAATCTCGGCTCTCGCTGCAGTCAACCAGTCCATGCCAAGAATGACGTCGAGATAAACGAGTGAGGGATCGACGACCAGATCAAGAGTCATCGTCCTGCCTCCCAGATCAACTAAACAACCCTCACACATCTGGGTGACGTCCGAATAATCCCCATGAGCTGCAAGGACTCGCACGCTATCCATAGTGATAGTCTGCAACCCAAGCGTCTGACTACGGCACGCGATATCAAAGAAAGCGTGGAACCAGTGTCCACCATGACAAGAACGGGAGTACCTCCGATATGGCCCGTGACCTCGAAGGCTGAATGCTGGAAAGTCGGCGTCGTAGCTGCCTCAGCAGTCAGTGCATGAACTCGAGCCTGCTGTGGCCGGTTCGGCCGCTGTGTCAAGGGCCGTGGAGGCTATCGAATCTGCGATACTGTGGGTCTGAAAGAGGGATGCGCAGGAGCTGACCGTATAGGCGGTGCTGATATCGCCTGTGGACGTACACGATCAATCTTCTGCGGCGGCGAGAACCCACTGTCCTGCATCCTCGAAAAGCAACTCTGCGCTAAGTGGCCCGTCCTCCCACAGTATGTGCATGATAAATCAGGGCGCCAAAACGGTCCTACTGGCGCCGTGGTCCTGGTAGGAGGATCAATGCGAGGCCTCTTGCCCGCGGAGGGCCTGTCTGACAAATCCGGTCGCGGCCTAGAAGTAGTCGGGCCTCGAGATCGCGCAAGTCGATCCACGTCCTGCTCTGCCCGCATGGACATGTGAACCAACTCCGCATAGGAGGGGAAACTGACACAGCACATCTTCGACCGAATATCCGGTCGCAAGCCCTCCAAAAAGTGCCGTATGCGCATCTGCTCATCAGCTAGAATCGTCGGGACGTACCTGCCCAACTCTGTGAACCGATGCTCATACTCGGTAACCGTCATCGCTGCCTGCCTGAGACGGAGAAACTCATTCTCCCTCTCGTGCCTGTAGGTCTGGGGATAATACTTCTCATGGAAGCGGAACTCGAATGCTGCCCACGTCCATATGAAATCTGCGGCAACAGTCCGCAATATGCTATCCCACCACATACTGGCCTCTCTCTCAAATAAGAAGGTAGCCAGCTCTACCTGCTCAGCCTCAGTACAGTGCAACATCCACAGAATCTTCGACACTCGGTCGAGCCAGAACTCAGCCTCCTCGGGTCTGTGAGAACCCGTGAAAGTAGGAGGGCGCAAGCGCTGAAATCGCTCCAGTAGGCCCCGTGTGTCGGCAGGATTCCCCGCAGGGAAAGCAGGCTGCGCAGGATGTGCTATACCCTCATCCTGGGCGTAAGTATAGGCATCCTCAGCTGGATGCGCAGGTGGTGTAGGTGGAGTAGATGTAGTCGCACCCCCACCCTGGGCTAAAGTCCCAACTATGGTGGTCAGAAGCTGCTGCTGCTGTAGCATCATAGCCATCATCTGCTCGAATCTATCAGGGGGTGGAGCAGGCTGTGGCGGATGAGGTGCGGAAGTAGATGCGCGCTGTGGCTCTCTAACTGATGGTGTAAATGGCGGTGGTCCATCTGTAGGACCAACAGCAGGCTAAGACGATCGAACCGCCTCAGGAATCGGGCCCACAGCAGGGTCCGGACGAGTGCCAGACTGAGAGGGAGTCTGATCCATCTGCTCTGACAATGAAAGCCGAACCGCGCTCCTCGTAGTCTTAGGTGGCATTCCCTATATTCAAAATAGGGCGCAACCTTGTCAGTCTCAATTGCACAAATACACCACAATCATTCACTAAAGAGTCAAAGGCATACCATGCATTTCAATTAATCAAAATTGTCACAATACAAGGGATATATCCTTACAAGTATCATGACTAGAATTACATGGAAATTAAGACAGTTAGGTAACAGCAACATAAGCAAAGCACTAGCCCTAACAGGCTTACACACATAAAACAGGAAATGGCTAACTACTAATAACAACATCAAAGATCGCATCGCTAGTCAAAATCTGGTGACGGAGGAGGAGCACCCTTATCCTATAAGCAACACAGGATTGCCTTCAAGGTGCGAGTCACCTTGCCAAACTTCTTCTTTGTAACAGCCTTGGCATCAGCGACTTCCGCTCGAAGTTCTTGGACTTCCCTTCGCAAAGCTGTCTGACTCTCCTCCATCCGAGCAATGCGGTCGTCGATAGTAGTCTGCGCAGAAGGAGGAGGGCTCTCATCAGTATCCTGAGCCTCCTCTTCTGCTTCTTCCTGAACCTCTGCTCTAGGTTCTTCTTCGCTCTGATCTTCCTCTTCATCAAAGTCATCCCCACTATCCCTTTCAAGTTGATTTTCACGGTATTGCGACCCAATCTTCATCTTAATCATTGTTGACTCATCGATGGTGTGAATCGATACTGGTAATTCGGGTCCAAGTCTATAGGCAAACTCAAGCGCAATCTTGCAAATGACTCGGCCAAAGGGAAGGGATTCGGATGTTCTCCTCGACCTGGCTATGAGAACTATCTGCCATAAGATGAAAGTGGCCATACATACGTTCTCTCCCTGGGCCACCAGAAATAAGAAATCGACCATAAGACGTGTACATTCAATGCGGTTCGTCGACCTGGGATAGACATTGAACGTGCAGATATGATGCAGCAGGCACA
This sequence comes from Magnolia kwangsiensis, assembly GCA_037074715.1. NCBI lineage: Eukaryota > Viridiplantae > Streptophyta > Magnoliopsida > Magnoliales > Magnoliaceae > Magnolia > Magnolia kwangsiensis. The sequence goes on from CM073571.1 coordinate 149,085,325, forward strand.
AATCCTCAGACATGTACGTCGCCTTGAGGCTATTATTAGGCTACCATGGAACCAACTTACCGCACAAAAACCTGGTACGGCGATCTCGTTCACGTCTAGTCCTCAAATTCTTCTCACTTGGATGCACATCACCTAGAGGCACATTGAGAAGTCGCGCAACCAACCGGACGTCGATCGTAGCCATCCGATCTCTACCAAAAGGGATTTTGAACTGCAAAGGGTCCAAGGTAGGATTCTGGATGCTAGCATAGAAGGCACGAACAGTGCTCACATTAGCACGAGCGCGAGCTTCAAAGATCGGTCCCCAGTGCGCAGCTTCAATGCGTTCGAACAACAGATATTTGCCGAACAATCGCCCATTTACGTCCACCTCAAATAACACTCTACGGTCAGTGTATTCACCATGAGGCATCTCTGATAGAATGGTTTGTCCAAGGTGAGCATGGGGATCCAAATCCCGCTTTGTACGGCACTCCAGGACTGCAGCTGGATCTGCGGCGGCGCTTGAACTTGCGGCACCACCCCGCGGTCTTCTCAATCGAGCAGGGCGGCTCGGCCCAGCCTCGTCTGTTACAGTTTTCCTCTTACCCATCAAAGACAGGATGGATGAGAGTGACAAAAGGCCCAAAATGGCTTCCACGAAAGCCATGGAAAACGCCGAAAATGCGGAGAAATGGGTGCCCAATCTGATAAAAGGAAATCTAGGCATCGTAGAGGGATGCCTCAAGCTTCCCAAGGCTGTACTTTCAGGGAAAAATACAAACAAAAAGATGGGATGGAGCACCTCACGATTTCAGCACTATTTGGGAGATTTTGGAGCTCCACATGGTGAAATCTTCAAGGAAAGAGGCTGCCAACACCCAATAAATAATGGGTGGTGGTCGGTTTTGGCCAAGGAAGGTTGTAGAGGTGGTTTGGGACGCCGGGGTTTGGAATTGGTTGCTGAAAATCGAATCTAGGGCTATGTAAGGGGGCTGTTTGTGAAGGAGAGGTGGGTTTTGGGGGTTTTCGTGATGTGGGAGGTACCTAGGGGTGATGTGGAGCCTGTTTAAGGGGGTGCGCCCGAAGGACGGCCCCATCGGAGCTCGCCGGTCGGCGATGCATCGCCCGACCGGCGATGGCATCGCCGGCCAACTCTCAAGTTGGCCGGTGGGACCCCATGGGTCTAGTCCCCCATGGTCCCAGGGTCCCAAAAAGTTAGGTCCCACCCCCTGGTTCATAGTATTTTGGTCTGTATGAGTCCAAACATGTGTTCGGGGCTTTCTGGGTCCACATTGCAATCCCGAATACCAAACCATATGATGCAGCATATGAATTTGGGGTAAAAGGAGCCATTACACCTATCTAGATCCTTAGTTTCTAAATAAAGTGAAGTTAGAATGGCCTTATGTCCATTTTTCATGAAATTTTACTATTCACTGTAAAATTTGATGAATGTAGTAATTTGTGTTATTTTAACATTAGGTTTGATGCCTAACATAAAATAGATAAGAAAAAACTGAATGTTGAAGTGGTTAGAGGAGAAATTTTGAGAATTTTTGGCAAAACGGAGTTTTTAAGCCCTGGCGATTGATTACTGGAGTCGTGGTCATCCCACGGCCCATGGATTCATTTTTTTTCAGTTTAAAACTGCTCATAGTACGTCTCTACCCGACTTCCTAAAGCTTAGAAGTGATTCGGGTTGCTTTACGCGACCCGAGATGCGTTACAGACTCGATCTTGCGATCGATCCTAATAGACTTCGCCTATCGGCGAATCTGCAATCCTAGAAGTGTTTCTAGACCCTTCTCGCACCCACCTAAGTCAAAGGAAGCGACAGCGTACGTCGCAAGACCATAACCCAGGCCCAGTATACTCTCATTCATGCTCTGATACCAACTTGTAACACTCTGAAAATCGGGGGTCGTGTATAAACTCAACTCCCGAGTTCCAGACCGTCACTTATGCAACAAAAATAGTTATGATTCAATGTTGTCTGATTTAAAGCATTCACATGAGTAAAATTATACCAAAACTGCAATTCATACTTCAGATCCAGTGATAAAAGCAAGCGGAAGACTAAACAATGTATATATCACTGTATGGAAAAACAAAGTAACCTCATCTGTCTCCAAAGTATGACTACATCACTGAGTCTCATGTACATATACATAACAAAAGAATAATGTTCAAAAAGGAAGTCCCACTGATGTCCCCTCGATCCAGGTCGCCTACGGGAAGTCGTCATGATACTGCATATACGAGAACTCATCCTGGTCCTCGTCAATCTCAGGCTCCACCTCCTGGATCTCGTCCTCACCTGCAACTACAACAGGGTCTGGTGGGTGTTGCAAACACCATCCCGTAACGTGGGAATGAGTGATCAACTCAGTGGAATCATAGAGCAAAGATTAGCATGTTCACAATTCAATCACGCATAGTAAAGCAGTAAATCAGACAATCCTAATACTGTTATTAATGCAAGATGATATGACGTGATGTATGCCCTCACCGACGATCACCCTCATGCGGCAACATCTTACGACCGCGGCATGCCACACTCCCTAGAGTGCTCCACATCTTCCAGGCACATGCAATGCTATGGTGAAATGATTACCAAGTTGTTATTAGTCCATTCAAACAGCAGGATTGGGAAACTAAGGTACTTCCCTTGTATCAATCCCAACACGGATCCTGTCTAGGGTCGTCACTCCTAGTAATCTCATACGATGTATATTTCGTAGGTCACTGCAAGGGCTGCCAGGGCTGCTGCTCGCACTCGTTGCACCGCTCCCCCATCACCTTATCAATACAGGCCTACTGTACTCTACTGCACGGAAGGGTCGTCGCCTCCCGTGGACTCAGAATACGCTCGCGGTCACTACAAAGGGCTCGTCGCCTGATCAGTGTAGGCCGACAGCTAGAATATAGTGTCCCATACCACCATAATCTGCTCACGAGTCAAGGTGCTCATTGGTCACTACGGGGAGGTTTGTGGCCCCAGCGTAAGCCGACAGCTCGACCACGGTGTCCCATACCACCATGCCCGGCTCATGAGTCTTCGTGGATCAAGGTACCACGGTTAATAGGGTTTACAATGGTAAGTTCAGTACCCTAGGTTCAAGCAGTTATGATACATACAAGGTGAACAAACATCGGCCAGTCGGGTTACTTGACGGGCTCGACTAGCGCGATCGCATCTCAAGTTGAACGACATGAAGTGCGTAAAACACTTCGCGTGGCCTAACCACTGCCGCCAACTCTCAACCCGAATCACGTTCATCGACGCGTCGTTCGTGGCTATGACCAGTCAGCCACGAATTCGCTCGGTTACCGACTGCATGGACTAAGTCAAGTCCCACACATCTATGGAATTACATTAACACTATATACCAGGGTATTGGAATTGAAATACATCATGGGAGCATGTTAACACATGTTATAACATTCAACTTAAGCAAATCTTCAAGGCATACCTTCCATGCATATTCAACTTAAGCAAATCTTCAAAGCATACTTCCTATACATGTAATGCAATCATGCATAAGGTCAACATGTAGGAAAATCATTTAGGTCAGCATTTTAATCATGAAATCAATCTCAAACTACTACATAACATCATTCAATACAATACATACTAGTACAAGCATTTATACAAACACATACACTACACACTTAAGTCCACATATGGTATGTGGACCCAAAGTGCGCAACTTGGCGAATCTCTTCGCCAAACTGATTATGCAATCATTCCTAACTCTCTAATGCGGCGACAAACCATGACAATCACGTCAGCAAAATATACATGTAGACCGTACTTCCTACAAATGACTAAAATGCCCTAAATCTCATATTCTTCGTTAATTTACGAAACGGGAAACGGAGAGCATTTTGTACATGTCAAACGGCGATGCCGTCAAGAATCTACTATTAAACGATATTGAAAGCGTTGGGAACCGTCAATCAAAGCGTCTAAAATCCTCACCTTATGTCTTGTAGACTCAAAAATTGAAACGGAGCGTATACGCTTCGTCTACGGCGAATAAGGAGCCTAATACACAAGATCGATAAGCTACATCGCTATGAAAACAAGGAAAACTCAAATCAACAACTATTTAGGGTATTTACTTACCTAAGATCGCGGTGGAATCGCCGGGAAGGTGGTAGAGGTGTGTTGCTTAAGCACGTGCAACACGTAGCACAAGTGGCAGGAAGAACTCCCCCACTCTTACACAATCTCTCACTTTTTTTTCTCCTCTCCCAAGCTAGGGCTTCTCTCAAATTCGGATGGGAGAGAGGAGTGAGGGTTTCAACCCCTTTTATAGCCTACAACATGCCCAAAATAGGCTTGGGAACAATGTTTACTTGGTGCCTAACCAAATCGGGGCCGTTTCGGTCCAAAAGGGCATTCTGAAGGTCCCCTGGCCAAATGCGGTCGGACTTAAGCTCATGCATACTGGATCTAGCACACATCCAGTTTTCAGACCGGTAGGGTTCCCAGATCGCACGTGGCGGTCCAGTTTCAGTTTAACGGTCATCGCACCAAGATCAGGCCTATAAGTCTCGTGATATATAATAGATATTTTTCCTGATCCAAGGGTGTAATTTGGCTGTATTCTGACGGTCAGAACGCTCAATACTGATGCGTCAAATAGTGTGCCAGATTTGAATTTCAAATTCTAATTCTAACCCTATTCTCACTCTCTTCGGTCCGGGCTCAATGAAATAGCCTGTGATTATCGGTTTGACTTGATTTTTGGAATGAGTGCCAAGTCCAGCTAGACGGTTCTAACGGTCTAAGATAGGAGGTATCGGACTTTCGACGTGCGGTCTAGATCCAATACAAAGATTCAAAGTGGTCCAGAGAACAAACCTGCTTAGAGTTTGGTCCGAGGTTTTAGAGCATTATAGCACCATTGGTTCCACTCGCTTTGGGCCTTGTAGAACGTATTTAAAGTCATCAGGGACCATTTCCCAGCTATTCTAACGTTGCACTAGCTAACCTAGTCATATTTTCTAAAGGAATGAATTCTACGCAATATCGGGTCGAGTTGGTACTCGAGCCCAAGTATGGATTTTTCACGGCCGTTACAGTGGGCCTCATACATTCCCCAAAAAAAAAGAATCATATTGAAGGATCTGGACCATTCCACAAATAGGAGTGGAAATAATGATTTTCACCGTTTTCAATTCCACAACCCACGATCAAGTTTATTTCCCATCTAGTCTGTTAGTATAGCCACAAAGACTTAGTTAGGAGGAAAAATAAATATTAATTTAATCCAAGACTACTATGGTCCAAAAAGGACTTCAATGGTAGGCGTTCATCTCTCCACTATTTTCTATGGTGTGGTCCACTTGATAAATCAACCTCATTCTTAGTCTTAAGCCTAAGATGGACTTGCCAATTGGATGGATGGTTTGGATGTAACACATGCGTCAAAGAGGGTCCCACACATGGGGTGCACACGTCACCAAGGTAGGCTCCACAGAACCTGCTGCTTCGATAGTAGCAATAGACTAGTGTGTAGTACACCTTCCAATCTAATGCCATCAATATGGGTCCCAAGTGAGCCCCACCATAACGTTTATTTTCCATCCAGCTGTTGATAAGGTCGCATAGACCCAATAAAAAAAAATAAATAAATATTACGTTTATCTAAAACCTCTAGACTCTAAGGGAGTTCAATGGCAGACATTCAATCCTCACCGTTCCTTATAGTGTGGGCCACTTGAGTCCCTTGAACGACTGATTTTTAGGTGACCCACAACTAGAAGGGGTCCACTGTCACGCCCTAAACCCAAAATTTAGGCTTATAAAATTCTCGAGTGTCGAATTTGGTGCTGACAGCCTCCGTAGTACCTCAGTCTCAGCTCCTAGCATCCATACTCCAGGTTCTGATCTTGGGATCCTGGAAGGAGGATTTTCCAACGTACATTTGTCTCATAGGAAGCATAACCACAAGTATACCCAAATCATAAAGGCGACATCATCATCATCACATATCCACTAATATAAACATTTGAATACAGTCCTGAAAGGGAAATACATATATTGAAATCAAGCTCCAGAAGACCGCTGCACGCTTCAAGCTTAACGTTGTTGTAACCTAATGCCACTTGCACCTATCTATCGTGCATAGGCTTATAGAAAGCTTAGAGGGTGGTGAAAGTGTGTGCATAAGATAAGTGCCAAGTATACAATAAAGCCCATAAATCATACATCATCGGGATAAGCGGAAATATACTAGTAAGTCTATAAGTCATATAATATTAGAGTATGCAATGTAAATCATAATGAACCAAATATCATACACTACAGATGCAATACAATATGTAGATCCTGCCAAGTCTTTCTAAGCCATATAAGTGCAGAAACGTAGCAATCCAAAATGTCATATGCTGCAGATGAAATGTAATATGTAATTTAAATGAAATGACCAAGTTGGAGTGAAGTCGGGATGATAGTACGAAGTATTGCAGGCTATGGGGTCCATCACAAAGGAATTCTATCCAAACCAGTCTCATAACTAAATTTAGATAGTCAAACATAATGTGGTAAACTCCTGATCTCAAGTTAGTCACGCACCTCAACCGAAATCCTAGCCATTGCAAAGGTACATGTAACAAATAGTTATGCACCACTAGCCCAAGTGGATAGTGAATGGATGAATGAATGAGTATACAACTTCTCCTGCTCAGTAGCCTGCCAGCATAATAGTTTGCCAACCACTGGTAGCTTGCCCAGGCCTTAACTCCGCCCACATCAGCGTCCGCCCACATATGCAACAGTGACAGGGTGTCATAATATCATGTCAGTCCTCATATCAAGTCCATATATCAGTACGGTTCCTCTATGGGGAATCACCGGGGTCTATTATACTCCACATTGACTGCCGCCTCCCTAGCCACACAGCCTAGTGAGTGGAAGAGACCACACTATCTACTTGACCAGTAGTCCACCAATACCTACCCAGCTCGTCGATAGCTGACTTATTTACGAGCTGGTCAAACTCAGCCTAGGTTACAGCCCCCTCACTTGGGCAGATAAGGCCACACCCCTTCCCAACCGACCATGAAACAGTGAAAGATGCGGCCTACTGGTATTCGGCACTCAGGTGCTCATGTTCCACTCGGTCTAAACGTTGGGGCGTCTCCTGGCCTTGGAGGTTCTGAGACTTTCATCCAAGGACATCCTAAGTGCTCATAGTGCTAGAACTAAGTATTTTCAGTATCCTACCTGTCCATCGATGATGTACCTGTGAAGGCCATGACCCTAATGTCGCTATGACGTATAATGATCATGTCACACATATGCGAGATGCATGAGTCACGCTATCCAATCATGCAATAATCTAGCACATTCCACACGCTCATGTGGGTAACTCCTATCAATGAGTCCCATAAATAATCTACTTAATGGCATATGCAATGATCAGTCACTACTCATATCAAGCATACATATGATGCGTATGGGCATGAGTCATGGAGTTACACTGAGCATGTTATAAGGTGATGAACTATCCTCACAACGAAGATGGACCTAGATGGCTGACACACAACAAGTATGGGCCTATCAATGGGCCCTAGGGAGAGTTATAATGTAAACATTTAACCAATATTATTCTTACAATGTGAACGTAAAACCATCATTGCTCCCAAGGCATAGCTCGCCATAAACATCATTACACAAACCATGGAGGAATCACACATTGCAATGGACCTTATTTACATCCTATTGGGCCTCAACTCATGGGCCTCATATATATCAAATGGGTCGCATCACATGGGCCTCATGTATATCAAGGTGGGCCGCAACAACGGGCCACAAATACATCAATATGGCCCTCATATTGCAAGTGGGCCACATCACATGGGCCGCATTATATGGGACGCACCAATGGGCCTCATGTATATCAAATGGGCCACATCAATGGGCCTCATGTGTATCAAATGGGCCACATCAATGGGCCTCACCAACCACACCACTCACTTATATGCTTAAGATCAATTTAGAGCATAAAGAAAATAAATCATATTGAGAGGTCATCTGGACCGCATTCCATATATAAGTGGCGATAATGATTTCCACCATTAAAATCCCCAAGGCCCACCATAACATTTCATTTCCATCCAAAGAGTTGATAAGGTCACATAGATCTAATAAAAATAAATAAATAAATTTTATATTTATCCAAAACCTCCGGACCAAGGGAGTTTCAATGGTAGACGTTCAATTCACCATTGTTACCAGCAGTGACCCACCAGATAACTAGATCCATTTCATTACTAGATAACTAGATCTGTCTCATTATGCCTCAAGCCTTAATAAGCTTTCAAAATGGTTGGATGATTTGGATGTAACACATGCATCATAGTCGGTCCCATAAGGATGGACGGTGTGGACAGAACACATACATCATTGGGGTGGGGGGGGGGGGGGGGGGGGGTCCCACCATCTAGTGGTGTGGATGGTGTGGGTAAAACACATACACCATAGTGGGTTCCACCATCCAGTCATTTGGACGGTGTGGAACATAATACATACATCAGTGGGTCCCACGTGGGGCCCACCATAACGTTTACGTGCCATCCAAGCTGTTAATAAGGTTGCATAGACCCTGATGGAGAGGAAAGAGAAATTTTAAAATGATCCAAAACTTCTATAAATCCAGAAGGATTTCAATGGCAGACAATTCAATCCCACTATTTTCAGTGACGTAGGCCACCTGAGTTCCAAATATGACTGATTTTGGGGGTGGCCCATAGCCAAAAGGGGGACCACCCAATGCACGGTGTGGATGTACATCACACATCACGGTGGGACCTACGGTCCCTGCCTCTTTCATCCATAGCGCAGCAGCATCCTGCGCTGCTGCCTAAATATATATTTTTTATCTTTAGAAAACTTATTTTTCTGAGGTTTTTCTGAGGTGGGGCCAGCATCAGGGGAATCTGGCCCAGCCATTGGTTTTTATGGCCCAAGACAGACCCATCAAGACCAATATTTGAAATATTTTGGGGGACATAAACATCAGAGTGAATTTCAACGGTAGAAAATACTATTTTCTATGCTATGGCTTGTGAGATAGTTGGATTAGCTTCATTTTTTGGCTCAACGTCTAAAATAGGCTGAGAAATAGGATGAACGGCGCAGATTTAACTCATACATCAAGGTGGGGCCTACACAAGTGGCCCACCCAAAAACCATTAAATCAAGCTAATATATATATATATATATATATATATAGAGAGAGAGAGAGAGAGAGAGAGAGAGAGAGAGAGAGAGAGGCATGCTCCCATACGCACCTACGCACGTGTGCACCTTTGCACACGTGTCATGGGAGTCGAATCTGAACGGTCCATAAGATGTGGAATCCCATGTAACCTTAGGAGGTGAATGTTCACCCTGATCTAAGACTCTGGTGGGCCATAGCAAAGAGAAATACAAATCAAGGGAGGAAACTATTTCATTTTTCATGGCCCATCAAAGTTTTAGATCAAAGTAAAACTTGGGCCCTAGGGGTTTCACGAGGTGCTGCTTCACATGAACTGTTCAGATTTTGGATCCACATCACGTATGATGGGTTCTCAAAAAAGTTTGTACGTAGTATGTATGAACTGGTTCGCAGGTGAGCATTTCCAATATATATATATATATATATATATATATATATATATATATATATATATATATATATATATATATTATTTTCCTTTTGTTGGATAGTGCACCACGCTGTCAATCCACACTTCACTTTGTTACCACGTCTAGCATCCCTGGACGCTGGACGGTCGGGCACAACATGTATATTTAAGGTGGGCCCCACCTATAGACGTGCTATCTAGGTGGGTCACCAAATGGCTGGATTGTGTGGATAAGACATACATCAAAGTGGGGGTCCATCTGGATGGGCCACATGGCCACATCATCACACTAAAAATGAAAAAGAGAGGGAGAGAGAGAGAGAGACATGCGATGGAGGGACCACGACACTATGGGCCCTCCCTTTTCATACATTCAATCATACATCAAGTGGGTCCCAATGCATGTGAGCCCACTAAATCAAAAATCAACTGTGGAGATTACTCCTCCACCAAAGTAGAAGGTCTAGATGACCCTTTTCAAAATAGAAATTAAACATCATGATGAGGTCTATGGAGAATGGCCCCATCATGGAATGATCATGTAAATTATAGTAGGCTATCGACCACATCTAGGGTCCAAAGTGAGATCCATACCATCAATCGGTAGGCCCCACATGGCCCATCATTAAAAGAATGAAATCTAAGCCTATAGAAACACTCACTATTCGATCTTCTTGGTCTGATGGAACGCCGATCTCCTTGTGTTTCACTTTGATAGAGGGTGATGAGAAGTGAATGGCTAGGATGAAGGCTTTTGGGATGGGAATTGGGCCACACAACTCACTTTCTCTCCGTGGAAGAGCTTGGATGTCCACTATTTTCTTACTTTAAAAATGTGAAGAGAAAGAGAGAGAGAGGGTTGTAAGGAGAGAGAGTGATGGGTGGTGCATGTGTGGTGAGAGACTTGTTGACTTTTGGGATAGATTGCTTGACTTGTGGAGAAAGAAAGCATGGGTTGCTCTTGTACTTGACATGAGATGATTGATTGATTGAGTGATTGATTGATGGGACATGTTGTAGAGATTCTCTTGGGATTGCAAAGGTGTGGTGTTTTCCTCAAATTGAATATGGGCCCACATCTCCTGACTTGGGTATCGCCTCGGCGCGTAATACACAACATTGGAACCGCGACGATGGTGTGGTTGTAATGGTACAAGTCTTGGGTCGAGCTAACTCTGATATACGAGACACAACTCAAGATCACGAGCAAACGCTAATAATAGATCGTGGGCCATCAGAATTCAATCGGGATGACCGCGGAAGCATACGGACTAGGAAACAGGTCTTACACCCACAAAATGCATGGTGTCGATGTTCGCACACATCGTGGTGGGGGCCACGGTTGGGACTCACGGTCCTTGCCTCTGGTGTCACACGTAGCAGGACGTTGCTAACGCCAACAAGAGCAGCAGTGTCTACTGCTCATTTTATTTTTTAAAAAAAATTATTTTTTTGGGGTTTTTCCGTGGTGGGGCTCGCATCAGGTAGATCCAACCCAACCATTATATTCCATGGCTTAAGATAGACCAAACAAACCCAATATTCTATATATTTCAGTGTGTCGAAAAATCAAAGTGGTCCATAGTGGATTTTAATGGTCAAAATACTATTTTCTAAGATACGGCTCGCTAGATATCTGGATTGGTCTAAAATTTCGGCTCAACACCTAAAATGATCTAGGGAATGGGATGGATGATGTGGATTAGACCCATACTTCAAGGTGGGGGCCTGCATGAGCTTTCCACCAAGAATTTCGAATCAAATTGATATTTCTGTTTTTGTAACGCCCGTGAAAAATTCGTACTTGGGCTCGAGTACCAACTCGACCCGAAATCGCGTAGAATTAAATTCTATGAAAATTAAGCGTAAGTTAGCTAGCGCAACGCTAGAGTAGCTGGAAAATAGTCCCTGATCACTTTAAATACGTTCTACAAGACCCAAATCGAGTAGAACAAATGACTCTACAATACTCTATAACCTCGGATCAAACTCTAAGCGGGTTTGTCCTCTGGACCACTTTGAATTCTTGTATTGGATTTAGACCGCGCGTCGAAGGTCCGATACTTCCTATCTTAGACCGTTAGAACCGCCCAGCTGGACTTGACAATCATCTCGAAAATCAAGTCAAACCGATAATCACAGACTATTTCGTTGAACCCGGACTGAAGAGACCGCGAATAGGGACAGAATTGGAATTTCAAATTCAAATCTGGCACACGACTTGACGCGTCAATATTAAGCGTTCTGACCGTCAGAATTCATCCAGATTACACCCTCGGATCAGGAAAAATTTCTATTTATTATCATGAGACTTTCAGCCCTGATCTACGTGCGGTGACCGCTGAACTGAAACTGGTCCGCCACGTGCGATCTGCGAACCCTGCCAGACTGAAAAATTAATACGTACTACATCTGGTGTGCATGAGCTTAAGTCCGATCGCAATCGACCAGGGGACCACCAGAAAGCAGCTTTTGGACCGAAACAGCCCCGAAATGGATAGGCACCAAGTAAACTTCATTCCGGAGCCTGTTTCCGGCATTTTTAAGCTTATAAAAGGGGTTGAAACCCTCATTTCTCTCTCCCATCTGAAAATTGAAAACCCTAGGATAAAGGAGAGAGAGTTTGAGAGAAAGAGTAGAGGGGATTTTTCCCGCTTCCGAGCCACCGATTGCTGCTGCTTCAGCAACTCTTCCCAATCACCTGGCTGGTGATTTCTCCGTTCTTTCAGGTACAAAACAACCCTAGAACTTGCTGATTTAGGGTTTATCCAGATTTAGGGCGTGTTAGCTAACGTATTATGTAAATCAGGTCCTCCTACTGCCGTAGACGAAGCGTACACGCTCCGTTCAAAATCCCGCATCCGTAAGATACTAGGTGAGGATTTTAGACGCTTTGATTGACGGTTTACAACGCTTTCAATGTCGTTTAATAGTAGATTATCGACGGCACCGCCGTTTGACATGTACAACATGCTCTCCGTTTCCTGTTTCGTAAATTAACGAAGAATATGAGATTTAGGGCATTTTAGTCATTTGTAGGAAGTACGGTCTACATTCATATTTTGCTGACGTGATTGACATGGTTTGTTGTCACATTAGGGAGTTAGGAATGCTTGCATAATTAGTTTGGCGAAGAGATTCGCCTAGTTGCGCACTTTGGGTCGACATACTATATGTAGACTTAAGTGTGTAGTGTAGGTGTTTGTATAAATGCTTGTATTAGTATGTATTGAATTAAATGATGTTATGTAGTAGTTTGAGATTGATTTCTTAGTTAATATGCTGACCTAAATGATTTCCTACATGTTGACCATATGCATGATTCCATTACATGCGTGGAATGTATGTGTTTGAAGATTTGCTTAAGTTGAATGTTATAACATGTGTTAACATGCTCATATGATTGTATCTAAATTCCAATACCTTTACATATATTGCTAATGTGATTCCATAGATGTGTGGGACTAGACTTAGTCCAGGCAGTCGGTAACCGAGCGAATTCGTGGCTGACTGGTCATAGCCACGAATGACGCGTCGATGAACGTGATTCGTGCTTGGAGTTGGCGGCAGTGGTTAGGCCACGCGAAGTGTTTTACACACTTCATGTCGTTCGACTTGAGATGCGATCGCGCTAGTCGAGCCCGTCAAGTAACCCGACTGGCCGATGTATGTTCACCTTGTATGAGTCATAACTGCTTGAACCTAGGGTACTGAACTTACCATTGCAAACCCTGTTAACCATGGTACCTTGATCCACGAAGACTCATGAGCCGGGCATGGTGGTATGGGACACCGCGGTCGAGCTGTCGGCCTACGCTGGGGCCACAAACCTCCCCGTAGTGACCAGTGAGCACCTAGACTTGTAAGCAGATTATGGTGGTATGGGACACCATATTCTAGCTGTCGGCATACACTGATCAGGCGACGAGTCCTTTGTAGTGACCGCGAGCGTATTCTGAGTCCACGGGAGGCGACGACCCTTCCGTTGCAGTAGAGTACAGTAGGCCTGTATTGATAAGGTGATGGGGGAGCGGTGCAACGAGTGCGAGCAATAGCCCTGGCAGCCCTTGCAGTGACCTACGAAATATAAATCGTATGAGATTACTAGGAGTGACGACCCTAGACAGGATCTGTGTTGGGATTGATACAAGGGAAGTACCTTAGTTTCCCAATCCTGCTGTTTGAATGGACTAATAACAACTGGGAAATCATATCACCATAGCATTGCATGTGCCTGGAAGATGTGGAGCACTCTAGGGAGTGTGGCATGCCGCGGTCGTAAGATGTTGCCGTATGAGGAGTCAGTGAGGGCATACATCACGTCATATCATCTTGCATTAACAACAGTATTAGGATTGTCTGATTTACTGCTTTACTATTATCGCGTGATTGAATTGTGAACATGCTAATCTTTGATCTATGATTCCACTGAGTTGATCACTCACTCCCACGTTACGGGATGGTGTTTGCAACACCCACCAGACCCTGTTGTAGATGCAGGTGAGGTTGAGATCCAGGAGGTGGAGCCAGAGATCGACGAGGACCAGGACGAGTTCTCGTATATGCAGTATCACGACGGCTTCCCGTAGGCGACCTGGATCGATGAGGTTTCAGTGGGACTATTTTGAACATTTTATTTTTGGTCATGTGTATGTATATGAGGCTCAGAGATGTAGTCATACTTTGGAGACAGATGAGATTTACTTTATTTTCCATACAGTGATATATATATTGTTTAGTCTTCCGCTTGCTTTTATCACTGGATCTGAAGTATGAATTGCAGTTTTGGTATACTTTTACTCTTGTGAATGCTTTAAATCAGACAACATTGAATCATAACCATTTTTGTTGCATAAGTGACGGTCTGGAACTCGGGAGTTGAGTTTATACACGACCCCCGATTTTCAGGGTATTGCAGTTTTCCTTCCCAACCTCCAGCTTCCAGGGAGGTTGGGCATTAGACGGCCTGGACTACCTCTAGCGAGGTAGGGCCCCACATGGCATTATGTACATTACATTGGGGTGGGTCCACATGTGTGGGACTCACCATCCATGGATAAAGTAGATATTTATGCACTTCCTCCAATTGGGCCCTCCTAAACGGACTGCTAGGAGGGCCCACTAGGTGGACGACATGGATGTGAATCATATCATAAGGTGGGCCATGATCAAACACAAAGAGAGAGAGAGAGAAGGAGACATGTGCGATGGAGGGACCCCGACACTATGGGCCCTCCCTTTGATGCATACGACATTCATCATGTGGGTCCCTTTACATGTAGGCCCATCAAATCAAAATCAATTCTGGAGATTCCTTCTCCACCAAAATGGAAGGTATAGATGACCCTCATTCACTAAGAAAGTAAACATTATGATGGGGTCCATGGAGATTGGCCCCATCATGCGCCCCATCATGGAATGATTATGAGAATCATAGTGGGCCATCGGCCACATTTAAGGTCCAAAGTAGGATCCATACCATCAATCAGTAGGTCCCACTGGTCCCATCATCAAAAGAATAAAATCTAAGCTTATAAAAGCACCCACCATTCGATCTTCTTAGTCCGATGGAACGCTGATCTCCTTGTGCTTTACTTTGATGGAAGATGATGAGAAAGGAATGGCTAGGATGATGGATCTTGGGGTGGGAAGTGCGCCACACACATGCACTTTTCTCTCTTGAAGTTGCTTGGACATCCGCCACTCTTTTGCTTGGAATTTATGTTGAGAAAGAGAGAGAAATGGTGGTTGTAAGAAAGGTGATGGATGTGAGGTGATAGTTGTACTTGACATGTATGGGTGTGTAAGAGAGAGGGTGAGAGAGAGTTGACTTTGGGATTGCTCTTGTGCTTGACATGAGGTGATTGATTGATTGATTAATGGGAGATCTTGTAGAGATTCTCTTAGGATTGTAAACACGCGGTGTTTTCCTCGAACTAAACGCGGGCCCACATCTCCTGACCTGGGTATCAAATTGGTGCATGAGTGGCAGCATCGGAACCGCTGCGACAGTGCTGTCGCTATGGTACAAGTCTCGAATCGAGCCGACTCTGGAATACAGGAAACGACTTAGGGTTGTGCACAAATGCAGTCTATGTTTCGCGGGTCACTGAAATTCATCAGGAAGGATCGTGGGAGTCGACAGAACAGTATGGGCTAGGATACAGGTCTCACAAGAATGCCTTGTTGTATGTGTTTATGTGCATGGTGGTACAAGTGATAGGGGGAGCAGCTACATGAAGAATGTGTGTATGAACTCAATATATTATTTTTAAAATTATGTAAAGTTTATGTACACATAATTTAGGATGTTGTTTTAGGTACTGTTTTAGGTGTTTTTTCACGTAATTGACAAAGGGGGAGATTGAAAATGCCTTGATCTGTCAATTAGCGTGAGGGTTGAGTCGGTGAGTCGGGTGAGCTCCATATGAAGCCCTCTTAGGAGGCCTTTAATGGGAGAGTACGTTTACATTCTTAGTGTAGAACCTTTGATCTTGTGTAGGGCATAAGCTCAGGTCTTTTGTGTAGGTCCTTGGCCTATGTGGCCTAAACTATGGTCCTTGTGTGGATCTTTGGCCTGTGTGGCCTAAATTATGGTCTTTGTGTAGGTCCTTGACCTGTGTGGTCTAAACTAGGGTCATTGTGTGGATCCTTGGCTTTTGTGGCCTAAAACCTAAGTTCTTTGTGTGGATACTTTGCTCTTTTGTAGGGCATAAAACTTAAGTTCCTTATGTGTATCCTTTGCTCTTGTGTAGGGCATAAAACCTAGGTGCTTTGTGTAGGACCTTTGCTCTTGTATAGGGTATAAACGTTTGCCTTGTGTAGGCATGTATACGTACCTTGTGTAGGTTCTAGACTCAACCTTGTATAGGTTGTAAAGGTTAGAGGCGAACCTAATTTGAAACCTCCGTTAGTGAAATCCGGTACACTCAAGGGTTGATTGTGTCTATCGGGAGTGGAGTAGGCACATAGCCAAACCACTATAACTGATTGTGTTTAGGATTTCTATTTGCATATTCTTTTATTGTGTTTATCTTGAATGCTCATTTTAAGCATGTTAACATGAATATCTAGAACTGAAAAGAATCACATCCCACACACTTTCACATAGTTCATCAATCATAGACTAATTGTTATATCTTGTTTAAATATTAAGTACTCATATGATTGGATCCTCGACTTGGCTTGGAAGCTATTAGAGTTTTAATGATTATATCTTGATAATTGTACATTAAATCAAGATTAGGTTAATAGGATTTTAAATTTGCTTAAAATTCTATAAAGTCATATTCACCCCCCTCTAAGACACTTTGACCCATTCCAACTTCTACTACCTCGGTCCTTACCGCAATTTCAAATACGACTAAACATCGTAAAATGAAGAGACAAGCAACATACAAACTCTATAAAGTCGTATTCACCCCCCTCTAAGACACTTTGACCTATTCCAACTTCTACTACCTCGGTCCTTACCGTAATTTCAAATACGACTGAACATCACAAAATGAAGAGACAAGCAACATACAAACTCTAGACCACCCGAAAATCATATCGTAAGTGAACACCATAAGATGGCTAGGAAATTGCTAAGCGAACACCCTCTCCACCCAGAAATCGCAATACGAATGGGTAGAAAACCAACATACAAAACTCTACTCCACCTAGAAATCATATCACACGTGAACACCATAAGATGGAGAGAGAATCACTAGCCACAAAAGGGCACCAACATTCAATTAAGGCCACAAAAGATAAATAAACGATCCAATCCACGTAAGGCAAATATGCGGTCCAAGCTATGTAAGGCAAATTGTGATCCAAGCCATATAAGGTAGATGTGCGATTTAAGTCGCGTAAGTCAAATATGGACCTCAAGATGGTGAGTTCATGACAGGTTTCATTCATTACATCACTTAATCACAAACGGCAAGTATATAGTTAATTAACAACGTACAACTAAAGATAGCATGTTATCATTATTCATCTATGCTTCCTAAAATAAAGTGATATGTTCATTATCTAACACAGGATTTAGGTGCACAACATATTAACATGTTCACATAATAAGTAACTCAATCAAGTGACTTAGGAGATACTAAATGGGAAGGATTAAGGCATCATCTGTGATTAATGAATTTAAGTGAGAAGCTCAAAGGGTGAGTCCTCATCTTATGAATGAATCACCTACACTCGATCTAGTGTAGAGTCGCGGCGAGATTAGAATTGGAATTGGAGAGGATGAACTCCTATATTCAAATAAGTATAATAATAACAATAATTAAATTTCAGTTAGAATAATGATGGAAGTTTTTGAAGAGACACATACCCAAATGATTTGGTTCTAACTCGTCTTAACCAATTTTCAAAATCTAATTAAGATGTTGGGAAGCTTCTAATTCCTTCTCAAGAGTAAATCTCGTCTTGCAAGCTCAATTTGACTCAGTTTTAAACTCAGTCAACTCATAACTCTCCTTCCTTCCTTCCTTTCTTCTTCCTTTTTATCTTTTATTCTTCCTTTTACTACCTCACACTCACCTTTTGCTGGAATATCTGGCTAGACCTGGACCCGGTCCAAGTTCGACTCGATCCAGTCAAACTAGGTTTTGATCGAGTTAACTTGGGAGCAACCTAGCAGTTGACCTCCCTCTTCCTTTTCTTTTTTTTTTCTTTTTTTTATCTTTCTTCTCTCTTCCTTTCGTTCTCTCCTCTTCCTTACTCCCTCTCTCTTTCTCCTTACCTCACCTTTCTTACTAGAACTCCAGCTGGACCAGGCCTAACTCTACTCGAACTCAGCAGCCATAACCTGGCAGTGAATTGACTCGACTACCAACTTGCACTCTCTCTCTTTACCTCCTACTGCTGGAACATCCAACAATGCTTGAACTCGGACAGAGTTCAACTGGACGGCGTTGGGGCAGCAAATAGGCTCGAGTCACTCCCACCCGATGTGGCAGCCACCTGAGGAAGGCGTCAGTATCTCTCCTCCTTCTTCCATATTCTTCTTCTATTTTTTTTATTGAAGTTCTAGGAACACCTGGACTAGACACGGAGAGTTAGTAGGTCCATTACTCGGACAACAGCCCACATGACCACACTTGTACTCAACGAAAGTGCAGCGTTGCACCTCTGTCTCTCCCTACTTACTCATTCTTCTCCTCCCTCCTTTCTCCTTTTATCCCTGTTGCTTCTAGCAGAGGTTAGGCTCAACGTGAGACCCGACCCGAACTTAGTTACCAAATCAGCCCTGCTCAGTGCGGCAATGGCAGGCGGGGCTCCACTCCTCCCTACTCTTTCTTCTCTTTTCTTTTTCTTTCATGTGGACAAGAGCTGCCCTAAAGGTGCCTTTATAGGCCCCAAAAAATCCAAAAACATAGACTACTAATCTTAGGATTAGTCACAATTTTGCGATTCTAACCAGAACAAGAGTTCGGTCTATCGTTGATTTATTCATGAACCTAGTTGCAAGGGTGCAATCCTTGGTTACGAATGTAATCCTAACATTATAATCCACTAAATGGTCATCTTAGAATAGCAAGTGGGCCACATTACAAGTGGGTGAGTTTTCCACATGAATGGAGAAGGTGACCCGGGCGTTCATGGCAAAATGTGATCGGAAGGTTCATCTTTCGATCCATTCCTTTTAGACAGAACATATTGGTCCTTAAGGACTTGTGGGGCTCACAAAATGGACAGCCATTAACATCTCTTAATCGTTTGGCTTTAATAGTGGCGGCAGGTGGAAAACTTGAGCAATGGTTGAGGAAGCCCTACTTTGAAGGGCTGGGATGGCATGAAAAGGTTTCACGCGAATCACCAATAGGTAAATCCAAGAAAAACATAAACTTTTTATTTTTGAAAAGAGATTGGTTGCACTCAGCCCGCTTACACCCGGGATTGTGCATCTGTACGTACGATACTACGTGTGAAACTCTAGGTGTTCGGTCTGAATCTCCCCTTCTCTAAGATGGACGGTCTAAATCTTTCGATCAATGGCCAATGGTGGGCCACCTCATGACAAAAATGGACGTTGTCCGCAAGCCACTTGCAGTGGGAGAATATTTTTTTTTTGAAAAAGAAGGAAAATTATTTCCTCCTTTGTAGCTGACTGGTCAAACTTGTTGTGCACATACACCACGTGAAGTGGGGTCCACCATGAGGATTTCAACTAATCTACTTCATTCATCTATTTTGTTAGCCCATATTAGGGCCCAATCCAAAGAATGAGGCGAATCCATGGCTTAGGTGGGCCATACACGCCAAGTTCGTGTTTGATTAGTGGTTTGTGTGGCCCATGGTAAGTGGAATCTAGCCCGTCCATCAAATCCCATGGGTCCAAATATGACCCTTAACCAAAGATCATGCTGATCTAAAAACTCAGGTGGGCCATGCTTTAAAATCTTGAACTTTAATCATAGGTTCTCACCGATCTGATGGTCAGATCCTTCCAAATATGTTCGCCAACAGACCTAATGGTTTAATGGTTTATAAACAGATTTAGGGTAGGTTTGATAGCCATTTACATACTTAAATGGTCTTACACTTCGATTGCTCTCACTATTATGAATCTCATCACCTTTTGTTGGAGCATAAAAATTATGAAGGAAGATTCAAAGAGAAGAACAAGACAAAACAAAAAGTATTTCCATTGCGTGGGTCACACGAGCAGATGAGTAGTTGCACGGATCACGCAACCAGAAGAGTTGTTGCGCAGAACAGATGGTGGGCCGATTGAGGTTTTAACAGTGGAAAAATCATTATCTCCACTGTTATTCGTGGTATGGTCCATGTAATCTTTTGATATGATTCATTTTTTAACAAGACACAAAGTATTTCCGTTGCTCAGCCAGATTAGTGTGTTGTGCGAATGACATGATTGAGTTACCCTTGCGCGAGCCACGCATCAGAGAATATCATTGCAAGGATCGCGCAACTAACTTTGTTGTTGCATAGATAGCGCAATCAAGAATGGAAAATGATTAAGATGAATGGTCAGATTTGGCATAAAGTGGGACCCATGACATAGATACCGAGGATTGGCACGTGTGAGGGGCTATAAATACCCCACTCCTCTCCTCATTTGGAAGGAAGAAATTTTCTGGAGAAGAGAGGAGCATTGAAGAAAGACTGAAGGTGTAACGCCCTGAAAATTGGGGGTCAAGTATAACTCAGCTCCCGAGTTTCAAAATATCACTTATGCAACATTTTAAATGATGGGTGTATGTTGTCTGTATTAGTGCATAAAACATGAAGTAGATTATGCCAAATCAGCAAAACATAATCCATGGGCAGTTATAATACGCAAGCGGAAGACTGAAACAAATATATAAACCAGTACAAGTCCCCAAAATATGTAAGCTCTGCCAGGTCAATAGTTACAAGTATTATTTCAAAATACAAATGTTAAAATGTAATAGTCCTCTACAAAGCATAAACCCTGAAGCCCCGATGATTCAGAACGGTTTAAGGGAACCCGCCTGAATATTGCATACACGAGAATGCCTCCTCGTCATCCTTGAACTCCAGCTCTGCCTCGAGTTTCACATTATCATCTACAACTAAGACAGAGTCTGGTTGGTATTTAAGCACCATCCCAGAATGTGGGAGTGAGTGATCAACTCAGTGGAATTATACAGCAAAGGTTAACATGTTGTCAATTCAGTCAAGCAGTAATAATAAAGCAATACAATCAAACATCCCTAATTACTCTGGTTAATGTAAGAATGTATGAAGGAATGATGCATGACCTCACCTGCACTCCCTCAGCGTCTTCATCTTACGGCATGCATGGCAACCACCCGAAAGTGCTCTTGATTACCAAAGCACATGTAATGCGGTGCATGGATGTGATTACCAAGTTCTTATTAGTCCTTTGCATACAGCAGGATTGGGAAGCTAAGATACCTCCCTTATATCAATTCCTAAACAATAATCCATTCTAGGGTCGTCAGTCCTAGTAACTCTCATACAATGTTACGGTTTTAGGTTGCTGTAAAGGGCTCGTCACCAATCAATACAAGCCTAGTTATACCCTAGATGCTACAATAAGGTTCGTCACCTCAATGCAGTTTCAGGATATGCTCGAGGTCACTACAGAGGGCTCGTCACCAATCAGTGTAGGCCGACAGCATGAATACAATGTCTCATACCACCGTATTCGGCTCATAAGTCTAGGTTGCTCACTGGTCACTACGGGGAGGCTCATCACCCCAGCGTAAGCCGACAGCTTGACCACGGTGTCCCATACGACCATGTCTGGATCATGAGTCTTAGCGGATCGAGGTACAAAGGTTAACAGGGTTTTACTAGTGAGTTTGGTACCTTAGATTCAAGCAGTAGTGTCCAAACATGGTGAACATACATCAGGTCAATCGGGTTAATTGACGAGCTCGACTAGGACAAGCGCACGTTGAGTTGATCGACATGAAATGCATAAGCACTCTGTGTGTCTTAACCACTGTTGACATCCTAAGTATGGCTCGAATTCGTCGAACACATCCTGCATGGTGAAAACAACCTCAACCACCAGTTCGAGGACTATTGCCGATTACCTGGACTATGATATAGTCCTAACCACGTACAATCACAATGATGAATATTTAAATCAATCCTACAATCATATGAACATGTTATGGAATATAATTTAAATACGAATACACAGTACATGGAGGAAATTATACACACAGTTAAACATGAATAAGCAGATTATACAGTTCATGGAGGAAATCATACACACAACTATGGTAGCCAGGATTCATATCTCAACTCCCTTATAATTCACACTTTACTAACTACTAACTCATTCAGACATTTTCACAAACACTTAGACTACCCTTTTCAACATACATCACGTATGTTGGCCATATTACGTATTAGGGCAAATCCTTTTGCCAAGGAATTGTCGCATACATAACAACCATGTACTTACGACAATTAATCATGGTAATTATAATATCATATTCCAAATGCATACAAACATTTCAACAAACACATAAAATACTCTATACACAACATAGTTTATACATATACGTAAAATGAAACAGATATCGCATTTGGCATGTGTAATGGCACCCACGTTAGTAATAAATCATTAATTTACATTAAAAGTCTTAAAAATCATAACCTAAACATATATAGTCCACACCTTAAGCTGATAAACGCATAACAAATATGATTTAGACGTTTAGTCTTCGTCAATGGCAGTTTAGCAACCTAAAGCACAAATTTAGTTAGCTGTATCATCACTTAAATTATTGGAAACCCTAAAACAAGTTAGGGTTAGGATTTCTTATCCAAGTATGGAATTAGAATCACCGGAATAGTGATCCGGTAGCGATAGAAAAGCATGTGGAGAGGCAGGGTAGAATCCCTAGGAGAATCTCCAACTCACTCTCTCTCTTTCTCTCTCTTTTCTTAGGTAAGGTTTAAGAATTCGTATGGATTATGAGAGAGAGGGTTTAAGACCCTTATATAGGCCCAGAACTGACGGGAACAGTCCCAAGACCATGGTATACTTAGGTTATATCCAAATCAGGCTTGTTCCAATCTAATGAAGCATTTCTGGAGGTCCCTTTGCTGAATACGGTTGGACTTAAGCTCAAAAAAATTGGATCTTGATCAAGCTAAGTTTTCAGTCCGATCGGGTTTACAGATCAACTATGGTGGACCAGTTTCAGTTCAACGGTCACCTATACTCTATTAGGGCGACAAGTATATTGGCATGTGTGGGACATCTTCCCTAATTTGAGGGTGTATTTGGGTCAAATTCTGACGGTCAAAATGCTTATAATTGGCCCACAAGTGACAACACTCAGATTACTTAAATTTGGATTTAATTTCTAAAAATATTCACTTTTCTCAC
The DNA here is from genome assembly GCA_037074715.1 of Magnolia kwangsiensis. Classification (NCBI taxonomy): domain Eukaryota; kingdom Viridiplantae; phylum Streptophyta; class Magnoliopsida; order Magnoliales; family Magnoliaceae; genus Magnolia; species Magnolia kwangsiensis. The sequence goes on from CM073571.1 coordinate 149,108,810, forward strand.
ACACTTCGCCCCGGACTCAAGTAAATCATTGTGGGATACTGTCTGGACTTAATTTTTAAGGTGGTTGTCAAGTCCAACAAGGGGGTTGTATTTGTCTAAGTTCGTCACTATAGAACTTTCGATGTGCGATCTAGGTCCGATACGGAGTTTCAATGTGCTCTCGAGAGCAACCGGGTTTAAGATTTATCCTATATTTTAGGGTAATGTAGTGTTAATAATTCTACAAGTTTTGGGTCTTACAGATCATATTTAAAGTGATTGGTGATAATTTCACAGGTAATCTAGTTTAGCGTTAGTTAATTCTTGTTTAATTTCTAAAGGATTTAGTCCTAAGAGATTTCTGCCTAAGACGGTACTCGGATCTTCATACGAATTTTTCCAGGACGTTACAGAAGGTGAGGTGCAGAGGGAAAAGTCCAGTTGTGCTAATCGCGCAACTTAAATACTTTGCTGCGCTAATCACGCAACATAGGAGAAATGCCACGTGGGCCGCATGACTTAGGTAACAAGCTGCACTGACCGCACAACGTGTAATATAGTTGCGCTGGTCGCGCAACTAGGTCACCATGTGGCCAAGTCTAAAAGTGGTTGAAATGTTGAAATATTGCCGAGATTGTGGAAGGCATTCAAGATCAATCTTCATTGCTTTAAGCTTTCTCCTTTGAAGAACGGACAAGTTCAAAAGAGTGATTGGTTGATTAAAGTTCAATATTCCTCCTAAGTTATAGGAGATGACTGAAGCAACTGCTGAAATGCTATTGAATTCAAGATTTAACATATGAGCTTTATTAATTATAATATTGTTCATTTCTCAATATTCTATCTTATAATCAAGGGATTTAGAAGGGATGTAAATAAACTCAGAATCAATAACGTCATGGTTGTTGTATGAAATCTTCTCGTTGTCTTTAAATAAAATAATCTTCCCAAATCAAATGCTTTTGTTTCTTTGTTGAAACAAAATGGTGACTCTGCTAGGGACTTATTTTTTTATTTTAATGATAATGTTAAGAGTAACATAGGATTTTCATGGCATTTTTGGCGTCTTCTGACGCCAAAATGGAGACTCTCAATGGGAACATCCCCCCCTTCATCTCTAAGATAGATCACTGACTTTCTAGACACTAATCATAAATATGTTTTGTCATTGAAGGTTTTCGAATCAAACTACAAATCACAACCAATGGCAACTTCTGTGAGAAAAGTAAGCTTTTGTTTCACTCTAACTGGGTTCATGATAGAATACATGTCAGACCCGCCTCGGAAACACATGACTCAACTGTCTACAAGCAAAAACAGCCTGACCCAAGCTACAACTGGGATGATATCTGCTTCACCTCAGCCATCAGAAGGAGACAAAGAATGGACCCTAGTAATGACTCGCAGGACGAGAGTACGGAATGTAAAGAATCTTCGAGCAAACCCATCTTCACCGAGAGTTAAAGGCACTGTGACACGCAATACAGCTAAAAGAAACCCTAAACTAGCTCCCCCTACAATTTATCCCAAGTGAGTGGTTCTGCAATTAACATTACACAACTTTCCAACTCTAGTTGCCTCAAGGGCCAAGTGGACAGAAGAACAAAAGGGTAAAGCAATAATGATGAGTTCACCAATGCCCGTGTCACCCTAGGTAAGTCCGCCAATGTTTGTATCGCCCCAATCGGTCAATAGCATAGGAAGTACACGAAAGTTGAACGATACTCCACTCTCTCCTCTCTACGTAAGTTTTGTAACATCAACATACTCTCGCCCTAGTCCAGCTATGGTTTCATCAAAAAGTAGAGAAACCATGGTATATATGGCCGAGACGAATCAGGAAAATAGGTCAACTACAAAAGATCATATCAATGAGATAGCAGAAGCACAAAGAGTGCTAATGGATGAATGCAGAAACCTCAGAGAAGCACTGGTAACTCTTGCACATAACGTGGCCCAGATTATAGCTTCACCAATGACAGGTGCAGTAAATGGGCATGAAAGCCATCCTGAACGCTCTCACCCACAAGAGGCAGAATCGAGAAAATCTGCTCCAGCAGTGAGGACTGTAACACAGGACGATGTAAGACAAGTCATCGAAGAAGCTGTCAGAATAGAAAGAGAGCATACGAATACTGGTCTTTTTAGATATCGGACGCCGTATTCAAGAGAAGTATAAGATATCCCTTTTCCAGCCAACTTTAAGCATCTGAATTTTTAGAAGTTTAATAGAGAAGGATCACCAGAAGAGCATTTAATACACTGATCACTTTAAATCACCTTGATCAGAAATCACTTAGAATTAATTCCTTTAAAAATTAAGCGTAAGATAACTAGCGCTATGTTAGATTAGCTGTGAAAATAGCACTGATCACTTTAAATACATTCTGTAAGACCCAAAACTTATGGAATTGTTAATGCTATAACATCCTGAAACCTAGGATCAAACTCTAAACCTGTTTACTCTCAGGAACCCTTTAAAACTTTGCATTGGATCTAGACCGCGCGTCGAAAGTTTGATATCTACAATCTTAGACCATTATGACTGCGACCGTCGAAATCTGACCCAAATACACCCTTAGATCAGGGAACATTTCCCACTCAGGTCAGTATACTTGGAATCCCTGATCGAGTCTCAGTGACCGCTGAACTGAAACTAGTCTTCCACGTGCGATCTGGGAACCCTATCAAACTAAAAACTTAATGTGATCAGGATCCAACATCCATGAGCTTAAGTCCGATCGCATTCAGTTAGGGGACCTCCAGAAATGTTCTTTTGGATCGAAAAAGACCCGATTTGGCTGTGACCCAAGTATACCTTGGTTTAAAGTCTAAATAGGTGAGTTTCTAACCTATTTAAGGACCTTAAACCCTCTCACATCCCTCCCATATGAATTTGCAAGAAACCCTAGGAAAGAGGAGAGAAAAGAGAGAGATTGTGTGGAAGTTGTGAGGGAAAGTTCCTGTCACTCGATCCTCTACTACACATGCTTAGCCATCGTGTTCTAATCACTCTTCCAGTGATTCTGACTTCATTCTAGGTAAGAAAACCTTAACCTTAGCCTGTTTTAGGAATTTCATCAATACAAGTAGCGAAGTAGCTGACTTATCTTATGATATAGGCCGTCTTATCGACGTTGACGAAGCGAAGAGTTTCTATTCAATTCGTTACGCTTCTACGGCGTAAGGTGAGGATTTTAGATGCTTAGGTTAACTGTTTTCAAAGCTTTCAATGTCGTTTGATAGTAGATTATTGACAAGGATGCTGTTTGACATGTAGAACATGCTATCTGTTTTCCATTTCGATTATGGACGGAGAATATGAGATTTAGGGTATTTTAGGTATTTGTAGCAAATACTGTATATGTCCGTATTTTTTTGATATGATTTCCATGAGTATTTGTCAAGTTATTATACAAGTTAGGCGTGTATGATCTGTTTGGCGAAGAGATTCGCCCTAATGCACACTTTGGGTCGACATATGCTATGTAGACAAATGTGTGTAGACTAAGTGTTTGTATAAGTGTATGTATTAGTAAGTATTGAGTGAATGGTGTTGTAGATTAGTTTTGAGATTGGATTCTTAACTAATATGATGATGTACATTTCTTTCATGTTGTTATATTGAATTGATTTCCTTATATATATGGAATGCTTGTGTTTGGTTGATTTGCTTATGTTGTATGTTATAACATGTTGTTAACATGTTTGGATTATTTATCCTTCATTTCTGTCACTCTTATATGATTATTGCATTAGATTACAAGTGCTTGGGGCTATATTCTAGTCCAGGAAGTCGGTAACAGATTCGAAATCGTGGTTGGATTCTATTCACTACGAAGGACGCGTCGACGAACACGAGTCGTGCTTTGGTTGATGGCAGTGGTTAGGCCACACGAGATTTTTTTTGCACATCATGTCGTTCAGCTTGAGGTGTGCTCGTACTAGTCGAGCTCGTCAAGGAACCTAACTGACCATTATATGTTCACCTTTTATTTGTCATAACTGCTTGAACCTAGGGTACTGAACTTACCAGTGAAAACCCTAATAACCATGGTACCTTGATCCATTAAGACTCATGAGCCGGGCATGGTGGTATGGGACACCGTGGTTGAGCTGTCGGCCTACACTGGGGCCACAAACCTCCCCGTAGTGACCAGTGAGCATCTTAAACTCGTGAGCCGATTGTGGTGGTATGGGACACTACATTCGAGCTGTCGGCCTACTCTGATTGGTGACGAGCCCTTTGTAGTGACCTCGAGCGCATTCTGAGTCTACGTGAGGCGACGACCCTTCCGTAGCAACAAGAGTACAACTAGGCCTATATTGATAAGGTGTTGGGGGAGCGGTGCAACGAGTGTGAGCAACAGCCCTAACAGCCCTTACAGTGACCTAGAAATACATCATCGTATGAGACTACTAGGAGTAACGACCCTAGACAGGATCTGTGTTGGGAATGTTATAAGGGAAGTACCTTATTTTTCCAATCCTGCTATTTGAAAGGACTAATAATAACTCGGTAATCATATCCATATCGCACTGCATGTGCCTGGAAGATGTGGAGCACTGAGGGAAGAAAGCATACCACAGACGTAAGATGGTGTTGCATGAGGGAGTATGTCGATGAGGGCATGCATCATTACTACATCTCATACTTGCATTAATAACAGTATCTAGGAATGTCTGATTGTTTGCTTTACTATTATCACGTGATTGATTTGATAACATGCTAATCTTTGCTCTATGATTCCACTGAGTTGATCACTCACTCTCACGTTACGGGACGGTGATTGTAGCACCTACCAGACTCTGTCTTAGATGCAGGTTGTGAGGCGATTCAGGAGCTGGAGCCGAACTACTACGAGGACTAGGACAAGTTCTCGTACATGCAGTTTTCCGACGGCTTTGCATAGGTGGCTTGGATCAGTGGGATTTTGCTAGTTGGACTATCATATGACAGTTGATTTTGGTTTGTTATATGTATTTGTGACTCAGAGTTATATTCATACTTTGGAGACATATCGAAATTGTTTTATTTTTCATACAGTGATATGTATATCTTTCAGTCTTACACTTGCATTTTATCACTGGATCTGGATTATGAATTGCAGTTTTGGTATAATATCACTCATATTCATGCACTAACTCAGACAACATTTAATCATATGCATTTTTGTTGCGTAAGTGTTGGTCTGGAACTCTGGAGTTGGGTTTTTACACGACCCTCGATTTTCAGGGTGTTACAAGTTGGTATCAGAGCATGATTTGGATTAAACATGACCTTGGTTATGGTCACATGACGTACGCTGTCGCCCTTTGACTTAGGTGGGTGCGAGAAAGCCATAGAAACACTCATAGGATCTCAGTTTCGCCAATTGGCGACGTTCACCCAAATCGATCATTTTGATCGAGTCTGTGCGCATCCGTGGTCACATGAAACGACCCCGAACCACTTCTAGTTCATGTATGGATGAGCCTAGACCCTTGTTGACCCCATCCTAACTATTAAACATTACTAAATGTGGATGTGCAATAGTTAGTACCCGAAATGACCCGAAATGGTTTGAAATGAAGTTATGGGCCTACCCACGCTAATCCAGGATCCAGGGTGGGACCCACGTGTATTTGGGGCCCTTAGGGCAGGAGGACCTCGCACAAATGGTGAGGCATCACCGAACACCACAGAGGTCGGCGAGGCCTCGCCGGTCAACGGGCTGGTCGGGCTGATCACCTTTGGGGTTAAATGGGGCCCCTCCATACAGGGTTCACCCCTTAGTTCATTCGAAATCTAGTACCTCCTTCACAAAACACACCCCCAAGCTCTCCCTTTCTCTCCTATTTGCTGATTTCCCTCTCAAACCCCACTCCCAATTATTCCCATCGCTGTTTTCTTCCTCAATCCACACCCCTTCATTGTTTGCAGTGGTACACATTCCCTTCTCTCTCCATTCTCTCACATTTGAGCTATTACATCCTCCATTTGAAGCTTAAATCGTGTGAGCTTCTAACCCAACCCATTTCATCCTTTTCCCTTTGCAATGCCAGCCTTTTGGGACCTGTTTCCCTCCTCTATTAGACCTAGATTCGTGGCAGCCCATTAGGTCAGTCCTTTCTCTCTCCTTCATCATTTTTCCATGGCCATTATAGAGGCTATTTTAGCCTTTCTCTTCCTTTCCACCATCCTCTCTCTCATGGGAAAGAGGAAGAGTGCCGATGATGAAGCTGGGCCTAGTCGCCCTTCACGTTCAAGAAGGCCAAGGGGTGGCGCCGCTAATTCAAGCGCCGTCGCTAGTCCAAGTGCTACTCGAGAGTTACACACGAAGCAGGATTTGGATCCCCATGCTCCGATAGGGAGAGAGCATTGTTGGCAGACTTGGCCCATGGCGCATATACGGATCACAAGGTTCTTTTTGAGGCACAGGTGGATGGGTGACTCTTTGGTGAATTTCTGTTATTTGAGTGCATCGAAGCTACCTAGTGGGGTCCCCTCTTTGAAGTCCAGTCTCGTGCTAATGTGAGCACTGTTCGTGCCTTTTATGCTCATATTCGGAACCCTACGCTGGAGCCACTGCAGTTCAGGATCCCCTTTGATAGAGATCGAAAAGCCACGATTGATGTTCGGTTGATAGCTCGACTTCTGAACGTGCCTCTTGGCGAGGTACATCCAAGTGCTAAGAACCTGAAGAGTGCTTGTGAGCGAGATTGCCGCACCAGGTTTTTATGTGTGGTTTAGTTGAGTGGCAACGTAATAAGAGCCTCTTAGTGACCCACATGTTGGATGATTTTCGTCTGCTTCACCACATCTGTACATTTAATGTTTATCCCAGGTGGAGCAATCGCAGTGAATGCACGCGTCTCATGGTAGATTTCCTGTATCAAGTGGGCCAGGGAGAGAATGTGTGCCCTCGTTTGTGCTGCGACAGATCATCCTCGTAGTGAAATCGAGAAGAACGTCTAAGTCACTTCCCTTTGGCTGGCTCATATGCAAGATTGCGCTTGAGTTTGCTTACAGACTTGGGCCGGAGTTTCCTGTGCCAGTTCATTACATCAACGAGGCTACTATGAACCAAATGAAGATGGGGCCTCGGTAGCGTGAAGCTCAGCTTAATGATGACAGCGAGGGTGAATATGATAGTGAAGAGGATGAAAGTGAAGAAGAAGGTGGGGCAGAAATAGAGGAAGAAGGCCAGGAAGAAGAAGAAGAGGAGGCTCAGGATACTGATGAACGTCCTCCTCCTACGACTCGTGCCGTTAGGGATGCTCACATAGCCCAACTTGAGGAGAGTCAGGTTGCTCTACGACGGGAAGTCTAAGAACTCCGGGCCGAGGTAAAACAAGAGCTTGAGGGTACCAAGGCCGTCATGAAGCGGAAGTTTGACAAGGTGACTCGCACCTTGAAGGCCATCCTGTGTTGTCTACAGGATAAGGGTGCCTCTCCTCCATCTCCAGACTCAGATGAGTGATTAGATTGAAGATGTTTGTTGGTCGTATATAGGTTATTTTGTATTTTCTGCGTGTGAGCCCGAGAAGGCTTAGTAGTTGGTTTGTGTTGCAGTTGTAGGTTTCACTAGCTTAGTTTCCCATGCGCTTCCTGTCATGATGCATGTAAAGTGATATCGCTTGGATTGTGAAAAATTTTGATTAAATGAAATGCATGGAGTTTCTTTGGTTTGTTATGTGAATGATTGTGTGGTATGTATGTGCTATTGCTGAAACTGACTGGGTTGCACCCTATTTTGAATATAGGGAATGCCACCTAAGGTTACTCGGAACACGACACATCTTACGCTAGGTGAGCCGATGGATCGGGTCCCTCCCTAGAGTGATGATCATATGGACCTTGCTGTGGGCCTGATTCGTGAGACTGCACCTGAGTCTCAGCCTTCTGCAGGTTCTGCAGTCGGACCACCACCTTTCACACCACCAGTTTGTGAGCAATACCGTGCATCTTCCTCGGCGCAGTATATGCCTTAGCCTGCTCCACCTCCTGATAGGTTTGAGCAGTTGATGACTATGATGCACCAGCAGCATCAGCAACTTTTGACTACTATAGCAGGGGCCTTAGCCCAGGGTGGGAGTGCGACTCCACCTGTGCCATCTGTGCATCTAGTTGAGGATGCAGGGACTTCGACTCAGGATGAGGGTATGACTCATCCTGCACCATCTGCCTACCCTACGGGGAATGCTGATGATACTAAAGGCCTACTTGAGCGATTCCAGCTCTTACGGCCTCCTACTTTTGTGGGTTCTCACAGACCCGATTAGGCCGAGTACTGGCTCGACCGCATCTTGAAGATGTTGAGGATGCTGCACTGCTCGGAGTCTGAGCAAGTTGAGTTAGCCACTTTCATGTTCGAGAGAGAGGCCAGTTTATGGTGGGATAGCGTATTGCGGACGGTTGCAGTTGGCTACATATGGACTTGGGCAGCATTCGAGTTCCGTTTCCATGAGAAATACTATCCCCAGACCTACCGACACGAGAGGGAGAATGAGTTTCTGCGCCTTAGGAAGGGAGGCATGTCAGTTACGGAGTACGAGCATTGATTTACAGAGTTGGGCAGATATGTCCCTACGATACTGGCGGATGAGTCGATGCGGATACGACATTTCTCTGAGGGTTTGCGACCTGATATTCGATCGAAGATGTGTTGTGTCAGCATACCCTCTTATGCCGAGCTGATACACATGTCCATGCGGGCAGAGCAGGATATAGATCGACTGGCACGTTCTCGCGGCCCTATGGTTGCTAGGCCACGACCCGATACCTAGAGCAGGCCATTCCTTGGTAAGAGGCCTCGCATCGACTCTCCTCCTAAGATCACAGTGCCAGTACTCCTGATAAGACGCCCAGGTGTGACCTGTACTTACTGTGGGAGACTGGGTCACACTGCAGAGAGCTATTTTGCTCGGATGAGAGATAGCAGATTTTCACCATTGCAGAAGATCGACCGTCCTCGTCCACATGCTTTATCCGCTCCACCTTTACCGTCAACTCCTGTGCATCCTTCTTTCAGACTTTCAGTACCTCAGTTCCGGATGCCTCAACGGCCCATGGTACTACGGTCGAACCGTCCACAGCAGGCTCGGGTGCATACGCTCACAGCTGAGGCATCCGAGGTATCAGACGGTAGTCCTATGGCTTTCGAGGTTACAACAAAGATTACAGGTATTTCCATTTTCCTACTGGTGGACACTTGGTCCACTACTTCCCTCATTTCATGCACAGCAGTCAAGAGACTGGGATTGGCTACAGCCCCCGCGAAGGGGACGACTCTCATTACTACTACAGGAGATTTTTCTGACATTACCAGAGTCTGCGAGAGTTGTGTGATAGACTTGGGTAGCAGGATAGTGACTGTCGACCTGTTGGTTGTCTCCCTATTCCACTATGACGTCAGACTTGGTATGGATTGGCTCACCGAGATGCGAGCTGAGATTGACTACGAGACTAGGTTGGCGACAACCTATGGACCTGAGGGCACAGCTTTCACCTTTCCAGTTCAGGTCAGTCATCCTTCTCGATTGAGTTGTTGCACTACTCTGTTGGATTATGATGATGATCCGGGGATGAGAGACATCCCTGTAGTGCAAGATTTTGATGATGTATTCAGGTCGATCCCAGGGCTACCTCCTCGGCGTGAGGTCGACTTTACTATCGATCTGACGCTCGATGCGACACCCATTTCTCTACCGATGTATCATATGCCTCCATGTGAGATGGAGGAACTAAGGAGGCAGATTGATGAGCTACTAGAGAAGGGTTTCATACGCCCTAGCGTGTCTCCATGGGGAGAGCCCGTGTTGTTTGTAAAGAAGAAGAATGGTACTCTGTGATTGTGTATTGATTATCGTAGGCTGAATCAGGTGATGATAAAGAGCAAGTATCCCTTGCCCAGGATAGATGACTTGCTTGATCAGTTAAGAGGAGCGCAGTACTTCTCGAAGATTGATCTTCAGTCAGGGTATCACCAGGTGCGCGTCATGGATGAGGACATGTAGAAGACGGCTTTCAGGACTAGTTTCGGCCATTATGAGTTCCCCGTGATGTCGTTCGGTCTTATGAACGCACCAGCCATGTTCATGGACCTGATTAACAGGGTACTTCAGTCATTCCTCTATCAATTCGTCATCGTATTCATTGATGACATCTTGATATACTCCAGGAGTCGAGAGGGGCATGAGGAGCACTTGCGCTCAGTCCTGGATGCTCTTAGACGGCATCAGTTATTTGTTCAGTTCAGGAAGTGTGACTTCTGGAAGGAAGAAGTCAAGATCCTGGGACACGTGGTGTCTAAGGAAGGCATAGCGGTGGACCTTGTCAAGGTAACCGCAGTTTAGGGCTGGGAGCAGCCTGGTTCAGTCACTAAGGTGAGGAGTTTTCTGGGATTGGAAGGCTACTATCGACTCTTCATTCAAGATTTCTCGAAGATCGCCCGACCTCTATCTCAGTTAACACGGAAGGATTTGAAGTTTGCCTGGAATAAAAAGGCGGAGACAGCTTTTCAGGAGCTGAAGGACAGGCTGACGTCCGCCCCTGTGCTAGTATTACCAGAGCAAGGGGTTAAGTACATGATATACATCGACGCATCTAGCGTTGGTCTGGGTTGTGTCCTTATGTAGAAGGACAGGGTGATTTCATATGCCTCGAGACAATTAAGGAAGAACGAGGAGAATTACCCTACACATAACCTTGAGTTGGCTGCTGTCATTTTAGCATTGAAGCTCTGGAGACATTACCTCTACGGAGAGGAGTTTGAGCTCTTTTATGACCACAAGAGCCTCAAGTACATATTCATGTAGCAGGACCTGAATATGAGGTAGCGGCGATGGATGGAGACTTTGAAGGACTTTAAGTTTAAAGTTTCCTACCATCCGGGCAAGGAAAACCTTGTGGTTGACGCGTTGAGCCGTAAGAAGGTGGTAGAGTTTGTGGCTCCACTGATAGTAGCTGAGTGGGACATGGTGGAGTTTTTGTGAGATTTTGAGCAGAAAATCACTATGGAGGAGCCATTTGAGTTTATCGCACATGTTCAGGTGCGGCCTCTTTTCGATGATAGGGTCATTGTGGTGCAGAGGGACGACGAGCATCTGACTGAGCTTCGAGAGCAGGCCAGTGACGATGCAGATGCTGAGTGGCAAGTTAGAACGGATGGGGGCTTACGTTATCATGGTCGCCTATGCGTCCCAGATGTCCCTGACTTGAGACGACAGATTATCAAGGCTGTGCACAGTTCTAGACTTGCGATGCATCCGAGCAGCACAAAGATGTATCGGGACGTGAGGAAGACCTATTGATGGGATGGCATGAAGACCCACATCACAGATTTCGTGTCCCGTTGTCTCACTTGCCAGCAGGTGAAGGCAGAGCATCACCGACCTCCTAGTCTCCTTCAGCCTATGCCTATAGCTAAGTGGAAGTGGGACTTTATTTCTACGGATTTCATTTCGGGGCTGCCGAAGATGAGGAAGGGACATGATTCTATTTGGGTGATTGTCGACCGTTTGATGAAGTCAGCGCACTTCCTACTTATCAGAGTTATGAACTCTGCAGACGAGTTGGCTAGACTATACATCAGGGAGATAGTGCATCTGCATGGAGTTCCCTTAGAGATCATGTTGGACAGAGACACGCGCTTCACTTTTATTTTCTGGACTCGCATTCAAGAAGCTATGGGCGTGAAGTTGAAGTTCAGTACAACTTTCCACCCATAGACGGACGGACAGACAGAGCGGGTGAAACAGATTCTAGAGGACATGCTGTGGGCTTGCGTGTTGGACTTCAAAGATAGTTGGGATGACTGTCTTCCATATGCGGAGTTCGCGTACAACAACAGTTTTTAGGCCAGTATTGGTATGACACCTTATGAGGCCTTGTATGGGCGTCCTTGCCGAGCACCGCATTGCTGGGCAGAGGTCGGTGAGCGCAGATTGATTGGCCCAAATATAGTGTAGGCGACCTCGAAGAAGATTGACATCATCAGACGCAGACTTCTTATAGCGTAGAGCAGACAGAAGAGTTATACCGATACGAGACGGCGCCCACTACAGTTCGCGGTTGGAGATCACGTATTTTGAGAGTTTTCCCTATGAAGGGAGTTCTTTGGTTCGGGAAGAAGGGGAAACTAGCACCGCGATTTATTGGTCCGTTCCAGATTCTTGATCGTATAGGTGCAGTGGCATATTGTCTAGCTTTACCTACGCCTCTCGCGAGCGTACACAACGTATTTCATATTTCTATGTTGAAGAAGTACGTTCCTGATCCTTTCCATATCATTAGATGGGAGCAGGTGCAGTTAGGAGAGGATGTTATATATATACTGCGACCGATGCGTATGTTGGACAGGAAAGAGCAGGTATTGCGTAGCAAGGTCATCCCCCTTGTGAAGGTGTTGTGGACGCATCACACTGAAGAAGAGGCTACATGGGAGACAGAAGCCGAAATCAGAAAGAACTACCCACAGCTTCTCGAGGAGTATGAAAAGGTATAAATTTTGAGGATGAAATTTATTGTTTAAGGGGGGTAGATTATAACGTCTCAAAAAAATCCGTACGGAGACCCGAGTACCACCTCGATCAAAAATCACTTAGGATTAATTCTTTTAAAAATTAAGCATAAGATAACTAGCACTATATTAGATTAGCTGTGAAATTAGCACTGATCGCATTAAATACATTTTGTAAGACCTAAAACTTGTGGAATTGTTAACGCTATAATATCTGGAAACCTAGGATCAAACTCTAAACTTGTTTACTCTCAGAACCCTTTGAAACTTTGTATTGGATCTAGACCACGCGTCGAAAGTCTGATATCTACAATCTCATACCATTATGACCGCTAAGTTGGACTTAACAATCATTTCAAAAATCAAGCCCAACTGATGTTCTGAGGCTATTTCATTGAGCTTGGAGCAAGGAGTGTGAGAAAGAGTAGAATTCTTTATAAATTAAATTTGATTTAAATAAATCTGGCACTTGACACTTACGGGTTAATTATAAGCATTCAGACCGTCGGAATCTGACCCAAATACACCCTCGGATCAGGGAACATTTCCCACTCAATTCAGTGTACTTGGAATCCCTGATCGAGTCTCAGTGACCGCTGAACTGAAACTGATCCGCCACGTGCGATCTGGGAACCCTATCGAACTACAAACTTAATGTGATCAGGATCCAACATCCATGAGCTTAAGTCTGACCGCGTTCAGTCTGGGGACCTCCAAAAATGTTCTTTTGGATCGAAAAAGACCCGATTTGGTTGTGACCGAAGTATACCTTGGTTTAAAGTCTAAATAGGTGAGTTTCTAACCTATTTAAGGACCTTAAACCCTCTCACATCCCTCCCATACGATTTGCAAAAAACCCTAAGAAAGAGAAGAGAGAAAAGAGAGAGATTGTGTGGAAGTTGTGAGGGAAAGTTCCTGTCACTCGATCCTCTACTACACGTGCTTAGCCATCGTGTTCTAATCACTCTCCAGGTGATTCTGACTTCATTCTAGGTAAGAAAACCCTAACCTTAGCCTATTTTAGGAATTCCATCAATACAAGTAGCGAAGTAGATGACTTATCTTATGATATAGGTCGTCTTATTGACGTTGACGAAGCGTAGAGTTTCTATTCGATTCGTTACGCTTCTACGGCGTAAGGTGAGGATTTTAGATGCTTAGGTTAACTGTTTTCAAAGCTTTCAATGTCGTTTGATAGTAGATTATCGACAAGGATGCTATTTGACATGTAGAACATGCTATCTGTTTGTCATTTCGATTACGGACGGAGAATATGAGATTTAAGGTATTTTAGGTATTTATAGGAAATATTGTATACGTCCGTATTTTTCTGATATGATTTCCATGAGTATTTGTCAAGTTATTATACAAGTTAGGCGTGTATAATCTGTTTGGCGAAGAGATTCGCCCTAATGCACACTTTGGGTCGACATATGCTATGTAGACAAATGTGTGTAGACTAAGTGTTTGTATAAGAGTATGTATTAGTAAGTATTGAGTGAATGGTGTTGTAGATTAGTTTGGAGATTGGATTCTCAACTAATTTGATGATGTACATGATTTCCTTCATGTTGTTATATTGAATTGATTTCCTTATATATATGGAATGCTTGTGTTGGGTTGATTTGCTTATGTTGCATGTTATAACATGTTGTTAACATGCTTGGATTATTTGTGCTTCATTTCTGTCACTCTCATATGATTATTGAATTAGATTACAAGTGCTTGGGGCTATATTCTAGTCTAGGCAGTCGGTAACAGATTCGAAATCGTGGTTGGATTCTATTCACCACGAAGGACGCGTCGACGAACCCGAGTCTTGCTTTGGTAGATGGCAGTGGTTAGGCCACACGAGGTTTTTTATGCACATCATGTCGTTCAGCTTGAGGTGTGCTCGTACTAGTCGAGCTCGTCAAGGAACCCAACTGACCATTGTATGTTCACCTTGTATTGGTCATAACTGCTTGAACCTAGGGTACTGAACTTACTAGTGAAAACCCTAATAACCATTGTACCTTGATCCATTAAGACTCATGAGTCAGGCATGGTGGTATGGGACACCGTGGTCGAGCTGTCGGCCTACGTTGGGGTCACAAACCTCTCCGTAGTGACCAGTGAGCATCTTAGACTCGTGAGCCGATTGTGGTGGTATGGGACACTACATTCGAGCTGTCGGCCTACTCTGATTGGTGACGAGCCCTTTGTAGTGACCTCGAGCGTATTCTGAGTCTACATGAGGCGACGACCCTTCTGTAGCAACAAGAGTACAACTAGGCCTTTATTGATAAGGTGATGGGGGAGCGGTGCAATGAGTGCGAGCAACAGCCCTAACAGCCCTTGCAGTGACCTAAAAATACATCATTGTATGAGACTTCTAGGAGTGACGACCCTAGACAGGATCTGTGTTGGGAATGATATAAGGGAAGTACCTTAGTTTCTCAATCCTGCTGTTTGAAAGGACTAATAATAACTCGATAATCATATCCATATCGCACTGCATGTGCCTAGAAGATGTGGAGCACTGAGGGAAGAAAGCATGCTACAGACGTAAGATGGTGTCGCATGAGGGAGTATGTCGGTGAGGGCATGCATCATTACTGCATCTCATACTTACATTAATAACAGTATCTAGGAATGTCTGATTGTTTGCTTTACTATTATCACGTGATTGATTTGATAACATGTTAATCTTTACTCTATGATTCCATTGAGTTGATCACTCACTCCCACGTTACGGGACGGTGTTTGCAACACCTACCAGACTCTGTTTTAGATGTCGGTTGTGAGGCAATTCAGGAGCTAGAGACGGACTACTACGAGGACCAGGACGAATTCTCGTACATGCAGTTTTCCGACGGCTTCGTATAGGTGGCCTGGATCAGTGGGATTTTGCTAGTTGGACTATCATATGACATTTGATTTTGGTTTGTTATATGTATTCATGATTCAGAGTTATATTCATACTTTAGAGACAAATCGAGATTGTTTTGTTTTTCATACAGTGATATATATATCTTTCAGTCTTCCGCTTGCATTTTATCACTGGATTTGGAGTATGAACTGCAGTTTTGGTATAATATCACTCATGTTAATGCACTAACTCAGACAACATTTAATCATAAGCATTTTTGTTGCATAAATGATGGTCTGAAACTCGGGAGTTGGGTTTCTACATGACCCTCGATTTTCAGGGCATTACACAGTTTAGCTCCTGGGTCGATACGTACGTGGGAGGAGATGTAGGACACTTTTATGTCAAACTTCTTCCTTCAGAACGTGACGTTAGTATCAAGGAATTGGCTTCTGTGCAGCAAAGAGAAGGAGAACAGTGAAAAAGTTCATAGACAGGTAAAAGACATTTGGAGCTTCATGCAGGTAATTGCCAGAAGAAAAAGAACAAGTCAAGATGTGCCTGAATTCTATGAAAATAAGAATCGCATTTGGACTCAATAGCACCGATATCTAAGCCTTCCGTGATTTAGCCACCAAGGCACATGCATTGGAATTGATGACCCGTAAGATGCCAACTTTTCACCATGAAACAAGCAAGAGAGGATCTAGTAGGGTGGCCGCAAATACTGTCAAGCGTGATAAAAGAAGTAAGGATACTAGGGATTTAATAGATAAGAGGCAAGAACGTAAAGAAGAATGACGACAGCCAAGAAATAGATACGACGATAGAAATAGAGTCGAGGTGCTTAACTCTCATGAGGGGTTTGCATTCGATAAAGAAGATGCCATTCCTATGATGAATCAGTTGTTGAAAGCCAACACAATATCATTACCAGAACCCAAACATCCTGAAGATGTGACAAGAAATAGTAAAAGTGATTATTGTCGTTATCATCACCTGGTAGGACACCCGACGGAGAATTGTTATACCTTGAAGTGCATAATACAACAAATGATAAAGAAGGGTGAAACAGTAATCGGTGAAGAAAAAGAAAGGGGTACTATAGCAACGGTGAATATGCTCACGATCCGAGGAAAGGCTCAAGATAAAGAAAAGAAAAAGGATCAGAAGGCAATAAAGAAAGTAACAATGATCACACTAAGATTAGGAAAGAAGATAATAAATCCTGCAAAACAAAAGGCAGGGTGCTTAAGAAAAGAGGCCACTGAAAGACAGAACAATGATGACCGGAATGAAAAGAAAAATGAAATGATGAAGGTGACTTACGATGTAGTAAGTCATTTGAAACATATCTCGGCTCGACTAAGTGTCTATGATGCTCTTAAATTGTTAGAAGAATTTCGATAAAGCTTGGACCAAGCATTGGCTGACCATGATGTCAGAGAGACTTTACTGGCAGTGATGAAGCATGCGAAAAACAATGAACAAGGAGATTGTTTGTCAGTCGTTTCCTTTTTCGATGATGATTTGATCTGTGAAGTAGAGTATAACAGACCGCTAATGATAGAAGGTCATATCCAGGGAAAGAAAGTTAAGCAGATTATGATAGATAATGGCTCTGCAGTTAATCTCCTACCACTCTCAATGTTGAGTAAGTTAAGCTACCGTCGATCGGATCTGCGCCCTAGCGGGATGATGATACAAGGTTTCAACCAAGACGGATAACGTGTGCTCGACAAGATTACAGTGATACTGGAAATAGGAGAGATGACAACTGATGTTGTGTGTCATGTTATAAATTCCACAATGACATATAATCTCCTCTTGGGGAGGCCATAGATACATCAGTATAGCATTGTGCCCTCTACTCTGCATTAGTGTTTCAAATACTGTAAAGGTGAGATATCGCATAAAGTAATGGCCGGCGTAAAACCATATACAGAAGCTAAATCCTTCTTCGCAGATGCTAGTTATTATAAAGGGTTCGCAAAAGAAGAGAAAAGGGAAGATGAAAATGAATTTTCAAGGAAAACTCAGATAAATACGATAAAAGAAGAATCATATGAAGTAGGATTAGCCGGAACTGCTGAGACAAAGAAGAAATTCTATTTTACACCGAAACATATAAGATAGCCTGGTCAATTGCCACTGACCTTGTTGTCACCAGAGCAATTAAAAATCTTGCAATCCAATTACACAATGTCGTTGCCACATGTTGAAAGGAATAAACCATTTTCGACCGCTCCAGGAAAGTTTCAAGTCAAGGCCAGCACAAAGCATCAAGAACCAATAGAATTTTACACTACGGTTAATTAAGGGTTGAAGAAGAGACCGAGAATAATGTGTATCGCGGTAGGCTAACACCGCAAGATCTCAAAAAGTATAGTCCGAAAAGTAGAGAGATTTTGAAAAATATGGGCTTTGATTGTGAAGAGCCCACTGGCTTGAATCATGGGAAAGGGATTTAGGTTCCTATCGGGATTAGTCAGGAAAAGCGAAGAAAATTCCAAGGGCTAGGGGCAGAATCATCAGTAAATATAGTTACAGTCAGGCAGTCATCAAAAGAAGAGCCCAAGACAATTGAATGCCCTAAGATGGCACCGAAATAGATAGAAGATGGGGGGCCGCCAATGATAGATAGTCTGCAAGAGATAAATTTGGGGACGGAAGAAGAACCGAGAAATACATTCATCAGTTCAGGTCTTTCTGAACAGGAGTCTAAGGAATATATTCGGCTGCTCAAAGAAAATAAAGACTTCTTCACTTAGACATATGCAGAGATGTCAAGCTTAGAATCTTCTATTGCAATGCATTGATTAAACATATCCAAAGAGAAAGGACCGATTAAACAAGCGCAAAGGCGATTTCATCCGGACTTGGTTCCCTTGATAGAAGAAGAAGTGAATAAGTTAATGAAAGTTGAGTTTATCAGGGAAGTCAAATATCCCAAATGGATATCAAACATCGTCCCAGTGAAAAACAAAAATGGGCAAGTCAGAGTGTGTGTTGACTTCAGAGATATAAATGAATCTTGTCCGAAAGATGATTTTCTTCTTCTGATAACTGAACTAATGATTGATAGTACAACTCAGTATGTTGTTATGTCCTTCATGGATGGTTACGTGGGGTATAATCATATTAGAATGGCACCTGAAGATAAAGAAGCAACAACATTCAGAGCGTCATGGAGAATTTATTGTTATAAAGTAATGTCGTTTGGTCTTAAAAATGCCAGGGCGACGTATTAGAGGGCGATGCAGAATATTTTTTAAGACATGATACACAAGCATGTTGAATGTTATGTTGATGACTTGGTAGTCAGATCAGGAGATCACCAGGAACATCGCAAACATTTGGCATCAATTTTTCGTCGTCTTAGAAGAAAATAGTAAAAAATGAATCCAGCTAAATGTGTGTTTGGAGTATCTTCAAGAAAGTTCTTCAGTTTTGTTATCCGATATAGGGGCATCGAGATTGATATAAGGAAAATCCAATTCATTCAAGATATGCCGTCTCCGAAAACATTAAAGGAACTGAAAAGTTTGTAGGAAAAGTTAGCATATATTCTCTGTTTTATTTCAAATCTTGTAGAGAGATGTCAACCGTTTTCCTATCTGATGAAGAAAGACACAGAATTTGTGTGGGACCAAGCCTACCAGAACGTGTTTGACTCAATCGAAGACTTGCTGAAACGGCCGCCAGTGTTGACTGCTCCAATAAAAGGGAAGCTGCTGATTTTGTACATATCTGCGGCTGAAAGTTCCTTGGGAGCTTTATTGGCTCAGATGAATGAAGCTGGAAAAGAAACTGCTTCTATTATTTGAGCCGAACTTTGATGGATGCAGAATGTAACTATTTCCCAATTGAGAAAGAATGCTTAGCGTTGATATTTACAGTACAGAAGTTAATACATTACTGTCTCTCTCATCCCATAACTCTGATCTCGAGGGCAGATCCTATAAAGTTTTTAATGACGAGACTAATGTTGTCTAAGAGGTTGGCTAAATGGATGTTGTTGCTTTTGGAATATACTATTACATATGAGCCAGCAATAGTAGTAAAAGGACAAGCAGTGGTAGACTTCCTTGCAGCGCATCCCGTAGCAGAGCATGAAATCATCAATGATAATTTTTGAGATGAAAAAGTTATGTTGGTTGAGTCGCAAAGCTCGTGGAAAATGTATTTTGACGGCGCTGCTCAAGCATCAAGAGTGGGGGCAGGAGTGATATTTATTACTCCTCAAGGAGACTTGTTGCCTTACTCCTTTGCATTAGGCACCACACGCACAAATAATGAGGTAGAATACAGAGTCCTCATTATTGGAATGGAAATGGCTCAAGAAATGAAGATTAAAATGCTGCATATCTTTGAAGATTCTAAATTGATTATAAATCAATTGACAACTGAATTCGGAGTGAGAAAGCAAGAACTATTGCAGTACTACTGGAACAATTCTGTCATGTTGAGATCAAACATGTGCCACGGTTTGAAAATGCAAAGGTAGATGCTTTAGCCAGCCTAGCAGCAGCCTTGTCCTGCTTAAATTAAAGTCCTCTTTAACTAACCATTAAAGAAAGAAGATTTGTATCATCTGCAGAGGTCATAGAGGAAACCGTTGAGACACATCCTTTATCTTATTTGGAGATAACTGTAAATGATTAGCATCAGCCTTTCATCGATTATCTCAAATATGACATTTTGCCAGAAGAACTAGCAGAGAAACAACAAGTCAAGCGGCGATCAAAAAGATTCGTTCTATGTAGTGAAGTATTATACAAAAATTCGTATAATGGAATGTTGTTACGTTGTTTAGACGAATGAGAGGAAAGTCACATATTA
Source organism: Magnolia kwangsiensis (assembly GCA_037074715.1). Lineage (NCBI taxonomy): Eukaryota > Viridiplantae > Streptophyta > Magnoliopsida > Magnoliales > Magnoliaceae > Magnolia > Magnolia kwangsiensis. The sequence continues at coordinate 149,128,985 of CM073571.1, forward strand.
AGAGAAGCACACTATAGGGAATGTGGGGAACATTAAGCCGATCAAAATTTGTTCCATAGAGTACATCACATGGGATATTATTAGCCCTCTATGTTCAAAGATGCAATAGATTATGCGAAGTAATGTCATGAATGCTAGATCCACAGAGATGTCATACACGTTCCTCCGAAGGACTCACATCAGTCAACTACCTCTTGGCCCTTTTCATCTTAGGGACTGGACGTCATTGGTCCTATAAATCCGCCTTTGTCTAAAGGAAAGCAGTTTATATTGGCAGTGACAGATTATTTTTCTAAATGGACAGATGTAATTGCTTTACGCATTGTTAAAGAAGGGGACATTGTTAATTTCATCCGGCACACAATTATAAAACGCCATGGCATCCCGAAGAAAATTGTTACGAATAATGGCACCCCCTTTAAGAATAGACGTATGGAAAAGTTCTGTTAGAAGTACAGTATTCATCACTCATTTTCAACACCTTATTATCGGATTAGCAGATGCATTTAATAAAATAATAGTCAAGATACTGAAGAATACGGTGGTCGGGAATAAACATGACTGTAAGCCCCGTATCCTATACTGTACCGTTCCATAGACTTCTGCGGTCTTACCGGTCAAATTCTGGCAACCGTCGACCCTTAACCAATATTTGCGTGCGACCCTGATTCGTATGCCGTCAACCGTATCGACTCAACCCAAGACCTTTACCATAGCGACCGCACCGTCGTTGTGGTTCCGATGCTGCGACATGCGCGCCGAGGCTATACCCTGGTCAAGAGATGTGGGCCAACGTTCGGTGCGAAGAAAACGCCGCACGTTGTGAAACCCAAGAGAATCTCTACGAGGTGTCACATCAATCCCATCAATCCATCACATGTCAAGTACATGTCAAGTACACATCACCTTTCACCCATTCCCAAGCAACTACAAAAGTCAAGAATCTCTTACAAGACCATACCTCTTACACCAAAAGCCCTCAAAGTCAAAAAGTTCTTACACCACCCATGCTTTTCTTACACAAATGGGCACAAAAGTCAAGATTTTCTTACACCCATCACTCACCACATCCATCACCCATCTCTCTCTCCCTTTACAACTCTCTCTCTCTCTTTCTCATTTTCAAACTCAAAAAAATTTAAGGAGAGAAATCCCATACGTATGAGAATTCTCGAAGCCTCTCCCTCTCTTCAAAACTTCAAGTGTGGCCCACTTTCCTACCCCATGATCTCCCATCCTAACCATCCATTTCCCATCTCCTCCATTGGAATCAAAGCTAAGGTGCTAAGGAACTCATAGGAGCAAGAAAATAGAACGGTGGGTGCTCCTCTAGATGTAAAAAAATCTGATTTCTATAACCTAGATGTTTTCTTTCTTTCATGAGAGAAGTGTAGGACCCACCAATCAATGGTGGAGATCCCACACAATCCCATGGCCTAATGGCCTACCTTATGCATGCATGATCCATGCATGGGGCCTTTCTCTATGGGCCCCATCATGGTAGTTTTATTTCATATCATATTAAGTTTGGGTCATCTAGACCTTATAACCATGGTGGGGATGGCATCCTCACCATGTATTTTAATTATAATCCATGCATGTGCAAGATCCATGTTGTAAATGTAAATCTAGGTATGATGTGCGGGTGTGATTGATCTTGGGAGGGCTCAATAGTGGCGGAGCCCCTTTTCCTATGGCCGGATTGTCCTTCTATCTCTCTTTTTCCTCATTTTATTTTCTGATGTGTGTGGCCCATCAATGTATTTCCCTTTTTATTTAACTTATATAATAAATTTTATCTAAGTACATGTTGCTATCTAGAATTTCTGGACAGTTTCTAGTTATTTTTGGACCAGATTTTGGGACTGTTTGGGGGACTATTCATACCTATTAAATATACTTTTCTGAAAGGTGAGGATCTCATCTTGATGTCCCCTAAATTTCAGCCCCAACTGACCTTCATTGGGGTCCCAAAGGTGTGGTCCAAGTGAGGTGGACAGTCTGGATTTTATGCACTGTTCCAGCAACATTCCACCATAGACATTTGGATTTTTAAAATTTATTAAAATACCTATGGGTGTTTAAAAATTATAAAAATTTTCAGGGGGCTTACCTACTTATAGTAGGATCTACCTAAAAAATTTTGGGGGCCAATGGAAGCCTGTACACACCATGGTGATAGCGGGACCGGCCCATTATAATATGGTGTGTAGATCAGTCTGATTTTCATGACAGATTAATTTATGTAAATGAATTAAAATATTTATAGATGTCCAAAAATTTTGAAATTTTTTAATAGTGTGGTCCACTTATGTTAGAACTCACCTACCAAATTTCAGGGCCAATGGAACCCTGTACACACTGTGGTGAGGGCCGGACTGGCCCACCACGTTAGGATGTCCAGGTCTGTCCGATTTTTCAAGACAGTCTGTTTTGTTTAAATTAATTAAAATAATTAGATATATCTAAAAATTATAAAATTTTATGTGTGGCCCACCTATGGAAGTATCACGCTGTGAAATTTTAGCCTCAAGTGACTCCGTTTGGGTATCCAAGAGAATGGGCTAAGATGGTTGGACTCCCAGATTTTTTCTGCTGTGCAGTCCAGCAATATGCCTTGATAAAAAAAAAACCATAATTCAAAAATATTTCTTCTGATGGTGGGCCAAATTTTTGGGTTTCCTCTCATTATATGCATGATGAGGGACCTTGGCCCTCAATTTTCAGAGTTTTAGAGGCCTTGGTCCCACTCCAATGGAGTGCCTAAATTTAAGACAGCAATATGTTATAATTATGCTAGCCTTGGGCTGAAATTTTGAGGAGTGGGGCCCACCATATTATAAGGATCTTAAAGAAAATGATTTACACCTTTAGTTCCTTAAATGTTGGGCTTAATGAATGCACTTTTGAGGCCCACCACAGTTGAATTTAATTGGGTCCATGAATGTAGCTAGTTGTTGAACTATTTAAGGCCCATAGAGTGGACCCATTTGATGTGTTCCAAGGCCCATGGGATTAGACCCATTTGATATAATTTAAGGCTCATAGAGTGGACCCATTTGATGTGTTCCAAGGCTCATGGAATTAGGCCTATTTGATGTAATTTAAGGCCCATAGAGTGGACCCATTTGATGTGTTCCAAGGTCCATGGGATTGGACCCATTTGATGTATTTTAAAGCCCATGGGATTAGGCTCATTTGATATGTATAAGGCCCATGGGTCGAGAACCATTTGATACAATCTAAGGCCCACGGGTTATGACCCATTGCAATGCACATAAGGCCCATTGGTGCGGCCCATTGATGTGGCCCATTTGATGAGTAAAAGGCCCACATGACATGTCTCATTTGATATATTTAAGGCCCAATGGGGTGTACCTAAGGTCCATTGCAATGTGTGATCCTAACCTGGTTTACGTAATGTTATTCACTACGGGCTACACCTTGGGAGCAATGTTGGTTTGACGTCCACATTGCGAGTATAATGTTGGTTAAATGTCCGCATTGCGACTCTCCCTAGGGCCCATTGGTAGCCCCGTACTTGTTGTATGCAAGCCGTGTAGGCCAGCTGCATTGTAAGGATAGGGCATTACTTTATAACATGCTTAGTATAACTCCATGACGCATAACCCATTTGTATCGGTCCATTTGATCGGCCTGCTCGTATCGACCATTTGATTGATTTAGCCCATATGATTGATTAGGCCCATCTTGATATATTTGTGGCTTGTTGCTAAGGCCATATATGAGGCCCGTTGTTGAGGCCCACCTTGATGTGTATGAGGCCTGTTGTTGAGGCCCAATGTAATACCCTAAAAATTAGGGGTCGTGTATAAACCCAACTCCCGAGTTCCAGACCGTCACTTATGCAACAAAAATGATTATGATTCGATGTTGTCTGAGTTAAAGCATTCACATGAGTAAAAGTATACCAAAACTACAATTCATACTTCAGATTCAGTGATAAAAGTAAGTGGAAGACTAAAAGATATACATATCACTGTATGAAAGACAAAATAGATCTCAACTGTCTCCAAAGTATGAATACATCTTTGAGTCTCATATACATGTAAATAAACAAAAATTAAATGTCAAAATAGTCCCACTGAGTAGTCCCGCCAATCCAGGCCACCTAAGTAAAGCTGTCGTGGTACTGCATATATGAGAACTCGTCCTGGTCCTCATCATAATCCAGCTCTACCTCCTGAATCGCTGCCTCACCTGCATCTAAGACAAGGTCTGGTGAGTATTGCAAACACCATCCCGTAACATGGGAGTGAGTAACTAACTCAATGGAATAATAGAGCAAAGATTAGCATGTTTTCAAATCAATCATGCGATAATAGTAAAGCAGTAAATCAAACATTCCTAATACTTTTGTTAATGCAATGTGACATGACATGATGGATGCCCTCACCGACATTCTCCCTCATACGGAACCAGCTGCGTCCACGGCATGCTTGCGTACCGATCAGTGCTCCATATCTTCCATGCACATGCAATGTGATGTTGATATGATTACCAAGTTATTATTAGTCATTTTCATACAGCAATATTGGGAAACTAAGGTACTTCCCTTATATCAATCCCAACACAGATCTTGTCTAGGGTCGTCACTCCTACTAATCTCATACGATGTATATTTTGTAGGTCGCTGCAAGGGCTGCCAGGGTTGTTGCTCGCACTCGTTGCACCACTCCTCCATCACCTTATCAATACAGGCCTACAGTACTCTCACTGCTACGGAAGGGTCGTCGCCTCCCGTAGACTCAGAATACGCTCGCAGTCACTACAAAGGGCTCGTCGCCTAATCAGTGTAGACCGACAGCAAGAATATAGTGTCCCATACCACCATAATCTGCTCACGAGTCATAGGTGCTCACTGGTCATTACGGGGAGGTTTGTGGCCCCAGCGTAGGCCGACAGCTCGACCACGGTGTCCCATACCACTATGCCTGGCTCATGAGTCTTTATGGATCAAGGTACCATGGTTAATAGGGTTTACAGTGGTAAGTTCAGTACCCTAGGTTCAAGCAGTTATGACTCATACAAGGTGAACATACAATGGCCAGTCGGGTTACTTGACAGGCTCGACTAACACGAGCGCATCTCAAGTCGAACGACATGAAGTGCATAAAACACCTCGTGTGGCCTAACCACTGCCGCCAACTCCAAAACACGACTCGCGTTCATCGACGCGTCGTTCGTGGCAAAGATAAGCCAACCACGAATTTCCTCGGTTGCCGACTGCCTGAACTAGGTATAGTCCCAAACAATTATGAATCCACATCAGCAATCATAGTAATGGAACTGAAATACAACAATGTGAGCATGTTAACACATGTTATAACATACAACTCAAGTAAAACATCAAACACATGCATTTCATACATATAATGAAATCAAGCATATGGCCAACATGTAGGAAATCATTTACATCAGCATATTATTTGAGAATTCAATCTCAAACTAATTCATAACACCATTTAATTCAATACATACTAATACAAACATTTATACAAACACTAGTCTACACACTTAAGCCTACATATAGTATGTCGACTCAAAGTGCGCATTTGGGCGAATCACTTCGCCAAACTGATTATGCACGCATTCTTAATATCCTAATGCGACAAGAAGCCATCTCAATCATATCAGCAAAATATGGATGAAAACAGTATTTCCTACAAATGACTAAAATGCCCTAAATCTCATATTTTTCGTCTACTTACGAAATAGGATACGGACAACATGTTGTACATGTCAAACGGCGTTGCCGTCGATAATCTACTATTAAGCGACATTGAAAGCGTTGAAAACAGTCAATCAAAGTGTCTAGAATCCGCACCTTTTATCCTAGGAGCGTATTGATTCGAACGGAGCGTATACGCTTCGTTTACGGTGAACTGGGAACCTAACATACAAGATCTGTAAGCTACTTCGCTATGAAAATGACGGAACCTCAAATAAGCAAGTATTTAGGGTCTTTTCTTACCTAGAAATGTGGTGTAATCGCAGGGAAAGTGATTAAGGTGCGTTGCTTAAGCACGTGCAACACGTAGTGCAAGCAGCAGGAAATTCTCTCCCACTCTCTCTCACAATCTCTCACCTTTTCTCTCACACCAGCTAGGGTTTCTAGCAAATTCGGATGGGTGAGAGAAGTGAGGGTTTAAGCCCCTTTTATAACCTAAAACTTGCCCAAAATAGGCTTGGGAACAATGTTCACTTGATGCCTAACCAAATCGGGGCTGTTTCGGTCCAAAAAGACATTTCTAGTGGTCTCTTGGTCGAACGCGATCGGACTTAAGTTCATGCACGTCGGATGTCGCTCACATCCCATTTTCAGACCAGCAGTGTTTGTAGATCACACGTGGCGGTCCAGTTTCAGTTCAGCAGTCATCGCACATAGATCAGGTCTACAAGTCTCATGATATGAAATAGAAATTTTTCCTGATCCAAGGGTGTAATTTGGCTGAATTCTGATGGTTAGAATGCTTAATAATAACGCGTCAAGTCGTGTGCCAGATTTGAATTTCAAATTCCAAATCTAACCCTATTCTCACTCTCTTCCCTCCAGGCTTAATGAAATAGCCTCTGAATGTCGGTTGGACTTGATTTTCGAAATGATTGTCAAGTCCAGCTAGGCGGTTATAACAGTCTAAGATTGTAGGTATCGGACTTTCGACGCACGGTCTGGATCCAATACAAAGTTTCAAAGAGGTCCTGAGAACAAACCGGCTTAGAGTTTGATCCGAGGTTTTAGAGTATTATAGCGTCATTGGTTCTACTCGCTTTGGGTCTTGTAGAACGTATTTAAAGTGTTCAGGGACTATTTCCCAGCTACTCTAGCGTTGCGCTAGCTAACTTACACTTATTTTCGAAAGGAATTAATCCTACGCGATTTCTGGTCGAGTTGGTACTCGAGCCCAAGTACGAATTTTTCCAGTGCGTTATAATCTACCCCCCTTAACAAAAAATTTCATCCTCGAAATTTATACATTTTCGTACTCCTTGAGAAGCTGTGGGTAGTTCTTTCTGATCTCGGCTTCTGTCTCCTAGGTAGCCTCTTCCTCAGAGTGATGCGTCCATAATACCTTCACAAGGGGAATCACCTTGCTACGCAGTACCTGCTCCTTCCTGTCTAGGATACGCGTCGGTCGCAGGACATATGTAACATCCTCTCTTAACTGCACCTGCTCCCATCTAATGATATAGGAAGGATCAGAAACATATTTCTTCAGCATAGAAACATGAAATACGTTGTGAACGCTCGCGAGAGGTGTGGGTAAAGCCAAACGGTATGCCACTGCTCCCACATGATCGAGGATCTGGAAGGGAACAATGAATCGCGGTGCCAGCTTTCCCTTCTTCCCGAACCGAAAGACTCCCTTCATAGGGAAAACTCGTAAAAATACATGATCCTCAACCGTGAACTCTAGCGGCCACCGTCTCCTATCGGCATAACTCTTCTGTCTGCTCTGCGCTGTGACAAGCCGACGTCTAATAATATCAATCTTCTCCGACGTCTCCTGCACTAACTCTGGGCCAATCATCTGCGCTCACCGACCTCTGCCTAGCAATGCGGTCCACGACAAGGTCGCCCATACAACGCCTCGTAAGGTGCTATACCGATACTCGCCTGGAAACTTTTGTTGTACGCGAACTCCGTATATGCAAGACAGTCATCCCAACTGTCCTTGAAGTCCAATGCGCAAGCTCACAACATGTCCTCTAAGATTTGGTTCACCCGCTCTGTCTATCCGTCTGTCTGTGGGTGGAAGGCAGTACTGAACTTCAACTTCACACCCATAGCCTCCTGAATACGAGTCCAGAAAATAAAAGTGAACCGCGTGCCTCTGTCCGACACGATCTCCAACGGAACTCCATGCAGACTCACCATCTCTCTAATGTATAGTCTAGCCAGATCGTCTGCAGAGTTCATGACTCTGATCGGTAGGAAGTGCGCCGATTTCGTCAGACGGTCGACGATCACCCATATGGAATCATGTCCCTTCCTCGTCTTCGGTAGCCCTGAAATGAAATCCATGGAAATGAAGTCCCACTTCCACTCTGCGATCGGCATAGGTTGCAAGAGTCCAGGTGGTCGGTGATGCTCTGCCTTCACCTGCTGACAAGTAAGACAACGGGAAACGAGCTCTGCTATGTGGGTCTTCATACCTTCCCACCAATAGGTCCTTTTCACATCGCGATACATCTTCGTACTGCCTGGATGCATCGCGATTCTGGTACAATGCGCAGCCTCGAGAATCTCTCGTCTCAAGTCAGGGATATCTGGGATGCATAGGCGGTCACAATAACGCAAGCCCCCATCCGTGCCAACTCGCCACTCGGCGTCTGCATCATCACTGGCCTGCTCTCGAAGCTAAGTCAGTTGCGCATCATCCCTCTGCTCCTCGATAACCCGGTCATCGATCTGAGATCACACCTGCAAATGTGCGATGAACTCATACGGCTCCTCTACAGTGAGTTTCTGCTCAGTCTCGCAAAAACTCAACCATATCCCACTCAGCAACCATCAGTGGAGCTGCAAACTCTATCGCCTTCTTGCGGCTCAACGCGTCAGCCACAAGGTTCGCCTTCCCAGGATGGTAAGAGACTTCGAACTTGAAGTCCTTCAAAGTCTCCATCCATCGCCGCTGTCTCATATTCAAGTCTCGCTGCATGAATATGTACTTGAGGCTCTGGTGGTCGTAAAAGAGTTCGAACTCCTCTCAATGGAGGTAATGTCTCCAGAGTCTCAGTGTGAATATGACGGCTGCCAACTCCTGGTCGTGTGTAGGGTAATTCTCCTCGTGCTTCCTTAATTGTCTCGAGGCATACGAAATTACCCTGTCCCTCTGCATAAGGACACAACCCAGACTAACGCTAGACCCGTCAATGTATATAGTGTACCTAACCCCTTGCTTTGGCAATACTAGCACAGGGGCGGACGTAAGTCTGTCCTTCAGCTCCTGAAAAGCTGACTTCGCCTTGTCATTCTAGGCGAACTTCACATCCTTCCGTGTCAACTGAGATAAAGGTCTCGCGATCTTCAAGAAATCCCGAATGAAGCATCGATAATAGCCAACGAGACCCAAGAAACTCCTCACCTCAGTGATAGAACCAGGCTGCTCCCAGTCCTGAACTGCAGCTACCTTAGACAGGTCGACTGCCATGCCATCCTTGGACACCACGTGTCCCAGGAACTTCACTTCCTGCTTCCAGAAGTCGCACTTCTTGTACTGTGCGAGCAACTGATGCTGTCTCAGAGTATCCAGGACCAAGTGTAAGTTCTCCTCATGCTCCTCTCGACTCCTGGAGTATATCAAAATGTCGTCAATGAACACAACAACGAATTTATAGTGGAAAGGCCGAAATACCCGGTTCATCAGATCCATGAACACGGCTGGTGCGTTCGTGAGACCGAACGACATCACAAGGAACTCGTAGTGGCCAAAGCTGGTCTTGAATGCTGTCTTTTGCACGTCCTGATCCCTGACGCGCAACTAATGATATCCTGACTGAAGATCAATCTTCAAAAAGTACTGTGCTCCTCTCAACTGATCAAACAAGTCATCGATCCTGGGTAAAGGGTACTTGTTCTTCACCGTGATCTGGTTCAGTCTGCGAAAATCAATACACAATCGCATCAAACCATCCTTCTTCCTTACGAACAGGACTGGTGCTCCCCAAGGAGACACACTAGGCCGTATAAGGCCAAGCTCTAGCAAACCATCAATCTACGTCCTCAACTCCTCCATCTCACACAATGCCATGCGATACGTCGGCAGTGAGACGGGCGTGAAAGAAGGCACTAGATTGATAGTGAAATCAATCTCTCGTCGAGGCGGCAAACCAGGGATCTTCCTGAACAGATCCCCAAACTCACAAACGACTGGCATATGCTCAAGCATTGGGGCATCAGCGTCCCGAAGTAAAGAAGAGTAGCTAAGTATGCGGAAGGGGAGATTTACCCGAACTGAAAATGTAAAAGGCGTGCCCTCTGGCTCGTACACCGTCACCATACGAGTCTCGTAGTCAATCTCGGCCCTCCCAGCAGTCAACCAGTCCATGCCAAGAATGACATCGAGATAAACAAGAGAGGGGTCGATGATGAGATCAAGAGCCATCGTCCTGCCTCCCAGATCCACCAGGCAACCCTCACACATCAGGGTGGCATCAGAAAAATCTCCATGAACTGAAAGAACTCGCACTCCATCCATGCGAATGGTCGGCAGTCCAAGACGCCTGACAATGGAATGCGATATCAAAGAAAGTGTGGATTCAGTATCCACCATCACGAGAATAGGAATACCTCCGATGTGGGCAGTGACCTCAAAGGCCGTATGCTGAGAAGTCTCTGTCTCTGCTGCCTCAGCTGTCAAGGCATGCACCCGCGCCTGCTGTGGCCGGTTCGACCGCTGTGCCACGGGCCGTAGAGGTTGCCTGAACTGAGATACCGGAGGTCTGAAGGAAGGGTGCACAGGAGCCAACCGTAAAGGCGGTGCTGATATAGCCTGTGAGCGTGTACGGTCGATCTTCTGCAACGGTGAGAACCCACTGTCCCGCATCCGAGCGAAACAACTCTGTGCCGAATGGCCCGATCTCCCACAATAAATACATGATAAATCGGGGCACCGCAACGGTGGTACTGGCGCGGTAGCCCTAGAAGGAGGGTCGACGCGAGGCCTCTTGCCCGCAAAGGGCCTGTCCTGTAACTCCGGTCGTGGCCTAGGAGTAATAGGGCCACGAGATCACGTAAGTCGATCCACATCCTGCTCTGCCCGCATGGACATGTGAATCAGCTCTACGCAGGAGGGAATGCTCACGTAACACATCTTCGACCGAATATCCGGTCGTAAACCCTCTGAAAAGCGCCGTATGTGCATCTGCTCATCGGCCAGTATAGTCAGGACGTATCTGCCCAACTCAGTGAACCGATGCTCATACTCAGTCACCGTCATGCCTCCCTGTCTGAGGCGTAGAAACTCGTTCTCCCTCTCATGCCTATATGTCTGGGGATAGTATTTCTCGTGGAAGCGGAACTCGAACGCTGCCCAGGTCCAGATGTAATCAGTGGCAACGGTCCATAACACACTGTCCCACCATAAGCTGGCCTCTCGCTTGAACAAGAATGTAGCCAACTCAACCTACTCAGTCTCTGAGCAATGCAGCATCCGTAGTACCTTCGACACACGGTCGAGCCAATACTCGGCCTCCCCGGGTCTATGAGAACCCGTAAAAGTGGGAGGCCGTAAGTGGTGAAATCGCTCTAATAAGCTCCGTGTGTCTGCGGCATCCCCCGCAAGGTAAACAGGTGGTGCAGGATGAGTCATGCCCTCATCCTGAGCATATGTATAGCCATCCTCAGCTGGATGCGCAGGTGGTGTAGGTGGAGTCACACTCCCATCCTGGGCTAGAGCCCGCACTAAAGTAGTCAAGAGTTGCTGCTGCTGCTGCATCATGGCCATCATCTGCTCAAATCTATCTGGAGGTGGAGCAGGCTGCGGCATGTACTGCGTCGAAGAAGATGCACGGTACTACTTTCTGACGGGCAGTGTGAAAGGCGGTGGTCCAGCTGCAGGACCAGTAGGAGGCTGAGACTCACGTGATGTCTCAGGAATCGGGTCCACAGCAGGGTTCGTATGAGCACCAGACTGAAGGGGAACCTGATCCATAGGCTCACCCAATGTAAGTCGAACTGTGCTCCGGGTAGCCTTCGACGGCATTCCCTATATTCAAAATAGGGTGCAACCTTGTCAGTCTCAATAGCACAAACACACCGCAATCATTCACATAAAGAGTCCAAGGCATTCCATGCATTTCATTTAATCAAAATTGTCACAATACATGGGATATCTCCTTACATGCATCATGACAAGAAGTACACGGGAACTAAGACAGTTAAAGATACAACAGCAACATAAGTAAACCACTAGCCTTAACAGGCTTACACAACATAAAGCAGGAAACGACTAACTACTAACAACAATATCTAAAATTTCATCGCTAGTCTGAGTCAGGTGATGGAGGAGGAGCACCCTTATCCTGCAAGCAACACAGGATCGCCTTCAAGGTGCGAGCCACCTTACCAAATTTCCTCTTCATAACGGCCTTGGTATCCTCGACCTTAGCCCGAAGTTCCTGAACTTTCCTTTGTAAGGTGACCTGGCTCTCCTCAATACGGGTAATGCGAGCATCACTAGTAGCCTGAGCAAAAGGAGGAGGGCTCTCATCAGTATCCTGAATCTCCTCTTCTACCTCTTCCTAGACTTCTTCCTCTACTTTCGCTCCAGGTTCTCCCTCACTTGGATCCTCTTCATCATCAAAATCATCCTCGCTATCCTCATCAAGCTGAGTCTCACAGTACTGAGACCCGATCTTCATCTTGACCATGGTAGACTCATCAATGCAGTGAATCGGAACTGGCAACTCCGGCACAAGTCTGTAAGCAAACTCAAGCGCGATCTTGCATGTAAGTCGGCCAAAAGGAAGTGACTCAGACGTTCTCCTTGATTTTTCTATGAGGATAATCTATCACAACACGAAAGTGGCCATACACACATTTTCTCCCTGGACCACCTGATATAAGAAATCAACCATAAAGTGCGTACATTCAATACTATTTGTCAACCTGAGATACACGTTGAACGTGCAAATGTGGTGCAGCAGGCGCAAATCATCAGACATATGAGACGTCTTGAGGCTATTGTTAGACTGCCATGGAACCAGACTACTGCATAGGAACCTGGTACGGCGATCTTGTATGACTCATACAGGGTGAACATACAATGGCCAGTCGGTTTACTTGACGGGCTCGACTAGCACGACCGCATCTCAAGTCGAACGACATGAAGTACATAAAACACCTAGTGTGGCCGAACTACTGCCGCCAACTCCAAAACACGACTCGCGTTCATTGACGCGTCGTTCGTGGCAAAGATAAGCCAACCACGAATTTTCTCGGTTTCCGACTGCCTGGACTAGGTATAGTCCCAAACAATTATGAATCCACATCAGCAATCATAGTAATGGAAATGAAATACAACAATGTGAGTATGTTAACACATGTTATAACATACAACTCAAGTAAAACATCAAACACATGCATTTCATAATATAATGAAATCATGCATATGGCCAACATGTAGGAAATCATTTACATCAGCATATTATTTGAGAATTCAATATCAAACTAATTCATAACACCATTTAATTTAATACATACTAATACAAACATTTATACAAATACTAGTCTACACACTTAAGTCTACATATAGTATGTCAACTCAAAGTGCGCATTTGGGCGAATTTCTTTGCCAAACTGATTATGCACGCCTTCCTAATATCCTAATGTGATAAGAAGCCATCTCAATCATATCAGAAAAATATGGATGAAAACAGTATTTCCTACAAATGACTAAAATGCCCTAAATCTCATATTTTTCGTCTACTTACGAAACAGGATACAGACAGCATGTTGTACATGTCAAACGATATTACCGTCGATAATCTACTATTAGAAGACATTGAAAGCGTTGAAAACAGTCAATCAAGGCGTCTAGAATCCGCACCTTTTATCCTAGGAGCGTATTGATTCGAACGGAGCGTATACGCTTCGTCTACGGTGAACCGTGAACCTAACATACAAGATCTGTAAGCTACTTTGCTATGGAAATGACGGAACCTCAAATCAGCAAGTATTTAGGATCTTTTCTTACGTAGAAATGCGGTGTAATCACCGGGAAAGTGATTGAGGTGCGTTGCTTAAGCACGTGCAACCCGTAGTGCAAGCAGCAGGAAATTCTCTCCCACTCTCTCTCACAATCTCTCACCTTTTCTCTCACACCAGCTAGGGTTTCTAGCAAATTCGGATGGGTGAGAGAAGTGAGGGTTTAAGCTCCTTTTATAACCTAAAACTTGCCCAAAACAGGCATGGAAACAATGTTCACTTGATGCCTAACCAAATCGGGGCTGTTTTGGTCCAAAAAGACATTTTTGGTGATCCCTTGACCGAACGCGATCGGACTTAAGTTCATACACGTCGGATGTCGCTCACATCCCATTTTCAGACCAGTAGTGTTCGTAGATCACACGTGGCGGTCCAGTTTCAGTTCAGCGGTCATCGCACATAGATCAGGTCTACAAGTCTCATGATATGAAATAGAAATTTTTCCTGATCCAAGGGTATAATTTGGCTGAATTCTGACGGTCAGAACGCTTAATAATAACGCGCCAAGTCGTGTGCTAGATTTGAATTTTAAATTCCAAATCTAACCTTATTCTCACTCTCTTCCCTCTAAGCTCAATGAAATAGCCTCTAAATGTCGGTTGGACTTGATTTTTGAAATGATTGTCAAGTCCAGATAGGCAGTTATAACGATCTAAGATTGTAGGTATCAGACTTTCGGCGCACAGTCTGGATCTAATACAAAGTTTCAAAGAGGTCCTGAGAACAAACCGGCTTAGAGTTTGATCCGAGATTTTAGAGTATTATAGCGTCATTGGTTCTACTCGCTTTGGGTCTTGTAGAACGTATTTAAAGTGATCAGGGACTATTTCCCAGCTACTCTAGCGTTGCGCTAGCTAACTTACACTTATTTTCTAAAGGAATTAATCCTACGCGATTTCTGGTCGAGTTGGTACTCGAGCCCAAGTATGAATTTTTTCAGGGCGTTACACCCACCATGATGTGTATGAGGCCCGTTGTTGAGGCCCACCTTGATGTGTATGAGGCCCGTTGTTGATGCCCACCTTAAATATATATGAGATCCATGTTACAAGGCCCATTGTGATGTATGCAAGGCCCATGGGCCATGGCCCATTGCAATGTATGTAAGGCCCAATTGGTGCGGCCTATTCGATATATTTATGGGGTCCATGTCATTAGGCCCATCCTGTTGTATTGGTGACCCATCCATTGAGGCTCACCCGTGATATATATTTGAGGCCCATGTGTAGGGCTCACCTATTGTGTATTTAAAGCCCATGGGTTGTGGCCATAGTGATGTATATTAGGCCTATGTGATGTAGCCCATACTGATGTGTATTAGACCCAGGTATGTGACTCACCTGCGAAGTATATTTGAGGCCCATTGTGATATATCTGAGGCCCATGGGTGTGAGCCATCCAGATGTATTTGAGGCCTATGGGTAAGGACAATTGTGATATGTGTTAGGCCCATGACCAAGGCCCACCTGTTTCATATATTTGGCCCTTGTGTGAGTCCATGTGCCCATTATATATTTGATTCTATGTGGGCCATTCCTTAGGGGCAATGTTGGTTAAAAGTCTACATTATCGACACCGGTTATTGATACCGTTTATGAGTATGTGACATCATAACATCATGATACATGCTCATTCGCATCATCTGCATGTTTGTTATGAGATGTGATTGACCATTGCATATGTCATTGGACAGGATGATGTGAGACTCCCTAATAGGTGGAGCTATCTCACATGAGCGCATGACATGCGCAGGATTGAAGCATGATTGGATTGTATGACTCATGCATCTTGCATTGTGTTGTGATTACTATACTCCCTAGTGACATCAGGGCCGTAGCCTCCACAGGCATATCGTGGATGGCCAAATGGGACACCGAAAATCTGTTCGAGCATTGGGCCACCATAGATGGCCTTGGGTGAAAATTCCTAAACACCCTCTTGGTTCCAAAGGATGCTCCAACATCTAGACCGAGTGGGTAGATGAGTGTTGAGTGCCGATTACCAGATGGCTGCGCTCTCTACTGTGTCGTGGTCGGTTGGAAGGGGGTGCGGCCTTACCTGTCCGAGGGAGTAGGCATTGCTAGGCTGAGTTTGACCAGCTCGAGGAATGGGTCCGCTATTGGTGAGCCGAGTAGGTATTGGCAGACTACTGACAGGAGAATAGTGAGGTCTTTTCCACTTACCCAGTTGTGCGCTTGATTGGGGCGGCAGGTGGTGTGAAGTGTAATAGACCCCGGTGATTTTTCCAGAGAGGAACCGTACTGATATGAGGACTGACATGATATTATGACACCCCGTCACTGTTGTACATGTGGCCGGGCACA
Organism: Magnolia kwangsiensis; assembly: GCA_037074715.1. Lineage (NCBI taxonomy): Eukaryota > Viridiplantae > Streptophyta > Magnoliopsida > Magnoliales > Magnoliaceae > Magnolia > Magnolia kwangsiensis. The sequence goes on from CM073571.1 coordinate 149,145,041, forward strand.
CGTTGGCGGATGCTGATGTGGGCGGGTGTGATGTGGGTGGGGCTGAGGCCTGGGCGAGCTACCAGCGGTTGGCAGGCTACTGTGCTGACAGGCTACTGAGTAGGAGTTGCATACTCATTCATTCATCCATTCACTATCCACTCGGGCTGGTGGTGCGTAATTAATTGTTGTGTATCTTCGTTATGGCAAGGATTTTGGTTGGGCACGTGACTAACTTGAGATCAGGAGTTTACCACGTTGAGTCAGACTATCCAAATATAGGTATGGGACTGGTTTGGATAGAGGTTCCTTGTGGTGGACCCCGTAGCCTGCGATACTACGTACTATCATCCCGACATCACACTCCAGCATAGTCATTCCATTAGCACCATATACTACATGTTCCATTACATCTTCGGCGTGTGGCATTGTGAGTTGTTATGTTTCTGTATTCCTATGACTTAGATGAGAGTGATGATATTTGTTAGCACTTTCGAATTGTGTATTACATTATATCCTTGTCATTCGACATTTGATTATTTATGACTCATCATTTACATAGCTGTCCTATATTGTGTATTCTGATATTGATTAACTTATGGACTTGTTCATACTTCCGTTTATTCTGTTATCACATGATTATAATCTTGTCAGTATTTCTGTTTACGCTGATAATTCCTGCTCTTATCAGTGTTTCTGCTTATTCAGTCATTTTATGGTTTACGGATTAATAGCTTTCCGGTATTGTATGATTATGATATTGTATTGAATACTTGACACTTATCTTATGCACATACTTACATCACCCTCTAAGCTTTCTATAAGCTTATGCACGATAGATGTGTGAAGGTGATGTTAGGTTACAGCAGCATTGAGCTTGGAGCGTGCAGCTGTTTTCTGAAGCTTTGATTTTGACATATATATCTTCCTTTCAGTATTGTATTCAAATGATTATATTAGTGGATATGTGATGATGATGTTGCCTTTATGATTTGGATAAACTTGTGGTTATGCTTATTACTAGTTAAATGTACAAAAAAAAATCCTCCTTGTAGGATCCCAGGATCGAAAATCTGGCACATGAATGCTAGGAGCTGAGAATGGGGTACTCGGAGGCTGTTGGCACCGGATTCGGCGATCGGGATTCCTATGAATCTGATTTTCGGGTTTGGGACGTGACAATGACTGGGATGAAAGATTGCAGGAAGCTTTGTGGGCATATCGAACTACTCATCGAACAGCAACGAGAGCAACGCCGTATTCTCTGGTATATGGTGTGTAAGCAGTGATCCCGATTGAAATACAAGTAACATCACTCAGGGTGGTTGTGCACCAGTCCATAATAGACAATGTGAATGTAAAGATAAGACAACAAGAACTGGATTTTCTTGATGAAAAATGGCTGGCAGCGCAACAACGACTGCAATCATATTAAGCCAGAATATCAGCCGCCTTTGACAAACATGTTAAATATCGTTCCTTCAAGAAAAGGGATATGGTGCTGATGTTGAAAAGACCTATAGTAGTCACCCGTCGAGCAGGGGACAAATTTGAGCCTAAATGGGATAGGCCTTACATAATAAAAGAAGTATACTCTAATGGTGTGTACAGAGTTGTAGATCAAAAGGGACAGGGGATCTGTATACCAGTCAATTCTCGCTTCATAAAGAGATATTATCCCTAAAGATGTTACTAGTTTTGATCTAGTACATTACTGGCCTAAGGCTCCTGAATCAAAAGGGGGCATGAATGAACAAGACCATGTTTATATGTCATCAAAAGAATGAATAAAGGAGAAGTTTGTGAGCATGTCAAGACTAGATATTGAATAAGTAGTGTGAAAAGGAAGAGACTATCGTTATTATTAAGCGAGCTCTGAAAAATACTGTCAAAATTGGTATTGTCACCATGCCGATATATTATAAATAACGCAGATCGGTTCTCCTGAAAATATCAGCAAGAGTGATGATATATCAATCCTAATCAGGAGTTTATCGTTCTCGCAGCACAACAACGATGATCACTCCCAATCAGAAGTTTATCATTCTCGCAGCGCCATAACAATAATCGCACTTATTAATGCCTTTTAAGGCATTTTAAGGCAGTCTAGCCAAGTCCAAAAAGGACCATGTATTATCCAAAAAGGACTAAGTTTTACAAGGACCAGCTATGCATATGACCTATCATTTTCACCATTCGGGCAGTAATGAGAAGCCAGTGGCCCTAAAAATCCCGTGAAGGCCATCATATACACACCCATGCAGGCAGTTGATGAAGCCAATCGACTAAAAGCCTAAAACGCCAAAAGTCCTCGACGACTAGTCATGCGTGTAAGACCAATGCCGTCTATATAGCTTTTCGGTAGCATCACGGGCAATAGAGGTAAATGTCCTCCCGTGAATGGGCTCGACCTTGGAGATGAAGAAAAAACGGGCCGCAGTGTGAGCTCTTTGGGCCATGTCCATAGATAGGCCAACTGTGCGTATGACCCCCCGGATTTAGGGTTATTGATTTCAGTACTAACTCATGAGGAAGGGCTTAAACTTACTCATTGACGGACTGGCGGCCCTTGATCTGGTACTCCAAAGGTAGCCTTATGCACTCTGTGAACTCTAAAAAGTTACTGCGGCCAATCCTGTGCGTAAATCCAACCGAGTTCATGGCCCCGATAGCTTTACTGGGCCCCTCTGATGGATCGTGGCTTATGAACTCACTAGGCAGTGAGAAGTCCAGCGAACTCCTAAGAGTTACAGAGACCATCACATAAGACAACTTGACTCCACTACTCAAGAGTTTAAAAAACTGTGTGCTCCACTACTCAAGAGCTTAAACTGTGTATGACTGACTAAATTAAAATTTAGTACCGCCAACTATGACAAGGATCATCTAGGAAATCCCTTGCTAACAAATCATAAAAGGATATAAAAAAATATAATACATCAATAATATAGTAGTAATGAAAGCATTGTACAAAATAGAGCAAAAGCATCATTGTCAAAATATCATGAGAAACTTGTACACAAATTTAAAAAAATTGTTACCATAGCAAAATAAAGTAATCTTATAGTTCCCCTATAATGCCTAATGCTGCCAAGTATTATTGTAAATTCTCTTGAAAATTAACTTGAGCAGCAGCTTGTTCCAGGTGGGCAGTTGAAATCATTCTGGCAGGATCAAGGAGACCAGCCAATTTCTCTTCCAGTAAGGCAATTAGTTCTTCATTCTTAATCAATTTAGATCTTTTGGAGTTCACAAAATGAAGGCTGCACTCTATCTTTTCCTGCACTCTTTCAATATTCGGCTTCTCCTCTGAACTTTGTTTCTCCAGCTACGCAATCTCTTGCTTCAGAAGAGAAATGCGATTTTGGATGGTTGTTTCGTTATCAACAAAAGTCTTCAATTGTTCTCGTAGAGAGGCGTGTTCTTGATCACGGCAGGACACAACTGGAGCGAGTTGAGAAACCTTCTCTTTAGTGTACGCAAGTTTCTTCTTATATTCCAAGGTTTCAGGGGGAACAGTCATGGTTTCAGTTGAGGACAGAGCAGTTATTGAATTATGAAACCTTAAGAGGGAATTACGTATAGAAGAAACTTGCAAGGGAATTACCCACAGCTTCTCGAGGAGTACGAAAAGGTACAAATTTTGAGGATGAAATTTTTTTGTTAAGGGGGGTAGATTGTAACGCCCTGGAAAAATTCGTACTTGGACTCGAGTACCAACTCGATCAGAAATTGCGTAGGATTAATTCCTTTGGAAATTATGTGTAAGTTAGCTAGCGCAACGCTAGAGTAGCTAGGAAATAATCCCTGATCACTTTAAATACGCTCTCTAAGACCTAAAGTGAGTAGAACCAATGACGCTATAATATTCTAAAACCTCGGATCAAACTCTAAACCGGTTTATTCTCAAGACCTCTTTGAAACTTTGTATTGGATCTAGACCGCACGTCGAAAGTCTGATACCTACAATCTTAGACTGTTATAACCGCCTAGCTGGACTTGACAATCATTTCGAAAATCAAGTCCAACCGACATTCACAGGATATTTCATTGAACCTGGAGTGAAGAGAGTGAGAATAGGGTTAGATTTGGAATTTGAAATTCAAATCTGGCATACGAATTGATGCGTTATTATTAAGCATTATGACCGTCAGAATTCAGCTAAATTATACCCTCTGATCAGGAAAAATTTCAATTTCATATCATGAGACTTGTACACCTGATCTACGTGCGATGACCGCTGAATTGAAACTGGACCGCCACGTGCGATCTACGAACACTACTGGTCTGAAAATGGGATGTGAGCGACATCCGACGTGCATGAACTTAAGTCCAATCGCGTTCGGCCAGGGGACCACCAGAAATGTCTTTTTGGACTGGAACAGCCCCGATTTGGTTAGGCTTCAAGTAAACATTGTTCCCAAGCCTGTTTTGGGTAAGTTTTAGGTTATAAAAGGGGCTTAAACCCTCACTTCTCTCATCCATCCAAATTTTCTAGAAACCCTAGCTGGTGTGAGAGAAAAGGTGAGAGATTGTGCGAGAGAGTGGGAGAGAATTTCCTGCTGCTTGCACTACGTGTTGCACGTGCTTAAGCAACGCGCCTCAATCACTTTTCCAGTGATTTCACCATGATTCTAGATAAGCAAATACCCCAAATACTTGCTGATTTAAGGTTCCTTTAGTTCCTTAGTAGGGTAGCTGATACATCTTGTAAAATAGGTTCCCGGTTCGCTGTAGATGAAGCGTACACGCTCCGTTCGAATCAATACACTTATAGGAGAAAAGGTGCGGATTTTAGACGCTTTGATTGACTGTTTTCAACGCTTTCAATGTCGTTTAATAGTAGATTATCGACGGCAACGCCGTTTGATATGTACAACATGCTATCCGTTTCTTGTTTCGTAAGCAGACGAAAAATATGAGATTTAGGGCATTTTAGTCATTTGTAGGAAATACTGTTTTCATCCATTTTTTGCTGATGTGATTGACCTAGCTTCTTGTCGCATTAGGATACTAGGAATGCGTGCATAATTATTTTGGCGAAGAGATTCGCCTAAATGCGCGCTTTGAGTCGACATACTATATGTAGACTTAAGTGTATAGTTTAAGTGTTTGTATAAATGCTTGTATTAGTATGTATTGAATTAAATGGTGTTATGAATTAGTTTGAGATTGAATTCTCAAATAATATGCTGATGTAAAGGATTTCCTAAATGTTGGTCATATGCATGATTTCATTATATATATGAAATGCATGTGTTAGATGATTTACTTAAGTTGTATGTTATAACATGTGTTAATATGCTCACATTGTTGTATTTCATTTTCATTACTCTTGCATGATTGCTGATGTGAATTCATAAATGTTTGGGACTATACCTAGTCCAGGCAGTCGGCAATCGAGGAAATTCGTGGTTGGCTTATCTTTGCCATGAACGACGCATCGATGAACGCAAGCCGTGTTTTGGAGTTGGCGGCAGTGGTTAGGCCACATGAGGTGTTTTATGCACTTTATGTCGTTCGACTTGAGATGCGCTCTTGCTAGTCGAGCCCGTTAAGTAATCCGACTGGCCATTGTATGTTCACCCTGTATGAGTCATAACTGCTTGAACCTAGGGTACTGAACCTACCATTGTAAACCCTGTCAACCATGGTACCTTGATCCATAAAGACTCATAAGCCGGGCATGGTGGTATGGGACACCGTGGTCGAGCTATCGGCCTACGCTGGTGCCACTAACCTCCCTGTAGTAACCAGTGAGCACCTATGACTCGTGAGAAGATTATGGTGGTATGAGACACTATATTCTTGCTGTCGGCCTACACTGATCAGGCGACGAGTCCTTTGTAGCGACCGCGAGCTTATTCTTAGTCTACGGGAGGCGACCACCCTTCCTTAGCAGTGAGAGTACAGTAGGCCTGTATTGATAAGGTGATGGGGGAGCGGTGCAACGAGTGCCAGCGACAGCCCTGGCAGCCCTTGCAGCGACCTACAAAATATACATCGTATGAGATTACTAGGAGTGACGACCCTAGATAGGATCTATGTTGGGATTGATATAAGGGAAGTACCTTAGTTTTCCAATATTGTTGCATGAAAAGGACTAATAATAACTCGGTGATCATATCAACATCACATTGCATGTGACTGGAAGATGTGGAGCACTGAGCAGTACGCAAGTATGCCACGGACGTAGATGGTGCCGTATGAGGGAGAATTTTGGTGAGGGCATCCATCATGTCATGTCATATTGCATTAACAACAGTATTAGGAATGTTTGATTTACTGCTTTACTATTATCGCATGATTGATTTGAGAACATGCTAATCCTTACTCTATTATTCCATTGAGTTAGCTACTCACTCCCACATTATGGGATGGTGTTTGCAACACCCACCAGACCCTGTCTTAGATGCAGATGAGGCGGTGATTCAGGAGGCAGAGCCGGACTATGATGAGGATCAGGACGAGTTCTCATATATGCAGTATCACGACGGCTTTGCTTAGGTGGCCTGGATTGGCGGGACTTCTTAATGGGACTACTTTTGACATTTTAATTTTTCTTATTTACATGTATATGAGACTCAGAGATGTATGCATACTTTGGAGACAGTTGAGATCTATTTTGTTTTCCATACAGTGATATGTATATCTTTCAGTCTTCCGTTTGCTTTTATCACTGAATCTGGAGTATGAATTGCAGTTTTGGTATACTTTTACTCATGTGGATGCTTTAACTCAGACAACATTGAATCATAATCATTTTTTTGGCATAAGTGACGGTCTGGAACTCAAGAGTTGGGTTTATACACGACCCCCGATTTTCAGGGTGTTACAAGTTGGTATCAGAGCATGAATGAGATTATACCGGGCCTGGGTTATGGTCACGCGACGTACGCTGTCACTTTCTTTGACTTACGTGGGTGTGAAAAAGGTCTAAAAACACTTATAGGATCGCAGATTCGCTAATAGACGAAGTCTATTCGTATCGATCGCGCGATCGAGTCTATAACGCATCTAGGGTCACGTGAAGCGACCTAAGTAGATCTTAGGTTGTAGGTAGGTAGGTTGAGACGTTCTTTGAATGGTTCTAAACCCGTAAATGTGAATCTTTGGGCTGTGGGACAACCACAACCCTTACATTCAATCGCTAGGGCTTAAAAACTCCGTTTCACCTAATTTCTTCAAAATTCTTCCTCTCACCGCTCCATTCTTCAATTATTTCTCTGAATTTTCATGTTAGGCATTGATCCTAATGTGAAAATGATATAAAATCATACTTCAATAAAATTTTACAGTGAATAGTAAAATTTCATGAAAACTGGCCATTAGGCCATTCTAAGTTTATAATATTTAGAAAATAATGGGCTAGATGGATGTATTAGCTCCTTCTACCCCAAAATCATATATTACATGATAGGAGATTGCATTCAATTTTATAGATTAGCCCTGAAAATCCCCAAATGAATGTTTGTGCCTCCCTAGGCCAATCGAGGATGAACGTAGGTGGGGCCCATACATATTTGGGGTCCCTGAGGTAGGGGGGACCCAACCCATGTGATCACACTGGCCAGATGGGCGATCGGCCGGCGATGCCATCGTCGATCCGGCGATGCATTGCCGATGAGTGGGGCCTACTTGCTGTAAAATTTGGGCGCACGCCCTTATGTGGCTAGTACTTCCCTCCCATGTGTGGTCCATCCATCGAAAACCCCTAAAAAGGGTACTTCCTTCACAAACAGCCCCCTCCCAAGCTCCCTTGCTCATTTTTTTTGCTGCCCATCTCAAAACTGCTACCCCAAATCACTCCCAAATACTCCCATTGCTAAAAACGACCCTATCCCATACCTCCAATGTGATTAGCAACCCTCTCCCTCTTTGATCTCATCCGTTGGAGCTCCTACAACCTCCATTTGTGGCTGAAATTGCGTGGAGCTTCATTCCCCTTTATCCTTCTCTTTTCTTTTAGAAAATCCGGCCCTTGGGAGCTTGAAGCATCCCTCTACAACGCCTAGATTTCCTTTTTTTTGTTTGGGTAGCCATTGTTCTACATTTTTCACATTTTTCATGGCTTTTGTTGAAGCCATTTTGGGTTTTTTCTCTCTCCACCATCCTCTCTTTGATGGGAAAGAGAAAGGCCGCAGCGGATGAGGCTGGGCCTAGTCTCCCTGCACAATCAAGAAGACCGAGGGGTGGCGCCGCTAGCTCAAGCGTCGCCGCAAGTCCAAGCACAGCCCGAGAGTTCCATACAAAGCGGGATTTGGATCCCCATGCTCAACTTGGGCGAGTGATATTAGCAAAGATGCCTCACGGTGAATATACTGACCATAAGGTGTTGTTTGAGGTGGACGTGGAAGGGCGACTCTTCGGTGAATTCCTATTGTTCGAGCGCATTGAAGCTGCACATTGGGGTCCGCTATTTGAAGCTCGTTCTCGTGCTAATGTGAGCACCATTCGTGCCTTCTACGCTCGTATCCAGAATCCTATATTGGAGCCATTGCAGTTCAAGATTCCCTTTGGTAGAGACCGGATGGCTACGGTCGATGTTCGGTTGATAGCGTAACTTCTGAATGTGCCCCTTGGTGATGTTCATCTCAGTGCAAAGAATTTGAGGAGTAGGCGTGAGCGAGATCGCCGTACCAGGCTCCTATGCGGTAGTTTGGTTCCATGGCAGTCTAACAAAAGCCTCAAGGCGTCTCATATGTCTGATGATTTGTGCCTGCTGCACCACATTTGCACGTTCAACGTGTATCCCAGGTTGATAAATCGCATTGAGTGTACGCGCCTTATGGTTGATTTCTTGTATCAGGTGGCCCAGGGAGAAAATGTGTGTATGGCCACTTTCGTGTTGCAACAGATTATCATCATAGCAAAATCAAGGAGAATGTCTGAGTCACTTCCTTTTGGCCAGCTTATATGCAAGATCGCACTTGAGTTTTCTTACAGACTTGGGCCAGAGTTGTCAGTTCCGATTCATTGCATTGATGAGTCTACCATGGTCAAGATGAAGATCGGGTCTCAGTACCGTGAGACTCAGCTTGATGAGGATAGCGAGGACAATTTTGATGATGAAGAGGATCCAAGTGAGGGAGAACCTGGAGCGGAAGTAGAGGAAGAAGTCTAGGAAGAGATAGAAGAGGAGGCTCAGGATACAGATGAGAACCCTCCTCCTTCTACTCAGACTACTAGTGATGATCACATTGCCCGAATTGATGAGAGCTAGGTCACCTTGTGAAGGAAGTTCAGGAACTTCGGGCTGAGGTCGAGGATACTAAGGCCGTTATGAAGAGGAAATTCGGTATGGTGACTCGCACCTTGAAGGCCTGTGCTGCTTGCAGGATAAGAGTGTTCCTCCTCCGTCACCCGACTCAGACTAGCGATGAGATTTTAGATGTTGTTTGGTAGCAGTTGTCATTTTCTGCTTTATGTTTTGTAAGCCTGTTAAGGCTAGTAGTTTACTTGTGTTGTTGTTGTAGCTTTAACTGTCTTAGTTCCCATGTACTTCCTGTCATGATACCTGTAAGGAGATATCCCTTGTATTGTGACAATTTCGATTAAATAAAATGCATAGAATGCCTTTGACTCTTTATGTGAATGATTGCGGTGTGTTTGTGCTATTGAGACTGATAAGGTTGCGCCCTATTTTGAATATAGGGAATGTCGTCGAAGGCTACACAGAGCACAACTCGGCTTACATTGGGTGAGCCTATGGATCAGGTTCCTTTTCAGTCTGATGCTCATGCGGACCCTGCTGTGGGCCCGATTCCTGAGACAGCACGTGTGTCTCAGCCTACTACTGGTCCTGCAGTTGGACCACCGCCTTTCACACCGCCCGTCAGAGAGAAGTACCGTGCGTCTTCTTCGACGCAGTACATGCCACAGCTTGCTCCACCTCCAGATAGATTTGAGCAGATGATGGCTATGATGCAGCAGCAGCAGCAGTTCCTGACTACTATAGTGGGGGCTCTAGCACAGGGTGGGAGTGTGCCTCCACCTGCGCATCCAGCTGAGGATGTCGATACATATGCTCAGGATGAGGGCATGACTCATCTTGTACCACCTACTTACCCTGCGGGGAATGCCGCAGACACACGGAGCTTATTAGAGCTATTTCAGTGCTTATGGCCTCCCACTTTTACGGGTTCTCATAGACCCGAGGAGGCTGAGTATTGACTCGACCGTGTGTCGAAGATACTACGGATGCTGCATTGTTCAGAGACTGAGTAGGTCGAGTTGGTTACGTTCTTGTTCGAACGGGAGGTCAGCTTATGGTGGGACAGTCTGTTGCGGACCGTTGCCGCTGACTACATATGGACCTGGGCAGCGTTCGAGTTCCGTTTTCACGAGAAATACTATCCCCAGACATATAGGCATGACCGGGAGAACGAGTTTCTACGCCTCAGACAGGGAGGCATGATGGTCACTGAGTATGAGCATCGGTTCACTGAGTTGGGCAGATAAGTCCCGACTATACTGACAAATTAGCAGATGCGCATACGGCGCTTTTCAGAGGGTTTGCAACCAGATATTAGGTCGAAGATGTGTTGCTTGAGCATTCCCTCCTACACAGAGCTGATTCACATGTCCATGCGGGCAGAGTAGGATGTGGATCGACTTACGCGATCTCGTGGCCCTATTGCTCCTAGGCCACGATCAGAGTTGTAGGACAGGCCCTTTGTGTGCAAGAGGCCTCGCGTTAACCCTCCTCCTAGGGCTAAAGCGCCAGTACCCCCGATGTGGTGCCCCGATTTATCATGTACTTATTGTGGGAGATCGGGCCATTCGGCACAGAGTTGTTTCGCTCGGATGCAGGATAGTGGATTTTTGCTGCCACAGAAGATCGACCGTACATGCCCACATGCTATACCAGCACCACCTTTACGGTTGGCTCCTGCGCACCCTTCCTTCAGACCTCCGGTATCTCAGTTCAGGCCACCTCTACGGTCCACTACACAGGCGCGGGTGCATGCCTTGACAGCTGAGGCAGCTGCGACAGATACTTCTCAGCATTCAGCCTTTGAGGTCACTGCCCACATTAGAGGTATTCCTATTCTTGTGATGATGGACACAGGATCCACGATTTCATTGATATAACATGCCATAGTCAGGCGCATTGGGCTACCGACTATTAAGATGGATGGAGTGCGAGTTTATATAGCTCACGGGTCCTTTACAGATGCCACCTTGATGTGTGAGGACTGTTTGGTGGATCTGGGGGGCAGGACGATGGTTCTTGATCTTGTCGTCGACCCCTCTCTTGTTTATCTCGACGTCATTCTTGGCATGGACTGGTTGACTGCAGTGAGGGCCGAGATTGACTGCGAGACTCGTATAGTGACTGCCTATGAGCCAGAGGGCGCATCCTTTACATTCCCAGTGCGGGTAAATCTCCCCTTCCGTATATTTAGCTACGCTACTTTACTACGGGACGCTGGTGCCCAGATGCTTGAGCATATGCCAGTCGTTTGTGATTTTGAGGATCTGTTCAGGAAGATCCCTGGTTTGCCGCCTCAACGAGAGATTGATTTAACTATCGATCTGGTGCCTGGTTCCATGCCCGTCTCACTGCCGACGTATCGCATGGCACCGTGTGAGATGGAGGAGTTGAGGACCCAGATTGATGGTCTGTTGAAGCTTGGCCTTATTCGACCTAGTGTGTCTCCTTGGGGAGCACCAGTCCTGTTTGTAAGGAAGAAGGATGGTTCGATGCGATTGTGTATTGATTATCGTAGGCTGAACAGATCACGGTGAAGAACAAGTACCCTTTACCCAGGATCGATGACTTGTTTGATCAGTTGAGAGGAGCGCAGTACTTCTCGAAGATTGATCTTCAGTCAGGATATCATCATTTGCGCGTCAGGGATGAGGACGTGCAGAAGACAGCATTCAGGACCAGCTTTGGCCACTACGAGTTCCTTGTGATGTCGTTCGGTCTCACGAACGCACCAGCCGTGTTCATGGATCTGATGAATCGGGTATTTCAGCCTTTCCTCTATCGATTCGTTGTTGTGTTCATTGATGACATTTTGGTATACTCCAGGAGTCGAGAGGAGCATGAGGAGCACTTGCGCTTGGTCCTAGGTACACTCAGACAGCATCAGTTGTTCGCATAGTATAAGAAGTGCGACTTCTGGAAGCAGGAAGTGAAGTTTCTGGGACACGTGGTGTCCAAGGATGGCATGACAGTTGACCTGTCTAAGGTAGCTGCAGTTCAGGACTAGGAGCAGCCTGGTTCTGTCACTGAGGTGAGGAGTTTCTTGGGTCTCACTGGCTATTATCGACGCTTCATTCGGGATTACTCGAAGATCGAGAGACCTTTATCTCAATTGACAGGGAAGGATGTGAAGTTCGCCTGGAATGACAAGGCGGAGTCAGCTTTTCAGGAGCTGAAGGACAGACTTACGTCCGCCCCTATGTTAGTATTGCCAGAGCAAGGGGTTAGGTACACTATATACACTGACGCGTCTAGCGTTAGTCTGGGTTGTGTCCTTATGCAGAAGGACAGGGTAATTTCGTATGCCTTGAGACAATTAAGGAAGCACGAGGAGAATTATCCTACACACGACCTGGAGTTGGCAGCCGTCATATTCGTACTGAGACTCTGGAGACATTACCTCTATGGAGAGGAGTTTAAGCTCTTTTGCAACTACAAGAGCCTCAAGTACATATTCACGCAGCGAGACTTGAATATGAGGCAGCGGCGATGGATGGAGACTTTGAAGGACTTCAAGTTCGAAGTCTCATACCATCCTGGGAAGGTGAACCATGTGGCTGACGCGTTGAGCCGCAAGAAGGCGATAGAGTTTGTGGCTCCACTGATGGTTGCTGAGTGGGATATGGTTGAGTTTTTGTGAGACTTTGAGCAGAAACTCACTGTAGAGGAGACGTATAAGTTCATCGCACATGTGCAGGTGCGATCTCAGATCGATGACCGGGTCATCGAGGCGCAGAGGGATGATGCGCATCAGACTGAGCTTCAAAAGCAGGCCAGTGATGATGAGGACGCCGAGTGGCGAGTTGGCACGGATGGGGGCTTACGTTATCGTGGCCGCCTATGCGTCCTAGATATCCCTGACTTGAGACGAGAGATTCTCGAGGCTGCGCATTGTACTAGACTCGCGATGCATTCAGGTAGTACGAAGATGTATCGCGACGTGAAAAGGACCTATTGGTGGGAAGGTATGAAGACCTACATAACAGAGTTCGTGTCCCATTGTCTTACTTGCCAGCAGATGAAGGCAGAGCATCGCCGACCACCTGGACTCTTGCAGCCTATGCCGATCGCAGAGTGGAAGTGGGACTTCATTTCCATGGATTTCGTTTCAGGGCTACCGAAGACGAGGAAGGGACATGATTCCATATGGGTGATCGTCGACCGTCTGATTAAGTCGGTGCACTTCCTACCGATCAAAGTCACGAACTCTACAGACGAGCTGGCTAGACTATACATCAGAGAGATCGTGCGTCTGCATGGAGTTTCGTTGGAGATCGTGTCGGACAGAGACACGCGGTTCACTTCTATTTCTGGACTCGCATTCAGGAGGCTATGGGTGTGAAGTTGAAGTTCAGTACTGCCTTCCACCCACATACAGACGGACAGACAGAGCAGGTGAACCAGATCTTAGAGGACATGTTGCGAGCTCGCGCACTGGACTTCAAGGACAGTTGGGATGACTGTCTTGCATATGCAGAGTTCGCATACAACAACAGTTTCCAAGCGAGTATCGGTATGGCACCTTACGAGGCGTTGTATGGGCGACCTTGTCGCGCACCGCATTGCTGGGCAGAGGTCAGTGAGCGTAGCTTGATTGGCCTAGAGTTAGTGCAGGCGACGTCGGAGAAGATTGATATTATTAGACGTCGGCTTCTCACAGCGCAGAGCAGACAGAAGAGTTATGCCAATATGAGACGGTGACCGCTAGAGTTCACAGTTGGGGATCATGTATTTTTACGAGTTTTCCCTATGAAGGGAGTCCTTCGGTTCGGGAAGAAGGGGAAGCTAGCACCGCGATTCATTGGTCCGTTCCAGATCCTCGATCGTGTGGGAGCAGTGGCATACCGTTTGGCTTTACCCACGCCTCTCGCGAGCGTTCAACATATTTCATGTTTCTATGCTGAAGAAATACGTTTCTGATCCTTCCCATATCATCAGATGGGAGCAGGTGCAATTAGGAGAGGATGTTACATATATCCTGCGACCGACACGTATCCTAGATAGGAAGGAGCAGGTACTGCGTAGTAAGGTGATTCCCCTTGTGAAGGTATTATGGATGCATCACTCTGAGGAAGAGGCTACCTGGGAGATAGAAGTCGATATCAGAAAGAACTACCCACAGCTTCTCGAGGAGTACGAAAAGGTACAAATTTCGAGGACGAAATTTTTTTGTTAAGGGGAGTAGATTGTAACACCCTGGAAAAATCCATACTTAGACACGAGTACCAACTCGACCAAAAATTGCGTAGGATTAATTCCTTTGGAAATTATATGTAAGTTAGCTAGCGCAACGCTAGAGTAGCTGAAAAATAGTCCCTGATCACTTTAAATACGTTCTACAAGACCTAAAGCGAGTAGAACCAATGACGCTATAATATTCTAAAACCTCGGATCAAACTCTAAACCGGTTTGTTCTCAAGACCTCTTTGAAACTTTGTATTGGATCTAGACCGCGCATCGAAAGTCCGATACCTACAATCTTAGACCGTTATAACTGCCTAGCTGGACTTGACAATCATTTCGAAAATCAAGTCCAACCGACATTCACAGGATATTTCATTGAACCTGGAGTGAAGAGAGTGAGAATAGGGTTAGATTTGGAATTTGAAATTCAAATCTGGCACACGACTTGACGCGTTATTATTGAGCATTCTGACTGTCAGAATTTAGCCAAATTACACCCATGGATCAGGAAAAATTTCTATTTCATATCATGAGACTTGTAGACCTGATCTACGTGCGATGACCGCTGAACTGAAACTGGACTGCCATGTGCGATCTACGAACACTACTGGTCTGAAAATGGGATGTGAGCGACATCCGATGTGCATGAACTTAAGTCCAATCGCGTTCGGCTAGGGGACCACCAGAAATGTCTTTTTGGACCGAAACAGCCCCGATTTGGTTAGGCTTCAAGTAAACATTGTTCCTAAGCCTGTTTTGGGCAAGTTTTAGGTTATAAAAGGGGCTTAAACCCTCACTTCTCTCACCCATCCGAATTTGCTAGAAACCCTAGCTGGTGTGAGAGAAAAGGTGAGAGATTGTGAGAGAGAGTGGGAGAGAATTTCCTGCTGCTTGCACTACGTGTTACACGTGCTTAAGCAACGCACCTCAATCACTTTCCCGGTGATTTCACCACGATTCTAGATAAGAAAATACCCCAAATACTTGCTGATTTAATGTTCCTTTGGTTCCTTAGTAGGGTAGCTGATACATCTTGTAAAATAGGTTCCCGGTTCGCCGTAGACGAAGCGTACACGCTCCGTTCGAATCAATACACTTATGGGAGAAAAGGTGCGGATTTTAGACGCTTTGATTGACTATTTTCAACGCTTTCAATGTCGTTTAATAGTAGATTATCGACAGCAACACCGTTTGACATGTACAACATGCTGTCCATTTCCTGTTTCGTAAGCAGACGAAAAATATGAGATTTAGGGCATTTTAGTCATTTGTAGGAAATACTGTTTTCATCCATTTTTTGCTGATGTGATTGACATGGCTTCTTGTCGCATTAGGATACTAGGAATGCGTGCATAATTAGTTTGGCAAAGAGATTCGCCTAAATGCGCACTATGAGTCGACATACTATATATAGACATAAGTGTGTAGTTTAAGTGTTTGTATAAATGGTTGTATTAGTATGTATTGAATTAAATGGTGTTATGAATTAGTTTGAGATTGAATTCTCAAATAATATGCTGATGTAAATGATTTCCTACATGTTGGCTATATGCATGATTTCATTATATGTATGAAATGCATGTGTTAGATGATTTACTTAAGTTGTATGTTATAACATGTGTTAATATGCTCACATTGTTGTATTTCATTTCCATTACTCTTACATGATTGCTGATGTGAATTCATAAATGTTTGGGACTATACCTAGTCCAGGCAGTCAGCAACTGAGGAAATTCGTGGTTGTCTTATCTTTGCCATGAACGACGCGTCGATGAACGCAAGCCGTGTTTTGGAGTTGGCGGCAGTGGTTAGGCCACATGAGGTGTTTTATACACTTTATGTCGTTTGACTTGAGATGCGCTCTTGCTAGTCGAGCCCGTTAAGTAACCCGACTGGCCATTGTATGTTCACCCTGTATGAGTCATAACTGCTTGAACCTAGGGTACTGAACCTACCATTGTAAACCCTGTCAACCATGGTACCTTGATCCATAAAGACTCATGAGCCGGGCATGGTGGTATGGGACACCGTGGTCGAGCTGTCGGCCTATGCTGGTGCCACTAACCTCCCCGTAGTAACCAGTGAGCACCTATGACTCGTGAGCATATTATGGTGGTATGGGACACTATATTCTTGCTGTCAGCCTACACTGATCAGGCGACGAGTCCTTTGTAGTGACCGCGAGCTTATTCTTAGTCTACGGGAGGCGACCACCCTTCCGTAGTAGTGAGAGTACAGTAGGCCTATATTGATAAGGTGATGGGGGAGCGGTGCAACGAGTGCGAGCAACAGCCCTGGCAGCCCTTGCAGCGACCTACAAAATATACATCGTATGAGATTACTAGGAGTGACGACCCTAGACAGGATCTATGTTGGGATTGATATAAGGGAAGTACCTTAGTTTTCCAATATTGCTGTATGAAAAGGACTAATAACAACTCGGTGATCATATCAACATCACATTGCATGTGCCTGGAAGATGTGGAGCACTGAGTAGTACGCAAGCATGCTACGGACGTAGATGGTGCCGTATGAGGGAGAATTTTGGTGAGGGCATCCATCATGTCATGTCATATTGCATTAACAACAGTATTAGGAATGTTTGATTTACTGCTTTACTATTATCGCATGATTGATTTGAGAACATGCTAATCCTTACTCTATTATTCCATTGAGTTAGCTACTCACTCCCACGTTATGGGATGGTGTTTGCAACACCCACTAGACCCTGTCTTAGATGCAGATGAGGCGGCGATTCAGGAGGCAGAGCCGGACTATGATGAGGATCAGGACGAGTTCTCATATATGCAGTACCACGACGGCTTTTCTTAGGTGGCCTGGATTGGCGGGACTTCTCAATGGGACTACTTTTGACATTTTGATTTTGCTTATTTACATGTATATGAGACTCAGAGATATATTCATACTTTGGAGACAGTTGAGATCTATTTTATTTTCCATACAGTGATATGTATATCTTTTAGTCTTCCGCTTGCTTTTATCACTGAATCTGGAGTATGAATTGCAGTTTTGGTATACTTTTACTCATATGGATGCTTTAACTTAGACAACATTGAATCATAATCATTTTTGTGGCATAAGTGACGGTCTGGAACTCGGGAGTTGGGTTTATACACGACCCTCGATTTTCAAAGTGTTACATAAAATCTTGGTGAAGTTATTGGTGCAGCAGGGTCAAATTCATAGGAGAGGCACTGTTTACCTCCATATTTGCAGCTTGATCACCTGAGAAAAGAGTGTTTAAGATTAGAAGGAAAGAAATAAGTAATAAAAGTAAACCATGATGATAAAACCTTCTTACATGGTGAATGTCCATACTCCTCATATATAAGGAGTTCTCCTTCTTCCTCTGTGATGGGCAAAACTTCAGCATGTATGGCTTTAGAGATATGGAGTGTATGTCCCTCATCAGTTAGAGCATCTTCCACAGTTATATCATTATTATTGCTAACATCGACTTCCCCCTCCTCATAATCCGCACCCTGGTCTTCTTCTTTTGTTTCGCTTTCATCGGAAGTAGTACTTTCAGATGAAGAAGTTGAACTTCCATCATTCGAATCCTTTTCACTTGAATCTTTAACAACCACTTATTTCCCTTTGGAAGGAGGTGGCTGCTAAATTTCTGGTTCAATCTCCATGGAGGCTAAAACTAGAGAAACGACGACTATAGTCCCCTCCTGGGGAGAAATTGGGCACGTGTGTGAGACCTGGTCATCGGAGAAAAAGTGAATTGCTGTGGGGAAAGGTAGGTCCTTGAAATAGGAGAAGACATTGGTTGTTGTTGAGGATGAGTGGAAGAAGAAGGATGGTCTGGAGGATTGGAAATATTCTCTAGTTGAGTAACAACCTCTTCTGCAACTCCTCTTGGTGGACATTGGAGAGGAATTTGTTCAAACTTATGAATATCACCATATGTTGTCTAGCCCTCCAGAGTATTATCAAGTTTTATTTCACGGATGGGCTTGTCTAAAGAGATATATATGCAGTGATGACCAGCTAAGGGGGCATGACTTGTTTCTGCAATAAAATCGACTCCCGCTTCAATAATATGACACTTAAGCATAGGAGGGGGGGATCCATACAGGCCTATTCACTGGTAAAATTTTTCTGACTAGGTAAGATTGGTGTGCCCACCATCTCATATGGTTGTATGACTCCCTTGGGGTACGATCGCAACCTGGAATGATAAAGGAAGAGTTAGCCCGACCCAATAACTATTTCCAGATCATTGCCCAATTAAATGTGCCAGTATTGAAACTTTGCATTCTTCTGGTGACTAGCACACAATCTTTCGGTACTGCTTGATCAAAGCCGAACTGACATGCAAAATGGCTTGGATAATATGGCTCTCGCTAGAATTCTATTCCTTCTCTTAATGAGAGACTACATGATCTAATCGATATGAAAAATCCTCTTTCTTCAGAGGAGAGGATTCCGTATCCGCTTTCTCTGTGTCTATAATATAATGAGGCAAATTGAAATGGAAATAGTTTATTTTAACATCAGAGGCAATGACATCTTTCATCCAGTCGTAAGATATTTTAGCCACAGATCTCTTTTGAAAGAAGTAGAGAGGAACCTGAGAAGGGTGGACATAAGCTTTTTTTGGTGCTTCAAAAGTCTTGGGGAAGTAAATGCCTAGCCAACCAAGAAAATAATTCCATGGCATGTACGTTGAAGCAGAACCCACAGATGTGCTTTTTACATGACATGCTATCTCTCCAAGGCCTCTATAGATTGAGCAAAGAACTGGGGGAGCAAGAGAAAACTTAACTCCTTCAGCCATGGCACTTGCAACGAAAAATAATGATGGATGGATGGCGTCTGCTGATTTGGAACTAGGGAAGACCACCATGCTTAGCCAATATGCGATAAATGCTGTAAGCTCCCCATAGATAGAATATTTGACATGGCCTTTTATATTTCTTCAGAGATGTTTGAGCTCCCATGAACAGTCGCCGCTAAACCTAAAGGGATGAGTAAATGAAGGTAAGGTTATACATATCTTAAGATGTAATGAGAGGAGATTGAAGAAAAGAATTCTTACTTGAAAGCTTTGTTGAAATGGGCCAGCCATTGCATATGATGAATTTTGTTGATGTTTGGAAACATAGACATTTCCCTGAAAAGTTCAGTGGTCGACTCCGAAATAGAAGGGATACGATCAGGCGAGGATGCGAAAGCAAATTCTTCGTTAGTGGGGATAAATTCATTGAAGAATTTTCCAGTTATCGGCAGGTTGGTGATCTTGTAAATATCCCAAAGAGTAATACTCATTTCTCCTTCTGGAAGATGGAAGAAGTTGGTGGAAGGGCACTAGTAGTTGAGGAAAGCATTTAAAATAGAAGCTTCCTTGCAAAAGGGGGACAATGTTGCTTCAATTACATGGAAGATATTGATCTTCAATAAAGTTCCAGCATACTTCGCCGATATTGCCATGGCCCATTCAGAATAATAATTACAAGGGGTAAGAAGGCCTCTCGTTCTAAATTCTTTCGGGCTCCATATTAGGGGACAGTGGCTAAAACATTGTTTGAGTGTCTCATAAAGCAAGTTGGATATAAACTATGAACATCATAGTAGGGAACAAGGAAAATCATGGAATGGATGCCACCTGCTTGCTGCCTCCAATAGTTTTAGCTCTTTAAATGACCAAGACTCCATATATGCCAATCTTTCTATAGTAAGGTGATCTCTGGGTTCACAAACAAGCATGGAGAGATGGCAGTGAATGTTGATCAAAATCAAGATGAGGCCCTGTCTGTACGGGTTGTCAAATTTTATGGCACCTTGTACAGCGCGGACTGATTCCCAGGAGTTGTGGAACTTCTTCCTATTATGTTCCTTTATCTACTCTTGAAATTCCTAAGAATGTTTCTTGGATCTAGAAGGAGGAGGGGTGTCCTCTTTAGCAGGTGGCCTTTGACTGGTTGTTCGATAATGTGCTGTCGTCTTCAACCAATTCTCTCAGTCGTACTCGTGGCCATGCTTTGGAGGCATCTGAAGATCGCCCATGGAGATAGCTCTATGAATAGGAGACGATAATGTTGTGATACACGAAGAAAAATCAAACGTTGGGAGTACGAGTTCTTTTATATAGGCAGGATGTCTGGGGGTTGTCTTAAAACGTTTACGCGAAGGTTGAGCTGGAGAGACAGGAGATTCTGTTGCTGGATGGGCGGCAGCTTGGAAAGGTTTGGTATTCAGTAGTTCTTGATGAGAAGGGTGATCAAAAGGAGGGTTTACAACAATAAAGGTTCTTTTTGTATAAGCCATGATTGAGGAAAATCGAAATCTGGCAAAGACGGGAAAACTGGCCAAGTGTTGGTTACACGGACAATGCAATAGTACAGAAGACTTCCTAGTACGGGAGTAGGTTACGCGGATAGCACAATGGTTTTTTGGGTTAAAGCCTTGCGTGAATAAAAGTTCATTGCGGGGGTGGCACAACCACTACTGGTTGCGTGGGAAGAGAATGCGGAGATAGAGTTTCACTGCAAAAGAGAGGAATGAAGAAATGAGTAAGTGATGGGCTATTTATAAAGGAGAAGGCCGAGTATTAACTCAGGTGGCTATTGCGCTGGTCGCGCAACGGTACTAAGGATAATAGAATTCTTGTTTAAGATTGATCCGTATTCTTTGATTCAAGGGAATAAAAGAATGGATCAAGGGGACATCTGTTGGAGCATAAAAATTATGAAGGAAGATTCAAAGAGAAGAACAAGACAAGACACAAAGTATTTCCATTATGCGGGTCACGTGAGAAGATGAGTAGTTGCGCGGAACACTCAGTCAGATTAGTGCGTTGCGCGAATGACATGATTGAGTTACCCTTGCATGAGCCGCACATCAGAGAATATCATTGCGTGGATCGTGCAACTAGCTTTGTTGTTGCGCAATTAGCGCAATCAAGAACGGAAGATGATCAAGATGAATGGTCAGATTTGGCATAAAGTGGGACCCATGACACAGATACCGAGGATTGGCACGTGTGAGGGGCTATAAATATCCCACTCCTCTCCTCATTTGGAAGGAAGAAATTTTCTAGAGAAGAGTGGAGCACTGAAGAAAGACTGAAGGTGAGGCGCAAAAAGAAAATCCTAGTTGTACGAATCACGCAGCTCAAATACTTGGCTGCACTGATCGGGCAATATAGGAGAAATACCACACGGGTCACGCGACTTAGGCAACAGGTTGCGCTGACCGCGTAATGTGTAATACGGTTGCGCTAGTCGTGCAACTAGGTCACCATGTGGCCAAGTTTAAAAATGGCTGAAATGCTGAAATACTGTCAGGATTGTGGAAGGCATTCAAGATCAATCTTCATTGCTTTAAGCTTTCTCCTTTGAAGAACGGACAAGTTCAAAGAGAGATTGGTTGATTAAAGTTTAATATTCCTCCTAAGTTATAGGAGATGACTGAAGCCACTGTCGAAATGCTGCTAAATTCAAGATTTAATGTATGAGATTTATTAATTATAATATTGTTCATTCTCAATATTCTATCTTAGAATCAAGGGATTTATAAGGGATGTAAATAAACTCAGAATCAATAACGCCATTATTGTTGTATGCAATCTTCTCATTGTCTTTGAATAAAATAATCTCCCTAAATCAGATGCTTTTGTTTCTTTGTTGAAACACCTTTATCACTCCAGAACAGTTAATCCACAGTCCTAAAGTCAATTGAAACGTCTAGGTGAAATTTAATTGTCACTTGGATGATCAGAACCCCAGACAGATGATGAGAGGTCCTAATCTAATGATCGACCTTATATCTAACCATTGATCCTCAATTTCTTGACATCTGACAACACAGATGTTCTAGATTCAATTTTCACAAGTTTTAGATATCCCTGAGATTGTATAAGTAGAAGCTTAACCATATCTACCCATGCACATGTCCAAGTGGTTATCTTGAATGATTTAATGGTCGAATCACTATTAAATGTGACTAAACCCGACCTTAAAGAGTCCTATGGATTGTTTAATGAAATTCGCTAGTTAGATTTATACGCAGATGTTCCAATGGTGTAATCTATTGGCTGACTTGCCCAATCAAATTACTTAGACTCGATGATCAGTGGATCTATTGATTTGGGTCCCAAAACTAGTGATGTATGCTTCGATATATTGGTTCATATTCTTCAAGTGGTCAAACTTAAACTGGATCATGTGGTTTTGGTGTGGTTTGGTCATAGGTTAAGAACACGATGAACGGTGGATCTTATGATATATTGAAAATGGATGGTTTAAATTTTTCCACCAAGGATATTAAATCCCCACAAGTAGGTCCATCTAGTGGTGTGATGGTCCATCTTGAAAGATGACGGATGGATGGCTTAATCTATGGGTGAAAATTTCCCCCAACTATCGTTTCATGCTAGAACGAAGGTGAGTGTTCAGAAAAATTGAGTTTGCATTTATTCTAAGCTAGATCATCATTGTAACACCTGAGTACCGAAAAGTACGGGGTGTTATAATTTACCACCCTTAAAGAGAATTTCGTCCCTGAAATTCAATACTTTTACCTTAAATGGGATGAGGTCAATGTATTTTTCCTCATTCACCACCTTCCCTATGAAGTATGTTTCCATGCACAAGTGTTCATGACTATCTACTAGGACTAAGGTTCTTACAATCTACCCCCCTTAAAAGAAGAATCTTCTCATGAGGTTCAATTATGCTCACCATAATTTCCTTCGGTACATAAAGAAGAGTGTTATTATGATTATCCTATATATATATATATATATATATATATATATATATATATATATGAGTTTGAAATTCATAATAACCATTTCACATAATTTAGAATAAAAATAGTAAGTTTATACTCTCAATGTTTTGGTTAACACGAATAGACAGTTATGGTTGGCCTGAGCCGGATACGCCAAACTTTCGCCTGCCTGGGTAGTGAGTTTACTAGTGTCTTTCTTAATTCCTGTGAGTATCGATCTTCTGCTTGATCTCAGCATTGAGATCATTCTAATCATTATGATTTAGAATTCATGTTAAACCGTGCATACTTCGCTTAAACATGGTTTCATCGATTTGCGTTCCCAACCATTCTTGTCTTTTGAGATAGGTTATGCAATTTCCTACTTCCCTAAAGAATAAGCCTAAATGATTCATTATGCTTCAACATTACAATTTAGCTATCTAGGGTGCTATCCTAAAATCTATTATTTAATTATTTCTAATGATTTTAGTCACATTCCTATGCATTCTTAAATATTAATAATCCTTATAAACTATCTTATAACTACTAAGGAAGATTTATAAAGATCGTACCTTGGTGAGATTATTCAGGGTTCGGTGTATCTAAGGTGTACATGCGAAGAGTTCCTGATTCTCATGCTTGAGGTCGTGAGGCTTGAGCAGGATTCGAAGAAGACCTCTCATCTCGTTGTTTCTTGAAACAATGCCTTAAGACATGTCCGAGTTTGCTACAATAGCTGAAGAGTTTATCCTGACTCGAAGAATGAATTGGGTGTGTGAATTTCATCCTTTTCTTAGGTATGAGAGATGCAGATGGCGCCGACCAAACTTTACTTGCTGAACGTCTAATAAGAGCACGTGTTTTGGCCATACGCTCGAAGTCCTTTTTTATTCGTATGACTTTGTTGTCACTCCCCAAACTCAGAAACTAGACTCATAAAATTTCTGATCGTCGAATCTGGTACCAACAGCCTTCTGAGTACCCCATTCTTAGCTTCTAGAGCCCAAATACATTTTTTTTCAATATACATTTGTTTCATAACAGCCTTCCTGATCGTCAAATCCAGTAGATTTTTGATATACAGATACATTTGTTTTCAATATACATTTGTTTCCTGATCGTCGAATCCGGTACTAACAACCTTCCTGATCGTCGAATCCGCTAGATTTTCGATCCTGAGATCCTACAAGGAGGATTTTCAATATACATTTGTTTCATAACAAGTATAACCACAAGTTTACCCAAATCACAAAGACAACATCATCATTACATATCCACTAATATAAACATTTGAATACAAAGCAAAAAAAGAAATACATATATTGATAATTAAAGCTTCAGAAGATGGCTGCACACTCCAAGCTCAACGCTGTTGCGACCTAACGCCAC
Source organism: Magnolia kwangsiensis (assembly GCA_037074715.1). Lineage (NCBI taxonomy): Eukaryota > Viridiplantae > Streptophyta > Magnoliopsida > Magnoliales > Magnoliaceae > Magnolia > Magnolia kwangsiensis. Next base: position 149,169,552 of record CM073571.1, read on the forward strand.
CTACACACATCTATCTTGCATAAGCTTATAGAAAGCCTAGAAGGTGGTAAAAGTGTGTGCTTAAGGTAAGTACCAAGTTCGCAATATCAAAGTAATGCAGAAACATGCTGGTAAGTCCATAAATACCATCAGTCTTATTTAGGCTATGCAATACAGAATAATAGTAAACCAAATGTTATATGCTAAGGATACAATGTAATATGTGGTGCAAATGAAATGACCAAGCTAGAGTGTGAAGTCGGGATGATAGTCGTAGTATCGCAACATATGGGGTCCATCAAAAGGGACTTCTATCTAAACCAGTCCCACGCCTAAATTTGGATAGTCAGACTCAATGTGGTAAACGTCTGATCTCAGTTTAGTCATACACTCCAACTAAATTCCTGGCCATTGCAAAGATACACATAACAATTAGTTGCGCACCACCAACCCAAGTGGATAGTGAATGAATGAATGAATGAGTATGAAACTCATGCTCAATAAGTCCACATCTCATTACCGTACATCTCTAAGATCATCAAAGGAGTCTAGTACACTCTACGCCAGCTTGACGCCCTTATCCAAGTGCACAACTCAGTAAGTGGAAGATACCTCACTATCTGCCTGCTAATATAAGGCCCAACCTAAATATTGCCCCCACACTCAGGCGGGTAAGGTCACAACCCTTCCTAACCGACCACAACATAGTGAGAGATGCGGCCTACTAGTATACGGCCCTCATGCATTCATATATATATGTGTGTATATATATATCTATATCCACTCGGTCTAGACATTACGACGTCCCTTGACCTCGGGGGTTTAGGGATTTTCACCCAGGGACATCTATGGGGCCTATATGTTAAAACTAAATATTTTTGGTGTCCCATCTGTCTATCTATGACATGCTTATGGAAGCTAAGGCCTGATGTCGCTAAGGCATATGGTGGTCATATCACAAAATGCGAGATGCATGAGTTATACAATCTAATTATACATCAATCTTGCGCATACCGTACGCTCATATGGGACAACTCCACATATCAAGGAGTCCCATAACAACCTACCGAATAGTATATGTAATGGTCAACCATGTCTCATATCAAGCATGCAGATGATGCGTATAAGCATGTGTCATGATGCTTTACTATCACACACTCATAATCGGTATCGATAACCGGCACCGATAATTGACATCGATAATTGGCCTTGATAATTGACATCGATAATTAGCCTAGATAATCGTCCTCGATAATCAGCCTCGATAATCAACCTATTTACAGGGCGGGGTCCATAGATGAACAATCGATCTAAATCACAATATAAGGATCGACCCTCGATCGTCGATATGTCAATTCCGATAGCACGAAGTTATCTATCTACGGTGATGATGGACCATGCAACATCAATGGGGCCCAAAGATTTGGGTTAACACACTTAGAGAATGATGAGAATGGGCTTAACAAGGCCTAAGGGAAGGTCACAATATAGACATTTAACCATCATTGCCCATCAATGTGGACATTTAACCAACATTTCTCCTAAAGAGTGGCCCACATAGAGCCTAATATATAGGGGGCCCATGGCCTCACGTAAAGGCCCAATACACATCCCATTGGGCTATATTACACGGGCCTCAAATACATCACAATGGGCCACATCACATGAGCCTAATATATATCACAATAGGCCTTGTACAAGGACCTCATATACATTGCATTAGGCCACATCCCATGGGCTTTAAATACATCACACTAGGCCTCATTACATGGGCCACACATACATCACAATGAGCCTGAAATACGGGTCGCATATACATCACAATGGGTCACATCTCATGGGCCTTATATACATCACTATGGGCCACAACATGGGCCTCTTATACATCAAGTGGGCTGCATCACATGGGCTTAATACATATCACAATAGGCACATTACATCATATCGGGCCTCAAGAAACAACCCATATGGCCTAGAAAAATAACTAGGCCGATTGCTTACAATACATACATCAAAGTGGGCTTGCTACACTACAAAATGGGCCTAATGGGGTGGCCCATAACCCAGGAAAAATGGATGGGTGGCCTGGATATACAATGCATTCATCATGGTGGGCCACTACCCCGGGAGTTGTGAATATACAACACATAGATCACGATGGCCTCTCGTCCAACATGGACAGTTTGAATAAAACACATATGGCATGGTGGGTCCCACACCTAGCCCGACTGGACAAACGATGCAGATATAGAACACATTCTACACGGTGAGCCCCACCCATCCAACAAAATGGACGGTGTGGTTAATGCATACATATATCATGGTAGGCCCCACCTCACACGTGCAGCATGTGTGGGTGGGTCCCACTGTCCTGCAGGAATGGGCGGACAGCATGGAGAAACACATACATCATGGTGCGTCCCACAACACCATGCAGAGATGGCCAGTGGGGATATAACTCATACAATTAAGGTGGGACCCACCAAATCGACGGTAGGGATGAAACATATACATCAAGGTAGGATCCACACGTGTGGATGCACTGTCTCTCCATTTAGTGTGGATGAACGGTTGGATATAACTCGAGAGACCCATAGCCTACTGACGTTATTTACAACAGTTATATAGCTATGTGAGGAACACTAGCCAATCTGTTATACACATCAAGTGGGTCCCATGTGGGGCCCACAATAATATAATATAATATAATATTATTATTATATCATATAATAATATATTATATTTATATGAAATGCATCGTGTGGGCTACACCTACCACCGTCCAAGTACAGACGGTGTGGATATAAAACACTTACATCAAGGTGGGTCCCACCTCCACATGTGCCAACGGGTGGGCCCCACGTCCAAAAAGATAGACGGAGTGTATAAAACACATACATCAAAGGGGGTTTACGTCCCCAAATGGACAGACCATGAGAATTGAACCCTTACATCACGGTGCACCCCAGACCTACACCGTCCAGATGGACCGAATACATACATCAAGGTCGGTCCCACCTCCACACATGCAACAAGTGTGGAGTGGGTCCTACGTGCTGGACGGACAGTTTTGGATATAACACTACATTGTGATCAGACCCCCGAGATTTACTGGCCTCAGAGGGCAACAGCAGCTGTTGCGTGGGGGGGGGGGAGGGGCGCTCCAGCCAATGGATGTAACACATCAAGTCAAGGTGGGGCCCCACATGCTACCATGGTGGGGTCCACGCCCAATGGATGGATGGTGTGGATACACAACATTCGGGCGCAACGTCCCTAAAAATCCCGCCTTGGACGGCTTCGAGATACACATACATCATGGTGTCCACATAGCTTGCTGACATCTCTGCAGGAGCTAAATAGATGGGTATGGTGTTCCAGCTAATCCACTTTCAGGTGGGTCCACATGTAGGTGGCCCACCCAGCTAGGGACCTAACTGATCTTTGTGGTTCCCTTCATCCAGGGTCTGCCCAAAAATATCCAGCTGCAAGGTGGTCCACATGATGGAACAGTGTGGATCTAATCCATCCATCGTGCTTGGCTGCAACAGGAAAAGAGAGAGAGAGAGAGAGAGAGAGAGAGAGAGAGAGAGAGAGAGTCGTGTGTGAGGGAGGTGCTCCGCCACTATCAGCTCCTCTTGCTTCTACAACACATACATCAAAATGGGTCCCCATCACAAGTGGGCTTTACATCAAAATCAATATTTAATGTTATGAACACCCACCGATTACAAATCTTCTTGGTCCCTTGGAATCCTTGGCTCCTAAGCTCTCCCTTTGATAGAGGATGATGAGATTAAAGGATAGATATGGGTGATTAGGGAGTTGGAACTGGGCCACACTAGGCTCTCCTTAGAGCTTGGATGGTTTCTCCTTTAGAAACTTGGAATGGAATGAGAAAATGAGAGAGAGAGAGAGAGAGAGAGAGAGAGAGAGAGAGAGAGAGAGAGAGAGAGAGAGAGAGACAGAGAGAGAGAGGAGTGGTGTGTATGACATGGGAGGCATGGGTCTCATTGAATTGTTGGTAAGAAAGGAATGGCTAGGTATGGGTGTTGTTGACTTTTGGGTGAGAGAGGGATGGGTAGGGTATGGGTTGTACTTGATTGATTTGAAAGGTGGTAAAGATTCTCTTGGGATTCTCCGTGCTTGGTGTTTTCCTCAAGATATGTGTAGGCCCACAACTCTTGGCCTGGGTATTGCATTGGTGAGTGAGATGCAACATTAGAACCGCGGTGACGGCGTGGTCGCTAGGGTACAAGTCTCGGGTCAAGACGACTCATATATATGGGATGCAACTCAAGGTCTTGCGCAAATGCTATCTACGCGTCGCCCGTTGCCCGAATTTGACAGGGAGGATCGTGAGAGTCTATGGAATAGTATGGACTAGGATACGGGCCTCACAACTCTCCCCTCCTAATAAAAATTTCATCCTCAAAATTTACTATCACATAGGACAAAGTAAGGGAAGAGGAAGTATCGTCATATATATATATATATATATATAATAATCAATATCATATAAGGTAAACTCAATCTACAAATAAATGGGGATAGTGCTCTTTAATCTCAGCCTCGTGCTCCTAAGACACCTCAATAGAATGGTGACCCTTATTGAACCTCGGATCCTGGATTAGAAACGATCAAAACAGGAATACTATGCAGCCTCACAATCTTAACGGTGGGGAGCAATATCAAAAAGTTTCTAAGTTATTCAAACTCGAGGATCTAACCATTTTAAGTTCTCAACAATCATAGTGTAGGGTAGCTATTAGTAGATCTGTGATGTTTCCTAAGCTATTCCCAAGTTATGCTGTGATACCAACTTTTGTGAAGCCCCAAACTTGGAAATTGGGCTCTTAAAATTTTCGATCACCAAATCCTGTACTGACAACCTCCGTAGTACCCCATTCTCAGCTTCCAGCGGCCATACACTAGATTTCTAATCCCGGGATCGTAAAAGGAGGATTTTTAATGTACATTTGTTTCATAACAAGCATAACCACAACTTTACCTAAATTACAAAGACAACATCATCATCACATATCTACTAATATAAACATTTGAATACAAAGCAAAAAAGAAATACATATGTCGATAATCAAAGCTCCAGAAGGTGGCTGCACGTCCAAGCTCAACGCCGCTACGACCTAACACCACCTCCACGAATCTATCTGCATAAGCTTATAGAAATCTTAGAGGGTGGTGAAAGTGTGTGCTCAAGGTAAGTACCAAGTATGCAATATCAGAGCAATTCGAAAACATGCTGGTAAGTTCATAAATACCATTAGCCTTATTCAAGCTATGCAATATAGAAGTATAGTAAACCAAATGCCATGTGCTGAGGATGCAATACAATATATGGTGCGAATGAAATGACCAAGTTGGAGTGTGAAGTCGGAACGATAGTACGTAGTATCGTAGGCTATTGGGTCCATCACAAGGGACTTCTTTCCAAACCAGTCCCATACTTAAATTTGGATAGTTAGACTCAACATGGTAAACACCTGATCTCAGGATGGTCACAGGCCCAACTGAAATTCTGGTCATTGCAAAGATACACATAACAATTAGTTGCGCACCACCATGCCAAGTGGAAAGTGAATGAATGAATGAATAAGTATGCAACTCCTGCTCAATAAGTCCATATATCTATACCGTACATCTCTAGGATCATCACCGGGGTCTAACACACTCTACGCCAGCTTGTCGCCCCTATTCGATCGCACAATTGGGCAAGTGGAAGAGATCTCACTATTTGCTTGCCAATATTGGGCCTAGCTCGTCGATAGTGGACCCATTCCTCAAGCTGGTCAAACTCAACCTAGATATTTCTCCCTCACTCAAATGGGTAAGGTCACACCCCCTCCCAACCCACCACGATATAATGAGAGACGTGACCTACTAGTATACAACCCTCATGCACTCATATATATATATATATCCACTAGGTCTACACATTGGGGTGTCCCCTGGCCTCAGGGGTTTAGGGATTTTCACTCATGGAGATTTATGGCGCTTGTATACTCGAACCAAACATTTCTGGTGTCCCATCTAACCATCCACGATAACCTTGTTGTCATTAGGGCGTATGGTGGTTATATTACAAAATACGAGATGCATGAGTTATATAATCCAGTCATACATCAATCCTGCACATATCGTGCGCTTATGTGGGATAACTCCACCTATCAGAGAGTCCCATAACAACCTGTCGAATGGTATATGCAATGGTCAATCATGTCACATATCAATCATGCAGATGATACATATGGGCAAGTGTCATGATGTTATACTGTCACACACTCATAATCGATATCGATAACCTGCACTAATAATCAACATCGATAATTGGCCTAAAAAATCAGCTTTGATAATTAGCCTATATGCAGGGTGGGGTCCATAGATGAACAACCGATCTAAGCCATAATATAAGGATCGACCATCAGTTGTGGATATGTCAAATCTGATAGCATGGAGCTATTCGTCTATAGCGATGATGGACCATGCAACATCAATGGGGCCCAAAGATTTGCGTTAACACATTAAAGAATGATGAGAACATGCCTAACAAGGCCTAAGAAAATGTCACAATGTGGACATTTTACCATCATTGCCCATCAATGTGGACATTTAACCAACATTGCTTCCAAGGAGTGGTCCACATAGAGCCTAACATATAGGGGGCCCATGGCCTCACATAAGGGCTTAATACACATCCCATTGGGCTGTATCACATGGGCTTCAAATACATCACAATGGGCCGCATCTGTAACACCCTAGATTTTTACCAACCTGGAGTTAGGCGTCCTTAAGCAATGGGTCAACCATAGCACCTTGGTAACTTCTCAAAACTCGAGTCCAAAGCCAGAGAAATCATTTAGAACCAATTCTTTAGAAATTTAACGTGTATTAACTAGCGCTACACTAGTTTTCCTGCAAAACTAGCACCAATAACTTTCAATACTAACTGTAAGACCCAGAACCTATAGAATCATTGAAGCTATATTACCTTGAAATATAGGATCCAACTCTAAACCTAGTTGCTCCCGGGAATGCTTTGTAATTTTATATTGGCTTTAGACTACGCATCAAAAGTCTGATATCTATGAACTTAGACCATTACGACCGCCTAGTTGGACTTGACAATCACCTAGAAAATCAAGCCCAACCGATGTCCTAAGACCATTTTATTGAGCCCGGAGTGAAGAGAGTAGGAAAAGGGAAGATTTTTAGAAAATTAATTATATTTTTAAAGGAATCTGGAACGTTTCACTTGCGCGTTATTTTTAAACGTTCTGATTGTTAGAATTCAACCCAAATTCACCCTCGGATTAGGATAGGTGGCCCTTACATGTCATAGTACTTATAACTCTGATTGAGTTCCTGTAACCGTTGAACTGAAACTGGTCCGCCACGGTTGATCTGGAAACCCGACCGGAATGAAAACTTAGCTTGACCTAAATCTGATATTAGAGAGCTTAAGTCTGATCACATTTAGCAACAGGACCTCCAGAAATGCTCCGTTGGATCGGAACAGACCCGATTTGGTTATAACCCAAGTATACCTTGGCCTTAAGTTTATTTTTGTCAAGTTTAGGCTTATAAATAAGGCTTAAAACCCCCATTCCCAAATTCCATACGAATTTCCAAACCCTAGAGATTTAAGAGAAAGAAAAGAGAGAGAAAGTGTGAGAGAATCAGGTGAAACTCCGTAGGATTCTTCCTAACCCATTGATACATTGAACCGACGTTTCTGAATCATTCTTTCGGTGATTCTGATTCCATTTTTGGGTAAGTTAAGCTAACCCTAACCTGTTTTGAAGCTTAGACTAGCTGTAGTAGAGTTCTAACTAACCTGTTTCTTGCCATAGGTAGCGTATCCGCCGTTGACGAAGACACACCGTCTGAATCATCTTAAATACGTCTTTTCTAGTTTAAGGTGCGGACTATATGCGCTTAGGTTATGGTTTTCAACACTTTTAATGATAGTTAATAATTTATTCATATTATGAATGCAATTACACATGCCAAATGTGCTATCTGTTTTGTCTTTCGTATACGTATACTGTTTATTGTAAATACCGTATTTCATGTACATGTTAGAATACACGTATGCATATGAAATCTGTTGATATGCTTTCCATGATTAATGATCATTGTTATATGCTTGATATGTGTACGACAACTCCTTAGTGAAAGGACTTTCCCTGACATGCAATAGAGACGACATACGTGTTGTATGTTCAATAGTGTAACCTAAGTGTTTGACTAAATGCCTAAGTGAGTTAGTAGTTAGTAAAGTGTGATTGCTAGAGTGGTTAAGATATGGATCTGCATCACAATACTTGATTGTATGATTTCCTCCATGAATCATGTAACTTAGGTTATCCATGCTAAATGAGTGTATGATTTCCTCCATGGATTATGTACTTAGTTGAATCATGTTAAATGAGTGTATGAATTCCTGCACGTACTGTATTTACATTCAAGTTATATTGGATATACCTCATATGCTTGATATTGAATTTGTATGTGAATGGAGCTGTACTACAGTCCAGGTAATCGGTAAGCGTACTCCAAATGGTGGTTGAGGTCGTTCGCCATATAGGATGAGTTTAACGAATCTGAGTCGTACTTGGGATGTTCGGCAGTGGTTAGGCCACACGGAGTGCTTATGCATCCCAGGCCATTCAACTCAACGAGCGCTTGGCCTAGTTGAGCTTATCAACTAACCCGATTGACTGATGTTTGTTCTCCATGTTTGGTCGCAACTGTTTGAATCTAACGCACCAAGCTTACCAGTGAAACTCCCGTTAACCGTGGTACCATGATCCCCTAAGACTCATGAGCCGGACATGGTTGTATGGGACACCGTGGTCGAGCTGTCAGCCTACGCTGGGGCCACATACCTCCCCATAGTGATCAGTGAGCACCCTACTCTGAGCAGATTATGGTGGTATGGGACACTATATTCTTGTTGTCGGCCTACACTGATTGGTAATGAGCCCTCTATAGTGACCTTGAGTTTATCCTGACACTGCATAGGGGCGATGAGTCCTGTTGAAGTCTTGAGGATATAAGTAGGCCTGTATTGATAAGGTGATGGGGAGAGGAGCAACGATTGTGCGCAACAGCCCTAACAGCCCTTGCAGTGACCTAGAACCGTAACATCGTATAAGATTATCTAGGACTGACGACCCTAGAATGGATTAACGTTGGGAAATGATACAAGGGAGGTGTCTTAGCTTCCCAATCCTGCTGTATGAAAAGGACTAATAAGAACTTGGTAAGCATATTCATAATACCGTATTAAATGTGCTAACGGCGTTGGTGATAGAGCACTGAGGAAGTGAGTCATGCCGTGATCATTAGATGATGCCGCATAGGGGTTTATGGTGAGGGCATGCATTATTATTCATATCATCCTTGCATTAACAAGAGTATTTAGGACCTATTTGATTGTACTGCTTTATCATTACTGCTTGATTGGATTGATAACATGTTAACCTTTACTGTATATAGTTTCCACTGAGTTGATCACTCACTCCCACGTTACGGGACAGTGTTGGCCACACCAACCAGTCCCTATTTTAGTTTCAGATGGTGACGATGCTTGCGAGGCAGAGTCGGTCCGGACTTGATGATGTTGAGGAGAATTTCTCCTTTATGTAGATTCTAATCGACAGGGTTTATAGGGTTATTGATTGATGCCAATACACTTAATATTTTGCCTTTTATTTAAACACTCATGTATATTCTTTTCTTTTCATTTTTAGAGTATACATTTATATATTTAACCTGGTAACATGTTCACACTCTGGAGACTTACAATCAATAATACATTTTATATATTTATCACAATCTTTCGCTTGAGAAACTTAACTGTCTCTGGAATATGATATGCTATTTTGGTCTAATCCCAGTCATGTTTTCTACACTAATATGAACAACATTCATCCATCATTGAAAATGTTGCATAAGTGATGTTCTGGAACTCGGGAGTGGAGTTTATGCTCGACCCCCGATTTTAGGGATGTTACATCATCACATGGACCTTGTACAAGGACCTCATATACATCGCGTTGGGCCACATCCCATGAGCCTCCAATACATCACACTAAGCCTCATTACACGAGCCGCATATACATCACAATGAGCCTCAAATACGGGCCGCATATAGATCACAATGTGCCACATCTCAAGGGCCTTATATACATCGCATTGGGCCACAATAATGGGCCTCTTATACATCAAGTGGGCTGCATCACATGGGTCTAATACATATCACAATGGGCTCATTACATCTCATCGTGCCATAAGAAATAACTCATATTGCCCAGAAAAGTAGATGGGCCGAGTACTTACAATACATACATCAAAGTGGGCCTGCTGCACCACAAAATGGGCCTAATGGGGTAGCTCATAACCTAGGAAAAATGGATGGGCAGCTTAGATATACAACACATAGAGTATAGTTGCCCCTCGTCCCACGTGGATGGTTTGAATAAAATACGTATGGCATGGTCGGTCCCATGCCCAGCGCTATTGGACAAACGATGCAAATATACAACACATGCTATAAGGTGAGCCTCACCTGTCCAACAATTCGGACGGTGTGGTTATAAAATACATATACCAGGGTAGGCCCCACCTCACATGTGAAACACATGTGGGTGGGTCCCACCGTCCTACAGGAATGGGCGAACGACATGGAGAAACACATACATCACAGTGCGTCCCACAGCACCGTCCAGAGATGGACGGTGGGGCTATAACTTATACAATCAGGGTGGGACCCACCATATGGATGACAAGGATGAAACATATACATCAAGGTAGGCTCCATACGTGTGGATCCGCTGCCTCTCCAGCAGCATGGATGAATGGATGGATATAACAAAACAGACCCACATCCTGCTGATGTCATTTATAGCAGTTATATAGCTTTGTGAGGAACACTAGCCAATCCGTTATCCACATCAAGTGGGTCCCACGGGGGGGCCACCATAATATAATATTATTTTATTATTATATTATATAATAATATAATATATTTATATGAAATGCATCATGTGGGCTACACCTATCACCGTCCGAGTACGGACGGTATGGATATAAAACACTTACATCAAGGTGGGTCCCACCCCCACACGTGCCACACGTGTGGAGTGGGCCTCACATCCAAATAGATGGACAAAGTGTATAAAACACATACATCAAAGGGGGTCTACGTCCCCAAATAGACGGACCGTGGGAATTAAACCCATACATCACGGTGCACCCCACACATGCACCATCCTGATGGATGGTGTGGGGACCGAATACATACATCAAGGTGGGTCCCACCTCCACACATGCAACACATGTGGAGTGGGTCCCACGTTCTGGACGAACAGTTTTGAATATAACACTACCTCGTGATCAGACCCCCTAGATTTGGTGGCGTCAAAGGGCAGTAGCGGCTGCAACATAGGGGGCTACTCCATCCAATCCACATCCACCGTCCATGGATTGGACAGAGTGGATTTAACACATCAAGTCAAGGTGGGCCCCACACGCTGTCATGGTGGGGTCCACGCCCAATGGATGGACGGTGTGGATAAACAACATGTGGGACCCATGTACCCAAAAATCCCAGCCTTGGACGGCTTAAAGATGCACATACATCATGGTGCCCACAGAGCTTGTTGACGTCTCTGTAGCAGTTAAATAGCTGGATATGGTGCTCGGGCCAATCAACTTCCAGGTGGGTCCACACGTAGGTGGCCCACCCAGCTTGGGACCTAGCTAATCTTTGTGGTTTCCTTCATCCAGGTTCTACCCAAAAACGTCCAGCAATAAGGTGGGCCACATGATCGGATGATGTGGATCTAATCCATCCATCATGGTGGGCCACAACAGGAAGAGAGAGAGAGAGAGAGAGAGAGAGAGAGAGAGAGAGAGAGAGAGAGAAGAGAGAGAGACGTGTGTGATGGAGGAGCTTCTCCACTATGAACTCCTCTTGGTTCTACAACACATATATCAAAATGGGTCCCATCACAAGTGGGCCTTACATTAAAATTAACATCTAATGGTATGAACACTCACAGATTACAAATCTTCTTCATCCCTTGAAATCCTTGGATCTTAAGCTCTCCCTTTAATGGAGGATGATGAGGATTGAAGGGTGGAGATGGGTGATTAGGGGGTTGGAAGTTGGCCACACTGGGCTCTCCCTAGAGCTTGGACGGTTTCTCCTTGGTAAGCTTGGAATGGAATGAGAAAATGAGAGAGAGAGAGAGAGAGAGAGAGAAGAGAGAGAGAGAGAGAGAGAGAAGAGTGGTGTGTATGACATGGGAGGCATGGGTTTCATTGACTTGTTGGTAAGAAAGGAATGGCTAGGTATGGGTGTTGTATGACTTTTGGGTGAGAGAGGGATGGGTAGGGTATGGATTGTACTTGACTTGATTAATTTGAAAGGTGGTAGAGATTCTCTCGGGATTCGTAATGCACTACATTTTTCTTGAGATATGCACAGGCCTACAATTCCTGGCCTGGGTATCGCATTAGTGCGCGAGACGCGAGTTAAAACTATGGCGACGACCCGGTCACTAGGGTACAAGTCTTGGGTCAAGTCAATTCAGATATACGAGATATGACTCAGGGTCGCGCGCAAACGCTATCTACACATGGCAGGTCGCTGGAATTCGACGGGGAGGATCGCGAGGGTCTACAAAACGGTATAGACTAGGATACAAGCCTCATATTTGTCCATGATATCAGGGAAGTTAGTAAAGTTGAGAATGCACAATCTTGACTAAATTTCAAGTTGAAGACCTTCCTTAAACTTCTGCACTTTATACTCCTCGTCTTCAATGGCCTTTAATGCATATCGTGACAATTCGTCAAGGCACGCTTCATATTGAGACACCGATATACTTCCCTGCTCTAACTTAAGAAACTCAGATATTTTCTCATGACGATAGCACGAAGGAAAGTATTTTTTTATTTGAACCTCTTCTTAAACTTAGTCTAGGTCCACTCATAATCAAATGAGACTCTTCTTAGCATGCGTTCCCACCATATATCAACCCTACTTTCTAGGGCATAAGTGGCAAGAACAACCTTTTGGGCGTCCGAACAACGTAGCAGTTTCATCATCTTGGCCATTCTATTCAGCCAGTGTTATGCTAGAACTAGATTTGGTGCTCCTGATAAGGACAGTGGCCTCGGCCTCTGAAACATTTCAAATAGATCTGCCCCACTAACTTCTTCAGTCTTCAAGGCTGATGCAAGCATATTATGATGAAGAGCTTCTAAAAGTGGCGATTGAAGCCTGTTGTTGTATAATGGCAGTCAGCTGACTAATAACATTGTCAGGTTATTAAGAGGGGATAGTTCCTGATGCTGACTCTCTTTCAGGACTACTTGGCCTAACTGGAGATACATGAGAGCACTCAGGACCCTCTTCCCTAATAACCTTGTTTGTCGGCGAAGTTAACAAATGAACAGTTTATAGGGTCTCGGGCGGCGGGATTTTGGGGCCATAATCCTGTTAAAAGAAAGGATTCATCATGGTCATATCCTCATAAGCTTAACTAGTCTTAAACTAAGATTGTAAGATGACTTATATGAATCATACAAATGAAGTATTGGTCAAATCGATGGGTGCTTGACAACTTCCTATCCTTTGCGATTAGGTGCAACAAGACTCCAAAGGTCCTAAGATGACAATTTAAGCATCCTTATACCCATGCCTTCTAATCTTTGACCTACAGGTAAGGTCTTATGATTATCTTAGGGTTGTATTTGTGTCTTAAGATGGATTACAGGGGGCCTAAACTGGTGAGTTCTTGAATTTAATCAGACTTCTTACAACACCTAAATTTCATTTCTAAGTATGATGACTACTGTAGATATTTTCACAGGAGCCTAAAATTTTAGATATCTATATTCACAAGATACACTAAAGCTAAGGGAATTAAACCTACTTTTCAAGCCTCTAATTTCATCAATGCAACTTTTGAGTATTTGAATTCTTGTAAGTCCTATTTTTTTCGTAAGGCCTAGTTTATCTAGACTCGCTCTGATACCACCAGTTTTCGAAACCCGAGTACATGACTCTGAAAACGCCGTCCTATATGTCCTTGGGGGGGGGGGGGGGGGGGGGGAGGAGGGTGAATAGAACTATGCCAAATAAAAAATAATAAGCAGTATAAAGACAACAGATAGCCAAAAAAAATGTAAATTACCAAAAGAAATAACAACCTCAAAAATTAAGTATTTAGAGGTTGATACAAACTTGGTTCTAAGGACAACCTAACACTAAAAACTAATGGTTTATGGTAGACCAATGTTACTAGAACATGAATGAGTATCAAAAACTCAAACTCAAGAGGATATGAAAGAAATTGAAACTAATATATTACAACATTCACCACACAATGCTGAAATGTAAAGATTACAACATTCACATCCACAAATACATCCCACAATCTTAAATCATAAAAGATAAAGAAATCAACCACACATCCACCACACAGAGAATTATAGTGGTTCACTTTTGTACACCAACTGTTAAACAACAACCACACAATTACTCCACTCCTACTATCCACTCCCTCGGCAGATTAGCGTTCACTAATCAAAATAGTTTTTTCAAGGTTCATGTAAAACCTTCACAATTGTGTCTTTCAAGTGGGCTTACACAATTCAAAAACCACACACTCTGAGTTTTTTGGATCACCTTAGACAAAATAAAAATGGAGATTTTTTGGAACAATCTCACAGAGCAAAAAGGAATTGAATTACAGAAAAAGTAAAATACTTATCTGTATGAAAATTCTGAAGTAGCCTAGTAGAACCAACTTGATGATGACGTATATGTTCAACGTTCAGTCTCACAAGTGTATAGGGTTCTAAGTCTAGATGATTTTTAATTAAATCAGTAAGGGATTTATATTGATTTTCATCTCAAGAAAGGGTAAATCAAATATCCCTTTTCAAAATAAGAATGTAATAGAGATTCAAAATGAAATTACAAGAGCTACATTAAAGAATCTTAAATATGCACAAAATATCTTAAAATGTACTCAAAATAATCTCATAGTGAATGCTTAAGAATGATAAGAATTGAATAGAAAACTCTAAAATTCGAGCACTATTTATAGGTGAAAAATCGGTTCGCATGAGTAGCCTTTGATTAGCTACGATTGACCTTATCCAAACAGATTTTTAAAAATTCTGGTACGATAAGATTTTTCAGTTACACAACTGGCCTTGTGGATCCTAGGACTTGTTGAGTGGCTTGCTCGACTGGTTGTGGACACCACACGACTGGTTGTGTGAATCTAGATTACATGGTGGAAAACGAGTCGAGCACTGCAAGACTGGTCGAGCAGTTTCTAGGACTGGTTGTCGACCAACAGAAAAATTTTAAAAATTCATAACAAATCCTGGACTGGCCGAGAAAATACTAGGACCGGTCGAGCCAGTGTTAGGGCTAGTCGAAAGAACAAAATTTTACACTTATAAAATGACCAAAATGACCAACTAAAAATATGAAATGATCTAATCATGATTTAAGGTCTATCTAGGTTAATCATACCTTACTTGTGAGATTGAACATATGAACACTTAATCTATCGATCACTTTAGTAGCTTTAATTCTTGCGATCTTCAAAGCTTGAACTCAACATACCAAACATAATCTTCAACTAGGTCTTGAGTTCTTAGACTATTCTGGTTCCAGATCTTGAACCGAAGTGTTCTTACAAACTCTATCTTCACTCAATTTATGAAAGTCTTCACTTTCTTCCAATTTGAAGATCTCAGTAAGTTCATCGTAGATATTGGCAAGATAGATTCAGCATGAACAGATCGAACGTCAAAGATTCAATGTGAACAGATGAAAAAGTTTGATACAAATCAAGATACAAACCAGAATTGGTTTGGCACACCAAAAATTGACAATACTTAGGGTTAATCAACATAGCACTTTCAATCTCCCCCTTTGTCAAATTTGTGACAAAACCAAAATTACAATATGCAATAGATATTCAAACAACACATTGTACAAACATGTTATGATATATGCACAATAATCAACTCTCCCCTTAATCCACTACTCTCTGCAAAAAAATATTAGCCATAGCCACATTTCATCATATCATATCCATATTTCATTATATCATATCCACATATATATTCAATATTCTCTCCTTTTTTGCCACAACAACACAAAGGACACGAATAATGATAAATGAAGATAATAAGAGAGCATGTAGAATAATAACTGCTCATCCAAATCAAATAAAATAAATTATTTGAACTGAATAGATAAGAGTTTAAACAAAATTATCCAAGAAGCCATAGGGAAAAGAGTTAGAATAAAGTTATTATAAATACCATCTTAATCAAAACAAAACTAATCAGATCCTAAAGAGGGAGCAAGAATAGATGGATGAATTTGTTGTAAACCCTTATTAATGCGCTTCATATATTTGTGCATATAAATAAATTGAGAATCCTGGGTTAGATGAATTTGAGCCACCTGTTCCTCAAGAGTATGCAACCTCTCAGCGAAGTCAGAAGGCTGATAATTAGGGTTAGCCTCAGAATCTGATTCAAGTTCATCAAATAAATCATCCATATTAACGTCTTCTTGAGGTAAATAGAACTTTCTCCAATAGGCATAGCTACAAAAGCATGGGTAACTAAAGCAGTCATAAGATAAACGAAAGGAATATCGTTATGACTAGGATGAAGACGAAACTGAATAATATGATAACAGATAAGAGAAGGAAGATAGATATGGATGCCAGATACAACAGAATGCATAATGCGGGCCATAAAAGAGGTCAGTTCAGTCTTGTTACCTGAGCGAGGATAGACGTTCGAAATAAAAATCTGATGCAAGACCCTGTATCTAGGCAACATATATTTGGAACTGAGTGCAGTACCATCGTTCCATTCTACATTCATGTTACAGAGAGCTCTCATAATCAATTGTTTAACATTTTCAGAAGGTCTAGCCTACAAAGTGGATATGGGTACTCTATCATCAACAACAGGTAAATTCATGATTGCTAAAATCAAATGACGGTCTACCTTAATTAGACCTTCTCTAGTTGACACAGTAAATGTCAAATTATCATGAGAGAACTCAGTAATGCAAGCATACATGCCCTATGTAATGGATCGGTATGCACTACCACCCCAAGATAGTATGTTTTCTCATCCTACTTCTTGAAGGAGAGGGATAATGTTGAAGTGCTCAATATAATCAACAATCACAATATACTCAACAATAACATTTCTAAGATGAAAATCCTGCATACTCTGGGGATCCTCTTTGGGAGGCCGAAGGTGACGCATGAAAATGTTAGCGGAACGGGAAGAAGAGGGACTACGAGTGGTTCTCTTCCTATTTCTTCCTTCCATTGCAACAAGAAAATAAAGAATGAAGGATTGCAAAAAGAAATGAAAGGATTCCAAGAAAATCAGATTTAAAGGAAAAAACCCTTTCAAACCACCATAAATCTTGAAACAAGAAGAAAAATCAAGATTAAGGATGATCAAAGAACTTAAATCCATAAGGAAATAAAAAATGAAGCACTAACCGGAGAGTAATCAAGTAAAGGGTTTGACTGGTCATGGTTGGGCTTGATGAAGAAGAAATAAATGAAGAAAAATGACTTTTCCCCAAATAAAAACCCAATTCATGCATTTCACAACTGGTCGTGTACATACTCGATCGGTAGTGCCACGACTGGTTGAGTGTGTACTCGACTAGTCATGTAACACTGAAAATATGCAATTTTTCATATATTTAAATTTAAAAAATGTAAAATAATATATACATACATTATGATACAATTGAGCACAAATCATCAGTTCATATTGCAAATACCAAGATTAAATTTTAATTTTGTAAATTGATTTTTTTCAGACAATTTTGTGAATATGTCAGCTAGTTGATTCTTGGTCTGAATATATTCTAATGAAATTATCTTTTCTTCCATCAATTCATGAATATAATGATACCTAATGTTAATATACTTAGTTCGTGAATGCTGAATAGGATTTTTAGAAATATTAATTGCAATTGTGTAAGTGTAGTAGACACATTGTAACACCCTGAAAATCGGGGGTCGTGTATAAACTCAACTCCCGAGTTCCAGACCGTCACTTAAGCAATAAAAATGATTATGATTTAATGTTGTCTGAGTTAAAGTATTCACATGAGTAAAAGTATACCAAAATTGCAATTCATACTCCAGATCCAGTGATAAAAGCAAGCAGAAGACTAAAGAATATACATATCACTGTATGGAAAAAAAAATAGATCTCAACTGTCTCCAAAGTATGAATACATCTCTGAGTCTCATATACATGTAAATAAACAGAAATCAAATGTCAGAAATAGTCCCACTGAGAAGTCCCGCCAATCCAGGCCCCCTAAGCAAAGCTGTCGTGGTACTACATATATGAGAACTCGTCCTGGTCCTCATCATAGTCCGGCTCTGCCTCCTGAATCGCTGCCTCACCTGCATCTAAGACAGGGTCTGGTGGGTGTTGCAAACACCATCCCGTAACTTGGGAGTGAGTAGCTAACTCAGTGGAATAATAGAGCAAGGATTAGCATGTTCTCAAATCAATCATGCGATAATAGTAAAGCAGTAAATCAAACAATCCTAATACTATTGTTAATGCAATATGACATGACATGATGGATGCCCTCACCGACATTCTCCCTCATACGGCACCATCTGCGTCCGCGGCATGCTTGCATACCGCTTAGTGCTCCACATCTTCCAAGCACATGTAATGCGATGTTGATATGATTACCGAGTTATTATTAGTCCTTCTCATACAGCAATATTGGAAAACTAAGGTACTTCCCTTATATCAATCCTAACACAGATCCTGTCTAGGGTCGTCACTCCTAGTAATCTCATACGATGTATATTTTGTAGGTCGCTGCCAAGGCTGCCATGGCTGTTGCTCGCACTCGTTGCACCGCTCCCCCATCACCTTATCAATACAGGCCTACTGTACTCTCACTGCTACGGAAGGGTCGTCGCCTCTCGTAGACTCAGAATACGCTTGTGGTCACTACAAAGGACTCGTCGCCTGATCAGTGTAGGCCAACAGCAAGAATATAGTTTCCCATACCACCATAATCTGCTCACGAGTCATAGGTGCTCACTGGTCACTACGGGGAGGTTTATGCCCCAGCATAGGCCGACAGCTCGACCACGGTGTCCCATACCACCATGCCCGACTCATGAGTCTTTGTGGATCAAGGTACCATGGTTGACAGGGTTTACAATGGTAAGTTCAGTACTCTAAGTTCAAGTAGTTATGACTCATACAGGGTGAACAAATAATGGCCAGTCGGGTTACTTGACGGGCTCAACTAGCACGAGCGCATCTCAAGTTGAACGACAAGAAGTGTATAAAACACCTCGTGTGGCCTAACCACTGCCGCCAACTCCAAAACACGGCTCGCGTTCATCGACACGTCGTTCGTGGCAAAGATAAGCCAACCATGACTTTACTCGGTTGCCGACTGCCTGGACTAGGTATAGTCCCAAACAATTATGAATCCACATCAGCAATCATATAAGAGTAATGAAAATGAAATACAACAATGTGAGCATGTTAACACATGTTATAACATACAACTAAGTAAATCATCTAACACATGCATTTCATACATATAATGAAATCATGCATATAGCCAATATGTAGGAAATCATTTACATCAGCATATTATCTGAGAATTCAATCTCAAACTAATTCATAACACCATTTAATTCAATACATACTAATACAAACATTTATATAAACACTTTTACTACACACTTAAGTCTACATATAGTATGACGACTCAAAGTGCGCATTTAGACGAATCTCTTCACCAAACTAATTATGCACGCATTCCTAATATCCTAATGCGACAAGAAACCATGTTAATCATCTCAGCAAAATATGGATGGAAACTGTATTTCCTACAAATGACTAAAATGCCCTAAATCTCATATTTTTCGTCTGCTTACGAAACAGGAAACGGACAGCATGTTGTACATGTCAAACGGTGTTGCCGTCGATAATCTACTATTAAACGACATTGAAAGTGTTGGAAACAGTCAATCAAAGCATCTAAAATCCGTACCTTCTCTCCTATAAGTGTATTGATCCGAACGGAGCGTGTACGCTTCGTCTACGGCGAACCGGGAACATATTTTACAAGATGTATTAGCTACCATGCTAAGGAACCAAAGGAACCTTAAATCAGCAAGTATTTGGGGTATTTGCTTGCCTAGAATCGTGGCGAAATCACCAGGAAAGTGATTGAGGCGCGTTGCTTAAGCACGTGCAACACGTAGTGCAAGCAGCAGGAAATTCTCTCCCACTCTCTCTCACAATCTCTCACCTTTTCTCTCACACCAGCTATGGTTTCTAGAAAATTCGGATGGGTGGGAGAAGTGAGGGTTTAAGCCCCTTTTATAACTTAAAACTTGCCCAAAACAGGCTTGGGAAGAATGTTTACTTGATGCCTAACCAAGTCGGGGCTGTTTCGGTCCAAAAAGATATTTCTAGAGGTCCCCTGGCCGAACGCGATCGGACTTAAGTTCATGCACGTCGAATGTCGCTCACATCCCATTTTCAGACCAGTAGTGTTCGTAGATCACACGTGGCGGTCCTGTTTCAGTTCAGCGGTCACCGCACGTAGATCAAGCCTACAAGTCTCATGATATGAAATAGAAATTTTTCCTGATCCAAGGGTGTAATTTAGCCGAATTCTGATGGTCAGAATGCTTAATAATAATGCATCAAGTCGTGTGCCAGATTTGAATTTCAAATTCCAAATCTAACCCTATTCTCACTCTCTTCACTCCAAGCTCAATGAAATAGCCTGTGAATGTCCGTTGGACTTGATTTTCGAAATGATTGTCAAGTCCAGCTAGGCGGTTATAACGGTCTAAGATTGTATGTATCGGAATTTCGACGTGCGATCTAGATCCAATACAAAGTTTCAAAGAGGTCCTGAGAACAAAACGGTTTAGAGTTTGATCCGAGGTTTTAGAGTATTGTAGCGTCATTGGTTCTACTCGCTTTGGGTCTTGTAGAGCGTATTTAAAGTGATCAGGGACTATTTTCCAGCTACTCTAGCATTGCACTAACTAACTTACACTTATTTTCTAAAGGAATTAATCCTACGCGATTTCTGATCGAGTTGATACTCGAGTCTAAGTACGGATTTTTCCAGTGCGTTACACACATGCTCCTTTGGTTGTCAAATTTTATGATGCCAAAACCTTTATCTCTATTTTGTGTTTGTATGTTGATTTATATATGTTCAAGACATTGCTTCGCAAGTGCTTCAAGTCAAGAACTTTGATCGACTTCAAGTCAAGACAAGACATGTATTTTGTCAACATTTGTGAGCGTATATGTTCAAAGCTACTTTGATAAAGATTACAAGCCTAAGTACACTTCGAGTCTCAAGTGCAACTCAAGATGAAGTTTGAGTTCAAACTTTTTCATATCTCAAGACTAAACTACATCAAGTGCGAGATCTCAAGATTGATAAGGTTCAAAGGTCTACCTTTACTGAATGAATGAAGTTCAATGTTCATACTTCATGTTCCAGGTATAATAGACCTTAGATTGACCTAAGGGTAGGTCATTTTGAATACATAATTCAAACTATATTGTTATACATGATTTTGGTCTGTTCTAAGACTAGTCCTAGACCTTGTTCGACTAGTCCTAGCATTGCCTCGACCAGTCCTAGAAATTTCAAGACCAGTCGTAAGTTGTTGTAAATTTTTAAAAATTTCTGGTTAAGCTATGACCAGTCCTGGAGACTGTTTGACTGGTCATGTGAACAGTGTCGACCTGACCTACGACTAGTCCTGTATCTACGATTGAAACTCCAGCAATGAAAATGGTAATCCTTCGACCGGTCATGAGGGTCATATGACCAGTCGTACAGGGCGTACGACCAGTCGTAGACAACCTACGACCAGTCGAAGACCGATTTTATCCGATCGCACCCAGATATTCAAAAATCCGTTCTGTTACGACCAGTCGAAGTGTCCTCAAGACTAGTTGTTGAGGCATAAAAAATGGTGAAGGAATCAAGCAAGGAAGGGAAAAGAGATAAGAAGAACTTTTGGAAAGAAGAAGAAAGAGATAGCCTTCACAGGAGTGCGCAGGTCCGCGCAGCCATTATAGGTTGCGCGGATCCGCGCAGACAATATCAGTTACACGGGCTCGCGCAATGAAAGATCAGTTGCGCAGGACCTCGGAATGTACTACACAAAGGGCTTTGTTCAAAATGACCTAAAGCACTAAAAAATAGTCCCACATCGATAAGATCAGGATTTTCACACGTGCGAGGGTCTATAAATACCCCCTCCCCTCCTTCATTAAGAAGAACTTGAAGATTTTCAAGAGAAGCAGAGCGGAACAGAAGACAGAAGGTAGAAGAAAACCTCCTGGCAGTTATGCAAGACCGCGTAACCGGTATCAGTTGCTCGGGTCCGCACAACCAGACTGCCCTACATTCTGTGAAGTCCAAGGGCCATTATGCTGCTGAAGTTCATGAGCTAAGCTTCCTTTCTCTGGGCTTTCTCCTCTTCATGAGTTCAAAGGAGAAAGATCAGTCGATCTAATCGACATTCCTCCTAAGTCCTAGAAGATGGTTCGAATAGGCGTTGTTATGCTGCTGAAATCTTTATTTCATTAAAGACCCACCAATCGGAACGACATTCCTCCTAAGTCTTAGGAGATGATCGACTCAAGCGCCGGAAGGCTGTCAAAATGAACTTTTGATATTTAAAGCACAAGTCCTTCATTTCTAAGTGATTTATCTTATAATCAAGGGATGTAAAGAGGATGTAAATGAACTCAGTATCAATAAAATGTGATGAATGTTCCCAGTACTCTTTCTCTGTTATATTTAAATAAGACAATCTCCCTAAATCAAATGCCTTTGTTTCTTTGTCGAAACAAAATGGCGACTCCACTGGGGACTATTTTTGTCTTATTCAAAATATTAACAGTGAAGTTGTTACGAACATTCGTCATGGTTTGGCGTCCTATGGACGCCAAAATGGTGACTCTCAGTGGAAAGTCCTCCCCTTCATCTCTAAGATAAATCACTCCAATCTTTCAACTACTAATTATAACTTTGATTCATGATTGAAGGAAGAAGTTTGAAAATTCGACTACAACTTATTACTCATGGCGATCCCCGTAAGAAAAGTGAACTTCCGATTCACCCCGACAGGGTTCGTGATAGAATACGCATCAAGTCATGTGAGTACCGGCATGGTTCAAGCAATAGCTGGGGTCATTTCTGCCTCACTGCAGTCATCAGAAGACAATGCAGGATGGACCGTCGTGACCTCTCGTAAGACAAGAACAAGAAACTTCAGAATTTCAGGAATGAATCATCCTTCATTAAGAATCAGAGGGCTCGTAATGCAAAGCACAGTTAAAAGAAACCCTGAACTTGCGCCTTCGGTGATTTATCCTGTGCAAACAGTTCTCCAGTTGACAGCATGTGACTTCCCGGCTCTAAATGCTTCAGTGGCTGAACGAACAGGAGAACGAAAGGAAAAAAGCATTGGTCATCAGATCGCCAATACCGTCCCTAAGAGGATCACCAATATCGGTGTCATCTCAGTCAATTGATGCCGCCAGGAGCATGAAAAGGCCCAATGAAACTCTGTCTCCTCCCTTTTCTACAAGCCCCGTCACATCTACATTCTCTTACTCTCCTTCAATGACTGCTTCGTCAAAAAGTGGAAAAGCCACAGTATTCATGGCTAGAACGAATCCAGACTATAGAACAATTACGGAGGATCGTTTCAATGCGATGGCAGAAGCCCAAAATGCATTAATGGAAGAATGTAGAAGTCTCAAAGAAGCCTTGGCAACTTTCATGCATAATGCAGCTCAAATGATAGTCATTGAAAAGGATAGCCAAATGGAGAAGAAACAAGAAAATACTAGATGTTTTAGATACCGTACACCATATCCAGGAGAAGTGGATGACGTTCCCTTCCTAACCAGTTTTAGGTGTCCATATTTTCAAAAGTTTGATGGGAAAGAATCCATGAAGAACACTTGATGCGCTTCACTACTAGTATGGGAGATCTTTCTGCAGTACCACAATATTGTTTGCAACTGTTCGGGACATCACTGACAGGTAGTGCATTCCGATGGTATTTCAATTTGGCTTCGGGTTCTATCGGCAGTTAGAAGCAGATGCAAGACGCTTTCACATCTCGATTTTTCTCTATAAGTCGTGATGTTAATATTATTGAGCTGGCTTCTGTACGACAAGGCAAAGATGAGTCAGCAAGGGATTACGTGGATAGATGGAGGGTATTGGGAATTTTGTGCAAACCGTTATTAAAAGAAACTGAGCAAGTCAAGATATATCTGAACTCTATGAAAAAGGAATTCGTAATGGGACTGACCAATTTCAATATCAACACTCTTCATGATTTAGCTGTAAAGGCTCATGCTTTGGAATTAGTGTCGAAATCTCACCATGATGTGGCTCGGAAAGATCCTAGCAGGATAGTAGTGAATACCAGTGATTGCTGTCAGCGACGTAAAAGTATGAAAGTTTTCAAGGAAGAAAGTGCAAAGAAAAAAGAGGACTTGGCTCCATCAAAAAGAAATAAAAAGGGCCGAACGCTTAATTCCCATGAGGGATTTACTTTCAATAAAGAAGATGTCATCCCAATGATGGAACAGTTGTTGAAAGTTGGGGTAATAGAATTTCTAGAGCCTAAACGTCCCGAGGAGGCGACAAGGCACAGGGAGCGAAATTATTGCCGTTACCATCATCTAGCGGGACATCCAACAGAGAATTGTTACACGCTGAAGTGTATTATACAGAAGATGATACATAGGAATCAGATAATTATCGAAGATAGGACAAACAAGGAGGTCATGAAAGGTATGGGTCTCGATTGCGAAGACTCCAGTGGCTTAAATCATGAAAAAGGAATTTCATTTGGGATCGGCCAGGAAAGGCGAAGAAAATTTGAAGACATGGGTGCAAGGTCGTCAGCAAACATAGTTACAGCAAAAGGACCAGTGAAGGAAAGTGCTGAAGTAGTCGAACGTCCTGAGATAGCTCCAAAGTAAATGGAGGATAGGGGGCAACCGATGACAGACAGCTTGTTGGAAATAAACTTGGGTACAGAAGAGGAAATACGAAACACGTTCATTAGCGCCAATCTCTCTGAACAAGAGTCGGCAGAATACGTTCAGCTTCTTAGAGAAAATAAAGATGTATTCGCCTGGACATATGCAGAAATGCCCGGATTGGAGCCTTTCATGACGTTACACCGTCTAAATATCTCTAAAGAGAAAAGACCGGTTAAACAGGCATAAAGAAGATTTCATCCAGATCTGGTTCCCCTCATCGAGGAAGAAGTTAATAAGTTGATAAAGGTCAGATTTATTAGGGAAGTTAAGTATCCTAAGTGGATATCGAATATCATCCCGGTAAGAAAGAAAAATGGACAGGTCAGAGTGTGCGTCGATTTTAGAGACCTGAATGAAGCCTGCCCAAAGGATGATTTCTCGCTCCCGATAATCGAATTGCTAATTGATAGTACGACCCAGTATGTTGTTATGTCCTTTATGGATGGCTATGCGGGATATAATCAAATTCGAATGGCTCCTAAGGATGAAAAGGCGACGACGTTCAGAACTTCATTGAAAATTTTCTGTTATAAGGTGATGTCGTTTGGGCTTAAAAATGCTGGGGTAACATATCAGAGGGCGATGCAAAGCATTTTTCAAGATATGATGCATAAGCACGTTGAGTGTTATCTTGACGACTTGGTGGTCAGGTCAGGAAGTCATCAGGAACATCGCAAACACTTGGTGTCGGTTTTCCAGTGACTTAGAAAGAAACAGTTAAAGATGAACCCCGCTAAGTGTGCATTCGAAGTGTCCTCCAAAAAATTTTTGGGTTTTGTTGTTCGGCATAGGGGCATTGAGATTGATCCCGGGAAAGTCAAAGCTATTCAGGATATGCCACCGCCAAAAATATTAAAGGAACTAAAGAGTTTGCAAGGAAAATTTTCATATATCCGGTGATTCATTTCAAATCTGGCTGGGAGATGTCAGCCGTTCTCTCATTTGATGAAAAAGGATACAGAATTTGTGTGGAGTCAAGCCTGTCAGAGTGCATTCGACTCGATAAAGGAGTTGCTGAAAAAGCCACCAGTACTGACAGCTCCAATAAAAGGGAAGCCGCTTATCTTGTACACGTTTGCAGCCGACCATTTCTTAGGAGCTCTGTTGGCACAAAAGAATGAATTTGGAAAAGAAACAGCCCTCTATTACTTGAGTCAAACTTTGATAGGTGCAGAGTGCAATTATTCTCCGATTGAGAAGGAATGTTTAGCGTTGATATTTGCAGTATAGAAGTTGAGGCATTATTGTCTATCGCATGATATAACATTGGTTTCAAGGGCTGACCCGATAAAGTTTCTGATGACAAGGCCGATGTTGTCTGGAAGGTTGGTTAAATGGATGTTGTTACTTTCAGAGCATGCTATTACATATGAACCGGCAAAAGCTGTGAAAGGACAGGCAGTGGCAGATTTCTTAGCGGCGCACCCCGTGGCAGAGTCTGAGGCCATCAATGATGATTTTCTAGATGAGCAAGTCATGCTGACTGAATCACAGAATCCATGGCAGATGTATTTTGATGGCGCATCCCGAACATCAGGAGCAGGGGTAGGAGTGATATTCATTACTCCCCAAGGCGATTTATTACCTTACTCCTTTGCATTGGGAACTGCATGCACGAACAATGAGGCCGAGTATAGAGCCCTGATTATTAGAATGGAGATGGCTAAAGAAATGGAGATAAGAGTATTATATATTTTCAGGGATTCTAAATTGATTATAAATCAATTGACGACTGAATTCGAAATAAGAAAGCAAGAACTTTTGCCATATTTCCAGAAGGCACAACAATTATTGGAATATTTCTCCTATGTTGAAGTCAAGCATATTCCCCGGTCAGAGAATGCAAAAGCCGATGCCTTAGCCAGTTTGGTAGCAGCTCTGTCTTGCCCTAATCGAAGCCCTCTTCAAGTAACCATAGAGGAAAGAAGATTTTTACCAACAACAGAGATTGTTGAAGAAATTACTGAAGTCCTTCCTGTATCATGCTTGGAAATTACAATAGATGATTGGCATCAGCCTTTCATTAATTATCTCAAATTCAACATTCTCCCAGAAGAATCAGTGTAAAGGTAGCAAATCAGACAGCGGTCAAGTAGGTTCGTTATTTGCACTAAAGTATTATATAAAAAATCTTACAACGGAGTGTTGCTACGTTGTTTAAATAAGCAAGAAGTGATCCAGGTGCTGCAGGAAGCACACTCTAGAGAGTGTGGGGCACATCAAGCTGGTCGAAATTTATTTCATCGAATACATAGAATGGGATATTATTGGCCTACTATGTTTAAAGACGCGATAGATTATGCGAAGCGGTGCCATGAATGCCAGATTCATGGAGATGTTATACACATGCCTCCGAAAGATTTGCACCAGTCTATTACCTCTTGGCCCTTCTCTGCTTGGGGACTTGATGTAATTGTTCTTATAAACCCGCCTTCGTCCAAAGGAAAACAATATATTCTGGCAGCAACTGATTATTTCTCCAAGTGGACTGAAGCAGTTGCCTTGCGAAATGTCAAAGAAAAAGATGTGGTTAATTTCATCCGCCACGCCATAATATACCGACATGGTATCCCAAAGAAAATTGTTACAGACAATGGCACTCCTTTCAAAAATAAAGGAATGGAAAAACTATGTCAGAAGTTCAAAATCCATCACTCGTTCTCAATGCCTTACTATCCGCCGGCTAATGGATTAGCAGAGGCATTCAACAAAACAATATTCAAAATATTGAAGAAAACAGTGACAGGAAATAAACATGATTGGGATGAAAGGTTACAGGAAGCGTTATGGGCATACAGAACTACTCATCGAACCGCCACAAGGGCAACACCGTATTCATTAGTCTATGGTGTGGAGGCAGTCATTCCAATCGAAATACAAGTAGCGTCACTAAGAGTGGCAGTGCATTAGTCTATAACTGATGATGATAATGTGAAAATAAGATTGAAGGAATTGGATTTTCTTGACGAGAGACGCCTGGCTGCACAACAACGTCTGCAAGCATATCAAGCAAGAATATCAGCCACATTTGATAAGCGAGTTAAATACCGTTCTTTCAAAAAAGGGGATATGGTGCTAATGCTGAAACGACCAATCGTGGTCACCCGTCGAATAGGAGAAAAATTTGAGCCTAAATGGGATGGCCCTTACATAATAAAAGAAGTATATTCTAATGGAGCATATCGAGTTATAGATCAAGACGGACAGGGAATCGGTATACCAGTCAACACTCGCTTCCTTAAGAGATATCGTCCGTAAGTGTATTTGTTGATTTTGCCCAAGAAGATTATCAGAGTTATGATTCTACATCAAAAGGGGGCAAACTAGTTAATGAATACGATTACAATCGTATAGCCTCCTGCAGAAATATATTGCCTCAATATCTTCAAGAAGAAAGAATGTATCTCCAATAACAGTCACGATCATATCCAGGGGGCAAATTCAAAGCCAAATGAGGTAAAGTATGCTCAATGAAAGCGAAATTCTTTAAAGACATAAATGAAAGCCTATGTTGGCCTACACTTGTGTTGACAAAAAGGGAAATTTCTTCCGAAGGCACCATTAATTTTGATACAGAACATTACCAAGATAATAATTCTGTATCAAAAGGGGGCAAGATGAAGAGGATGAATAAGGAAGAAGCTCGCAAGCATATCAAAATCATATGATAAAGCATATCAAAATCATGTGATAGAAAATAAAGAAAGACGAAGAAAGTGAGCGCCATCAAGGGAGTTCTACAAAAATTTTCTTGAAATTGATCAAGCTGGTATATTACAAACAATACAGATAAACAATTTTAAGAAAAAATACTCATCATCGTATTTCAAGACAGCGTGCTAGATCATCGCTAAAAGTCTTCAGTCTTCCAAGACATTTGAAGATAGCATATTAAATCGTAACCGAACAAAAAGCGCCAATGATCGCTATCAAGCATGACGTTCATCGCCGATAGAAAATCTCCATCGAAATCGAATTATTAGGTATCAATGATCATAAAAAGAAAAAGAAAACAGCTATCGCTGTTGCCGATCAATCGCTCATCAAAGTTGCCATCATCGTCAAGCTGATACATTGTTTTGAACACGATACAAAAGTCCTTATGACATTATCAGCAGCGGAAAAATGTCAATTATTGATCGGCCATATGATAATAGAAGAATGAATCATACAGTCAACTGTATATACATAATTGGTAATAGCGATGGCTGTTTATCATAAAAAGGCAGCCTAGTCAAGTCCTGAAAAAAAGAGAAGAGAGAGAAGAAAAGAAAAGAAAAGCTAAGTCCTAAAAGGACCAAATCTCAAAAGGGACCACCTACGCATAAGACCTATGAAGATCGCCATTCGGGCAGCGGCGAGAAGCTAGTGGCCCTAAAAAGCCCGGGAAGGCCATCGTACACATACCTATGTGGGAAGCTGACAGAGTCAATGACCAAAAGCCAAAAGGCCAAGAGTTGACAAAAAGCCAAGAGCTCAAAGTCTTTAAATGACCAAAGGCCAAAAGAGCAAAAAGTATTCAAAAAATCAAAAGCCAAAAGAGCCAAAATCAACCGAAAGACCAAAAACAAAAGGCCAAAAAGTCAACTAAAAGTCAAAGTGCTAAAAGTCCTCAAATGACCAGTCAAGCGTAACACCCATGCCGTCTGTATAGCTTTTTGGCAGCGTCACGAGGAATGGAGGACAAGCCCTCCCGTGAATGGGCCCAACCTTGCAGGCGAAGAAAATGAGGGCTGCAGTGTGTGCAGGATAGGCCAACCATGCATAAGAACCCCCAGATTTGTGGTTCGATTCCAGTACTAACTCATGAGGAAGGGCTCAAACCTACTCATCGATGGATCGGCAACCATGGATTTGGTACCCCCAAAGGTAGCCTTGCGACCTCAGTGAACTCTAGAGAGTTATAGTGGCCAACCCTATACGTAAAACCAACCAAGTTTACGGCCCCGGTAGCTTCACTGGGCCCCTTTGATGGATCGCGGTTTGTGAACTCCCTAGGCAGTGAAAAGTCCAGTGAACTCTAGCGAGTTACAGAGACCATCACGTAAGACCCGACTCTAACTAGAGTCCAAGTAAATGCGCCAAGTAAATTCGCTCTACTACTAAAAGAGCCTAAACTGTGTGCAACTGACTGAATTAAAACTTAGCACCGCCAATGAAATATAAATGAATAAATTCATGTAGGAAATTCAGTATTAACAAGCATAAAATGTCTTTATTATCAGTGCTTTATAGAATATCATGATAAACTAGGTGCAACGTTATAAACATATATCTCATTTTTATACATATATATGTTTGTTCGAATATGCAAAGCATAAACTGTGCGATATTTAGAATATAACAAATCCCTGTTTCAATCTAGAGTGTTCAAATGTGCCATTGCTTGATGAAAATTGATTAGACAATATGTAAGAATGCATTTCTCTGGAATTAGGTTCCCAATTATCTCGACAGTAAATGCCCCCAAGATATTGGCTATTATCAAGAACTCAAATCTTCAAGAGAAAGACCATCACCTGAAAGCTTGAGTTATGCAGATCGTGAATAAAGGAAACAATCGAAAAAAGATGTTGCAGTAGGAATAGCATTAAAGGGCAATTCCAGAGTTGATCAAGAGAAAAGAATCACTGGAGTTAATCAAGAGAAAGAATTGTTGGAGTTGATCAAAGAGACCGTTATAACAGCAACGATGTTAGAAGAAAGCTCTCTGATTAAATCGCTCGAAGATGAAGCTATCACAGATGTTGAAGAAGAGTACATCAATAAAAGGAGAATTATCCTCTATAATTGAAGCATCTGCTTGATACTGCAGACTAAGGGCGTTCAAGTCATTAGCTCGAGTACCATCATTCTAGTTTTTCGCTCGAGTGTTCTCCTTCAAGTCTGCCAGTCGGATGCAATCATTCAAGCCCTTCATTCGATCGCGAGAATCCCCCGTTCCGGTCTTCTGTTCGAGTGTCATTATTCAATTGCAGTTAGTTCAAGATCTTCAGATAGAGGAAGATCAATCCTCCATTTGATTTTAGGAATCAATCAAAGAAGGATCGAGGGGGCATCTGTTGAGGCATAAAAAATGGTGAAGAAATCAAGCAAGGAAGGAAAAAGAGATAAGAAGAACTTTCAGAAAGAAGAAGAAAGAGATAGCCTTCACAGGAGTGCGCAGGTCCACGCAGCCATTATAGGTTGCATGGATCCGCGTAGACAATATTAGTTGCGTGGGCTCACGCAATGAAAGTATCAGTTGCGCAGGACCTCGGAATGTACTACACAAAGGGCTTCGTTCAGAATAACCTAAAGCACTAAAAAATAGTCCCACATCGCTAAGATCAGGATTTTCACACGTGCGAGGGTCTATAAATACCCCCTCCCCTCCTTCATTAAGAAGAACTTGAAGATTTTCAAGAGAAGCAGAGCGGAGCAGAAGACAGAAGGTAGAAGAAAGCCTCCTGGCAGTTGCGCAGGACCGCGCAACCAGTATCAGTTGCACCGGTCCGCACAACCAGACTGCCCTGCAGTCTGTGAAGTCCAAGGGCCGTTATACTGCTGAAGTTCATGAACTAAGCTTCCTTTCTCCGGGCTTTCTCCTCTTCATGGGTTCAAAGGAGAAAGATCAATCGATCTAATCGACATTCCTCCTAAGTCCCAGAAGATGGTTGGAATAGGTGTTGTTATGCTGCTGAAATCTTTATTTCATTAAAGACCCGCCGATCAGAACGACATTCCTCCTAAGTCTTAGGAGATGATCAAATCAGGCGCCAGAAGGCTGTTAAAATGAACTTTTGATATTTAAAGCATAAGTCCATTTCTAAGTGATTTATCTTAGAATCAAGAGATGTAAAGAGGATGTAAATGAACTCAGTATCAATAAAATGTGATGAATGTTCCCAGTACTCTTTCTCTGTTATATTTAAATAAGACAATCTCCCTAAATCAAATGCCTTTGTTTCTTTGTCGAAACACCAGTCGTAGACGAGGTTTTCGCTACTATAAATTGAGCACGAATTTCAGAGTTTCATATAAAAATTCAAGTAAAATTAAGGATCCACTCTGAGATAAGTTTGTGTTCATTTTAAGATACTTTATGCATAATTAATATTCCTTTTATTAGCTTATTATTATTTGATTTTGATTTTCATTCCAATCGGATTTGAAAAGAGGAAAATTCTATAATTTCTTCTTCTTTGAATCAAAATCAAATACAACTAGCCCATTTGGTTTAACTTAAAATCAATTAGAACTTAGAACCATTTTAAAGTGAGTATTGGACTTTGAACTTCTACATTCAATCATCTACTCCGATTGGTTCTTCCGGGGTACTACGAAAGGAGAAATTCAGTATTTTACATTTATTATAATTTACATTTCTTTTTGGTTTGTTTTGAGATTGAGCTAGAAAAATCTCATTGTGTGGTTATCTGAAGAGAGCTAGAAAACTCAGACAAAGGGATTTTTGAATTGTGTAAGCCAAAGTCAAAAAGACACAATTGTGAAGGTTTTAGGTGAACCTGTGAAACCTATTTTGATAGTGAACACTGATATCCCCTGTGTGAGGATATTAGGAGTGGAGTAGCAATCTGTGTGTCTATTTTATAACAGTTGGTGTACACATAGGAGAACCACTATAACTCTTTGTGTTTTGTGGATGTGTGATTTATTCTTTATCTTTTATCATTTATAATTGTAGAATGTGCGTGTGGATGTGAATGTTGTAATTTTTTCATTTCAAGCACAGTGGGGAATGTTGTAACAATTTAGATTTAAATTTTTGTAATTTATTTCAATTCCATGCTATTTATTTATTCCTCTTTAGTTTGAGTTTTTGATATAAAAGATGTTCTAGAAATAAGGTTGTCTTGCCATAAACCCTTGATTTTTATGGTGTAAGGTTGTCCTTAGAACTGAATTCATATCGACCTCTCAATACTAGTATATTGAGGTTGCTTTTATTTCAGCTTTTAGAATTGAATTATTTCTATTTGGCTATCTCTTGGTTTTATTCCGTTGTAATACTTTTAATTTGGCGTAGTCCTATTCACCCCCCTCCCCCCCCTCTAGGACTTATATCTTTTCCATTTCAAGTGGTATCAGATTCTAATAGCTTGCTCTTATTGCTTTTTATTTGGATTTAATTCCTGAGCTAATGATCGAAGCTATATAAAGATGTTAAATTTTGATAGCCTATCAGTCACTAGGCCTCCACCCTTTGATGGCTCCAACTATGCATATTGGAAAGTCGGGATGAGGATCTTCCTCAAGTCAATGGATGAGAGTGTGTGGAAAGCCACAGTGACTAAATGGAATCTCCCTACCACTGAAGTAACTGGAATCGATGGTTCAAAATCAATGAGAGTAACTCCTTATTTCTCTTGTACCACCCTTCAGAAAAATGAGAGTAGTGCCAATGCAAAAGCACTAAATGCAATCACTTGTGCACTATCAGCGGATGAGTTCACAAGAATCATATCCTGTGATACTGCAAAGCAAGGCTAGGATATATTAGAAATGACATACGAGGGTAATACAATTGTCAAAAAATCTAAAGTCCAACTCCTCACAACCAAATTTGAAGAAATTCATATGAAGGAAAATGAAATGTTTATGAACTTTTACATAAGATTAAATGACATTGTAAACTCGATGTGAGGTCTTGGCGATAAAATCCCAGAAAGTAAAGTGTGTGCAAAGATACTATGATCTCTTCCTGAACGCTTCAACTCTAAAGTAACCGCGATTCAGGAACTTCGTGATACGGATAATATGAGGGTAGAAGAACTAGTTGGTTCTTTACAAACCTATGAGTTAAACTTTAAAGCTCCTAAAGGTAAATCTATCGCTCTAAAATCTTCTAAATGTATTTTCAAAGAAAATTCTGATTCTGAAGATGATATGGCTCTTTTAGCAAAGAAGTTTTATAAAATTTTCAAAAGCAAGAAAAGGGTAGATTTTCAAAAATCAAATGATAGGAAAAGATCTAAACTTAAATCTAAAACTTGGAAGTCTTTGAAAGATAATCAATGTTACAACTGCCAAGAATATGGGCATTAAGCAAACAAATGTCCTGAAAAGGACAAACCCAAAAAGAAGGGTATGTTGGCTATTGGGATGAATCATCTGATTCTAAAGCCTCTTCTGAATCAGAAGATTCTGAAACTGAGTCGGGCAATGAAGTAAAAGCCCTTATGACTCTAGCCAAGTTCACTTTTTTAGATCATGATGATTTAACTAGTGAGAAAAATCTGAATAGTGAATGTGAAAATGAAGATGATCTTCAAGATGCTTACAATGCCCTATACAAGGAAAGTTATAAAATTGTTGTCAAATTAAACTTCAAAAAGAAAAGTTTTCTAAACTCAAAGAATGTTTTGAATCACTTGTTTTAGAAAAATCCCAAATTTCAAATTGTTTTGAAAAATCAAAATGCGATTTAGAATTCAAAACCTCCCTGATTGATAAGAATGTACTTCCTAAACTGGAGAATACTCCTCCTAAGTTTGTAAAAGGAGAGTCCTCAAACTCAAAAGAGAAAATTAATTATCAAAGTTTTTCTAAAAAATCTTTTCAAAAACCTTAAAGCAGCTATGTCAACTTTAAAAATCAGAATCGAAACCCACTAGCTGAAAAGATAGTTGATCTACTCAAGGAGCTCTTAAAATCTAACTCTATTGTTCATTCTTACAACAACAGACATAAGAAGACGAACTATACTCCTAAACCCAAAAAAGTTTTGAAATGGGTTCCTAAGGTTAACCGCTTGGTTGCCCACACTGCTTTCAAAGCAACAAGTTATTCAAAGTGGTACTTGGATAGTGGATGTTCCAGACATATGACAGGTGACAAGGCTTTATTCACCGATCTTAAAGATATGACTGATGGATCAATCACATTTGGTGATGGTAGCAATTACAAGATTATTGGCCAAGGTACAATCCAACTCTATAACCTCCCTTTATTTAAGAATGTTTTATATGTTGAGGGACTAAAACACAACCTGTTGAGCATATCTCAAATATGCGATAATGACCATAGTGTGAAATTTTCCAATCAAGGTTGTGAAATTATAGACAAAAAGGATTCTGTAATATTAAATGGTCGCAGAACTTCTGAAAATTTTTATATTGTAAGTGATGGTAGCTCATCTAATCAATCATGCTACATGGTCCATACCAATGAGACAGAATTATGGCATAAACGCCTTGAACATGTGCACTACTGTAACTTATACAAGTTGAGCAAAGGAGAACTTATTAGAGGTCTACCTAAGTTGTAAAAAGTAGACAAAATCTGTGATAAATGTCAGTATAATAAATAAACTAGGAGCTCTCATAAAAACGTGAACTCTAATGCCACATCAAGACCACTCGAGTTTCTCCACATGGATCTTGTTGGACCAACCAGAAAGAGAGTTGTGGTGGCAAAAAATACATCTTGGTAATCACGGATGATTATACCAGATTTACTTGGGTAACATTCTTAAGGGACAAATCAAAAACCCTTGATGAAGTGAAAAAGATTATCAAACGAATTCAAACTGAGAAAGGTTCTCAAATATGTAAGATCTGTAGTGACCATGGATCTGAGTTCGAAAATAGCAGTTTTGAGAAATTCTGTAGTGATCAGGGAATATTGCATGAATTCTCTGCGCCCAAAACACCCCCAAAAAATGGAATTATGGAAAGAAAAAATAGAGTGCTTCAAGAAATGGTAACTGTAATGTTAAATAATATGAAGCTCCCTAGAAATCTTTGGGCTGAAGCAGTGAATACTGCTTGCTATATCATTAACCGTGTTTATACTTGTAAATATAATAATAGAACGGCATATGAATTATGGTTTGATAAGAAGCCCACTGTCAAATACTTTCAAGTTTTTGGCAGCAAGTGCTATATTTTACGTGATCGGAAAAATCTGGGAAAGTTTGACACTAAGAGTGATGAAGGTATCTTTTTAGGATACTCTTTAAACGGTTGTGCATATCGTTTATTGAATAAAAGGACTAGTGTTATTCAAGAGTCTATAAATGTAGTCATAGACGATCACTTGAATACACCTGCCCCAAGTTCAGATAATGATGAAGTTCCTTTGACTAATAAACAAGATACTTCATCAAATCAAACTGATTCTGAATTGAGGACTGTTAAAGATCATCTAACTTCTCAAATTCTTGAAAACCCTCTCACTGGTGTACGCACTCGTAGTCAACTTGAAGACATATGTAATTATGTATGTTTCACATCTCAGATAGAACCGAGTAACGTAAAGGAAGCTCTTTCTGATGAAAAATGGATAGTTGCTATGCAGGAAGAACTTAATAAATTTGTATGAAATGATGTCTGGTATCTTGTTCCTAGACCTAAAGGTAAACATATTATTGGAATAAAGTGGATTTTTAAAAATAAGTCTGATAATGTAACACCCTAGATTTTTGCCAACCTGGAATTAGACGTCCTTAGGCAATGGGTCAACCATTTCACTCTCAATGATCAATCCCAAGGTCTAAAAATTAAATTTTTCCTATTTCCTTCAAAATCTCACCCTTCACCACCTTATTCTTCGAATTTCTCTAAGTACTTCCATCTTAGCCATAAATTCTCAAGTCTAAATAGTAAAGACCACTAATCCTAAGGTCTTCATGATGAAAAAAAATACCGAAGCTAAAACTTATTGTGAATAGTAAATAACTGGGTAAAATAGACTTTTATCCTTAACATTTTGGAATCTAACAAAATATATAAGTTAATTCGATAGATTAGCATCTCCTACCCCAAAATCATATGCTACATGATGCATAAAATAATTCCGGGTTGCAAATTGGCCCTGAAACACCTCGGACGGAGTCATGGGCCTATCTAGGCCAATGTACAATAAACCAAGGTGGGAACCATACTTTTTTGGGACCCTAGGGGTAGGGAGAACCAGCCCCATAGGGCGGCAGTCACCATATGTGAGTTTGGTTGGCGATGACATTGCTAATTCCGCGATGCATCACCGGTCAAACTCCTCGGTTGGGTCCGGGCTTTGGACTGAAGGTGTTTGGGGGCTAGGGTAGCCCCCTGGTATGTGGGCCATTAGTTAAAAATACCCTAGCCCCCTGGTATGCGGGCCGTTAGTTAAAAATACCCCAATCAAGCACTTCCTTCACAAAGTGACCATCCAAGCTCTCCTTTCGCTCTAAACGCCTGATTTTTGGTAAAAATCACCCATCCAAACTCTTCCTTATTCCGTTTCCAAACACCCTCGCTCCACCCTCCAAATCTCATCTCAAACAAAAACCAATAAAGGCTACTTCTTTTAAAAATCTAACGAGAATCAACTAGCGCTGCACTAGATGGCCTATGAAATTCACACCAATCACTTTCAATATGATCTAATAGAGTCAAAACGTATAGGATAGGTGACGCTACAATACCGTAAAACCTAAGATCAAACTCTATTCCCGATTGCCCTCGGGAGCACCTTGAATCTTTGTATCGACTCTGGACCGTACGTCGGAAGTCCGATTACCCCAGACTTAGACGAATATGACCGCCTAGTTGGACTTGACAATTACCTCGAAAATTAAGTCCAGATGATGTCCCATGTCGATTTCCTTGAGTCCAAAGTAAAGAGTGAGAGAAATAAATATAATTTATGAAATCTGGCACGTTCACTTGTGCGCTTTTTCTAAGCGTTCTGACCGTCAGAATTCAATCAAATTTCACCCTCGGATCAGGAAAAATTTCCCTTACATGTCATAGTATTTGTAGCTCCAATCGAGTTTCTATAACCGTTGAACTGAAACTGGTCTGCCACAGTCGATCTGTATATCTGCTCAGACTGAAAACTCTGCTTGACCTAGATCCAATGTCAGGGAGCTTAAGTCCGACCGCATTCAGTCACAAGACCTCCAGAAATGCTCCGTTGGATCAGAACAAGCCCTCTTTGGTTACAAAATATGTTTACGTTGGCCCCAAGTCTATTTTGGTCATGTTTGGGCTTATAAAAAGGGCTTAAACCCTTGCTCTTTCATTCCATACGAATTTGGGGAGAGAAGAGAGAAAAGAGAGAGAAAGGGAGGGAGATTTAGAGCTCTCTCCTTGGAGTCTTCCCTGCTGCTCCATTTTTCATAGCCGCCGCTTTTGCACCGTCATTCAGATGTTTTTAGCTCCACTTCAAGATAAGAAAACCCTAACCACTTGCTGATTTGGAGATTTCTTTGATTCAAATAGCAAAGTAGCTTATGTACTTGTGCATTAGGTCGCATTTACGCCATTGACGAAGCATTGACGTTCTATTCGAATCGATACACATCTACGGCAAAAGGTGTGGATTTTAGACGCTTTGATTGACTGATTTCAAAGCTTTCAATGTTGTTTAATAGTAGATTATCGATGAAAGCGCCGTTTGACATGTAAAACATGCTGTCCGTTTTCCATTTCGTAAACGTACGGTGATTATGAGATTTAGGGTATTTTGGTCATTAATAGGAAATACTGTATATGTTTGTATTTTGTTAAAATGCTTGACATGTGATTTTGTCGTGTTATAATATTAGATATACGTGTTTAATCTGTTTGGCGAAAAGATTCGCCCTAATGTGCACTTTGGATCGACATACGCTATGTAGACTAAAGTGTGTAGACTAAGTGTTTGTATAAATGTTTGTATTAGTATGTATTGAGTAAATGGTGTTGTAAATTAGTTTTGAGAATGAATTCTCAATCCACCTGATGTGGTATACAATTTCCTACATGTTTGCTATATGAAATGATTTCCTTATTTGTATGGAATACATGTGTTGGTTGATTTTCTTACTTTGTATGTTATAACATATTTTAACATGTTTGTATTGTTGAACTTCAATTCTATTACTCTCATATGATCACTGGTATGGATTGCACATGTCTGAGGTATACGTTAGTCCAGGCAGTCGGTAATGGATTGAATTCGTGGTTGGCTTCTATTTGCCACGAAGGATGCGTCGATGAACGCGAGTCGTGTTTTGGATTGGTGGTTAGGCCACACGAAGTGTTTTATGCACTTCATGTCGTTTAGCTTGAGATGCGCTCGTACTAGTCGAGCCTGTCAAGTAACCCGACTGGCCATTATATGTTCACCCTGCATGAGTCATAACTGCTTGAACCTAGGGTACTGAACTTACCATTGGAAACCCTATTAACCATGGTACCTTGATCCATAAAGACTCATGAGCCGGGCATGGTGGTATGGGATACCGTGGTCGAGTTGTCGGCCTACGCTAGGGCCACAAACCTCCCCGTAGTGACCAGTGAGCACCTATGACTCGTGAGCAGATTATGGTGGTATAGGACACTATATTCTTGTTGTCGGCCTACACTGATCAGGTGACGAGCCCTTTGTAGTGACCTCAAGCGTATTCTGAGTCTACGGGAGGCGACGACCCTTCCGTAGCGATGAGAGTACATTAGGCCTGTATTGATAAGGTGATGGGGGAGCGGTGCAACGAGTGCGAGCAACAGCCCTGACAGCCCTTGCAACGACCTACAAATATAACATCGTATGAGATTACTAGTAGTGACGACCCTAGACAGGATCTGTGTTGGGATTGATATAAGCAAGGTACCCTAGTTTTCCAATCCTGATGTATGAAAAGGACTAATAACAACTTGGTAATCATTATCCATATCGCATTGCATGTGCCTGGAAGATGTGGAGCACTACGGGAAGAAAGCATGCCGCGGACGCAGATGGTGCCGTATGAGGGAGTATGTCAGTGAGGGCATCCATCATGTCATTTCATGCATGCATTAACAACAGTATCTAGGAATGGTTGATTGTATGCATTACTATTAACGCGTGATTGATTTGATAACATGCTAATCTTTACTCTATTATTCCACTGAGTTAGCTACTCACTCTCACATTACGGGACGGTGTTTCCGGACACGCACCAGACCCGGTTGTAATTGCAGATGATGGCGCTGCTTGTGAAGTGGAGTCGGACTTGTATGATGCTGAGGAGGACTTCTCCTCCGTGTTTTGATCGACGGGATTACAGGGAGGTTGATTAGATGCCATGACACTTGTCATTTTATATTTTTAGAGCACTCGTGTATATTCTTTTCTTTTTATTTTGGAGTATACATGTATTTAGTTAACCTAGTAACATGTTCACACTCTGGAGACTTACAATCATTTATATATTTTATATATCTATCACTTTCTTCCGCTTGCTAATTTAACTGTCTCTGGAGTATGATATGCTGTTTTGGCTTAGTCTCAATCTTGTTTAATGCCATTTTACAGACAACATGCATTTATCATCATCTATGTTTCATAAGTGATGTTCTGGAACTCGGGAGTTGGGTTTCTACCCAACCCCCGATTTTTGGGATGTTACAGATGAACTTGGTAATATTATTCGAAACAAGGCAAGACTGGTTGTACAAGGTTACACTCAAATTGAAGGAATTGATTACGATGAAACTTTTGCACCAGTTGCTCGTCTTGAATCAATCAGACTTTTTATATCCATTGTTTGCTATAGAAAGTTTAAAATTTATCAAATGGATGTAAAGAGTTTCATTTTGAATGGTGATTTACATGAAGAAGTATATGTTAAACAACCTACAGGGTTTGAAGACCCTAAATTTACTGATCATGTATACTGTCTTAAAAAAGCTCTCTATGGTCTAAAAAAAGCTCCCAAGGCATGGTATAAGAAATTGACTAACTTCTTACTCAGTCATAACTTTCAAATGGGCAATGTCAATAAGACGCTCTTTGTTAAGAAACATAACGATGATATCTTAATGGTTCAAATCTATGTTGATGATATTATTTATGGATCAACTTGTGCTAACATGACTGTTGAGTTTGCAGATTTAAGGAAATCTAAGTTCAAAATGAGCATGGTTGGG
The DNA here is from genome assembly GCA_037074715.1 of Magnolia kwangsiensis. Taxonomy (NCBI): domain Eukaryota; kingdom Viridiplantae; phylum Streptophyta; class Magnoliopsida; order Magnoliales; family Magnoliaceae; genus Magnolia; species Magnolia kwangsiensis. Next base: position 149,210,633 of record CM073571.1, read on the forward strand.
GAAATGAACTATTTCCTAGGGTTGCAAGTAAAATAACAACCTGATGGAATTTTTATTTCTTAGACCAAATATGCTCTGAACTTGATCAAAAAGTTCGGATTTGAGAATGGTAAAACTTTTGATACTCTTATGAGTACAACCCTAAGACTCTCAAAGGACTCAACAGGTAAAAATGTTGATCCTAAGTTATATCGTAGTATGATTGGCAGTTTGCTTTATTTAACTGCTAGTAGACCTGATATTGCTTTAAGTTTGGTATTTACGTGAGATATCAGTCTAATCCTAAAGAATCTCATTTAACTGCTGTTAAACAGATTATACAATATGTCATAAGTTCAGTTTATACAGGTCTCTGGTATCCATATGATACTAGTATTCAATTGGCAGGGTACACTGATGCTGATTGGGTTGGAAATATCGATGATAGAAAATCAACCAGTGGTGGTTGTTTCTATATTGAAAATTTTTTAGTTTCTTGGTTTAGTAAGAAACAAAGTTCTATATCACTTTCTAGTACTGAGGCTGAATACATCGCAGCTGGAAATGTGTGTACTCAGCTTGTTTGGATGAAACGTATGTTAAGAGATTATGAAAAAGCACAAGATTCAATGGTGTTATATTGTGACAATACCAGTGTTATAAATATTTTAAAAAATCCAATCTAACATTTACGTACCAACCACATTGATATTAGGTATCATTATATTCATGAATTAGTGGAAGAAAAAATAATATATTTAAAATACATTCTGACCCAGACTCAACTTGCTGACATTTTCACTAAACCGCTCAACAAAAGCAAGCTTAATAAATTAAGATTTGATTTTGGTATGTTCATACAAAATTGATTATTCATGCAGTTGTGTATCATAGTGTAAATATATTTGAGAATTTATGTTTAAATTTCAATTTTTATAAATAAATGCATATTTTTGTCGGTACTCGACCAGTCGTGGGTGTACACGACCAGTCCTGGTACGACCGGTCGTGGACAGGCTAAGACTGGACGTGGAGCGCGTTGATTGTTTTAAAATTGAGGGAAAATCTCATCTTCCTCATTTTTACCCTCCTCTCCAATGGGCTGTCATTCGACCAGTCGAACCCATCGACCTGATCTTCAAGGTTAGTGCATTCTTTTGGTCAAAATAGTAGATTTAAGTTCTATTCTCTTCTTTATTATCATTGGCGTACTTGTTTTCAAGTTTTTTTTTAGTTTTGGGGGTTTTCCTTCTCCATTTGCTGATATAGAAAAACCCATCTCTATTTCCTTATGATTTCTTGCTCATTTGTATTCCTTTGTGGTAATGGATGCTAGAGGAAAAAAGAAAACATCTCGTGGTCCATCATCCTCTAGATCAACTCCAATAACTCAGCGTCATCTTCGTTCTCCCGAAAATGATCCTTCATATGTACGGGATTTTTATTTGTGCAAGGTTATTGTTGAAAAAGTTATTGATCTTAACCACATTACTCCATTTGGTATCGTTCCTCTCCTCCAAGTTGTAGGTTGGGACAACATTTTACATTGGGGTGGGCCTGCATACCAATCTATTGCATAATCCATGTTTGCATGTATATCAGATTTCTCTACTGAAAATTTAACTTTTAAAATAGATGTCAGAGAAGGGCCTTTTAATGTAGACCGTCATTTAATATCTGGCCTTATGGATATTCCAGTTAATGATGAGGTTATCCCCATTCATGTTTTATCTGAAAAACCCTCTGAGACTGAAAAAAGGATGCTCACTAGAGCATTGTGTAACATGAATGTGTAATGGACTCACAAGGGGAATACGCTCCCCTCAAAGTACTTGTTACCCAGATATAGAGTCCTCCACAGAATTCTTACTTCAAATCTATATCCTTACTCTGGTAACAAAACAGAGTTGACTGCTTTTATGGTTCATGTTTTGCACTCTGTCGTTACTGGTACTAAAGTCTGCCTTCCATCTTTAATATGTCATTTCATCATTCAGTTTCGTCTCCATCCAGGTCATAGTGATATACCTTTTACCTACCTTATGACTGTTTTAGCTTCTCATATGTTGGTCGCTATGCCTGTTGGAGAGGCTCCTATCTATAATCTGATTTTTAACAACACAAATATAAATAAAATGAAGTTAGACTTGGCTCCTGGCCAAGCGGATGGTGATGGTGGAACTGAAGCTGGAAATGAAGAAGATGTTGATGATCTTCCTCCAGACGACATAAACATGAATGATATTTTTGATGAAATTGAGTTTGATTCTGCTAATTACCCTGACTATGACCCATTTGGGTTTGATGCGCGTTTGCGTACACTAGAGGAGAAGATAGGGCATATGGATGTTAAAGTTGATAACATGAATGTTTCCCATGATTTACAATTTAAATATATACACAAGTATCTTAGGCGCTTACCCAAGGGCATGCATCAACTTGATCCTTCCATACCTGCTCATACTTCAGGTTCAGATTGAGTGATTTTATCTTTGGTCTGTAATAACCTTAAGTTTACTTTTGTTGGATTGTGAACTTTATGTGTGGTTTGCTGACTATGTTTTATTGGCTGTGGATTGAACTATTTTAATAGTTATGATCTTTATTTTCATATATCTTGTCTCCTTGATTACTCCTATTTATTATCATGTTCCATTGTGTTGTTCTTCCTTTGTCATATTGTGACAAAAGGGGGGAGAATTTCTCTGATGGTTTTGAATTGATTTATGAATTGATTTGTGAGTAGTAGAAGCATTTTTTTTTTGGATATATGTGTGCTACTTAAGGGGAGTAATTCAGGAGGAGTAAGAAGGTGAAGTGGTTTGCCTACTTCGTCTGATGTGTGCTAGTTGTTGTATGACAACTGGTGCATGATTCTTTAACCAGGCTGTAACTAGTTTTTTCTGTTATAACCTGTGCATAATTTTTCCTATTAGTTATATTCATACTGGTTATTGAGTGTTTTGTCACAAATTTGACAAAGGGGGGAGATTGTAAGTGCAGTAGACACATGCTCCTTTGGTTGTCAAATTTTGTGATGCCAAAACCTTTATCTCTGTCTTGTGTTTGTATGTTGATTTATATATGTTCAAGACACTACTTCGCAAGTGCTTCAAGTCAAGAACTTTGATCGACTTCAAGTCAAGACAAGACATGTATTTTGTCAACATTTGTAAGCGTATGTGTTCAAAGCTACTTTGATAAAGATTACAAGACTAAAGTACACTTCGAGTCTCAAGTGCAACTCAAGATGAAGTTTGAGTTCAAACTTTTGCATATCTTAAGACTAAACTACATCAAGTGCGAGATCTCAAGATTGATAAGGTTCAAAGGTCTACCTTTACTGAATGAATGAAGTTCAATGTTCATACTTCATGTTCTAGGTATAATAGACCTTAGATTGACCTAAGGGTAGGTCATTTTGAATACATAATTCAAACTATATTGTTATACATGATTTTGGTCTGTTCTAAGACTAGTCCTGGACCTTGTTCGACTAGTCCTAGCATTGCCTCGATCAGTCCTAGAAATTTCAAGACCAGTCGTAAGTTGTTACAAATTTTCAGAAATTTCTGATTATGCTACGATCAGTCCTGGAGACTGTTCAACTGGTCGTGTGAATAGTGTCGACCTGACCTACGACCAGTCCTGTATCTACGATTCAAACTCCAGCAATGAAAATGATGGTCCTTCGACCGGTCGTAAGGGTCCTACGACTAGTCATACAGGGCCTACGACCAGTCGTAGACAGCCTACGACCAGTTGAAGAACAGTTTTATCCAATCGTGCCCAAATATTCAAAAATCCGTTCTGCTATGACCAGTCGAAGTGTCCTCAAGACCAGTCGTATAAGAGGTTTCTGCTACTATAAATTGAGAATGAATTTCAGAGTTTCATATAAAAATTCAAGTAAAATCAAGGATCCACTCTGATATAAGTTTGTGTTCATTTTAATCTACTTTGTGCATAATTAATATTCCTTTTTTTTAGCTTATTGTTATTTGATTTTAATTTGCATTCCAATCTGATTTAAAAAGAGGAAAATTCTATAATTCCTTCTTCTTTGAATCAAAATCAAATACAACTAGCCCATTTGGTTTAACGTAAAATCAATTAGAACTTAGAACCATTTTAAAATGAGTATTGGACTTTGAACTTCTACATTCAATCATCTACTCTTATTGGTTCTTCCAGGCTACTATGAAAGGAGAAATTTAGGTATTTTATAGTTATTGTAATTTACATTTCTTTTTGGTTTGTTTTGAGATTAAGCGAGAAAAATCTCATTGTGTGGTTATCTGAGGAGAGCCAGAAAACTCAGACAGAGGGGTTTTTGAATTGTGTAAGTCAAAGTCAAAAAGACACAATTATGAAGGTTTTAGGAGAACCTGTAAAACCTATTTTGATAGTGAACACTGATATCCCCTGTGTGAGGATATTAGGAGTGGAGTACCAATCTGTGTGGCTGTTTTATAACAGTTGGTGTACACACAGGCGAACCATTATAACTCTTTGTGTTTTGTGGATGTGTGATTTATTCTTTCTATCTTTTATCATTCATAATTGTGGAATGTGCGTGTGGATTTGAATGTTGTAATTTTTTCATTTCAAGCACAGTGGGGAATGTTGTAATAATTTAGATTTAAATTTCTGTAATTTATTTCAATTCCTTACTATTTATTTATTCCTCTTTGGTTTGAGTTTTTGATATAAAGGACGTTCTAGAAATAAGGTTGTCCTGCCATAAACCCTTGGTTTTTATGATTAAAGGTTGTCCTTAGAACTGAATTCATATCAACCTCTCAATACTAGTATATTGGGGTTGCTTTTATTTCAGCTTTTAGAATTGAATTATTTCTATTTGGCTATCTTTTAGTTTTATTCCGCTGTAATCCTTTTAATTTGGCATAGTCTTATTCAACCCCCCCCCCCCCCCCCCCCCCCCTCCTGGACTTATAGCTTGGTCATTTCAAATTGTGTTATCACAATATAACATCATAGATTCTTGTGCAATTTTGTAATCACTTAGCATTCTCTTCATCCACACTAGTTGAGTGCATGCATTACCTATAGTAATTATTCAGCCTCAGCAGTAGAGAGCAATACGGAACTTTGTTTCTTACTAAGCCAGGAAACTAGACAGTTCCCGACTTAAAAACAACCATCACTGTTGATTTACAATCATCAATGTTACCAGCCCAATCAGCATCCGTATAACCAGCTAATTACACACTAGTATCATGTGGATACTAGAGAATAAGATTAGTTGAACTGGCGACATATCGCAAAATTCGCTTAACAACAATCGAATGGGACTCTTTAGGGTCTGATTGATATCTGACACAAATTTCAATGCTAAAAGTAATATCAGGTCGACTCGCAGTTAAATAAAGTAAACTTCTTATCATATTGCAATACAACACTTCTTATCATATTGCAATATAACTTAGGATCCAGACTCTTACCTGCTGAATCTTTAGAGGGTTTTAGAGTTGTACTCATTAAAGTATCAAAACTTTTTCCACTCTCAAATCCGAACCTTTTAAATAAGTTTAAGAATCCATTAGAAAGCTGTTTGACTTGCAACCCTAGGAAATAATTTAGTTCGCCAACCATGCTCATTTCAAATTTAGACTTCATAAGATCTGCAAACTCAACAGACATGTTAGCACAGGTAGATCCATAGATAATGTCATCAACATAGATTTGCACAATTAAAATATGATCTTTATGTTTCTTAAAAAATAATGTAAAAGTGCACCTACTGGTGCCCTGGTTTGTCAATTACGGTGTAAGTTGAGTCAGTCGGACAACAGCGCCTAACAGGAAGATCAACTCAAGTGTCTGCCTCAACTGGATGTGTGGAAGCTCGCCATAGGTAAATCATAGCCTCACATCTTATGTCCCAAAACACCAGGTGATTAAAACCCTTAAAAATAAGTAGAACATCTTAGGATTTTTGTGTAAGAAAACTTTTTACTAAATAGGAAAATCTTTAAGTTTTTCTTATACTGTCAATTATATCGATTCATATCTCAATATGATCGACCTGCTCTGTCAATGTCCTCGGTATCTCAATCGATAGAATCGAGTGAGGACAAAAACCGTCCAGCAATCACACAATCATCTAGACGATTTATCGATATATCGATGGTTCAGTCGATATCATCGATGTTCGAATATCGATCCTATCGAAAGTGGATTGATAATATCGACAGGCAGTTTTTTAGTGCCCTTGTTTTTCTAAAGAAAATTACTACGATGACTGTCTGATTCAATCTGAACTCAAATATTTATCATATCAGAAGTCAGTCGATCACATCAAAAGTGGGCGCATGTTTTCTCCAGCATGATTTTTAGGATGTTTTTAAACATTGATCGGGGTGCTAGTCGAGAAATCGATATTCATATGTCGATCTTATCGAGACCTGATCGATTGGATCGAGATAGGACACAAACCGTCCAGCAAGCTTATAGGTAAATCAACACGATTTATCGACCCCATCAACACAGTCTCCGATATCATCGATATAAAATTTTGATGACATCGACTGTTCCCCGATCATATCTTTAGAAACTAAAAATCTTCAAGGATTTTCTCTCTTGTTTTCACCCGTCGATAGATCGATTCATCTATCGATGGAATCGGAGTTCGAAATCTGATAACATCGATGTGTGTCTCGATCCCATCAACCAGTTGGCAAAAGGTTTTCAAAAGTAAAAATGACATTTGAGCTTGTATCATCGAGAGGACAATCAATACAATCGAGAGTATACGCTCGATCATATCGACACTTGCTCGATGATATCGAACTCTGTCATAAATATGATCGTTTTATATCCGTTGGAACCTTTTGCCTATATATAGAGAAGCTTGCCTTTATTGTTGGTAGAGAAAGAAGAGAGTGCTTTTGAGTGTTTTAACCTTCCTATCGTTTACCTTAAGCCCTTTCTCTCACAGAGTTCATCCTCCAATCCACCCTCATCATTGATATTCAATAGAGTGGATTGGGGAATGAACTTCCGCATTCAAGGATCCTCTAGCTATTACCTTAATGGCAAATCATTAAGCTGGGATGCCTTAAATGCATAGATGATCGGAACCACTCTATCTTCCTAATAGGAAAATCCTTAGAGAGTGGAATTCTAACAAGAAGGAGATCTTCAACATTGTGCTAATTAGGACTCATCAACTTATTTGTAAGTATCTAGAGTCCAGATGACACTTGTGATCATTCCTTTCTGGGATTGGGTCTTAAGTATTGCTCACCCTTTGAAGTCCTCAAAGGAGTCCTTTGACGGGAGTGTACGTACGGGGTGCGTTGTGGGGACCCTTGCTCTTTGTGGGCATAAACATCTGGTTAGGAGTGCACCTGCAAAACTCTAGGGTTAGAGGTGAACCGAGTAGAAACCTCCGTGTAAAGGTTGAAGGTGAACCTGATTTAAAACCTTAGGTTTGAGGTGAACCATGGGAAACCTCCTTAGTGAAATTCGGTCACTCAAATGCTGAGTGTGGAAGCCAGGAGTGGAGTAGATAAGTAGTTAAACCACTATAAAATGATTGTGTTTGAGATTGGAATTATCTTTCATTTATGTGATTTCCTTATATGTCTTTATATCTGATCAACTGAAATCACATCTTATACATACATAGTCATATCCATCACTATCTCATCTATAAATTGTTTGTCTTTTAAATAGTTTGTGATTGAATCCTCTACCAGGCTTGGAAGCTAGTAGAGTTAATTTTGAGTAATCTTAATATGTACTTTATGATAGGATCTTTAATAATTCATAAAAACTTTAAAAAGTCCTATTCACCCCCCTTTAGGACATATTGGCATATTCCTACTTCAAATCAAGCGGTCTTCATCGCTATTTCAATTTGGTATCGGAGCGGGTCTCTTTTCAAGGGCTTCACCGCTTAGAGAGTGATCTTGTCTGAAGTTGAAATATGGCCAAAGGAGAGGGCTCATCTGTCACTAGACCTCCAGTATTTTATAGTTCAAATTATGCTTACTGGAAAGCTAGAATGCATTACTTCCTGAGATCTTTGGATCATGAATTTTGGGATGTAGTTGAAAAAGGATATGTGATACCATCTGAACAAATTGTACTTGAAAATGAAACCACAATCACTAAACCCAAATCTAATGAAAAGTGTATGGCATTTGACAAAGAATAGCGAAATGCTGAAGCAAAAGCAATGAACGCCATCTACTGTGCCGTGTCCCAAGATATTTTCATTCAGATAAGTATGTGTGGGACCTCTAAAGAAGTATGAGACCTATTGCAAACAATCCATGAAGGAACAAGCACTGTGAAGAGATCTAAACTACAACTTTTAACTTCACAATTCGAAAATCTCAGGATGGAAGAGCATGAGACATTTATGGAGTTTTTCACCAAATTGAATATCATTTGTAACTCCATGGGTGGATTGGGAGAGAAGGTTCTGGCACCTAAAATATGTAGAAAAATCTTAAGATCCCTACCAGAACGGTTCAATCCCAAGGTAACAACAATTGAGGAGTGTAGGAATATTGATGAGATGAAAGTAGAAGAACTAGTAGGTTCCCTACAAACTTTTGAACTACACTTCACTCAAACCCAAAAATCCAAAAACACTGTCTTAAAGACTTCTAAGAAATCAAAACATGAGGACAGTGAAAGTGAAAAATAAGATGAAGATGAGGAAGTGCCTCTACTTGCATAAAGATTCAGAAGATTCTTTCAAAGGAATCGCGGCCGCCCCTCTAGAGGTAGAAAGGTGGATGACAAACCTTCTATAGGAAAATTTGGAAAAAGGACCAAAGAACCACAATGTTATGCTTATCATGAGTATGGACACCCATTTACTGAATGCCCAAACAGAAAAATCAAGGGCAAGGCGATGGCCACCACATGGGATGATACGGAAGAGTCAAACTCAGAAAACAGTGACTCAGAAAGTGATGGAGATAAAAAATCCTTGAAAATACTTATGGTCTCCACTACTTCAATCATTCCAACTGAATCTGAGGAAGAACAAGCCACTGAATCATTTCCATCTAACAATGAGAAAATTAAGTCTGAAAAAGAAGAAGAAATTGAAAAGGATAAATTGCAGGATGCTTATAATCGACTATACATTCATAGCATCCATATCCTTAAAAAACTCGGTATGTCTGAAAATAAGAAGAAATTGTTGTAGAAAGACTTGGAAAGAACCTTGGAATTAAACATACATTTAGCCAATGATTTGCAACAATATCACACAGACAATGATCAATTAGAAAGAGAAAACTTATCCCTAAAAGTAGAATTATCAAACTTATGAACCAGGCTGAATTACTAAGAGATGATAATGCACAACTCAAAAATGAGAACCACTCACTTTGTATTGACTTAGAAAAATCCAAGAAATTTGCCAAGATAAACTACAAATTTTCTCAGAGTGGTGAGAAATTGGAAAAATTGTTAGGGATGGGAAGACCAGGAAGAGACACGAGTGGTGAGGATTTGTTTCACTTTTAGAATGTTACTTTTAGAATGTTTCACTTTCTTCCATACGTATTTCCTCAAACCTAATGGTGAGGATTTGTAGTTTAAATTTCTTGACAGTAGTCGTTCCCTTGTGTGTAATTTCTAAGATATCCTAGGCTTGTTTCGCAGTATCACAAGATATAATTCGTTTGAATTCATCTGGTGATACTGCATAAGTGATTGCATTTAAAACCTTAGCATTGGCACTACTCTCAGTTCTCTGAAGAGTTGTTCGCGTGCTATAAGGAGCAACTTTTAGAGTTTTAGTTCCATCAAGGCCTAGAACTTCAAAAGTATGTGGAGTCCATTTAGTTACTGTGGCTTTCCATACATTCTCATCAATAGACCTCAAGAATATTCTCATTTTGGCTTTCCAATAAGCATAATTAGAGCCATCAAAAGGTGAAGGCCTAGTGATAGAAAGGCTATCAAAATTTAACATCTTAAAAGCTTAGATCGATTAGCTCAGGAATTAAATCCAAATAAACAAGCCATTAGGCTTTGATACCACTTGAAAAGGCCGAGCTACATGTCCTAGAGGTGGGGTGAATAGGACTATGCCAAATAAAAAATAATATGCGGAATAAAGACAACAAATAGCCAAATAAAATACAAATTATCATAGGAAATAACAACCTCAAAAATCAAGTATTAAGAGGTTGATACAAACTTGGTTCTACGAATAACCTAAGACTAAAAACCAATGGTTTATGGTAGGATAACCTTACTAGAACATGGGTGAGTATTAAAAACTCAAACTCAAGAGGATATGAAAGAAATAGAAACTAATCTATTACAACATTCACCACACAATGCTGAAATGTAAAGATTACAACATTCGCATCCACAAATACATCCCACAATCTTAAATCATAAAAGATAAAGAAATCAACCACACATCCACCAAACATAGAGAATTATAATGGTTCGCTTATGTGTACACCAACTGTTAAACAACAACCACACAACTACTCCACTCCTAATATCCACTCCCTTGGGATATTAGTATTTAATAATCAAAATAGGCTTTTCAAGGTTCACATAAAACCTTCACAATTGTGTCTTTCAAGTGGTCTTACATAATTCAAAAACCCCACACACTGAGTTTTTTGGATCACCTCAAATAAACCAAAAAGGAATTGAATTACAGAAGAAGCAAAATACTTATCTGTATGAAGATTCTAAAGCAGCCCGGTAGAACCAACTTGATGACAACGTAGATGTTAATGTTCAGTCTCATATGTGCATAGGGTCTAAGTCTAAATGATTTTTAATTAAATCAGCAAAGGCTTTGTATTGATTTTAATCTCAAGAAAGGGTGAATCAAATATCCCTTTTTAAAATGAGAATGGAATAGAGATTCAAAATCAAATTACAAGAGATACTTTAAAGAATCTTAAATATGCAAAAAATAGCTTAAAATGTACTTAAAATAATCTCAGAGTGATTGCTTAAGAATGATAATAATTAAATAGAAAACTCTAAAATTTGAGTACTATTTATAGGTGAAAAATTAATTCGCACGACTGACCTTTGATTAGCTATGACTGACCTTATCCAAACAGATTTTTAAAAATTCTGACGCGATAAGATTTTTCAGTTGCATGACTGACCTTGTGGCTCCTACGACTAGTCGAGTGGCCAGCTCAACTAGTCATAGACACCACACGACTGGTCGGGTGAGTCCAGATAACACACTGAAAAAAGAGTCGAGCACTGCACTACTAGTCGAGCACTATTCACTCGACTGGTTGAGTAGTTTCCAGGACTAGTCGTAGACCAACAGAAAAATTTTAAAAATTCATAACAAATCCTAGACTGGTCGAGGAAATACTAGGATTGGTGGAGCCCGTGCTAAGGCTAGTCAATAGAACAAAATTTTGCACTTATAAAATGACCAAAATGACGTACCAAAAATATGAAATGATCTAATCATGATCTAAGGTCTATCTAAGTCATTCATACCTTACTTGTGAGATAGAACATATGAACACTTAATCTATTGATCACTTTAATATCTTTAATTCTTGCGATCTTTAAAGCTTGAACTCGACATACCAAGCATAATCTTTAACTAGGTCTTGAGTTCTTGAACTTTTCTGGTTTCAGATCTTGAACCGTAATGCTCTTGAAAACTCCGTCTTCACTCAATATATGAAAGTCTTCACTTTCTTCCAGTTTGAAGATCTAGGTAAGTTCATCGTAGATATCGGTAAGATCGATCCAGCATGAACTGATCAAACATCAAAGATTAAATGTAAAAAGATGCACGAGCTTAATACAAATCAAGATACAAACTTGAATTGGTTTGACACACCAAAATTTGACAATACTTAGGGTTTATCAACATAGGACTTTCAGACTCGTTCTCCAAAAACCCGTGTGTTAGCCTATAAATTTCACTGTAAATTTAAACCGCTTATCATTAATTAGAGGTAGCAACAAACGTAACCAAAGCAAGCCATGCATTATATAAAAATATTTAAATTACTATAAATATCCAAATGTAGTGCCCATACAAGACTTATAAAATCCCAAATAACAAAGTTCATTAAATAAAAATAAGAATCTATCACCTAATTTTAGAACTCAACATGGGCCATAGGGACCTCGTCTATCTCCTTAGCTACCCGATTTGCTCTAGCAACCTAATGAACGTGTCACGCCCCAAACTCAGAAATCGAGCTCATAGAATTTTTGATTGCCGAATACGGCGCCGACAGCCTCTATAGTGCCCCACTCTCGGCTCTCAGCACCCATATGCTAGATTCTAATCTTAGGATCATACAAGGATGAATTTTAATATGATTTTTTTTTTAATGGAGCATAACACAAGCATAACCAAGTCACAAGATAACATCACCACATATCCACTATATCAAAAAAATTGAGTACAATGCGGAAAGAGAAATACAAGATGATCAAAAGAACTCCAAAATAATATGCCACACGCTCCTTGCTCAGCACTGCTACGATCCAACGTTAATTGCACACAACGGTTGTACATAAGCTTATGAAAAGCTTAAAGGGTGGTGTAAGTGTGTGCGCAAGGTAAGTGCTAAGTCTGCAATATTAGAGTAATGCTGAAATGTGCTGGTAAGTCCATGAATACTATCAGATGTACCAAGGTTATGCGATGCAAGGCATGAATGCTATCGGGTATACCAAGGCCATGCGATGTGAGGCATGAATGCTATCAGACATACTAAGGCCATATGATGCAAGGCCTGCATAGCCAAATGTCATATGTGAAATGTAACACAAGCATGTCAATCTTAATCAAGTATATAAATCAGTACAGTTCCCTCTGGGATATCATCGGTGTCTAATACACTCCACACTAATTGCCACCTCCTTAGCTGCACAGCCCAGTGAGTAGAAGAGACCACACTATCCACCTGACCTATAGTCTGCTAATACCTACCCGGCTCATCAATAATAGACTCATTTGCGAGCTGGTCAAACTCAACCTAACTTATAGCCCCCACACTCGGGCGGATAAGGCCACACTCCCTTCCAACTGACCATGACATAGTGGGAGATGTGGCCTACTGGTATTTAACACTCTTGCACTCATGTATCCACTCGGTCTAGATGTTAGACTATCTCCTGGTACTAAAAAATATTCTTAGACTTTCACCCAAAGACATCCTATGTACACATAGTGCTAGAGCCAATATTTTTGGTATCAAATCCAGCCATCCACGATGTGCCTATTGAGGCCACGACCCTGTTGTCGCTAGGGTATACAGTGATCATGTTATACAAATGCGAGATGTATGAATCACATTGTCCATTCATGCAGCAATCTTGCACATACCGCATGCTCATGTGGGTAACTCCTATTAGTGAGTCCCATAAACAATCTACCCAGTGGCATATGCTATGATCAATCACTCCTCATATCAAACATACATATGTGATATGTATGGGCATGAATTGTAAAGCTATACTAAGAATGTTATATGAATGTTATATGGTGATGAACTATATTCATAATGAAGATGGGCCTAGACGGCCTACACACAATAAGTATAGGCCTAATAATGGGCCATAGGGAGAGTTATAATGCGAACATTCAACCATCATTGCTCTTACAATGTGGACGTCAAACCATCATTGCTCCCAAGGCATGACCCACCATAATCATCATTCCATACATCATGGTGGAATTACACATTGCAATGGACCTCATATACATCACCTTCAGCCCTACACAAAGGCCTCAGATATGTCTCATTGGGCCTCACTCATGGTCCTTATATACATCACATTGGCCCTCAACCCATGGGCCATCAAATACATCACAATGGGCCTCATATACATCAAGTGGGCCACATCACATGGGCCGCACCAATGAGCCTTATATGCATTAAGTGGGCAACATCCATGGGCCGCACCAATGGGCATCATATACATCAAGTGGGCCACATCAATAGGCCGCACCAATGGGCCGCATATACATTAAGTGGGCCACATCGCATGGGCTACACCAATGGGCCTCATATACATCAAATGGGCCGTGCCGTCTACACCATTCACCTATTTTCAGAGATCATTCTAAAGAATTTCTAAAAGAATGAATCATATCGAAAGATCATCTGGACTATACCACAAATAGCAGTTGAGATAATTATTTACACAGTTTAAAATTTTTAGGGCCCACTATCATATTTATTTTCTATTGTAAGCCTCGTATCCTAGATCATACCTATCCATAGACTTTCGTGGTCTTCTCGGTCGAATTCTGGCAACCTTTGACCCTTAATCGGTATTTGCGTGTGACCCTGATTTACACACCGTCAACCCAAATCGACTCAACCTAAGACCTTTATCATAGCGACTGCGATGTCGCCGCGGTTCCGATATCGTGACTCGCGCGCCGTGGCGATACCCTGGTTAGGAGATGTGGGCCAACGTTCAGTGCGAGGAAAATGCTACACATTACAAAACTCAAGAGAATCTCTACTACTTATCATATCAATGCATTAATCCATCAATCTCAACATGTCAAGTACATGTCAAGTTCACATTACCTTTCACCCTTTCCCAAGCAAGCCCCAAAAGTCAAAAAGTTCTTACAAAGCCCATACTTTTCTTACACCCTTTGCTACAAAAGTCAAAAATCTCTTACACACCCATCACTCACCACATCCATCACCCATCACTCTCTCTCTCCTTCATTTTTTCAAAATACTTTCTCAAGCAAGAGAGCTCCATACGTCCAAGCCCCTCCCTCTCTTCCAAGCTCCAAGTGTGGCCCACCTTTCCATCCCAAGAATCTCCCATCTCAACCATCTAAACCTCATCTCCTTCGTTGGAATCGAAGCTAAGGAGCTAAGGAACCCAAGGGAGCAAGAAGATCGAACGGTGGGTTCTTTGATGGAGTAGTTTTCATGTTTTTAAGATGGGTCAAGTGAGGCCAACCGATCAATGGTTTGGATCTCACTTGGGACCCTAAAATGTGGCTGATGGCCCACTTTGATCATCATGATCATTCTATGATGGGGCCTTTCTCCATGGACCCCATCATGATGTTTATTTTTCTTTTATACCTAGGGTCATCTAGATCGTCTATTTTAGTGGAGAAGGGATCTCCACCGTTGGATTTTAATTTAATGGGCCCGTGTGTAATGGGATCCACCTTGATGTATGCTTTGTAACATGAGGGGCCCATAGTGGCGGAGCCGCTCCACCACTGCTGATATCTCTCTATCTCTCTCTCCCTCTCTATTTCATTTTCTTTTATGAGATCATGATATGGTTGTGTGGCCCACTTGAATGGACCCCACCATGAGGCATGTATTATATCCAAACCATCTACAAGTGGGGCCCACTTTGTGTGTGTTGTATCCACACCATCCTCCATGAGGTAGCCCACCTAAGCAGGGCCCACCTCTAATGTATTTGTTACATATAACGTCCAGTGTCCAGGGACGCTGGACGTGGTTTGGAAAACACAAATATCAGCTTGTTTCCAAGCTTATGGGTGGCCCACTCTTGTAAGCCCCACCTTGATGTATGGACTTAATCCACTCTATCCATTCCTTTCCTCACTTTATTTTAGGCGTTGAGCCGAAAAATGAGGTTGATTCGAGTATCTGGTCGGCCATAACATTAAAAACGGTGATTTTCACCTTTCAAATTTGCTTAAAATTTCCTACGTGCCAAGACATGTCCAATATTGGGCTTGATGGACTTGTCATAGTCTGTAGAGACCAATGGCTGGGGTGGATTTACTTAACGCGGGCCCCATATATGAAAAACCCCCAAAAAATGGGTTTCAAATAAAAATTAAATTTTTAATACATAAGGGGGCAACGCTTGCTGCCCCTGACAACAACAACGTGCTGCGTATGGGTGAACGGGCCACGGGACACGGCCCTACATGTGGGCCCTACCATGATGTATATTTTACATCCACACCGTTCACGAGGTGGGCCACTCCCAACAGTGGGCCCCCTCTAAATTTTAGCTCCATCTACAGCTCAGGTGGCCCACACTGCCGGAAACAGTGAGATTGAACTTCTACCATTGAAACCCTTTTATGGGCCACGAAAGTTTTGAATCAATGTAAAATTTATTTTTCCTTCCTCATCTAGGTATTTGTGACCGGATGAACAGTTTGAATGGCAGGCAAACATTATGGTGGGCCACACATGTGGAACCCTCCATTGATGTATGTATTTACCACACCGTCCATGGCTATGGACGGTGGAACCCACCATGATATATCTATTTATTCACACCGTCCAGCGGACGGTGGAGCCCACGATAATGCATGTGTTTTATTTACACTGTCTAACGACAGTGGGACCCACCATGATGCGTGTGCTGCATGCAGACCGTCCATCCACTTAGAAAGCTCATTTTATGGCTTGAGCTAAAAGAATGAGTCAGATCTATAGTTCAAGGGGACCCCACTTTGGTATATGTGTGGGCCCATTTTGAGTTATTGTGGCAGTCCATTGAGACCCCACATTGATATATGTATGAGGCCCACCTTATTATATGTAAGGCCCATGGGTTGAGGCCCATTTGATGTATTAGGGGCCCATGGGTTAAGGCCCATTGAGATGTACTAGGGATTGGGTTGAGGCTCATTTGACGTACATATGGGGCCCAATTGGTGTGGTCCATTTGATACACATAAGACCCATGAGACAAGGCCCATTTTGATGCATTCTAAGGCCCACGGGTTATGGCCCATTGCAATGTACATAAGGCCCATTGGTGCGGCCCATTGATGTGGCCCACTTGATAAATAAAAGGCCCATATGATATGGCTCATTTGATGATTTAAGGCCCAATGGGATGTACTTAAGGTCCATTGCAATGTGTGATCCCAACATGGTTTATGTAATGATATTCACTATGGACTATGCCTTAGGAGCAATGTTGGTTTGACGTCGACATTGCAAGAGTAATGTTGGTTAAATGTGCGCATTATGATTCTCCCTATGGCTCATTATTAGGCCCATAATCATAGGCCGTATAGGCCCATCTTCGTTATGAACAACATCCATCACTGTATAACATGTTTAGTGTAGTTCCATGGTTCATGATCATTCGCATCATATGATGCTTAATATTAGAAGTGACTGATCATAGCATATGCCTTCGGGCGGATTGTTCAGGGGCTCCCGTTTAGGTGGTGTAACCCCACATGAGCACACGATACGTACAGGATTGCCGCATGACTGGATAGTGTGATTCATGCATTTCGCATTATGTGACATGGTTACTATACGCCCTAGTGACATCAGGGCCGTAGCCTCCATAGGCGTATCATGGTTGGCAGGATTGGATATCGAAAATCTTATTCTATATGGGGTGTTATAGATATCCCTAGGTGAAAGTCCTTAAACCCTTATGGTACCAAGAGGTTGCTCCAACGTCTAGACCAAGTGAGTACAGGAACGTCTAGTGCCGATTACCATGAGGTCGTGCTTTCCACTGTGTCGTGGTTGGTTGGAAGGGGGTGCATCCTTACCCACCGTAGAGTAGGGGGCAAAGCTAGGCTAAGTTTGAACAGTGATGGGACGGTGATTTGGTAGGCGGATAGTGGGGTCTCTTCCACTTACCTTATTGCGCGTGATGGGACGGTGATTTGGTTTAGAGTGTACTAGACCTCGGTGATATTTCAGATTTGAGCAGTATTGATATATGGACTTAGATGAGGATTTGTATGCTTGAGTTACATTTCGCTTCGCATGGCCTTGGTATGGACAACATCATTCATGTTTTGCATCGCATGGCCTTGGTACGGCTTATAGTATTCATGGATCCTTCAGTATATTTCACATTACTCTGATACTGCATAATTGCATTACTACCTTGCGCACACACTTTCACCACCCTTTAAGCTTTCCATAAGCTTATGCATGACTGTTGCGTGTAGGTGACGTTGGAGCGCAGCAGTGCTCAGGGAGGAGCGCTTTGCAAATCATTTTGGAGATTTTGGTCTATCATCATTGTATTTCCCTTTATACTCATTGTACTTGTAAAGTTTTTTTATCATAGTAGAAATGTAATGAAGTTTTTGGTTGTTATTTGTGGGTTATGCCTTTGGTTATGCTTATCACAAATCAAACTGATGTTAAAAATCCTCCTCGTAGCATTCCAGGATCAGAACCTGGCGAATAGACGATGGGAGCCGAGAATGGGGTTCTATGGAGGCTGTTGGCGCCAGATTCGACGATCAGAAATTTTGTGAGCTCAGTTTCTGAGTTTGGGGCGTGACATCTATCCAGTTTGTTCATAAGTTCAGAAAGACCTGGTTGAGAGGAAAAAAAAATATCATTTTAATCCAAAACTATTGTGTCCCTAAAAGGATTTTAATGGTAGGCATTCATCTCTCCCCAGTTTTCTTCAGTGTGGTCCACTCGATAGATCTGCCTCATTTTTTGTCTCAGGCCTAAGATGAGCTTACCAATTGGATGGACGGTTTGGATGTAACACATATATTAACGAGCCCACAGAACTGGTATTGTCATTCCAGCATTGCAGTACGCTGCTGGGGCCCACCGTCCAAATGATGGATGGCTAGGATGCAACATATACATCATGAGGGCATTCCACTATCCAGACAGCTGGACGGTGTGGATGCAATATACATATCAAGGTGGGCCCACCCATCCGGTACATAGGCGGTGTGGATAACACATATAACATAGGTGGGACCCCCAGAACTTAGAACGTTAATACACCAGCTATATAACTGGTGTATGCATACACCAGCCAATCCCCTTCACAGGTGGGTCCCATATGGGGCCCACCATCATATATTGCCTATTATAATATTATTTATTTATTTTTAATAAAAACCAGCATCCAGGCCCTGGACGGCCTGGATAATACATCATGGTGGGGTTCACAACCATGTCCAATGATTGTACGGTGTGGATAAAATATAAAAATCATGGTGGGTTCCCATGTGGTGTGGCCTACCCACACTATATACATGTTATATATATACATAATATTATTTATATACTATTTTATTATATATATTTTTTTGAAAGGGCAGAAGCGTCTAGGCCTGGGATGGCTTGGATGAATTGCAATGTCTAAGTGGCCCCACCTCCTTGGTTTGGCTAAAAAATTAAGGTGGGGTCTGCGTGGTGGAAATACAACACATTCATGAAGGTGGGATCCACGTGGTGGCCCACCACAACTTTGAATAAGCTGGTATTTATGTTTTCTCTTCATCTGGTCCTGTCCAGATGGACAGGCGAGTGGGCCTGCTACTGGACGGTCCAGTAAGGTCTTATATATGGATAGCATGGATATGATACATCATCATTCGGTGGGCCATCATACATCATCGCCAAAAAAAGAGAGGGAGAGAGAGGGAGAGAGAGAAAGAGAGAATGGTGAGATGGAGGGACTTGGGCACTGTGGGCCCTCCCTTCCATGCATTACAACATACATCAAGTGAGTCTCATTACATATGGGCCCACTAATCAAAATCAATGGTGGAGATCCCTTCTCCACCGAAATGTAAGGTCTAGATGACCCTTTTCATACAAGGAAATTAAACATATGGAGAATTGCCACATCATGGGATGAATATATGAATATAGAGAATGGCCATCGGCCACACCTAGGGTCCAAGGTGAGATCCATACCATCAATCGGCAGGCTCCACTTGGCCCATCATCAAAACATAAAATCTAAGCCTATGAAACACCCACAGTTAGATCTTATTGGTCCGATAAAATGCCAAACTCCTTATCTCTCATTTTAATGGAGGTTGGAGGGTTGAGATGGGAGATGAGAGGGGTAGGAAGTGGGCCACACATAAAGCTTATTTTCTCTCTTTAGTTGGTTGGAAAAATGGTGGAGAATGAGTGAAAGATGGGAGATGTAAGGAGAGAGGGATAGGTGTGTAAGAGGGATGGGATGAGAGGTACGGTGGTGTAAGGAGAGATATGTTGAGGCATAAAAAAAGACAAGAAAGAATTGAAGATTAAGAAGAAAAATATTAAGAAGGAGGGAAACAGAAGACCAAGGAGTATCTTTTTCAGAAAGTTTGAGCGGGTCCGTGTAACCCACATACTAGTGTTGAGACTCAAATATTGTATAATTTTTCCCATTTATCTCTTCGTTTTATGAACATAAATCATCTCAATATTCTATTTTATTCATGCATGTGTTGCAAGGTAAATTTAAGTGCTTAGATTGAAAAAGGGTGCTAAAAAGCATGGATTTGATGCTCAAGATTTTTCAAGGAAAAGGATGGATCTTAGGAGATCAAGATTGAAGCATTCACATACCGAAGATCCAAGAAAATCAAGTGACGAATGAAGAGAATCGATGATTTGAAGTGAAGAATCCTGAAATCGTCTTAAAAAAGTGTATTTTGAAGCTATGAAGCTTATTCTGGAAAACTGTGCAGCAAAAAGTCTATTTTAAACGAACTAAGCAGTGAGGAGTCTATTTTGAAAAAATATGTATATTTGATACGGTTTCTAGGATTTTTAACTTTTTACAAAAATTGGAGTTCCTTACTTATAAATAGGGCTTCCTAGGAAATTCCAAAACATCGTTCAAGGCATCCCAAAGCAAAGTTTAGAGTTTTTAAAGAGTTTTTACTTTTATTAAAGCTTTTAAGTTATTCTTTTAATTTTAGATCTTTTTTATTTACATTTTTTTCTTGTTGCTTTTTATTTCAAAAATTTAATTATGTTTTTCTAAGTTCCTTCTAGCCCAAACTAGAAGGGAAGCACATGGGTTTAATAGTTCTTTAAGATTATGATGATTGATTATTTTAATGATGAGAAGAATGGTGTATGCATGTTGTCTATTATTTAGGTTTTATTTTTTTTATCCTCTTGTGAGATCCATATATTTCCATCATATGAGATTTACATTGATGGATAGACTTATCCTAGATCAATCAGATTTCCTAGATAGGAGAGGTTCTCAACCTATTATATTTCTTTGATATTCATTATCCTATATATATTGAATACTTAGAATCACTGACGCTTGAGAATATATGTCAATGATGCAAATTCATGATTTTTTAATATTTTATATCACTTTTTAAAATATTTAAACCGTCTTATTTTTCGAATAGGCTGACCTTAGTGCTCAGATCCTAGTTGTGTTATCCAAGTCATCATAATTTTGTAACATTAACCTATGTGTGAAACTTTGAAGCTTGGGTGTTATTTTATTCAGTTGAATTACATCCATTCAAAAATTCTAAAATCAAATCATCAATTTAATTTTTATTACTTACTTTGTTTTGTATTTTATTTTTTTCCCTTCTCGTAATTCATCTCCCTGTGGGATCGACCCTGTATTCACGGGATACTACTTACGAACCTCTGCACTTGGAGGAAGCAATCAAGATGGAAATGGGCCCATAAAATTAATACCCTAATAATAAAAAAATTTCCAATGGTAAAATTGGGGATAAAGGCATCATGTTACGTCAGGACACTCTTTCCAACCTTTGACATCTTTCACAAGCAACACAGAAAGCATGGGTGTCTTTAAACATGGTGGGCCAGTAAAAACCACACTGCAGGATTTTTGCAGTGGTTTTCTTAACAGAAAAATAACCACCACATGCTTTCATGTGACAAAAAGAAATAACACTCTGAACTTCATCCTCTGAGACACAACGTCTAAAAATTTGATCAGTTCCATGTTTATATAAATACGGGTCATCCCAGAAGAAGTTTCTAACCTCGGTTTCAAAATACTTCCTATCTTGCGACTTCCAATGATATGACATTTTTTTTGTTACAAGATAGTTAATATATCAGCATACCAAGGTAATTTGGAGATCGTAAATAATTGTTCATCAGGAAAAGTGTCTTGGATATGCATCTCCTCAGTGAAAACATCTAACACCAATCTGGAAAGGTGATCGGCCACTACGTTTTCTACTCCTTTCTTATCTTTTATCTCTAAGTTAAATTCTTGGAGCAGGAGGATCCATCTCAAAAGTCTCGGCTTTGCATCCTTCTTAGATAATAAATATTTCAAAGCCGAGTGGTCCATGAAAATGACCACTTTAGATCCCAGCAAGTAGGACCTAAACTTATCCAAAGTAAAAACTACTGCAAGTAACTCTTTTTCAGTTGTTGAGTAGTTCACTTGGGCTGAGTTTAGAGTTCTACTCGCATAGTGAATGACGTAGGACCGTTTATCTTTCCTCTAGCCCAAAACATCCCCTATGGCATAATCACTTGCATCGTACATTAGTTCAAAAGGAAGTGTCCATTCTGGTGGACGCATGATAGGTGCAGTGGTAAGGGATGATTTAATTTTATTAAAAGTACTTACACACTCATCTGTCCACTTAAATGGAACATCCTTTTGAAGAAGATTAGTCAAGGGTCTACTAATGACACTAAAGTCCTTGATGAATCTTCTATAAAAGCCAGCATGCCCTATAAGTGATATAATATCTCTAATAGTTCGGGGGTAGGTAGATTAGCTATAATGTCAAGTTTTGAGCGATCTACCTCGATTCCATTTTTGGAGATAACATGTCCCAAAATAATTTCCTTTTGAACCATGAAATGACATTTCTTCCAATTTAAGATAAGGTGTTTCTCTTCACACCTAGACAAGACAAGAGATAAATTGTTGAGGCATTCCTCAAAACTACTCCCAAATACAGAGAAGTCGTCCATGAAAATCTCAAGAAACTTCCCAACCATATTTGAAAAAATACTTAACATACACCGTTGGAAAGTTGCTGGAGTGTTACACAATCCAAATGGCATCCGTTTGAAAGCAAACGTGCCAAATGGACAAGTAAACGTGGTTTTCTCTTGGTCTTCTAGGGTTATCTCTATTTGGTTATATCCGGAATATCCATCAAGAAAACTATGAATGAGTGACCTACTACCCTCTCTAAAACTTGATCAATGAATGTTAGAGGAAAATAGTCCTTCTTTGTGACCTGGTTTAATTTTCTATAATCAATGCAAATACGCCAACATGTGGTGACATGTGTTGGTATGAGTTCATTATTAGAATTCTACACAATAGTTATTCTGAATTTCTTTGAGACTACTTGAGTTGGACTTATCCAAACACTATTGGATATTGGGTAGATGATTCCCACATCCAACAATTTGATCACCTCATTTTTTACAACTTCCATCATGTTTGGATTAAGACACCTTTGAGGTTGTCTAATTGGTTTGGCTCCCTCATTGAGGTGCATCCGATGAGTGCATATGGAAGGTCTTATACCCTTGATGTCAGAAATGGTCCAGCCCAAGGCTCCTTTGTGGTCCCTTAGAATATTCAACAATTTAATCTCTTGATCCTTGTCTAAAAATGAAGATATCACCACAGGATAAGTTTTATTTTCACATAAGTATACATACTTTAGCTCGTTTGGTAGTGATTTTAAATCAAGCTTTGAAAAATTGGTTAATGATGGCAAAGGTCGTGAGTCCTCGATAGATAGGATTTGAGGGCGCATCCTACCAATGTCCTAGGTGGTAGTGCTCTCATTATCATTAGAGATATTAGTAAACACTTTTTCTAAATCAAAATTTTTCAAGTCCCCAATGACTTGAATCAATTCCTCAGTCAGACTAGGTTCCAATTCCTCTTCTTCTATCAAGCAGTCCATGAAATTTAACTCATGAATTTCATTATTATCAATGGGCTACTTATATAGATTGAAACTATTTAGCTCTGAAGTCATGTTACCAAAAGACAAGTTCATCATTCCATTCCTGCAATTTATGATTGCATTTGAAGTTGCTAGGAATGGGCGGCCTAAAATGATGGAAACTTGAGTGCTAGCATTTACACATGGTTCAGTGTCTAGTACAATAAAATCCACGGGGAAGTAGAATTTCTCCACTTGGACTAGTACGTCCTCTAAAATTTCCCTTGGTATCTTAATGGAGCGGTCAGCGAGTTGGAGTGTAATCATGGTTTGTTTAAGCTCACCTAACCCCATTTGTTTGTAAACCAAATAAGGTACTAAGTTGACACTTGCACCCAAATCTAAAAATGCATGCTCAATTTGAAAATTTTTAATAATATAAGGAATAGTGGGACTTCCTGGGTCTTTGTATTTGGGTACAATCCTTTGTTGAATGATAGCGCTCATTTTCTCGGTAAGGAAAGTTTTTTTGTGCACATTTAATTTCCTCTTTACAGTGCACAAGTCCTTGAGATATTTAGCATATGATGGAATTTGTCTAATGGCATCAAGCAGAGGAATATTGACAGTAACCTTTTGGAGCACATCTAACACCTCTTGGTATTTCATGGGGACAGTCGGATTCTAAAGTCTAGATGGAAATGGAACTAGAAGCTCATATGACTTAGTATCTTTATCCTTTTATTGTTGCGGCTCTTTAACCATAACCGGTTCATTATTTTCTTGAGACAGTGGCTCATCCTCCAGTATTTATACCGGTTGCATTATCTTGTTATCAACCTCTTTTTCACTTCTCAAGGTAATGATGGCCTTAGCTTTTTCATGATGTAGCTCATTTGGATTTGAGTCTCCAATGAAATGTGTACTTTTAGGGTTTGACACAGGTTGAGAAGGAAGGGTATCTTTTTTCGTAGCATTTAGTTGAGTCTCAATCCTAGCCACAACTGTCTTTAATTCCTGATTTGATTGGATTAGAGACTGATTCATTTGAGATTGAGAGTTCATGAATGTGGTCAATGCATCATCCATAGATGATCGCTTTGGCAGAGGCACATATGCTGCATTGTTAGGTGCCCCAAAAAAGTTATTTTGTGGAGGCATTTGAGGTGCATTGGGTGCATTAATTTGTGGTCCATTCCTCCAACTAAGATTAGGATGGTTATGCCAATTTGGATCATACGTGTTTCTCATTGGTTGCATAACTGACCTTTGGTAGTTATTTATACCATTTGCTTGATCATGCTCATACGTGATATTTTGTACAACTGAGATTATTGGACAATCCTTTGTGTCATGGTCTGTACCACCATAAATGCTACAAAATTACCTAAGGATGTATTTTCTTTAACCATATGAATCTTCCTAATTTCCAAGGCTTCGACCTTTCTAGCCAATGCAGCGAATTTTACTTTAAGGTCGTCTTCCTCTCTTAGGACATACATCCCCTCTTTCTCTCTAGGAATGGGTCTAGTTTGGTCTGATTTAGTAGAGACATCCCATTTTTGCATATTCTTTACTAACATATCTAAAAAATCCTAAGCCTCATTATGATCTTTGTCAAGAAAGGTTCTACCACACATCATCTCTATGAACTGACGGGTATCCATGGTGAGCCCCTTTCGGAAAGCATCAATCACGTGTCATGGTTCATAACCATGATGTGGACAAGTAATTAGAAGGTCTTTGAAGCACTCTCAAGCTTAAAAAAACAGTTCATTCCCCTTTTGGGAGAATGACATGATTCTTGTTTTAATGCATTTGTTTTATGCTCGGGAAAGAATTTCTTCAAAAACTCTCTACTTAAGGCTTGTCATGAAGTGATGGTATTAGGCCTTAGAGAGTTGAGCCATGCTTTGGCCCGATCCTTTAGAGAAAATGAGAATAACCTAAGCTTAAGTATATCCCTATTACCATTATTTACTTCTAACGTTGCAATTACTTCCTCAAAATCCTTGAGGTGCAAGTAGGGGCTTTCAGAATCCCAGCCATGGAATTTAGGAATTAATTGAATCACACCTGGTTTAAAATAAATGTTCCCTGTGTAAGCAGGGAATACTATGCAAGATGGTAAAGTTGATTTCTTAGGGTGTAAATGTTCACGTAAAGTCTGTGGTTGGTTTAACACATTCCTATGAACTTCATTTTCATCCTCAAGAGGAGGATTAGGTTGATTTTCTCTGTTTTGATTTATAGTTGGATCTGGTAGATTTGGATTTGGATTATCAACTAGGTCTGCCATAGAATCCAAGTGATGTTGAGTGCCTCTTCTAAGTAAATGATCAAGGCCTGGAACTAGTCTACCTTCGGAGGAGAGTTGATTGTTTTGATCCCTACTCCAACGGGACATAAACCATTCACACCACACAATAAATACCACTAATTTAAATAGTAAGTATGATACTCAAAATAAAAATAAAAACTTAACCAACAACCCAAGCGGCAGGGCCGAGCATGTTTAAAGACACCCATGCTTTCTGTGTTGCTTGTGATAGATGTCAAAGGTTGGGAAGAGTGTCCCAACGCAACATGAAGCCTTTATCCCCAATTTTACTATTGGAGATTTTTTATTATTGGGGTATTGATTTTATGGGCCCATTTTCATCTTCTTTTGGATTTCTTTATATATTGGTTGGTGTGGACTATGTTTAAAAGTGGATTGAGACAGTTCCAAGTAGGACCAATGACAACAAAGTGGTCATACGATTTTTAAAGAAAAATATTTTTTCTAGATTTGGAACTCCAAAGGCCATCATTAGTGATGGCGGGTCTCACTTTTGCAATAGGACATTTGAGGCTTTGATGAAGAAATATGACATCAAGCATAAAGTGAGCATCTCATACCACCCACAAACGAGTGGACAAGCTAAGATTTCTAATCAGGAAATCAAACACATTTTAGAGAAAACTATAAGGCCAGATAGGAAGGATTGGTCCCTCAGACTATCCGATACTTTATGGGCTTATAGAACTGCTTATAAGACCTTGATTGGAATGTCTCCATATAGATTGGTGTATGGGAAGGCTTATCACTTGCCTGTAGAATTGTAACAAAGAGCCTACTGGGCAATAAAGAAATTAAACTTTGATATGGACCAAGCAAGTGGACAAATGAAATTAGAATTGAATGAATTAGAGGAGCTGAGGAAAGACTCCTATGAAAATTCTAAAATCTACAAAGAGAGGACTAAAACTTTTCATGAAAAAAACATCCTGAGAAAAAATTTTGAACCTCAGTAAAAGGTCCTATTGTATAATTCTCGTCTCCAGTTCTTTCCGGGAAAATTAAGATCAAGATGGACAGGCCCCTTCATTGTGAAGAATATTTATACTCATGGGGCTGTTGAAATTGAGAATCCACGTAATGACAATGTGTACAAGGTTAATGGTCATAGATTGAACCCTTATGTGAAAATTTTTCATTTGGGAGAGGAGTCCGTCTCTCTTCATGAGCCAGAATATTCAGAATGATACTTCTAGTCTGACGGAACATTTCTAGATCTGTATCATATTCAATTCTTTTTAGTGTCACATAGCAGGTGAGTTTTTCATGGTAGGTACTATCCACCATTTTTTATTTTTTTTTATTGTTCTCTTCATTACATTATCATTACATTGACAATGTAGATTTTAGGTTGGGGGGTGTGGATAGTCATCTAACTGATTTTTTTTCTTTAGGTTTCAGTTTATTTTATTAGGTTTTAGTTTATTTTATTATTTTTATTTTTTATTTTTTTTCAACATTTTCAAAATAATACTTTTATGTACAAGAATGTAAACATGATATTATGTGAATTCTAAAGACAAAGTTAATACTTAGTCTAGGTTGATAGTTGTCAGAAATATGATAACTAAAAAATTATAGACTTGAGTTCAATTATCTAATCACTAGTTTACAATGAGTTGTAATTTGATGTACTGAATTCACAATACACCCTAGCTAACTAAGCATACCCTAGCTAACTAAGTGAACTAAACTAACAACTTTTGATTCATACAAGGTTGAATGAATTAGTATCATTGGTGTATGCTTAAAAGAAATAATATTGAAGGAAAAAGAAAATTTTATTATACAGCATGAATACAATGACCATAACAATCGTGTCAGTAATCTGGAGTAAGGATACCTAAGTATCCATTACTGTTACCATTACAAGTACGATACCTTAAGTTATGAAGTAAATCTGGTGGGAATCTTCATTTAAGGGTGGTCTATAAAAATGAGGATATGAAAATAAAAGAAGAATTGACATGAAAAAAAAATGAGATAACTAGAGATTTCATATTCTTGGAATGATTGAAAGGAGTTAGCATAGAGAATATACATATTTCTCAAAGTTAGACTAGTGTCACGGAGCACCTAAGGATATTGGATCATAACTATTCTAAATTTTGATTAGGTCTCTGAACTAAATGATATAATAGATTAGGAAATTGAGATTCTAACTAACTTTAGACTTAGGGTAAGTATTGGTTTGTTTTGAAATTTATATGATTAATGAAAGCATAATTGTATAATTTTTTGAGTGTCGAACTAATTTTTATGTTGTCGATGTTTGTGGGTAACATTTCTGAAAACCTTCACGAGACTATAACTCGTCCACTAGGAGAAACCTAGGGGTTTAAAGGCTTGTTGCATATGCTAAATGCAATGGATATTACCTGCGAAAGTGGTGTAGTTAGAATCTTATTTTCATTTTAATTTTGTTTCTAAATTTAATTTTTATTCTTATTTTTATTCTTCTTCACTTATTTTGCTCGGGACTAGCAAAATGCTGGTTGGGGGTGTGTTGAGACTCAAATATTGTATAATTTTCCCCATTTATCTCTTCGTTTTATGAACATAAATCATCTTAATATTCTATTTTACTCATGCATGTGTTGCAGGTAAATTTAAGTGCTTAGATTGAAAAAGGGTGCTAAAAAGTATGGATTTGATGCTCAAGATTTACCAAGAAAAATGATGGATCTTAGGAGACCAAGATTGAAGCATTCACATACCGAAGATCCAAGAAAACTAAGTGACAAATGAAGAGAATCAACGATTTGAAGTGAAGAATCCTAAAATCGTCCTGAAAAAAGTGTATTTTGAAGTTGTGAAGTTTATTCTGAAAAACTGCGCAGCAGAAAGTCTGTTTTAAATGAACTAAGCAGTGATGAGTCTATTTTGAAAAAATATGTATATTTGATGCGGTTTCTACGGTTTTCAACTTTTTACAAAAATTGGAGCTCCCTACCTATAAATAGGGCTTCCTAGGGCATTCCAAAACATCGTTCAAGGCATCCCAAAGCAAAGTTTAGGGTTTTTAAAGAATTTTTACTTTTATTAAAGCTTTTAGGTTGTTCTTTTTATTTTAGATCTTTTCTATTTGTATTTTTTTCTTTTTACTTTTTATTTCTGTAATTTAATTATATTTTTTTAAGTTCCTTCTAGCCCAAGCTAGAAGGGAAGCACATGGGTTTAATAGTTCTTTAAGATTATGATGATTGATTGTTTTAGTGATGAGAAGAATGGTGTATGCATGTTGTCTATTATTTAGGTTTTATTTTTTTTTATCCTCTTGTGAGATCCATATGTTTCCATCATATGAGATCTACATTGATGGATAGACTTACCCTAGATCAATCAGATTTCCTAGATAGGAGAGGTTCTCAACCTGTTATATTTCTTTGATATTCATTATCCTATAGATATTGAATACTTAGAATCACTGGCGCTTGAGAATATATGTCAATGATGCAAATCTATGATTTTTTAATATTTTATATCACTTTTTAAAATATTTAAACCGTCTTATTTTTCAACTAGGCTGACCATAGTGCTCAAATCCTAGTTGTGTTATCCAAGTCATCATGATTTTGGAACATTAACCTATGTGTGGAACTTTGAAGCTTGGGTGTTATTTTATTCAGTTGAATTACATCCATTCAAAAATCCCAAAATTAAATCATCAATTTAGTTTTTATTACTTAGTTTGTTTTGCATTTTATTTTTTTCCCTTCTCATAATTCATCTCCCTATGGGATCAACCCCGTATTCATGGGATACTACTTACGAACCTCTGCACTTGGAGGCAAGCAATCAACTTGTTACACGGTTCACATAACTGACTTCAGGACTTGTTCTCTGTGAATGACCAGAATTGATGAAAGGTGGGTCCTATGGCACCAGATTGAGGTTTTGCATGTGTGGAGGCTTATAAATACCCCCCTCGCCCCTCATTTGGAGGATCGACGATTTTGAGAGAAGTGTAGAGCAACAGAGAAGACTAAAGGTAGGACTGAAGAGAAGTTCATGGGTTGCGCGGACTCACGCAAACCAAGTTGGTTGTGTGGGTTTGTGCAACCAAACTGTCATACATTCTATAATGAGAAAGGCCGAAATGCTGCCGAAATGATCAGGCTCCAGTTCTCCTTCTGTCTAAGCTTCAAAAAAAGAAATTAGTTAATGGGATCCACATCACATTCCTCTTAAAGAGATGATCATATCATGAGTTAAAGTACATCTGAATTTGACATCCGACTTGGACATTTAAACTTTGTCAATTACTGTATTTTAGATAATTTATCTGAGAATCAAGGGACCTTGAGGATGTAAATGAACTCGAAATTAATAATACAATGATTGTTCTTTATATACTCTTTCTCTTTATAGTTGAATAAGTTAAATCTCCCAAGTTGAAATACATTTGTTTTCTTGTTGAAACAAAATGGAGACTCCACTGGGGATATTCTCTTATTTAATATTAACATTTAGAGAGTACTATAGAACTTTCATTGTAGTTTGGCGTCTTTTTAGCGCCAAAATGGCGACTCTCAGCAGGAACATCCTCCCCTTCATCTCTTAAATAAATTATTTTGTTCTTTATATATTAATAATTACAATTATGTGGTTCATTTTGAAGGTAAGAAGATAAAATTGTGAATTATAATCAAATGGCAAACTCAGCAATGAAGGTAAACTTTTACTTCACTGCGACTGGATTTATGGTGGAATATCTACTAGACCAGCCACTAAGGCGTGAAACCCAGTCTCCCGTAAGCAAAAATGACACAGCTCGAACAATGGTTGGAGTTGTATCTACTTCACCTCGAGTACGGGAAGATGACGAGAATTGGACTGTTGTGACATCTTAGGGAAGCAAGGCTCGAAATGCAAGACGCTTCAGAACGAGTTTACCTTCACCACGAACCAGGGGACCAATAACACAGAACGCTGCCAGAAATAATCTTGAATTGGCCCCTCCTGCCATATATCCTATGCATACGGTTCTACATTTAGCATCACATGACTTCCCGGCTCTAATTGCTCCAAGAGTCTGATGGACAAAAGAAAAAAAGTGAAAGTGTTACTCATGGGATCACCTACTCCTGTTTTGTCTCGATCAATCAGTTGTAGTGGAAGTATGGGAAAATCAAACAGGACTCCTCTCCTCATAAGCCCTATTACATCAACACATTCTTATCCCACTCCGAATACGGCTTCATCAGAAAGGGGGGAAGCCATAGTACACATAGTCAAAATAGATCAAGGGACTATGTCGACTATGGAAGACCACATCAATGAAATGGCATAAGCACAAAGAACATTGATGGAAGTTATCAATGAAGTCGTCGAAGCACTTCCAATATCATGTTTAGAAGTGACAGCAAGTGATTGGAGACAGCCATTCGTAGATTACTTTAAATATGATATCCTGCTAGAAGATCCAGCACAAAAGCAGCAAATTAGACAAAGTGCAAGCAGATTCTTAATTTGCAGTGAAGTGCCCTACAAAAAATCTTACAATGGGATATTGCTATGTTTCCTTGACAAGAAAGAGGCAGGCCAGGTGCTACAAGAAGCTCATTCTGGGGAATGTGGACCACACCAGGCTGGACGAAATTTATTCCATCGAACACATCGAATGGGGTATTACTGGCTCACAATGTTCAAAGGTGCGATAGGTTATGCAAAAAGGTGTCATGAATATCAGATCCACAGAGATGTCGTGCATGTTCCTTCTGAAGATCTACATCAAACGATCACTTCTTGGCCTTTTGCCGCATAGGGACTCAATGTCATCGGGCCCATAAATCCTCCCTCATCCAAGGGAAAATAATATATTCTAGTAACAATAGACTACTTCTCCAAATGGATAGAAGCGATCGCATTATGCAATGTCAAAGAGAAAGATGTAGTCAACTTTATTCAGCATGTGATAATATATCACCATGGCATCCCAAAAAAGATTGTTATCGATAATGGTACCCCCTTTAAAAATAAAGGCATGGAGAAAATGTGCCAGAAGTTCGACATCTAACAATCGTTTTCAACAGCTTACTATCCATCAACAAATGGGTTAGCAGAGGCATTTAATAAAATGATTATGAAAATACTGAAGAAGATGGTGACTAGAAATAAGTGAGACTGGGATGAAAGATTACAAGAGGTATTATGGGCGTATAAGACTACTCATCGAACAGTAACAAGTGCAACACCTTATTCGCTAGTTTATGGCGTAGAGGCAGTTGTTCTGATTGAAACAAAAGTTACGTTGCTAAGAGTAGCAATGCACCAGTCAATTACAGATGATGAAAATGTGAAAATAAGGCTGAAAGAGCTGGACTTACTTGATGAGAAGTGCCTGGTAGCCTAATAGTGATTACAATTATATCAAGCAAGAATATTGGCCGCCTTTGATTAACAAGTGAAATATCGCTCTTTCAAGAAAGCGGATACGGTTCTAATGTTGAAAAGACAATTAGTGATGGCCCGCAGAATAGGGGGCAAGTTTGAGCCTAAATGGGACGAGTCGTACATTATAGGGGAAGTATATTCAAACGGAGCATACAGAGTAGTCGATCAAGATGGATGGGTTATTAATATACCGGTCAATGTGCGCTTCATCAAGAAGTATCAATATATATATCACTGTATGGTAAAACAAAGTAAATCTCATCTGTCTCTAAAGTATGAATACGTCTCTGAGTCTCATATACATATACATGAACAACAATAAATGTCCAAAATAGTCCCACTGAAGTCCCCTCGATCCAGGTCGCCTACGCAAAGCCATCATGATACTGCATGTACGAGAACTCGTCCTGGTCCTCGTCGAAGTCTGGCTCTGCCTCCTGGATCTCAGCCTCACCTGCATCTACAATAGGGTCTGGTGGGTGTTGCAAACACCATCCTGTAACGTGGGAGTGAGTGATCAATTCAGTGGAATCCTAGAGCAAAGATTAGCATGTTCACAATTCAATCATGCGATAATAATAAAGCAGTAAATCAGACAATCCTAATACTGTTGTTAATGCAAGATGACATGACGTGATGTATGCCCTCACTGACGATCTCCCTCATACAGCAACATCTTACGACCGCGGCATGCCACACTCCCTAGAGTGCTCCACATCTTCCAGGCACATGCAATGCTATGGTGATATGATTTTCAAGTTGTTATTAGTCCATTCAAACAGCAGGATTGGGAAACTAAGGTACTTCCCTTGTATCAATCCCAACACAGATCCTGTCTAGGGTCGTCACTCCTAGTAATCTCATACGATGTATATTTCGTAGGTCACTGCAAGGGCTGCCAGGGCTGTTGCTCGCACTCGTTGCACTGCTCCCCCATCACCTTATCAATACAGGCCTACTGTACTCTACTGCAACGGAAGGGTTGTCGCCTCCCGTGGACTCAGAATACGCTCGCGGTCACTACAAAGGACTTGTCGCCTGATCAGTGTAGGCCGACAACTAGAATATAGTGTCCCATACCACCATAATCTGCTCACGAGTCTACGTGCTCACTGGTCACTACGAGGAGGTTTGTGGCCCCAGTGTAGGCCGACAGCTCGACCACGGTGTCCCATACCACCATGCCCTGCTCATGAGTCTTCGTGGATCAAGGTACCATGGTTAACAGGGTTTACAATGGTAAGTTCAGTACCCTAGGTTCAAGCAGTTATGACTCATACAAGGTGAACATACATCGGCCAGTCGGGTTACTTGACGGGCTCGACTAGCGCGATCGCATCTCAAGTCGAACGACATGAAGTGCGTAAAACACTTCGCGTGGCCTAACCACTGCCGCCAACTCCAAACACGAATCGCGTTCATCGACGCGTCGTTCGTGGCTACGACCAGTCAGCCACGAATTCGCTCGGTTACCGACTGCCTGGACTAAGTCTAGTCCCAAACACTTATGGAATCACATCAGCAATTTATGTAAGAGTATTGGAATTGAAATACAATCATGTGAGCATGTTAACACATGTTATAACATTCAACTTAAGCAAATCTTCAAGCACATATATTCCATGCATGTAATGAAATCATGCATATTGTCAACATGTAGGAAATCATTTAGGTCAGCATATTAATTGAGAAATCAATCTCAAACTATCTCATAACATCATTTAATTCAATACATACTAATACAAACATTTATACAAACACATACACTACACACTTAAGTCTACATATAGTATGTCGACCCAAAGTGCGCAATTAGGCGAATCTCTTCGCCTAACTAATTTTGTACGCATTCTTAACTTCCTAATGCGACAACAAACCATGTCAATCATGTCAGCAAAATATGGGTATAAACCGTACTTCCTACAAATGACTAAAATGCCCTAAATCTCATATTCTTCGTTACTTTACGAAACAGGAAACGGAGAGCATATTGTACATGTCAAACGACGATGCCGTCGATAATCTACTATTAAACGACATTGAAAGCGTTGTAAACCGTCAATCAAAGAGTCTAAAATCCTCACCTTATGTCTTACGGATGCGTGATTTTGAACGGAGCGTGTACGCTTCGTCTACGGCAGTAGGAGAACCTATTTTACAAGTTACGTTAGCTATCACGCTATGAATCTAAGTAAACCCTAAATCAAAAATTTCTAGGGTTGTTTTATACCTGATAAAGCGGAGAAATCACCGGCCAGATGATTGGGAAGAGTTGCTGTAGCACGTGGAAGTAGCGGCACGAAGGCGGGAAAAATCCTCCCACTTCCTCTCTCAAACTCTCTCCTTTTCTCTCTCCCAAATCTAGGTTTTTGCAATTTTTGGATGGGAGAGAGGAATGAGGGTTTCAACCCCTTTTATAAGCTTAAAAATGCCAGAAACAGGCTTCGGAACGAAGTTTATTTATTGCATATCCATTTCGGGGCTGTTTCGGTCCAAAATATGCTTTCTGGTGGTCCCCTGGTCGAATGCGATCGGACTTAAGCTCATGCATACCAGATATAGCACGTATTAAGTTTTCAGTCTGGCAGGGTTCGCAGATCGCACGTGGCGGACCAGTTTCAGTTCAGCGATCACCGCACGTAGATCAGGGCTGAAAGTCTCATGATATAAAATAGAAATTTTTCCTAATCCGAGGGTGTAACCTGGATGAATTCTGACGGTCAGAATGCTTAATACTGACGCGTCAAGTCATGTGCCAGATTTGAATTTAAAATTCCAATTCTGTCCGTATTCGCACTCTCTTCAGTCCGGGCTCAATGAAATAGCCTGTGATTGTCGGTTGGACTTGATTTTCGAAATGAGCATCAAGTCCAACAAGGCGGTTCTAACGGTCTAAGATAGGAAGTATCGGACTTTCGTCGTGCAGTCTAGATCCAATACAAAAGTTCAAAGCGGTCCAGAGACCAAACATGCTTAGAGTTTAATCCGAGGTTATAGAGTATTATAGAGTCATTTGTTCTACTCGATTTGGGTTTGTAGAATGTATTTAAAGTGATCAGGGACTATTTCCCAGCTACTCTAGCGTTGCGCTAGCTAACTTACGCTTTATTTCCATATAAATTAATTCTACGCGATTTCGAGTCGAGTTGGTACTCGGGCCCAAGTATGGATTTTTCACGGGCGTTACATTACCATTCTCAAATGCAAACCTTTTAACCAAGTTTGTAGCATACTTGGTTTGGGAAATGAAAATTCCATCAGGTTGTTGTTTTACTTGCAACCCTAGGAAATAGTTTAGTTCGCTAACCATGCTCATTTCGAACCTTGATTTCATTAACTTTACAAACTCAATAAACATGTTAGAGTAAGTTGATCCATAAATAATATCGTCAACATAAATTTGAACCATCAAAATATCATTTTTATGCTTCTTAACAAAGAGTGTCTTATCGACACTTCCTACTTGAAAGCTATGACTAAGTAAGAATTTAGTCAATTTCTCATACCATGCCCTGGGTGCTTGTTTTAGACCATAGAGAGCCTTTTTGAGACGAAATACATGGTCAAATAACTCGGGGACTACAAACCCTGAAGGTTGTTCAACACACACCTCTTCATGTAAATCGTCATTCAAGAAAGCACTCTTTACATCCATCTGATAAATCTTAAATTTTTTAAAACATGCGATGGAAATAAAAAGTCTGATTGACTCAAGGCGAGCGACTGGAGCAAAGGTTTCATCGTAATCGATGCCTTCAATTTGAGTGTACCCTTGTACAACCAATCTAGCCTTATTTCGTATTATATTTCCAAGCTCATTAGACTTATTTTTAAAGATCCATATTGTTCCAATATTGTGTTTATCTTTAGGTCTAGGAACAAGATACCAGACATCATTATGAACAAATTGATTAAGTTCATCCTTCATAGCAACAATCCAATTTTCGTCAGAAAGTGCTTCTTTCACATTGATCGGTTCTATTTGGGATGTAAAACAGACATAATTACATATGTTCTTAAGTTTTTTGCGAGTACGAACTCCAGTGAGAGGGTTTTCAAGTATTTGATTGGTTGGATGATCTTTGACAGTCCTTGGTTCAGATTCTTTTTGACTTGATGAGGTATCTTGATTGTCGATAATAAGAGCTTCATCATCATCTGAACTTAGAGCTGGTGTATTCAAATGATCATCAATGACCACATTGATGGACTCTTGAATCACACTAGTTCTCTTATTTAGAACCCTATAAGCTCGACTGTTCAAAGAATAACCAAGAAAAATACCTTCATCACTTTTCTTATCAAACTTTTCCAAATTTTCACGATCACGTAAAATATAACACTTACTGCCAAAAACCCGAAAGTATTTGATAGTAGGTTTCTTTTCAAACCATAATTCATAAGTAGTCTTATTATCAGATTTACTGGTATAAATCTGATTAATAATATAACATGCGGTATTAACTACTACAGTCCAAAGATTTCTAGAGAGCTTCGTGTTATTCAACATAACATTAGCCATATCCTGAGGCACTCTGTTTTTTCTTTCAACTATACCATTTTGTTGCGGTGTTTTGGGCACAGAGAATTCATGTGATATTCCCAGATCGCTACAGAATTTCTCAAAACTACTGCTTTTGAATTCAGATCCATGATCACTACGGATCTTACTAACATGACAACCTTTTTCATTTTGGATTCGTTTGATGACCTTTTTCACTTCATCTAGGGTTTCAGTTTTGTCTTTTAAGAACGATACCCAAGTGAATCTGGTATAGTCATCTACGATAACCAAGATGTATTTTTTGCCTCCTCGACTCTTCGATCTAGTTGGTCGAATAAGATTCATATGGAGAAGCTCGAGTGGTCTAGATGTGGTATTAGAGTTCACTTTCTTGTGAGAGCTCCTAGTCTGTTTGCCCAACTAGCATTCACCACATATTTTTTCTACTTTTTACAATTTGGGTAGACCTCTAATTAGTTCTCTTTTGCTCAATCTAAATAAGTTCCAGTAGTGTACATGTCCAAGGCGTTTATGCCATAATTCAGTCTCATCGGTATGAACCATGTAACACGATTTTGTAGATGAGCTTGCATCACTAACGATGTAGCAGTTTTTAGAAGTTCTGCGACCAGTTAATATTACAGAACCCTTTTTATTAAGTATCTCACAACCTTGATTAGAAAACTTTACACTATGGTTGTTATCGCATATCTGAGAAATGCTTAGAAGGTTGTGTTTCAAGCCCTCAACATATAAAACATTCTTAAATAAAGGAAGGTTATAAAGCTGAACCGTACCTTGGCCAATGATCATGCAATTGCTTCCATCACTAAATGTGACTGACCCTTCAGTCATATCTTTTAGATCGGTGAAGAAAGCTTTGTCACCTGTCATATGTCTCAAGCAACCACTATCTAGATACCACTTTGAATGACTTGTAGCTTTGAAAGCAGTGTGGACAACTAAGCAGGCAACTTTAGGAACCCATTTCAGAACTGTTTTGGGTTTAGGAGTATAGATGGTCTTTTTCTATCTGTTGTTATAGGAGTGACCTATAGAGTTAGACTTTAATAGCTTCTTGAGTAGATCAATTATTTTTTCAGTTAAAGGATTTCAGTTTTGAAAATTAAAGTTGACATGGCTACCTTTAGGTTTTTGAAAAGTCCTTGAATTTTTGGAAAAATCTTGATAGGTATTCTTTTCTTTTTAGGTCGAAGACTCTCCTTTTACAAATTTAGGAGCAATGTTCTTTTGTTTAGGAGATGTATTCTTATCATAGCCCAACCCGGATCGATCGCCACATTTTCTTGATTTCGATAATAATTTTTTCAATTTTGGATCACCTTGGGCATATCTCCATGTGTCTTTCAAACTCAGAAGAGAAGCTACCTCATTTTTGAGTTTCTCTTTTTCGGATTTCAAATCTTCAATTTGGGAGGTTTTGAAATCTAAATCACATTTGGTCTTTTCAAAAGAATCAGAAATATGAGACTTTTCTAAAACAAGAGACTCATAATCTTCCTTAAGCTTAGAAAATTTTTCTTTTTGTAATTTAAGCTTAACGGCAATTTTACAACTCTCTTTATAAAGGGCATTATAAGCATCTTGAAGATCATCTTCATTATCGTAATTACTATTCAGATTTTTTTCACTAGATATATCATCATTATCTGAATAGGTGATTTTGGCTAGAGTCATAAGGGCTTTAACATCTTCGCTCGACTCAGTTTCAGAATCTTCTAATTTAGAAGAGGATTCAGAATCAAACGATTCATCCCAAGTAGCCATCATGCTTTTCTTTTTTGATTTGTCCTTTTTAGGACATTTGTTAGCTAAGTGCCCATACTCTTGGCAGTTGTAACATTGACTATCTTTCAAGGATTTTCGAGTTCTAGGTTTAGATCATCTCTTATCTTTTGACTTTTGAAAATTAACTTTTTTCTTGCTTTTAAAAATTTTGTAAAACTTTTTTGCTAAAAGCGCCATATCATCTTCAGAATTTTCTACATCCGAAGTGCTCTCTTGTGAAGCATTTTTAGATGATTTGAGAGTAATTGATTTTTCTTTAGGAGCTTTAAAGGACAACTCATAGGTTTGAAGTGAACCAAGTAATTCCTCAACCCTCATGTTATCTGTATCACGAAATTCCTAAATCGCGGTCACTTTAGAATTGAACCGTTCAGGAAGTGAGCGTAGTATCTTTGCGCACACTTTACTTTCTGAGATTCTATCACCAAGACCCCACATACAGTTCACAATATCATTCAATCTAGTATAAAAGTCCATAAAAATCTCATTCTCCTCCATATGAATTTCTTCAAATTTAGTTGTGAGGAGTTGGACTTTAGATTTCTTGACAATAGATGTACCCTTGTGTGTCATTTCTAATACATCCCATGCTTGTTTTGCATTTTCACAAGAGATGATTCTTTTGAATTCATCTGGAGATAATGCATAAGTGATTGTATTTAGTGCTTTTGCATTGACACTACTTTCACTTTTCTGAAGTGTGGTCCAAAGAGAATAAGCCGTTACTTTCATTGATTTTGAACCATTGTCATTAGTTACTTCAGTGATAGGAGGGTTCCATTCATTCACTGTGGCCAGCCACACACTTTCATCCAAGGATTTGAGGAAGATCCTCATCCTGGCTTTCCAATAAGTATAGTTTGTGCCATTAAAGGGTGGTAGCCTAGTGACTGATAGGCTATCAAAATTTGACATCTTAATATAGCTTAGATCGTTAGCTCAGGAAATAAATCCAATAAACAAACAATAAGCACGAGCTATTAGGCTATGATACCACTTGAAAGGGCCTAGCTATATGCCCTAGAGGGGGGCTGAATAGGGAAATGCC
The DNA here is from genome assembly GCA_037074715.1 of Magnolia kwangsiensis. Taxonomy (NCBI): domain Eukaryota; kingdom Viridiplantae; phylum Streptophyta; class Magnoliopsida; order Magnoliales; family Magnoliaceae; genus Magnolia; species Magnolia kwangsiensis. The sequence continues at coordinate 149,250,330 of CM073571.1, forward strand.
AAATAAAACTAATAACAGCGGAATAATAAAAGAAATAAAGCACAATGCTGAATTTAAAGTAATCTCAATAGCCTAAAATAAAGACAATGATACTTTACCAGTTCTAAGAACAACCTTACACCAAAAATCAAAGGTTTAAGGTAGGACAACCTTATTTCTAGAACGTCCTTGTATCACAAACCAATGAGGAATGAAAAGGCAAAGCAATCAAAATAACTTGCAGAAATAAATCCTAAGATATTACAACATTCCCCACACTTGCTTGGAATAAAAAGATTACAACATTCATCCACCAATACAAACTACAAAATTGAATGAATAAAGATATGAAAGAATAAAGCACATCCACAACACATTGATATATAGTGGTTCGCCTGTGTGTACACCAACTGTTATCCAACGGCCACACAGAATGCTACTCCACTCCTAATATCCTCACTCAGGGGATATTAGCATGCACTATCAAAATAGGTTTCACAGGTTCACCTAAAACCTTTACGATTGTGTCTTTGATCTCGGGCTTACACAATCCAAAAACCCCCACAATCTGAGTTTTCTGGCTCTCCTCAGATAACCAATACAATGAGATTTTTCTGGCAAATCTCAAACAAAACCAAAGAAAGTAAATTACAAAAATGTAAAATACCTGAGTCACCTTTTGAAGTAGCTTGGTAGAACCAATCGGAGTAGAAGTTCGATTCAACGTTCAAAGTCCAATACTCACTTTAAGAATGGTTCTATGTCTAATTGATTTTAATTCAAAAGGGCTAGTTCTATTTGATTTTGAATCCAAGAAGAAGGAATATCAGAATATCCCCTTTTTTTAATGAGATTGGAATGTAGATCAAAATCAAATAAAAACAAGCTAGCAAAAGGAATATTAAATAAGCACAAAGTAGCTAAAAAGAAACACAAACTTATCTCAGAGTATAGCCTAAAGAATGCTTGAATAGAGTTGAATTGAATTGCTAAAACTTTAAAGTTCGTGCTCAATTTATAGCCTGAAAAATCCCGTCTATGACTAGTCTTAGGATCCTAGGACTGGTCGTAGCTTCAAAGATTTTTAAAGATTTTTACGGGATAAGGATTTACTGTTCCACGACCGGTCCTGGGTAGCCTACTATCGGTCGTGGGCCACCTACGACTGGTCGTGGGTCACCTATGACCGGTCATAAGACCCCCAATTTAGTTGTTGGAGTTTGAGTCGTAGGGCTAGGACTGTCGAAGGACGAGTCGTAGAACTCACAGGACTGGTCGTAGGATGTCCAGGACTGGTCGTAGGATAACTAAAAAGATCTGAAAATCTTTAACAACCTATGATTGGTCCTGAAAAACTTAAGATTGGTCATAGCAGAGCTAGGAATGGTCTTAGAACAGCCCAAGCAAGCATATTAAAATATATGAATTATGTATCCAGAATGACCTACAGTAAAGCCCATCCTAAGGTCAATATAAGGTCAAACAAACCTTAAAAGTGAGATGGATATTGAAAGTCTGTACACTCAGATGACCCTTAAGAGAAGCTTAGGCCTTTTCGAACTTGATCTTGACTTGAACAAAGTCTTCTTGAGCTTCATCTTGACTTGAACAAAGTCTTCTTGAGCTTGATCTTAACTTGAACAAAGTCTTCTTGAGCTTGATCTTAAAAACTTCTATTCTTGAATTCTTCATCCATGGCTTGAAACGTTCTTCATTTAAGATCTTGTCTTGAAGTCTGATGTCTTGAAGCAATGAATAGTCTCAAACATGAAACAAGATATACGAGACATAGATATAGGTTTTGGCACGACAAAATTTGATAACCAAAGAGATATGAAATCATAGCACTTGCAATAACCTAAAACTGTAAGGTGAGGAGCAGAGTCAGTTACGCGGGTTGCTCAATTAGGATACTAAGTTGCGCTGATTGCACAACGCAGGAGAGAAGTTGCATGTATCGCGCACCCAAGCACTATGTTGCGCTGACTGTGTAAACGATAATTTAATTATGCCGGTCGCACAACTAGGTCACAATGTGGCCAAGGCAAAAAGGGGTCGAAATGCTGCCGAAATCGTTAGAGTCCAACCTTCACTGCTTCAAGCCTTCTCCTTGGCACAACGGATGGGTTCAAAAGGGAAATTAGTTGATTAAATTCAACATTCCTGAGATGACCGAAATAGCGCTGAAATGCTGCCGATTTGAGATTTGACATATAATCTTATTAATTACCATTTATTCAGTATTCTATCTTGGAATCAAGGGATTTGGAAGGGATGTATATGAACTCAAAATTAATAATGCCATGATTATTGTATGAAATCTCTTTGTTATATTGGAATAAAATAAATTCTTCAAATCAAACGCATTTCTTTTCTTGTCAAAACAAAATGGCGACTTTGCTGGGGACCTTATTTTTATTATTATTCCAATAATAACATTGAGGGTATCATAGAATTTTCATGGCATTTCTTTTGGCGTCTGGCGACTCTCAGTGGGACCATCCCCCGCTTTATCTCTAAGATAGAATATTTACTCTAGAGATTCTAATTATAAATATACTTTGTCATTAAAGGCTTTTGAATCAAACTACAAATCACAATCAATGATAACTACTGCAATGAAAGTGAGGTTCAATTTCACTCCGACTGGGTTCATGATAGAATGCATGTCGGACTTGCCTCAGAAATATAGGACTCAACTTCTTAGAAACAAGAACAGCTTGGCGCAAGTTATAGGTACGGTAGTATCTTCTTCACCTCCGCCGTCGGAAGGAGATAAAGACTGGACCCTAGTAATGACTCGTAGGAAAAGAACAAGAAATGCAAGAAATCTCTGAACAAACCTGCCTTCGTCAAGAGCTAAGGGCCCTGTGACATGCGACGCAGCCAGAAGAAATCCCGAACTCACTCCCCTTACAATTTATCCCAAACGAGCAGTTCCACAGTTAACATCGCGTGACTTTCCAGCTTTAATCGCTCCAAGGGGCAGATGGACAAAAGAGTAAAAGGGTAATGTACCAATGATGGGATCACCAATGCTCGTGTCACCCTAGGTAAGCTCGTCGATGTCCTTATCACCCTAATCGATCGATAGCACAAGAAGTACACAAAAGTCACACAATACTCCACTTTCTCCCCTCTTTGTAAGCCTCATGATGTTAAAGTCCTCTCACACTACTCCAGCTATGGCTTCGTCAAAAAGTAAGGAAGCCACAATATACATGGTCGAGACAAACCGGGAAGATAGGCCATCTACTGAAGATCATATTAATGAAATGGGAGAAGCACAAAGAGCGCTAATGGATGAATGTAGAAACCTCAGGGAAGCACTAGCAACTCTTGCACATAATGTGGCCCAAATTGCGGCTCCACCAACAACAGGTGCAATAAATGGACATGAAGCCATCCTAAACGCTCTCACCCACAAGGGATAGGATCAAGAGGATCTGTTCCCATTGCGAGGACTGTAACACAAGACGACGTAAGACAAGTCGTTGAAGAAGCTGTCAGAATGGAAAGAGAGTGCGCAAATAATGGCTGTTTAAGGTACCGGACATCATACCCAAGGGAAGTAGAAGATGTCCCCTTTCCAGTCAACTTCAAGCATCCGGACTTTTAGAAGTTTAGCGGGGAAGGATCGCCAGAAGAGCACTTAATGCACTTCATCATCAGCATGGGAAATTTCTCTACAATACCTTAGCATTGCTTATGGTTATTCAGGTCGTCACTAATAAGCAAAGCATTTCGATGGTATTTCAGTTTAGCTCCAGGGTCTATACGTACATGGGAGGAGATGCAAGATGCTTTCATGTCAAACTTCTTCTCTTTAGAATGTGACGTGAGCATCACAGAATTGGCTTCTGTATGGAAAAGAGAAGGAGAACCAGTTGAAAAATTCATAGACAGGTGGAAGACATTAGGATCTTCATGTAGACAATTGCTTAAAGAAAAAGAACAAATCAAGATGTGCCTGAACTCTATGGAAATAGGAGAGCTGACTACTGATGTCGTATTCCATGTTATAAACGCCACGACGACATATAATCTCCTTCTGGGAAGGCCGTGAATACATCAGTACAACATTGTACCTCTTACTCTGCATTAATGATTCAAGTACTGTAAAGATGGGATACAGTATAGAGTAATGGCTGATGCAAAGCCATATACGGAAGCCGACTCCTTCGCTGACGCTAGCTACTATAAAGTGTTCTCCAAGGAAGAAAGCAAGAACGATGAAAGCAAAGTCCCAACTAATACTCAAATAATTACAATAAAAGAAGAAGCAAATGAAGCAAGGCTAGCCAGGGCTGCTGAAACAAAGAAGAAATTCTATTTTGTACCGAAACACCTGAGATAACTAGGGTAATTGCCGTTGACCCTGTTGTCACCAGAACAGTTAAAAATCTTGTAATCCAATTACATGATGCCATTGTCGCACGTTGAAAGGAATAAACCATTCCCGACTGCTCCAGGGAGATTTCAAGTCAAGGTCGGCTCAAAGCATCAAGAACCAATAGAATTTTACGTTGCGATAGAGTCCAGGGTCGAGGAAGAGGTCAAGAATAATGTGTATCACAGCAGGCTAGCACCACATGATCTCAAAAAATATAGTCCAGAAAGCACAAAAATTATGAAAAACATGGGCTTTGATTGCGAAGAGCCCACTGTCTTGAATCATGGGAAAGGAATCTAGATTCCTATTGGGATTGGTCAAGAAAAGTGAAGAAGGTTCCAGGGGTTAGGGGCGGAATCGTCAGTAAATATAGTTTCTGTTAGAAATTCATCAGAAGAAGATCCCAAGACAGTTGAACATCTTGAAATGACACCAAAACAGATAGAAGACGGGGGACAGCCAATGATAGATAGCCTGCAAGAGGTAAATCTGGGCACGAAAAAGGAACCAAGAAATACATTTGTCAGTGCCGGTCTTTCTACACAGGAGTCTGCGGAATATGTTCGACTCCTCAAAGAAAATAAAGATGTATTCGCTTAGACATATGCAGAAATGTCGAGCTTAGAACCTTCAGTGGCAATGCACCGATTAAACATCTCCAAAGAGAAAAACAGGTTAAACAAGCACAAAGGCGATTTCATCCGGACTTGGTTCCCCTAAGAGAAGAAGAAGTAACCAAGTTAATAAAAGTTAGGTTTATCAGGGAAGTCAAATATCCCAAATGGATATCAAACATCATCCCGATGAAAAAGAAAAATGGGTAAGTCAGTGTGTGTGGACTTTAGAGATCTAAATAAGTCCTGTCTGAAAGATTATTTTCCCCTCCTGATAACGGAGCTACTGATTGATGGCACCACTCGGTACGCTATCATGTCCTTCATGGATGGTTATGCAGGGTATAATCAAATAAGGATGGCAACTGAAGATGAAGAAGCGACAACATTCAAAACATCATTGGGGATCTATTGTTATAAAGTCATGCCATTTAGTCTTAAAAATGCCAGAGCAACGTATCAGAGGGCAATGTAGAATATTTTTCAAGATATAATGCACAAGCATGTTGAATGTTATGTTGATGACTTGGTGGTCAGATCAGGAGATCATCAAGTGCATCACGAACATTTGACATCAGTCTTTCATTGGCTTAGAAGGAAACTGTTAAAAATGAATCCAACTAAGTGTGCATTTGGAGTGTCTTCAAGAAAGTTCATCGATTCTGTTATCCGGCATAGAAGCATTGAGATTGATCCAAAAAAAATCCAACCCATTCAAAATATGCCACCACCAACAAAAACATTGAAGGAATTAAAAAGTTTGCAAGGAATGCTAACATACATTCGCCGTTTCATTTCGAATCTTGCAAGGAGGTGTCAATCGTTTTTCCATCTGATGAAGAGAAATACAGAATTTGTGTGGGACCAAGCCTGCTAGAACGTCTTCGACTCCATCAAAGATTTGCTGAACCGGCCACCAGTATTGACTGCTCTAATGAAAGGGAAACCGTTAATTCTATACATATCTGCGGCTAAAAGATCTTTAGGGGCTTTGTTAGCTCAGGTGAATGAAGCCAAAAAAGAAACCGCTCTTTATTATTTGAGCCAAACGCTGATGGGTGCAAAATGTAACTATATGTCGATCGAGAAAGAGTTTCTAGCGTTGATATTCACGGTACAGAAGTTAAGACACTATTGTCTCTCTCACAATATAACTCTAATCTCAAGGGCAGACCCTATTAATTTTTTAATGACCAGGCCAATGTTGAGCGAAAGATTGGCCAAATGGATGTTGTTGCTTTCAGAATATACCATTACGTATAAACCGGCAAAGGCAGTAAAAGGACAAGAAGTGGCAGACTTCCTCGTAGCGCATCCCGTAGCAGAACATGAAACTATCAATAAAGACTTTCCAGATGAACAAATAATGTTGGCTGAGTCACAAAACCCATGGTAGATGTACTTTGATGGTGCCGCTTGAGCATCAGGAGTGGGGGCAGGAGTGATATTCATTACTCCTCAAGACAACTTGTTGCCTTACTCTTTTACATTAGGTACTACATGCATGAATAATGAGGCAAGGTACAGAGCTTTCATTATTGGAATGAAAATGGCTCGAGAAATGAAGATAAAAATGCTACATATCTTCAGAGATTCTAAGTTGATAATAAATCAATTGACAACTGAGTTTGAAGTGAGGAATTAAGAACATTTACAATACTATCGAAAAACACAACAGTTGTTAGAACAATTCTATCATGTTGAAATTACACATGTGCCGCGGTCTGAAAATGCGAAGGCAGATGCTTTAGCCAGCCTGGCAGTAGCCCTGTCCTACTCAAATCAAAGTCCTCTTCAAGTAACCATAGAAGAGAAGATTTTTACCATCTGCAAAAATCATCGAAGAGACTATTGAAACACTTGTTGTATCGTGTTTGGAGATAACGATAAACGATTGGCGCCAACCTCTCATCGATTATCTCAAATATGATATCTTGCCAGAAGAACTAGCAGAGAAACAACAGATCAAGCAATGGTCTAAAAGGTTCATTGTATACAGAGAAGTATTGTACAGGAGATTGTACAATGGAATGTTGTTATGTTGCTTAGATAAGCGAGAGGCGAATCAAACATTACGAGAAGCGCATTCTGGGGAATATGGGGCACATCAAGCTGGCAGAAATTTATTCCATAGAGTACATCGAATGAGATATTATTAGCCCTCCATTTTCAAAGACGTGATTGATTATGCAAAGCGGTGTTATGAATGTCAGATTCATGGGGATGTCATACACGTCCCTCCAGAAGACCTATATCAGTCGGTCGCCTCTTGGCCCTTTTTAGCATGGGGGCTAGATGTCACTGGTCCCATAAATCTGCCTTCGTCCAAAGGTAAGCAATATATATTGGCAGCAACGGATTATTTCTCCAAATGGACAGAAGCGATTACTTTACGCAATGTTAAAGAAGGGGATGTTGCTAATTTCATCCGTCATGCAATTATATACCACCATGGTATCCCAAAGAAGATTCTTACAGACAATGGCACCCTTTTCAAGAACAGAGGCATGGAAAACTCTGTCAAAAATATAGCATTCATCATTCATTCTCAACACCTTACTATCCGCCGGTTAATGGATTAGCAGAGGCGTTTAATAAAATGATAGTCAAAATACTAAAGAAGACGGTGATTGGAAATAAGCGTGATTGGGACGAAAGATTGTAAGAAGCTTTGTGGGCATATTGAACAACTCACCGTACATCGACGAATACAACGTTGTATTCTCTAGTATATGGCGTGGAAGCTATGATCCCAATTGAAATATAAGTAGCTTCACTCAGAGTCGTGGTACACAGTCCATAACAGATGATGCAAATGAAAAGGTGAGACTGAAAGAGTTGGATCTACTTAATGAAAAATGGCTGGTAGCCCAACAGTGACTGCAATCATATCAAGCTAGAATATCAGCCGCCTTTGACAAACATGTTAAATATTGTTCCTTCAAGAAGGGGGATATGGTGCTGATGTTCAAAAGGCCTATAGTGGTCGCTCATCAGACAAGGGGCAAGTTTGAGCCTAAATGGGATGGGCCTTATATAATAAAAGAAGTATACTCCAATGATGCATATAGAGTTGTAGATCTAAATGGACAGGGTATCAGTATTTCGGTCAACATTCGCTTCTTAAAGAGATACCATCCCTGAAGATGTTATTAGTTTTGATGCAGAACATCACCAGCATAATGATTCTGAATCAAAAGGGGGCAAGGATGAGCAAAATCATGTCTATATGGTCTGTACGTCATCCAAAGAATGAATAAAGAAGAAGTTTGTAAGTATGTTAAGACTGGATATCAAACAAGCAGTAAGAAGGGAAAGTGACTATCGCCATTATCAAACAAGATCTGAAAAAGCCTGTTAGAATTGGTAACATCACCATGCCAATATACTATAAACAACAAAGACGGGTTCTCTTGAAAATATTAGTAAATGCAGTGACATATCAATCTCAGTCAGAGTTTTCGCAGCACTGCAACGATGATCACTCTTTCCCAATCAGGGAAGTTTATTATTCTCACAGTGCAATGAAAATGATCATGCCCGTTATTGTCTTTAAAGGCATTTTAAGGTAGCCTAGCCAAGCCTATATGTCCAGCTACGCATAAGACCTACAATCATCCAAGACAGTCTAGTCAAGTCCCAAGAAGGCCAAGTCTTAAAAGGACCAAATCTTAAAAGGGACCAGCTATGCACAAGACCTATCATTTTCGCCATTCGAGAAGTAATGAGAAGCCAATGGCCCTAAAAATCCCATGAAGGTCATCATTTGCATACCCATGCGAGCAACTGATGAAACCAAGGACTAAAAGCCTAAAAGGCCAAAAGTCCATGAAGGGTAGTCACGCGTGTAAGACCAATGTCGTCTATATAGCTTTTCGGCAACGTCATGAGGAACGGAGGTAAATACCCTCCAGTGAATGGGCCCGACCTTGCAGACGAAGAAAAAATGGGCTGCCGCATGAGCTCTTTGGGCTATGTCCATAGATAGGCCAACCATGCATAAGACCCCCCAGATTTAAGGAATCGATTCCAGTAGTAACTCATGAGGAAGGGCCTAAACTTACTCATTGATGGACTGACGACCCTAGATTTGGTACCCCAAAGGTAGCCTTGTGTGCTCTGTGAACTCTAGAGAGTTACCACGGCTAATCCTGTGCATAAATCTAACCCAAGTTCACGACCCCGGTAGCTTCACTGGGCCCCTCTGATGGATCACAGTTTGTGAACTCACTAGGAAGTGAGGAGTCCAGCGAACTCATAAGAGTTACAGAGACCATCACATAAGACCCAACTCCCACAAGAGTCTAAGAAATTGCCTGCTCCAACTACTCAAGAGCTTAAACTGTGTGTGACTGACTAAATTGAAATTTAGTACTACCAACTAATACAAGGATCATTTAGGAAATCCTTTGTTAACAAGTCATAAAAGGATTTATAAGAAAAAATATAATAATATATAATATAATAAATAAAGTAGTATAATATATCAATAGTATGACAAACAAAAGCATCATTATCAAAATATCATGAGAAACTTGTATCATTTACGATCTTGAAAATCGTTATAGTAGCAAAATAAAACAGTCTTACAATTCCCTTGTAATGCCTAATGCTATTAAGAATTGTTGTAAATTCTCTTGAAAATTAACTTGAGCAGCAGTATGTTCCAGATGAGCAGTTGAAATTATTCTTGTAGGATCAAGGAGACCAACCAATTTCTCTTCTAGCGCGGTTATCAGTTCTTCATTCTTAGTCAGTTCAAATCTTTTGGAGTTAACAGAATGAAAGTTATAGTCTATCTTCTCTTATATTCATTCAATATTCAACCTCTCTTCTGAGCTTTGTTTCTCCAATTGCACAATCTCTTGCTTCAAAAGAGAAATATGATTCTGGATAACTACTTCATTATCAGCAAAGGCCCTCAGTTTCTCTCGCAAAGAGGATTGCTTTTGATCATGGCGAGACACGTTAGGAGCAAGCTAAGAAACCTTCTCTTTGGAGTATGCAAGTTGTTTCTAATACTCCAAGTTTTCAGGTGGGACGGTCAGAGTTTCAGCTAAGGACAAAGCGGCTATTGAAATATGAAACCTTAAGAGGGCATTACGCATAAGAGAAACGTCAACTTTGACCATTCATGTGGCGCTGTCCATTACATCCAAAGCAACAATCAAATCAGACCATTGATCAGGATCCTTGAACATTTTGATGATCGCCAATACAGAATTCTTAATCAATGCCAATTTATATAAAGGAATTTTCTCAAAAGATAACATGTGTGATGAAGTTCTGATAGAGCTAGAGCTTGTTGTGCCACTTTGAGGTATATTCCCTGTTAAGAAACAAGAAATACGAAATTATAATAACATTTTTATGTGCATGCAATATAAAGAAATGTGGACAGAAGGGGATACTTTCTGCTGATGTCTGAATAGCGAGCGACTGAGTCTCCCTAGCAAAAGGAGGCTCAGGTGTTACCATCTCGGAAAAAGGAGCCATAGCTTTAGTGTTTGAAACAATAGTAGTAGAGGTAAGCAGCACAGTTGGATCCACTGGAGAAGCCATTTCACGTTTGGTGCTTGAAGCAACCGTGATCAGAGTAGAAAAATCAGTAGGCTCCATTGGGAAAACAATATCACGTATCACTGATAGTGGAGGAATTGAAAATCTTGGTGAAGTTCTTGGTACAATGGGGGGCAAAGGAGAGTCACTGTCTACCTCTGTATTTGCGGCTTGATTACCTGAGATAAAATGTGTAAGATAAGGAGGCAAGAAAGTGAGAACAAAAGTAAACAATGATAGTAAAACTATCTTACATGGTGAATGTCCGTGTTCTCCATAATCAAGTCCTCCTTCTTCTTCCTCTGCGATAGGCGAAACTTTCGCAGAAGTTGGGAGTATATGCCCCCATCAGCTAGAGCCTCCTCTACAACTATATCATTGTTGTCACTGACATCAGCTTCTCCCTCTTCATAATCAACATCTTGATCTTCTTCTTCCATTATGCTTTCATCGGAAGCGATACGTTCAGATGAAGAAGATGAAATTTCATCACTGGAACTTTCTTCACTTGATTCCTCAACAACAACTTGTTTTCATTATGGCTGGTTCAACCTCTGTGGCTGTTACAACTGGAGAGGTAGTAGTTGCAATCCCTATCTAGGGAGAAGATTGGGCGCATGTGATGGATTTAATCATTAGGGAAGAAGTTGGCTACTGTGGAGAAAGGCGAGTCCTGGAAACAGGGGAAGACATTGGCTATTGTTGAGGATGAGTGGAAGGAGAGGGATGGTCTGAAGCATCGACAATGTTCTCTGACTGAGGGATAACCTCTTCTGCAACTTCTCTTCGAAGACGCTCAAGAGGAATTTGTTCAAATTCATGAGTGTCGCCTTATGTTTTCCAGCCTTCGAGAGTGTTGTTAGGCTTTATCTCACGAATGGGCTCGTCCATGGAGATATATACGCAGCGATGACCAGCCGAGGGGGCATGACTTGTTTTAGCAATGAAACCGACCCCCATTTTAAAAGTGCATCCCTTGAGCATAGGAGGAGGAAGCCATATTGGTTTATTCATGGGTTGACTTTTTTTGACCAGGTAGGATTGGTGTACCCACCATCTCATGTGGTTATATGACACTCTTGGGGTACGGCCGCAATCTGGAATGATAAAGGAAGAGTTGGCACAGCCCAATAGTTGTTTCCAAATCATCACCCAATTAAATGGGCCAGTACCGTAACTCCACATCCTCCTGGTGACTAACTTGCAATCTTCTGGGACTACTTGATCAAAGATGAACTGGAGGGCGAAACGTCTTAGGTAAGATGACTCTCGCCAAAATTCAGTTCCTTCTCCCAAGGGGAGACTACATGATCTGATAAATATAAAAAATTCCCTTTCCTCCAGGGATAGGGATTTTGTGTCCGCCTTCTCCGTATCCACAGTATAACGAGAAAAACTAAAATGGAAGTAGTCTATTTTTCCATCAGAGGCTATAGCATCCTTCGCCCAGTCATAGGGTCTTTTTGCCATAGATCACTTTTAGAAGAAGTAGAGAGGTACCCGTGAAGGGTGAACATAGGCCTTGTCAGGTGCTTCAAAGGTCCAGGGAAAGTAGACGCTAAGCCACCCGAGGAAATAATGCCATGGCATGTATATTGAAGCAGAACTGACAGATGAGTCTTCAAATGGCATGCAATCTCTCCAAAGCCTCTATAAATCGAACACAGGACAGGAGGAGCAAGAGAAAACTTAATTCCTTTAGTCATAGCGCCTGCAACGACAAATAGAGATGGGCGGATGACGTCTTCTGATTTTGAGCTGGGGAAGACCACCACGCTTAGCCAGTATGTGATGAATGCTGCAAGCTCTCCATAGTTAGAATATTCGCCCTGACTTTTTATATTTCTTCAGAGACGTTCAAGCTCCCGTGAATGGCCGTCGTCGAGCCTGAAAGGATGAGTAGATGAAGGTGAGGTTATATATATGTCAAGCTACGATAAGAAGAAGTGAAAAAAGAGAATTCTTACTTAAAAGCTCTACTGAAATGGGCTAGCCATTGCATGGGATGGATTTTGTGGATGTTCGAGAACTTAGACATTTCCCCGAAAAGTTCCATAGTCGACTCTGAAATAGAAGGGATGCGATCAGGCGAGGACACATGTAACACCCCGAATTTTGGCCAATCTGGTATTTGACGTCCTTAGGCAATGGGTTAACTAAAACACCTGGAAAATCGCTCAGAACCCAATTCCATAGCCAAAGAAATCACTTAGGATTAATTCCTTTAGAAACTAAGCATAAGTTAGCTAGCGCAATGCTAGAGTAGCTAGGAAATAGTCCCTGATCACTTTAAATACGTTCTACAAGACCTAAATCGAGTAGAATCAATGGTGCTATAATACTCTAAAACCTCGGAACAAACTCTAAACCGGTTTGTTCTCTGGACCTCTTCGAAACTTTGAATTGGATCTAGACCATGCGTCGGAAGTCCGATGCCTACTATCTTAGACCGTTAGAACCGCCTAGCTGGACTTGACAATCATTTCGAAAATCAAGTCCAACCGACATTCACGGGCTATTTCATTGAGCCTGGACTGAAGAGAGTAAGAATAGGGACAGATTTGGAATTTGAAATTCAAATCTGGCACACGACTTGACGTGTCAGTATTAAGCGTTCTGACCGTCATAATTCAGCCAAATTACACTCTCGGATCAGGAAAAATTTCTATTTCATATCATGAGATTTGTAAACCTGATCTACGTGCGGTGACCGCTGAACTGAAACTGGACCACCACGTGCGATCTGTGAACCCTGCCGGACTGAAAACTTGATGTATGCTAGATCCAGTATGCACGAGCTTAAGTCCGATCACGTTCGGCTAGGGGACCACCAGAAATATACTTTTGGACCGAAACAGCCCCAAATTGGATATACCTCAAGTGTACATTGTACCCGAGCCTATTTTGGGCACATTTGAGCGTATAAAAGGGGTTGAAACCCTCACTCCTCTCTCCCATCCGAATTTGAGAAAAATCCTAGATTGGGAGAGAGAAAAGGTGAGAGTTTGTGAGAGAGAGTAGGAGAGAATTTTCCTGTTGTTGCACCACCTGTTGCAAGTGCCTAAGCAACACACTTCAATCACCTGGCCGGTGATTCCTCCACGTTTTCAGGTAAGAAAATACCCTAAAAGTTGCTGATTTAGTGTTTCTTCGTTTCTGTTGCGAGATAACTGATGCATCTTGCAAAACAGGTTGTCTAGTCGCCGTAAACGAAGCGTATACGCTCCGTTCGAAACGATACGTTTATAAGAGATAAGGTGCAGATTTTAGACGCTTTGATTGACTGTTTCCAACGCTTTCAATGTCGTTTAATAGTAGATTATCGACGGCAACACCGTTTGACATGTACAACATGCTGTCCGTTTCCTGTTTCGTAAACCGACGAAGAATATGAGATTTAGGGTATTTTAGTCATTTGTAGGAAGTACCGTTTTCATTCATATTTTTCTGATGTGATTGACATGGTTTATTGTCGCATTAGAATGTTAGGAATATGTGCATAATTATTTTGGCGAAGAGATTCTCCTAAATGCGCACTTCGGGTCGACATACTATATGTAGACTTAAGTGCGTAGTGTAAGTGTTTGTATAAATGTTTGTATTAGTATGTATTGAATTAAATGGTGTTATGAATTAGTTTGAGATTACTTTCTCAATTAATATGCTGATGTAAATGATTTCCTACATGTTAGCTAAATGCATGATTTCATTACATGTATGGAATGCATGTGCTTGAAGATTTGCTTAAGTTGTATGTTATAACATGTGTTAACATGCTCACATAGTTGTATTTCATTTCCAATACTCTAATATGATTGCTGATGTGATTCCATAATTGTTTGGGACTATACTTAGTCCAAGCAGTCCGTAACCGAGCAAATTCGTGGTTGGCTTATCTTGGCCACGAATGATGCGTCGATGAACGTGAACCGTGTTTTGGAGTTGGCGGCAGTGATTAGGCCACACGGGGTGTTTCACGCACCTCATGTCGTTCGACTTGAGATGCGATCGTGCTAGTCGAGCCCGTCAAGTAACCCGACTGGCCGTTGTATGTTCACCCTGCATGAGTCATAACTGCTTGAACCTAGGGTACTGAACTTACCATTGTAAACCCTGTTAACCACGGTACCTTGATCCACGAAGACTCATGAGCAGAGCATTGTGGTATGGGACACCGTGGTCGAGCTGGTGGCCTACGCTGGGGCCACAAACCTCCCCGTAGTGACCAGTGAGCACCTATGTCTCGTGAGCAGATTATGGTGGTATGGGACATTATATTCTTGCTGTTGGCCTACACTGATCAGGCGACGAGTCCTTTGTAGTGACCGTGAGCGTATTCTGAGTCTACGGGAGGCGACGACCCTTTCGTAGTAGTAAAGTACAGTAGGCCTATATTGATAAGGTGATGGGGGAGCGGAGCAACGAGTGCGTGCAATAGCCCTGGAAGCCCTTGCAGTGACCTACAAAATATACATCTTATGAGATTACTAGGAGTGACGACCCTAGACAGGATCTGTGTTGGGATTGATATAAGGGAAGTACCTTAGTTTCCCAATCCTGCTGTTTGAATGGACTAATAATAACTCGACAATCATATCACCATTACATTGCATGTGCCTGGAAGATGTGGAGCACTGAGCGGGATGCAAGCATGCCGCGGACGAAGATGGTGCCGTATGAGGGAGAATATCGGTGAGGGCATACATCACGTCATGTCATATTGCATTAACAACAGTATTAGGATTGTTTGATTTACTGCTTTACTATTAGCGCATGATTGATTTGATAATATGCTAATCTCTGCTCTCTTATCCCACTGAGTTGATCACTCACTCCCACGTTACGGGATGGTGTTTTCGGACACCCACTAGTCTCTATTATGATTACAGATGATGGCGCGACCAGCAAGGCGGATCTGGACTTGATGATGATGAGGAAGATTCCTCCCTTATGCGTGTTCTGATTGACGGGATTACAGGGAGGTTGATTAGATGCCTTGACACTTGTCATTTTATATTTTTAGCAAACTCATGTATATTTGTTTTGTTTACTTTTGGAGTATATACGTATGTATATAACCTAGTAACATGTTCACACTCTGGAGACATACAACAGTTTATATATGTTATACATACTATCACAATCTTCCGCTTGTTAATTTAACTGTCTCTGGAGTATGATATGCTGTTCTGGCTTAATCTCACTCATGTTTAATACATTAACACAGACAACATTCAATCATACATATCTATGTTGCATAAATAACATTTTGGAACTCGGGAGTTGGGTTTTTTACTCGACCCCCCAATTTTCGAGATGTTACAGATGGTATCAGAGCATGAATAAGATTATACCGGGCCTAGGTTATGGTCACGCGACGTACGCTGTCACTTCCTTTGACTTAGGTGGGTGCGAGAAGGGTCTAAAAATACTTATAGGATCGCAGATTCGCCAATAGGCGAAGTCTATTCGTATCGATCGCGCGATCGAGTCCGTAACGCATCTAGGGTCGCATGAAGCGACCTGAGTAGCTTCTAGGTAGTAGGTAGTTGGGTTGAGATGTTCTTTGAATGATTCTAAACCTGTAAATGTAAATCCTTGGGCTGTGGGATAACCATAACCCCTTCATTCAATCGTCAGGGCTTAAAAACCCCGTTTCACATAAAATCTTCAAAATTCTTCCTCTCACCACTCCAATCTTCAATTATTTCTTACCCTTTTCATGTTATGCATCAATCCTAATCTGAAAATGACATAAAATCATACTTTGACAAAATTTTATAGTGAATAGTAAAATTTCATAAAAAATGGCCATAAGGCCATTCTAACTTTTCTTTCTTTAGTAACTAATGGGCTAGATGGATGTACTAGCTCCTTTTACCCCAAAATCATATGCTGCATGATAGAGAATTATATTCGTTATTGCAGACTGGCCCCGGAAAGCTCCGAACTTATGTTTGGACCTATATAGGGCAATCTAGAATGAACCAAGGTGGGGCCCATAGTTATTTGGGGTCCTTAGACCATGGGGGACCAGACCCATGTGGTCCCACCGATCAGATCACCGGGCGGTCGGCAATGCCATCGCCGGGTCGGCGATGCATCGCCGTCCACTATGGCCCACTTGATTTGATTTTTGGGCACACGCCCTATTTTGGGTTGTGTATACCCTCCATGTAGGTTCCGACCGTAGAAAACCCCAAAAAGGGGTACTTCCTTCACAAACAGCCCTTCCTTAGCCCCATTTGTATTTTCTAGCTGCCCTCACCCAAAACTGTGGTTCCAAACCACTCCCAAATCCATCTTTGGCTAAAAATGACCACACTCCTTCAATCCATTGCTATTTGCAGCCTTCCCTCTTGAAGATCTCGTCGTTTGGAGCTTTTAAAACCCCCAAATCGAGCTGAAATCGTGAGGTGCTCCATTCGCCTTTTTCATTCTCTTTTCTCTCTGAAAATACATTCTTGGGGATCTTGAAGCATCCCTCTACAACGCCTAGATCTCCCTTTTTCAGTTTGGACAGCCATTTCTTGGCATTTTCTCCATTTTTCATGGCTTTTGTTGAAGCCATTTTGGGTCTTTTGTCACTCTCCACCATCCTCTCTTTGATGGGTAAGAGAAAAACTGCAGCGGATGAGGCTGGGCCTAGTCACCCTGCTCAATCAAGAAGGCTGCGGGGTGGCGCTGCTAGCTCAAGCACCGCCGTAAGTCCAACCACAGCCCAAGAGTTCCATACAAAGCAGAATTTGGATCCCCATACTCAACTTGGACGAGTGATTTTAGCAGAGATGCCTCACGGCCAATACACTGACCATAAGGTGTTGTTTGAGGCGGATGTGGAAGGAAGACTATTCAGAAAATTTCTATTGTTCGAGCGCATTAAAGCTGCGCATTGGGGTCCGATCTTTGAAGCTCGTGCTCGTGCTAATGTGAGCACCATTCGTGCCTTCTACGCTCGTATCCAGAATCCTACCTTGGAGCCATTGCAGTTCAAAATTCCTTTCAGTAGAGACCGGATGGCTATGATCGATGTTCGGTTGATTGCGCGACTTCTGAACGTGCCTCTTGGTGATGTTCATCCTAGTGCGAAGAATTTAAGGAGTAGGCGTGAACGAGATCGCCGTACCAGATTTCTATGTGGTAAATTGGTTCCATGGCAGCCTAATAATAGCCTCAAGGCGTCTCATATGTCTGATGATTTACGCCTGCTACACCACATTTGCACGTTCAATGTGTATCCCAGGTCGACAAATCGCATTGAGTGTATGCGCCTTATGGTTAATTTCTTGTATCTGGTGGCCTAGGGAGAGAATGTATATATAGCCACTTTCATCTTACGACAGATTATCCTCATAGTGAAATTGAGAAGAACATATGAATTGCTTCCTTTTGACCGACTTATATGAAAGATCGCGCTTGAGTTTTCTTACAGACTTGGGCCGGAGTTGTCAGTTCTGATTCACAGCATTGATGAGTCTACTATGGTCAAGATGAAGATCGGGTCTTAGTACCGTGAGACTCAGCTTGAAGAGGATAGCGAGGATGATTTTGATGATGAAGAGGATCCAGGTGAAGGAGAACCTGGAGCAGAAGTTGAGGAAGAAGTCCAGGAAGAAGTAGAAAAGGAGGCTCAGGATACATATGAGAGCTCTCCTCCTTCTGCTCAGGCTACTGGCGATGATCACATTGTCTGAATTGAGGAGAGCCAGGTCGCCTTGCGAAGGGAAGTTCAGGAACTTTGAGCTGAGGTCGAGGATGCCAAGGCCATTATGAAGAGAAAATTCGGCAAGGTGACTCGCACCTTGAAGGCGATCTTGTGCTGCTTGCAGGATAAGGGTGCTCCTCCTCCGTCACTCGACTCAGACTAGCGATGAGATATATGATGTTGTTGTTAGTAGTTAGTCATTTCCTATTTTTTATATGTAAGCCTGATAAGGCTAGTAGTTTGTTTATGTTGTTGTTGTAGCTTTAATTGTCTTAGTTCCCATGTACTTCTTGTCATGATGCCTGTAAGGAGATATCCCTTGTATTGTGGCAATTTTGATTTAATGAAATGCATGGCATTTTTTAGCTTGTTATGTGAATGTTTGTGTTGTGGTTTGGGCTTAATAAAGCTGAATTTGGTTAGATGGAATGCATGCCGTTCTGTTCGCTGTAAGGTATTGTCCCTAGATTGGGAGTATTATAACTCCTGGGATTCAGCCTATAAATTAATTTTTATCCCAACCCACCCTCCTACCAAGCATGCCACTTCCAATCCCTCCATGGAACTAGGAATGCAGTTCCATTTAATACAACTAAGCACTACCGGCCACATAGGCCTTTGGCGTTTTGGATCTAGTGTTAGCACTCCTAGATTTGAAGGATCTGACTATATAGGAAAGACATCTACCGTATAATCTTAGGCTTTGGATTATAGCTACTGAGTTACAGACTAGCCTACTAGTTACCTTAAGTAGTGTAAAGCCTGTATATGCTAAGGAATTGTAAGTTAGATTTAGTTGCAGTAGAACCTTATTCCTTCGATAGATCCCCTTTTGACTTATAAACTTCTGTTGTTGCCCATAGGAAAGAACCATTCACTCTTAGGAAAGACTTATAAATCCCTCAGGTCGAACTTAGAATAAACCAACACATCCCTTAGAATTGCCTTCCCCAAGGGCTTATTGCATTCGGGAACGCAGAGTAAAGGAACCGCATGTACGCGATGTATTCACAGTTTGAAATGACTTCTTAATCTTAGTGGTTACCAATAAATCCAATGCTCTGATCAAGCAGAGGGTCGGCATCGGCCAGGATTAAGAACTGATACGAAGAATTTTCTGTCAGAGTCTCGGCAGAAGGTCAATGTATCCGGCTCAGACCCACTACACAATCTTTCTTCTGTGATGGCCCAACCACCTACAACCAGACGTGATCAATTGTCTTTGAGAAATGGCAAGGACTTAAAGCCAGTAGAGAATTAGACATCTTGTCACCAACTCATACCTGCCCCTGAACTCAACCACAATAGAGATTAGGCATATCTCTATCACCATAGATACCAATGCCATAGAACGCATCATTAGCAAAGGAAAATGACTGTAATGAGAGGTTGTTTCCCAATTCATGTCAAGGATAGGTCTTAAGTTGCACCTCATTCTGATGTACGGAGCGATGCACAGATTCTTGAACTTTAAGTAGAACTAAGTTTTAAGGGGGGTAGAAGTATTGAGTACAATCAAGTTAGGTTAGTCAATGCTACCGTTCGGTCAGAGTGGCACAGCGGAAGAGTGGTTGGCCTCTTTCCCACTGGCCAAGGATCGAAACATTTGAGTTAGGATGTACGTACGGTTAGGTCATTAAATAGGATTGACCCTTTCTTAGAATGTCAATACGAAAGTCTTACTAGATACTCCTTACCCTTCGCCAATTTTGGGGACAAAATTGTGTTTTAAGGGAGGTAGATTGTAACATCCCAGATTTTGGCCAATCTAGGATTTGACGTCCTTAGGCAATGGGTTAACTAAAACACTTGAAAAATCGCTCAAAACCCAATTTCATAGCCAAAGAAATCACTTAGGATTAATTCCTTTAGAAACTAAGCATAAGTTAGCTAGTGCAACGCTAGAGTAGCTGGGAAATAGTCCCTGATCACTTTAAATACGTTCTACAAGACCCAAATCGAGTAGAATTAATGGTGCTATAATACTCTAAAACTTCGGAAAAACTCTAAACCGGTTTGTTCTCTGGACCTCTTTGAAACTTTGTATTGGATCTAGACCGCAAGTCGGAAGTCCAATGCCTACTATCTTAGACCGTTAGAACCGCCTAACTGGACTTGACAATCATTTCAAAAATCAAGTCCAACCGACATTCACGGGCTATTTCATTGAGCCTAGACTGAAGAGAGTAAGAATAGGGACAGATTTGGAATTTGAAATTCAAATCTGGCACACGACTTGACGTGTCAGTATTAAGCGTTCTGACCGTCATAATTCAGCCAAATTACACCCTCGGATCAGGAAAAATTTCTATTTCATATCATGAGATTTGCAGACCTGATCTACGTGCGGTGACCGCTGAACTGAAACTAGACCGTCACGTGCGATCTGCGAACCCTGTCGGACTGAAAACTTGATGTATGCTAGATCCAGTATGCATGAGCTTAAGTCCGATCGCGTTCGGCCAGGGGACCACCAGAAATGTACTTTTGGACCGAAACAGCCCCAAATTGGATATACCTCAAGTATACATTGTACCCGAGCCTATTTTGGGCACATTTGAGCTTATAAAAGGGGTTGAAACCCTCACTCCTCTCTCCCATCCGAATTTGAGAAAAACCCTAGATTGGGAGAGAGAAAAGGTGAGAGTTTGTGAGAGAGAGTAGGAGAGAATTTTCCTGCTGTTGCACCACCTGTTGTAAGTGCCTAAGCAACACACTTCAATCACCTGGCCGGTGATTCCTCCACGTTTTCAGGTAAGAAAATACCCTAAAAGTTACTGATTTAGTGTTTCTTCGTTTCCGTTGCGAGATAGCTGATGCATCTTGCAAAACAGGTTGTCTAGTCATCGTAGACGAAGCGTATACGCTCCGTTCGAAATGATACGTTTATAAGAGATAAGGTGCGGATTTTAGACGCTTTGATTGACTATTTCCAACGCTTTCAATGTCGTTTAATAGTAAATTATCGACGGCAACACCGTTTGACATGTACAACATGCTGTGCGTTTCCTGTTTCGTAAACCGACGAAGAATATGATATTTAGGGCATTTTAGTCATTTGTAGGAAGTACTGTTTTCATTCATATTTTGCTGATGTGATTGACATGGTTTATTGTCGCATTAGAATGTTAGGAATACATGCATAATTATTTTGGCGAAGAGATTCACCTAAATTCGCACTTCGGGTCGACATACTATATGTAGACTTAAGTGAGTAGTGTAAGTGTTTGTATAAATGCTTGTATTAGTATGTATTGAATTAAATGGTGTTATGAATTAGTTTGAGATTGTTTTCTCAATTAATATGCTGATGTAAATGATTTCCTACATGTTAGCTAAATGCATGATTTCATTACATGTATGGAATGCATGTGCTTGAAGATTTGCTTAAGTTGTATGTTATAATATGTGTTAACATGCTCACATGGTTGTATTTCATTTTCAATACTCTAATATGATTGCTGATGTGATTCCATAATTGTTTGAGACTATACTTAGTCCAGGCAGTCGGTAACCGAGCGAATTCGTGGTTGGCTTATCTTGGCCACGAATGACGCGTCGATGAACGCAAGCCGTGTTTTGGAGTTGGCGGCAGTGGTTAGGCCACACGGGGTGTTTCACGCACGTCATGTCGTTCGACTTGAGATGCGATCATGCTAGTCGAGCCCGTCAAGTAACCCGACTGGCCGTTGTATGTTCACCCTGCATGAGTCATAACTGCTTGAACCTAGGGTACTGAACTTACCATTGTAAACCCTGTTAACCACGGTACCTTGATCCACGAAGACTCATGAGCCGGGCATGGTGGTATGGGACACCGTGGTCGAGCTGTCGGCCTACGCTGGGGCCACAAACCTTCCCGTAGTGACCAGTGAGCACCTATGTCTCGTGAGCAGATTATGGTAGTATGGGACACTATATTCTTGCTGTCGGCCTACACTGATCAGGAAACGAGTCCTTTGTAGTGACCGCCAGCGTATTCTGAGTCTACGGGAGGCGACGACCCTTCCGTAGCAGTAGAGTACAGTAGGCTTTGTATTGATAAGGTGATGGGGGAGCGGAGCAACGAGTGCGTGCAACAACCCTGGCAGCCCTTACAGCGACCTACAAAATATACATCGTATGAGATTACTAGGAGTGACGACCCTAGACAGGATCTGTGTTGGGATTGATATAAGGGAAGTACCTTAGTTTCCTAATCCTGCTGTTTGAATGGACTAATAACAACTCGGAAATCATATCACCATTATATTGCATGTGCCTGGAAGATGTGGAGCACTGAGTGGGATGCACGCATGCCACGGACGAAGATGGTGCCGTATGAGGGAGAATGTCGGTGAGGGCATACATCACGTCATGTCATATTGCATTAACAACAGTATTAGGATTGTTTGATTTACTACTTTACTATTAGCGCATGATTGATTTGATAAATGCTAATCTCTGCTTTCTTATCCCACTGAGTTGATCACTCACTCCCACGTTACGGGATGGTATTTTCGGACACCCACCAGTCTCTATTGTGATTGCAGATGATGGCGCAGCTAGCGAGGCGGAGCTGGACTTGATGATGATGAGGAGGATTCCTCCCTTATGCGTGTTCTGATTGACAGGATTACAGGGAGGTTGATTAGATGCCTTGACACTTGTCATTTTATATTTTTAGTGCACTCATGTATATTCGTTTTGTTTACTTTTGGAGTATATACGTATGTATATAACCTGGTAACACGTTCACACTCTGGAGACATACAACAGTTTATATATGTTATACAAACTATCATAGTCTTCCGCTTGTTAATTTAACTCTCTCTGGAGTATGATATGCTGTTCTGGCTTAATCTCACTCATGTTTAATACATTAACACAGACAACATTCAATCATACATATGTTGCATAAATGACATTTTGGAACTCGGGAGTTGGGTTTTTTACTCGACCCCCCGATTTTCAGGATGTTACAACACAAAAGCAAGTTCCTCATTAGTAGGGACAAATTCATCAAAGAATTTCCTGATTATTGGTAGTCCAGTGATCTTGTGGATATCCCAAAGAGTGATGCTTATTTCTCCTTCTGGAAGATGGAAAGAATTGGTGGAAGGGCACCAATAGTTGGGAAATGCTTTCAGAATGGAAGCTTCCTTGCAAAACGGGAATGATGTCGCTTCGATAGCATGGAATATATTGATCTTCGATAAAGTTCCAGCATACTTCACAAAAATTGCAGCGGTCCACTCGGAATAATAGTTACGGGGAGTGAGAAGACTCCTCGTCCTGAACTCTTCCGAGCTCCATATGAGGGTACAATGGCTGAAGCGTTGTTTAAGTGTCTTATAGAAGTAAGTGGGATTAGGCTATGAACGTCGTAGGAAGGGACAAGGAAGATCATAGGATGAATGTCGCCTACTTTCTGTCTTGGTCTCGGCGGTTGTAGAATGCCTTCCAATAACCTTAGCTCCTTAAATGACCAAGACTTCGTGTATGCCAGTCTTTCCACTTTTAGGTGATCTCTGGGTTTGCAAACCAGCATGGAATGATGGCGGTGGATGCTAATCAGAAGTGAGATGAAGCCATGTCTATATGAATTTTTGAATCCTATGGTGCCTTGGACCACACGAACTGACTCCCAGGAGTTGTTGAGTTTCTTCCTGTTATGATCCTTTGTCTTCTCCTAGAATTTCTGGGCTTTGTTGCGGCGGTGCTTCTTGGGTCTAGAAGGAGGAGGGGTGTCCTCTCTAGGAGGTGGTCTTTGACTGCTCGTGTGATAATGAGTTGTCATCTTCAACCAGCTCTCCCAGTCATACTCGCGGCCATGCTTTAGAGGTCTCTTAAGATCACCCATAATGATAGCCCTATGAATAGGAGATGGCAGTGTCTCAATGCGTGAAGAGAAATCAAGCGTAGGGAGTACAATTTCTTTTATGTATGCAGGGCATCTAGGAGTTATCTTGAACCGCTTATGCAAGGGTTAAGCAGGAGAGGATGGTGATTCTGATACTTGAGGAGTTTGAGTTTGGTACGCTCTGATGTTGGGTAGTTCTTGGTGGGAAGGTAGCTTAGAAGGAGGGTTTATAGCGATAAAGGTTCTTTTTGTACGAGCCATGATCGAGTGAAGGTGGAAAACTGGCTAAGTCAGGAAGACTGGAAAGAATAGATGTTGCGCGAGTCACGCAACGAAGAGACAGTTGTGCAGACAGCGTGACGGCTCAAGGCCTTGCACGATGAAAAAATGTTGTGTAGGTCACGCAACTAAAACTAGTTGCGCGAGGATGAAAATTCAGAGAAACGGAGTCTGGCTACAAGAAGAGAATGTGAAGAAATGGCTAGTGCTGGACTATTTATAGAGGAAATGGTCGAGTACGGAACTCGGGTTTTCATTGTATGGGTCACGCAACGACCTTAAGGAATGAAAGATTCTTTCTTGAAGATTGATCCGTATGCTTTGATTCAAGAGAACAAAACCACCAATCAAGGGGGCATTTGTTGGAGCATAAAAAATCATCATAAAGGAAATCCAAAGATGAGTAAAAAAACCATAAAAAGTGAAGAAATGAAGAAGGGAACAAACCATGTTGCGTGGATTGCATAACCAGACTAGTCATTGCATGGCTCGTGTAATCGGTAGAAATAATCTTAGGCATCGCGCATCCAGAACAGGCATTGCGTGAGAGGAAAAGATCATTTTTACCTTACATGGATTGCTCACCACAAACAACTGTTGAGTGAATCGCGCGGCTATCTTTACCCTTACGCAGGGTGGGGCTCATGGCACAAGAAACGAGGGTTGGCACATGTGGAGGCCTATAAATATCCCACTCCCCTCCTCATTTGGGACGGAAGGTTTTCTGGAGAAAGTTGGAGCTCTAAAGATAGATTGAAGGTGAGGAGCAGAGTTAGTTGCGTGGGTCGCACAAGTAGGATACTAAGTTGTGCTGATCGCGCAACGCAAGAGAGAAGTTGCGCGGATTGTGCACCCAAGCACTATGTTGCACTGACCTCACAAATGGTAATTCAATTGCGTCGATTACACAACTAGGTCACAATGTGGCTAAGGAAAAAAGGGGTCAAAATGCTGTCGAAATCGTTGGAGTTCGACCTTCACTACTTCAAGCCTTCTCCTTGGCATGACGGACGGGTTCAAAAGGGAAATTGGTTGATTAAATTCAACATTCCTCCTAAGTACGTAGGAGATGACCGAAATAGCATCGGAATGCTGTCAAATTTGAGATTTGACATATAATCTTATTAATTACCATTTATTCCATATTCTATCTTGGAATCAAGGGATTTGGAAGGGATGTATATGAACTCAAAATTAATAATGCCATGATTATTGTATGAAATCTCTTTGTTATATTGGAATAAAATAAATTCCCCAAATCAAACACATTTGTTTTCTTGTCAAAACATTTCCCCAATGGGCATTCTAATTTATGTATGACATGACTGTTTGTAGGATGATGGAATATACGAAGCTATTGAAATTTTAGGGTAAAGTCGAGCACAGTTCTCTAATGAAGTCAAATATTTGTATTTTCAATATTATTGTAATTGTAATTGTAATTGATTGAATGAATTAGATTGTAAGTTTGATTATAATTGTAATTGACACTACCAAAAAATTGAGCAAAGGCTACAGATAAAAACCGTAGCCATAGACCTATGGCTACGGTTTTTATCCGTAGCGTGACTGTTGTCGTAAGTGCCATAACAATAGGTCTAAAACCTATGGCTACGGATTTAATCCGTAGCTATAGAGTACAATAGCTACAGTTAAATTCTGTAGCAATTTTATCTGTAGCGAACACTTCAAACTGCTACGGATATTATTTGTAGTTAAAAGCCTGTTGCAATATGCCTAAATTAAAAAGGCTACACCTGTCAGATTCATGGCTATGGATATTATTCGTAGCTAAAGTCCATAGCAATATGCCTCATTGAAAAGGCTACACCTGTCAGATTAATGGCTACGGATATTATTTGTAACTGAATGTCCGTAGCAATATGCCTAAATTAAAAAGGCTACACCTGTCAGATTAATGGATATGGTCAATAGCCGTAGCTATTTTGTACCTTAGAAAATTATATATAATCGTTTGTTCATTCAATTACCACCTGTACAGCCATTTATTCATTCAATTACAATATCTCATTCATTCATTCAATTACAATGAAATTACAATCATTCATTCAATCAATTACAATTACAATTACAATTACAATAATGCTGAAAATACAAATCTTTGGCTTCATTAGAGAAATGTGCTCGACTTCACCCTGAAATTTCAACAGCTTCGTATATTCCATCATCCTACAAACAGTCATGTCAAACATAAATTAGAAAGTTCATTAGGAAAAAGAAAGACAAAGTGAAAGAAGTGCATCATGTAAAGACAAAGAAAGACAAGGTTTTGGTTTTGGTTTAGGTTATAGGTTTTGGGATTGGAGAATGGGTTCGGGTTTAGGTCTTAGGTTTTGGTTTTGGTTTTGGTTTTTGTTTAAGTTATAGGTTTTGGTTTAGGTTATAGGTTATAGGTTTAGGATAAGCTTTAGGTTTTTGGATTTGAGAATGAGTTCGGGTTTAGGTTATAGGTTTTTGGATTTGAGAATGGGTTCGGGTTTAGGTTATAGGTTTTGTTTTAGGTTATAGGTTTTGGGATTTGAGAATCGGTTCGGGTTTAGGTTATAGGTTTTGGTTTTGGTTTTGGTTTAGGTTATAGGTTTTGGGATTGGAGAATGGGTTCGAGTTTAGGTCTTAGGTTTTGGTTTTGGTTTTGGTTTAGGTTATAGGTTTTGGTTTAGGTTATAGGTTATAGGTTTAGGATAAGGTTTAGGTTTAGGTTTAGGTTATAGGTTTTGGGATTTGAGAATGGGTTCGGGTTTAGGTTTAGGTTATAGGTTTTGAGATTTGAGAATGGGTTCGGGTTTAGGTTATAGGTTATAGGTTTTGGTTTTGGTTTTAGTTTAGGTTATAGGTTTTGGGATTTGGTTTAGGTTATAGGTTATAGGTTTAGGATAAGGTTTAGGTTTAGGTTATTGGTTTTAGGATTTGAGAATGGGTTCGGGTTTAAGTTATAGGTTTTGGTTTAGGTTATAGGTTTTGGGATTGGAGAATGGGTTCGGGTTTAGGTCTTAGGTTTTGGTTTTGGTTTAGGTTATCGGTTTTGGTTTTGGTTATAGGTTATAGGTTTAGGATAAGGTTTAGGTTATAGGTTTTGGGATTTGAGAATGGGTTCGGGTTTAGGTTATAGGTTATAGGTTTTGGTTTTGGTTTTAGTTTAGGTTATAGGTTTTGGGATTTGGTTTAGGTTATAGATTTTGCTTTAGGTTATAGGTTATAGGTTTAGGATAAGGTTTAGGTTTAGGTTATAGTTTTAGGATTTGAGAATGGGTTCGGATTTAGGTTATAGGTTTTGGTTTTGGTTTAGGTTTTAGGTTTTGAAATTTGAGAATGGGTTCGGGTTTAGATCATAGGTTTTGGTTTTGGTTTAGGTTATAGGTTTTGGGATTGGAGAATGGGTTCGGGTTTAGGTCTTAGGTTTTGGTTTTGGTTTTGGTTTTGGTTTTGCTTTAGGTTATTGGTTTTGGTTTAGGTTATAGGTTATAGGTTTAGGATAAGGTTTAGGTTTAGGTTTAGGTTATAGGTTTTGGGATTTGAGAATGGGTTTGGGTTTAGGTTATAGGTTATAGGTTTTGGTTTTGGTTTTAGTTTAGGTTATAGGTTTTGGGATTTGGTTTAGGTTACAGGTGTTGGTTTTGGTTTAGGTTATAGGTTTTGCTTTAGGTTATAGGTTGTAGGTTTAGGATAAGGTTTGGGTTTAGGTTATAGGTTTTAGTATTTGAGAATGGGTACGGGTTTTGGTTATAGGTTTTGGTTTTGGTTTTGGTTTAGGTTATAGGTTTTGGGATTGGAGAATGGGTTTGGGTTTAGGTCTTAGGTTTTGGTTTTAGTTTAGTTTATAGGTTTTAGTTTAGGCTATAGGTTATAGATTTAGGATAAGGTTTAGGTATAGGTTTAGGTTATTGGTTTTGGGATTTGAGAATGGGTTCGGGTTTAGGTTATAGGTTATAGGTTTTGAGATTTGAGAATGGGTTCGGGTTTAGGTTATAGGTTATAGGTTTTGGTTTTGGTTTTAGTTTAGGTTATAGGTTTTAGGATTTGGTTTAGGTTATAGGTTTTGCTTTAAGTTATAGGTTATAGGTTTAGGATAAGGTTTAGGTTTAGGTTATAGATTTTAAGATTTGAGAATGGGTTCGGGTTTAAGTTATAGGTTTTGGTTTTGGTTTTAGTTTAGGTTATAGGTTTTGGGATTGGAGAATGGGTTCGGGTTTAGGTCTTAGGTTTTGGTTTTGGTTTAGGTTATCGGTTTTGGTTTTGGTTATAGGTTATAGGCTTAGGATAAGGTTTAGGTTATAGGTTTTGGGATTTGAGAATGGGTTCGGGTTTAGGTTATAGGTTATAGGTTTTGGTTTTGGTTTTAGTTTAGGTTATAGGTTTTGGGATTTGGTTTAGGTTAAAGATTTTACTTTAGGCTATAGGTTATAGGTTTAGGATAAGGTTTAGGTTTAGGTTATAGTTTTAGGATTTGTGAATGGGTTCGGGTCTAGGTTATAGGTTTTGGTTTTGGTTTAGGTTATGGGTTTTGAAATTTGAAAATGGGTTCGGGTTTAGGTCATAAGTTTTGGTTTTGGGTTAGGTTATAGGTTTTGGGATTGGAGAATGGGTTCGGGTTTAGGTCTTAGGTTTTGGTTTTGGTTTTGGTTTTGGTTTTGGTTTTGGTTATTGGTTTTGGTTTAGGTTATAGGTTATAGGTTTAGGATAAGGTTTAGGTTTAGGTTTAGGTTATAGGTTTTGGGATTTGAGAATGGGTTCGGGTTTAGGTTATAGGTTATAGGTTTTGGTTTTGGTTTTAGTTTAGGTTATAGGTTTTGGGATTTAGTTTAGGTTATAGGTATTGGTTTTGGTTTAGGTTATAGGTTTTGCTTTAGGTTATAGGTTGTAGGTTTAGGATAAGGTTTGGGTTTAGGTTGTAGGTTTTAGTATTTGAGAATGGGTTCGGGTTTAGGTTATAGGTTTTGGTTTTGGTTTTGGTTTTGGTTATAGGTTTTGGGATTGGAGAATGGGTTCGGGTTTAGGTCTTAGGTTTTGGTTTTGGTTTATGTTATAGGTTTTGGTTTTGGCTATAGGTTATAGGTTTAGGATAAGGTTTAGGTTTAGGTTTAGGTTATAGGTTTTGGGATTTGGTTTATGTTATAGCTTTTGGTTTTGGTTTAGGTTTTAGGTTTTTCTTTAGGTTATAGGTTATAGGTTTAAGATAAGGTTTAGGTTTAGGTTATAGGTTTTAGGATTTGAGAATGGGCTCGGGTTTAGGTTATAGGTTTTGGCTTTAATTTTGGTTTAGGTTATAGGTTTTGAGATTTGAGAACGGGTTCGGGTTTAGGTCATAGGTTTTGGGATTTGAGAATGGGTTCGGGTTTAGGTAATAGGTTTTGGTTTAGGTTATAGGTTTTAGGATTTGAGAATCGGCTCGGGTTTAGGGTATAGGTTTTGGTTTTGGTTTTGGTTTAGGTTATTGGTTTTGGGATTGGAGAATGGGTTCGGGTTTAGGTCTTAGGTTTTGGTTTTGGTTTAAGTTATAGGTTTTGGTTTAGGTTATAGGTTATAGGTTTAGGATAATGTTTTGGTTTAGGTTATAGGTTTTCGGATTTGAGAATGGGTTCGGGTTTAGGTTATAGGTTTAGGATAAGGTTTAGGTTTAGGTTATAGGTTTTGGGATTTGAGAATGGGTTCAGGTCTAGGTCATAGGTTTCGGTTGAGGTTTAGGTTATTGGTTTTTGGATTTGAAAATGGGTTCGGGTTTAGTTCATAGGTTTTGGTTTTGGTTTAGGTTATTAGTTTTGGGATTTGAGAATGGGTTCGGGTTTAGGTCATAGGTTTTGGTTTTGGTTTTGGTTAAAGGTTTTCGGATTTGAGATTGGGTTCGGGTTTAGGTCTTAGGTTTTGGTTTTGGTTTAGGTTATGGGTTTTGGTTTAGGTTATAGGTTATAGGTTTATGATATTTAAGTTTAGGTTTAGGTTATTGGTTTTGGGATTTGAGAATGGGTTCGGGTTTAGGTTACAAGTTATAGGTTTTCGTTTTGGTTTTAGTTTAGGTTATAGGTTTTGGGATTTGATTTAGGTTATAGGTTTTGGTTTTGGATTAGGTTGTAGGTTTTGCTTTTAGTTATAGTTTATAGGTTTAGGATAAGGTTTAGGTTTAGGTTATAGGTTTTAGGATTTGAGAATGGGTTTGGGTTTAGGTTATAGGTTTTGGTTTTAGTTTTGGTTTAGGTAATAGGTTTTGGGATTGGAGAATAGGTTCGGGTTTAGGTCTTAGGTTTTGGTTTTGGTTTTGGTTTTGGTTTAGGTTATTGGTTTTGGTTTAGGTTATAGGTTATAGGTTTAGGATAAGGTTTAGGTTTAGGTTTAGGTTATAGGTTTTGGAATTTGAGAATGTGTTTGGGTTTAGGTTATAGGTTATAGGTTTTAGTTTTTGTTTTAGTTTAGGTTATAGGTTTTGGGATTTGCTTTAGGTTATAGGTGTTGGTTTTGGTTTAGGTTATAGGTTTTGCTTTAGGTTATAGGTTATAGGTTTTGGATAAGGTTTAGGTTTACGTTATAGGTTTTAGTATTTGAGAAGGGGTTCGGGTTTAGGTTATAGGTTTTGGATTTGGTTTGGTTTAGGTTATAGGTTTTGGGATTGGATAATGGGTTCGGGTTTAGGTCTTATGTTTTGGTTTTTGTTTTGGTTTTGGTTATAGGTTTTGGTTTAGGTTATAGGTCATAGGTTTAGGATAAGGTTTAAGTTTATGTTTAGGTTATAGGTTTTGGGATTTGAGAATGGGTTCGGGTTTAGGTTATAGGTTATAGGTTTTGGTTTTGGTTTTAGTTTAGGTTATAGGTTTTGGGATTTGATTTAGGTTATAGGTTTTGGTTTTGGTTTAGGTTATAGGTTTTGGTTTAGGTTATAGGTTATAGGTTTAGGATAAGGTTTAGGTTTAGGTTATAGGTTTTAGGATTTGAGAATGGGTTCAGGTTTAGGTTATAGGTTTTGGTTTTAGTTTTGGTTTGGGTTATAGGTTTTGAGATTTGAGAACGGGTTCGGGTTTAGGTTATAAGTTTTGGTATTTAAGAATGGGTTCGGGCTTAGGTCATAGGTTTTGGTTTAGGTTTTAGGTTTTAGGATTTGAGAATCAGCTCGGGTTTAGGTTATAGGTTTTGGTTTTGGTTTTGGTTTTGGTAAAAGGTTTTGGGATTGGAGAATGGGTTCGGGTTTAGGTCTTAGGTTTTGGTTTTGGTTTTGGTTTTGGTTTAAGTTATAGGTTTTGGTTTAGGTTATAGGTTATAGGTTTAGGATAAGGTTTTGGTTTAGGTTATAGGTTTTTGTATTTAAGAATGAGTTCGGGTTTAGGTTATAGGTTATAGGTTTTTATTTTGGTTTTAGTTTAGGTTATAAGTTTTGGGATTTGGTTTGGGTTATAGGTGTTGGTTTTGGTTTAGGTTATAGGTTATAGGTTTTGGATAAGGTTTAGATTTACGTTATAGGTTTTAGTATTTGGGAAGGGGTTCGGGTTTAGGTTATAGGTTTTGGTTTTGGTTTTGGTTTAGGTTATAGGTTTTGGGATTGGAGAATGGGTTCGGGTTTAGGTCTTAGGTTTTGGTTTTGGTTTTGGTTTTGATTTTGGTTTTGGTTTTGGTTTTGGTTATAGGTTTTGGTTTAGGTTATAGGTTATAGGTTTAGGATAAGGTTTAGGTTATAGGTTTTGGGATTTGAGAATGGGTTCGAGTTTAGGTTATAGGTTATAGGTTTTGGTTTTGGTTTTAGTTTAGGTTATTGGTTTTGGGATTTGGTTTAGGTTATAGGTTTTGGTTTTAGTTTAGGTTATAGGTTTTGCTTTAGGTTATAGGTTATAGGTTTAGGATAAGGTTTAGGTTTAGGTTATAGGTTTTGGGATTGGAGAATGGGTTCGGGTTTAGGTCTTAGGTTGTGGTTTTGGTTTTGGTTTTGGTTTTGGTTTAGGTTATTAGTTTTGGTTTAGGTTATAGGTTATAGGTTTTGGTTTTAGTTTTGGTTTAGGTTATAGGTTTTGTGATTTGAGAACGGGTTCGGGTTTAGGTCATAGGTTTTGGGATTTGAGAATGGGTTCGGGTTTAGGTCATTGGTTTTGGTTTAGGTTTTAGGTTTAAGGATTTGAGAATCGGCTCGGGTTTAGGTTATAGGTTTTGGTTTTGGTTTTGGTTTTGGTTATAGGTTAGGTTTAGGATAAGGTTTTGGTTTAGGTTATAGGTTTTTGGATTTGAGAATGGGTTCAGGTTTAGGTTATAGGTTTAGGATAAGGTTTAGGTTTAGGTTTAGGTTATAGGTTTTGAGATTTGAGAATGGGTTCGGGTCTAGGTTATAGGTTTCGGTTTAGGTTTAGGTTATAGGTTCTAGGATTTGAGAATGGGTTCGGGTTTAGTTCATAGGTTTTGGTTTTGGTTTAGGTTATTGGTTTTGGGATTGGAGAATGGGTTCGGGTTTAGGTCATAGGTTTTGGGATTTGAGAATGGGTTCGGCTTTAGGTCATAAGTTTTGGTTTTTGTTTTGGTTATAGGTTTTGGGATTTGAGAATGGGTTCGGTTTTAGGTCTTAGGTTTTGGTTTTGGTTTATGTTATAGGTTTTGGTTTAGGTTATAGGTTATAGGTTTAGGATAAGGTTTCGGTTTAGGTTTAGGTTATAGGTTTTGAGATTTGAGAATGGGTTCCGGTTTAAGTTATAGGTTATAGGTTTTGGTTTTGGTTTTAGTTTAGGTTATAGGCTTTGGGATTTGGTTTAGGTTATAGGTTTTGGTTTTGGTTTAGGTTATAGGTTTTGCTTTTGGTTATAGGTTATAGGTTTAGGATAAGGTTTAGGTTTAGGTTATAGGTTTTAGGATTTGAGAATGGGTTCGGGTTTAGGTTATAGGTTTTGGTTTTGGTTTTGGTTTAGGTAATAGGTTTTGGGATTGGGGAATGGGTTCGGGTTTAGGTCTTAGGTTTTGGTTTTGGTTTTGGTTTTGGTTTAGGTTATAGGTTTTGGTTTAGGTTATATGTTATAGGTTTAGGATAAGGTTTAGGTTTAGGTTTAGGTTATAAGTTTTGGGATTTGAGAATGGGTTCAGGTTTAGGTTATAGGTTATAGGTTTTGGTTTTGTTTTTAGTTTAGGATATAGGTTTTGGGATTTGGTTTAGGTTATAAGTTTTGGTTTTGGTTTAGGATATAGGCTTTTCTTTAGGTTATAGGTTATCGGTTTAGGATAAGGTTTAGGTTTAGGTTATAGGTTTTAGGATTTGAGAATGGGTTCGGGTTTAGGTTATAGGTTTTGGTTTTGGTTTTGGTTTTGGTTTTAGGTTTTGAGATTTGAGAATGGGTTCAGGTTTAGGTCATAGGTTTTTGGATTTGAGAATGGGTTTGGGTTTAGGTCATAGGTTTTGGTTTAGGTTTTAGGTTTTAGGATTTGAGAATCAGCTCGGGTTTAGGTTATAGGTTTTAGTTTTGGTTTCGGTTTAGGTTATTGGTTTTGGGATTGGAGAATGGGTTCGGGTTTAGGTCTTAGGTTTTGGCTTTGGTTTTGGTTTTGGTTTAAGCTATAGGTTTTGGTTTAGATTATAGGTTATAGGTTTAGGATAAGGTTTAGGTTTAGGTTATAGGTTTTTAGATTTGAGATTGGGTTCGGGTTTAGTTTATAGGTTTAGGATAAGGTTTAGGTTTAGGTTTAGGTTTAGGTTATAGGTTTTGGTTTAGGTTTAGGTTATAGGTTTTAGGATTTGAGAATGGGTTCGGGTTTAGTTCATAGGTTTTGATTTTTGTTTAGGTTATAGGTTTTGGGATTTGAGAATGGGTTCGGGTTTAGGTTATAGGTTTTGGTTTAGATTTAGGTTATAGGTTTTAGGATTTGAAAATGGGTTCAGGTTTAGGTCATAGGTTTTAGTTTTGATTTCGGTTATAGGTTTTGGGATTGGAGAATGGATTTGGGTTTAGGTCTTAGGTTTTGGTTTTGGTTTTGGTTTTGGTTTAGGTTATAGGTTTTGGTTTAGGTTATAGGTTATAGGTTTAGGTTAAGGTTTAGATTTAGTTTTAGGTTATAGGTTTTGGGATTTGAGAATGGGTTCGGGTTTAGGTCATAGGTTTTGGGATTTGAGAATGGGTTCGAGTTTAGGTCTTAGGTTTTGGTTTTGGTTTTGGTTTTGGTTGAAGTTATAGGTTTTGGTTTATTATAGGTTATAGGTTTAGGATAAGGTTTAGGTTTAGGTTATACGTTTTTAGATTTGAGAATGGGTTTGAGTTTAGGTTATAGGTTTAGGATAAGGTTTAGGTTTAGGTTTAGGTTATAAGTTTTGGGATTTGAGAATGGGTTCGGGTTTAGGTTATAGGTTTTGGTTTAGGTTTAGGTTATAGGTTTTAGGATTTGAGAATGGGTTCGGGTTTAGTTCATAGGTTTTGGTTTTGGTTTAGGTTATAGGTTTTGGGATTTGATAATATTTTCAGGTTTAGGTCATAGGTTTTGGGATTTGAGAATGGGTTCGGGTTCAGGTCATAGGTTTTGGTTTTGGTTATAGGTTTTGGTTTTGGTTTTGGTTTAGATTATAGGTTTTTGTGTTTGAGAATCGGTTCGGGTTTTGGTTAAGGGTATGGTACCTGTAAATACAAATATAAACATGTCCTGTCCAAATAGGCAGGCCCTTCCAATGCCGTCCATGGGAAATGGACAGCTTCATCATGGTCATAACAGTGGTTTCCACCTTCTAGGGACCCCCGCTCTTCTGGATAGCTCCGACGCACATCCGAGTTTGCTCCACTAATCTTGAGCAAATACATAAACACGGCCTGTCCAAATGGATAGACCCCTCTAATGCTGTCCATAGGAAATGGACAACTTCATCATAGTCATAACAGCGGTTCCCACCTTACAGGGACCCCTGCTCTTCCGGATAGCTCCGACTCACATCCAGGTCTGCTCCATTAATCTCGAGCAAATACATAAACACAGCCTGTCCAAATGGACAGGCCCTTCCAATGTTGTCCATAGAAAATGGACAACTTCATCATGGTCATAACAGCGGTTCCCACCTTCCAGGGACCCTTGATCTTCCAGATAGCTCCGACGCACATCCAGGTCTGCTCAATCAATTTTGAGCAAATACATAAACACGGTCTATCCAAATGGCCAGACCACTCCAACCGTGTGCATTCTTGAGTCAAGAGACATACACAATGCTTGAATTTGAAATATGCATTTAAACATAAAATGGCATTGGGAATCGCTCCTCAAAATCGTAGACTGTTTTCTTTTGAAACTCGTTCATCTCACCTGAAAACCTGTCACATAATGAATAACTATAACCACAATGATAACTACACATGTGCGTTCTTGATAAGAGACTTACCAGATGCTTAAATTTGAAATATGCAGCTCCAATCCTCCCACATGCAACATCCATCTAAAAGAATGCGCATAACCATCATGCTTGAGTAATCAATACAGAAATGTACAAGTAAAACCATAAAACCAGAGATACTCACTGCATTTTCAGGATCTCCTCCATAGTTAACGATCTCATTCTAAAGCCCTTCTCTCTCCTTTACCCGAGCTTGGGACCGGCAATGCAAGGAGTTGCATTGGCGGAGTTAAAAAAGGGCTTAGGCTCCATTTGGTTTTTAAAAAAAAATATTTTCATAAATACTAATGTGATGACCAAATGGAGCCTAAGACTATAAAGACGTTCAAATATAGAGTACAAAATTCATTCAATATTTTTTAAAAAAAATAAAAAATAAGTGCCAAATTAGTTCATAATTAGTTCAAAATGCACACTACACACTCAAAATTAATTCAAAATGCACACACCGCACATGTTTAATTATAGAGTACCAACATTGTTCAAATTATAGGATTCTCAAAGCCTCTTTCCCCCATTACACAAATGATCCTAGACCAGCCTCTCCAAGTGTAGATGCGAATCCATCTTCTTTCCACAAAGGAGCATGAGGTTGTATAACCTCAGTCAGGACAACAACAAAAGCTCCATCCTCCAATGGTTAGCAATGGACAGTTGCATTTGGATCAACTTCGTGTACTTTACCACGAGTAACTACACCACGTTTTCCAAAACCAAGCAAGTCGCATCTCTTACCGATATATATAATATCCGGCTACATTTACACATAAAATGACGTTGGTATTGTTAGCATTTATAATATAATTGTAAGCTCAATATAGTAAAAAATTTATATTTGCATACCGACGATGCCTGATAGATTTAACGACTGTTGGTGATGAGAGATTTCAAGTACAGTGTCCCTCTTTCTCCATATTGCCCAATGTTTTCTTCATCCAACTATATCTATTGTCAGAACCAACCAACTGTAAAACATTGTAAATCAAGTTATTAGGATATTCATAATTACCATAAAACTTAAGTAATTTTAAATTTTATTAGTACCTCTGTAAGGGCATCATCCATGCTGGTCATCCTAGAAGCAAGATTTCTACTATAGAGCTCATCTACTTTTTCCTGTGAAAAAATACAAATGAATGCAATATAATTCAAAGTTATACATAGGCTTTTCATAAGGGTACTAGTTAGTGGTACGAGGGATGCACTTACAACAAGGTTAGGATACTGGACAACTTTGTCCTTTCGGGTATGGGCTCTTAAGAAGACTTCACATCTACTTATCTCGGCATCAGAGGTAAGATTCTTCTCCATCGCCTTTGCCACATTACATATCATTCAAATAGACATCATTAATAGATTTAGATGAATGATAATTCAAATTTAAATTTAATTTTAAACTATAATATCTATTTTTAAATATATACCATCTTATGGCGAGTAACAGCCATGCTGTGCCTCCCAAGACACGCGGGTCCTTTTAGCTTGGCCCGATTGACTTTATTCCTTGCACTTACCCTCTTGAATTCCTCAGTGCTACGTTGATCCATGAAGACCCTCCAATCCTCCATAGGGATACCTGGGGGGGCAGGACTATCTCTCACAACAATAGGATCCTTGTTGTTAATATATTTTGCAGTCAATCTTCTCTTGTAATTCCTTCACGCTTCATTGATGTGTTTTGTAACGTAATCAAGACTTATATCCCAACTTTGACCCTCAAACTCATAAAGTTGTGACAATCTTTCTGTGACCATATGAATTTGTTCATGAGGCATGTGGTGAAAGTCCGAGTATATGATCAGGATATGAGAACGGGTGAGGACACCGACATGCGATGCAAATTCTCTGTGATCGGAACAGTCTCATTTGGTTGCCCGAATTCATTCATCTTTAGGACTTTTTTCCTATCAGGTTGCACAAGTAAAGAGACCCCCCTAGTAATGCCTCTCTTTTTGGATAAAGAAGAAGCTGACACAATTACATAAAAAGAATAACAGTTATATATACACATCATTGATTACCGCCAATATATAAGAAAAAGGAAACTTATATATATAATTAAGGAGAAATATCTTATTACCTTTGGTGTTGCTTGAATTTATACTCCCAAGCACCTACGACCCCAATATCTCTGTTTGTGAATCCATGTGCCTATTTCTTTCCTAATATGAAAAGAAAAGAAAAAAAAATAGCTAATGGTTAAGAAATTATTTAGATCACAAATAAAGTATAAAAAATTCACTATATTATCCAAACCTTGATTAGATTTCCTCCAATAAATATCATTTTGTTACATGCTTAGAAAATATAAAAAAATCAGTAGATTCTCTTTGATCATTTTCTTTTCTTTGGTTTCTCAACCACAACACTGACATCTTCAGATTCATTGAATATCAACTCATCAACCATTACTAATGAGGTGAGATCAGGTCCTACATCGGCATTACTTACAGCCTTTAATCGTTCCGATAGAACGCACGTCTCTTCTTTGACAAAAAAAATTTTTGGAACCTCCAAGACCACATGCCAGTCAGGAATTTTTAGATCTCTGGAGTAGAAAACTTACGTGGCATGCTCTGTAAGAATGAAGGGCTCGTCACCGACTTTGTCTGAACTGTAAAGACTAGACAAATTTACTAATCTCAAATTCGCTTCGACATCAAAAGAAACACCATGATGTGTCACTTTCACCTAATCACACTTAAATAGGACGGGCTTGTATCCTGTTCGGTACTCCAATTGGATAATTCTACGAAGGAGTCCGTAGTAAGGTTGATTTTCATACACTGTATTGATATCCTTAGCACTTGATCGGAAGGTTGTCATGCCCTCTGTCCTAACCGCACCGTTTTGGTTCGTTTTATTCTCCTCATAGTCCTTAGTGACAAAGAGAAAACCATTAATACAATATTTATTGTATTGCATAGAAAAAGCTAGAGGTCATCTCACTACATCTTTAAATTCATTATCGTCGGATTCAATGAACTCTGGTTGCCTCTTCAACCAAAATATGAATTCGTCCTCGCTAGGCACCCTGTTGGTCCTCTTATAGCATCGCTGCAAGAAATCTTTGTGTTTCCTGTGTGATATTCGATAACATTGTTACATTGAAATTACATAAAATAAGGAAGATATATATATATATTAGTTTATTATACATACCCTTCCCACTCGTCGTAGCTAGGATGACTATTCAGTACCCATGTATGAGCTTGTTCGTATTCGATAACAGCTAGGATAACACTTTGACCCGAACCTACTGTTCCAACGTCGTCATCATTAAGGTCATCATTAACGATATCTTCCAACTTACATAGTCCTGGAATGACTCCATTAAACCGTTTTTCCAGCTTTTCCAGTAGGCTTATTTTCTGTTTTTCTTTATATTGGTTGTAGAATATAACTGTCTCCTCTTGGATGTACTGCTCTGCAATACAACCCTCAGGTCGTGTCTTGTTACGGACATAGGCCTTGAATGTCTTCATGAACCTGACAAAGTTAATGATATATTATATATACATGCAAAAGTAGATGGTAAGCTGATTTATTCTTATTAAGCTCATAGCGTACCATTCGAATGGATACATCCATCAATAGTATACAGGACCACATATGCGAGCCTCGTAAGCCAAATGGATCGACAAATGCATCATAATGACAAATATCGATGGCAGGAATATAGTTTCAAGCTGACATAAAATCCTCGCCATGCCCCTCTCGAGAGTAAGGAGTGTTTGAAGGTCTACGGTTGTCGAGCACAAGGCATTAAAGAATATGCAAAAG
The DNA here is from genome assembly GCA_037074715.1 of Magnolia kwangsiensis. Taxonomy (NCBI): domain Eukaryota; kingdom Viridiplantae; phylum Streptophyta; class Magnoliopsida; order Magnoliales; family Magnoliaceae; genus Magnolia; species Magnolia kwangsiensis. The sequence continues at coordinate 149,289,822 of CM073571.1, forward strand.
CTTGTAATTATAGGATGAATGATCTTCCTATCCCTGAATGCATGCTGGATGAGAACTAGGAGCAGATGTTGCATCAACACATGGTAAGAATGAGACTTCATTCCCTTTAAATCCACACAATCTTCCTTTATAATGGTCTTCCAATTTGCACTAAAACTGATCGAAACACGCAGCTCATGCAAAGTCTGGATGAAAAGTTTTTTCAATTCTTTTCTTAGACAAAAAGGACCTTGTTTCTGAATCACCTTGCCATTGTTCTTTTTCATCCATAGAAGCTTCTTAATTCCCAATTGTTTCAGGTCCCTGCATGCATTAGCATCATCCTTGGTTTTGCCAGGCGTGTTCATCATCAAGGCAAGAAGGATTTCACATATATTTTTCTCAATATGCATGACATCAAGGTTGTGACGCACGGGAATATCTTTCCAATACTCCAGATCAAATAATATAGACCGTTTGAAGAACCACAGTGATTCAACATCATCCGCTAGCTCTTATCGGCCTCCATCAATACCCCTTATACTATTCTTCCCAGTCTTCCCCCACTGTATATTCAAGTTTGCAGTTTGTCTTTTGACCTCAATCCCATCCAGACAAATCGGTTGATGTCGTATCTCCACCTTGTTGAACGTGCCAGCACTTGTGTCCTTCCTAGCCTGTTCTGACATTGGCAACCATCGTCTGTGGCCTATATAAACATGTTTCTTTCCATATTTGAGTCGCAAAGAATCTGTGTTGGGACCACATACAGGACAATCATACTTACCCTTTGTTCTACAACCAGAAACATTACCATATGCTGGAAAGTCATGGATTGTCTAAAGAAGAACAACACGCATGTTGAATTTGTTTTCATGGTATGCATCGAACGTCGTGACCCCTTCTCACCATAACTTTTGTAATTCATCAATCAATGGCTGTAAATAAACATCAATATCCTTTCCTGGTTGTCGCAGTCCCTCAATGAGCAAAGTCAACATAGTAAACTGAGATTTCATGCAAAGTTTTGGTGGAAGGTTGTACGTCACACACATAACGGGTCATGAACTATGCGACATACTGAAAGCGCCGAATGGGTTAAACCCATCTGTAGCCAAACCCAATCGAACATTGCGAGGCTCAGATGAAAAATCTATATACTTGTCATCAATATTCTTCCATGCAATAGAATCGGCCGGATGCTCCATCTTTTTATGTTGAAATTTCCTGATTGAGTGCCAAGACATTTCTTTCACCAACCATGGCACACTGAACATTCTTTATAGCCTTGGTGTTAATGGAAAATACCTTAACACCTTCTTAGGTATTTGAGATTATTTTTTCTCAGAATCCATTTCAGTCTTGTACCTAGGAGTTTTACAATTTGGACAAATGGTTTTCATCTCGTTCTCTCTCTAATATAAGATGCAGTCATTTGGACAAGCATGGATTTTCACATAATCAAGACCCAACTTTGTAATGATCTTCTTCGCTTGGTAGGTATTAGTTGGGGCCTTGTTATCGAAAGGTAACACCTTCTTTAGTAGTTGAAGGAGCTCTGTAAAGCTTTTTTCACTCCATCCATGATTCACCTTTAATTTAAAAATTGTATAATGAAAGTCAGTATGGTGAAATCTTGGGCCCCAGGGTACAGCTCAGTCATTGCGTCTTGTAGATTTTCTTCAAAATCATTGGTTTCATTTTCTCCAAAGACACCTTCAACTACAGGGGTCACATTCGGCTCATCCTGTACATCTTCATCTAGGTTATTACCACCAAGTTCTTGAACGATCATGTTGTGAACCTCATTTAAGTTCGGGACACTATGGTATTATTGCGAACTTGATTCACGTACGGTACACTTAGGTGATACATGCTCCCCATGCATGTTCCAAACTGTATAGCTTGGGTCGAATCCATTTTTCATTAGATGTATTTCCATATCATCATAAGAAATCGAAAAACATGGACATCTGCAAGTGGTGCATGGACAAGGAACAGATTCTCTACCAGGAAGGTTTTCTTGTGCAAACTTCAAGAAACTTCTTATTCTAGAAATAAAATGTGGGTCTAGGAAACTTAGTGTCATCCACTCCCTATTCATTACAGTCGAATCTTGATTAACCAGGGGTCCATTTTCAACCTGCACCTTACCAAAAATTAAAGTTGAAAATTAGCCTAATGCACCATCCAATTCAAAGTTGAAAATGAAGGAAGTACTATCAGATGATTGGACCCATACAGATATTATCTACCAAATATAATGTATTAAGGAGTTTGCAATCATTATATTTTTATAATAAATTAATAATGTAATTTATAAGTAAAATCTTAAACTACTTGCATAGATGAAAGTCTCACATGCATTTCTAATATATCAAGCTAAATGATGGATTGTACTAGTTAAAGACTTCACCACACAAGGGACACAGATTGTACCAGCTTCCTTTCACTTTTTCTAATGTGTGTATCCCACACTGACTTTTCCACTTCTCATTGTAACCCACATGAAGCATCTCATTAAAGAGACCATGCAAGAAACGCTCTGTGGGTCCACTGTGATGGATGTGATGTTTGCTCCATACATCTATTGTGCGACCTTTTCTTTCTCTATTCCTTGGTCCATGTGCATTGCACATGCCATACCCTTGGTTTCACATCATGCAACCTTTTAGTAGCAGCTTTCATGGATGAGACTCGTGCAATAAACCTTGAACATTTTGAAGTACAATGACTAAGTGCTTGTTTGTCTCCCTTACTTGCACAGAAGATACATATTCCTGGCAAAGGTCCACTAGTCCACTCCTTCTCATCCCCATGCGGCACATGTGCCAACCTAGCTATTTCATAGGTCCCGCCATGAAGATGAAAGTGCACCCATCAAGATTAGTGTATGCAGCTATATGCATGCTTAGACTAGATATGTAGTTATCTGTCAGGGAACACCCATATGCATATTCTACTATGTGTATCACAGTTATTTACATATGTAATACCTATATGTAGATACAGTTGCATACATGATGCACCTAACAACATGAAAATTAGGCTGATCCATTCATCAAGTTGGCCACCCTAAGAATAGAATGGACAATTTTGGAGAAAAAAAAATGCCAAAATTCTGCAATCGGCATACCCATGTGGCCACTCTTGATGGATAAACCAGCCTGATTTTTACTTTTGGTCTTCTTCATGGCGCACGCCTCCATTATGCACTGCTTAGATGTTCCACAAACTTTTCTTGTTGGCATGTGTTCTAGAAAAAAAAAATAAAAAACCCTCGAGGATCCAGGAAGATTGGTTGTAGAGGTTGAAACTTCTCACCAACTTCCCCTTGAAAGTGAATCCTTCCTGACTTTTTGAGTCTCGAAAGTACTCTATATTGAAGGATAATCCCCCACTGATCAGTTTTTTACCCCCTCTTATCCACCAATAGTATTTGGGGGCAGGCATAGGATTGCCTTCAAGTTCAAAGATTAGTGTCCTTTCTCTACCTCTCATAGGGTGCGTTTGGATGCACTATCAAACTGATTTGCAATATTAATCTTTTTTTTTCTATAAACATGAAACAATGTCTATAGTCACACAAAAAAAAAATTACAATTAAAAAAAGAAAAGAAAAAAAAAATAATTTTCGTATATTTACAGGGTCACCTTGCACGCTATCTTCTTCGCCATGGTTTTCCTGGAGTATACCTTAAGGAGGCTTGTATATTAATGTGAATAGTTTGTGGAGTCACACTGGTTAGTGGTGGAAGAGACTATGATGCCGTGAAGAGCATGCTCCTTGTGTTTAAGCCAATTCATTGATGCGGACAGCATTGTTGGAATTTACCGTGCTTCACTAAGCAATTCGAGGCAAACTCGGTTGTAGCTTTTTCAGAAGCAGGTTGAGATCACCAAAAATTTTTGTGGAAATGCAAATGTTCGCTATGCTTGGCTTGGTGCTTCAAAAGAAGCTTTAATAGGGATCATGCTTAATGGGTTTGGGCACAATGTAAAGCCAAAATTCAAGCCCGTCTATGGCACTGGCATTCATCTTACCCCGGTGAACTGCTCCAATGTCAGGTATTCTGATATTGACGAAAACGGTATACGACATATGGTGTTGTGTCGTGTTATAATGGGGAACATGGAACTTGTTCATCCTGGATCTGAACAATTTCAGCCCAGTAGTGAAAACTTTGATAGCGACGTAAATAATCTTCAAAACCCAATGCATTACATAATATGAAAAACTTATATGAATATGCATACATATCCATAATATACTATCAGTTCAAGAGAACCCAAGACTCCTAAATCACCTTGGATGCCTTTCCCTATGTTGTTTGCTGCAATCTCAAGAAAAATTCCTCCTAAAGATATGAACTCGGTCAATCTTCACTATGATGAATTTAAGAGGAGAAAGATAAGCCGTGATGAGTTTATTAGGAAGCTGAGACAGATTATTGGGGACAAGTTATTGAGGTCTGCGATAGAGAGTCTTTAGTGTAAGGTAAGGTACCTGAATATTAGGTTTACAATACTCTGTATTTGCATTACTGAGGTCTAACAATGGGTAGCTACCATACCTCTTTCCAGCTTCCTCTGCATTGGTTTCTTTTAATTTTAGTTTTCTATTTTCTAAACATGATCATGGGGGTTATGGGTTGGGATATTTTGTGTATTGGCTTCCATCTTATCTAACCATCTGTTAGACTATCAGAATCTTCAGTAGAAAATCCAGGAGCATCTGCACCAATTCTTCACTCCACCCATTCTGTTACTAATTTAAAATAATCCAGCTGTTGGCGTAACTTTCTCCTACAAACGTGTAATTGATTGTCTTTGTCTGTTTCCTTATTTTGCTCATATTTTTTTCCTTATTATACGCTTGACAGTTCTCAGTTGTATAGCTATAAATATAATGGAAAACTACACGGCTCCAGTGTGTTAGCCAAACCAAAGATATCCTCTATATACATCTTTCTATTGAATTGTTAGTATTTTACATGGTATTAGAGCCTAACATCCTATAAGCTCATGCTTTTCCAACCGATCCTTTCTCCAGCTTCTGCATCCTCCAAATGGCCAACACCAATGACACTTTCATCCCTGAACCTATCCTTCCACCATCTACCCTTCTACCCTCTTCCACTACTATTTTCGTTAAGCAAGATGGCTCCCACAATTATTTGGCATGGAAAATGCAGTTCCTTAATCTCCTCCGAGGACACGACTTAGTTGGCTTCATTGATGGTACTGAAACCTGTCCTCCAAAAATTCTTTCCTCTGGTTCATTCAATCCTGCCGATGTTGTTTGGTAGAAGAAAGATGGTTATCTCCTTGGATGGATCCTCGCATCTCTTTTGGAAAAACTTGTTTCCACATTGTATGGATTGGAAACGTCTAAGCAAGTCTGGACTGCCCTGCAGACTCATTTCTCTTCTCAGTCTCGTTCCCGCATTTCCCATCTTAAACATCAACTTCAAACATTGACTCAAGGTAGCAAATCCTGTTCCGAGTATCTTGAAAATGCCAAGAATCTTTCCGATCAATTAACAACAGCTAGTAAGCCTGTGGACGATCAAGACTTGATCTCTTTTCTTCTTGGTGACCTGCAATCATCATACACACCATTTGTCACCTCTTTTAATTTTGCTTCCCATGAAATTGACTTCACCTTTGAAGACTTTCAAGCTGAATTGCTGGGCTATGAAAATCTTTTGGATGTCAATCAATCCGTTCCTAGTACAGATAATACTCACTTTGCTTTTGCTGTAAACAAATCTAAGGCCCCTACTTATGTGAAAAAAGAAAGGACCTCCACTCCCTCCCACAAAAATGTCGAATGCAATTTCCTCTAATTATCGGCCACAACAGCAGACCAAATCTACTCCTCCACAGCTTCCAAACAACCACCCGGTTTGTCAAATTTGTGGTAAAGCTGGCCATACTGCTATTGATTATTTTCACCGCTTTGATTATTCATATCAGGGTCAATTCCCTCCTTAAGATCTCGCCGCAGTGGTGGCTGAGACTAATGCCACCTTTGAAAATCAAGTTTGGTACATGGACAGTGGCGCCAATGCCCATATTACATCAGATGCAACTAATCTCACTCATCAACAGCCCTTTCATGAATCAGAAACTGTAATTGTTGGAAATGGTTCAGGTTTGCAAGTTCTAAATACTGGTTCTACCACCTTTCACTTCGGCCAATCCAATTTTCGTCTAAACAAAATTCTCCATTGCCCCCAAGCAGCTACCAATCTTATCTCTATCAATCAATTTTGTTTAGATAATAATTGCTACTTTATATTAACTGCTAATGCTTTTATTGTGAAGGAGAACCTAACAGGCAGAATTCTACTTCAAGGTGTGGTTGAAAATGACCTATATCCACTAGCTGGGTGCAAGACTTCTCATAAGAGCCTCACCTGTCTTTCGGCAACCATAAGGGTTCGAACTATTGCAGACACTTAGCACTCAAGACTAGGACATCCCTCTAGTTTCATTTTAGATAGTTTGTTTCATTCAAATAAACTCTCTGTCAAAGGTGCGTCAATTAAAATAGAGTTTTTCTCAGCTTGTCAACTTGGCAAAGCTAAGAAACTACCATTCCTAGAGTCTAGTCGTCAGTCTTCTGTTCCTCTTTCTTTAATCCACTCTGATGTATGGGTTTCCCTTGTACAATCAACTGGTGGTTGTTCCTACTATGTTTTGTTTATTGATGATTATTCGAGATATTCTTGGCTATATCCTTTGCACAGAAAATCTGATGTGTTTGCAACTTTTGTTAAATTTAAAACCGTTGCAGAAATATTTTTTTCAACATCAATATGTTATTCCTTGCACCAGTGAGTTGTTGGTTATCTATCACCTGTAACAAGAGTATCACATCCCTACAATGTTCCAAATATCAAAATCTAAAAAAAATAATAAAAATCACCACAAATTTAATGGTGGGCATTCAATCACCACAGTAGTGAAATCCCACGGCATGCGTGTGTAGGGTGTGTGCGCGTGTGGCATGAGTGTGTGGGGGTGTGTGTGCGTGTGTAAATAAAAAAATAAAATCACCACAGATTTCAAAAACAAAGAGAGAGAAAGAGAGAAAAACTTACCGTCGTTCTTCTCCTTCTCCTTCTCCTTCTTCTTTCCCTTCTTGCGGTGAAAGAGGGTTTTGACAACAGAGATGGGGGAATGCAGCCAATAGACAGGGAGAGAGGGTGAGGGAGAGCGGGAGATCGAGAGAGGGCAAGGGAAAGAGAGTGGCTGACTGCGAGAGAGAGATCGAGAGAGAGATTGAGAGAGAGATGGGTTTCGAGCGCCGCGCGGGTGAAAATGGCAGACGCTCGGTTCGGGGAGGGAGTTTTGAAGTGGATTGCATACGTACTAACTCAGTACACTTAGCGTACTGACTAAACTCTGTGGGTCCCACAGTATTTCTTGAATTTTATCCACTCCGTCCATACACTTTAGAAGATAATTTTAGATCTTTTTCTTAAAAATGAAGCATATCTAAAGCTTAAATGTACCACACCACCGGAAACAGTGTGAATTCAATATCTACCATTGAAAATCTCGTGGTGGGCCATAGAAGTTTTAGATCAATATGATATTTGTGCTTTCACTTCTTCCATGTCTTTGTAATATTATGAACTTGTTGGATGACAAATAAACATAAGGAGGGCCATAGAAATGTTTTAACGGTAGAAATCATTATTCCAACGGTTTCCTATGGTATGTATTCACTTGAGTTTTATATATATCTCAATTTTGGTATCAACAGCTAAAATGATCTGAAAAAAAGGGTGGACGGAGTGGATTACACAACTACATTCACGGTGGGCCTAATTGACTTTAATCAGTACTATAAGTGTGTACTACACTGCATGTACGTTCCAAAACCCATTTCCCATGGGGCGTTGACGGACGGCCCCCCTGGGACTTGAATTTTAGGACCGTGGGGCCCACTAGATATGTATTTTACATATCCACTCCGTCCATTAATTTTAAATTATTATTTTAAATGTTAGTACAAAAAATGAGTCAGATCGAATTTATAAGAAAACCACATAATATATTAACAATAGATATTTAATTTTTATTGTTTCTTATGGTGTGGTCCACATAGACATTTAATTTATATAATTTTTGAGCTCTTCTGCTAAAATTATATGTCAAAACTAATGGACGGCTTAGATGACCCCATGGAGCCCCATAAGTATCATCTATGTTTAATACGGTCTAGGTGAGGAGTTATGATTTAGCTACGGATCAGCTAGGATTTAGCTATGGAAAAAATCTGTAGTAAATTTGCTACGGATTTATTCCATACTAAATGCTTTCAACTTCCATAGCCTGTGTCCAATTTTTTGGTAGTGTGATTGAATGAAGGATTGTAATTGATTATAATTGAATGAATGAATGATTGTAATTGAATGAATGAACGATTATACAAGTGGTAATTGAATGAACAAATGATTATATATAATTTTTTAATGTACAAAATAGCTACGGATATTGACCGTAGACACTAATTTGACAGGTATAACCTTATCAATTTTGGCATATTGCTATGGACTTTTAGCTACACATAATATCCGCAGCTGTTTGAAGTTTTCACTACAGATATATTTGCTACGGATTATATCTGTAGCTATTACACCTTATAGCTACGGATTAAATCTGTAGCCATAGGTTCAAGACCTATTGTTACGACACCTACAACCACGTTTAGGCTACGGACCAAAACTGTAGCCATAGATCTATGACTACGGTTTTGGTCCGTAGCTTTTGCTCAATTTTTTTTCTCTCACGTAACTCCTTGTACAAATTCATGTATAACATGAGTCACAAGTTTTTATTACATGAGGATGGGTGAAGAGTAGGAAAGCCTAAGACCAAGGTGGTTTGGGCGGAAATCAAGGGCGATCAAACCCACCAATATGCTGTCCTATTTCAATTAAACGGGTCCTAATCGGGGCCCATTTCTGCGACGCCTAATCAGCCCAAGTCTAGCCAAGGTGGATCCCACATAAAGGACTGCACCGTCTTTGGTGAGACCGGGTTCTTAGTTAATCTGTTCCGTGAAAGATGGCTATCTGATAGCTCCCCATCACCTCGAAAATGGTGGTGACTCATCGTCCACATATGTGGCACTTAAGTAAAACTATCCAGACCAACCAATATCAATAAAATCACCTTAATCAAGCGATCCTATCCATCCAACTGATGACTATCAAATGGATGGTTGAAATTTAAGAATTTTTGGTGGTCCTGATTGCCATGAAATCATGTCACATGGATAGCAAAGTGGTTACCACCATCTTTTATAAATGATCCTGAACTGCCGCAACAATCCAACCGTTCCTGATTCTATTAACCCGATCGAGCCGATGGATTTGCAGTCCCTAGCCTCTCTCCACGTTTTGACCAACCTTTAAGATTCTCATCACAAAAGTCAGGTGATCCATACATCAGATCAGCAATTTGTATACATTGGATATCAACCTATGGTCATTTTTATTAATTTTTTAGTACGTGTTAAGTGCTGGACATTTTGTTGCTGACGGATGGCTAGGATGAACCGCAATGTTGAAATGGGGGCCTCACACGTGGCCCACCAACTGGCGTAGGGTGCGGCCCATCTGCTGATGCAGGGTGCGGCCCACCTACATTTGGTGAGGACCACCGTCGATGCAGCCCGCCAACAATTGTGCAGGGCCCAACACCAGACAGAGCTGCCGTTCGGCCTCATTTCCAACTGCTTCATTTACCTATTTCTTGCCTCCTTCCCAGCCTAAACTTGGCCATGGATTGGCCTGATTCTGGCCTGAAATGGGGGCCACGGTCGTGTCTGTTTCAGCCATGATTCAGAGTCTATGCAGAGACCACTTTGAGCCCACTGCATGGCTCAAACGAAGAGGTTGTCAGCAACACCATTTGAAAGCTAGTGGTCACCCGACTCCATGTTAATATTTTGTCCCACCATGATCCCGTACATAGTCCTGTAAGGGCTGTGGATTTCCTCACCTAAACCAGGGCCTGCTATTGATGAAGCAAGGCCCAGTTATAGGCTGTTTACGGGCCTGGTTTGAGCGCCCCTGGAGCATGCCGCATGGCTGATTTTAATCCGTGTTTGGAGGCTCAGTCAAGGGCCATCTGTAGGTCCAAAACAGTCCCACCATCTCCAGCATTTATCGCGTCTTTGTTTGGGTTGGAGCCTAGACGTCTCCTATACTCAGTTTTGGTTAGAAATCACAACCATTGATTGACTCTGTTCTAACCCGGAATGCTGCAACTGTTTCACCCCGATTTAGGCCCGAAGTGTGGCCATTATTTGGCCTTTTATGAGTCTGAAACAAGGCCATTGCTTTGCCTGCTTCAGACACCATTCATGGTCCGTTAATGGCTATGGGAATGCCTCTGTTCAGGTGGTTGAGTTCCAGTGAAGTGACGGTCAGTGTGGCCTAGCTCAGTGGTCGAATCCAACTGAGATTTATGCTATATAGGTAAAGAGAGGTGCTGGAAATTACATGGACTTCTTCCTCTTCCCAGGAATGGAGTTTCCCTTACCTGAACTGACCCAACTTGTCCCGAGTTCGAGTTGAGCTGGTGCAGTGCAGGCGTCGGGTGCTCAAAGCCTACACCCTTCACTCTCCTTTGCTCTCACTCTCTCCCTCTCTCTACTTGACTCGACCGAACTGCGCTGAATCATCTCAACCTGCATGGGCTGGGTCGACGCAGTGCGGAACTAGGTCCGTCCCTCTCTCGCCCTCTGACGCTCTTAGCTCTCTGTTTCTCCTTCCCTACATTCTCTTTCCTCCTCTCTGTCTCTTTCACTTGGCATCTATCCCAAGGGCTATAGTGCCCTTTTATAGACGAGGGAGAGAGAACATGAATGGCGGAGATTGCTCCCCACAGAGAATGGCCGAGATCGCGTTAGGCGTTATCCTTCCCAGAAAGGAAAGTCGCCTCTCTCTCTCTCTCTCTCTCTCTCTCTCTCTCTCTCTCTCTCTCTCTCTCTCTCTCTTTCCTCTCAAAGGCCGTGCCTGGGCATTTTCGGCAAAGGGAAGGCATGCTTCCAACGGAAATATGGACGGTTGGGGTTGCACAATCGGACCGATTGTGAACCGTCCAAGTGATCCCATGATGGCCCCACCTATCGAATGCCTTCCACGTGCAGTGTATTTGATGGTGGTAGCCCATGTTCTTCACCCGTTTATAAGAGGTTAAATGGCTATAGGGTTCTATTAAGCTGGGCTCCATGGAGACTTTGAGCGGACCAGATGGTCCGAAAAGTGGTCATGGTGGGCCACTTAGGGGATCAAAGATCGGTTACTCGGACCTCTGTTCTGGCGAGAGGGGAATCTATTTCAAATGTTGAGAAAAGCTTGGTCAAAGCAAATTTTACCAAGCCCATTACTTTGGTGTACATCATGCATATGTATATGGGGTGCACGAACGCACCGCATGGGCCCCACTGCGACATTAGTACCATAATCCGCTCTGACCATTCACAATAGGAACCCTACAAAGGGATCCCAGCCAACTTTGAGCTGCTGGTGAGGCCCAGGTGGGCCGTTACACCCTTTTATGGGCTATTAGTGGCCCATATGACGTGATCTGTTGATCCAGTGGTCTGATACTTATTTTCAACAGTTAATATAAGGTATTGGTTATGATGGAGGTTCGATTTGTCACTAACAAGTCCTCATATGTTAGTGATAAGTGTGTTGTAGTAATATCCATAACATAGATGCTTTAATTTAGAGTGTTCAGGTAGCTTCACCTTCTTGAATGTTGTAGGGCGCGTCCTGACTCTTGGACACCTAGATGGATGGCCTTAATTTCGAGCAGAATCTCCATCCTACATGTGTCGTGTTCAAGTCAGTTGACTAATCCAATTTGATTTAAGTTGATGTAGATTTTAAAAAAGCAACACCCGAGTACCAAAGGTATGGGGTGTTACAGTGTAGCCCCCTAAAAAAAATTGTCCTCAAAATTACCTGAGGTGTGCTATCGAGCAAGTGAGGGTACTTTTCCCTAACCTCTTCTTCTCGCTCCCACGTCGCTTCTTCTTCCCCGTGGTGCGACCAAAGAACCTTGACCAGAGGTATAGTATTCGTCCACAAGACCCGCTCCTTGTGGTCTAAGATACGGATAGGTTCCTCGGTGTAAGAGGCGTTATCTGTCAGCTCGATCTGCTCCCAGCTAACAATGTGCGACTCATCAGGTGTATATTTTTTCAGCATGGATATGTGAAAGATGTTGTGAATACCGGCTAGTGCAGTAGGTAATGCAAGGCGGTATGCCATGACTCCCACACGATTTAAAATCTCAAAAGGCCTGATGAAACGCGGTGATAGCTTCCCTTTTTGTCCGAACCTCATCAAACCCTTCATGGTGACACCTTTAGAAATACGTGGTCGCCAATTGCAAACTCCAAGTCGCGACGTTGGTTATCTGCATAACTCATTTGTCTGCTCTGGGCAGTACGCAGACGCTTTCTGACCACATCAATGACTTGAGTAGTAGCTTGAACCAGCTCAGGACCCAACAAACTTCCTTCTTCGATTTCTACCGAGCACGGAGGGGCTCGGCAATGGCGACCATAAAGAGCCTTATACGGTGTCATGCCTATGCTGGATTGGAAACTGTTATTGTATGAGAATTCCGCCAGTGCCAGGTGATCATCCCAGTTACCCTGAAAGTCTAGGACGCATGCTCTCAGCATATGTTTTAAGATCTGGTTCATCCTCTCAGTCTGCCCGTCCGTCTGAGGATGGAATGTCGTACTAAACTTAAGTTTCATGCCCAATTCTTGCTACAGCCTCTTTCAGAAGGCAGAAGTAAATCTGGAGTCTTGATCTGATATAATTTCTTACAGAACTCCATAGGATTACACAACTTCTCAGATGTATAACTTTGCCAAGCTATTGGTGGAGTCTGTCATGTGGATCGGGAGGAATCTGGCGGCTTTCATTGATTGATCAACAATGACCCAGATCGAGTCGTGTTTCCTCTACGTCCTAAGGAGGCAAGCAGGTTTGTGATGCTCGGCCTTGATTTTCTAGCACACCATGCATTTTGCCACAAAGTCGGCTATATCCCTCTTCAGATGGCTTCACCAGTACTGTTATTTAACATCGTTGTACATCTTGGTACTTCCTGGGTGGATAGCTAACTTGGAATGGTGGGCTTCTACCATTACTTCCTTCCTTAATTTGGCATTGTTTGGGACACATACTCATCCCTGGTACCGAAGACCCCCATCGCTACTAACCCTCCAATCCGGTATCTCCTCGTTCTTACACCTTTCTTTCATCCTGACCAGCCATTTATCTTAGTCATGAGTGGAGATCACATGATGAACCAGGGTTGGCTTCGCAGTCAATAGAGCCACAAATGCATCAGGTTCGTTGAGGGTGAGCTAGATATTAAAGTCTTGTACAAATTCAATCATCTCCCATTCCTTGATCATCAGGGTGGCTACCACCTCATGCTTCTTCTTCTGACTCAGGGCGTTTGCCACAAAGTTTTCCTTGCCAGGGTGATATGAGATATCGAAGTGGAAGTCCTTTAATGTCTCCATCCACCGATGTTGGCGCATATTCAAATCTTTCTGCATGAATATGTATTTCAGGCTCTTAAGATTGTAGAATAACTGAAAATCTTCTCTGTATAAGTAATGCCTCCATATCTTTAAGGTAAATACCATGGCTGCTAATTCCAGGTCATGAGTCGGGTAGTTCTCCTCGTGCTTCTTCAATTGGCGAGAAGCATAGGTAATTACATTATCGTTCTACATCAGAATGCAACCAAGGCCTATCTTCGAGGCATCGCTATATACCACGAACTTCTCCCCTTCTTGTAGGAGAGTGAGCAACGGCGCTGAAGTTAATCTCATCTTCAACTCTTAGAATGTCGCCTCTGCATTCCCATCCCATGTGAACCGGGTGTTCTTCTTCATTTGTTGAGTGAGCGTCTGTGCGATTCTAGAGAATTCCTTAATGAAACGTCGATAGTACCTAGCCATTCCTAGGAAAATCTGAACTTTAGTCACTGTAGCGAGCTGCTCCCACTTGGATACTGCCTCCAGCTTAGCTGGATCAACTGCTACTCCCTCTACCTTTACTACGTGTCCTAAGAATTTCACTTCCTGCTCCCAAAACTCGCATTTGGACAACTTAGCGTACAGTTAGTTATCCTTCAGCATACTAAGGACCGTACGTAGATGCTCTTCATGCTCCTCATGGCTTTTGGAGTAGACTATCATCGATGAATACGATTATGAACCGGTCTAGGTATGACATGAAAACTCGGTTCATAAGGTCCATAAAGACTACTGGAGCATTGGTGAGACCGAAAGACATTACTAGGAACTCGTAGTGCCCATAATGAGTCCTGAAGGCTATTTTTGGGATGTCTTCTTCTCTAATCCTCAACTGGTGATATCCCGAATGTAGGTCTATCTTAGAGAAGTACTTGGCGTCTTTCAACTGATCAAATAGATCGTCGATACATGGTAGGGGATATCTGTTCTTAATCGTCACATCGTTCAGTCTCATGTAGTCTATACAGAGACGCACCGACCCATCCTTCTTCTTGACAAAGAGGACCAGTTCTCCCTAAAGAGAAATGCTGAGAAAGATAAAGCCCTGAGTTAGAAGCTCATCAATCTGACTTCTTAACTCCTCCATCTCACATGGAGGCATGCGAAATGAAGGGAGTGATATCTGAGCAGTTCCTGGCTTAAGGTCAATGCAGAAGTCTATCGCTCTTCTCGGGGGTAGCCCTGGTATTTCCTGAAATACTTCGGGGAAGTCCCGGACTACCGGTATCCTCTTGATGGTGTCTACCACTAACTCAGCTTCCTCTAGAGCCTGCAAGGTTGTGAATTCCTAGCATCTGCCCCTACCCTTTAAGGTGAAAGAGGCCTGCCCTGGGATGGATGTAGTCACTATTTTATTGCGACAATCCATGGCCAAACGTACCAACATGAGCCAGTCCATCCCAAGGATGACGTCAAATTGTCTGACAGGCATGATAATTAGGTCACCTTATAATTTGCAAGCGTGATGGGACATGCTCTACACATCTTATTTGTTTTTACAAATTTGCCCATAGGAGATGATACAACTAAGGGGGCATGCATCCGAGTGGCGTTAAGTTCTAATTTAGATACAATAATAGAATCAATAAAAGATAGAGTTGTACTGGAATCAGATAAAGTGAGTATAGGGGTACCGTCAATGTGGGCGATACCATGAATGGTCCGAAGGGGGTCCTTTTTAGTCTTTATGGCAGTAACAACATATACTCGTGCTGGGGGAGCCCTCTACTGAATCGGGGGCCCTTGTTTGGGCTGCTGAGGCCTGGGCACTACCCTTACTGTCTCTTGGTTCTACAGTGGTCTATGCATCCGGGGCAGAATACCTTGATCCCGCAACCTTTGAAAGTAATTCTGGGTGTTGTGGTTTGTCTTTCCACAATAACCACAGCCTCAGCTAGAGGGCAAAAGCGGCGCTCGAGCGATTAGTGGTCTAGGTCTTCCTGCAGGGACAGACAAGGTAAGAGGAGGCTGTCTTAGTCAGAATAGGGCATCCCGAGTTGGTAAGCGATAGCGGATTGCACTCAAAGTCCTTTTCCACCCGCATTACTTTATCCACCAATTACTGGAAGTCCTCGAAATCCCAGGTGCATAGAAGGGATTGTATTCCGTGCTTCAGTCCTTACTTAAACTTTTCCAGTTTGAACTCCTCATCCTCGAGGGCCTTAAGTATGTATCGTGATAGCTCATCAAACTTCACCTCATACTAAGCGACCATCAGATTTTTCTGTTCCAACTTCAGGAATTGTGCAATCTTCTTCCTTCGGTATGACTATGGAAAATACTTCTCTATGAACTTTGTCCAGAAGCTAGCCCAAGTCCAGGCATAACCAGCTGGCACCCCTCTCTGTACGCTGCTCCATAAGTTTTCTACCTCTCCCTCAAGTAGATATACAGCTAAGGTGACCCTCTGGGAGTCAGTGCACTCTAAAGGCCCCATCATCTTGGCGATTCTTGCCAGCCAGTTTTCATCCTAAACTGGGTCGGGTGCCCCCCTAAAAGTTAACAGACGGAGTTGCATGAATCGTTCAAACACATCAGAACTCTTGGTATCCCTATCCCTGGATGCCTCCCTCGGTCCCTCTCCCGAAGGGCCTTCATCACCAGTGCGTGCATATCCTTCTGCTGCCTGACAAATGTGTCTTATTACTGTTGCATGGTGGCGGCCATTTGCACAAAGGCTGCAAAAGCCGCCTCCTCTATTAGTGACTCCGCTTGTGCATCTACCGAAGGCATCCACCGCTCAAAATATTGTGTGGGTAGTCCTGATGGGATGAATTGAGGAGAAGGAGAATCCCCTACTGCTTCTGACCTTGTATCATTGTTTGCCACTCTAGGCTGGAGACCTAGTGTGTAGACAGGGTTACATTCTCTCTGGTGTTTTGTCGATGGTATGGGGTGAATGTCGACCATGTGGGTCTGACGTGACCGTGTCACAGGTGGCATGGCTTCCTGCGAGATTAGATTTTCGTGGTTCAGGAATAGAAGTGAGAAGAATGGTTCCTAGCTAGAATGAAGCATTATAAGGGGAGAATTTGATAGTTTGCATGGTGAGGGAGTTCATCCTTTAGTTAGCATGTAAGGGAGCTATGGTTTTTATTTTTAATTTTGTTATTTCCCAAGGGATCCTAGGCGATTCAAATACTAAGTCTTTCCTAACTAGTCGGGATCTCTTCATAGCTTAAATATCCACTATTACTAACACCTAAGGGACCTAAGTGTTCTTGTTTCTATGTTCATTCATCTTAGTTATTCTTCTAAGGGAAAGTTTCTAAGTTTTGCAGAAGTTAATCTCTTAAGGTTCGTATGTTGTTCCCACAGCTAGGCTGTCTCATACTTTGTCATGCCCCAAACCCAGAAATCGGATTCATAGGAATCCCGATTGCCGAATCCGGTGCTGACAGCCTCCGTAGTACCCCATTCTTGGCTCCTAGCATCCATGCCATAGATTCCAATCCTGGGATCCTACAAGGAGGATTTTTTTTGTACATTTATCTCGTAATAAGCATGACCACAAGATTACCCAATTCACAAAGGCAACATCATCGTCACATATCCACTAATATAATCATTTTAGTACAATGCTGAAGGGGAAATACATAAATCAAAAATCAAGCTCTAGAAGACCGTTGCATGCTCCAATTTCAACACTGCTGCAACCTAACATCACCTACACGCATCTATCGTGCATAAGCTTATAGAAAGCTTAGAGACTGGTGTAAGTGTGTGCATAAGTAAGTGTCAAGTATTCAATATAATGTCATCATCATACAATACCAAAATTTACTGATAATCCACAAATCGTACATTATCGAAATAAGCAAAGATACTGACAAGATCATGAATTATCAGAGTAAATAGAAATACTGACAAGATTATGAATTATCAGAGTAAGTAGAAATACTGACAAGATCATAAATCATACGATGTCAGAGTAAGAGGAAGCATGGACAAGTCCATAAGTCAATCAATATCAGAATACGCAATATAGAACAGCTATGCACTAAGGAGTCATAAAGAGCCAAATATCAGATGCCGAAGATGTAATGCAATATGAAATACGAATGAAATGACCATGCTGAAGTGTGAAGTTAGGATGATAGTACGTAGTATCGCAGGCTACGGGGTTCCACACAAGGGACTTCTATCCAAACCAGTCTCATACCTAAATTTGGATAGTCAGACTCAACGTGGTAAACTCCTGATCTTAGGTTAGTTGCGCGCCCAACCAAAATCCTTACTATAATGAAGGTACACAATAATTAGTTACGCACCACCAGCCCGAGTGGATAGTGAATGAATGAATGAATGAGCATGCAACTCCTACTCAATAAGTCCACATATCAGTACGGTTCAGCTCTGGGAAATCACCGGGGTCTATTACACTCCAAACCAGATTGCCGCTCCATCGTGGGCAACAAGGCGAGTGGAAGAGACCTCACTATCTTCTTATCAATATTGGGCCTGACTCGTCGATAGCGGACCCATTCTCCAGCTGGTCAGACTCAGCCTAGCATTGCCCCCTCCTCTCGGGTGGGTAAGATCGCACCCCCTTCAAACCGACCATGACATAGTAGAAGATACGGCCTAACGGTATACGGCCCTCATGCGCTCATGCATCCACTCGGTCTAGACATTGGAGTAACCTATAAAACCAAGAGGGTTTAGAAACTTTCACCCAGGGATATCTATATCGCCCCATGTAGAACAGATTTTTGGTGTCCCATCTGGACATCCACGATATGCTTGTGGAGGCTATGACCCTGATGTCGCTAGGGCATATAGTAATTACAGCACATAATGCAAGATGCATGAGTCATACGATCCAGTCATGCATCAATCCTGCACATACCGTACACTCATGTGAGACAATCTCCACCTATCAGGGAGTCTCATAATAACTGACACTATGACATATGCAATAGTCAACATATCACATAGCAGACATGTAGATGATGGGTATGGGCATGTATTATGATATTATGCAGTCATATACTCATAATTGGTAATCTGTCATGATCATTAAAATCGATCGGTAATTAGAGTCGGTAAATCGGTCATGTTGATCGGAATCGGCAATCGGTCGTGCTAATCGGAATCAATGAATAATCAGAAACGGCAAACCAATCACATCAATCGAAATAGACAATCGGTCATGACAATCAGAATCAGCAATTGATAATCAGAGTCGATAAATCGATCATGTCGATCGAAATCGGCAATCGGCAGATAAACAAAACAGGGTCCATAGATGATTAGCCGATCAACTATAGTATAAAGATCAGCACTCGGCCGTAGCTATATCAAATCCAATAACACGGATCCATCCGCCTACGACGAATGAGGCCCACTTATTTGGGTTAACCCATTGAGGAAATTGTAACGCCTTAGAAAAATCTGTACTGAGACTCGAGTACCAACTCGATCGGAAATCGCTTAGGATTAATTCCTTTAGAAAATAAGTGTAAGTTAGCTAGCGCAACGCTAGAGTAGCTGTGAAATTATCTCTGAACACTTTAAATACGTTCTACAAGACCCAAAACTTGTAGAACCAATGACGATGTAATACCCTGAAACCTAGGATCAAACTCTAAACCCGTTTGCTCTCAGGAACCTTCTAAAACTTTGTATTGGATTTAGACTGCGCATCGAAAGTCCGATACCTACAATCTTAGACCATTTCAACTGCTTAGCTGGACTTGACAATCATTTCAAAAATCAAGCCCAACCGACGTTCAGAGGCTATTTCATTGAGCATGGAGTGAAGAGAGTGAGAAATGTGTTAGATTTGGAAATTTTAATCCAAATCTGGCACGTGACTTGACGCGTTATTATTAAGCGTTCTGACCGTCAGAATTCAGCCAAATTACACCCTCGGATCAGGAAAAATTTCTCTTTCATATCATGAGACTTGTAGACCTGATTTAGGTACGATGACTGGTGAACTAAAACTGGCCTGCCACGTGCGATCTATGAACTCTGTCAGACTGAAAACTGGGTGTGAGCAACATCCAGTGACCATGAGCTTAAGTCCGATCGCGTTCGACCAGGGGACCTCCCGAAATGATCTTTTGGATCGAAACAACCCCGATTTGGTTATAACCTAAGTATACATTGTTCCTAGGTCTAAATTGGTAAGGTTTTAGCCTATATAAGGGCTTTAAATCCTCACATATCTCATCCATCCAAATTTGCTAGAAACCCTAGCTAGAGAGGGAGAGAGAAAGTGAGAGATTATGGGAGACCTTGTGAGAGATCTTCCTGCCGATTGCTCCACCTTTTGCACATATCGAAGCAACGCGTTTGAATCACTTTTCCGGTGATTTTCAACACACTTCTAGGTAAGAAAAACCCTAATTACTTGTTGATTTAGGATTTCGTCGATTCAAATAGTAAAGTAGCTTATACATCTTGTGCATTAGGTCGCCGCTACGCTGTTGACAAAGCGTATACTTTCCGTTCGAAACGATACACGTCTAGGGCAAAAGGTGCAGATTTTAGACACTTTGATTGACTGATTTCAAATCTTTCAAGGTCGTTTAATAGTAGATTATCGACGGCAACGCCGTTTGACATGTACAACATACTGTCCATTTTCTGTTTCGTAAACGTATGGAAAATATGAGATTAAGGGCATTTTAGTCATTCGTAGGAAATACTGTTTACGTCCATATTTTGCTGAAATGTTTGCCATGGATTTTTGTCATGTTAGGATATTAGGAATGCGTGCATGATCGGTTTGGCGAAGAGATTAGCCCTAATACGCACTTTGGGTCGACATACGCTATATAGACTAAGGTGTGTAGAATAAGTGTTTGTATAAATGTTTGTACTAGTACGTATTGAGTAAATGGAGTTGTGAATGAGTATTGAGATTGAATTCTCAAGTAATATGCTGATGTAAATGATTTTCATCATGTTGGCTATATGTATTGATTTCATTATATATATGAAATGCATGTATTGGATGATTTGCTTAAGTTGTATGCTATAACATGTTTCAACATGCTTATATTGTTGTATTTCATCTCCATTACTCTCATATGATTACTGATGTTGACTTACAAATGTTTGGGGATATACTTAGTCTAGGTAGTCAGTAATAGAGTAAATTTGTGGTTGGCTTATATTTGCCACAAAGGACGCGTCGATGAACGAGAGTCGTGTTTTGAGTTGGCAGCAGTGGTTAGGCCACATGAAGTGTTTCACGTACTTCATGTCGTTCGACTTGCGATGCTCTCGTACTAGTCGAGCCCGTCAAGTAACCCGACTGGCCGTTCTATGTTCACCCTGTATGAGTCATAATTGCTTGAACCTAGGGTACTGAACTTACCATTGAAAACCCTGTTAACCAAGGTACCTTGATCTATAAAGACTCATGAGCCGGGCATGGTGGTATGGGACACCGTGGTCGAGCTGTCAGCCTACGCTGGGGCCACAAGCCTCCCCGTAGTGACCAGTGAACACCTATGACTCGTGAGCCGATTGTGGTGATATAGGACACTACATTCGAGCTGTCGGCCTACTCTGATTGGTGACGAGCCCTTTGTAGTGACCGCGAGCGTATTCTGAGTCTACGAGAGGCGACGACCCTTCTGTAGCAATGAGTGTACATTAGGCTTGTATTGATAAGGTGATGGGGGAGCAGTGTAACGAGTGCGAGCAATAGCCCTGGCAGCCCTTGCAGTGACCTACAAATATAATATCGTATCTGATTTCTAGGAGTGACGACCCTAGACAGGATCTGTATTGGGATTGATATAAGGGAAGTACCTTAGTTTCTCAATACTACTGTATGAATGAACTAATAACAACTTGATAATCATATCCACATCGCACTGCATGTGCCTGAAAGATGTGGAGCACTGTGGGAAGAAAGCATGCCACGGACGCAGATGGTGCCGCATGAGGGAGTATGTCGGTGAGGGCATCCATCATGTCATTTCATGCATACATTAATAACAGTATCTAGGAATGTTTGATTTATTTCTTTACTATTATCGCTTGATTGATTTGAGAACATGCTAATCTTTACTCTATTATCCCACTGAGTTGATCACTCACTCCCACGTTACGGGATGGTGTTTGCAACACCCACCAGACCCTGTCTTAGATGCAGGTGATGTGGCGATTCAGGATGCAGAGCCAGACTATGACGAGGACCAGGACGAGCTCTCGTATATGCAGTTTTACGACGGCTTTGCATAGGTGACCTGGATCGGCGGGACTTCTTAGTGGGACTATTTTTGACATTTTCTTTTTGTTTATGACATGTATATGAGACTCAGAGATGTATTCATACTTTGGAGACAGTTTGAGAGTATTTTATTTTCACACAGTGATATATATATCTTTCAGTTTTCTTCTTGTGTTTTATCACTGGATCTGGAGTATGAATTGCAGTTTTGGTATAATCTTACTCATGTGGATGCACTAACTCTTCCAACATTAAATTATAATCATATTTTTTGCATAAGTGATGGTCTAAAACTCGGGAGTCTAGTTTAAACACGACCCCCGATTTTCAGGGTGTTACAGGAATGATAAGAATGGGCCTAACAAGGCCTAAGGAAAGGTCACAATGTGGACATCCAACCATCATTTCCCATCACTGTGGACATCTAACCAACATTGCTCGCAAGGAGTGGCCTACATAGGGCTAAACATATAATGGGCCCATGGTCTCAAGTACAATTACGATGGGCCTTATTTACGTCACATAGGCCTCGTCATATTTGGTCAAAATACATCTCATCGGGCCTCGAATACACAAAAGCTGAGCCTCACACCTGGGCATCGAATACATCTCAATGGGCCTTTGATGTCAAGCGGGCCACATCACAGTGGCCACATTGTATGAGCCGCACAACTGGCTTTATGTACATCAAATAGGCAGCATTGATGGGCCTCATGTATACCAAATCGGGCTACAATTACATCATATTGGGCCTCAACATATGGGTCATATATGCATCACACTGGGCCTCAACAATGGGCCTTGAATACTTCATAATGGGCCTTACCAAATGGGTCAAAAATATATCACAATGGGCCATGTCATATGAGCCAAAAATACATCTCAATGGGTCATGGCCCATGGGCCTCAGTACAAAACATGTGGGCCCTACACATGAGTCTCATAAGCATCAAATGAGCTACGTGTCATGGGCCTAATACATATCACAATGGGTCTTACCCATAGGCCACGAATATATCACAATGGGTATTGTCCATAGGCCTCGAATACATCACAATAGGCCTTGCTCATGGGCTTCATATTCAAGTAGGTGGGCCCCATCATATGGGCCTTAAATATACATCATGATGGGCCCCATGGATGGGCCGCACCAATGGGCCAAGCCAATGTGCTTCATATACAACAAGTGGGCCGCACCAATGGGCCATGCTAATGGGCCTCGTAGATGAGCTACGACATACATCAAGGTGGGTCTCACGGGCGGGCCACAAGTATATCAAAGTGGGCCTCAAGTGAGAGTTTGGATTACATCTAAAATCATTTCAATAATTTCAGGTGCAACATGTGTATTACTGAACACTATTATTCTATGGGGCACATGGCTCACTAGTGATGATTAGCACTATCCAAACACTGTCCAGCACCAATGGGCTGCATATATCTAGTGGACTGTATTAATGGGTCACACCAGTCGGCCATAATAATGGGCCTCAAATACATCTAATCGGGCCCACCATTTTATGTGAGCTATCTACACCATACACCTATTATTATTATTATTTTTAGAGATCATTCTAGAGTGTTATCCAAATGAATCATAACGGGAGATCATCCAGGCCATACCACAATTACCCGTCCAGATAATGATTCTCACTATTATACTAATCACAAGACCCATCATAAAGTTTATTCCCTATCCAATCTAAACATAAGGTCACAAAGACCTGGATTAAGGGTGAAACAAATATCATATTGATCCAAAAACCTCTGTGACTCAAAAAGGGTTTCAATAGTGGATGTTCAATCTCCACTATTTTTCTGCGGTGTGGTCCACCTGATCATTAAATCTCCCTCATATATTGGTCCTAAGCCTTAAGATGAGCTTGCCAAGTGGATAGACGGTTGGAGGGAACACATCTACCATGGTGAGGTTGTTGGCCGTCCAACACATAGGACGACCCTAATGTAACACATACCATAATGGGGCCCACAGTTTGCTAACGTCACCACAACAGCTATAAAGCTGTGGTAGAGCAGCCAATCCGCTTCTTACATTAGCATCAGGTGGGTCCCATGTGGGCCCACCACATATGCACACATATATATATAATGTAATAATAATAATATTATTATTATTTTAAAAGAAAACTCCAACGTCCAGACCTTGGATGCTGGACAGATGGCATGCATAAAACACATGCAACCAGAAGGATCCCACTGATGTGGACAGGTGGGTGGAGTGGCAGTAGAATAAATACATAAAGGTGGTCCCATACGTGGGAGATTTCCACCGTCCAGAACGCTGGACGGTGTGGATGTGTAAACATACATCATGTTGGGGTCCACATGTACGTGAATTGGATGTCGTGGATATGATAAATGCATCAATGTGGTGCCAAATGCCATCAAGGTGGGTCCACGTTGATGGATGGCGTGGATACAATATATATCAAAATGGCCTCCACCCCACATGTGCTGCATGTGTGGGTGGGTCCCACATCCTGCCCAAAACGGACAGACAAGTTGGATTGTAAATACATCACAGTCGGCCCTTCCTCGCATGTGATTTTACATTAAGCATGTCTTCGCATGATTTAAGATGGTGTGAGCCACCTGACTTCTATGTACGGTTAATTTTTGGAATGACCCATTATCTAGACGGGTCTCATCAAATGCATGGTATAGATACAAAATATATATCATGGTGGCGCCTATGGTGGAACCCACAGTTCCATCCATGAAAGATAGCAAGGACACTGCTTGCTGCAGCGTCCAAGGACGCGGACAACAATAACGTCCCAACATTTGTTTATTTATATTATTTTTATAGGTGGGACCCTCATCAGGAAAATCTACCCATCGGTTGGGTTCCCGGGCTCAAGACAGGCTTAAGGAGCCCGACATTCGATATATTCGGTGAGTAGAAACATCACAGCAGGCCCTAGCAGTTTACATCGTCCAAAAACTTGTTCTCTATAATATGGCCTACCAGAGATTCTGTTCAACTTCAATTTTCGGCTCAACACCTAAAATGATCTAGGGGATGGGATGGACGGCCTAGATTTGATCAATAAATCAAGATGGGGCCTGCATTAGTGGCCCACCTAAAAATGCTAAAGAAATGACTTTTTTTTTTGTTGCAGTGGGTACCTGTTGACACTTCAGGCCATGTCCAGCGTCCAGGGACGCTGGACTATACATTTCATAAAGATGGGTCCTGTGTGGCTGGTGGGTCCCACATGGACATGGGCCACTTGACTTGGATCAATTTAATATTTGTGTTTTCCCATCACCAAAGGGTATGGTCCATATGACTTGGACGGTTTGGATAAGGCATACATCAAGGTGGGTTCCATCTGAGGGGGTTACACATCACACAAAAATACAAGAGAGAGAGAGAGAGAGAGAGAGAGAGAGAGAGAGAGAGAGAGAGAGAGAGAGAGAGAAGCACCCACCTTTGATCTCTGCTTCTTTCTTCCACCAATGCTTGTTACGGTTCCATAAGAATGATTTAAATGGTTGAGATGGTCTTTGGAGGGTGAGATTAGATGATATGAAGGTGGGCCACAGTAGCTTCTCCTCTTGGAATCCATGGACATTTGGTGCTTTGGAGGAGAATGAGGGAGAAATGAAAGAGAGAGGGGTTGTAAGGAGTGAGAGGGATGGGTGTGATTGGTGAAAAGGTGAGTGATGGGTGATGTGTACTTGACATGTGAGGGATGAGTTGCTTTGACTTTGGGGTTTCTTGGGGATGGGGTTTTGTACTTGACATGAGAGGCGATTGATGGGATTGATTGATGTGATTGATTTGACATGTTGTAGAGATTCTCCTGGGATTGTAAACGTGTGGTATTTTCTCAAAATAAACGCGGGCCCACATCTTTTGACATGGGTATAGGGTCGGTGTGCGAGTCGCGGCGTTGGAACCTCGGCGATGGTGCAGTCGCAATGGTACACGTCTCAGATTAAGAAGACTCAAATATACAAGATACGACTTAGGGTCATGCACAAACGTTGATCATAGGTCACAGGTTGCCAGAATTCAATGGGAAGGATCGCGAGAGTCGACAGAACAATATAGGCTAAGATATGGGTCTTACATACTCCTCTTTGATACCAACTTGTAATGCCTCAACTTTCGAGACCTGAGTATGCCACTCTAACCTTAAAAACTGGGGTGTTAACTGATAAACAAAAGGCTAATCAAACCCAATCAAAGCGCAAGTAATGGAACCAAGCATAGTATAGATAAAACTCAAGCAGTAACAATATCCTGAGTCACTCAGCTGGGGCCCATATACAAAACTTCAAATCCTAAAATGATAATAAGCAAATAGTCTATTGATTTAATCCAAAATAAGTAGCCACCTCCTGATACGGCTCCTCATAGTAAGGTTCTTCCTCGATTTTAGCCACCTCCTACTCCCTGTAAGTCCATTTATCCCTGTATCCTTGGTACGGTTGAACATTGATGAATGAGTGGCCAGCTCAGTGTGATCTCCCCTCAAGATTACACATTGTCACCCTAAATAAGGAATAACATAAAAGCACATAAGTAATCCAAAACACAATATATGCAGTCTTATTAAATGCATGAATGTATATGTAAAGGACTAGCTATATGTCCTAGAAGGGGGGGGGGGTGAATAGGACTATGCCAAATAAAAATTTATAACAGCGAAAATTAAAGAAATATGATAGCCAACTAAATAAACCACAATGCAAGAATATAAAGCAACCTCAAAATTCAGATCTTGAGAGGTTGATACAAATGTTGTTCTAAGGACAACCTTACACCAAAAACCAGAGTTTATGGTAGGACAACCTGATTTCTAGAAAGGTCTTTGTATCAAGTCTCAAATCGAATAGGAATAGAAAAATAAATACAAACTACATTGAAGTATAAATTGTAATCACAAATATGTATTGTTTTAAGGACAACCATGCACCATAAGAATGGCAGGGCAACCTTACTAGAACAAAATAATATTAAGATGATAAATTAATAGCAAGAAATAAATTCTAACTATTACAACATTCCCCACAATGCTTGAAATAAAAGATTACAACATTCACAACCACATATACATCCCACAAATGAATAAATATAGATATGAAATATAAACCATTCAACCACAACATAAGGGATTATAGTGGTTCGCCTGTGTGTTCACCAACTGTTATACAACAGCCACACAGAAAGCTACTCCACTCCTAATATCCTCACACAGGGGATATTAGCATTCACTAACAAGGTAGGTTTTCACAAGTTCACCAAAAATCTTTACAATTGTGTCTTTATCTGTGGGCTTACACAATTAAAAAACTCCACTTCTGAGTTTTCCTGGATCTCCTCAGATAACCAAAATAACGAGATTTTTCTGAAAAGTGCCGAAAGAAACCAAAACAGAAAGGAATTTATACTTAAAAGTAAAATACATGATTTTCTCCTTCGATGTAGCAGCCCGGAAGAACCGAGTCAAAGTAAATGAATGAATGTCCAAGTTCAATGTCCAGTACTCAATTACAAGGTTCTAGCTCTAATTGATTTTAATATTAAACCAAAATAGGGCTAGCCTTAATTGATTTTGATTTCAAAGAAAGGGAAATAGCAATTCCTCTTTTCAGATTAGATTGGAATACCAGAAACAAAATCAATTAAATAAAGCTAAAGAAAGAGTATTAAATAAGCACACTTAGCTTAAAATGGAGCACAGATCAATCTCTCAGAATGCCAGAATAATTAGCTTGAATTTCATATCATTAATCTAAGATTCATGCTCTATTTATAACTAAGCAAACCACGTCTTCGACTGGTCTTGATACATCTACGACTGGTCGAAGAACCAACATAATTTCAAATAAATCGGGCACGATAAGATTTTTTGTTGCTCGACCGGTCGTGGGTACCCTACGACTGGTCGAAGGTCCCCTTCGACTAGTCGAAGGTCCTAAACTTTAACGCTATACTTTGAGTCGAAGCTCCATGACCGGTCGAAGCATCAGTCGACACTGTTCACAGGACTGGTCGAACAGTCTCCAGGACTGGTCGAAGAATAACCAGAAAGTCTTGAAAATCCTCAACAACTTAGGACTGGTCGTGGAATTTCTTAGACTGGTCGAACCAGTGCTAGGACTAGTCGAACGAGGTCCAAGACTAGTCTTAGAACAGATCAAAGTTACTTATAAAAAATATATGGATTATGTATCCAAAGTGACCTACTCTAAAGGTTCACCTAAGGTCAGTTATATCTCAAAAGAGAAGTAAGGACATTGAAACTTGAATACCAGTGACCTTGAGTATCATGAAGATTGAGTTCTTGAACTTGAGATCTTCAGCTTGAAAAACTTTTGAGAACTTGAACTTTAAAAGCTTCTGAGATCTTCAACTTGAATAACTTTCGGGAACTTGAGAGCTTCTGAAATCTTCACATTCAAGTTCTTCAACTTGAATAGCTGTGCTTGTCTACTCAAAGCCATTCTTGTATCTTGAATAGATCTTTTGTTCATCACATACACAATCTTTAAAGAAGTATCTTTGTCACCCCAAATTTGACAATCACAAGTAGCTATCCACTATAGCACTTACAGTATAAATGTAACGTTGGCCTGGGAAAAACATTTAGATGGCTTATGTCCCTGGTAAAACATCCAGATGGACATTGGGGTCGTCATCCATGGATGTGACTGGACGTCTGTGCAACACTTGGCGTAATTGCATGGGCATAATGATCCAAGATATCGTAGTATGTTATGCATGTAAGATTTGCCACCCCATTATTAGTCCAATTGTAATTTGCCATTTTTGAATAAGCTCACGGTCACTACGAGGAGCGCAGGGCCTAGCTAGGCCGACGGCTCAGGCATAGTGTGCCATTACCACCATCCCTGGCCCATGAGACTACTGTCTTAGGGTGTGTGTAGTACCTACAACATGTGGTCAATCTATTCAACATAAAGGGGCCACCATCAATGCCAACTGGGAATGAAATATTGAAATTACCAAATGTAGCGATTAAACATGATGGAATGAATGGTGAAAAGATGAGTAAACAACGGTATTTGAAAAGGTTGTGAAGTTCATCCCAAGTCAATTAGGTGAAACCCCACATGGATAGTAAACCCCATGGTCAAACACCACAACCAAAACCTCCATGTCAGGAGCCTACGTAGGTCACAACTAGTCTAGTTGCACCCCAAGCACAGACTCTCCTTTGCTAGGACTTCCCATGGAGTGGTTTTAACAACATGTGTGTCATAGCAACATATATCACAATGTGAAAGGGGAATAAGGAACAATTCCTATATTCCTATCGATATAAAATAACTAAATTCGCATAAGATACATGACATAAATAACTGGATTATTCACTTAGGCAGTTCAGAAAATCAAGAATCTAAACAATATTAAGCATGAGGATTATCATGTTAAACAAATAAATCAAGTAAATACAGTTTATTTCCACACACAGTTTATCATTAGTCTAGTTAGTCATTTACACTAATAAAGCTGATATTTCTGGTCTAGTTAGGGATGAAAAGCTTAAGGGGAGAAAATCATCACCAGACAAAACGTAAAGTGCTCCTGGGTGCAAGTTTCCTCGAGATGGTAGTGAATTATCACTCACTTAACTCCCTGTACAAATTCATGTATAATAGACAATGAGTCACAAGTTTTTAATATGTGAGGATGGGTGAAGATATGGAAAGCCCAAAACCAAGGTGGTTTGGGAAAAAATCAAGGGCGATAAAACCCACCAATGTGTGGTATTATTTCAATTAAACTGGGCCCAATTAGGGCCCATTTCTGCCACGCCTAATCAGGCCAAGTTGTCCAAGGTGGGCCTCATAGCAAGGACCGTACCATCCTTGGTCCGAGTTATTAGTTAATCTATTCCGTGGAAGATGGTTACCTTATAGCTCCCCATCACCTCAAAAATGGTGGTGACCCATCGTCCTCATATGTGGCACTTAAGTAAAACTATCCAGACGAACCAATGTCAATAAAATCACCTTAATCAGTAATATATATATACGTTGGATATCAACCTATGGTCATTTTTATTGATTTTTCTGGTACGTGTTCAGTGCTGGACATTTTGTTGTTGACGGATGGCTAGGATGAGCGCCAACATTGAAATGGGGGCCTCACATGTGGCCCACCAACTAGCGCAGGGTGCGGCCCATCTACTGATGCAGGGTGCAGCCCACCTGCATTTGGTGAGGCCCACAGTCAATGCAACCCGCCAGTAATTGTGTAGGGCCCAACGCCAGACAAAGCAGTTGTTCGGCCTTATTTCCAACTGCTTTCGTTACCTATTTCTTGCCTCCTTCCCAGCCTAAACTTGGTCATGGATTAGCTTGATTTTGGCTTGAAATGGGGGCCACGGTCGAGTCAATTTCAGTCGTGATTCAGAGCTTATGCAGAGACCGCTTTGAGTCTATTACATGGCTCAAACGGAGAGGGTGTCAGCAACACCATTTGAAAGCTGGTGGTCACTTGACTCCAGGTTGATATTCTGTCCCACCATCATCCTGTATATATTCCTATAAGGGATGTGGATTTCCTCACTTGAACCAGGGTCTGGCATTGATGAAGCAGGGCCTAGTTACAGGCCATTTTCGGGCCTAGTTTGAGCGCCCCTGAAGCATGTCGCATGGCTGATTTTTGTCCATGTTTGGAGGCTCAGTTAGGGGCCATTTGTAGGTCCAAAACTGGCTCCATGGTCTCACCATCTCCAACATCTATCGCGTCTTAGTTTGGGCTAGAGCCTAGACGTCTCTTATCCTCAGTTTCGGTTAGAAATCACAGCCATTGATTTGCTCTGTTCTAACCTGGAATGCTACAACTGTTTCACCCCGGTTTAGGCCCGAAGTGTGGCCATTATTTGGCATGTTATAAGTTTGAAACATGGCCATTACTTGGCCGGCTTCGGACGTCATTCATGGTTTGTTAATAGCTATGAGAATGCCTTTGTTTAGGTGGTTGAGTTCCAGTGAAGTGACGGTTAGTGTGGCCAAGTTCAGTGGTCGAATCCAACTAAAATTTATGCTATATAGGTAAAGGGAGGTGCTGGAAATTACCTGGTGTAAGACCCGTATCTTGGTCCGTACCTTTCCATAGACTTCCGCGGTCTTACCAGTCGAATTCTGTCAACCTTCGACCCTTAACCGATATCGACGCGCAACCCTGATTCATGTGCCGACAACCCGAGTCGACTCAACCCGAGACCAATACCATAGCGACCGCGCCGTCGTTGCGGTTCCGAAGCCGCGACTCGCACGCCGAGGCGATACCCTGGTCAAGAGATGTGGGCCAATGTTTAGTGCGAGAAAATGCCACGCGTTGCGAAAACTAAGGGAATCTCTACGATGTGTCACATCAATCACATCAATCCCATCAATCAATCAACCCATCAATCCATCACATGTCAAGTACACATCAATTTCACCCCTTTTCCCAAGCAACCACAAAAGTCTTCATCTCCCATACCACTCTTACACAAAAGGCCACAAAAGTCAATACTTTCTTACACAACCATCATTCATCCATCCATCCATCTCTCTCTACATCACTCTCTCTCTTTCTCTCTTTCTCATTTCAAAAATTCCAAGCAACAAAGAGCCCCCACGTATGGAAATTTTCCAACTCTCCTAAGCTCCAAGTGGCCCACCTCTTCATCCCAAAATCTCTCATCTCGACCCTCCATTCTTCATCTCATCTATTGAAGTTGAAGCAAAGGTGCCAAGGAACCCATAGGAGCAAGAAGATCGGACGGTGGGTGCTAGATCATTCTAGTTTTTCTTATTTTTATGGTGGACCAAGTGAGGCCCACCGATCAATGGTGTGGATCTCACTTGGGACCCTAAAAGGTGGTCGATGGACCACTTGGATCATCATGATCATTCCATGATGGGGCCATTCTCCATGGACCCCATCATGATGTTTATTTTCTTTAGAAAGGTCATCTAGACTATCCATATTGGTGGGGAAAGGATCCCCACCGTTGATCTTCAGTTTTGATGGTCACATGTGCAAAATGACCCACTTGAAGTATGATTTCATGAAAGGGAGGGCCCATAATGTCGGGGTCCCTCCATCACAAGTCGTGTCCCACTCTCCATGTCTCTCTCTCTCTCTTTTATTTTATTTTATTTTATTTTATTTTATTTTTATGCAAGAAGATTGTGTGGCCCACTTGAATGGATCCCACCTTGAGGTATTTATTTTATTCAAGTGAGGCCCACCTTATACATTGTACCCACGTCACCCATCTGTGGTGGCCCACTTCATCAGGGCCCACCACCATCCATTTAAAAGAATAAACCGTCCAGCGTCTGGGACGCTGGACGTTTCAAAGAAAAAGAAAAAGAAAAAAAAAAGGAAAGAAGAAAAGGCCTTTGGTGGTCCACTGGCTGAGGCCCCACCGTGATGTATGTAATCAATCCACGCCGTCCATCCTATTCTTCACTAAATTTCATGCGTTGGGCCAAGGTTTGGAGCTGATCCAATCACCTGGTGGGCCATAGCGCGAAATATTGCATCCTCACCATTCAAATACTATTTTCTTATTTTATTTCACTTCCTAAGCTTATAAAAATTTGAACTTCGGACTCATTTTGATTGTTACGGGCCACTGAACGTAATGGCCGGGGTGGATTACTATAAAGCGGGCCCCATGTGCGAAAAACCCCAAAAACACGGGTTTTCCTTTTAAAAAAAAAACTTCATGCAGAGGCTCTGCCTCTGCCTTTCACGTCAGTGGGTAGCGCTGCACGCTGCTGCGTGCAGTCGTGCGGGCGGTGGTCGTCCAGCAAGGGCCCACGGCCCTGCGTGTGGGCCCCACAGTAATGTTTGTTTGCCATCCAACCGGCTCTTGAGGTGGGCCGCCCCAGTAGCGGGCCCCCCTCCAAAAATGGGACAGATCCAAAACCCTGGTGGCCCACACCATGTGAAACAGTGTGAATGAACGTCTCCCATTGAAAAGTTTTTGGGGCCCACAGAAGTATTGGATCAAGCTGAAATTTATGTTTTTCCCCCAACTAGGTCCGTTTGACCTTACCAATGGGTTGGATGCCATTTATATATTACAGGGTGGGCCCCACATGGGACCCACAATGAAGTATGTGTTAAAGTCCACCGTCCAGATGGACGGTGGCACCCACCACGGTGGTACCCACTTCATGCATGCGCTGCCTCCACCGTCCGGCGGACGATGGGGCCCTTGTGATGTATGTACGCTATCTGCACTGTCCACTGGACAGTGGGACCCGCCATGATACATGTGGTGTATTCAGACCGTCCATCCACATGGCGAGATCATTGTGGCTTGGGTGATGATTGGGTGGGCCACCTATGTTTGGGAAAGGCCCATTCATTCCACTTGAAGGCCTATGGGTTAGGCCCATTTGCATTTCAAAAGGGCTATGAGTTTAGGCCCAATTGTTATGTTCTAAGGCCATAAGACTAGCCCACTCAATATATATGTAAGGCCTAGGGATTTAGGCCCATCTGACTCATAAAAGGCCTATGGGCTAGGCCCATTCGAATTTCAAAAGGCCTATGGGCTAGGCCCATTTGGTTTATGAAATGCTTATGGGCTAGGCCCATTGGATTCATTTTTGGTCTAAGAACTTAGGCCCATTTGATGTGTTACAAGTCCATGGGACTAGGCCCATTTGATGTACTTCAAGGCCCAGGTAATTGGATCCTTTTATTAAAATTTAAAGCCCATGGAAATAGGCCATTTGATATATACAAGGCCTACGGGTTTAGGCCCATTTAATGTACCATAAGGCCTAAGGGTTTAGGCCCATTTGAACTCATGATTAGGTCTATGGGTTGATGCCCACTTGATCTACATATAGGGTCCAATTGGTGTGGCCCATTGGTCAGATAAAAGACCCGTGAGACTGAGCTCATTTGATGTAATTTAAGGCCCACGGGTTTGACCCATTGCAATGCACATAAGACCCATTGGTGTGGCCCATCTAATGAATAAAAGGCCCATAGGATATGGCCCATTTGATATATATGTAAAGTCCAGTGGGGATAACCTACGGTCCATTGCAATGTATAAATCCATTACAGACTAAGTACTGATGTTTACAAAGATCGTGCCTTGGGAGTAATGTTGGTTTGACGTCCACATTGTGAGTGTAATGTTGGTTGGATGTCCACATTACGACTCTCCTTAGGGCCCATTACTGGGCCGTACTTATCGTGTATAGGCCGTCCAAGTCCATCTGCATTGTAAGATAGTTCATTTTATTATAACATGTTTAGTACAGTTTCATGACTCATGATCATACGCATCATATGTATGCTTGACGTGAGAATTGTCTGATCATAGCATTTGCCTTCTGGCAGGTTATTTATGGGCTCCCGGTTAGGCGGTGTTACCCTACATGAGCGCACGATATGCGCAGGATTTGATGCATGACTGGATAGCGTGAATCATGCATATCGCATTTTTATGACATGGATATTGTACGCCCTAGGACATGGGGTCGTAACTTCCACAGATGTATCGTGGTTGGTAGGATTGGATACCAAAAATCTTGTTCTACATGGGGTACTATAGATAACCCTGGGTGAAAGTTCCTAAACCCTTATAGTAACAAGAGGTTGCTCCAACATCTAAACTGAGTGGGTAGATGAGCGTGGAGTGCCGATTACTAGACGGTTAAGCTCTCCACTGTGTCGTGGTCGGTTGGAAGGGGGTGCAGCCTTACCCGCCCGAGAGTAGGGGGCAATGCTAGACTGAGTTTGACCAGCTCGAGGAATGGGTCCACTATCGACGAGTCGCGCCCGATATTGGCAGACGGATAGTGTGGTCTCTTCCACTTACCTTATTGCACGTGATGTGGCGGTAATCTGGTTTAGAGTGTACTAGACCCCGGTGATATTCCATATTTTGAGCTGTATTGATGTGTGGACATAGATGAGGATCTGTATGCTTGAGTTGCATTGCACATTGCATGGCCTTGGGATGGCCGATACATTCATGTCTTGCATCGTATAAGCCTTGGTACGGCTCATAATATTATAGATCCATCTGCATATTTCGCTTTACTCTGACATTGCATGTTCATATTACTACCTTGCGCACACACTTTCACCACCCTCTAAGCTTTCTGTAAGCTTATGCACGACCATTGTGTGCAGGTGAAGTCGGTTCGCAGCAGCACTGAGGCAGGAGCACGTTGTAGAGCATTTTGGAGTTTTTATTCTTTACCATTGTATTTCCCTTTATGCTCATTGTACTTGTAAATTTTTTGATCATAGTGAAAATGTAATGGAGTTCTTGGTTGTTGTTTGTGGGTTATACCTTTGGTTATGCTTATTACGAATCAAACTGACATTGAAAATCCTCCTCGTAGCATCCCAGGATCGAAACCTGGCGAATGGGAGCTAGGAGCCGAGAATGGGGTTCTACGGAGGCTGTCGGCGCCGGATTCGGTGATCGGAAATTTTGTGAGCCCAGTTTCCGAGTTTGGGGCATGACACCTGGACTCCTTCCTCTTCCCAGGAATGGAGTTTCCCTGACCTGAACTAACCCAACTTGTCTCGATTTTAGGTTGAGCTGGAGCAGTACGGGTGTTAGGTGCTCAACACCTATAGCCTTCACTCTCCTTTGCTCTCACTCTCTCCCTATCTCTATTTGACTCAATCGAACTACACCAAGTCATCGCAACTTGCATGGACCGGGTCGATGTAGTGTGACACTAGGTCCGTGTCTCTCTCACCCTTTTGAGCTCTCAGCTCTCTGTTTCTCCCCCCCCCCCCCCCCCCCCCCCCCTACATTCTCTTTCCTCCTCTCTTTCTCTTTCTCTTGGCATCAATCCCAAGGGCTATAGTGCCCTTTTATAGCTGAGGGAGAGAAAGCAGGAATGACAGAGATTGCTCCCCACAGAGAACGGCCGAGATCGCATCAGGTGTTGTCCTTCCTAGAAAGGAAAGTCGCCTCTCTCCCTCTCTCTCTCTCTCTCTTTCCTCCCACCGGCCGTGCCTGGCCATTTTCGGCAAAAGGAAGGCATGCTTCCAATGGAAAAATGGATAGTTGGGGTTACATGATCAGACCGATTGTGAATCGTCCAGGTGATCTCATAATGGCCCCACCTATTGGATGCCTTCCACGTACAATGTTTTGACAGTGGTAGCCCGTCTTCTTCACCCATTTACAAGAGGTTAAATGGCTATAGGGTTCTATTAAGCTAGGCCCCATGGAGACTTTGAATGGACCAGATGGTCCGAAAAGTGATCATGGTGGGCCACTTAGGGGCTCAAAGATTGGTTGCTCAGACCTCTATTTTGACGGGAGGGAAATCTATTTCAAATGTTGAGAGGAGCTTGGTCAAAGCCAATTTGACCGAGCCCATTACTTTGGTGTATGTCGTGCATATGTATATGGGGTGCACGCATGCACAACATGGGGCCCACTGCGGCATTAGTACCATAATCTGTTCCAACCATTCACATTGGGGACCTTACACAGGGATCCCAGCCCACTTTGAGCTACTGGTGAGGCCCAGGTGGGTCGTTGCACCCTTTTATGGGCTATTATTGGCCCATATGACGTGACCTGTTGATCTAGTGGGTTTGATACTTATTTTTAACAGTTAATATAAGGTACTAGTTAAGTGTGTTATAGCAGTATCCACTAAAATAGATGCTTTATTTTAGAGTGTTCAGGTAGCCTCACCTTCTTGAATGTTGTAGGGCGCATCCCGGCTCCTGGAGACCTGGATGGATGGCCTTAATTTCGACTAGAATCTTCATCTTACGTGTGTCATGTTCAAGTCAGTTGACTAATCCAATTTGATTTAAGTTGATGTAGATTTAAAAAAGGCAACACCCGAGTACCAAAGGTACGGGGTGTTACATGCGCAGACCTCTACAGCTCCATGTTCTGTAATTTTGTGGGTTCATCTTGGATCCACACAGCTCGTCTCCCCTAGAGATTGGATGAAAATGCATCAAAATGCTATCAGATTGTCTTATTTTTCATTCTTTGCAATGATTCATGTAACACCCGTGAAAAATCCATACTTGGGCTCGAGTACCAACTCGACCCGAAATCGCGTAGAATTAATTTCTATGGAAATTAAGCATAAGTTAGCTAGCGCAACGCTAGAGTAGCTGGGAAATAGTCCCTGATTACTTTAAATACGTTCTACAAGACCCAAATCGAGTAGAACAAACAACTCTACAATACTCTATAACCTCGGATCAAACCCTAAGCGGGTTTGTTCTCTGGACCACTTTGAATTCTTGTATTGGATTTAGACCGCGCGTCGAAAGTCCGATACTTCCTATCTTAGACCGTTAGAACCGCCCAGCTGGACTTGACAATCATTTTGAAAATCAAGTCAAACCGATAATCACAGACTATTTCATTGAGCCCGGACTGAAGAGACCGCGAATAGGGACAGAATTGGAATTTCAAATTCAAATCTGGCACACGACTTGACACGTCAGTATTAAGCGTTCTGACCGTCAGAATTCATCCAGATTTCACCCTCGGATCAGGAAAAATTTCTTTTATTATTATGAGACTTCCAGCCCTGATTTACGTGCGGTGACCGCTGAACTGAAACTGGTTCGCCACGTGCGATCTGCGAACCTTGCCGAACTGAAAACTTAATACGTGCTAGATCTGGTACGCATGAGCTTAAGTCCGATCGCAATTGACCAGGGGACCACCAGAAAGCAACTTTTGGACCGAAACAGCCCCGAAATGGATAGGCACCAAGTAAACTTCGTTCCGGAGCCTGTTTCCGGCATTTTTAAGCTTATAAAAGGGGTTGAAACCCTCATTCCTCTCTCCCATCCAAAAATTGCAAACCCTAGCTTTGGGAGAGAGAAAAGGAGAGAGAGTTTGAGAGAGAGAGTGGAAGGAATTTTTCCCATCTCCGAGCCGCCGACTGCTAGTGCTTCAGCAACTCTTCCCAATCACCTGGCTGGTGATTTCTCCACTTTTTCAGGTATAAAATAACCCTAGAACTTGCTGATTTAGGGTTTACCTAGATTCATAGCATGTTAGCTAACGTACTTCATAAATCAGATCCTCCTACTACCGTAGACGAAGCGTACACGCTCTGTTCGAAATCACGCATCTGTAAGAGACTAGGTGAGGATTTTAGACGCTTTGATTTAACTTGCAACACCCTGAAAATCGGGGGTAGTGTATAAACTCAACTCCCGAGCTCCAGACCGTCACTTATGCAACAAAAATGATTATGATTCAATGTTGTCTGATTTAAAGCATTCGCATGAGTAAAAGTATACCAAAACTGCAATTCATACTTCAGATCCAGTGATAAAAGCAAGCGGAAGACTAAACAATATATATATCACTGTATGGAAAAACAAAGTAAATCTCATCTGTCTCCGAAGTATGACTACATCTCTGAGTCTCATATACATATACATGAACAAAAATGTAATGTTCAAAATAGTCCCACTGAAGTCCCATCGATCCATGTCGCCTACGGAAAGCCATCGTGGTACTGCATGTACGAGAACTCGTCCTGGTCCTCATCGATGTCTAGCTCCACCTCCTGGATCTCAGCCTCACCTACATCTACAACAGGGTCTGGTGGGTGTTGCAAACACCATCCCGTAACGTGGGAGTGAGTGATCAACTCAGTGGAATCATAGAGCAAAGATTAGCATGTTCACAATTCAATCATGCGATAATAGTAAAGCAGTAAATCAGACAATCCTAATATTGTTGTTAATGCAAGATGACATGACGTGATGTATGCCCTCACCGTCGATCTCCCTCATACGGCAACATCTTACGACCGCGGCATGCCACACTCCCTAGAGTGCTCCACATCTTCCAGGCACATGCAATGCTATGGTGATATGATTTTCAAGTTGTTATTAGTCCATTCAAACAGCCGGATTGGGAAACTAAGGTACTTTCCTTATATCAATCCCAACACAGATCCTGTCTAGGGTCGTCACTCCTAGAAATCTCATACGAGGTATATTTATATAGGTCACTGCAAGGGCTGCCAGGGCTGTTGCTCGCACTCGTTGCACCGATCCCCCATCACCTTATCAATACAGGCCTACCGTACTCTACTGCAACGGAAGGGTCGTCGCCTCCCGTGGACTCAGAATACGCTCGCGGTCACTGCAAAGGACTCGTCGCCTGATCAGTGTAGGCTGACAGCTAGAATATAGTGTCCCATACCACCATAATCTGCTCACGAGTCTAGGTGCTCACTGGTCACTACAGGGAGGTTTGTGGCCCCAATGTAGGCTGACAGCTCGACCACGGTGTCCCATACCACCATGCCCGGCTCATGAGTCTTCGTGGATCAAGGTACCATGGTTAATAGGGTTTACAATGGTAAGTTCAGTACCCTAGGTTCAAGCAGTTATGACTCATATAAGGTGAACATACATCGGCCAGTCGGGTTACTTGACGGGCTCGACTAGCGCGATCGCATCTCAAGTCGAACGACATGAAGTGCGTAAAATACTTCGCGTGGCCTAACCACTCCCGCCAACTTCAAACACGACTCGTGTTCATCGACGCGTCGCTCGTGGCTAAGACCAGTCAGCCACAAATTCGTTCGGTTACCGACTGTCTGGACTAAGTCTAGTCCCAAACACTTATGGAATCACATCAACAAATTATGTAAGAGTATTGGAATTAAAATACAATCATGTGAGCATGTTAACACATGTTATAACATTCAACTTAAGTAAATCTTCAAGCACGTACATTTCATGCATGTAATGAAATCATGCATATAATCAACATGTAGGAAATCATTTAGGTCAGCATATTAATTAAGAAATCATTCTCAAACTATCTCATAACATCATTTAATTCAATACATACTAATACAA
This sequence comes from Magnolia kwangsiensis, assembly GCA_037074715.1. Lineage (NCBI taxonomy): Eukaryota > Viridiplantae > Streptophyta > Magnoliopsida > Magnoliales > Magnoliaceae > Magnolia > Magnolia kwangsiensis. Next base: position 149,329,473 of record CM073571.1, read on the forward strand.
GCATTTATACAAACACATACACTACACACTTAAGTCTACATATAGTATGTCGACCCGAAGTGCGCAATTAGGCGGATCTCTTCGCCAAACTAATTATGCACGCATTCCTAACTTCCTAATGCGACAACAAACCATGTCAATCACGTCAGAAAAATATGAATATAAACCGTACTTCCTACAAATGACTAAAATGCCCTAAATCTCATATTCTTCGTTAATTTACGAAACAGGAAACGGAGAGCATGTTGTACATGTTAAACGGCGATGCCGTCGATAATCTACTATTAAACGACATTGAAAGCGTTGTAAACCGTCAATCAAAGCGTCTAAAATCCTCACCTAGTCTCTTACGGATGCGTGATTTCGAACGGAGCGTGTACGCTTCGTCTACGGCAGTAGGAGGACCTGATTTATGAAGTACGTTAGCTAACACACTATGAATCTAGGTAAACCCTAAATCAGCAAGTTCTAGGGTTATTTTATACTTGAAAAAGTGGAGAAATCAACAACCAGGTGATTGGGAAGAGTTGCTGAAGCACTAGCAGTCGGTGGCTCGGAGACGGGAAAAATTCCTTCACTCTCTCTCTCAAACTCTCTCTCCTTTTCTCTCTCCCAAAGCTAGGGTTTGCAATTTTCGGATGGGAGAGAGGAATGAGGGTTTCAACCCCTTTTATAAGCTTAAAAATGACGAAAACAGGCTCCGGAACGAAGTTTACTTGGTGCCTATCCATTTCGGGGCTGTTTCGGTCCAAAAGTTACTTTCTGGTGGTCCCCTGGTCGATTGCGATCGGACTTAAGCTCATGCGTATCAGATCTAGCACGTATTAAGTTTTCAGTCCGGCAGGGTTCGCAGATCGCACGTGGCTGACCAGTTTCAGTTCAGCGGTCACCGCACGTAGATCAGGGCTGGAAGTCTCATAATAATAAATGGAAATTTTTCCTGATCCGAGGGTGTAATCTGGATGAATTCTGACGGTCAGAATGCTTAATACTGACATGTCAAGTCGTGTGCCAGATTTGAATTTGAAATTCCAATTCTGTCCCTATTCGCGGTCTTTTCAGTCCGGGCTCAATGAAATAGTCTGTGATTATCAGTTTGACTTGATTTATGACATGATTGTCAAGTCCAGCTGGCTGGTTCTAACGGTCTAAGATAGGAAGTATCGGACTTTCGACGCGCGGTATAAATCCAATACAAGAATTCAAAGTGGTCCAGAGAATAAACCCGCTTAGGGTTTGATCCGAGGTTATAGAGTATTGTAGAGTTGTTTGTTCTACTCGATTTGGGTCTTGTAGAACGTATTTAAAGTGATCAGGGACTATTTCCCAGCTACTCTAGCATTGCGCTAGCTAACTTACGCTTAATTTCCATAGAAATTAATTCTACGCGATTTCGGGTCGAGTTGGTACTCGAGCCCAAGTATGGATTTTTCACGGGTGTTGCAATTCATTATACTCTGTTTTCAGAATTAAGAGAATCCGAGGATGTAAATGAACTCAGAATAAATGTGATCATTGTTCTCTCATCGAATTCTTTGTTATCATTGAATAAATTTCCTAAATCAAGCGCATTTGAAATAAAATGATGACTTTGTTGGCGATTCTTTTCAATGATAACTTAGAAAATATTCAGAGAAGATTTATCACTTTTTGACGTTAGTATAAATGCCAAAATGGCGAATCTTAGTGGGAACATCCTCCCCTTCATCTATGAGATAGAATGTTTTATCACTTAGATGCTAATTACGATTTTATATTTTGTCCCTGGGTAAGTAGAAACCATCAGAGAAAGAAAAGTCTACTGTGATCAAGAGTAGGGTGTTTCATGGAATGGAAAGAATGATCTTTGTTTCGCCAGTAGCTCAACAAGATGAGAGAGGATGGAGGATAGTAACATCTAAAAGATGATAAGTTTGATCTACTTCTATAAGAAGCATCATCTCGCCAAGTACTGGGTCGATTATGTGTAGTTTCATGATGCACAGTCTTGCTTCGGTCATATAATCATCTCATTCGAGAAAAGAAGAAAGGCCCGTCACTCCAAAAGGTCTTTTGATACCGTTATTTATAACCGTAAAGATATCTTCCACAAAATCATTGTGAGTTTAGAAAAATAAAGGGAAGGAGACCATGATCAGCAAATGTTCACTCACAGCACTTCTTAGAAAAGATTTCAAGCAAACTCATGCATTAAGAATGTCACAATTTGAGTCAGCTAGTTCTTCGAAGTGACAATACACGGATTTCAAATTAGATAATAGTTCATCTTCTTCAACAGCGTTAATAGTGTGGCGCTCGGTTCCTCCTTCAATATCATGACATTCGAAGTATAAAGAAATAAAAAGCTCGTCGACAGATATTAATCAGGCTGATTATTTTTTTGCTAGATAAGAATATGGCTAAAGAAATCCTTAATATTCCGACAGTGACTGCCATGAACAACATTAAACCAGAAGTAGAAAGGCCACAACTGCAAGCTATTAGATTTCAAGAGTCGATGTCTAATATTACTCAGAATGTAACGCATGAAGAAGTTCGGCAGATGGTTATCGAATCTATTCATCTAGAGAATGAACTAAGTTAGAATAAAAGGTTTTGATATCATACACCATATCCTCCTAAAATAGAAGAAATGTCATTTCCCGCCGACTTCAAATACCCAGACTTTCAGAAATTTAATGGAAATAGATCACTAGAAGAGCATATGTTGCATTTCATAGCAAAGATGAGAAATTTTTCTAGAATTCCTCAATCTTGTCTACAATTATTCGGATCTTCTCTGACAGGAAGAGCTTTCAGATGGTATTCAGGTTTAATCACAGGATCTATTCATACATGAAAACAAATGCAGGATGCTTTTATGTCAAACTTTTTCTCTTTGAACTGAGAAGTTAGTTTGACCGAACTGGCCTTTATTTTCCAAGAAGAAAATGAATCAGTTGAAGAATTCATTAGTTGATAGAAGGACTTGGCAGCATCATGTCAACATCCTTTGCAGGAATCATAACAAGTAGAAATATGTTTAGAAGGTATGAGACCAGAACTGGCATGCCACCTGATTAATAAAGATTGAAAAACCTTTCGTGATTTTGCTACAAAGACTTATGCTCTTGAAAATATGATGGGAAGTGTGTCTACTTTTCAGTCAAAATCAACCCACATCACTCAAAAAGAATAAACTAAAGAAGATTATCAAGATGTTGAAAGAGATAGCGATGAAGATGATAGAAATGGTCGTGTGGTTATAATGACATATGAAAGGTCTAGGCAAAATAAAGATTATATGAAGTATTCATTTACAAGAAAAGAAACTTCGTATGCTGAAATAATTGTTGGCTATGAAGTGTTGAATTACCTCGGCTAAGACACCTTGAAGAAATTGAAAATACAAGAGGAATGGATTATTGTCATTATCATCGTAAATTTGGACATCATACGAAAAACTGTAATCCCTTCAGGAAAAGGCTACAAAAGATGATCGATAAGGGAGAAATTGCGATGAAAGAGCATGACAGAAAGAGAAAAATGAAGACAATTAACAGAAAGAGTAATTGACAAGATCAAGCTGTCATAGCCTAAATAATCGAATGAAAAGAAGTGATTGAGGCAAAAGATATAATGCCATGATAAAAAGCATATTCGTTGCAGATATGCATTGCAATACCTATCAGTTTAGGAGATGGCTGTAATTTTAATTTCGAAAGGTATCGGTACGATACTTCCAAAATAAAAAAGGGATAAGATAGGTGAGTAAAAAACTGTGAAATGTATTCCTCACCATAGAATGTATTTCTTTTGTGTATATGAATAAAATGTAGGCTTTCAAGTATATCAAGTCATCACCAAATGTGAAACACCAATGATAATCAGCAAATGAAAAACGTCGATGATTATCGTCAAAATTAGCAACTATTGTTGTCATCATCAATCGCTGGTACAAAATTATCTTATCGCACCTTATTGGAATTGTTATCATCACCAATTTGATACATTATTCTAACCATAAGCATTGTCAGAACATATTAGTAGTGGCGATGTATCAATTATTGATTCACCATTCATGGCAGTGAAATAAGCAGTGGAATAAGCCTATATGGCCAACCACACAAATTTTATGACAGCGATGGCAACTTATCATTTAAGGCAGCCTAGCCAAGCCTATATGGCCAACTACACATAAGACCTATCATCATTAGCAATATAGAAAGATTCAAAGACTTACAAAAAAGATCGAAATTGGCAATAAACTAGAATTGCTCTTTGGGCCCAACCCGAAATTGGTGGTAATCTATCTTACTCTTTAAGCCCAGTGTCAAGTCTAGTTCAATTAAGTCTGGTCGAGTCAAGTTCAGTAAAGTCCAGTCAAGTTAAATCGTGTCCAGTCAAAGTATGGTCATTCAAATACACTAGCTCCACTACTCAGAAAGTATAAACTATGTGTAGCATCAAAATGTTGCAGATACACATTTCACTTTAGATATGCTCAAATATGCAATTGCCTGATGAAAATTTTAAATATTGAGTAAACAATATGAAAAAATGTGTTTCTCTTGAATCACGTTCAAATTACAGCAACAACAAATGCTTTTTTGATGATAGAGAAATATTATCACATAAGATTCTCAAAGAGGGTAGAGAATAAACTAGTGAAGAATCATCATTCTCTTCCGGACAATATAAAGATTCAGATGTATTATTTGGATTCGTCAAATGAGCAACAAAGATTATCCATCCTTCAAGGGTATCAACAGGATTCACTTCAAAAATATTATCTTCTGAAGAAATCTTTATGCAAAGATTAGCCTAGAAAGGGGGCATGATCTATGCTTTCAAAGTAATCTATGCCTTCGTCTTTCTAATAATCTCTTATGCACGGTGGAGAAATTCATATACCATGTCGTAACTTCTTGTTATTTTAGTAATGATATCGTAAGACTCTAAGTACCAGATCTGATGGAGACAAAGAACAAACAGAATCATCATCAGTAACTTCTATGGCCTTCAGAAAGCTATTAAATGAAAATTGAAAGAAGTCTAGTCTATTTTTTTCAGAATTAACAAGGATCCAAGAAAAAGTCTATGAAGAAATGCTAAGATGCACAAACTAGAAAAGACTTAACAAAAGACTTAGCGGTTGAACCTTTGGAGTTGGAGATGACATCTTTAAAAGTGCGATATAAAGAATATAAAGAATGTAATGCAAAGCATAATGACAAAGCACAAAGATGAAATGATTAAATCATTATCATATTGCGAATATCATAATCAACCTAAAAAAGAGGAGAAGTTTTTAATATATTTTAAAAAATTATTAATGCTCCATGAAATTAAAAAATTATAATGTCCTGAGATACTAATTCCGATTAATTTGGTAGGAAAGACTATTATTTGAAATTTTGGGTTATGCATATCATAAATAAAGAAAATAATCGAAAAAGTTGTTGCAGTAGGAGCAACATTAAAGAATAACCCCCTAGACACATAGTTGAAGGAAAGAGTTGTCGGAGTTGATCAAAGGGACCGTTGCAGTAGCAGTGGTGTTGAAAGATAGTTCTCTGGTCAAGCTACTTAAAGATAAAGTCCCCACAGGCAAGTTTCAATGAAAAGAGAATTTTATCCTCTTTAATGAAGCATCCGCTCGATGCTGCTGGCAGGAGGCATCAAAATCTTCCATTCGAGCGCTATCATTCAAATCTTCCATTCAAGCGCGATCATTCAAGTATTTCATTCAAGCGCGATCATTCCAATCTCCTATTCGAGCACGGTCATTCAAATCTTCCGTTCGAATGTGATCATTCAAGTCTTCCATTCGAGCGTGATCATTCGATCTTCTAGGCAACCATGATCATCTAAGTTCTTTGGCCGAAAGAAGATCAATCCTCCATTTGATTTCAGGAATCAATCAAAGAAGGATCGAGGGGGCATCTATTGAGGCAAAAAAATATTCCATTGCATGTCCATTACATTGGTCAGAGAATTCCATTGTTCAGATCCTTCCTAGGGTTGTGTACTTCTTATTTTGGTAAAATTGAGTAGTTGGGGGTATTTTAGTAAAAATGAGTGATTGGGGGTATTTTGGTAAAAATGAGTGATTGAGGGTATTTTGGTAAAATTGAGTGATTGGGGGTATTTTGGTAAAATTGAGTGTTGGGGGATGGAAGTCAGGAGAGTGTTGGGGAGAGAGAGTTGCAACGGATGAATAGCGCCCATGCAATGGATGAACAGTGCTGCACAACGTGTGAATAGTGCCCACACAATGAATGAACAATGTCGCATAATGGATGAATAGTGTCGCACAACAGAAGAATAGTTCCCACGTAATGAATGAATAGTGCCGTGCAACAGGTGAACAGCGTTGCTCAATGATGAACATTGCCACACAACTCATGAACAGTGTCATGCAACTGTGAACAGTGCCACGCAACTGTGAACAGTGCCGCACAACTCGTGAACAATGCCACGCAATGATGAATAGTGTCACACAACTCATGAACAGTGCTGGCGCAACTCATGAATAGTGTCTGCGTAGTGATGAACAGTGCCCGCATAACTCTTGAATAGTGCCTCACAACAGTACTTACGCGGATGAACAATACTTATGCGATGAACAGTAGTTATGCAGGTGAATAATGTTGCACAGACCTCTACAGCTCCATGCTCTGTAATTTTGTGGGTTCCTCTTAGATCTGCACAACTCGTCTCCCCTGGAGATTGGATGAAAATGCGTCGAAATGCTATCAGACTTTCATATTTTTCATTCATTGTGATGATTCATTGTACTTTGTTTTCAGAATCAAGAGAATCCGAGGATGTAAATGAACTTAGAATAAATGTGATCATTGTTCTCTCATCGAATTCTTTGTTATCATTGAATAAATTACCCAAATCAAACACATTTTTTTCTTATCGAAATGGTATTTAACATAAAATGTGGCTCAAGATATACATGAGTAAAATAGACCTAACTATGGTCCAACTAGGTTTATACCACCTGTAGATTGACTCATACGAAGTGATCTGAACTTTGAAATATAAATGATCTTACTTTCAGGTGTTGAATCTTCTTTCCAGGTACTTGATCGAGTTGATAGCTTGTCTTCAGTCAAGCTTGCGATCATAACCGGACTACGAAATTTGACAAACTAATATGTGCTTTAATTATAAGCACTTACAAGATCTAAACTAAATCAGAAAAGTAGGGAGTAATTGTTAGATGATGAATTTAGAAACTTAAGAATTTAAAGGTGGGAACTAGGGTTTATATGGATCCACTTGCAGCTATTTAGATGTTTCCTTATTTGAATCAAGGCACTCAATTGGAATTGGAATCCTATCCAATCCAATTAGAAGATATTCAGTAAAATCATATATGAACTTTCATTGAACTAATTCTCAATGGATGAAAGTCGTGAGGATTAGAAGTGATTCCATCACCTAACCATGCCCAGGAGACAATGGTAGGCAACATGATATAACAATCTAACAACCAACATAGGAGAATTGTGAAGAATATAAGGGATTCCATCACTCAGCCATGCCCAAGGGACGATGGAGAACAACAGGATTTCCTATTTTCACAAACTCCAAATAGAAAAGAAAGATACTTCAAGCTATCGCATATCTATTACAATTTAAGTCACAACAAACTATTAAAAACTAAAAGTATTCCTTAAATATCAAACTAGAATCAAAGGAGTTTAATAATAACAAGAATCAAATAAGAAAAACATCTCAACCATGCTACAAGCTTTACCCCTTAGCCCTAGCTAAGGGATCTAACCAACCATAGAAATGATTAGATTAAAAAACTTAGAAGAAAGTATTAAAAACTAAGAAGAAAGGAAGAAGAACTCCTGGGAAGCAGTTCCACCCTTTTTCTCTACCTCTCCAAACCCTAAATATCCTAAAAATTTCCTAGGAAACCCTTATTTATAAGCCAAGTTCCGCAGATCCACAAAATCAGATCAAATTTACGCCCTATGCATAACTCTACGTAATTCCTTTGATGTCATCGAACACCTTTTGATGACATCAAAGGGGTTTGAATTTAGAAGTCATGGTTTTTCTCTCTTTTGCACTGCATAAGTCTCTATGTCATCAAGTTGTCCTTCGATGTCATCAAGCGAAGCTTCAATCCATCTAATAGGTCTTCGAGTCATCGAGAATGTGTCCAAAACAGTCTAACGAGTTACTTTAATTTCTTCAATAAATTCGATGTTATCGAATAGTCTTCAATGTCATTGAGCACCTTCCTTGAGTCATCGAACATGTCTTCGATTGATCGAGAAAAGCACCCAATATGTCGAGCAACCAACTTGATTTTCCCTCATAAATTCGAAGTCATCGAACGGTTCTCGATGGTATAGTTTATGTGATTTTTGTGCTTGTTCTTTCAACGTCCTTCCTTCTCCACTTGGTTTTCTTAGATCTTCAAGTCTTAAAATCTTCAATCTTGGTCTCCAAAAATCACTTCCTTGCTTTGGCAATTCTTAAGCACGAAATCAATGCTTTTAGCATTCTTTTCAATCCAAGCTCTTAAATTCACCTTGCAACACAAGCACATGTAAAATATTCCATTAAACCATATGATGTTTGTAAAACTAAGAAATAAATGAGGGATAATATGTAATATTTGACCCTCAAAAGTAAAGTTGTGAAAACTTTTTATAGTGAAAGCCAATATTACGATGGAAGTAATTTTGGGAGTGGAGTAGGTGTGGCTATTTTTAAAGCACTGAACCACAATTATTCTTTATGCCATGTGGTTAATGCCTTATTTTTAATTTTAGTGGATTAAATACATTTAATTTTTGTTGTGTGGTGAGTATTATAATTTACTCTTGCAAGTTTGAAGTTTTGATTTTATAAATATTCGTGAAATAAGGTTGTTTGACTTAAAACTTTAGGTGAAGGTTATCTTACAAATTATTTGGAATCAAGATTTCAATACTTAAGCAATTGAGATCTTTGTGTTATTTTCATATCCAACACTCGTTTTAATTATTTGACATTGTCCTATTCACCCCCCACCCCCTTCCCCTTTCTAGCACATCGTAAGTGCTCCTTTTCATTTTAGCATGGACGCAATGCGCTCTAGGTTGTGACCCTCTTGGTTAATGAATAATTTCATGGATTTTAGATAGCTACATATTTCGAAGTTTCAAACTCTGGTTAAATTTCAGTTCCTCCTCCTTTATTAGTAAACATTCAGGATCTGAGGAAGGAGGGGCTTCAGAATCTGGGTTATCTTGGTCCATGATAGCTATCGAGGTATTATCTTGCAAGGCATCTACTATTTCTTTTATTATTGGATCATTTGAATCTGCAAAGTATGCCAAGCGATCGTCTAAAGAGTTGGGAACTTCAGTTGAGAGTGACTCATTTTCCACATTGAAGTTTATGATGATCTTTCCAAGGATTCTATTGTCCATGAAAGTGGATGGACACATGCACTCTTACTCTTGCCCTTCACAGACAAATTGAGGATCAATAGGCGAAGCATTGAGTGAAGACTCTGTTCATTGATACTACTCAGAAGAGGCATTGAATCGTAAAAAATTGACAGTTTAGATGGTGATCTCAACTGGGTGGCCTCAAATTCCAGAGTCATATCGAGTGACTCGTCCATCTCCTGAATTATATCATCACTCAATTCAGAGGAGTGCTCTAAACATATCTCACAAAAGTTGGACAACTGAGTTAAAAGTTGTTCATCCTCCACATTGGTCTTGTCAGATGAGTGGAGTAGATCAATATGGTCAACAACTTTAAGAACCTCTTAATCATTGATATGGGCCAAAGTTAAGATTGAATCCAGGGGGATTTGAGCTGTACATTCATGATTGTCATCCCACTAGTTATTATCTTCCAATTCAATGTAGTACTCATGTGGAATGGGATTGCTTTCCTCACATTATATTCCTAGATTGGGTTGAGGTTCGGATAAACTAATCTCTTCCTCATCATTGAAACCAAGTGTGTCATGTGAGTGAAGTGTGTCATTATCATTATATTTGAAAGACACCCACGTCTCTTGATCATTCATTTGGACCATCGTCGAGATCGATTCTTCGAGAAATTGAACCGTATGCTCATTAACAAAATCAAACTCTTCATTCCAAATTCCAGAGTTCTCCACAAACTAGTTAGGATCACTTTCCTTGCATTGTGTTTCTAGATTGACTTGTGGCTGGGACGAAAAGCCTCCACTATCTTATCGACGCGTAAATCAAGTGCTTCTAATATTTTTCTAATTTCTACAAGATAGTCCATGTAATTCTGAAGTGAATCCTCCTTAATCGTTTCTGGTAGGATTTCAAAGGTAGGGGATCCAAGAGAATAATCATTATAACATGTTATTGGTTTATCTTTCTAATTTTAATGTTTTCACTGATCATAGTCATACAGATCATAGGTGGGAGAATTTGATGGTTGTTGATACATATTATCACGCATAATATAATCTCTCATTATTTTCTACTTGTCTGATGGTGATAATAATTCTCACTCCCATAGTTATGATAACCCCAATAATCACGTACTATCTTATTAATACGCGGGGTATAATTATTCTCCTGCATATGACCACGTAAGGACTTCTTAATCGGTGGAGCATTATATTCTGGTCGGTTCTCGATGATGGTTTCAGAAAAATTTTGAGACATAGGTTGATTTCTATCATAATCATCATACATCCCCTCCCAATATCTCTTATCCATCTCAACATACTAAAGTACCCACTCTTGCATGGTGAAACCCTAACTTTGAATCTAATCCTTTAAAAAATAGAATAAAAGGAAATTTTTACAGTAATAAGAACTCTAGAAATAGAAAGAGAATTGGAAGGAAGTTACCGAATTAGAAGTTCCTAAATTAAGATCTTGCAAAACAAAACAAAACAAGTCAGTTTCTAAATAAAAAAATAAATTCTAAAATTAGAAAGTTTCTAAAACTAAAAATAGAAAGTTTAGTTAATTTCTAAAAAGGAAAGTTTATAAAAATAGAAAATAGAAAGTTTCTAAATAGAGAAAAGGAAAGTTTCTAAAAAAAATAAATTAAGAAAGTTTCTAAACCTAGAAATAGAATGCTAAGTTAGTTTCTAAAATAATTCAAAAAACCATAATCCTAAAAATAGAAACTAGAAAACCCTAATCTTAAAATAATTCAAAAACTAGCTAATCTCAGAAAAATGCAACCGTCAATCCCTAGCAACGGCCCCAAAAACTTGTTCACAACCCCAAGTGTAGGGTCGCAATGTACTAATAATCTCAGTAAGATCGAGGTCGAATCCACAAGGACTGAACTTGTGTCATTTAAAAGTAGCTAGAAGTAGAACTAGAAGAAGTTTAAAACCTAACTCTGGAATATTTGAGAGAGTAATTGTGATTAAAGTAATTAAAACTAGTGAATTTAAAGTTAGGAACTAAGGTGCCAAGGATCCACTCATAGCAATTGGGAAGCTACCTTGCATGATTCAAGGACACAAATGGAATCAGAGTCCTATCTTATCTAGTTGGTAAGAAAAGATTTGTCAGATCTCTGAACTTCTCATGAATCTAATCATCAATGGATGAGAATGGTGAAGATTTGGAAGTGATTCCTTCCCCTAACCATGCCCAGGAAATAAGGCAAACAACAGGATTTACCAATCCCACAACCAATCATAAGAGAATTGTGAAAGCTAAGAAGGATTGTGTCACCCTACCATGCCCAGGGAACAATGGTGAACAATGAGACTTATTAATTTCATAATCTCAATTCAAGTAAAGAAGATATCTTAAGCTATCGCAGATCTATTGTAATTTGAGTCACAACAAACCATTAAAAATTAAAAATGTTCTTTCATAATCAAACTAGAATCCAAGAGAGTTCAACAAAATATCAATCAAAATAAAGTAAACATCCTAATCACGCTACAAGCTTCACCTCTTAGCTTAGCCAAGAGGTTTAGCGAACCAAAGACATGACTGAACTAAAGACTCTTAAACAAAATAAAAAGATTAACTTAAGAAGAAGAAGAAGAAGAACCCCTGGATGATGGCTTCACCCTTTTGCTCAACCCCTCAAACCATAGAAGATGCCTATGAGTGCACTAGGAACCCCTATTTATAGTTTTAAGTCTTAAACTTTCTCACCGAGTGGAAATTTCTGGAAACAGTCTCATTTTATGCAGTTCGCACAAAAATTGCGTAACTCTCGACTGGTCATGGGTCATCTTCGACCGATCGTGGGACACCCTTGACTGGTTGAGTAGGATGGAAATTTAGTTATTTTACTCGTTGGAGTTTGAGTCAAGCCACCTTGACCGGTTGAGCTTCGATTGGTCGTGCAGTGTCCGGTATTGGTCGTGCATAGATAAGACTAGTCAAGTAGAGGCTAGGACTGGATGAGAATTGCACAATTTCACTTCAAAATTATAATTTTCTTCATTATTGACTAGATTTTCTTGGATCTTTAGAGTGTGCATTATTCATTCTTGGTCTTGGTGATTCTTGAGCATAAAATCCATACTTTTAACAACCTTTTTAGTCTAAGCTCTTAAATTCACCTTGTAACACAAGCATGATTAAAATAAAATATTAAGCATTATCATGTTCATAAAACTAAGTAACAAATAGGGTCCAATATGTAATATTTGACCCTCAACATGTGTAAAAATCAAAGGATTAATTCCTTTGAGCTCCGCAATCAACCATCCAAGGGCTTCTTTATACTTAATGAGAGTAGCGATGAGCATACTCTCTTGTTCTTGCTCAATGTGGGAAGAAATCACCACTGGGCACGTCTTATCTTAACCTAAATAGACATATTTCATATCAATGGGCAAAGGTTTTAAGTCAAGCTTTGTCACTTTGAAGCAAGACGATAGAGGCACTATATCAGTTTGGGGTAATTTTCCAAATTGTGGCCTCCACTGGTGTAACATCCTGTATTTTTTCTAACTTAACGATGAACGTCCTTGGACATAGAACTGCCCTAAGACCCTATTCTGTCATAATTAGAGCACGATTTAGTTAAGTACTAAACTGAACAATCAGTAGAATTTTCTTGAACCACTTTCTATATGAACTGCATGACATAAAACCATTAAAATCGCTAACGCTACTTTACTTGAAAATCTAGGATCAATTCAAAACTCAGTTGCTTTTAGGAGTATCTTAAAACTCTGTATCGGACCTAGATCGCGTGTCAAAAGTCTAATTTCTACAAAACTATACAGTTATGAATGCCTTGCTGGGCTTGACAACCATCTCGAAAATTAAATTTAAATAGTATCCCGAAACACACAACTTGAGCTAGGAGCGAAGTGTGTGAGAAATGCAAATATCTTTAGAAAATGAACTGAAACTTAAGTGAATTGAGTCGTTCGCTTACAGGCCAAATCTAAGGATTCAGACCATCAGAATCTGACCCAATTACACCCTCAGATTAGGAAAAATTTCCAACATATGTTAGTGCCCTTGTGGCCTTGATCGAGTACCGGTGACTGTTGAACTGAAACTGGTCCCCCGCGGCCGATCCACTAATCCGATCAGGCCGAGATCTTAACTTTGCATAGATCCATCATCTGGAGGCTTATTCCCGACCATATACAGGTAATGGGTCTCCAGATGAGCTCCGTTGGCCCGAAACAGATGCCATTTGGTTACGACCTAAGTATATCAAGGCCCTGGGGCCATTTGCGTCAGTTCTGGGCCTATATAAAGCCCTTAAACCCACCTCTCTCTCTCTCCCATACGAATTTCTCCAAACCATAGGAGAGAGAAGAGAGAAAAGGAGAGAAAAGAGTGAGGAGAAGGGGGTGAGACAAGAGGATCGTTGCTGGGATCCTTTCCCACGACTCCACATGCCGAATCGCCACCCCACCATCGTTACACCGACGATTCTGATTCTTTTTTTGGTTAAGAGATCCTAACCCTAATTTGTTTTAGGTATCCATATAGATGAATCGGTGAAATAGCTAATCTATTTCGTGATTCAGGTAGCTGTTGTGCCGTAGACAAAGACGTAATGTTCAAACTGAGCTCGGTACGGGTTTACCGGCGCAAGGTGCGGACTGTAAATGTTTAGGTTATAGTTTTCAAGGCTTTCAATGTCAGATAATGATTTATGTCTGACTTAATTGCTGCCATATGATCCTAGTTACGATGTTTTGTATTTATTATACATATGTGAACTATGTTGAATACAAAGAAGCATTTCATGTGTTTGTTGAAATGTTTGAATAAATATAAAATTATTATTTTTGTTCTTCATGATTGTAAACATAGGATTCATGATTGTCATCGGTATTATGATCATTTTGTGTGATGATTTACTATAATATATGTCGTAACTAACCTAGTTCATATACTGGGCAAAGGGTAGCCTAAGTGTTTAATAAAATGTTTGAATGAGTGTGAAATCCTGATTTATGCTTGTCATGATTTCTAATCTAAGATCCATGTTTGTTATATGCTTTATAACTTACGTTGTGTAGGAAATTGTTATAGTTCATGTCGTAACCAATCTAGTCTATGTATTTAGTAATGTGTAGTCTAAGTGTTTGATAAAATGCCTAAATGAGTAAGCGCTTGTTGAAATGTATTTAATGAGGCCATTGAGATGGGATTCTCAATTACCTTGTCTATAGTTACAGTTTTCTTTATGTAATCTACCTTGTTACTACGTGATTTATGGATGAATGCATATGTATGATAACATATACTCTATGTGTTCGTTAAAATGCTTATATGAGATTTATACTTGAATTGGTTGCTAGTGCTTTGGGATGAAAGTGCATAGAGAAAGGGGTGCATGCCGCGATCATGAGATGATGTCGCTGAGGGAGTGTAGGCGAGGGCATATATCATTATAGCATATCATTCCTGCATTAACAAGAATACTTAGGACTTGATTGTTGTACTGCTTTATTATTAATGCTTGACTGAATTGATAACATGTTAACCTTGACTTTATAGTTCTACTGAATTAGCTACTCATTTCCTGTAACGCCCCAAAAATCGGGGGTTGGGTAGAAACCCAACTCCCGAGTTCCAGAACGTCACTTATACAACATAGATAATGATAAATGCATGTTGTCCGTAAAATGACATTAAACAAGATTGAGACTAAGCCAAAACAACATATCATACTCCAGAGACAGTTAAATTAGCAAGCGAAAGACTGTGATAAATACATAAAATATATAATTAATTGTAAGTCTCCAGAGTGTGAACAAATTACCAGGTTAATTAAATACATGTATACTCCAAAAATGGAAAGAAAAAAATATACATGAGTACTCCAAAAATATAACATGACAAGTGTCAAGGCGTCTAATCAACCTCCCTGTAATCCCTCGATCAAAACACGGAGGAGAAGTCCTCCTCAGCATCATAGAAGTCTGACTCCGCTTCACAAGCAGCGCCATCATCTGAAACTAAAATAGGGACTGTTGGGTGTCCGGAACACCATCCCGTAACGTGGGAGTGAGTAATCAACTCAGTGGCATCATAGAGCAAAGATTAGCATGTTATCAAATCAATCACGCAATAATAGTAAAATAAATAATCAAACAATCCTAGATACTGTTGTTAATGCATGCATGAAGTGACATGATGGATGCCCTCACCGACATTCTCCCTCATACGGCACCATCTTACGCCCACGGCATGCTTTCTTCCCACAGTGTTCCATATCTTTCAGGCACATGCAGTGCGATGTGGATATGATTACCGGGTTGTTATTAGTCCATTCATATAGCAGTATTGGGAAACTAAGGTACCTTCCTTGTATCAATCCCAACACAGATCCTGTCTAGGATCGTCACTCCTAGTAATCTCATACGATGTTATATTTGTAGGTCGCTGCAAGGGCTGTCAGGGCTGTTGCTCGCACTCGTTGCACCACTCCCCCATCACCTTATCAATACAGGCCTAATGTACTCTTGTCGTTACGGAAGGGTCATCGCCTCCCGTAGACTCAGAATACGCTTGAGGTCACTACAAAGGGCTCGTCACCAATCAGTGTAGGCCGACAGCTCGAATGTAGTGTCCCATACCACCACAATCAGCTCACGAGTCAATAGTGCTCACTGGTCACTGCAGGGAGGTTTGTGGCCCCAATACCACCCATACAGCTCGAATGTAGTGAACATACAATGGCCAGTCGGGTTACTTGACGGGCTCGACTAGTACGAGCGCATCTCAAGCTGAGCGACATGAAGTGTATAAAACACTTCATGTGGCCTAACCTCTACCGCCTGCCCAAGACACAACTCGCGTTCATCGACGCGTCCTTCGTGGTACATAGAAGCCAACCATGAATTTAATCCATTACCGACTGCCTGGACTAGGTCATAGCCCCAAGCATTTGTGTATCAACATCAGTAAGAATATGTGAATAACAAAAATAAATATAAACAATCCAAACATGTTGACACATATTATAACATACTACATAAGCAAATTAACCAACACATGCATTCCATATATATAATGAAATCAATTCATATAGCCAACATGGTGGAAATCATATACATCATCCTATTAATTGAGAATTCAATCTCAAAACTAATTCACAACACCATTTACACAATACATACTAATACAAACATTTATACAAACACTTAGTCTACACTCTTTAACCTACATAGTGTATGTCGACCCAAAGTGCGCATTAGGGTGAATCTCTTCACCAAAAAGATCATACACGCATTCCTAATATCACAACACGACAAATAGCCATGACAATCATTTCAGCAAAATATGGACGTAAACAGTATTTCCTACAAATACCTAAAATACCCTAAATCTCATATTTCCCGTACGCAGTCGAAACAGAAAACGGACAGCATGTTCTACATGTCAAACGATGTTCTCTTCGATAATCTACTATTAAACGACATTGAAAGCTTTGAAATCAGTCAATCAAAGCGTCTAAAATCCTCACCTTTTGCCTTAGACGTGTATCGATTCGAACAGAATTTCTACGCTTCGTCAACGGCGCTAAGGCGACCTAATGCACAAGATACGTAAGCTACATCGCTAAAGTATCAAAGGAATCCCTAAAACAACAAGTGGTTAGGATTTTTCTTACCTAGAAGTGAGTTAGAATCACTGGGAAAGTGATTTGAAGGTGGTGGATAAACACGTGTAGAAGCTGGTTCAAGTGGCAGGGAGATTCTCTCACAACTCTCCACAATCTCTCTTTTTCTCTCTTCTTTTTCTAGGGTTTGTTGCAAATTCGGATGGGAGAGATATGAGAGGGTTTAAAGCCCTTATATAGGCTAAAACCTAACCTAAACAAACTTGGGAACAAGGTATACTTGAGTTATAACCAAATCGGGACTTTTCCGAGCTAAAAGAGTGTTTCGGGAAGTCTCCTAGCCGAACGCGGTCGGACTTAAGCTCATGTATACTGGATGTTGATCACTTAAAGTTTTCCATCTGGTAGAGTTCCCAGATCACACGTGGTGGTCCAGTTTCAGTTCAGCGGTCATCGTACCTAAATCAAGTCTACAAGTCTCATGACATGAAAGAGAAATTTTTCCTGATCCGAGGGTGAAATTTGGCTGAATTCTAACGGTCAGAACGCTTAATAATAACGCACAACGACATGTGCCTGATTTTGAATTAAATTTCTAAATCTTTACTCTTTCTCACTCTCTTCACTCCAGGCTCAGTGAAATAGCCTCAAAACATCGGTTGGGCTTGATTTTTGAAACGACTGTCAAGTCCAACCAAGTGGTCATAACGGTCTAAGATTGTAGATATCGGACTTTCGACGCGCAGTTTAGATCCAATAAAAGGTTTCAAAGGGTTCCTGGGAACAAACCAGTTTAGATTTTGATCCTTGATTTTAGGGTAAGATAGCGTCATTGGTTCTACAAGTTTTGGATCTTGCAGAACGTCTTTAAAGCGATTAGGGACAATTTCACAGCTAATCTAACGTAGCGCTAGTTAACTTACGCTTATTTTCTAAAGGAATTAATCCTAAGTGATTTCTTTGACTTTGGAATTGGGTTCCGAGAGGTTACCAAGGTGCTATGGTTAACCCATTGCCTAAGGACGTCTAACCCCAGGTTGGCAAAAATTCGGGGTGTTACAATCTACCCCCCTTAAAACAAAATTTCATCCCCGAAATTGGCTAAGGGTAATGAGTCCCTAGAGAGACTTTAGTATTAGCATTCTAAGGAAGGTTCAGATCCTGTTTAGTGACCTAACCTTACATATAACCTAAATCAACTATTTCGATCCTGGGCCAGTGGGGAAGAGGCCAACCACGCTTCCGCCACACTACTCTGATCCAACGGTTGTATTAGATAATCCTAAGTAGATTGGGCTCAATACGTTCTACCCCCCTTAAAACTTAATTCTACTTAAGGTTCAAGAATCTATGTCTCGATCCATATATCGGAACGAGGTGTAACTTAGGGCCTATCCTTGACATGAAATAGGAAACAACCTCTCACTACATTGGTCTTCCTTTGCTAACGATGCGTTCTATGGCATTGGTACCTATGGTTGTAGAAAAAAGCTGAAGTGATGGGTGTTGGGGTTGATTTCAAGGACGGATGTGAGTTTGTGGCAAGAGGTCTAATCTCTATTAGCTGTATGTCCTCAACATTTCCCAAAGGTAAAGCAATAACTTTTGGTTGTAGGTGGTCGGGCCAACACGGAAGAAAAGTTGTGTAGTGGGTCTGAGCCGGATACATTGAACCTTCTGTCTAATCAGGACAGAAAACTCGTTGTATCAGTCCTTAATCCGAGTCGATGCCGATCTTCTGCTTGATCAGAGCATTAGATTCATTAATAACTACTAGGATTAAGAAGTTGATTCAAACAACGAATACATCGCTTACATACAGTTCCTTTACTCTGTGTTCCTGAATGCAATAAGCCCTTGGGGAGGCAATTCTAAAGGGCATGTTGGTTTATCCTAGCATTCAACCCGAGGGATATATAAGTTTTCCCTGAGAGTAAATGGTTCTAAGTTAAAACAACTTTCCTAAGGGTTATAACAGAAGTCTATAAGTATTAAGGGGATCAAGCGAAGGAATGAGGTTCTACTCCAACCAAATCTAACCTATTCCTTAACATATACAGGCTTTACACTACTTAAGATAACTAGTAGACTAGTCTGTAACTCACTAGCTGTAATCCAAAGCCTAAGCTTATACGCTAAATGGGTTCATACCATTTCTAATACAGGGAATTGTTCTATCGCTTAGGGTCATGATTGTCTAAATGGAATTGGATTTCCTATATCGTCAGATCCTTCAAATCTAGGAGCACTAACTCTAAGTCCAAAACTCCAAGGGCCTATATGGCCAGTGGTCTCAAGTTGTGTTAACTGGGACCGCATTACTAATCCCATGTCAGGATTGGGAGTGGCATGCTTGGTAGGAGGGTGGGGTGGGATAAAAATTATTTTGTAAGCTTAATCCCGGGATTTACTTTTAATCATATACATTCCAATCATGGTAGTGGAAACCATAGGATATACCCAATCTAGGGACAATACCTTATAGCGAATGAAACGGCATGCACTTCATTTAACAAATTTTATCACAATACATGGAATAAAATTCCACATGCATAATGACAGAGACGACTGCGGCTATGCTAAACCCAAACCACTAAACACAACAAATTTTCTACCTATGACATCACTAGACCCATCAACAACCAAACACAAAAATCCTTAAAACGGTATTCAAACAATCTACAGGACAATGGCATAGATGCCTAATTCTATTAAAGGACTTCTACCACGGTCCTGACTTACCTTCTTTAATACTGTCTAGTTTAATACTGTCTGTTGCCCATTAGAGCTTTATCGGCCATGTATTCTCAATACTCCTCAAGAGAAGAAAGTAGAGAAAAAGGCTAAAATAGCCTCTACAAAGCCATAAAAAATGGAGGAAATGGGGAGAAATGGCTGCCCTAATGGGATAAAACGAATCTAGGTCCTATAAGGAATGAAATAAGACCCTAAATACTATGATTGCAAAGGGAAAAGAGGGCAATGGGTTGGAATGGAGGCTTACACGATTTCTAGCCTTTATGGAGGATGGGAGAGCTCCAAACGACGAGAATGGAGAGAGAGAGGAGTTTGTATGGCTGTGAGTGATGGAGTGGCGTCGGTTGTGACCGAAAATGGGAATGGGAGAGGTTTGAAAACGTAATTTGAGAGGGAAGCAGCAAAAATGTGAAGAAAGGAGAGCTTGGGAGTGATATTTGTGAAGGAGGTAGGGCTTTAGGGGACTTTCAAGGGACGGCCCACATATAGGAGGGGTGCCCTAGGCACCAAAGCGCATTGGCCCGAAGTACTGCCCGAGTGGGGCCCACCGGTTGGCAAGGCCTCGCTGAACCGGCGAGGTCCTCACCGGTGAAAGTCATTTTCAGTGAGGCCGACCATATGGGCTGGGTCCCCCTTGCCCTAGGGGTCCCAAATATATGTGGCTCCCACCCTGGATCATTTTAGATTAGCGTGGTAGGCCCACGACTCCATTCGAGGTGTTTCGGGGCCAATTTAAAAATTAGGATGAATTTATGTATCATGTAGCAAATGATTTTGGGGTAGGAGAGGCTAATCCATCCAACTAACCCATTTATTCCATAAGATTCCCTAATTGGAATGGAAAAAAGTCTAATTTATACATATATTTACTATTTATAGTAAATTTTTGTTTAGGTATGATTCACTATCCTTCAAACATTAGGATTTATGTCTAGTGTGAAAGGACTTAGAAAAAGTTGAAGAATGTGGTGGAAGGAGAGATTTTAAAGGAATATGATGAAAAGGGGTTTTAGGCCTTAAGATTGAGTGTAAGGGTGTTGTGGTTGCCCCACAACCCAATGACATTCATTGATAGGTTTGGAATCCTTCAGGGAATGACTCAAACTCATCGACTTACGACCTAGAGGCGACTTAGGTCGCTTCACGCGACCGAAGATATGTATGGCCTAACTTATCGTATTGTCTCACCTGTCGGCAAAACTTAGGATTCTAATATAGTTTCTAAGTTTCCATCACCCCCTTCCTAAGTCAGAGTGCGTCAGTGTGCATTGTGTTACCATAACCCAGGTCTGGTTTAATCCAAATCATGCTCTGATACCATCTGTTATGCTCCGAAAATCGGGGGTCTGGTAGAAACCTAACTCCCGAGTTCCAGAACGTCACTTATGCAACATAGATAATGATAAATGCATGTTGTCTGTAGAATAACATTAAACAAGATTGAGACTAAGCCAAAATAACATATCATACTCCAAAGACAGTTAAATTAGCAAGCAGAAGACTGTGATAAATATATAAAATATATAATTAATTATAAGTCTCCAGAGTGTGAACATGTTACCAGGTTAATTAAATACATGTATACTCCAAAAATGGAAAGAAAAGAATATACATGAGTGCTCAAAAAATATAAAATGACAAGTGTCAAGGCGTCTAATCAACCTCCCTGTAATCCCGTCGATCAAAACACGGAGGAGAATTCCTCAGCATCATACAAGTCCGATTGCACTTCACAAGCAGCGCCATCATCTGAAACTAAAATAGGGACTGGTAGGTGTTCGGAACACCATCCCGTAACGTGAGAGTGAGTAATCAACTCAGTGGAATCATAGAGCAAAGATTAGCATGTTATCAAATCAATCACGTGATAATAGTAAAGCAGACAATCAAACATTCCTAGATACTGTTGTTAATGCATGCATGAAATGACTGATGGATGCTCTCACCGACATTCTCCCTCATACGGCACCATCTTACGCCCGTGGCATGCTTTCTTCCCATAATGCTCCACATCTTTCAGGCACATGCAGTGCGATGTGGATATATTTACCGGGTTGTTATTAGTCCATTCATACAGCAGTATTGGGAAACTAAGGTACCTTCCTTGTATCAATCCCAACACAGATCCTGTATAGGGTCGTCACTCTTAGTAATCTCATACGATATTATATTTGTAGGTCACTGCAAGGGCTGTCAGGGTTGTTGCTCGCACTCGTTGCACTGCTCCCCCATAACCTTATCAGTACAGGCCTAATGTGCTCTTATCGCTACGGAAAGGTCGTCGCCTCCCGTAGACTCAGAATACGCACGAGGTCACTACAAAGGGCTCGTCACCAATCAGTGTAGGCCGACAGCTCGAATGTAGTGTCCCATACCACCACAATCGGCTCACGAGTCAATGGTGCTCACTGGTCACTACGGGGAGGTTTGTGGCCCCAGCGTAGGCCGACAGCTCGACCACGGTGTCCCATACTACCATGCCCGGCTCATGAGTCTTTATGGATCAAGGTACCATGGTTGACAGGGTTTTCAATGGTAAGTTCAGTATCCTAGGTTCAAGCAGTTGTTACTCATACATGGTGACATACAATGGCCAATCGGGTTACTTGACAGGCTCGACTAGTACGAGCGCATCTCAAGCTGAGCGACATGAAGTGCATAAAACACTTCGTGTGGCCTAACCACTGCCGCCTGCCAAAGACACGACTCGCGTTCATCGACACGTCCTTCGTGGTACATAGAAGCCAACCACGAATTCAATTCATTACCGACTGCCTGGACTAGGTCATAGCCCCAAGCATTTGTGTATCAACATCAGTAAGCATATGTGAGTAACAGAAATAAATTTAAACAATCCAAGCATGTTGACACATGTTATAACATACTACATAAGTAAATCAACCAACACATGCATTCCATATATATAATGAAATCAATTCATATAGCCAACATGGTGGAAATCATATACATCAGCCTATTAATTGAGAATTCAATCTCAAAACTAATTCACAACACCATTTACTCAATACATACTAATACAAACATTTATACAAACACTTAGTCTACACTCTTTAGCCTACATAGCGTATGTCGACCCAAAGTGCGCATTAGGGCGAATCTCTTCGCCAAAAAGATCATACACGCATTCCTAATATCACAACATGAAAAATAGCCATGGTAATCATTTCAGCAAAATATGGACGTAAACAGTATTTCCTACAAATACCTAAAATATCCAAAATCTCATATTTCTCGTACGCAGTCGAAACAGAAAATGGACAGCATATTCTATATGTCAAACGGCGTTCTCTTCGATAATCTACTATTAAACGACATTGAAAGCTTTGAAATCAGTCAATCAAAGCGTCTAAAATCCTCACCTTTCGCCTTAGACGTGTATCGATTCGAACAGAATTTCTACGCTTCGTCAACGGCGCTAAGGCGACCTGATGCACAAGATACGTAAGCTACATCGCTAAAGTATCAAAGGAATCCCTAAAACAGCAAGTGGTTAGGGTTTTTCTTACCTAGAAGTGAGAATCACCGGAAAAGTGATTTGAAGGCGGTGGATAAACACGTGTAGAAGCTGGTTCAAGTGGCAGGGAGATTCTCTCACAACTCTCCACAATCTCTCTCTTTCTCTCTCTTCTTTTTTTAGGGTTTGTTGTAAATTTGGATGAGAGATATATGAGAGGGTTTAAAGCCCTTGTATAGGTTAAAACCTAACCTAAATAGACTTGGGAACAAGGTATACTTGAGTTATAACCAAATTGGGACTTTTTCGAGCCAAAAGAGTGTTTCGGGAGGTCCTCTGGCCGAACGCGGTCGGACTTAAGCTCATGTATACTGGATGTTGATCACATAAAGTTTTCAGTCCGGTAGAGTTCCCAGATCGCACGTGGGGGTCCAGTTTCAGTTCAGCGGTCATCGTACCTAAATCAAGTCTACAAGTCTCATGACATGAAAGAGAAATTTTTCCTGATCCGAGGGTGAAATTTGACTGAATTCTGATGGTCAGAATGCTTAATAATAATGCGCAACGACATGTGCTAGATTTTAAATTAAATTTTCAAATCTTTACTCTTTCTCACCCTCTTCACTCCAGGCTCAGTGAAATAGCCTCAGAACATCGGTTGGGCTTGATTTTCGAAACAATTGTCAAGTCCAACCAAGCGGTCATAACGGTCTAAGATTGTAGATATCGGACTTTCGACGCGCGGTCTAGATCCAATATAAGGTTTCAAAGGGTTCCTGGGTAGAAACCGGTTTAGAGTTTGATCCTAGATTTCAGGGTAAGATAGCGTCATTGGTTCTACAAATTTTGGGTCTTGCAGAACGTATTTAAAGTGATCAGGGACAATTTCACCGCTAATCTAACATAGCGCTAGTTAACTTACGCTTATTTTCTAAAGGAAATAATCCTAAGTGATTTCTTTGACTTTGGAATTGGGTTCTGAGAGGTTACCAAGGTGCTATGGTTGACCCATTGTCTAAGGACGTCTAACCCCAGGTTGGCAAAAATTTGGGGTGTTACATTCCCACTTGGGATGGTGTTTTAAAATACCACCCAAATCTGGTTTAGATGTAGTTGATGGCGAGGTATATATAGCAGAGTTGGACTTCGTAGGTGAGGAGGAAGGATTTTCTTATGTTTAGCTCTCAGACGGGTCTATGTAGACCCCGTGCTGATTCGACGGGATTATAGGGACTTATGAATTTGTTGGACATTTACACTTTGATAATTTGTAAAATTTAGAACCATATATGTATATATTCAGCCTAGTAACATACTCATACTCTGGAGGTTGTGAAACACTTATATACTTTATATATCTATCACAGTCTTCTGCTTGCTCAATTTAATTATCCCTGGAGTATGATATGCTATTTTAGTATAATCCCACTCATGTTTAAATGCACTAATATAGAAAACATTCAATCATCATTATCTATGTTGCATAAGTGATGCATTGGAACTCGGGAGTGGAGCTTTGCTTGACCCTCAATTTTCAGGGCGTTACAAGATGGTATCAGAGCATGATTTAGATTAAACTGGACCTGGGTTAGGGTAACAGGACACAAAAAAACTCTCTCTGACATGGGAAGGGGGCGATGGAATTTAGAGACAACATTGGAATCCCAACTTTCACCAACAGGCGAGATTGAATACTGTAATTTAGTCCACAGCGTATCTTCGATCACGTGGATCGACCTAGGTCGCTTCTAGGCCGTCAGTCAACATTTTTAGTCATTAGTTGACGAATTCCAAACTTGAAATGGATCCAAATGGCGCGAATACGGACGCGTACTCAATCCTAAAGTCTAAAATTCCTTTTTAACCCCTCTTTCAAAATCTCACATTTCACCACCTTATTCTTCAACTTTTTCTAAGTATGTTCATATTAGACACTAATCCTAAATGTTAAATGATGCAGAATAATATCTAAACTAAAATTTACTATAAATAGTAAATTTATAAATAAAATAGGTTTTTAATAATTAAACTTATGGAATCTCACAAAATAAATAGATTATTTGGATATATCAACTTCTCCTACCCCAAATCTTATATGAAACTTTACATAACTCATTCCAAAATGAAAGATACCCCCATTTCAAATATCGGGTGGTGAAACCACCACCAGATAGGGCAGTGGACCACAATGCCACCGCGCTGACCATGGCGCACCACACCTAGTGCTCCAGTGGACCATGACACCACCGCGCTGAACACGGAGCACCCCGGTCCAGTAGGCCGGGTGGCTCGTTTTCTTCGATTTTCTATGATTTTCGTCTCACTTTGAAAAAATCATATCTCCCTCATTATAATTCTGATTTAGGTGATTCAAAAGTCAAATTAAAGCCTGATAAGTCTAATATCATATGAAAATAAGTAAAAAATATAATAAAATTTTTAATATAGTTAAATATAGGTTGTTGTGACAACTATCCAAAACTTATTCGTTTGGACAGATGTTGTTTCTAGAATTTCTAGAATTTTTCTACAACATGAAATTTAGTGAAAATTGAGACAAAAGAAGTAGACTTGCTGAAGAAATACTAGAAAAATAATTATAATAATATATTAACTAAAGTGCCTGATGAGTGCAAAGAATCACTTTAGGACCTTGGGAATGAGGATTATATAAACCACCCCTAGATTTTTATTTTTTTAAAAAAAGGGGAAATCTGATAGTATAGGAACTCCCATACATTAATAATGTGAACCCTAGGACCTCCTTAGCTGGTATGAGCATATGTGTAGTGCTCGAGCGCAGTTAAATTCAAATTAGGGAAACAGACAATTAGGAATTAAGTTTCGAATCCCAGCCCATTCTGGCATACCTATTGTGCATATGAACTTATAAAGATAGTTTGCGCATTAACCTAATTTGTCCCAATTCCTTATGCACTAATAATGTATAGATTATCTTACAGTATTAAACTAAATATGATTATTTGGTAGAATTAGGCTTCTTTCCATAAACTCACACCCATCCTTGAAATCAGTCATAACATCCATCATTTTTAGCTCCTTTATATGACCATAGGTACCAATGCCCTAGTACACATCGGTGAAAGGAAGACCAAAGTATTGAGAGATCATTTCCCAGTTCATGCCAAGGATAAGTCCTAAATTGCACCTTGTTCCAACATACGAATCAGGATATAGATTCTTAAGCCTTAAAACTGGAAATTGTTATAAGGGGGGTAGAACATTATAAGCCCAATCTAGTTAGGACGGTCTATACATCCCTTTGATCAAAGTGGCACAACGGAAGCGTGGTGGGCTCCATGCCTCACTAGCCCATGATCGAAGGTTGGGTCACTAAATGGTCACTAAATAGGTGTTGGACCTTCCTTAGAATGTCAATAATGAAGTTATTGGAAGGAAAAAAAAATTAAGGTTCGAGTGTTAAATCAATTCGTATTAAAGATGAACTTAATAGAAGCCTTAGCCAATTTTATACTATTAGAAACTTTTTTTTTAGATAATCTAGTAAGATATGTATTAACCCATACCTTAAACATAGATTAGAATAAGGACTCTCTTAGACCAAGATCCAAAGGGAAACCTTATAAATAGGAAATTTGAGCCTTTCAATGATGGGCATTCCCTAAGCTTTTAGAGTGATCGAACTACGGAGTTACTGAAATATATAACTGCAAAGAATTCACGGCTTGACCCAATTCTCAATCCTGAACGACTACCAATGGACTCACTGCTTGAACCGAGCAGAAGACCAAGATCCACCAAGACTAGAAAGGGATACAATGAGCCTTCTACCCTAGTCAGGTAGATGATCGATGTATCGGATCAAGCCCATTACAGCTATCTCTGCGTGTTAGTTGATTACTGAAAATAAATATCTTACTCTAAATAGATGGGAATCATCGTCAAAACTCCAAATAAATAAGGATAAGAGATAAAGAAATAAGTTTTTAAGGGGGGTAGACTAAAATGAATCAGACTAGTATATACCCTACTATGCGTGGAAACTTGAAATCAATAAAACTTAGGCAAAAGAAATAATTCAATCTTTCCTTATTACCCTTAGACAATTTCAGGGATGAAATTATTTTTATGAGGGGTAGATTGTAACATCCCAGATATTTCCCAACTTGGCGATGAACATCCTTGGACGTAGAACTGCCTTAGGACCCTATTCTGTCGTAATTAGGGCATGATTTAGTTAAGTACTAAATTCAACAATCATTAGAATTAGCTTGAACCATTTTCTATACGAACTGCAAGACCCAAAACCATTAGAATCGCTAATACTACCTTACCTGAAAATCTAAGATCAATCTTAAAACCCAGTTGCTCTCGGGAGCATCTTAAAACTCCGTATCAGACCTGGACTGCGTGTCGAAAGTCCAATTTCTATGAAACTATACAGTTATGACTGGCTTGCTGGGCTTAACAACCATCTCAGAAATCAAGTCCAAATAGTATCTTGAAATGCACAACTTGAGCCCGGAGCTAAGTGTGTGAGAAATGCAAATATCTTTAGAAAATGAACTGAAACTTAACTGAACTGAGTCGTTCGCTTGCAGGCCAAAATCTTAGGATTTAGACCGTCAGAATCTGACCCAATTACACCATCAAATCAGGGAAAATGTTTAACACATGTCAGTGCTCTTATGGCTCTGATCGAGTACCGGTGACCGTTGAACTGAAATTGGTCCCCTGTGGCCGATCCACTGAACTGATCAGGACAAGATCTTAACTTAGCATATATCCATCGTTAGGGGGCTTACTCCCAACCATATGCAGGTAATGGGCCTCCAGATCAGCTCCGTTGGCCCAAAACAGATGCCCTTTGGCTATGACCTAAGTATACTATGGCCCTGGGGCCATTTGCGTCAGTTCTGGGCCTACATAAAACCCTTAAACCCACCTCTCTCTCTATCATAAAAATTTCTCCAAACCCTAGGAGAGAGAAGAGAGAAAAGAGTGAGGAGAAGGGAGTGAGATCAGAGGATCGTTGCTGGGATCCTTTCCCACAACTCCACATGCCGAATTGCCACCTCACCATCGCTACACCGACAATTACAATTCTTTTTTTGGATAAGAAATCCTAACCATAATTTGTTTTAGGTATTGATATAGATGAATCAGCGAAATATCTAATCTATTTCGTGATTCAGGTAGCCGATGTGCCATAGACAAAGGCATAATGTTCAAACTGAGCTCGGTATGGGTTTATTGGCGCAAGGTGTGGACTATAAACATTTAGGTTATGGTTTTAATGCTTTCAATGTTAGATAATGATTTATGTTTGACTTAATTGCTGCCATATGATCCTAGTTACAATGCTTTGTATATATTATACATATGTGAACTATGTTGAATACAAAGAAGTATTTCATGTGTTTGTTGAAATGTTCAAATGAATATGAAATTATGATTTCTGTTCGTCATGACTATAAACGTACGATTCTTATTTGTCATCGGTATTATGATCACTATGTGTGATGATTTGCTATAATATATGCCATAACTAACCTAGTTCATATACTAGGTAAAGGGTAGCCTCAATGTTTAATAAAATGTTTGAATGAGTGTGAAATCCTGATTTGTGCTTGTCATGATTTCTAATATTAGATCCATATTTTTTATATGCTTTATAACCTACGTTGTGTAGGAAATTATTATAGTTCACGTAGTAACTAATCTAGTTTATGTATTTAGTAATGTGTAGTCTAAGTGTTTGATAAAATTCTTGAATGAGTAAACATTTATTGAAATGTATTTAATGAGTCCATTGAGATGGGATTCTCAATTATCTTGTTTGTAGTTACAGTTTCCTTTATGTAATCTATCTTATTACTATGTGATTTATAGATGAATGCCTATGTATGATAACATGTACTATATGTGTTCATTAAAATGCTTATATGATATTTATATTTGAATTGGTTGCTACATGATGTTTTGACTAGAACATATGAATGCCTATTATATTTGTTATTGGGGCTACGATGTAGTCCAGGCAATCGGTAATGGTTTATGATCGGTGGTCGAACTGTTTTAGCCAGGATGGATATGTTCGAGGAATCTTAGTCATATGTTGATTATCGATAGTGGCTAGGCCTGAGTAGTGCATATGCGCTCCATGTCGATTAATTTAATGTATGCTCGTACCAGTTGAGCTTATCAATTAACCTAATTGACCTAATGTATGTTCACTATATATGGACGCTACTGCTTGAACCTAAGGTACCAAACTCACCAGTGAAAAGCCTATTTAACCTTAATACCTCGATCCACTAAGACTCATGAGCCGGGCATGGTGGTATGGGACACTATGGTCGAGCTGTCGGCCTACGCTGGAGCGACGAGCCTCCCCGTAGTGACCAGTGAGCAACCCAAACTCGTGAGCCAAATACGGTGGTATGGGACACTGTATTCGAGCTGTCGTCTGCAATAAGGTGATGAGCCTTTCCCGTGGTGACCTCAAGTATACATTAGGATTGCGCTAAGGTGACGAGCCTTACTGTAGTGACCTTAAGTATAAAATAGGACTACCCTGGCATAACCTAGCTGTGGTCCCTAGTCGGGTTGATGACGAGCCTTTGAAAATAGATTTCCAGTTAGTAGGGCGTTGGTGGTAATGACCTCGAATATGAATCAAGACTACGCTAAGATGACAAGCCTCTCGCAGAAACCTACAGGATAAACTCGTAAACTTGCCTATCGTAAGTGATTAATTAGGATCGATGACCCTAGATGTATCATTGTTGGGTAAATGGTACAATGGAGGTACTTAGCTTCATGATCCTGTTGTATGAATAGACTGAATTAAGAACTTGGCTAACACGACCATGCATCACATTGCACGGTGTTTTTGGCATGAAAGCACACAGAGGAAGGGGTGCATGCCGCGATCGTGAGATGATGTTGCTGAGGGAGTGTAGGCGAGGTCATGCATCATTATAGCATATCATTCCTGCATTAACAAGAATACTTAGGACTTGATTGTTGTACTACTTTATCATTACTGCTTGATTGAATTGATAACATGTTAACCTTTACGTTATAGTTCCACTGAATTAGCTACTCATTTCCACCTGAGACGGTATTTTAAAACACCACCCAGTCTCTGGATTAGATGCAGGTGATAGCGAGGTCTATACAGCAGAGTTAGACTTCGTAGTCGAGGAGGAAGGATTCTCCTATGTTCAGCTCTCAGATGGGTTTATGTAGACCCCGTGTTGATTCGATGGGATTACAGGGACTTATGGATTAGTTAGACATTTATACTTTGATAATTTGTAAATTTTAGAACCATATATGTATATATTCAACCTGGTAAGATACTCAGACTCTGGAGGTTGTGAAACACTTATATACTGTCACGCCCCAAACTCGAAAACCGGGCTCACAGAATTTCCGATCGCCGAATCCAGCGCCGACAGCCTCCGTAGAACCCCATTCTCGGCTCTAGCTCCCATTCGTCAGGTTCCGATCCTGGGATGCTACGAGGAGGATTTTCAATGTCAGTTTGATTCGTAATAAGCATAACCAAAGGCATAACCCACAAACAACAACCAAGAACTCCATTACATTTCCACTATGATAAAAAACTTTATAAGTACAATGAGCATAAAGGGAAATACAATGGTAAAGAACCAAAAGCTCCAAACGCTCTGCAACGTGCTCCTGCCTCAACGCTGCTGCGATCCAACGTCACCTGCACGCAACGGTCGTGCATAAGCTTACAAAAAGCTTAGAGGGTGGTGAAAGTGTGTGCGTAAGGTAGTAATATGTACATGCAATGTCAGAATGATACGAAATATGCAAATGGAACCATGATATCATGAGCCGTACCAAGGCTATACAATGCCAGACATGAATGTAGCGGCCATCCCAAGGCCATGCGATATACAATACAACTCAAGCATACAGGTCCTCATCTATGTCCACACATCAATACAGCTCAAATATATGATATCACCGGGGTCTAGTACACTCTAAACTAGATTGCTGCCACATCGCGCGCAATAAGGTAAGTGGAAGAGACATCATTATCCTTCTGCCAAATATCGGGCGTGACTCGTCGATAGCGGACTCATTCCTCCAGCTGGTCAAACTCAGCCTAGTATTGCCCTCTACTCTCGGGCGGGTAAGGCCGCACCCCCTTCCAACCGACCACGACACAGTGGAGAGTGTAACCGTCTGGTAATCGGCACTCAACGCTCATCTACCCACTCGGTCTAGACGTTGGAGGAACCTCTTGGTACCATAAGGGTTTAGAGACTTTCACCCAGGGATATCTATAGTACCCCATGTAGAATAAGATTTTCGGTATCTAATCTTGCCAACCACGATGCATCTCTGGAGGCTACGGCCCTGATGTAGCTAGGGCGTATAATACCCATGTCACACAAATGCGAAATGCATGATTCACGCTATCCAGTCATGCAACAAATCCTGCGCGTATCGTGCGCTCATGTAGGACAACACCGCCTAGCCGAGAGCCCATAAACAATCTGCCCGAAGGCAAATGCTATGATCAGACAATCCTCACGTCAAGCATACATATGATGCGTATGATCATGAGTCATGAAACTGTACTAAACATGTTATAATAAAATGAATTATCTTACAATGTAGATGGACCTGGATGGCCAATACATGATAAGTACGGCCTAGTAACGGGCCTTAAGGAGAGTTGTAATGTGGACATCTAACCAGCATTACACTCGAAATGTGGACGTCAAACCAACATTTCATCCCAAGCACAATTTTCTTAAAGATCGCTACATAATCGGTATTGGGATTACACATTGCAATGGACCTTAGGTTCATCCCATTGGGCTTTTCCTATATATATCAAATGGGCCATATCCTATGGGCCTTTTATTCATCAGATGGGCCACATAAATGGGCCACACCAATGGGTCTTATGTGCATTGCAATGGGTCAAAACCCGTGGGCCTTGGATTGCATCGAATGAGCATAGTCTCATGAGTTTAGTATATGACCAATGGGCCACACCAATTGGTCCCCCAAAGTACATCAAATGGACCTTAATCCCATAGGCCCTAGTACATCTCAGTGATCCTTAACCCATGGGCCCTTAAAATAATAAATGGTCTAATCTCATGGGCTTTAAAATACACCAAATGGGCCCAATCCCATGGACCTTGGAACACATCAAATGGGTCCACTCCCATGGCCTAGAGGCCTACTGAAATGTTTATTTGTCATTCAAACTGGTTGGCAAGGGGCCCGCGAAAATGTTTGTTTGCAATCCATTATGTTCAAAAGGGTCATACGGACCTTGGGCCCACATATATAGTATGTATAGTAATGTACATACATTATAACTACAACCATAACTTCTACATTAAGGGAATAAATGTACATAAAATAACCATCTATAAATAGCTGCTGCTGTAGATTTTTAAGCATTTAAAAAGGGAATAGAGGTGGGTCCCACGTATGGCCCACCACTATATATATATTATGAAATATATAATATAAGATATATAATAGGTAATATATATCCATATATAATGGTGGGACCCACAGAAGTTGTTGAGGCTAGGGGACAGGGGACCCCACCATCAAAACAGATGGACGACAATGACAAGAGCACCACATCCTGTGGGCTCCACCATCCGTTGGACGGTGGGAATAGCACACACACACACTACACATACATCACTGTGGGTCCCATGTGGGGCCCACCCTAAAATACTCAGGTGACATCCAACCCGTTCATATGGTCACTTAGACCAGAAATGAGTGGTAACCCAAATTTCATGTTGATCTGAAATTTCTGTGGGCCCAGAAGTAACTTCCAATGGTAGATATTCAATTCATTGTTTCCTATGGTGTGGGCCACCTGAGTTTTTGATCGTCCTGAAATTTGGAGGGGGCCGACCTGAGAATGGGACCCACCTCATGGACGGTTTAGATGGTATACAAACATCAAGGTGGGGCCCACGGCTGGAGCCATGGGTCCCTGCTGGACGCCATCGCTCGCCATATACGGCTGCACGCAATAGCGTGCAGCGCTGCAAGTGTCAGGGAGGCAGAGGGCATGGCCTTTGCAAAAATTGGAAAAATCCAGTTTTTTTGAGGTTTTTCGCACGTGGGGCCCGCTGTGCCAAAATCCGCTCCGGCCATTGTGTTCAGTGGCCCGTAATAGTCGAAATGGGTCCAGAGTTTGAATTTTTTTGATGAAAGGAAATGAAATAAATTAAGAAAATGATGTTTGAATGGTGAGGGTGCGATCTTTGATGCTATGGCCCACCAGGTGCTCCGTTCAATCTCATTTTCTAGCTCAACGCCTAAAATGAGATGGTGAAAGGGATGGACAGCTTGGATTAGAGCAATACATCAGGGTGGGGCCTATGCAAGTGGGCCATCCCAAAAGCTTCCCTTTCTTTCTTCTTCTTTTTTTCTTTTTCCTTTACAACGTCCAGCGTCCCAGACGCTGGACGGTTCAGTATACAATTTTTTTTAAATGGTGGGCCCTGATGAAGTGGGCCACCACATGATGGGTGACATGGGTTTAACATTTAAGGTGGGCCCCGCTGAATAAAATAAATACATCAAGGTGGGATCCATTCAAGTGGGCCACACCATCCTATTGCATAAAAAAAATAAAAATAAAATAAAATAAAATAAAATAAAATAAAAGAGAGAGAGAGACATGGAGAGTGGGACACGGCTTGTGATGGAGGGACCTCGACATTATGGGCCCTCCCTTACAAGAAAATTATACAATAAATGGATCCCTTGCACATGAGACCATTGAAAATGTAAATCAACGGTGGAGATCCATTCTCCACTGATATGGACGGTCTAGATGACCTTTCTAAATGAAAATAAACATCATGATGGGGTCTATGGAGAATGGCCCCATCATGGAATGATCATGATGATCCAAGTGGTCCATCGGCCACGTATTAGGATCCCAAGTGAGATCCACACCATGGATTGGTGGGCCTCACTTGGTCCACCATAAAAATAAGTAAATCTACCCTATAGAGGCACCCACCGTCTGATCTTCTCGCTCCTAGGGGTTCCTTGGCACCTTGGCTTCAACTTCAATGGTTAAGATGAAGAATGGAGGGTTGAGATGGGAGATTTTGGGGTAGGAAGGTGGGCCACTTGGAGCTTAGGGATTTTTATAAAATTCCATACGTATGGACTCTTGTTGCTTGGAATTTTTGAAATGAGAAAGAGAGAAAGAGAGAGAGTGATGTAAAGGGAGAGAGAGTGATGGATGGATGGGTGAGTGATGGTTGTGTAAGAAAAGCTTGACTTTTGAGGCTTTTGTGTAAGAGAGGTATGTGTGGTGAAGACTTTTGTGGCTTTTTGTGTAAGAGAGGTATGGGAGATGAAGACTTTTATGGTTTCTTAGGAAAAGGGATGGAAGTGATGTGTACTTGACATGTGATGGATTGATGGGTGATTGATTGATGGGATTGATGTGATTGATGTGACACATCGTAGAGATTCCCTTAGTTTTCACAACGCGTGGCTTTTTCTTACACCGAACGTTGGCCCATAACTCTTGACCAGGGTATCGCCTCGGCGCGCGAGTCACGGTTGCGGGTTGAGTCGACTCGGGTTGTCGACACATGAATCAAGGTCGCGCGTCGATATCGTTTAAGGGTCGAAGGTTGTCGGAATTCGACCGGTAAGACCGCGGAAGTGTACGAAAAGGTACGGACCAAGATACGGGTCTTACATATACTCTCTCTATATATATATCTGTAACATCCCGAAAATCGGGGGGTCGAGCAAAAACCCAACTCCCGAGTTCCAAAATGTTATTCATGCAACATAGATATGTATGTTTGAATGTTGTCTGTGATAATGTATTAAACATGAGTGAAATTAAGCCAGAACAGCATATCATACTCCAGAGACAGTTAAATTAACCAGCGGAAGTCTGTAATAGTATGTATAACATATATAAACCATTGTATGTCTCCAGAGTGTGAACATGTTACCAGGTTATATACATACATGTATTCTTCAAAAGTAACCAAAAGAATATACATGAGTGCTCTAAAAATATAAAATGACAAGTGTCAAGGTATTTAAGCAACCTCCCTGTAATCCCGTCAATCAGAACACGCATAAAGGAGGGATCCTCCTCATCATCATCAAGTCCAGCTCCGCCTCATAGGCCGCGCCATCATCTGCAATCACAAAAGGGTCTGGTGGGTGTCCAGGAACACCGTCCCGTAACGTGGGAGTGAGTAGCTAACTCAGTGGAATATTAGAGCAAGGATTAACATGTTCTCAAATCAATCACGCGATAATAGTAAAGCAATAAATCAAACAATCCTATACTGTTGTTAATGCAATTATGACATGACGTGATGTATGCCCTCACTGACGATCACCCTCATGCGGCAACATCTTACGACCGCGGCATGCCGCACTCCCTCAAGTGCTCCACATCTTCCAGGCACATGCAATGTCATGGTGATATGATTACCGAGTTGTTATTAGTCCTTTTCATACAGCAATATTGGGAAACTAAGGTACCTCCCTTATATCAATCCCAACACAGATCCTGTCTAGGGTCGTCACTCCTAGTAATCTCATACGATGTATATTTTGTAGGTCGCTGCAAGGGCTGCCAGGGCTGTTGCACGCACTCGTTGCTCCGCTCCCCCATCACCTTATCAATACAGGCCTACTGTACTCTACTGCTACGGAAGGGTCGTCGCCTCCCGTAGACTCAGAATACGCTCGCGGTCACTACAAAGGGCTGCCAGGGCTGTTGCTCGCACTCGTTGCACCGCTCCCCCATCACCTTATCAGTGTAGGCCGACAGCAAGAATATAGTGTCCCATACCACCATAATCTGCTCACGAGTCATAGGTGCTCACTGGTCACTACGGGGAGGTTTGTGGCCCCAGCGTAGGCCGACAGCTCGACCACGGTGTCCCATACCACCATGCCCGGCTCATGAGTCTTCGTGGATCAAGGTACCATGGTTAACAGGGTTTACAATGGTAAGTTCAGTACCCTAGGTTCAAGCAGTTATGACTCATACAAGGTGAACATACATCGGCCAGTCGGGTTACTTGACGGGCTCGACTAGCGCAATCGCATCTCAAGTCGAACGACATGAAGTGCGTAAAACACTTCGCGTGGCCTAACCACTGCCGCCAACTCTAAACACGAATCACGTTCATCGACGCGTCATTCATGGCTATGACCAGTCAGCCACGAATTCGCTCGGTTACCGACTGCCTGGACTAAGTCTAGTCCCACACATCCATGAAATCACATTAACAATATATGCAAAGGTTTTTGGAATTGAAATGCAATCATGTGAGCATGTTAACACATGTTATAACATTCAACTTAAGCAAATCTTCAAACACATACATTCCATGCATGTAATGGAATCATGCATGTGGTCAACATGTAGGATATCATTTAGGTCAGCATATTAATCAAGAAATCATTCTCAAACCACTACATAACATCATTTAATTCAATACATACTAATACAAGCATTTATACAAACACATACACTACACACTTAAGTCTACATATAGTATGTCGACCCAAAGTGCGCAATTAGGCGAATCTCTTCGCCAAACTAATTATACACGCATTTCTAACTTCCTAATGCGACAACAAACCATGTCAATCACATCAGCAAAATATGAATGTAAACTGTACTTCCTACAAATGACTAAAATGCCCTAAATCTCATATTCTTCGTTAATTTACGAAACAGGAAACAGAGAGCATTTTGTACATGTCAAACGGCGTTGCCGTCAAGAATCTACTATTAAACGACATTGAAAGCTTTGGAAACAGTCAATCAAAGCGTCTAATATCCGCACCTTATGTCTTGTAGACTCGGAAATTGAAACGGAGCGTATACGCTTCGTCTACGGCGAATAAGGAACCTAATACACAAGATCCATAAGCTACATCGCTATGAAAACAAGGGAAACTCAAATCAACAACTATTTAGGGTTTTTACTTACCTAGGATCGCGGTGGAATCGCCGGGAAAGCGGTAGAGGTGTGTTGCTTAAGCACGTGCAACGCGTAGTACAAGTGGCAGGAAGAACTCTCCCACACTCTCACAATCTCCCACCTTTTTCTCTCTCCCAAGCTAGGGTTTCTCTCAAATTCGGATGGAAGAGAGGAGTGAGGGTTTCAACCCCTTTTATAGCCTACAACATGCCCAAAATAGGCTTGGGAACAATGTTTACTTGGTGCCTAACCAAATCGGGGCCGTTTCAGTCCAAAAGGGCATTTCTGAAGGTCCCCTGGCCAAATGCGGTCGGACTTAAGCTCATGCATACTGGATCTAGCACGCATCCAGATTTCAGGCCGGTAGGGTTCCCAGATCGCACGTGGCGGCCCAGTTTCAGTTTAACGGTCACCGCACCAAGATCAGACCTATAAGTCTCGTGATATGTAATAGAAATTTTTTCTGATCCAAGGGTGTAATTTGGCTGTATTCTGACGGTCAGAATGCTTAATACTGATGCGTCAAATTTGTGTGCCAGATTTGAATTTGAAATTCCAACTATGTCCCTATTCACACTCTCTTCGGTCCGGGCTCAATGAAATAGCCTGTGATCGTCAGTTGGACTTGATATTCGAAACGATTGCCAAGCCCAGCTAAGTGGTCATAACGGTCTAAGATGGTAGGCATCTGACTTACGACGCGCGGTCTAGATCCAATACAAAGTTTCAAAGTGGTCCAGAGAACAAACCTGCTCAGAGTTTGGTCCGAGGTTTTAGAGCATTATAGCACCCTTGGTTCCACTCGCTTTGGGCCTTGTATAACGTATTTAAAGTGATCAAGGACCATTTCCCAGCTATTCTAACGTTGCACTAGCTAACTTAGTCATATTTTCTAAAGGAATTGATTCTAAGTGGTTTCTTTGGCTATGGAATTGGGTTCTAAGCAATTTTTCAGGTGTTTTAATTGACCCATTGCCTAAGGACGTCAAATCTCAGATTGGCCAAAATCCGGGGTGTTACAATATCACAGTCTTCCGCTTGCTCAATTTAGTTATCCCTGAAGTATAATTTGCTATTTTAGTATAATCCCACTCATGTTTAAATGCACTAATATAAACAACATTCAATCATCGTTATCTATGTTGCATAAGTGATGCGTTGGAGCTTGGGAGTAGAGCTTTGCTCGACCCTCAATTTTTAAGGTGGTATAATCGGTTAACTTCAAGTACCGGCACTGCATCAAGCAAGGCATCCATCTCCCTAATCATATCATCATCCAAATCAGGGGAGTGGGCTAGGCACGTCTCAAGAGGGTCAGAGTATAAAGTCAAGAGTCCTCTATCTTCCACAAAAGAATCAATCAGGTTAATATCATGGGCATTATCATCATCCTCTGCCTGTTTGCTCGTATCGAAGAATATGTTGAGCTCCAATGTCATATTTTTGAAAGATAAATTTATGATCCCATTCCTATAGTTAATAATTATATTTGATGTAGCAAAGAATGGACGGCCCAGTATGATAAGAATTTGAGTACTCATATCCATAATGGGTTGAGTATCCTGGATGATAAAATCTATTATGTAGTAGAATTTATCAACCTGGACCAACACATCCTCAATTGTCCCTCTCGGTACATGAACTAAGTGACCGACAAGTTGTAACGTGGTCTAGGTGGGTTTTAATTCACCCAGGCCTAGTTGTTTGTAGACCGGGTAAGGAATTAGATTTACGCTCACTCCCTAGTTAAGAAGTGCGTACTCAATCTGGTAGTTCCCAATTACGCAAGCGATGGTTGGGCTAACGGAATCTTTGTACTTTTGTGGCACATCTTGCTTGAGGATGACACTCACTTTTTCTGTCAAAAAAATATTCTTTTGTATGTTTTGCCCTCTTTTGGTGGTGCATAGATCTTTTAGAAATTTGGCATGTGAAGGAATTTATTTCATAGCATCCAGAAGAGGGATGTTGACCTTAATTTGCTTAAGAACCTCAAGAATGTCTTGGGAGTTAAAGTGAGGTTTTGGCGCGATCAAAGGTTAGGGGAATGGAGAAATCTGTTTACCTTGAGGTTCCGGTTCTAACCCTTGTGGAACAGAGCTAGCTCTATCATCCATGTCTTCTTTTGGGTCCTCAGGATTTTCATCCCTTACTAGAATAGATTTGTTAATGATCTTCCCACTCCTAAGAGTGGTGATAGACTTGGCTTGCTCCATTTGATTTGAAGATCTTGAGTCACTAACTTCATATTGTGGTTTTTGATTGGGGAGAGATTGGACTGGAAGAGTCCCTTTTTCTCCAATCGTTAAGTGTGACTCAATTCATTGCATAGCCTTGGTAAGATCTTAAAAAGCTTGTAGTGTTCCTTGATTAAAAATCTCTTGATTTTGGATGTGTTTTAAAACTGGATACTCCCAAGGCTTCTTTTGATCCAAAAACTGGTTAAGGATCCCTTGAGGAGTAACAGTTTATCCATTCCTCCAACTGAAATTTAGATGGTTCCTCCAGCCAGAGTGGTATGTGCTAGAGGTGGTTCCTTTGAAAGGCCACTGGTATTTGTTTACGGCATTCAACTGCTCATTCAATATTTTTTAAAAGGCATGTGTTGTTGGACAATTTTCAGTCATATGAACGTTGCAACCACAAATACCACAAACACCTTCCTTAGCCTTATCCTTCTTAAGTTCAATGACATTGGCCACTTTGGCACTTATATCATCTTCCTCTTTCAGAACATACATTCCACCCTTCTCCTTTGTTTGAATGAGCTTAGAAGTGGTGTGGGGTTTTGGGGGGATGTTCCATAATTGTGCATTTTCAGCAAGTCTGTTAAAATAGTCCCCCACATCATCGACATCTTCGTTCATGAATTCCCTATTGCACATTGTTTTAACCAATTGGTGCATGGAAGACGACAGCCCATCATAGAAGAAATTTGCTATGCACCACGTTTCAAATTTGTGTTATGGGTATGAACTGAAAAGGTCCTTGAACCGCTCCTAACATTGGAAGAATGTTTCATCTTCCTTTTATGTGAAGTTCATGATTGACTTACTGATGTTGTTCGTCTTATGTTATGGGAAGAATTTCTTTATGTACTCCCTTGTCATGTCATTCCATCTACCAATAGATCGTGGACGTAGTGAGTGCAACCATGTCTTAGTCTTTTCTTTTAAAGAGAAGGGAAAGAATTTTAGCCTGATCGTGTTCTCAGACACATTGGGAAGGTGTAACATGGCTATGATCTCATCAAACTCTTTCAGGTGTAAATATGGACTTTCAGATTTAAGTCTATAGAACTTTGGAAGGTGTTGGATTACCCCTGGCTTGATATCCATGCTTCTTGTATTTTCTGGAAAAAGTATGCACGACGGTGTGCTCACCCCTGTCGGTTGTAAATAATCTCCTAGAGTACGAGGCAGGGGTGCTTGATGCACCTCATTCTCATCCTGAGCTTCCTCAACAGGAGGTTGAGGTTGCCTTGGAGGTTGATTCGCAGCCATCAACTCAACTAACTCTAAGGATCTCAAGTAGTGTCCAATCCTGTGATGGATAAGCAACCCTTCGACTAATCGTCCTTCACTCAAGAGGCATAGAGTGTTATCACGGACCCACCTGGGCATGTAACACTCTTAGCCCTCAAGTTTAGAAACTAAACCTAAACTAAACCTAAGAGAGAAAGAAAACTAAAGTAAATAAGAAATCCAAAAAAGAAAGAGAAAGAATTAGAAAGAGGTTACCGGATTGGAGATTTCTATGTTAGGATCCTGCAAAACAGAAAAATAATTAGTTTATAAAAACAAATCATAAAAATTCCTAACCTAGAAACGAAATAGAAAATAAACCCCAATCTTAACCTAATTCGTATACTAATTAAATTTAGAAAAACACAGCCATTAATCCCCAGCAACATTTGTTAACAACCTCAAGTGTTGGGTCGCGATGTAGTAATAATCTTGGTGAGACTGAGGTCAAATCCATAGGGACTAATCTTGTGTGTCTTCTAAAAGTAACTAGAACTAGAGCTAGAGAAAATATAAATTAGAAAATAGAAATAAAGGAGTAATTGTGAATAAAGTTATTAAACTGTCAACTAAATGTGAGAACTAGGTTGCCAAGGATCCACTTATAGCAATTAAGAAGCTTCCTTACTTGATTGAAGAATCACAATTGGAATTGGAGTCCTATCCTATCCAATTGGAAGATGAGATAATCAAATCTCTAAACTTCTCATAGCTCTAGCCATGCATAAGAGAGAGGATTGTGATGATTAGAAGGGATTTCATCACCCTACTATGCCTAGGAGACGATGGTGAACAACAAGATGTACTGATTCACAATCTCAAAAAGAAAAGAAAATATTCAAAACTATTGAAAATCTATTGTAATTTGAGTCATGACAGATCATTAAAAACTGAAAAATATTCCTTAATAAATAACTAGAAGTCAATGAGGTTCAATAAGAACAAGAATCAAAGAAAGAAAAACATCTCAACATG
This sequence comes from Magnolia kwangsiensis, assembly GCA_037074715.1. NCBI lineage: Eukaryota > Viridiplantae > Streptophyta > Magnoliopsida > Magnoliales > Magnoliaceae > Magnolia > Magnolia kwangsiensis. Next base: position 149,371,238 of record CM073571.1, read on the forward strand.
CTAGAAGCTTCACCCTTTAACCCTACTTAAAGAATTTAGCCAACAGACATGATTGGAATCAAAACCCTAAAAGAAAGCATTAAAAATAAACTAGGAAAGAAGAAAAACTCTTGGGAGGTTCCTCTACCCTTAGCCTCTACTCCTTAAAACCCTAGATATCCTAAAAAGTTTGTAGAAAACCCATATTTATAGCCTTGTCCAGTCAATTTTGTAAAACCGCCTCAACTTATGTAGTCCACCTAAGTTCTACATAACGCCTTTCATGTCATCTAACGTAAGTTGAATTCCAGAAGTCGTTCCTTTATGCACTGTTAACTCCTTTCACATTGCGTAAGTTGTTGTATCATTGAACCTTCCTTCGATGTCATCGAGCAGACCTTAAATGTCATCGAATGGTGTTTGATTCATCTAGAATGTGTCCAAAACAGTCCAACGAGTTTCTCTAAAAATCTACAAAAAGATCGATGTCATCGAGCAGCCTTCGACGTCATCGAGCAGCCTTCGACGTCATCGAGCAGGTTGTCGAGTCATTGAACAAGTCTTTGATCCATCGAGAAATGCATCCGATTTTTTCTAGCAACGAACTTAATTTTCATATAATTCTTCATTGTCATCAAGATGTGGTTGATGTTATCGAACGGTAGCTTCGATGTCATTGATAGGTGTTCAATGACACAAATAATTTAGATGTTATGAATTTTTACACTTTGTACTGCGAACTTCCTTCCTTCTTCATTTAGTTTCCTTGGATCTTGGGGTCTTGAAATATTCAATCTTAGTCTCCAAAGTTCCATTCTTTACCTTGGCAATTCTTGAGCCTTAAATCCATGTTTTTAACATTCTTTTCAATCCAAGCTCTTAAACTCACTTTACAACACAAACATGCATACAATATACCAGTAAGCCTTATCATGTCTGTAAAATTAGGATATAAATGGGGAAAAATATGTTATATTTGACATGCAACAGATCTCTTGAGTAATTTCTTGTACTCTAGCTTTCTTGAGATTGATCTCTCATCATTTTATCTTAAGATCGGCAACGGTTATTTTAGCTCGATAATACATGTCTAATTTTCCTAAAGCTTCAAGGGAGGCGGTAATTTGGCCATTTAATATTGGTCAGAGCGAGATAGCATGCATTTCAAATCAACTAACTGGACAATCTTGGTTATTAGTTCATCATCAAAGGTTTCGGCTATTCCTTTCTAAAGGAGGCTATGCAATTCAATTTGAAGACATTAGACACTATCGTGTTGAAGAGGAGATGTTGATGTGTATGTTTCTCTAGTAACAACATTCTCAAGAAGGGAGAAGAAATCGTTTATAAAAGAAGGGATGATGGGAGCCAAAGTATCTATTAAGACTTAAATATTGCATATTTAATCCTTCAATTACATTAGTTTTCCTTGCAGTTGATTGATAATTTGATTTAATTATATATGTTTTTGTCATGCGAGGTAATTTGGAAGCTTATAATTAATATACGCATAAAAGGATGAATTTAGAACTCAAGTGATGAGAATGAAGAATTGGAGATTTGGGAGTCATTAGTAAAGAATCCACATGTCAAAGATTTAAGGAAACTAAGTGGAGAAGGATATAAATCAAGTTTGCAAAGTACATAAAGAAGAAGCTGTTGAACTCATTTGTCGATGACATCGAACACCCTTCAATGTCATTGAAGTTAAGTGTTCGATGACATCAACGAGCATTCGATTAGAACAAGAATTTCATGGAAACTGGAGTTTAGTTACTAGACTATTTTGATGCATTCCTCGATTCATCAAAGAACTATTTGATTCATCGACAACCTGCTCAATGACATCGAAGTGCATTTGATGGCATCAAGATTTCTGAAGCAACTCGCTGGAACTCTTTGGACATTTTTTTTTATTCATCGAAGACACCTTTGATAACATAGAAGGTTGGTCGATGATGAAAGTGTTTACGCAGTGCGAAAAGGAACAATTTTCAAATTTATTTCAATTTGGGATTTCACCTTCAATGACATTGAAGCCTGTTCGATCTCATCGAAGGCGTTATGCAAAGTGCGTAAATTTGAGGTGATTTGTGAATTTTTTTGAGGCGAAGCGAAAGTTTGGATTGTAAAATTATTTAAAGGAGTTCCTAAGCTATTCTAAATCATCTTCTAGGGTTACAAAGGGAGAGAAGGCCTAAGTAGAGCGTCAACAACGTTCTTCCATTTTGATTTTTTCACGGTTATAGTTGATCTTTTTGTTTTTCTTCTAGGATGTTAGTCTTTTCTGGCTAATCTCTTACCTAAGGCTAAGGGATGAAACCTATAGTTTATCTTGAAATTTATCTTACTTTCATTCAAGTTTATGTTGAACTTCATTGATTTCACATTTGATTTAAGGAATATTTTCAGTTTTCTATTGTTTATTATGACTTCAATTACAGTAGATGGTGTGAGAACTTTGAATATCTTCTTACTTATTTTAAATTGTGTGATGTGTATAAATTGTTGTTCACCATCGTCTCCTGGGCATGGTGGATGATTGAATTCCCTTTCATCATTGCTGCTAGACGGATATTTGGGAACTAATCCCATAAAAGTTCAAATTCTGTTTTAACCACTCCATCATCGAGTTGGATAAGATAGGACTTCGATTCCAATCGAGTTATCATTGCATCAAGTAGATTTAATATTGAGATTGTTATAGGTGGATTCGTAGATCCTTAGTCTTTTTATCTTTATTTATTTCAAAACCTTTTTCTTCATCGCTGGATTAAAAACCCATACAACCAAGTTATATTTAGATTAGTTCTAAACTGTGTTCCTCATTCCCTATAGATTCAACCTCGATCTCATTAAGTTATTTCTACATTGTGACCCTACACTTGGGGTTGTGAATAGTATCGATCTTGTGAACATATGACGAAGAAGGCAAGGGAGGAATTATATCAGCCTTTCCCCCCTCGACCAGTCTATTGGGTGTATCGACCAGAAGAAACTCAAGTTGCTGATCAAAATCGACTAGCAGTTGTTCAGAATTTTCATCAAAACTTTGTCAACCACCTCGGCAGGAGAATTAGACGTCGCTTCTTCTTCATTTGAAACCTTTTTAGTTTCATTCGATCGATTAAAAATCTCTGTTATCTCGACTAAAGTAGGCTCAATTAGAGTCGGGATGTCTCCTATCATCGTGGGTGGTGAAGGAAGTGACGAAACTACAACTATCTTGAAAGTTTGAATATGAGAGATAAAAAATTTTAGTCGTGTGACCGACGTAGATGGAGAAGTAATCCACGGTGAATTGCCAAGAGTGGCATCCATTCCAGGTAAAGTACCATATGTACTAGTCGTCGTCTCTAAATCCATGGGCATTGTTACTACAGTCGCCGGAGTAGGATCGTTGAGTATCATTAGGGTAATCGTAGTTTCAGCCATTGCGGCTGTCGTGTCTGAGATCAATGGTATAATTGGAGTAAATGAGATTGCCAGTATTGATTGCACACTCCGTTCTTGGACCATCATCACCATCTCCTTAGGTACTTCTCGAGTTACTAAAAAGAATCAAACAAAGGAGATGGTCTTATGAGTAAGAATATTAGTCCAACGAAAGGTGTAAGCCAATGATTTCTACCTATGTCAGATTGAACATCTTATCTAACTGATAGACCTTTGATAGTCTTAGGATTTCTTATTATATTTGTTAACTACCGAACAACAGTAGGAAATGGTGGAGGTTGAGAACGATAAGGCTTGAGATATTTTTCATACAGAAGGTTAGGATTATTCAGCCTAACTTTATCTTGGGCTCAGTTGTTCCAACATTTATTGAAATGAGCCTCTTCATATTGTTTTATGCCCTCGACCATTTTGTATGAATAATTAGCCATGTTGAAGCTAGGCTGGTATTCAAATATTTCTCAAAAGCCGCTATAGCTTTAGCTAAAGAAGTGTCTGATGACTTTTTAGATCTTAATAGTGATCGAGGTTTTATCACTTAAAGAGGTTTGGAAGGAGTTGTTTGTTCAAAAGAAATAGTAAGAAATTTTGGATAAGGACTGATACCTTCTAAGTTGGAAAATTTCCTTGGAGCCATCCGTTGTGGCTGAGAAGTTACGAAGATGTTAAGATAATCTTGAATGATTTGTGGAACATTGGATAAGGAGGTCTATGCCGAGATAGAAACTGGACTAGTATGTTTTGACTTTATTTTTGTTATCCTTTTAGCAGTATTAGTAAGGACGGTGTAGACACTGAAAAATTGGTGCCCACGCTGATTTTGTATTTGTAGGGGTGATAGGATGATTATGGATGTTGGAGTCTCTACTAACCGAAAAAATCTCGAAATCCCGCGGTCGGCTAGAACCACGAAATACATAAGGTGAGAAAAATCCAGAGACTTTCCTAACTTAAATTGACTCCTGGTCTATGATCCGGGATTCTGGGTAAGGGACCTCGGTTACAGAGAGGGAAGGTGTTAGGCACCCTCTCTGCTCGTACAAACAACGTACAGTCTCTACTTTGTGTAGTAAAATAATCTCAAGGGATAGATGATGTGGTCGAGATAGGAATAGGCACACATGTGGATTTTTGATGCGACAAGATTCGAGATTTCGACAGGTCACAGAGCATACGTCCAACAGTGTACCTAGAAGGTGGATGTGATGATGCTTATGTAAAGATAAAGAAATGGACTAGATTACTAGGAATTTTTGATGTGACAGGATCCGATGTACGACAAGCCACTGAGCATACGTTCGCTAGAGATCTAGAGAAGCAAGGGGGTTGAGAAGGGAGTAGATGTCATGAATGCTTGTATGTAAATAGATCCTTGGCTTAATCTTGAGTAGGCTAGGATGTGAGTTGAATCATGATCAATTGGACTTGGTTGGGATGGCCAGGAAGGCAAGGAGTGGGTTAAGAAGATGGCTAAAAAATCTGGACTTGATGGCTTGGGAGCACCTCCTCACCCTCACTCTCTTCCTCCCTCTCTCACTCTTACTCTCCTTTTCATTTAAGTTTTTAAGTGAAGAGTGGATCTTCTTAGTGTGTGTGGAAATGAGAAGAGTAGAGGGTTATTTATAGCCTTCTCCAATGGTCTTATGGTAATTGTGGGGCTTGAGAGGGGTAAAAGGTGACATGGCAAGTTATGGTTGGTTGTGAAGAGAGGAATGCCACATGACACTCTCTCATTAGCCATGAGGTGTAGTAAAAAGGTAAATAGTGAAGGCTGGGGGTAATTTTGAAGGAAAGTTGACTTTTAGACGCTGAAACAGCTGTCAACACGGGGGTCGCGAGGGGAGGCACTCGAAGTACCATAGCCAGTAGTCAGACTGCCGTCCGGGCCTCATTCGGGTTGGGGTCACACATGCGGGCTTTGTGCGTTATGCAAGTTCACCTGGAAGTCTTATTTTGGGATTTTTAGCTCAAGAAAGTGGGTTTCATCTTGGGTGAAGGGGATCATGTGTGCTGAATGGTTTAGATCGTGGTTTTTGGTTACGGATTGGGGACCTTTGGGTTAGGGTTTGGTTTGGAATGCGATTCTGGTTCGAGGTATGATCATGGTTCCCGGATGATTTTAGCCTTCTCAAGATGTAGCCTGGGTGGGGTGTCTATAGATGTCCCTCTTTGGCCGAGGTTGTGAGCAACAGAAGGTCAAAGTGAGTGGACACCCTATCGTTGTCAGTCGACTGTTTGGAAAGGAGATGACTTGAACATATCACGAGGGTTGAGGAAAATGTTGTGATTACCTCCTGCACATTCGTCGTGGCTTTACGGATCACCAATCACAGCCCTTTCACATATGACTGTTAATAGCATTAGAGGGTAAGTCTGAAAGGTAAGGGCCTCTGCGCATTTGTCGCGACTTATGAGGATTACTGTACTGTTTGGTCTGTTGTTCCTTTGCTACAGAATCACCCTAGGAGTATTCGATCTGTTTGATTGTCAAAGTGGTTAGCTGCACTACGCGTTGGTGTGGCCTTACGGGGAACTCACTATGCCGACTTGGTCTCAATCAAATTTTTTTAATATCCCAGACTAGCTATGTGTGAGTAATCTTTTGCCATGCAGTCTACTGATTCTGATACTTTGGTTACAATGGATTGTTGTCACTTCGAGTTTGATGGTTCTTTCCAGAGATAGATACACTCATTTTACTAGCATTCATACAACTGTCCAAATATAGAGACCGGGCCAATCATACATGTATCATATACGGATTTGATCGTCATTCGGGAAACCCAAAAGAGATCAAATCTTATTTAGCTGTGTGCACTGACCGTAACTGGAGAATATGAAAGAATCCTCAGTGTACTGCACGTCGCGTGCGTAGAAATGTTTTTTGAAAGCTATTCCCTTTGGAGCTAGACTCCTTGGAGATTTTATTCGAAAATATATTTTTTAGATTTTTTGAAAGATCCGTCCGATTTCCCGGGAGGGAGTCGTCATCCAGTTTTTATTGTAAGAAAAGTCAGATAGCCTTCACTAATAAATTAATGGGGCTAGTGGTGAGTTAGAAGAAGTGTCCTTTTAAAGGCTATACTCCCTGGGGATTTGTTTTATTTTCAGCAATTTGGCAACTTCGGGATTTAACATTTTCTGAAAATTTTGGAGATTTTTTTAAATAATTTTTAGATTTTTTTGAAATTTTCCTGGGATTTTTCAGATTTTTGGGGAATTTCTTGAGATTTTTTCAGAATTTCCTAGGTTTTTCAGATTTTGGGTTTTTAAGGCTATTTTGGTAATTTTGGAAACATGGAGGCTATTTTCGTAATGAAGACTTGGGGTTGTTTTGGTAATTTTGGAAATGTGGGGGCTATTTTGGTAATGAAGACTAGGCGCTATTTTGGAAATTTTAGAAATGTGAGGGCTTTTTTGGCAATTTTAAAAAACACACTTTTATGGATATTATCCACCAGTCAGAGGGTGGGACCAGTCACTTACATCAGTCCTTATGGGACAACCCGCTGCCCCATGCCTGCTTTTAGTCGTGCGGTAGTCGGACTGCCGCAGGCGGCAGTCCGGCTACCGCCGGTCCATCGTTTGGACCGCCGTTCTATCCGATGTGCTAGTCCGTCCAATGTGGTCTTCCCCCTTATTTGAATCCGATGCTTGCGACATCCAGGGACTCTATTTGAGGTCCCTGGAGCTTCCTTGGAGAGATTTTTACAGTCAATTTTCATTTTCTTTCTCCCTTCCATTTCAGGTAATCTTGGCCGATAAACTCTTGTTGGATCTTTGCTGGGCCACCTTTTTTAGGAGTCTTTGATGGGTTAGATTTTCTCTTGGGTTTGAGGAGGGCTGTGATCAGGATCGTTGGACCATTCTGATTAGATCTGATCCTTTGGATCTTGCTGGACTGATTTATTTTGGGCCAAGTGATGGGCTGGACTAACATCATGCTATATATATTATTTTTTATTTTTTTTGGGAGTGGGGTGTGATAAGAAAAGGGGCCCCACCCTTTATTTTATTTTAATTTTTTTCTTATTTTGTTGTTTTTATTTTTTAAAAAAAAATTATTGGTGACGATCTAGACTGTTGGATGGATGATCTGGAGCTCATTTGAGTGTGTTAATGGCATGGATTGTGATAGTTGGACATTTTTGGTGAATAATGGATGAGTGGGATTTTTGAAGTAGGCCCCACGTCATCTTCCTGACATGTCCAAATACATGGATTTTGTGGTGGATGGTGATTTCTTGAAAAATGGTCCCTGGAAAGAAGTTTGTGGAAAATGTGCCTTTAATGGGGCCCCAGATGGGCTCTTGGAAATGGGCTTCCAGATGGGCTTTTTTAAATGGACCTCAAGATTTTTTTTAAAATGGGCTTATGAGATGGGCTTTTGAAATAGGCCTTGGGCTTTTTGAAACGAACCTATGAGATGGGCTTTTGAAATGGGCCTTGGACTTTTTGAAATGGGCCTATGAGATGAGTCTTTAAAATGGGCCTTGGACTTTTGAGAATGGGCCTATGCAATGGGCTTTTGAAGTGGGCCTTGGGCTTTTTAAAATGGGCCTATGAGATGGGCTTTTGAAATGGGCCTTGGGCTTTTTGAAATGGGCCTATGAGATGGGATACTTACTTGTGTACTTGTATGTGCATCATGCCTCGTCGTGGTAAAAATGGGCCAGTTCCTCCCCCCAATCGGCTGATCCATGTTATGTACCACGAGAGGGGTGACACTTGTCTGATATAGCCCGGGAAGGTGGTGCACTCGTATTCTTGTGAGGTCGTGGTGTCAGGACGCACTGGCTTATTTGGTTCCATGATCCAGAGCCATTTTTCTTCGAGGTCTTGGAGCGTACCCCATTTTCTCACCTGTTCCAGGTTCGTCTAAGCTGGACAATTATGTCTCTCTTATCTGCTTTGGCTGAGTGATGGCACCCTGGGACCCATACTTTCCAGCTACTTTTTGGAGAGTGGGGCATTACCCCATATGACATATACACGCAGTTGGGCCTTCGATAAGACGGAGGATCTGTCCCCTTTCAGGATGATCTGTCAGTGCCCATTGAGGAGGATTAGATGAGATTATTGGGGATGATGCCAGATGCAACAGATTTTATTAGTCCCTGCTTCAAACTTCTCTGGCTATTGTAGAATTTTGCCAGACGTATCCCTGAGACCAAAGCAGTAGCTATGGTGAAGGCTCGTGCCCTGATTTTGTACACTATGGATGCGATGATTTTCTGCCACGGGAATGAACTGATGAGTTCCCATCTGTTGTCGCTGGTGGTGGACATCACCTTCCCCACACTGTACAACTAGAACGCGACCCTCTTGGCCCATTTATATGAAGGGCTGGATAAGGCCAGTCATTGCATCAGTCGATCCTTGACTGGCTTTTACCTGGTCATCGAGGTATTTTTTTAATCTTCATCTCTGCAGTATTCTCCCTGGGGATGATTTGGTTTGTCTTCTCTAATAGCAAACTTGTACAGGTTTGCTTTTTCGACCATTTTCCCCATTTGGCCCCTACCTTGATTGATCATTCACCTCTATTTTCTCGTATGATGTTGTGGTACAAGGATAACCGCAGCCATACGCGCTTATTTTCTGATCTTGCCTAGAGGTCGAATGTCGATGCCCTTGTTCCAAGCGATGTGAGTGATCTGCCCTTTTCTCGCGTTGTTCATGTGATGCTTTCTACTTATCTCTTAACCCTTGACTTTCTCTTTTTGCAGTTTCATACCAGGTTGTACCTCCGATCAAACGCGGCACTTACTCCTGTAGCTCAGGAGGCTTTCCAAGCCTCTCATCGACGTCGCATTCTGGAGGACCCCTGTGTGATGAAATGGTACCTGGGGGAGAGAATTTTTTGGCAATTGACTGGTAGTCCCATGGTGCCACTTAGCTCGCCATCTAGTCCTTCTGATTGTAGATTGGTGCCCAAGAGGGAGCTGACTGCTGCATTGGAGGGTTATGATGCCAGTGCCTTCGTTGATCCGGCTAGAGATTACAGCTCCTGGTGTGAGCAGTATGGTATTGGCCCTATCTTGCAGCCTGGCTATGCTCCTGGTGACAGTGCACGTTTTGCTGGAGGAGGGATCTTGGGGCCCCACTTTCATCGCCACGATACTAACACTTATCTTCCTGATGATGATTAGCTTGTTGTATTATACCCTCTTATATCCTTGGATGTACAATCTTCATGTTTATAAAATCCCAGTTAGCCAACATTGTTCCCTTTTGATCTTTACTTTTGTTCACCTTCGCAATTCCAATTGAGTGCACAGATGTTTGTTTTGGGGTCCTGGCCTTCTAAAGTGGACCCTGCCCGAAAGTGGGCCCGGGGGGCAGTTGGACTGTCGCGGGTGGCAGTCGGACTGCCACCCGCTGACTTTTTCCTCTCGTTATTTTGTGTCAAAGTTGCAGCGATGCAAGAATGTCAGTTTTGAAGGCGGTGGTTAGAGTACCGCGAGTGGTAATCGGATTGCCGCCTCCGTTCATCTTTTCTTCTAGCGAGTACCCTTCTTTGTTCATTCTCTTTTCCTCTTTTCGGATATTCCTCCCTGTCCTTGTCCATCCAATCATTTCCCTTGTCCATTCCTTTTTTCCCCTTCTCTTTGTCCTCTTCTTCCTTTGTTCTTTTTTTCCTTTTTTGAGACTGATTATGACCAGCCATGATGGGGGTATTAATGGGTCTATGAGTGGTGAGGAGGTAGGTGGGTTCAATAATGGAGGGAACCCATTTATGGATGAGTCAATGGAAGTTCGTGGGGGAGTAATGGACTCTTTTAGGGAGATCAATGTCATTTATGACATTACTCCCACCACCGTTAATGGAGGAAGTGAGATTGGATTAGATAGGATGAGAGGTTTTGATGGGTTTGATGGATCCATGCTAGATGGGCCGCCGGGATTTATGGATGTGAGAACGGATGGTTTGGGTGGTGTGGATAGTGTAGTAGTGGTGGGAGATGGCTTGACTGATGGGCTGATGTCCATGGGTGGTGTAGATGGTGGTACGACGATGGTGGATGGTGCGAATGGAATGGGTCAGATTTCGATAGATGGGGGGCGCTTCCTTGGTGGCCCAAGCAATTTAGATTTGGAGGGTGATGATTTTCTTATAGATGGCTTGGCTTAGATTTTTGGCATAGATATCGAGACGATGTTGGGACAGGCAGTCGCAGTTGGGGCTCTGGGTGTCAGTTTTATCGGCCATTGGGAGACTTTGGGTACTGAGGCTCTTGGGGCTCGTGTGTTTTAGGAAGCTCCTGATGTGGAGGTCGTGGGCGGCTCCAGCCCGCCTGCTGCAGCTTTCCAGGATACTTTGCATGATGCGATGGGTGATGCTGGTTTCTTTCAGCACCATGAGATAGACATGTTGGATGAGGGGATGCCCATTTTTTATGATTCGCCTGTTGACCTGAGGATTCAGATTATGGAGGGCGTGCCTGTGCGGACGTTTCATTTATAGCTCCGTGTTACCTGCTCTGAGCGACTACACCTCTGGATTGAGAGCTTGACCGAGTCCGAGGTCTTCGAGCTTAGTTCTTTGGGTTTCTAGGAGGTTCTCCACTTTCACCGAGTTCGCTTTGATTGGCGACTCCTAAGCGCGGCATTGTACGACAGGGTTCCTTCCTTAAATATGTTTTCCTTCAACAATCTGGAGCTGGGCCCATCACTGGAGGAGTTCTCATGCCTGTTTGGTCTTCCTTTCACACGGGAGCCATACATTCCATAAGCTGAGCCAATTCGTTCTCCTGATTTGGCCTCCTGGTTCAGGTTTCACACTGCTCTGCCTACTGCGGAGGGCAGGGCTGGTGAGCTTTCACTTGCAGTCCTGTATAATCGTTGTTTGACCTCTCGAGGTGGTCTTAGATCAGATCGCCAGCTTCAGTGTTTGAATGCGCTGATATTTTCTGTTCTGACTGAGCTGCTCTTCTCAGGTTGGTGACAGTCTTCGCTGGTGACCTTGCCGGATGTCTTCTGTAGGGTCATCCATTGTAGGAGCATTACCTTCGTGGTGCTCGGGGAACTCTTTTTAGGTTTAACCGAGTACTCCCTTGGACGTACTCGTATCCTTTAGGGCTGCTGCTCATTTCTTTAGGTATTTCCTATTTTTCCTCTTTCCTTTTCCTGGCATGATTGTCTACTTGTGATCTGAGATCAACCCGTATCTTCTTGCAGGTTTGGTTGTGGGAGCATTTGTTCATGAGTTCTCAGCTTCTATGGCTGGATTCCCGTCGTGGAGATGTGCTGTGTTTTCTGCTCGATGGCCTTCCACTCAGTGCCGAAGCTATGGAGTCGCTTTATCGCTGTATGCTCACTTAGCTTTGAGGGTGGGAGATTAGCTGGGAGGCTACTTGGCTTTACTGTTCGCCGCTGATGTGTAGCGCTACCCGCACTCCTCTTTTATTGTTCGGACTGCCAGGGTACTGTTCCAATCATCCCGTGTGGTTCCTTCGACAGTTCGGCTTTTGGCAGGACATTCCAGAGTTCGCCTTCTCTGGATTTGGACACGCCTCTCTTCCTTCTGACTTGACTGCTTTATATAGGCGAGTCTGGATTTCGTGGCAGGGCTCTTTGAATGCGACGATGCTAAAGCTCGAGTCTTGGGCTCCTCCCATGGTAACAGTATCGTATCAGCGATGGGTAGTCGAGCAGTCACTTTATCGACAGGTTCCTGGCTAGCATTTGGTGGATGAGGCTGCTGATTAGGACATGGTGGGTGATACTGCTTCATCCTCTTCTTGCGTTGATGATTCATTTGAGGCATTTGAGGAGCGCCCCTTTATTGATCCATCTTTCTTGTTGGCCACACATGGTCACCTGATCTTTAAGATCGCTGTACTCTGCCACACATGTAAGGACATGGCTTGTCGACTGGCAGTGGAGCGGCGATATGATGAGAGTATGCTTGTGACGCACCGCCTAGAGAGAGATGAGGCCTTCTACCTGTGCATGAAGATAAAGAGGCTCAGGCAAAGGTTGTCAATATGTGAGAGATAGGAGCTTACCTACAGTTCCCGATGTTGATCAACTGCTTTGTTATGTATGCATGAAACATTTGTTTTTTTTTTTTTTTTTGGTGTTTTTTGCTTTTTGTGAAAAAAAGAAGACAATGCACTTGTAAGAAAATTTTAAAGGAATGAAAGAAAATTTTATTTGTACCAAATTTTCCAATGTTCACTTGTGTTTGGATTTGTGCTTTGGATGATTGGGATCAGAATCTTGGGCTCAGCCCACGTTGTATGCAGCAATCTAGACTGTGTCCTTAGGGTCTTGGTTCCATGAGAGGGTGTCCAAGATCACATTCCATGGATTTAAGTAGAGTTTTCTAGAGTACTGATCCGAAGTTGATCCTTCCTTATATCTCGTTGTTGCACTTGCTACTTCGGATTCTCCTGCACCTGCACTTTTATTTTATTTTTGTTTATTTCTTGCTATTTTTACCCGTAACGCCCTTTCAGGTTTTCATTATGCCCAGCACTCCCCGTCATTTTTGCCCATAGTGTCCTTCCGGATTTTCACTACATCCCGAGTTTTTTATCTTGCCTGCCTCTTGACAGCTGTGCTGTTTTTACCCTTGATGCCTTTTTAGGTTTTCACAAAGTTCGCTACATGCCCGCTGTTTTTACTCGAGCCGCCCTTTCGGTTTGTCAACTTGCCCATTTTTCTTAGGCATGCCTCTTGGTTTTTTTTTTAAAATTTTTTTATACATATCTCTTTGGAGCGTCAAGAGTGATGGAGGAGATGGAGACACTTCCTTCATAGTCGGCCAACTGGTTACCTGCCAGTCCTTTGTCTTTGGGTACAATCGTAAGCTGCATGGAGGTCTTGGGTATGGATTTTTTCCTTCTCTTTTGGGTCTTTGAGATCTTTCTCTTTCTTTCTTTTCCTTTTTCTTTTCTTTTGTCCCCCCCCCCCCCTTTTTTGCTTCTTTCTCTTTTCGTTTTCTTTCTTTCTTTTTTTTTTTCTTTTGGTTTCTTTCTACTTTCTCTTTCGATTGGTGCTTCTGATGGGAGAGGTGACGGATATATTTTTGATTTTTTTTTTTTTGGAGGAAGTGATGGATGCAGCTTCACGATTGTAATCACTGACAAAATCGGGTAGGGTTACCCGTGATAGATTTTCACGTTATCGACGTTGATGGGCTCAGGAAGACCCTCTCCCTTTAGATTGGTGAGTCGAAGAGCGCCTCTTGGGAGTACTTCTAGAATGATCAGTGGTCCTTCCCATCAGGGTTTGAACTTCCCTCTAGGGTCCGGTAGGTGCGGTGAAAGGATGCGCTTCATGACTATGTCACTGACTTTGAAGCTTCGCTTACAGACCCTTTTGTTGTAAGCTTGGGTGATCTTTCTCTGATAACCTTGGGAGTGGCTTAGCGCTCGCATGCGATTTTCATCTACCAGATGCAGTTGATCGTATCTTGCTTGTAGCCACTCGCCTTCCTCAACTTCACTTTCTAGCAGTATCCGGAGTGATGGGATTTCGATCTCGACTAGTAATACTACTTTCATTCCGTATGCAAGCTCATACGGAGTTTTTCCCATAGTAGACCGTACAGACGTCCGATATAGCAGACCGTACAAACGTCCGATAGGCCCAGATGCGTAAGGTATCATTTCTGACCAATCGTGGTATGTTTTCACCATCTTTTTCAGTATGTGGATGATATTTTTGTTGGCAACTTCGACCCCACCGTTCATTTGAGAGCAGTAAGGGCTTGACCGATGGAGTTAGATCTTGAACTTGTCAAGGAAATTGCCCATCTTTTTATTGACGAACGGAGTGTCGTTGTCAGTAATAATGGCTTGCGGAACCCCATAACGGCTGATGATATTGTTCTTCATAAACTTGACTACATGAGATGTTGCGATGGTGGTGTAGGATACTGCCTCTATCCACTTGGTGAAGTAGTCTATAACCACCAGGATGTATTCATGCCCATTTGAAGCTTTCGGGCTGATCTTGTCGATGATGTTTAGCCCCCATACAGAGAAAGGCCATGGTGATGTCAAGTTATAAAGTTCGGAAGTATGGGTATGGATTTGGTTTGCATGCTCTTGACACTTGAAGCATTTCCTGACGTGCTTACAGCAATCTGTCTCCATCGTGAGCTAATAGTAGCCAAGTCGTAAGATTTTTTTGTCATCATGTGCCTATTCATGTGTGGGCCGCATATTCCTTCATGGATTTCTAACATGATGTGCGTTGCTTCTGTTTCATCCACGTAGCGGAGAAGGACTTGATTGAAGGATCACTTGTAAAGGATGTTGCCGGTAATCACGAACTGTGAAGCCAGCCGTTGTATGGTGCGGCGATCCATCAATGTTTGCTCTTCCGGGTACTTCTGGTGCTCGAGATATTCCTTGATGTCTGTGTACCACGACCAATCATTTGAGGGTGACTCAGCTTCGTCGATCTGTAGGAAGAATGCGGGTTCCTCTTGGAGTTCAACAGTGAGTTCGCATTTAGCAACTCCTTTCAAGATCTCTAACATCAAGGCGAGGGTAGCCAAAGCGTCTGCAAACTGGTTCTTGACTCGGGCATGTAAGACAGTGGGATCTCTTCAAATTCTTCGATTAAATTCTCCAGATAGACATGGTATGGGATCAGCTTTTCCTCCTTGGTCTTCCAATCATCATTCGTCCGATTGATGATGAGTTGCAAGTCTCCAAAAACCCATAACTTCTTTACATTGGGTACTATAGCTTCTCTTAGACCGACGATACATGCTTCATATTCAACTACGTTGTTAGTACACTGGAATGCTAGCTTCTTGGATATGGGAACTGGGACGTCTTCAGGAGAGTAGAGTATGGCGCCTACTCCACTCCCTTTAGAGTTTGCAGCTCCGTCAAAGAAAAGCGTCCGCTCTCTTTCCTTACTTTATTCTTCTTCCTTAATTAGGAGGATGTCCTCGTTAGGGAAGAAGGTCTTCAGTGGTTGATAATTAAGCAGAGAATGTGGTGCTAGATGATCGGCCAGTGCTTGCCCCTTGATTGCCTTCTAAGTGACATAGGTGATGTCGAACACGGAGAGTAATAGTTGCCATTTTACGATCCTGCCTGTCAGTGTTGGATTTTTGAACAAGTACTTCAACGGGTCCATGTGAGTGAGCAAAGGACTGGATGGGTGATCATATACTGTCGTAGCCATTGCGTTGCCCAGACTAGGGCGAGGCATGTCTTCTCTAAGCTAGAGTATTTGGCTTCATAGCTCATGAATCTTCAGCTCAGATAATAGATCTCTTGCTCCTTTCTTCTTGTATCGTCGTGTTGACTAAGGACGCATCTGATTGCCTCTGCTGCGATGGAGAGGTATAGTAACAATGGCCGACCTGGTGTGGGTGGCATGATCACTAGAGGATTTAGCAGGTATCTTTTGATCTTGTCAAAGGCCGCTTGACAGTCGTCGTTCCATTCTTTTGGCGAGTTCTTCCGCAAGAGCTTGAATATGGGCTCACAGACCAGAGTGAGCTGTGCGATGAATTGGCTGATATACTGGATCCGCCCAAGGAAGCCCCGAATTTCTTTTTCAGTCTTTGGCGGTGACATTTCGATGATCGCCCTAGTCTTAGTTTCATCCACATGAATACCTTCTTCACTGATAATGAAGCCTAACAACTTGCCTCCGATTGCACCAAAGACACACTTTTACAGATTGCGTCAGAGCTTGAACTTTTCTAGCCTGTCGAAGTGCTTCTCAAGGTCTTTGAAGTGTCCTTCGATCATGCGAGATTTAATGAGCATGTCGTCCACATAGACTTCCATTTCTTTGTTTATCATGTCGTGGAATAAGGTAGTCATGGCTCACTGATATGTAGCTCCTGTATTCTTCAGTTCGAAGGGAATAACTCGATAGCAGAACGCACCCCATGGTGTGATGAAAGAAGTCTTCTCACGATCTTCGATGGCCATCTTGATCTGGTTGTAACCGAAGAAACCGTCCATGAAGGAGAAGATCCTGTGTCCAGTAGTGTGATCCACCAGTGTGTCGATGTGAGGCAAAGGGAAGTCGTCTTTAGGGTTTGCTTTGTTGAGGTCCCTAAAGTCAATGGACATCCTGACTTTCCCATCTTTCTTTGGCACTGGTACAATGTTTACGAGCCATTCCAGGTAGTTGGAGACTACCATGAATCCCGTGTTGTATTGCTTGATGACTTCATCACGGACCTTTAGGGCCCATTCTAGCTTCATTCTTTGCAGCTTCTGCTTGACAGGCTTCATGTCTAACTTTGTTGGCAAGTGATGCACTACCAGATCTTCATCTAATCCTGGCATGTCCTCATACGAGAAGGAAAATTTGGACAACCTTGGTTTCAGAAATTTCATCATTCTCTGCTTATATTCCGGGGAGAGTGACCGTCCGATCGCACCTAAGTTCACAATTTCGAAGTCGTCCGCTACAACATTGGCCTTTATTTCAAATTGTTCGAGTGAGTCCTCGAATTCGAGAGCTGTATCATCATTTCCCTCATCTGGGGCTTCATCCAAACCCATGAGCTCGAAGTCTAACTCAAGATCGAAATCATACGAGTCGACCTCAAACTCTTGTGGTGTGTGTGAGATATTTGGCACAGTGGTTTTTGAAAGTTTTTCTATTATTTTGGTATTTTGAAAATTTGCTGATGTTTTGGGGTTTTGGGAAATATTTGATTTTTTTTGTGCTTTTGGGAATATATGATGTTTTTGTGTTTTATAAATTTTTTGATTTTTTTGTGTCGCCTGGGGGTCCCGAATAGGACAGTGTTACGAATCAAGATTGGTCCTATCCTAGTACGGGGTACTAACTGCTATTTACATTGGCATTTTTTTTGAGTCGGCATCCATGGAGGGTTCGCCGACCGACTCGATTATTAAGGGGATAGCTGTCCATGGTGGTTCTTCCCCCCTTCCAATCTTACCTTCCTGACTTGTGTGTTCCTGTGGGTCACCTGTCTTGATGACCATGATGTCTGTTGGGCTGGGCTCCGAGTCAGACTCTGATTCGATCTCTTCACCCAAGAGTTGGAGCTCTTTTGGTTCCTCTGGCTCCTCTTGTGATGAGACCTTGATGTTTGTCTAGTCAAGGGGAGGCCACTTTTCTTTGTCGATCCAATGGATGGGCTGCTTCTGCCTCTTATGTTGCTGAGCTAGTGGTGGGGTGTGTCCCCTTGACTATGTGTGGGAATGGGTGTCTCCTTGTTCTTACATGTATCCCCTTCGAAGGGCATTCCTGGTTCTGGGTCCTATGTGGGCGGATCATTTTCCATGCCCTTTGCCTCATGTAATGGGTCTGGGGATTCTGCCCCTTGCGTCAGGTGTGCTCTTTATGTCATGAGAATTTTATCTCACCTTATTGGTGGCCAGACGGACTTCGAGTGGGAATGTTCAGAGAGTTGGAGCCGCTGGAAGTGGTTATAAGCCCTGTATCCTAGACCGTACCATTCCATAGACTTCTGCGGTCTTACCGGTTGAATTTCGGTAACTTCGACCCTTAACCGATATTTGTGCGTGACCCTGATTCATACGTCATTAACCCGAGTGACTCAACCCAAGACCTTTACCATAGCGACCACGCCGTCGCCGCAGTTCTGATGCTGCGACTCGCACGCCGAGGCGATACCCTGGTCAGGAGATGTGGGCCAGCGTTCAGTGCGAGAAAAACACCACGCGTTGTGAAACTCAAGAGAATCTCTATGACTTGTCACATCAATCCATCAATCCATCAATCTCAACATGTCAAGTACATGTCAAGTACACATCACCTTTCACCCTTTCCCAAATAAGCCACAAAAATAAAAAAGTTCTTACAAGCCCATACCTTTCTTACACAAAATACCTCCAAAGTCAAAAATTATTTTACACACCCATCACCACCACATCCATCACTCCATCACCCATCACTCATCTCTCTTTACAACTCTCTTTCTCATTTTTTCAAACCATTCCCAAGCAAGAGAGAAATTCACACGTCCAAGCCCCTCCCTCTCTTCCAAGCTCCAAGTGTGGCCCACCTTTTCATCCCAAGATCTCCCATCCTAGCCATCCATTTCTCATCTTCCACCATCAAAGAGGAGCACAAGGAGACCGGCAAGCCGAGGGAGCAAGAAGATCAAGCGGTGGGTGCTTTGTTAGAGTAGTTTTCATGTTTCTAAGATGGGCCAAGTGAGGCCAACCGATCAATGGTTTGGATCTCACTCGGGACCCTAAGAAGTGGCCGATGGCCCACAAGGATCATCATGATCATTCCATCATGGAGTCACTCTCCATGGACCCCATCATGATGTTTATTTCTTTGCATTAAAAAGGTCATCTAGACCGTCCCTATTGGTGGAGAAAGGATCTCCACCGTTGATTTTTTATTTCAGTGGACCCATGTGTAAAGGGATCCATTTGATGTATGATTTCTTTCAAGGGAGGGCTCATAGTGGCGGAGCCCTCCATCACACGCGTGTCCCACTCTCTCTCTCTCTCTCTCCCTCTCTATTTCATTTTCTTTCATGAAATCATGATATGATTGTGTGACCCACTTGAATGGACCCCACCATGAGGCATGCATTCTATCCAAACCATCTATAAGTGGGGCCCACTTTGTGTGTGTTGTATCCACACCCTCCTCCATGAGGTGGCCCACTTAAGGAGGGGCCACCCCTAATATATTTGTTACGTGCAAACGTCCAGTGTCCAGGGACGCTGGACGTGGTTTGGAAAACACAAATATCAGCTTGATTCCAAGCTTATAGGTGACCCATTCATGTAAGCCCCACCTTGATGTATGTATTTAATCCACACCTTCTACCTCATTCCCTGGATCATTTTAGGCATTGAGCTAAAGAATGATGCTGATCTGAGCATCTGGTGGGCCATTGCATAGGAGACTTGGTGGTTTACCTTTGAAAATCACCTGATGTTTTCTATACACCCAAAATCTTAAACTTTAGACTCATTTTGCCTATTACGAGTTGTAGAATTCCATAGATGGGATGGATTTTTTGAATGTGGGTCCCACCTACAAAAAACCACAGGAAAACTAGTTTTTAAAAAAAATAGAATAAAGGAAGAGGTGCTGCAGCAGGTGCTGCTGCTGTCAGCGCAGGCGTGCTGTCAGCACCATGGACGGGCAGGCAGGCGTGCAAACTCACGGCTCCATCCATGGGCCCCACCTTGATGTGTATTTACCATCTAATCCATTCATATGGTGGACCCCCTCCTCAGGTGGGTCCCCTCCAAAAATGAGCCACATCCAACGCTCAGGTGGCCCACACTATAGAAAACAGTATGATTGAACCTCTGTCATTGAAACCCTTCTATGGGCCATAAAAGTTTTGGATCAAGATGAAATTTTTATTTTCCTTTCACTCAGGTCCGTGTGACCTTGTCAAGGGTTGGATGACATATAAACATTGTGGTGGGCCTCACTTGGGACCCACAATGATATATGGGTTTTATTCCCACCGTCCAGGCGGACGGTGGAACCCACATGATATTTGTGTTTAATTCCCACCGTCCAGTGGATGGTGGGACCCACATGATATTTGTGTTTAATTCCCACCGTCCAGCGGACGGTGGAGTCCTGATGCATGTGTTTTATTCACACTGTCCAGTGACAGTGGGGCCCTCCATGATGCATGTGCTGCATCCAATCCATCCATCCACTTTGTAAGCTCATTTTATGGCTTGAGCTAAAGAAAGAGTCGGATCTAAAGTTCAAGTGGACCCCACCATTCTATGTTGTGGTCACTATGTCCACCATTCAAAACTTTCTAGGGACCATAGTAGCTTTCTACTAAATTGATATTTGCTTCCACTTCATCCATCACTATGTTAATGATTAGGTGGATGGGAAACATATGTTATGGTGGGCTTTAGGAATTTTAATGGTGGCAATCATTACCACCACTTATGTTTGGGTGTGGCCCATTTGATGTGCATGAAGCCCATCTTAACGTACTCGTGGCCCGTGGTTGAGGTCCACATTGTTATTTGAAAGGCCCATGGGTTGATGCCCATTTGATGTGTTAGAGGGCCAATGGGTTAAGGCCCATTGAGATGTATTAGGGCCTATGGGTTGAGGCCTATTTGATGTATATATGGGGCCCAATTGGTGTGGCCCATTTGTTATATATAAGACCCATGAGATTAGGCCCATTTGATGTAATCTAAGGCCCACGAGTTCTGACCCATTGCAATGTGCATAAGGCCCATTGGTGCGGCCCATTGATGTGGCCCACTTGACGAATGAAAGGCTCATATGATATGGCTCATTTAATGTATTTAAGGCCCAATGGGATATACCTAAGGCCCATTACAATGTGTGATCCCAACCTGGTTCATGTAATAATATTCACTACGGGCTACGCCTTGGGTGCAATGTTGGTTTGACGTCCACATTATAAGTTTAATGTTGGTTAAATGTCAGCATTACGACTCTTCCTAGGGCCCATTAATAGGCCCATACTTGTTGCGTGTAGGTCGTCTAGACCCATCTGCATTGTAAGGATAGTTTATTACTTTATTACATGTTTAGTATAGTTATATGACTCATGATCATACGCATCATATGTATGCTTGATATGAGAGATGACTGATTATAGCATATGCCTTCGGGCAGGTTGTTTATGGGCTCTCGGTTAAGCGGTGTTGCCCTACATGAGCACACGATATGCATAGGATTTACTGCATGATTAGATAGCATGATTCATGCATTTCGCATTGTGTGAATGGTTACTATATGCCCTAGAGACATTAGGACCATAGCCTCTACAGGTGTGTAACACCCTGAAAATCGGGGGTCGTGTATAAACTCAACTCCCGAGTTTCAGACCGTCACTTATGCAACAAAAATGGTTATGATTCAAAGTTGTCTGATTTAAAGCATTCACATGAGTAAAAGTATACCAAAACTGCAATTCATACTTCAGATCCAGTGATAAAAGCAAGCGGAAGACTAAACAATGTATATATCACTGTATGGAAAAACAAAGTAATCTCATCTGTCTCCAAAGTATGACTACATCTCTGAGTCTCATGTACATATACATAACAAAAGAGTAATGTTCAAAAAGAAAGTCCCACTGATGTCCCCTCGATCCAGGTCGCCTACGGGAAGCCGTCATGATACTGCATATACGAGAACTCATCCTGGTCCTCGTCGATCTCTGGCTCCACCTCCTGGATCTCGTCCCCACCTGCAGCTACAACAGGGTCTGGTGGGTGTTGCAAACACCATCCCGTAACATGGGAATGAGTGATCAACTCAGTGGAATCATAGAGCAAAGATTAGCATGTTCACAATTCAATCACGCGATAATAGTAAAGCAGTAAATCAGACAATCCTAATACTGTTGTTAATGCAAGATGATATGACGTGATGTATGCCCTCACCGACGATCACCCTCATGCGGCAACATCTTATGACCGCGGCATGCCACACTCCCTAGAGTGCTCCACATCTTCCAGGCACATGCAATACTATGGTGATATGATTTCCAAGTTGTTATTAGTCCATTCAAACAGCAGGATTGGGAAACTAAGGTACTTCCCTTGTATCAATCCCAACACAGATCCTGTCTAGGGTCGTCACTCCTAGAAATCTCATACGATGTATATTTCGTAGGTCACTGCAAGGGCTGCCAGGGCTGTTGCTCGCACTCGTTGCACCGCTCCCCCATCACCTTATCAATACAGGCCTACCGTACTCTACTGCAACGGAAGGGTCGTCGCCTCCCGTGGACTCAGAATACGCTCGCGGTCACTACAAAGGGCTCGTCGCCTGATCAGTGTAGGCCGACAGCTAGAATATAGTGTCCCATACCACCATAATCTGCTCACGAGTCAAGGTGCTCACTGGTCACTACGGGGAGGTTTGTGGCCCCAGCGTAGGCCGACAGCTCGACCACGGTGTCCCATACCACCATGCCCGGCTCATGAGTCTTCGTGGATCAAGGTACCATGGTTAACAGGGTTTACAATGGTAAGTTCAGTACCCTAGGTTCAAGCAGTTATGACACATACAAGGTGAACATACATCGGCCAGTCGGGTTACTTGACGGGCTCGACTAGCGCGATCGCATCTCAAGTCGAACGAAATGAAGTGCGTAAAACACTTCGTGTGGACTAACCACTGCCGCCAACTCTCAACACGAATCACGTTCATCGACGCGTCGTTCGTGGCTATGACCAGTCAGCCACGAATTCGCTCAGTTACCGACTGCCTGGACTAAGTCTAGTCCCACACATCTATGGAATCCTATCAGCCCTATACGCAAAGGTATTGGAATTGAAATACATCATGTGAGCATGTTAACACATGTTATAACATTCAACTTAAGCAAATCTTCAAGGCATACTTTCTATGCATGTAATGCAATCATGCATAAGGTAAACATGTAGGAAATCATTTAGGTCATCATAGTAATCATGAAATCAATCTCAAACTACTACATAACATCATTCAATTCAATACATACTAATACAAGCATTTATACAAACACATACACTACACACTTAAGTCCACATATAGTATGTCGACCCAAAGCGCGCAACTTGGCGAATCTCTTCGCCAAACTAATTATGCAAGCATTCCTAACCCCCTAATGCGGCGACAAACCATGTCAATCACGTCAGCAAAATATGCATGTAGACCGTACTTCCTACAAATGACTAAAATGCCCTAAATCTCATATTCTTCGTTAATTTACGAAACAGGAAACGGAGAGCATGTTGTACATGTCAAACGGTGATGCCGTCGATAATCTACTATTAAACGACATTGAAAGCGTTGTAAACCGTCAATCAAAGCGTCTAAAATCCTCACCTAGTCTCTTACGGTTGCAGGATTTTGAACGGAGCGTGTACGCTTCGTCTACGGCAGTAGGAGAGCCTGATTTATGGAATACGTTAGCTAACATGTTATGCAACTAAGTAAACCCTAAATCAGCAAGTTTTTGGAGTTATTTTATACCTGAAAAAGTGAAGAAATCACTAGCCAGGTGATTGGAAGGAAGTGCTGAAGCAGCAACTGTCGGTAGCTCGGAGGCGGGAAGAATCTCTTCTTCTCTTTCTCTCAAACTCTCCCTCCTTTTGCTAGGGTTTGTGATTTTCGGATGGAAGGGAGAAATGAGGGTTTCAACCCCTTTTATAAGCTTGAAAATGCCGAAAATAGGCTCCGGGACGAAGTTTACTTGATGCCTATCCATTTCGGGGCTGTTTCGGTCCAAAAACTGCTTTCTGGTGGTCCCCTGGTCGATTGCGATCAGACTTAAGCTCATGGGTACCAGATGTACCTCGTATTAAGTTTTCAGTCTGGCAGGGTTCGCAGATCGCACGTGGCGGACCAGTTTCAGTTCAGCGGTCATCGCACATAGATCAGGGCTGAAAGTCTCATGATAATAAATAGAAATTTTTCCTGATCCGAGGGTGTAATCTAGATGAATTCTGACGGTCAGAACACTTAATACTGACGCGTCAAGTCGTGTGCCAGATTTGAATTTGAAATTCCAAATTCGTCCCTATTCGCAGTCGCTTCAGTCCGGGTTCAACGAAATAGTCTGTGATTATCGGTTTGACTTGATTTTCGAGATGATTGTCAAGTCCAGCTGGGCGATTCTAACGGTCTAAGATAGGAGGTATCGGACCTTCGACGCGCGGTCTAAATCCAATACAAAATTTCAATATGGTCCAGAGAACAAACCTGCTTAGAGTTTGATCCGAGGTTATAGAGTATTGTAGAGTTGTCTGTTCTACTCGATTTGGGTCTTGCAGAACATATTTAAAGTGATCAGGGACTATTTCCCAGCTATTCTAGCGTTGCGCTAGCTGACTTACGCTTAATTTTCATGGAAATTATTTCTACGCGATTTCGGGTTGAGTTGGTACTCGTGCCCAAGTACGGATTTTTCATGGGCGTTACAAGGTGTATCGTGGTTAACAGGATTGGATACCAAAAATCTTATTCTACATGGGGTGCTATAGATATCCCTAGGTGAAAGTCCCTAAACCCTTATGGTACTAAGAGGTTGCTCCAACGTCTAGATTGAGTGGGTAAAGGAGTGCCGAGTGCCAATTACCAGACGGTCACTCTTTCCACTGTGTAGTGGTCGATTGGAAGGGGTACTACCTTACCTGCCTGAGAGTAGGGGACAAAGCTAGACTGAGTTTGACCAG
This sequence comes from Magnolia kwangsiensis, assembly GCA_037074715.1. Classification (NCBI taxonomy): domain Eukaryota; kingdom Viridiplantae; phylum Streptophyta; class Magnoliopsida; order Magnoliales; family Magnoliaceae; genus Magnolia; species Magnolia kwangsiensis. The sequence continues at coordinate 149,395,819 of CM073571.1, forward strand.
CTCGAGGAATGAGTCCACTATCGACGAGTCGAGCCCGATATTGGCAGACAGATAGTGAGGTCTCTTTCACTTACCTTATTACACGCGATGGGGTGGCCATCTGGTTTAAAGTGTTCTAGACCCCGGTGATATCCCAGAGTTGAGCTGTATTGATATGTGGACTTAGATGAGGATTGTATGCTTGAGTTGCATTTCACATCGTATGGCCTTAGTATGGCCGACATCATTCATGCTTTGTACCGCATGGCCTTGGTATGGCTAATGGTATTCTTAGCTTTCATCAGCATGTTTCACATTACTCTGATACTGTACAACTGCATTACCACTTGTGCACACACTTTCACCACCCTATAAGCTTTCTATAAGCTTATGCACGATCGTTGTGTGCAGGTGACGTTGGATCATAGCAGCACTGAGGCTTGAGCACGTGGCAGATTATTTTGGACCTTTTGGTCTATCATCATTGTATTTCCCTTTATGCTCATCATACTTGTAAAGTTTTTTATCATAGTGAAAATGTAATGGAGTTTTTGGTTGTTGTTTGTGGGATATGCCTTTGGTTACACTTATTACGAATCAAACTGTCATTGAAAATCCTCCTCGTAGCATCCCAGGATCGAAACCTGGCGAATAGGCGCGGGGAGCCGAAAATGGGGTTCTACGGAGGCTGTCGGTGACAGATTCGACGATCGAGAATTTTATGAGCCTATTTTTCGAGTCTGGGGCGTGACAGAAGTTGGTATCAGAGCATAACTTGGGAATAACCGAGAACGACATTACATGTCTGCTATGAGTTTAGAATAACTGAGTCCTAAAGTTTGGATAGCTTAGTGATTTTTGATTACAAACCCTTAATGTACGTGCCTTCAAGAGTTTTCCAAAATTGATAGGCGCCTTCGTTCTTTCCTGTAGGACGAGATACCTAGGAGGGTGACCCGATCGACTCCCGCTCCACCACCTGAGACTCCCGCTGCACCACTTGTGGCTCTCACCCTACCACCCACGATCCCCGTTCCACCATCAAAGATTCCTACTGCCCATCCTGTGGATGTAGCTCCTCCACCAGAGACCGGTGCAGACTCGACCGTATCCGTGAGTGCCTCTCAGTTGCAGCAGATGTTACAGGCAGTGACGACTACACTTCAGGGACAGAGTAGGCACCCAGTTGTTTCACCGGCCCAGGCAGAGCAGGAGAGCGTGAGCGCCCTCCTTCATGAGTTTTGATGGTTCAATCCCCTGCCTTTCTAGGGTGAGCCAGACCCGACGGTAGCTGAGAGATGAGGCGCCAATGTGGAGAAGATATTTGAGACGATGGGATGTACGACCGAGTGGCAAGTTCGATTAGCCATATTTCTTCTCCATGGTGAGGCTGAGCACTGGTGGACATCAATCTTTCGAGCAGCAGGTGCCGATTTTTTATGAACTTGGGAGGATTTTGTGGATCGGTTTGATCGACAGTATTTTCCTGATCACATCCGATGACAGCGAGCGTTGGAGTTCGAGGCCCTGGTGCAGGGTGATATGACATTGGCTCAGTACACCGCTCGCTTTGTAGCATTGTCCAAATTCGCACCTTACTTGGTAGATGATGAGGAGAGGAGAGCCCGTCGCTTCGAGGATGGATTGCGTTATGGTCTTCGAGGCCGTGTTATTGGGCATGAGCTCCCGACTTTTGAGGGAGTGGTTCGGAAGGCTCAAATTTTTTAGGCTGAGTGGGACGGTTCTCAGTCTGATCACGATCAGAGGAGAGACCGGAAGAGGTAGGCTCCTTCTAGTGATTTCCAGCAGCATCGACTACAAAAGAGGTGCACATGTCACCCAGCCTTTCGAGCACTGCAGCACCTCCAGCACCACCTCCGAGGTAGTTCACCGACACTTGTTTTAGGTGGGTGTGATGGGACACCGCATGTGGGAGTGTCCCAGCCCCCAGCAGTAGCAAAGAGGTCCACAACAGCCTCCACCACAGCTGCAACAGGGACCCCCACAATAGCAGCAACAGCAGCCCCCAGCACAGAGGCCACCTCAGCAGCAGCATTAGCATCAGCCTCAGAGGCCGCAGCAGCAGAGGCAGCAGTTTCGACCGCCTCAGTTACCCCAGCAGTAACAACACACTCATAGGGGACAGTCACCTCCCTAGCCAGCTCAGGGTAGGTTCTATGAGGCTCAGATGGATCCGTAGTCATCTAGAGGAGTTATTGAGGGTATACTTCCAGTCTCTACATGCATCGCTTGGGTTTTATTTGATTCCGGTGCTTTGCACTCGTTTATTTCTGAGGGATTCTGTCGTTCGACTGAATTGTAGACAGAGTCTGCTCAAGAGGGGTTGACCGTATTGACGCCCTTGGGGAAGACTACAGTATTAGGCCGCTTCTGTCCATCTTACCCCATGTTAGTAGGAGAGACTTTCTTACCTGCTGACTTATACGTACTGCCGATGTTAGATTTTGATGTTATCCTAAGCATAGATTGGCTTGCCGAGTACTATGCCATATTAGACTGCTCCCTGAGGACAGTCACGTTCTGTATACCCGACGTGCCATAGTTTCAGTTCATTGCAGAGCCTAGAAGAGTTATCCGTCCGAGTAGTTCCCGTGGGGAGCACCGGTACTCTTCGTGAAGAAGAAGGATGTCTAGTTGAGGCTATGCATAGATTACCGCGAGCTTAAAAAAGTCACGATCAAGAACAAGTACCTGCTCCCAAGGATTAATGATTTATTTGATTAGCTGCAGGGTGCACGGTTCTTTTCGAAGATCAACCTGCGTTCCGGTTATCATCAGATTCGGGTCCAAGAAGAGGATATTTCGAAGACAGCATTCAGGATGTGTTACGGTCATTTTAAGTTCTAGGTCATGTCTTTTGGACTAACCAATGCATCCGCGGTCTTCATGCAGTTGATGAACGAGGTCTTCCGCCCATATCTTGATCAGTTTGTTGTAGTCTTCATTGATGATATTCTGATCTATTCGAGGACCCGTGAGGAGCACGAGCAGCACTTGTAGATTACTTTACAGACCCTCCACGCACACCAAGTGTATGTAAAATTGGAGAAGTGCGAGTTCTGACAGGAGGAGGTGAAGTTCCTTAGTCACGTGGTGATGAGGGAGGGTGTTGCAGTGGACCCCTTGAAGGTCGAGGCAGTGCATTAGTGGGGCCAGCCCACGTCTGCGATAGAGATCCGTAGTTTCCTTAGTTTGGCGAGCTATTATCGGCATTTCATTGAGGGCTTCTCTCGTATTGTAGCCCCACTGACCAGGTTGACCCGGAAGGGCACAAAGTTTATTTGGAGTGACGACTGCGAGTGAACATTTATGGAGTTGAAGGACCGTCTAACGTTCGCTCATGTCCTCACTCTTTCCTCTGGGAGTGATGGATTTATTGTATTCACTGATGCCTCGCATATTGGTTTGGGTGTTGTCCTGATGCAGCACGGGAGACCAGTGGCCTTCACGTCTCGTCAGCTCTAGGTTCATGAGCTGAACTATCCTACGCATGATTTGGAGCTGAAGGTGTAGAGACACTATCTTTATGGGGTCAGGTTCGAGCTCTTCTCCGATCACAAGAGGTTGAAGTACCTCTTCTCGCAGTTTGAGTTGAACATGAGGCAGAGGCGCTGGATGGAACTCCTAAAAGACTATAACTTTGATCTTCAGTACCGCCCGAGTAAGGTGAATGTGGTGGCAGATGCCCTCAGCCCTCAGCCACGAGGCCTAGTGGCGCATATGATAATTCAAGAGTGGCGGATGCTTGAGGATGTAGTAGAGTATGATTTTGAGTTCGGCCTACAGTATTCTATCGTGCAGTTATCGAGCCTGTCGATTCAATCCTCTCTTATCGCAAGGGTGATCGAGGCTCAGCAGGCTGATGAGTCGTTGCAGAGTTATATGGTTGAGGCTATATCTAAGGCAGATTGGTGCAGACGGTGGACTTCGCTTCAGTGGCCGATTATGTGTCCCAGATATTCCAGAGTTGCGAAGAGATCTTATCACCGAGGAACATTGATCGTGATTTTCTATCCACCCTGGCTCTATGAAGATGTACCGTGACATGAGGCGATAGTATTTTTGGGCGGGGATGAAGCTCTAGATTGTCAGCTTTGTGGCTGAGTGTGACACGTGCTAGAGTTTCAAGGCCGATCATCAGAGTCCCCCTGGTCTATTGCAGTCGTCGAGCGTCCCAATGTGGAAGTGAGAGCACGTGTCGACAGATTTCATTATGGGCTTGCCGAGGACTCAGCGTGGTCATGACGCCTTTTAGGTTATTGTGGATCGTTTGACGAAGTCGGCACATTTCTTTGCGATGCGTGTGACTTGGTTTATGGACCGGCTTATGAGGTTATTTATTGAGGAGATTGTGAGACTGCATGACATTCCAGTCTCGATCGTTTCTGACCCAGATTCGAGGTTCACGTCTCAGTTTTGGAGGAGCTTTCAGAGAGTGATGGGGACTGATTTGCAACTCAGCACTGCATACCATCCGTAAACTGATGGCCAGATCGAGAGGGTCTACCAGATCCTTGAGGATATGCTTTGGGCCTGCGCGATTGATTTCGAAGGTAGCTGGGATGAGTATCGGCGATTAGTTGAGTTCGCGTACAATAACAGATATCAGGTGACCATCGACATGGCTCCTTTTGAGGCACTATATGGCAGACCATGCAGATCATTGAGTTGTTAGACCGAGGTTGGAGAGCGCTGTCTCCTAGGTCCCAAGCTTGTGCAGGAAACGTCAGAGGCTATTGATATCATCAGACAAAGGATGCGCACAGCTCAGAGCCGGTAGAAGAGTTTTTCTGATCGTCGGCGTCGTCCCTTAGAGTTTAATGTAGGGGACCATGTGTATCTCAAGGTCTCACCCATGATGGGCGTAGTTCAATTTGGAGCAAAGGGCAAGATAGCCCTGAGATTCATAGGACCTTTTGAGATCACTGGGCACATTGGCGCCATGGCCTATCGGCTTGCCTTGCCACCTCAGTTGTCTGGCATCCACAACGTTTCCCATGTCTCTATGTTGAGGAAGCGTGGGTCAAACATATTTCACGTTATTGATTGGCAGCCGCTGAAGGTTCGTGAGGACGCTTCTTACATCGAGCAGCCAGTTCGTATCCTTGATCGGAAGGAGGAAGTCCTCCGGACCAAGGTCATTCCTTTGGTGAAGGTTCAGTGGGGTCACAATTCTGTTGAGGAGGCTTCTTAGGAGCGTGAGGCCGAGATTCGAAAATGCTATCCCCATCTCTTTGATGATTGATTGTGTATTGTATTTTGTATCTTATCTCTGATTATATATGATGATGTTATGTCTCATCTTTCTCATGAGTTATGCCTAGTTGCAATGATTGTGTAAATTTTAAAAATGAAATTTTTATTAGGAGGGGAGAGCTGTAAGCCCTGTATCCTAGACCGTACCGTTCCATAGACTTTTGCGGTCTTACCGGTCGAATTCTGGCAACCTTCGACCCTTAACCGATATTTGCACGTGACCTTAATTCGCACATCATTAACCCGAGTCAATTCAACCCAAGACCTTTACCATAGTGACCGCACCGTCGCCACGGTTCCGATGCCGCGACTCGCGCGCCAAGGCGATACCCTGGTCAGGAGATGTGGGCCAGAGTTCGGTGCGAGAAAAATGACGCGCATTACAAAACCCAAGAGAATCTCTACGACTTGTCACATCAATACATCAATCCATCAATCTCAACATATCAAGTACATGTCAAGTACACATCACCTTTCACCCTTTCCCAAACAAGCCATAAATTTTAAAAAGTTATTACAAGCCCATACCTTTCTTATGCAAAATACCTCCAAAGTCAAAAAGTACCTTACACACCTATCACCACCACATCCATCACTCAATCACCCATCACTCCTCTCTCTTTACAACTCTCTTTCTCATTTTTTCAAACCATTCCCAAGCAAGAAAGAAATTCACACGTCCAAGCTCCAAGTGTGGCCCACCTTTCCATCCCAAGATCTCCCATCCTAGCCATCCATTTCTCATCTTCCACCATCAAAGAGGAGCACAAGTAGACCGACAAGCCGAGGAAGCAAGAAGATCAAGCGGTGGGTGCTTTGTAAGAGTAGTTTTCATGTTTCTAAGATGGGCCAAGTGAGGCCAATCGATCAATGGTTTGGATCTCACTTGGGACCATAAGATGTGGCCGATGGCCCACTAGGATCATCATGATCATTCCATCATGGGGCCATTCTCCATGGGCCCCATCATGATGTTTATTTCTTTGCATTAAAAAGGTCATCTAGACCGTCCCTATTGGTGGAGAAAGGATCTCCACCGTTGAATTTCTATTTCGGTGGACCCATGTGTAAAGGGATCCATTTGATGTATGATTTCTTTCAAGGGAGGGATCATAGTGGCGGAGCCCTCCATCACACTCGTTTCCCACTCTCTATCTCTCTCTCTCTCCCTCTCTATTTCATTTTCTTTCATGAAATCATGATATGATTGTGTGACCCACTTGAATGGACCCCATCACGAGGCATACATTCTATCCAAACCATCTACAAGTGAGGCCCACTTTGTGTGTGTTGTATCCACATCCTCCTCCATGAGGTGGCCCACCTAAGCAGGGCTCATCCCTAATATATTCGTTACGTGCAAACGTCCAGTGTCCAGGGACGCTGGACGTGGTTTGGAAAACACAAATATCATCTTGATTCTAAGCTTATAGGTGACCCATTCATGTAGGCCCCACCTTGATGTATGTATTCAATCCACGCCATCCACCTCATTTCCTGGATCATTTTAGGCGTTGAGCCAAAGAATGAGGCTGATCTGAGCATCCAGTGGGCCATAGCATAGGGGACTTGGTGGTTACCTTTAAAAATCACCTCATGTTTTCTATACACCCGTAAATCTTGAACTTTAGACTCATTTTTCCTGTTTCGAGTCGTAGAATTCCATGGTTGGGATGGATTTTTTGAATGTGGGTCCCACCTGTGAAAAACCACAGGAAAACCAGTTTTTTTTTAAAAAGAAAACAAGAGGTGTTGTAGCAGGCACTGCTGCTGTCAGCACCAAGGACGGGCGGGCGGACGTGCAGACACACGGCTCTAGCCATGGGCCCCACCTTGATGTGTATTTTCCATCTATTCCATTCATACGGTGGACCCCCTCCTCGGGTGGGTCCCCTCCAAAAATGAGCCACATCCAACGCTCAGGTGGCCCACACTATAGAAAACAGTGGGATTGAACCTCTGTCTTTGAAACCCTTCTATGGGCCATAGAAGTTCTGGATCAAGATGAAATTTGTGTTTTCCTTTCACTCAAGTCCATGTGACCTTGTCAATGGGTTGGATGGCATATAAACATTGTGGTGGGCCTCACTTGGGACCCACTGTGATATATGGGTTTTATTCCCACCGTCCAGGCGGACGGTGGAACCCACATGATATATGTGTTTAATTCCCACCGTCCAGCGAACGGTGATGCCTTGGTGCATGTGTTTTATTCACACTGTCCAGTGATAGTGGGGCCCTCCATGATGCATGTACTGCATCCAATCCATCCATCCACTTTGTAAGCTCATTTTATGGCTTGAGCTAAAGAAAGAGTCGGATCTAAAGTTCAAGTGGACCCCACCATTCTATGTTGTGGTCACTGATGTCCACCATTTAAAACTTTTTAGGGACCATAGTAGCTTTCTACTAAATTGATATTTGCTTCCACTTCATCCATCACTATGTTAATGATCAGGTGGATGGGAAACATATGTTATGGTGGGCTTTAGGAATTTTAATGGTGGTAATCATTACCACCACTTATGTTTGGGTGTGGCCCATTTGATGTGCATGAAGCCCATCTTAACGTACTCGTGGCCCGTGGTTGAGACCCACATTGTTATTTGAAAGGCCCATTTGATGTACATATGGGGCCCAATTGGTGTGGCACATTTGTTACATATAAGACCCATGAGATTAGGCCCATTTGATGCATTCTAAGGCCCACGGGTTATGACCCATTACAATGCGAATAAGGCCCATTGGTGCGACCCATTAATGTGGCCCACTTGACGAATGAAAGGCTCATATGATAAGGCCCAATGGGATGTACCTAAGGCCCATTGCAATGTGTGATCCCAACCTAGTTCATGTAATAATATTCACTACGGGCTACGCCTTGGGAGCTATGTTAGTTTGACATCCACATTGCAAGTTTAATGTTGTTAAATGTCCGCATTACGACTCTCCCTAGGGCCCATTAATAGGCCTGTACTTGTTGCGTGTAGGCCGTCTAGACCCATTTGCATATTAAGGATAGTTCATTACTTTATTACATGTTTAGTATAGTTCCATGACTCATGATCATACGCATCATATGTATGCTTAATATGAGAGGTGACTGATCATAGCATATGCCTTCGGGCAGGTTGTTTATGGGCTCCCGGTTAGGCGGTGTTGCCCTACATGAGTGCACGATACGCACAGGATTTACTACATGACTGGATAGCGTGATTCATGCATTTCGCATTGTGTGATATGGTTATTATATGCCCTAGCGACATCAGGGCCGTAGCCTCCACAGGTGTATTGTGGTTGGCAGGATTGGATACTGAAAATCTTATTTTACATGAGGTGCTATAGATATCCCTGGGTGAAAGTCCATAAACCCTTATGGTACCAAGAGGTTGCTCCAATGTCTAGATCGAGTGGGTATAGGAGTTCCGAGTGCCGATTACCAGACGGTCGCACTTTTCACTGTGTCATGGTCGGTTGGAAGGGTGTGCGGCCTTACCCGCCCCAGAGTAGGGGGCAAAACTAGGATGAGTTTGACTAGCTTGAGGAATGGGTCCACTATCAGTGAGTCGAGCCCGATATTGGCAGACGGATAATGTAACACCTCGAAAATTGGGAGTCGAGTAGAAACCCAACTCCCGAGTTTCAAAACGTCACTTATGCAACATGGGTAATGATAAATGCATGTTGTCTTTAGAATAGCATTAAACAAGATTGAGATTAAGCCAAAATAGCATATCATACTCCAAAGACAGTTAAATTATCAAGCGAAAGACTGTGATAAATGCATAAAATATATATAATTGATTGTAAGTCTTCAGAGTGTGAACATGTTACTAGGTTAATTAAATACATGTATACTCCAAAAATGAAAAGAAAGGATATACATGATTGCTCTAAAAATATAAAATGACAAGTGTCAAGGCATCTAATCAACCTCCCTGTAATCCCTTCGATCAGAACACACATGTAACACCCCAGATTTTTGCCAACCTGGGGTTAGACGTCCTTAGGCAATGGGTCAACTAAAACACCTGAAAATCGCTTAGAACCCAATTTCATAGCCAAAGAAATCACTTAGGATTAATTCCTTTAGAAAATAAGTGTAAGTTAGCTAGCGCAACGCTAGAGTAGCTGGGAAAGAGTTCCTGATCACTTTAAATACATTTTACAAGACCCAAAGCGAGTAGAACCAATGACGCTATAATACTCTGAAACCTAGGATCAAACTCTAAACCGGTTTGCTCTCAGGAACTCTTTGAAGCTTTATATTGGATCTAGACCGCACGTCGAAAGTCCGATACCTACAATCTTAGACCGTTATAACCACCTAGCTGTACCTCACAATCATTTCGAAAATCAAGTCCAACCGACATTCACAAGCTATTTCATTGAGCCTGGAATGAAGAGAGTGAGAATAGGGTTAGATTTAGAATTTAAAATTCAAATCTGACACACGACTTGACGCGTCAGTATTAAGCTTTCTGACCATCAGAATTCAACCAAATTACACCCCTGGATCAGGAAAAATTTCTATTTCATATCATGAGACTTGTAGGCCTGATCTACGTGCGGTGACCTCTGAACTGAAACTGGACCGCCACGTGCGATCTACGAATACTGATGGTCTGAAAATGGGATGTAAGCGACATCCGACATGCATGAACTTAAGTCCGATCGCGTTCGTCCAGGAGACCACCAGAAATGTCTTTTTGGACCAAAACAGCCCCGATTTGGTTAGGTATCAAGTAAACATTGTTCCCAAGCCTGTTTTGGGCGAGTTTTTGGTTATAAAAGGGGCTTAAACCCTCACTTCTCTCACCCATCCGAATTTGCTAGAAACCCTAGCTGGTGTGAGAGAAAAGGTGAGAGATTGTGAGAGAGAGTGGGAGAGAATTTCCTGTTGCTTGTGCTATCTGTTGCACGTGCTTAAGCAACACGCCTCAATCACTTTTCCGGCCATTTCACCGCGATTCTAGGTAAGCAAATACCCTAAATACTTGCTGATTTGAGGTTCTGTCATTTTCATAGCGAAGTAGCTTATGGATCTTGTGTATTAGGTTGCCTATTCGCCGTAGACGAAGCGTATACGCTCTGTTCGAATTGATACGCTTCTAGGATAAAAGGTGCGGATTTTAGACGCTTTGATTGACTGTTTCCAACGCTTTCAATGTCGTTTAATAGTAGATTATCGACAATAACACCGTTTGACATGTACAACATGCTGTCCGTTTCCTGTTTCGTAAGCAGACGAAAAATATGAGATTTAGGGCATTTTAGTCATTTGTAGGAAATACTGTTTTCATCCATATTTTGCTGATGTGATTAACATGGCTTCTTGTCGCATTAGGATACTAGGAATGCTTGCATAATTAGTTTGGTGAAGAGATTCGTCTAAATGCGCACTTTGAGTCGACATACTATATGTAGACTTAAGTGTGTAGTTTAAGTGTTTGTATAAATGCTTGTATGAGTATGTATTGAATTAAATGGTGTTATGAATTAGTTTGAGATTGAAATCTTAATTAATATGCTGATGTAAATGATTTCCTACATGTTAGCTATATGCATGATTTCATTGTATGTATGAAATGCATGTGTTGATTGATTTACTTAAGTTGTATGTTATAACGTGTTAACATGCTCACATTGTTGTATTTCATTTCCATTACTCTTACATGATTGGTGATGTGAATTCATAAATGTTTTGGACTATACTTAGTCCAGGCAGTCGGTAACTGAGTAAATTCGTGGTTGGCTTATTTTTGCCACGAACGACGCGTCGATGAATGCGAGCCGTGTTTTGGAGTTGGCGGCAGTGGTTAGGCCACACGAGGTGTTTTACACACTTCATGTCATTCGGCTTGAGATGCGTTCGTGCTAGTTGAGCCCGTCAAGTAACCCGACTGGCCATTACATGTTCACCCTGTATGAGTCATAACTGCTTGAACCTAGGGTACTGAACTTACCATTGTAAACCCTGTCAACCATGGTACCTTGATCCACAAAGACTCATGAGTCGGGCATGGTGGTATGAGACACCGTGGTCGAGCTATCGGCCTACGCTGAGGCCACAAACCTCCCCGCAGTGACCAGTGAGCACCTATGACTCGTGAGCAGATTATGGTGGTATGGGACACTATATTCTTACTGTCGGCCTACACTGATCAAGCGACGAGTCCTTTATAGTGACCGCGAGCGTATTCTAAGTCTACGGGAGGCGACGACCCTTCCGTAGCAGTGAGAGTACAGTAGGCCTGTATTGATAAGGTGATGGGGGAGTGGTACAACGAGTGCGAGCAACAGCCCTGACAGCCCTTGCAGTGACCTACAAAATATACATCGTATGAGATTACTAGGATTGACGACCCTAGACAGGATCTGTGTTGGGATTGATATAAGAGAAGTACCTTAGTTTTCCAATCCTGCTATTTGAATGGACTAATAATAACTCGGCAATCATATCACCATCATATTGCATGTGCCTGGAAGATGTGGAGCACTGAGCGGTATGCAAGCATGCCGTGGGTGTAAGATGGTGCCGTATGAGGGAGAATGTCGGTGAGGGCATCCATCATGTCATGTCATATTGCATTAACAACAGTATTAGGATTGTTTGATTTACTGCTTTACTATTATCGCATGATTGATTTGAGAACATGCTAATCCTTGCTCTATTATTCCACTGAGTTAGCTACTCGCTCTTACGTTACGGGATGGTGTTTCCGGACACCCACCAGTCCCTATTGTGATTACAGATGATTGCACGGCCTGCGAGGCGGAGCTGGACTTGGTGATGATGAGGAGGATCCCTCCTTTATGCATGTTCTGATTGACGGGATTACAGGGAGGTTGATTAGATGCCTTGACACTTGTCATTTTATATTTTTAGAGCACTCATGTATATTCTTTTTATTTACTTTTGGAGTATACATGTATGTATATAACTTGGTAACATGTTCACACTCTGGAGACATACAACAGTTTATATATGTTATACATACTATCACAGTCTTCTGCTGGTAAATTTAACTGTCTCTGGAGTATGATATGCTGTTCTGGCTTAATCTCACTCATGTTTAATACATTAACACAGACAACATTCAATCATACATATCTATATTGCATAAATAACATTTTGGAAATCGGGAGTTAGGTTTTTACTCGACCCCCGATTCCCAGGATGTTACAACACATAAAGGAGGGATCCTCCTCATCATCATACAAGTCCAGCTCCGCCTCACAGGCCGCACCATCATCTGCAGTTAGAAAAGGGTCTGGCGGGTGTTCGGAACACCATCCCTTAACGTGGGAGTGAGTAGCTAACTCAGTGGAATAATAGAGCAAAGATTAGCAGGTTCTCAAATGAATCACGCGATAATAGTAAAGCAATCAATCAAACATTCATAGATACTGTTGTTAATGCATGCATGAAATGACGTGATGGATGCCTTCACCGACATACTCCCTCATGCGGCACCATCTGCGTCTACGACATGCTTTCTTCCCACAGTGCTCTACATCTTTCAGGCACATGCAATGCAATATGGATAATGATTACCAAGTTATTATTAGTCCTTTTCATACAGCAGGATTGAGAAACTAAGGTACCTTCCTTATATCAATCCCAACACAGATCCTGTCTAGGGTCGTCACTCCTAGTAATCTCATACGATGTTATATTTGTAGGTCGCTGCAAGGGCTGCCAGGGCTGTTGCTCGCACTCGTTGCACCGCTCCCCCATCACCTTATCAATACAGGCCTAATGTACTCTTATCGCTACGGAAGGGTCGTCGCCTCCTGCAGACTCAGAATACACTCACGGTCACTACAAAGGGTTCGTCACCTGATCAGTGTAGGCCGACAGCAAGAATATAGTGTCCCAAACCATCATAATCTACTCACGAGTCATAGGTGCTCACTGGTCACTACGAGGAGGTTTGTGGCCCCAGCGTAGGCCGACAGCTCGACCACGGTGTCCCATACCACCATGCCCGACTTATAAGTCTTTATGGATCAAGGTACCATGGTTAACAGGGTTGCCAATGGTAAGTTTAGTACCCTAGGTTCAAGCAGTTATGACTCATACACGGTGAACATACAATGGCCAGTCGGGTTACTTGACGGGCTCGACTAGTACGATCGCATTTCAAGCTGAGCGACATGAAGTGCATAAAACACTTCGCATGGCCTAACCACTGCCGCCAACCCAAAACATGACTCGCATTCATCGACGCGTCCTTCGTGGCAAATAGAAGCCAACCACGAATTTGATCCATTACCGACTGCCTGGACTAAGTCATAGCTCCAAGCATTTGTAATCCATATCAGTAATCACATGAGAGAAACAGAAATGAAATACAACCATATAAGCATGTTAACACATGGTATAGCATACAAAGTAAGCAAATCAACCAACACATGTATTCTATACATATAAGGAAATCAATTCATATAACAAACATGTAGAAAATCACATACAACATCATGTGGATTGAGAATTCCTTCTCAAAAATAATTTACAACACTATTTACTCATTACATACTAATACAAACATTTATACAAACACTTTAGTCTACATTGCGTATGTCGACCCAAAGTGCGCATTAGGGCGAATCTCTTTGCCAAACAGATTATACATGCATACATAATATCATAACATGATGAATTTATATGTCAAGCATTTCAGCAAAATACGGACGTATACAGTATTTTCTATAAATGGCTAAAATACCCTAAATCTCATATTTTTCGTACGTTTACGAAACGGAAAACGGACAGCATGTTCTACATGTCAAACGGCATGCTCGTCGATAATCTACTATTAAACGACATTGAAAGCTTTGAAATCAGTCAATCAAAGCGTCTAAAATCCGCACCTTTTGCCCTAGACGTGTATCATTTCGAACGGAACATATACGCTTTGTCAACGGCGTAGCGGTGACCTAAAGCACAAGATGTATAAGCTACTTTGCTATTTGAATCGACGGAAAGCTTTGAAATCAGTCAATCAAAGCGTCTAAAATCTGCACCTTTTTCCCTAGACGTGTATCGTTTCGAACGGAACGTATACGCTTCGTCAATGGCGTAGCGCCGACCTAATACACAAGATGTATAAGCTACTTTACTATTTGAATCGTTGGAATCCCAAAACAGCAAGTGGTTAGGGTTTTTCTTACCTAGAAGTGCATTGGAATCACCGGGAGGGTGATGCGGGCAGGTGGATGTGGCACGAGGATCAGCAGGGAAGACTCCCAGGAGAGAGCTCCAAATCTCCATCCCTTTCTCTCTCTTTTCTCTCTTCTCTCCCCAAATTCATATGGAATGAAAGAGCAAGGGTTTAAGCCCTTTTTATAAGCTCAAACATGACCAAAATAGACTTGGGGCCAAGGTATACTTATTTTGTAACCAAAGAGGGCTTGTTCTGATCCAACGGAGCATTTCTGGAGGTCTTGTGACTGAATGCGGTCGGAATTAAGCTCCCTGACATTGGATCTAGGTCAGGCAGAGTTTTCAGTCTGAGCAGATATCCAGATCGACCGTGGCGAACCAGTTTCAGTTCAACGGTTATGGGAACTCGATCGGAGCTACAAGTACTATGACATGTAAGGAAAATTTTTCCTGATCCGAGGGTGAAATTTGATTGAATTCTGACGGTCAGAACACTTAGAAAAAGTGCACAAACGAACGTGCCAGATTTCATAAATTATATTTATTTCTCACACTCTTCACTCTGGACTCAAGGAAATCGTCGTGGGGTATCATCTGGACTTGATTTTCGAGGTGATTGTCAAGTCCAACTAGACGGTCATATTCGTCTAAGTCTGGGGTAATCGGACTTCCGATGTGCGGTCCAGAGCCGATACAAAGTTTCAAGGTGCTCCCGAGGGAAATCGGGAATAGAGTTTGATCCTAGGTTTCAGGGTATTATAGCGTCATTGATTCTACAAGTTTTGGGTCTTGTAGAATGTATTTAAAGTGTTCAGGGACAATTTCACAGCTAGTCTAGCATAATGCTAGCTAACTTATGCTTATTTTCGAAAGAATTTGGTTCTAAATGATTTCTTTAGCTTTAAAGTTGATTCCTAAGAGTGATGTGGTTGACCCATTGCCTAAGGACGTCTAACTCCAGGTTGGAAAAGATCTGGGGTATTACAGATAGTGAGGTCTCTTTCACTTACCTTATTGCTCACGATGGGGCGACGATCTGGTTTAGAGTGTACTAGACCCCGGTGATATCCCAGAGTTGAGCTGTATTGATATGTGGACTTAGATGAGAATTGTATGCTTGAGTTGTATTTCACATTGCATGGCCTTGGTAAGGCCGACATCATTCATGCTTTGCACCGCATGGCCTTGGTATGGCTAATGGTATTCTTAGCTTTCATCAGCATGTTCCACATTACTCTGATACTGCACAACTACATTACCACTTGTGCATACACTTTCACCACCCTCTAAGCTTTCATAAGCTTATGCACAACCGTTGCGTGCAGGTGACGTTGGATCGCAACAGCACTGAGGCTTGAGCACGTGGCAGATTATTTTAGAGCTTTTGGTCTATCATCATTGTATTTTCCTTTATGCTCATTGTACTTGTAAAGTTTTTAATCATAGTGGAAATGTAATGGAGTTTTTGGTTGTTGTTTTTGGGTTATGCCTTTGGTTATGCTTATTACGAATCAAACTGTCGTTGAAAATCCTCATCGTAGCATCCCAGGATCGGAACCTGGCGAATAGGCACTAGGATCTGAAAATGGGGTTCTATGGACGTTGTCGGTGCTAGATTTGGTGATCAGGAATTTTATGAGCCCGGTTTCTGAGTTTGGGATGTGACAGTGGTCCTCAAGGGGTTTCACTATGTCTCCACAAACTGTCTCAGCTTTGATGAACTCGACCGGTGTGCACTTGAAAGGTTGTCCCTTCTTTGGCCTTTCAGCCTGATCCTTCGGTGTTGGTTGATATCCCAGTCCTTGTCTCTACCCGTTAGCACGTGCTGGCTTTACTACTATACCTTTCTAATGGAACTCGGTACGGTAGTTCCAGATTAGTCGTTTAGCAGGGGAAATGACATATTCAGTAGTGAGAGGGTGAGGATTAGCGATTAATTTTACAACTTTGAACTCAAAGCTGTGATATGATACATCACCCTCCGCGTGCTGGATGTTGATCACAGGGATGTTAGTTTCTGGGATATTAACTATTACTGGCATGACAATCTTTGGCTGACCAACACTGAGATGATTCGATTTCTTGAAGGGAATTTAACCCTTTGATGGAGGGTTGAGGGAATGGCTTCAACAACATGGAGCCACGGCCGCCCCAATAGAAGGTTAAACGAGGCAGGGATGTCAATGACCTGAAATGTGAGAAGGGTCAGGTCTGGTCCGATTTGTAGCTCAATGTCGATTTCTGCCTTGACCTGTCTTCAGGATTTATCGAAAGCTCTGACGCTCATAGTGCTAGGTCTGAAAGAAGACGGTTCTATCCTTAACCATTCGGCAGTCCTCAGAGGGCAAACGTTAAGGCTAGTCCATTGTTAATGAGTACAAGTGGGACTTTGAAATTCTTGTGATGGGCTACTATGTTTAGTGAGCACCCGTGTTGGCGTCCATTAGGTGGTAATTCATCATTGGAGAAAGTGATGGCTCGTGGTGCTAGGAGTTGTCCAACCATACTTGCCACCATTTCAGGGGGTACGTCGGGGGAGATATGGGCATCATTCAAGGTCTTCACAAAGATTTCTCAATGCGATCTTGATGTGCATAGGAGCTCCCAGATGGATATCTGTGCAGGAATGGTTTTGAGTTGGGCTGTTATGTCATAAGCAGCGTCAGTTTTGCAGGTGGTTCCCAACAAAGCTGCCCAGATTTCTTTTGGGTTCTGGTTATCTCTCCTGAAGTACCTCCCATTATTGCCCACTTCAGTGCATTCTGGGTAAGGCCCTGGGACTGCCTTCGGGTTGTAGGATGGAACCATCCTTTCTTCTAAGTATATTAGTAGTTCCTGAAGCTAAGGGGTTGTGGCTGAAACAGTTTGTGGTGGACTTGGTGGTTTCTCTTGAGGTACCACTGAGTCTTAGCGAGATTTGACACTAGAGTTTTCTTCCTTCATTTGATATGTGAGAGGGTTCCTCTGGCCATGTGCCAGTTGGTAAGGCATCAGGAATTTTGGACCTTGAACCAAGGGTGCCCCTTGCAAAGTTAGTGAGGCTAGATCCGGGAGACCTATTAGGATAATGATAGGTTCAGAATTTAACCTTTTTGGATGTATTAGTGCAAAGTGTGCCCTTTGGGGGACGGGATGCTGCAAGTGTGACCTGTTAGATGTGGCTTCAAGGGTTATGAGTGGCTGAACTGCTGGTGTTACTTTCAAAAATATGAGGGGTTGTGTTGCTGGTGCTGCTTCAAGGACTAATTGTGGCCTAGGTGTTGGTGTGTGTTGGTGACCCCATGTTCGATTTGCTGCATCGGTCATGATTGCTTGTATGGAATGATGCGGAGAGGAGTACATAGATTGCCCCTCTTCAATGTGATTGATGGTAGAGGTACTTGATGTATTGGGCCCTGCTTGGTACGATGGCAGGGGATTTTGGAGAATATTGGCCTAAGCCACATTGTTAGCCTGTGGCGCGATCGTAATTTTCTAGCTTTCGATCAAATCTTGGACTGCATGTTTCAAAGTGAAGTAATGGTCCATCAAATGGCCAAGAGCCTGATGATATGTGCAATATTGATTTTCATTGTAACCAGGTGGCAAGGGGTTAGGGGGAAGTTATGGTTGAAGCAGTGTCAGGAGTTGCTTTTACAGCAACATTGTTAGGACCTGACTATATGTTTGTGCTAAAGGGGTGAACTTTCTCCATAACATTGTCTGTTTGTATGGACCTGGTGCGTTCCCCTGAGGCTGTTGCTGTTGTTGTTGAGATAGTTGTCCTTGATATCCTTGTTGGGCTTGCTGTGGTTGGTACTGCTTATTTGACTGTGGCTGATATGCATATCTTGTTGTGGCTCCGGTTGTGGAGCTTATTAATTACCCTGAGTGTTAGTGACAATATTGTTAATTTCTGTTGTACGTTGTGCAGGAGCAGTGCCATTTCCAATCCCATATCCAACGGGTTTCCCCTCGACTTTGTTTCTTCTAATTGAGGGGGTCTAGTGTGGCCATGGGAAAATGATTCTGGATCTGATCCCGGCTTCCACCTGTTCTCTAGCTCGGATGAGTTAGGAGAAGTTTACATAGGGATACGAGATTAGATATCCTGAAATACTGGGAGTTGCTGAATGTACGATCATGGATATTTGTTCCTCGTTGTCGATGGGGTTTCTCATTCGAGCCACCATGGCTCGCCATCTCCCCATGTATGCCGAAAATGATTTGTCACTTTTTTGTCTCAAGGCAACCAAGTTAGACTTTCTTGGAGCCATGTCCAAATTGTATGAGAATCTGTCAATAAATGCATGGGAGAATTTTTCCCAGGTTCTGATTTGATGGCTATCTAACGAGGTGTATCAATCTAAAGTATCACCCTTGAGAGATTTCTGGAAAAGTCGTATCAATGCTCTATCATTTCCTGTTATCACATTGAGTTCCCCACAAAACACTTTTAGATGTGTTGTGGGGCACCCGCTACCGTCATACCTTTTGAATTTTGATACCTCGAAGTTCAGAGGTGCCCGGGCATCTGGGAAGGGACAAAGATCCCTAAACTTGGTGGATGGGTGATTCACTCCTTGCTTTCTCTGGAGCTGATTTTGTACCATTAGTAATTGCTCTCGTAGTTTCTCGATTTCTATCTTGCCTTGCTGGGGGTATCTTGCCCCATGTTGTAGGGCTTGTTCTGCTTCTTCTTCATATGGATCAAGGACGGGATGTTGTTGGAAAGAAGATGGACACCTGGTGGCAGGAGGTAGCTGGAATTGAACACTACTCCCTTTTGGAGGAGGGTGTGATGTTTGAAAATGTCTCCCACCTAGGGTATCTGCTAATTCTGGAATGTTACTCCCGTTAGGGGGAGTGAGTTGGACTCAAAACTGGCCCCCTTTGGGCATCCGCCAGCTCTTGTCAATGGTTCCTATTAAGGGGAACCTGTGTTGTAACCTCATTGTTGTGATGTATTGAGTAGAGATGTGCAGGAGGGTTGCTCCCGTTTACTGGTTGCTATTGATCTTGTGCCGACTCTTCTGGGAGAGAGAGCATAAGATTTGCTGGAGGAATGAGGGAGAAGGCATATGGAGTCTGAGGGAGTGAACTATTTTGTACATTAGGTTGGGTTACCTATGTGTTTGGTGTGGCATTTGATACTAGGCGATGTAGTAGCTCTTGCATTGCTCATAGACTCTGGGCCATTTCTTGTATGGTGGTGTTTCCTTGTGGGTCTATCGGAGGCAATGGTGATGGTAGTGTGGGTGCTGGTGTAGGTGTGGGTGCTGATGTTTTGGGAGCTAGCTGAGTTGCTGGCTCCTCTTCATGGGTAGCTTGAGAGGTCATGGCTGCGCGGGATCGGGTGGTCATGGCTCAGACCTAAGCCTAAACAGGTGCAAACTAAGAACTTTTTTTATGTTTTTATATGAATGCAAATGATGATTTCCCTTGAGATTAGAATACTACAAACTTTCGAGTCAGGTCTCAGCTTGTGCGAGTTAGAACTCCCCAGTGGAGTCACCATTCTGTAGACACTGAAAAATCGGTGCCCACACTGATTTGGTAATTGTATGGGTGATAGGCTGATTATGGATGTTGGAGTCACCACTAGCCGAAAAAATCTCGAAATCCCGCGGTCGGCTAGAACCACGAAATACATAAGGTGAGAAAAATCCAGAGACTTCACTACCTTAAATTGACTCCTATTTTGCGATCTGGGATTCTAGTAAGGGACCTCAATTATAAAGAGGGAAGGTGTTAGGCACCCTCTCTGCCCGTACAAACGTACGGTCTCTACTTTGTGTGGTAAAACAATCTCAAGGGATAAATGATGTGGTCGGGATAGGACTAGGCACACACGTGGATTTCTGATGCGATAAGATCCAAAATTTTAGCAGGTCATAGAGCATACATATAACGGTGTGCCTAAAAGGCGGATGTGATGATGCTTATGTAAAGATAAAGAAATGAACTGGATAACTAGAAATTTCTGATGTGACATGATTTGATGTACGACAAGCTACAGAGCATACGTTCGCTAGAGATCTAGAGAAGTTAGGGGGTTGAGAAGGGAGTCGATGTCATGAATGCTTGTATGTAAATGGATCCTTGAATTGATCTTGAGTAGGGTAGGATGTAAGTTGAACCATGATCAACTGGGCTAGGTTGGGATGGCTAGGAAGGAAAGGAGTGGGTTAAGAAGATGGCTGAAAAATCTGGACTTAAAGGCTTGGGAGCACCTCCTCACCCTCACTCTCTTCCTCCCTCTCTCCCTCTCACTCTCCTTTACACTTAAGTTTTTAAGTGAAGAGTGGATTTTCTTAGTGGGTGTGGAAATGAGAAGAGGAGAGGGCTATTTATAGCCTTCTCCACTCGTCTTATGGTAATTGTGGGGCTTGAGAGGGGTAAAAGGTGACATGGCAAGTTATGGTTGGTTATGGAGAGAGGAATGCCACATGACACTCTCTCATGAGCCATGAGGGGTGGTAAAAAGGTAAATAGTGAAGGTTGGAGGGGAGAGGGGGGGGGGGGGGGGGGGGGGGGGGGGGTTAATTTTGAAGGAAAATTAACTTTTGGGGACTAGAACAGCTATCCACATGCGGTCCGCGAAGGGCGGCACTTGAAGTACTGCAGGCGGCAGTCAGTCTTCCCCTCAGGCCTCGTTCTGGCCGGGCTCACATGTGTGGGCTTTGTGTGTTATGCAGGTGTGCCTGGAAGTCTTCTTTTGGGATTTTTAGCTCAGGAAAGTGGGTTTCAACTTGGGTGAAGGGTATGCTGGTCAGGGTATAGGGTATAGGCGGGGCAACATGTGTGCTGAATGGTTTGGATCGTGGTTTTGGGTTGCGGATTGAGGACCTTTGGTTTAGGGTTTGGTTTGGGATGCGATTTTGGTTCAAGGTATGATCATGGTTCCTGAATGGTTTTAGCCTTCTCAAGATGTAGCCTGGGTGGGGTGTCTACAGACGACAGTTGAAATTGCAGTGATACCGATATAGTAGAAGTATGGAATTAGTCAAAGTGTCCTAGAGGGAGGTAAATAGGACTTTTCAAATATTCTAATCTTGCTGACTTGAAATGTTTACTAATCCAAATTAGTTCAATAAGATTATTAGAGAATCATTCACATTCATGGCTATAAAGAATATTAAAGATCCAAATTAATCAGAAGACAAATACTACATATTTAAGCATATCATGCCATCAATCTAAATATGTAAGAATCATTGCAAACACATCGATGTATAGTGGTTCAGCTACATGCCTACTCCACTCCCAGCTGACACACTCCACCCTAGAGTGTGCTGGATTTCACTATCTAATGGTTTTAAATTAGGTTAACCACAAACCTTCACAACCTACACAAAACAAATGTATCCTACACAAGGAATTGCGTACTAAAGGCATTCATGCCTACACAAGGAAACCAGTTATGCCAACATAAGGCAACCAATCATGCCTACATAAGGTAACCAATCGTGCCTACATAAGGCAACCAAACATGCCTACAAAAGGCACAATAGATCCTACACAAGGACTCTATACGTACTCTCCCATCGGAGGCCTGTAAAAGGTCTTGGTAAGATTGTGAAACACAACCTGAAGACCAATCCTGTACAAGGAAAGATCCTTAGATTCTATGAACTCTTAAAGACTTACTTGTAAGTAGTTGAGCCCCATTCAGCAAATGATGAAGAAAATCTCCCTTAATGGCGAAGGATCTTTAGCTCCCTTGAACCACAACACTTGTAGATGCTCCAATAGTAACTGGGTTTGGGTCAAGGTATTTGTTGAAATCTACTCTATTGAATATGCATCATTAAGAGACAAAGTGATTCTAGGGTTATGCATTCAAGAGATTCTAACATAATTATTTTCCATTAAGTAAATTGCTGGAAGATGCTTGAATGGTGAAGTTCATTCTCTAATCCAATCTATTGAGTATTCAATGATTAAGAAGGGGTTAGGGGATGAACTTCCATGAGAAAAGGATTAATGGTGGTAGGTAAGAAGTTACCCCCTTGGAACTCTTTCTTTTTCTCAATGAGAACTTTGAAAGAAAACTTCCAAATATATAGACAAAAGTTCCAACGAAAATAAAATGGGTAGAATCTTTTTGCATTCAATGTCATCGAATTAGGTTTGATGCCATCAAAGGATACCTTCGATGTCATCGATTGTCGCTTCAATGACTTAGGATTTTTGATAAAAACATGTTAAATCTTGCTAGACATTTTCTTGACTTAATTCGATGTCATCGAACGTGATTCGATGTCATCAAAATTTAAATTTCGATGTCATCGAATCGAGTTCGATTCCTTGATCTATTAAGTGATTTTTCTTCAAAGCTTTCTAGACATTTTCATGTCTTTGTTCGATGTCATCGAAATTGAATTTCGATAACATTGAATCGGAGTTCGATTCGTCAAATTTTTTTATGTTTTTTTTCTTGAGCTCACTGTCCATTTGAAGACACCTTTTCGATGTCATCGAGTTTGTTTCAATGTCATCAAACATGAATGTTTGATGTCATCGAACAGTGTTTCGATGACTCGAAGGAGATAGAAAACTAATATAATTTTCATATAAATTTCCAACTTAGTTTTCTATTACCTAATATATAAAACATGTTTTCCTTATTGGTTTTTGAATATATTAGAATGTTTTTTAAACGAGTATTATTTACCTGAGGTGTTTTGGTCATGGGATGTGAGGTTTAATTTACCTTTGAAGCTCTTGATCCATTTACTGTATTGAGTCTGCATCTTGTAGTCTTTTCATATGGGGCTCACTGTACTAATTGATTCAACCTTCACATTAATTGACAAACAAAGGCACTTTCAATCTCCCCCTTTGTCAATTACGTGACAAAAAACTTATAAAACACCTATGATACTTAAAACAACAACCTAAATTATGTGTACAACTTCATTACACAATTTTACATTTGTATTCTAAAACTAAACAAGTATACCACTGTAATGCTTGAGCTACTGCTCCCCCTATCATCCTACATAACCATTCATTTTAGACATACAAACATAGAAACGGAATGGTGGGATTGTTCTCCCTCATTTTGTCAGTCATTGGCAAAGGGTTAGCAGACAATCGTACAAAATATAGAACATATTCTAAGTATGTAAATTACAGAGGAGAAATAATATAGACAAGTTGTAACGCCCCAGTTTTTGGAACTCGAGTATATGACTCGTTCTCTAAAAAAAACCCGAGTGTTAGCCTTAAAAATTTAGTGTAAATTTGAACCGCTTATCATTAATCATAGTTAACAGCAACGAAGCTAAAGTAAACCATTCATTGAATTAAAAAAAACATTATAACCATAATGAAAATCCAGATATAGCGCCTATACAGGACTCATACAATCCTAAATAAAAAGTTCATTAATTAAAACAGGAGTCTATCAACTAGTGGTGGAGCTTAATATGGGCTGCAGGGACCCCGTCTAGGTCCCTAGCTACCCAATTTTCTCCAACAACTCAATGAACAATATTGGCTCACCTTATACCTGCATCAACTGTTACGGTTTGATAGCGTCAATGGCTATTGCAGTGAGGAGCATCCTCTATGATTACACACTCATCATTCATAATCCAATATAGATCGCAAGTTATGAAAATGGATATATTAACAGGGCACTTCAATATCATGAACATACACTAAAAAATTAAGCTAACTAACAGAATCTCATCATAAGAAAAATATAATAGAAATCACAATACAAAGGAATACATCTAGAAAATCAAATAATCAATCATGTGGCTTTCTATTGCACCTGAAATCACATTGTACGTGAACTCCAAAAGATGGCTAGAAAATCGATAAGCGAACTTCATCTCCGCCCGAAAATCATGGTACAAGTGAAATCCATAAGGTGAATAAAAAATCAACCTTTAAACCTCTACTTCACTCGAGAATCATATCGTACTGAACTCCGCAAGATGGCTTGAAAATTGATAAGTAAAGAGACAATCAACATACAAACTCCACACCACTCGAAAATCATATCATACGTGAACATCGTAAGATGGCTAGAAAATCGATAAGCGAACTTCAGCTCCATCCGAAAATCATGGTACGATTGAACACTGTAAGATGGCTAGAAAACCAACATACAAACATCTACTTCACTCGTAAATCATATCGTACGTGAACTCCGCAAGATGGCTAGAAAATCGATAAGCGAGCTTCAGCTCCACTCAAAAATCATGGTATGACTGAACTCCGCAAGATGAAGAGAGAACCAATCTTGAAAACTCTGACATCATTTAAAAATCGTATGAACTCCGCAAGATGGCTAGAAAATTGACAAGTGAACTTCAGCTCCACTCGAAAATCATCACGAACTCCGCATAATGACCCAAAAATCAACGAGATATACAAATATAACCAACAAGCCATAGAATGGTGTCAATGTCCCATCAAAGCCATGAAGGGCAAATAAACGAACCAAGCCACATAGGGCAAACATGTGGTCCAAGCTATGTAAGGCATATGTGTGATCCAAGTCGCGTAAGTCAAATATGGACTGCAAGATGGTGAGTTCATGATAGGTCCCAATTATTACATCACTCAATCACAACGGCAAACATATAGCTAATGAACAATGTACAACTCAAGATAGCATGTTATCATCAATTATTTATGCTTGCTATAGTTAAAGAGATATATTCATTGTCTAACATAGGAATTAGGTGCACAACATATTAACATATTCACATATCATGTTAAGTAACTCAATCAAGTAACTTAAGAGATACTAAACGGAAGGGATTAAGGCAACACATATGATTAAATCAATGAATTTAAGTGGGAAGCTCAAAGGATGAGTCCTCTCCTTAGTCAAACAACCTACTTGTGTGTGCTTCTTAGGATTAAATCCTACTCAATTGAAATTGCAAGGGGTCGGCTCGATCTTACATTAACTATCTTAATTTTTTCATAGAGCTCAAACATGATGAATTCAAGGGACGTGTAAGGTTCCTACATATCCAAATAAAATTTAGAATTAAATGCTTTCAACTATCATGACTTTAGAACTTAGTATATGGAGGCGCTACTTACCTATTCCACTGAGTTGACCCAACTCAAATTTGGGCCCAAGCACCACATAGCACCAATTGAGTTAACAAGCCTTGCATGTTAACCAACGAGTCAGGTAGTCGCATGTACCCTCTCTCCTCACTTTCTTTCATTGTCCTTCTCCCTTCCTTTCTTTCTTTTCTCCTTCCTTTCACTCCCTTTCCTCCTCTTCTTCCTATACTGTTTCTTTATTATTCATATATATATATATATATATATATATATATATATATATATATATATTAAAAGAAATTTTACTGGAACGTCCAGCAAGAACTTGGATCGAGCCAACTCGAACTCAACTTGGCAGCCATAGCTTGGCAGTGAGTTAACTCGACTCCCAACTCTTTTTCTCCGTTCTTCTTTGTAAGGCTCGTATCCTATACCATACCATTCCTTAGGCTTCCGCGGTTCTCCCAGTCGAATTTCGGTAACCCTCGACCTGTATTCGATGTTTACGCGCGATCCTAAGCCAAGTCCTACATACCAAAGTTGGCTTGACACGAAACTTGTATCCTAGCGACCGCACCGTCACCGTGGTTCCAACGCCATGACTCGCGCACTGATGCGATACCCGAGCCAGGAGATATGGGCTAACGTTCATTCCGAAGAAACGTCATGCGTTGTGAATTTTGAGAGAATCTCTACAACATATCACATCAAATCAAGTCAAGTACACCACCATAGTTTAATTCTACCTCACACTAGCCCAAGTACCAACACCCATCGCTCCGTTTTCCTAAGTCAACTCTCACTCTCCCTACCCATCCCTCTTTTACCAAAATTTCTAACAAACCCATGCTTTCCCACTACCCTTCCTTACAACACCCATTCCACCCATCCCATATCAATCTATCATTTCTCTCTCTCTCTCTCTCTCTCTCTCTCTCTCTCTCTCTCTCCCATTCTCTAGCAATTTTCCAAATCCCATGAGAGCTTCCAACGTCCAAGCTCTCTCCCAAAACATGTGTGGTCCACTTTTTCACTCTCTCATCTCCCATCTCAACCTTCTAATCTCTATCAACTTCCATTAAAATTGAAGGCAAGGAGCATACGAGTCCAAGGAGCTAAAGGAGAAGGCCGCTAGGTGGGTGATTCACCATTGATTTCAATTTTAGGGACCACTTGTTGTGGGACCCACATTGATGTATGCAATGTAGAAAGCGTCCCATAGTGGCGGGGTCCCTCTATCTCATTATTTCTCTCTCTCTCTCTCTCTCTCTCTCTCTCTTTGTATGGATGGTGTGTGTGTGTGGCCCATCATGAAGTAAGTATTTCATCCATGTCATCCACCAAGTGGGCAGTTGTCCATTTAAACGGGCTTGATCGAAGGAAAACACAAGTATCAGTTTGATCCAAGGCCGAAGTGGGCCACACATGTGGACCCATCATGGTATATGCACTAGATCTACACGTGTGGACTCCACCATGACCGCGTGTGGGGCCCACCATATCATGTATATACATCCAGCCATCCGTCTAGGCCTGGACAGGGACGCTGGATGCATTATTTATATATATATATATATATATATATATATATATATATATATATGATAAATAAATATAATATAAATAAATTATTATATATATACATGTATTTGAGGTAGGCTCCACGTGGGACCCACCTTTAATATGATGACTGCACCATTCAGATGAATCTGGATGGTGAATACAGGCACCTCCTGCCCCTGTACACGTATATGATATATATTATTATATTATATATTATATGTTATAGTGGGCCACTAGGTGGACCACACCAAGATGTATATATCTGCAGTGTCTAGTTAATGGACGGTGTAGCTAGCGCGATAGCCATGCTGTCCATCCATTTTACGGGTTGCCCACCTTGAAGTAAGCCATGCTGCGCATCCATTTTTCGGGTGGCCCACCATGATGTAAGACATTCCATCCATCCATTTTTATGGGTGAAGCCCATCATGATATTGTTTGTATCCACGTCGTCCATCCACCATTTGGACGGGTGGAGTCCATTGTGATTTATATTTTTACCCATGTCGTCCATTCACCATCTGGACGGGTGGAGTCCACCGTGATGTATATTTGTATCCACGTCATCCATTCATCTGGCAAGTTTGTCTTTAGCTCGAGAAAAAAATAGAGTAGATTCAATCCTCTAATGGGCCATGTATGTGGACCCCACCCCTAATGTTTATATTACATTTAAACCGTTTATTCATTTGGTGGAAAGACACTTATGTGGACCCCACCTTAATATATGTGATTCATCCAAATTGTTCATGCATTTGGTAAGCTTTTCCTTGGGCTTGAGAAGAAAAATAAGGTAGATCTAATATTAAGTGGACCACCCTACAGAAAATAGTGGTGTTGAACGCCCACCATTGAAACCCCTTTAGGTTACAAAAGTTTTAATTCAATATAATATTTTTTTTCCTTTACTGTTCAGGTCCTTGTGACCTTATGAACAGTATGGATGGAAAATAAATACTATGGTGGGCCCACTATAAATTTAACTGTGGAAATCATTATCACCATTATCATTTGTGGTATGGTCCAGATGATACTTTTGATATGATTCATTTTTTTATGCACTATAATGATCTCTAACAATGGATGAATGGTGTATTGGACTCGACCTATTCAACTCGGCCCATTTGACTCGGCTTATTCTACTCGGCCCATTCAACTTGGCCTATTTGACTCGGCCCATTCAACTCAACCTATTAGACTCAGCCCATTGAATCGGCTCATTAGAATTTGTCCATTTGAATTAGCCCATTTGATTCAGCCCATTAGATGCAATTGAGGCCCATGATGATGTATATTAGGCCCTTGTGTGAGGCCGTGGGCCCATTGTATGTTTGGCCCTATGTGGCCCACTCCTTGGGAGAAATGTTGGTTAAAGGACCACATTGATGGGCAATTACAGTTGAACGTCCACATTGTGACCTTCCCTTAGACTTAGATAGGCCCATTCTCATCATTCTCTAATGGGTTAACCTAAATGTTGAGGGTCAAATATTGCATATGTAACACCCCAAATTTTGGTCAATCTGGGATTTGACGTCCTTAGGCAATGGGTCAACTAAAACACCTGAAAAATCGCTCAGAACCTAATTTCATAGTCAAAGAAACCACTTAGGATTAATTCCTACGGAAATTTAGCGTAAGTTAGCTAGCGCAACGCTGGAGTAGCTGGGAAACAGTCCCTGATCACTTTAAATACGTTCTACAAGACCCAAATCGAGTAGAACGTATGACTCCATAATACTCTATAACCTCGGATCAAACTCTAAGCGGGTTTGTTCTCTGGACCACTTTGAATTCTTGTATTGGATTTAGACCGCGCGTCGAAAGTCCGTTACTTCCTATCTTAGACCGTTAGAACCGCCCAGCTGGACTTGACAATCATTTCGAAAATCAAGTCAAACCGATAATCACAGACTATTTCATTGAGCCCGGACTGAAGAGACCGCGAATAGGGACAGAATTGGAATTTTAAATTCAAATCTGGCACACGACTTGACACGTCAGTATTAAGCGTTCTGACCGTCAGAATTCATCCAGATTACACCCTCGGATCAGGAAAAATTTCTATTTATTATTATGAGACTTCCAGCCCTGATCTACGTGCGGTGACCGCTGAACTGAAACTAGTCCGCCACGTGCGATCTACGAACCCTTCCGGACTGAAAACTTAATGCGCGCTAGATCTGGTACGCATGAGCTTAAGTCCGATCGCATTCGACCAGGGGACCACCAGAAAGCATCTTTTGGACCGAAACAGCCCCTATTTGGTTACCCCTCAAGTGAAACTTGTTCTCGAGTCTATTTCGGGCAAGTTTGGGCTTATAAAAGGGCTTGAAACCCTCACTCCTCTCTGTAACACCCTGAAAATCGGAGGTCGTGTATAAACTCAACTCCCGAGTTCCAGACCGTCACTTATGCAACAAAAATGGTTATGATTCAATGTTGTCTGATTTAAAGCATTCACATGAGTAAAAGTATACCAAAACTGCAATTCATACTTCAGATCCAGTGATAAAAGCAAGCGGAAGACTAAACAATATATATATCACTGTATGGAAAAAAACAAAGTAATCTCAACTGTCTCCAAAGTATGACTACATCTCTGAGTCTCATATACATGTACATAACAAAAGAAAAATTGTTCAAAAAGAAAAGTCCCACTGATGTCCCCTCGATCCAGGTCGCCTACGGGAAGCCGTCATGATACTGCATATACGAGAACTCATCCTGGTCCTCGTCATCATCTAGCTCCACCTCCTGGATCTCGTCATCACCTGCAACTACAACAGGGTCTGGTGGGTGTTGCAAACACCATCCCGTAACGTGGGAATGAGTGATCAACTCAGTGGAATCATAGAGCAAAGATTAGCATGTTCACAATTCAATCACGCGATAATAGTAAAGCAGTAAATCAGACAAGTCCTAATACTGTTGTTAATGCAAGATGATATGACGTGATGTATGCCCTCACCGACGATCACCCTCATACGGCAACATCTTACGACCGCGGCATGCCACACTCCCTAGAGTGCTCCACATCTTCCAGGCACATGCAATGCTATGGTGATATGATTACCAAGTTGTTATTAGTCCATTCAAACAGCAGGATTGGGAAACTAAGGTACCTCCCTTGTATCAATCCCAACACGGATCCTGTCTAGGGTCGTCACTCCTAGTAATCTCATACGATGTACATTTCGTAGGTCACTGCAAGGGCTGCCAGGGCTGTTGCTCGCACTCGTTGCACCGCTCCCCCATCACCTTATCAATACAGGCCTACTGTACTCTACTGCACGGAAGGGTCGTCGCCTCCCGTGAACTCAGAATACGCTCGCGGTCACTACAAAGGGCTCGTCGCCTGATCAGTGTAGGCCGACAGCTAGAATATAGTGTCCCATACCACCATAATCTGCTCACGAGTCAAGGTGCTCATTGGTCACTACGGGGAGGTTTGTGGCCCCAGCGTAGGCCGACAGCTCGACCACGGTGTCCCATACCACCATGCCCGGCTCATGAGTCTTCGTGGATCAAGGTACCACGGTTAATAGGGTTTACAATGGTAAGTTCAGTACCCTAGGTTCAAGCAGTTATGATACATACAAGGTGAACAAACATCGGCCAGTCGGGTTACTTGACGGGCTCGACTAGCGCGATCGCATCTCAAGCTGAACGACATGAAGTGCGTAAAACACTTCGCGTGGCCTAACCACTGCCGCCAACTCTCAACACGAATCACGTTCATCGACGCGTCGTTCGTGGCTATGACCAGTCAGCCACGAATTCGCTCGGTTACCGACTGCCTGGACTAAGTCAAGTCCCACACATCTATGGAATTACATTAACACTATAAAAAGGTATTGGAATTGAAATACATCATGTGAGCATGTTAGCACATGTTATAACATTCAACTTAAGCAAATCTTCACGGCATACTTCCCATGCATATTCAACTTAAGCAAATCCTCAAGCACATACATTCCATGCATGTAATGAAATCATGCATTTTGTCAACATGTAGAAAATCATTTAGGTCGGCATAATAATTGAAAAATCAATCACAAAGTATCAAATAACATCATTTAATTCAATACATACTAATACAAGCATTTATACAAACACATGCACTACACACTTAGGTCTACATATAGCATGTCGACCCAAAGTGTGCAACTAGGCGAATCTCTTCGCCAAACTAATTATGCACGCATTCCTAACTTCCTAATGCGACAACAAATCATGTCAATCACATCAGCAAAATATGAATGCAAACAGTACTTCCTACAAATGACTAAAATGCCCTAAATCTCATATTCTTCGTTAGCTTACGAAACGGGAAACGGAGAGCATTTTGTACATGTCAAACGGCGATGCCGTCAAGAATCTACTATTAAACGACATTGAAAGCGTTGGGAACCGTCAATCAAAGCGTCTAAAATCCTCACCTAGTGTCTTGTAGACTCGGGAATTGAAGCGGAGTGTATATGCTTCGTCTACGGCGAGTAAGGAGCCTAATACATAAGATCCATAAGCTACATCGCTATGGAAACAAGGAAAACTCAAATCAACATCTATTTAGGGTTTTTACTTACCTAGGATTGCGGTGGAATCGCCGGGAAAGCGGTAGAGGAGTGTTGCTTAAGCATGTGCAACACGTAGCACAAGTGGCGGGAAGAACTCTCCCACTCTCTCACAATCTCTCACTCTTTTTCTCTCTCCCAAGCTAGGGCTTCTCTCAAATTCGGATGGGAGAGAGGAGTGAGGGTTTCAACCCCTTTTATAGCCTAAAACATTCCCAAAATAGGCTTGGGAACAATGTTTACTTGGTGCCTAACCAAATCGGGGCCGTTTCGGTCCAAAAGGGCATTTCTGGAGGTCCCCAGGCCAGATGCGGTCAGACTTAAGCTCATGCATACTAGATCTAGCATACATCCAGTTTTCAGACCGGTTGGGTTCCCAGATCGCACGTGGCGGCCCAGTTTCAGTTTAACGGTCACCGCACCAAGATCAGGCCTATAAGTCTCGTGATATATAATAGATATTTTTCCTGATCCAAGGGTGTAATTTGGCTGTATTCTGACGGTCAGAATGCTTAATACTGATGCGTCAAATTTGTGTGCCAGATTTGAATTTGAAATTCCAACTATGTCCCTATTCACACTCTCTTCGGTCCGGGCTCAATGAAATAGCCTGTGATCATCGGTTTGACTTGATTTTTGGAATGAGTGTCAAGCCCAGCTAGACGGTCCTAACGGTCTAAGATAGGAGGTATCGGACTTTCGACGCGCGGTCTAGATCCAATACAAAGTTTCAAGGAGGTCCCGAGAACAAACCGGCTTAGAGTTTGATCCGAGGCTTTAGAGCATTATAGCACCCTTGGTTCCACTCGCTTCGGGCCTCGTAGAACGTATTTAAAGTGATCAGGGACCATTTCCCAGCTATTCCAACGTTGCACTAGCTAACCTAGTCACATTTTCTAAAGGAATGAATTCTACGCAATTTCGGGTCGAGTTGGTACTCGAGCCCAAGTATGGATTTTTCACGGGCGTTACAATCTACCCCCCTTAACAAATAATTTCGTCCTCAAAATTTTGTACCTTTTCGTACTCCTCGAGAAGCTGTGGGTAGTTCTTTCTGATCTCGGCTTCTGTCTCCCAAGTAGCCTCCTCCTCAGTATGATGCGTCCATAGTACCTTCACAAGGGGAATCACCTTGCTACGCAGTACCTGCTCCTTCCGGTCTAAGATGCGTGTCGGTCGCAGGATATAAGTAACATCCTCTCCTAACTGCACCTGCTCCCATCTGATGATATGAGAAGGATCAGCAACGTACTTCTTCAGCATAGAAACATGAAATACGTTGTGGACGCTCGCGAGGGGCGTGGGTAAAGCCAATCGGTAAGCCACTGCTCCCACACGATCGAGGATCTGAAATGGACCAATGAATCGCGGTGCCAGCTTCCCTTTCTTTCCGAACCGAAGGACTCCCTTCATAGGGGAAACTCGCAAAAACACATGATTCCCTACTGTGAACTCTAGTGGTCTCCGTCTCGTATCGGCGTAGCTCTTCTGTCTGCTCTGCGCTGTAAGAAGCCGACGTCGAATAATATCGATCTTCTCTGACGTCGCCTGCACCAACTCTGGGCCAATCAAGCTGCGCTCACCGACCTCTAACCAGCAATGCGGTGCGCGACAAGGTCGCCCATACAGCGCCTCATAAGGTGCCATGCCGATACTCGCCTGGAAGCTATTGTTGTACGCAAACTCCGCATATGCAAGACAGTCATCCCAACTGTCCTTGAAGTCCAATGCGCAAGCTCGCAACATGTCCTCCAGGATCTGGTTCACTCGCTCTGTCTGTCCGTCCGTCTGTGGGTGGAAGGCAGTACTGAACTTCAACTTCACACCCATAGCCTCCTGAATGCGAGTCCAGAAAATAGAAGTGAACCGCGTGTCTCTGTCCGACACGATCTCCAACGGAACTCCATGCAGACGCACAATCTCTCGGATATACAATCTAGCCAGCTCGTCTGCAGAGTTCGTAACTCTGATCGGTAGGAAGTGCGCCGACTTCGTCAATCGGTCGATGATCACCCAAATGGAATCGTGCCCCTTCCTCGTCTTCGGCAACCCAGAAATGAAGTCCAAGGAAATGAAATCCCACTTCCACTCTGCAATCGGCATAGGCTGCAAAAGTCCAGGTGGTCGGCGATGCTCTGCCTTCACCTGCTGACAAGTGAGACAACGGGACACGAACTCAGCAATGTGGGTCTTCATACCTTCCCACCAGTACGTCCTCTTCACGTCACGATACATCTTCGTGCTGCCAGGATGCATCGCGAGTCTAGTAGAATGCGCAGCCTCGAGAATCTCTCGTCTCAAGTCAGGGACATCAGGAACGCATAGGCGGCCACGGTAACGTAAGCCCCCATCCATGCCAACTCGCCAGTCGGCGTCAGCATCATCACTGGCCTGCTCTCGAAGCTCAGTAAGATGCGCGTCGTCCCTCTGCGCCTCGATGACACGGTCGTCGATCGGGGATCGCACCTGAACATGTGCGATGAACTCAAATGGCTCCTCTATGGTGAGTTTCTGCTCAAAGTCTCGCAAAAACTCAACCATATCCCACTCGGCAACCATTAGCGGAGCCGCAAACTCTATCGCCTTCTTGCGGCTCAACGCATCAGCCACAAGGTTCGCCTTCCCAGGATAGTAAGAGACTTCAAACTTGAAGTCCTTCAGCGTCTCCATCCATCGCCGCTGCCTCATATTCAAGTCCCGCTGTGTGAATATGTACTTGAGGCTCTTGTGGTCGCAAAAGAGCTCGAACTCCTCTCCATAGAGGTAATGTCTCCAGAGTCTCAGTGCGAATATCACGGCTGCCAACTCCAGGTCGTGTGTAGGGTAATTCTCCTCGTGCTTCCTTAATTGTCTCGAGGCATACGAAATTACCCTGTCCCTCTGCATAAGGACACAACCCAAACCAACGCTAGACGCGTCAGTGTATATAGTGTATTTAACCCCTTGCTCTGGCAATACTAGCACAGGGGCGGACGTAAGTCTGTCCTTCAGCTCCTGAAAAGCTGACTCCGCCTTATCATTCCAGGCGAACTTCACGTCCTTCCGTGTCAACTGAGATAAGGGTCTCGCGATCTTCGAGAAATCCTGAATGAAGCGCCGATAGTAGCCAGCGAGACCCAAGAAACTCCTCACCTCAGTGACAGAACCAGGCTGCTCCCAGTCCTGCACCGCAGCTACCTTAGACAGGTCAACTGCCATGCCATCCTTGGACACCACGTGTCCCAGAAACTTCACCTCCTGCTTCCAGAAGTCGCACTTCTTATACTGTGCGAACAACTGATGCTGTCTGAGCGTATCAAGGACCAAACGCAAGTGCTCCTCATGCTCCTCTCGACTCCTAGAGTATACCAAAATGTCGTCGATGAAGACAACGACGAATCGATAGAGGAAAGGCCGCAATACCCGGTTCATCAGATCCATGAACACGGCCGGTGCGTTCGTGAGACCGAACGACATCACAAGGAACTCGTAATGACCAAAACTGGTCCTGAACGCTGTCTTCTGCACGTCCTCATCTCTGACGCGCAGCTGATGATATCCTGACTGAAGATCAATCTTCGAGAAGTACTGCGCTCCTCTCAACTGATCAAACAAGTCGTCGATCCTGGGCAAAGGGTACTTGTTCTTCACTGTGAGCTGGTTCAGCCTGCGATAATCAATACACAATCGCAGCGAACCATCCTTCTTCTTCACGAACAAGACCGGTGCTCCCCAAGGAGATACGCTAGGCCGTATAAGGCCAAGCTCTAGTAGACCATCAATCTGCGTCCTCAACTCCTCCATCTCACATGGTGCCATGCGATACGTCGGCAGTGAGACGGGTGTAGAACCAGGAATCAGATCGATAGTGAAATCGATCTCACGTCGGGGCGGCAAACCAGGGATCTTCCTGAACAGATCCCCGAACTCAGAAACAACTGGCGTCTGCTCAAGTACCTGGGCACCAGCGTCGCGCAATAGAGTGGCGTAGCTAAGAATGCGGAAAGGAAGATTTACCCGCACTGAAAATGTGAAAGGCGTGCCCTCAGGCTCGTACACCGTCACCACACGAGCCTCGCAGTCAATCTCGGCTCTCGCTGCAGTCAACCAGTCCATGCCAAGAATGACGTCGAGATATACGAGCGAGGGATCGACGACCAGATCAAGAGTCATCGTCCTGCCTCCCAGATCAACTAAACAACCCTCACACATCTGGGTGACATCCGAATAATCTCCATGAGCTGCAAGGACTCGCACGCTATCCATAGTGATAGTCTGCAACCCAAGACGTCTGACTACGGCACGCGATATCAAGGAAATCGTGGAACCAGTGTCCACCATGACAAGAACGGGAGTACCTCCGATATGGCCTGTGACCTCGAAGGCTGAATGCTGGAAAGTCGGCGTCGTAGCTGCCTCAGCGGTCAGTGCATGAACTCGAGCCTGCTGTGGCCGGTTCGGCCCCTGTGTCAAGGGCCATGGGGGCTGTCGAATCTGGATACTGTGGGTCTGAAAGAGGACTGCGCAGGAGCTGACCGTATAGGCGGTGCTGATATCGCCTGTGGACCTACACGATCAATCTTCTGCGGCGGCGAGAACCCACTGTCCCGCATCCTCGAAAAGCAACTCTGCGCTAGGTGGCCCGTCCTCCCACAGTATGTGCATGATAGATCAGGGCACCGATACGGTCCTACTGGCGCCGTGGTCCTGGTAGGAGGAGCAATGCGAGGCCTCTTGCCCGCGAAGGGCCTATCTGGCAACTCCGGTCGCGGCCTGGAAGTAGTCGGGCCTCGTGATCGCGCAAGTCGATCCACGTCCTGCTCTGCCCGCATGGACATGTGAACTAACTCCGCATAGGAGGAGAAACTGATGCAGCACATCTTCGACCGAATATCCGGTCGCAAGCCCTCCAAAAAGCGCCGTATGCGCATCTGCTCATCAGCTAGAATCGTCGGGACGTACCTGCCCAACTCTGTGAACCGATGCTCGTACTCGGTAACCGTCATCGCTGCCTGCCTGAGACGGAGAAACTCATTCTCCCTCTCGTGCCTGTAGGTCTGAGGATAATACTTCTCATGGAAGCGAAACTCGAATGCTGCCCATGTCCATACGAAGTCTGCGGTAACAGTCCGCAATACACTATCCCACCACATACTGGCCTCTCTCTCAAACTGGAAGGTAGCCAGCTCTACCTGCTCTGCCTCAGTACAGTGCAACATGCGCAGAATCTTCGACACTCGGTCGAGCCAAAACTCAGCCTCCTCGGGTCTGTGAGAACCCGTGAAAGTAAGAGGCCGCAAGCGCTGAAGTCGCTCCAGAAGACCCCGTGTGTCGGCAGGATTCCCCGCAGGGAAAACAGGCTGTGCAGGATGTGCTATGCCCTCATCCTGGGCGTAAGTGTAGGCATCCTCAGCTGGATGCGCAGGTGGTGTAGGCGGAGTAGATGCAGTCGCACCCCCACCCTGGGCTAAGGTCCCGACTATAGTAGTCAATAGCTGCTGCTGCTGTAGCATCATAGCCATCATCTGCTCGAATCTATCAGGTGGTGGAGCAGGCTGTGGCGGATGAGGTGCGGAAGTAGATGCGCGCTGTGGCTCTCTAACTGATGGTGTAAATGGCGGTGGTCCATCTGTAGGACCAGTAGCAGGCTGAGACGATCGAACAGTCTCAGGAATCGGGCCCACAGCAGGGTCCGGACGAGTGCCAGACTGAGAGGGAGCCTGATCCATCTGCTCTGACAATGAAAGCCGAACCGCGCTCCTCGTAGTCTTAGGTGGCATTCCCTATATTCAAAATAGGGCGCAACCTTGTCAGTCTCAATTGCACAAATACACCACAATCATTCACTAAAGAGTCAAAGGCATTCTATGCATTTCAATTAATCAAAATTATCACAATACAAGGGATATATCCTTACAAGCATCATGACTAGAATTACATGGAAATTAAGACAGTTAAGCAACAGCAACATAAGCAAAGCACTAGCCCTAATAGGCTTTACACACATAAAACAGAAAATGGCTAACTACTCATAACAACATCAAAGATCGCGTCGCTAGTCGGAGTCTGGCGACGGAGGAGGAGCACCCTTATCCTGTAAGCAACACAGGATTGCCTTCAAGGTGCGAGTCACCTTGCCAAACTTCTTCTTCGTAACGGCCTTGGCATCAGCGACCTCTGCTCGAAGTTCTTGGACTTCCCTTCGCAAAGCGGTCTGACTCTCCTCCATCTGAGCAATGCGATCGTCAATAGTAGTCTGCGCAGAAGGAGGAGGGCTCTCATCAGTATCCTGAGCCTCCTCTTCTGCTTCTTCCTGAGTCTCTTCCTGAACCTCTGCACTAGGTTCTCCTTCGCTTTGATCTTCCTCTTCATCAAAGTCGTCCCCACTATCCCTTTCAAGTTGATTTTCACGATATTGCGACGCAATCTTCATCTTAACCATCGTCGACTCATCGATGGTGTGAATCGATACCGGCAACTCGGGTCCAAGTCTATAGGCAAACTCAAGCGCAATCTTGCAAATGAGTCGGCCAAAGGGAAGGGATTCGGATGTTCTTCTCGACCTGGCTATGAGAACTATCTGCCGTAAGATGAAAGTGGCCATACATACGTTCTCTCCCTGGGCCACCAGAAATAAGAAATCGACCATAAGACGTGTACATTCAATGCGGTTCGTCGACCTAGGATAAACATTGAACGTGCAGATGTGATGCAGCAGACGCAAATCCTCAGACATGTACGTCGCCTTGAGGCTATTATTAGGCTGCCATGGAACCAACTTACCGCACAGAAACCTGGTGCGGCGATCTCGTTCACGTCTAGTCCTCAAATTCTTCTCACTTGGATGTACATCACCTAGAGGCACGTTGAGAAGTCGCGCAACCAACCGGACGTCGATCGTAGCCATCCGATCTCTAACAAAAGGGATTTTGAACTGCAAGGGCTCCAAGGTAGGACTCTGGATGCTAGCATAGAAGGCACGAACAGTGCTCACATTAGCACGAGCGCGAGCTTCAAAGATCGGTCCCCAGTGCGCAGCTTCAATGCGTTCGAACAACAGATACTCGCCGAACAATCGCCCATCTACGTCCGCCTCAAATAACACTCTACGATCAGTGTATTCACCATGAGGCATCTCTGATAGGATGGTTCGTCCAAGATGTGTATGGGGATCCAAATCCCGCTTTGTACGGCACTCCAGGACTGCAGCTGGACCTGCGGCGGCGCTTGAACTTGCGGCACCACCCCGCGGTCTTCTCAATCGAGCAGGGCGGCTCGGCCCAGCCTCGTCTGTTGCAGTTTTCCTCTTACCCATCAAAGACAGGATGGATGAGAGTGACAAAAGACCCAAAATAGCTTCCACGAAAGCCATGGAAAACGCCGAAAATGCGGAGAAATGGCTGCCCAATCTGACAAAAGAAAATCTAGGCGTCGTAGAGGGATGCTTCAAGCTTCCCAAGGCTGTAGTTTCAGGGAAAAATAAGAACAAAAAGATGGAATGGAGCTGCTCACGATTTCAGCACTATTTGGGGGATTTTGGAGCTCCAAATGGGAAAATCTTCAAGGAAAGGGGCTGCCAACACCCAATAATCGATGGGTGGTGGTCGGTTTTGGCCAAGGAAGGGTTTAGGAGGGGTTTGGGTCGCCGGGGTTTGGAATGGAGTGCTGAAAATCAAATCTAGGGTATGCAAGGGGGCTGTTTGTGAAGGAGAGGGGTGTTTTAGGGGTTTTCGTGGGATGGGAGGTAGCTAGGAGTGATGGGGGGGGGGTATTTAAGTGGGTGCGCCCAAAGGGCAGCACCAACCGAGGTGGCCGGCCGGCGATGGCATCGCCGGCCAACCTTCAGGTTGGCCAGCGGGACCCCATGGGTCTGGTCCCCCATGGTCCCAGGGCCCCAAAAAAGTCGGTCCCACCCCTTGGTTCATTATATTTTGGTCCCTATGAGCCCAAACATGTGTTAGGGGCTTTCTGGGTCCACATCGCAATCCCGAATACCAAACCATATGATGCAGCATATGAATTTGGGGTAGAAGGAT
This sequence comes from Magnolia kwangsiensis, assembly GCA_037074715.1. Lineage (NCBI taxonomy): Eukaryota > Viridiplantae > Streptophyta > Magnoliopsida > Magnoliales > Magnoliaceae > Magnolia > Magnolia kwangsiensis. Next base: position 149,435,421 of record CM073571.1, read on the forward strand.
CCAGAACATCTTTCTAGCTCCTTAGTTGCTAAAGAAAGTGAAGTTAGAATGGCCTTATGGCCATTTTTTATGAAATTTTACTATTCACTGTAAAATTTGGTGAATGTACTAATTTGTGTTATTTTCACATTAGGTTTGATGCCTAACATGAAATGGATAAGAAAGAACTGAAGGTTGAAGTGTTTAGAGAAGGAATTTTGAGAATTTTTGGCAAAACGGGGTTTTTAAGCCCTGGCGATTGATTACTGGAGTCGTGGTCATTCCACGGCCTAAAGATTCACTTTTGCTGTTTAAAACCGCTCATAGGACGTCTCCACCCGACTTCCTACAGCTTAGAAGTGATTCGGGTCGCTTTACGCGACCCGAGATGCGTTACAGACTCGATCTTGCGATCGATCCTTATAGACTTCGCCTATCGGCGAATCTGTGATCCTAGGAGTGTTTCTAGACCCTTCTCGCACCCACCTAAGTCAAAGGAAGCGACAGCGTACGTCGCAAGACCATAACCCAGGCCCAGTATACTCTCATTCATGCTCTGATACCAACTTGTAACACCCTGAAAATCGGGGGTCGTGTATAAACTCAACTCCCGAGTTCCAGACCGTCACTTATGCAACAAAAATGGTTATGATTCAATGTTGTCTGATTTAAAGCATTCACATGAGTAAAAGTATACCAAAACTGCAATTCATACTTCAGATCCAGTGATAAAAGCAAGCGGAAGACTAAACAATATATATATCACTGTATGGAAAAAAACAAAGTAATCTCAACTGTCTCCAAAGTATGACTACATCTCTGAGTCTCATATACATGTACATAACAAAAGAAAAATTGTTCAAAAAGAAAAGTCCCACTGATGTCCCCTCGATCCAGGTCGCCTACGGGAAGCCGTCATGATACTGCATATACGAGAACTCATCCTGGTCCTCGTCATCATCTAGCTCCACCTCCTGGATCTCGTCATCACCTGCAACTACAACAGGGTCTGGTGGGTGTTGCAAACACCATCCCGTAACGTGGGAATGAGTGATCAACTCAGTGGAATCATAGAGCAAAGATTAGCATGTTCACAATTCAATCACGCGATAATAGTAAAGCAGTAAATCAGACAAGTCCTAATACTGTTGTTAATGCAAGATGATATGACGTGATGTATGCCCTCACCGACGATCACCCTCATACGGCAACATCTTACGACCGCGGCATGCCACACTCCCTAGAGTGCTCCACATCTTCCAGGCACATGCAATGCTATGGTGATATGATTACCAAGTTGTTATTAGTCCATTCAAACAGCAGGATTGGGAAACTAAGGTACCTCCCTTGTATCAATCCCAACACGGATCCTGTCTAGGGTCGTCACTCCTAGTAATCTCATACGATGTACATTTCGTAGGTCACTGCAAGGGCTGCCAGGGCTGTTGCTCGCACTCGTTGCACCGCTCCCCCATCACCTTATCAATACAGGCCTACTGTACTCTACTGCACGGAAGGGTCGTCGCCTCCCGTGAACTCAGAATACGCTCGCGGTCACTACAAAGGGCTCGTCGCCTGATCAGTGTAGGCCGACAGCTAGAATATAGTGTCCCATACCACCATAATCTGCTCACGAGTCAAGGTGCTCATTGGTCACTACGGGGAGGTTTGTGGCCCCAGCGTAGGCCGACAGCTCGACCACGGTGTCCCATACCACCATGCCCGGCTCATGAGTCTTCGTGGATCAAGGTACCACGGTTAATAGGGTTTACAATGGTAAGTTCAGTACCCTAGGTTCAAGCAGTTATGATACATACAAGGTGAACAAACATCGGCCAGTCGGGTTACTTGACGGGCTCGACTAGCGCGATCGCATCTCAAGCTGAACGACATGAAGTGCGTAAAACACTTCGCGTGGCCTAACCACTGCCGCCAACTCTCAACACGAATCACGTTCATCGACGCGTCGTTCGTGGCTATGACCAGTCAGCCACGAATTCGCTCGGTTACCGACTGCCTGGACTAAGTCAAGTCCCACACATCTATGGAATTACATTAACACTATAAAAAGGTATTGGAATTGAAATACATCATGTGAGCATGTTAGCACATGTTATAACATTCAACTTAAGCAAATCTTCACGGCATACTTCCCATGCATATTCAACTTAAGCAAATCCTCAAGCACATACATTCCATGCATGTAATGAAATCATGCATTTTGTCAACATGTAGAAAATCATTTAGGTCGGCATAATAATTGAAAAATCAATCACAAAGTATCAAATAACATCATTTAATTCAATACATACTAATACAAGCATTTATACAAACACATGCACTACACACTTAGGTCTACATATAGCATGTCGACCCAAAGTGTGCAACTAGGCGAATCTCTTCGCCAAACTAATTATGCACGCATTCCTAACTTCCTAATGCGACAACAAATCATGTCAATCACATCAGCAAAATATGAATGCAAACAGTACTTCCTACAAATGACTAAAATGCCCTAAATCTCATATTCTTCGTTAGCTTACGAAACGGGAAACGGAGAGCATTTTGTACATGTCAAACGGCGATGCCGTCAAGAATCTACTATTAAACGACATTGAAAGCGTTGGGAACCGTCAATCAAAGCGTCTAAAATCCTCACCTAGTGTCTTGTAGACTCGGGAATTGAAGCGGAGTGTATATGCTTCGTCTACGGCGAGTAAGGAGCCTAATACATAAGATCCATAAGCTACATCGCTATGAAAACAAGGAAAACTCAAATCAACATCTATTTAGGGTTTTTACTTACCTAGGATTGCGGTGGAATAGCCGGGAAAGCGGTAGAGGAGTGTTGCTTAAGCATGTGCAACACGTAGCACAAGTGGCGGGAAGAACTCTCCCACTCTCTCACAATCTCTCACTCTTTTTCTCTCTCCCAAGCTAGGGCTTCTCTCAAATTTGGATGGGAGAGAGGAGTGAGGGTTTTAACCCCTTTTATAGCCTAAAACATTCCCAAAATAGGCTTGGGAACAATGTTTACTTGGTGCCTAACCAAATCGGGGCCGTTTCGGTCCAAAAGGGCATTTCTGGAGGTCCCCAGGCTAGATGCGGTCGAACTTAAGCTCATGCATACTAGATCTAGCATACATCCAGTTTTTAGACCGGTTGGGTTCCCAGATCGCACGTGGCGGCCTAGTTTCAGTTTAACGGTCACCGCACCAAGATCAGGCCTATAAGTCTCGTGATATATAATAGATATTTTTCCTGATCCAAGGGTGTAATTTGGCTGTATTCTGACGGTCAGAATGCTTAATACTGATGCGTCAAATTTTTGTGCCAGATTTGAATTTGAAATTCCAACTATGTCCCTATTCACACTCTCTTCGGTCCGGGCTCAATGAAATAGCCTGTGATCATCGGTTTGACTTGATTTTTGGAATGAGTGTCAAGCCCAGCTAGACGGTCCTAACGGTCTAAGATAGGAGGTATCGGACTTTCGACGCGCGGTCTAAATCCAATACAAAGTTTCAAGGAGGTCCCGAGAACAAACCGGCTTAGAGTTTGATCCGAGGCTTTAGAGCATTATAGCACCCTTGGTTCCACTCGCTTCGGGCCTCGTAGAACGTATTTAAAGTGATCAGGGACCATTTCCCAGCTATTCCAACGTTGCACTAGCTAACCTAGTCACATTTTCTAAAGGAATGAATTCTACGCAATTTCGGGTCGAGTTGGTACTCGAGCCCAAGTATGGATTTTTCACGGGCATTACACTCTCTCCCATCCGAATTTTCAAAAACCCTAGATTGGGAGAGAGAAAAGGTGAGAGTTTGTGAGAGAAGGTGAGAGAGCTTTTCCTGCTGCTGCTGCACGTGCTTAAGCGGCGTATTCCAATCACTTTGCCGGTGATTTCTCCGCATTTGCAAGTAAGAAAACGCCCTAGAAAGTTTCTGATTTGATGCTTCTTTAGTTCCATAGTTTGTTAGTTGATAAATCTCGTAAATCAGGTTCCTTAGTCGCCGTAGACGAAGCGTATACGCTCCGTTCGAATCACTTCACCTATAAGGGAAAAGGTGCGGATTTTAGACGCTTTGATTGACTGTTTCCAAAGCTTTCAATGTCGTTTAATAGTAAATTCTTGACGGCAACGCCGTTTGACATGTACAACATGCTGTCCGTTTCCTGTTTCGTAAACTAACGAAGAATATGAGATTTAGGGCATTTTAGTCATTTGTAGGAAGTATAGATTTCATTCATATTTTGCTGATGTGATTGACATGATATGTTGTCGCATTAGGATGTTAGGAATACGAGCATAATTAGTTTGGCGAAGAGATTCGCCTAAATGCGCACTTCGGGTCGACATACTATATGTAGACTTAAGTGTGTAGTGTATGTGTTTGTATAAATGCTTGTATTAGTATGTATTGAATTAAATGGTGTTATGAATTAGTTTGAGATTAATTTCTTAATTAATATGCTGGTGTGAATGGTTTCCTACATGTTAGCCATATGCATGACTTCATGATATGAATGAAATGCATGTGCTTGACGATTCGCTTAAGCTGTATGTTATAACATGTGCTTGATGATTTCCTTATGAGTTACTTTGAGATTGAATTCTCAATTAATATGTTGATGGAGAGGATTTCCTATATGTTGGCGACATGCTTAATTTCATTATATGTGTGAAAGACATGTGTACGATGATTTGCTTAAGTTGTATGTAATAACATGTGTTAACATGCTCTCATGGTTGTATTTCATTTCCATTACCCTTACACAACTGCTGATGTGATTCTATGATTGATTGGGACTATGCCTAGTCCAGGCAGTCGGTAACCGAGCGAATTCGTGGTTAGCTTATCTTCGCCATGAACGACGCGTCGATGAACGCGAGTCGTGTTTGGAGTTGACGGCAGTGGTTAGGCCACGCGAAGTGTTTTACGCATTTCATGTCGTTCGACTTGAGATGCGATCGCGTTAGTCGAGCCCGTCAAGTAACCCGACTGGTCGATGTATGTTCACCTTGTATGAGTCATAACTGCTTGAACCTAGGGTACTGAACTTACCATTGTAAACCCTGTTAACCATGGTACCTTGATCCATAAAGACTCATGAGCCGGGCATGGTGGTATGGGACACCGTGGTCGAGCTGTCGGCCTACGTTGGGGCCATAAACCTCCCCGTAGTGACCAGTGAGCACCTAGTCTCGTGAGCAGATTATGGTGGTATGGGACACTATATTCTAGCTGTCGGCCTACACTGATCAGGCGACGAGTCCTTTGTAGTGACCGCGAGCGTATTCTGAGTCTACGGGAGGCGACGACCCTTCAGTAGCAGTAGAGTACAGTAGGCCTGTATTGATAAGGTGATGGGGGAGTGGAGCAACGAGTGCGTGCAACAGCCCTGGCAGCCCTTGCAGCGACCTACGAAATATACATCGTATGAGATTACTAGGAGTGACGACCCTAGACAGGATCTGTGTTGGGATTGATATAAGGGAAGTACCTTAGTTTCCCAATCCTGCTGTTTGAATGGACTAATAATAACCCAAAAATCATATCACCATAGCATTGCATGTGCCTGGAAGATGTGGAGCACTCTAGGGAGTGTGGCATGCCGCGGTCGTAAGATGTTGCCGTATGAGGGAGATCGTCAGTGAGGGCATACATCACGTCATGTCATAATTGCATTAACAACAGTATTAGGAATGTTTGATTTATTGCTTTACTATTATCGCATGATTGATTTGAGAACATGTTAATCCTTGCTCTATTATTCCACTGAGTTAGCTACTCACTCCCACGTTACGGGACGGTGTTCCTGGACACCCACCAGACCTTTTGTGATTGCAGATGATGGCGCGGCCTGCGAGGCGGAGCTGGACTTGATGATGATGAGGAGGATCCCTCCTTTATGCGTGTTCTGATTGACGGGATTACAGGGAGGTTGATTAGATACTTTGACACTTGTCATTTTATATTTTTAGCGCACTCATGTATATTCGTTTTGTCTACTTTTGGAGTATACATGTATGTATATAACCTGGTAACATATCCACACTCTGGAGGCATACAACAGTTTATATATGTTATACATAATATCACAGTCTTCCGCTTATTAATTTAACCGTCTCTGGAGTATGATATGCTGTTCTAGCTTAATCTCACTCATGTTTAATGCGTTATCACAAACAACATTCAATCATACATATCTATGTTGCATAAATAACATTTTGGAACTCGGGAGTTGGGTTTTTGCTTGACCCCCCGATTTTCGGGATGTTACAGCATATTAGACCCCAGATATTATCAGGATTTACGAATATAATGCTATCTAATGGCTTGTTTTCTCATTCTTGTGTTGCAAGGTGATTTTATGAGCATGGATGGAAAAAGGACGTTAAAAGTTGAGATTTAACGATCTGATGACGCCAAAGGCAAGGGACACACTCCTGGGGACCAAGATTGACAAATATACACGGTCAGAAATCTGAGAAAAGTAAGAAATTGAAGCTCAAGTGGCCTGAAGGACGTCCAGAATGCAAGATCACGAGGTTCCCACCATCCGTTCGGCTTGAAACTTCGTACATGGCCTAAAGACCATAAATTAACCATACACGTCAAATTTCAGGCGTTAGATCTCTCTACAAGTGGCCCAATGGTCAAATCATCCCATAAATTCTCAATTTTGGGGACCACCTGCTATTCGGATATGCTTTAAAATCGGTCTGGACAGTTTAAATGAGATGATAACAAGGGTGGATGGATCAGATTTCTAAAAGGACATCACCATGGGCCCTACGTACATAGTGCGTGTACATAGTGTACACGCACCGACCGTGCACCAAGATACAAGAACGGGTCAGCGTGCGCTGACCCGAGCTTCTTCTCAAGAAAAAAAAAATGAGCGGACGCTGGCTATGGGCCCCACCCATCGCCCAAATGCATGATCCAACCCATTCATTGTGTCTAGGGGATGGCCACGCCCCTATCCATGTTGACCTTCTCACCCCATGCATGCTATCATGTGATTGCCACCGTCAAACGTCAGATGGACGGCGAAACAAAATATTCTGTGGGCCAAGCCAAAATCAATCTGAAACCAGTCATTTCTTACTGAAATTTCGAGAGGAATTCGGTGGACGGATTGGATTTCTCAAGTTTCTAACGAAATGGGCCCCACAAGTGCTACAACGGAAGAATTCTCCGTTTTCGCGTCCGCGTAATGCACGGCCGCTGGCCGTTTTGCGGAAGATAGTGGGCCCCACACGTGCCCTGTAAGCTCAATCCAAACTGTTCATCTTGTAGATGGATGTGAATACTACAAAACCATACTGACCTTTTGCATCCATGCGTACACACGTGTGCGTTACAGAGGCCACAAAAGGGTTACCTTGGGACGTTCAAAATTGATCTTTTAATGATTTCTTCTCTGGGCTACATCAATGGACGTTCAAAACCACCCATTCTTGACTGAAATTTTGTTCTGAATCCAATGGACGGGATGGATTTTTTAGAAAATATTTCTGTGGGGCCCACCGATCACAACAGCGAAATGGTGCGAAAGGTTTCGCACATCTGCGAAAACTGACTTTTTCAGGCGGTTTTGGCCCACCATCTTTGATCATATGGCAGATCTGAACCGTCTATCATGTAGAGGACCCAAGAAAGTACTAAGGGACGGTGTTTCTTTAGAATTTGAGCGAGAAAAGTGGCGTGTTTCGAGGCACCAAACTTGACTGCGAAAATTGCACTCCGTGTCCTACTACAACTCTGTCACTGACTCTAGCCTTCCAGCAGCTATAAAAGGAGGTTTTGGACGTGGGGAGCATTCATTCAGGGTCTTGGGAGGAAGAACAAAGGGCTCGAGCTTGGGTTTCAACGTGGGCAGAGGAGAGAGAGAGGAGCTTGGTTTTTTTCTTTTCCTTTTCTTTTCCTTTTCTTTTTCTCTTTATTTATTTGGATTGAGCCCATCCATGGCAGGCTAAATCCTCCTAGCTAGGGCTAAGAGGTGAAGCTTGTAGTGAGATGGGAGATTTGATTTTATTTTAATTTTAATTCATGAATCGACGTTGATGTTAGTTAATTATTATGGGAATATTTTTAGTTCTTAATGGTCTGTTGTGACTGAAATTACAATGGGTCTGCGATGCTTTAAATATTTCTATTTCCTTTTCATATTTATGACGTCAGGACGTCCTGTTGTTCACCATAGTCTCCTGGGCATGGTTGGATGACGGTACCCTTCCTAACTTTCATACATGTGATTGGGTGGTAATTAGTTTAATTCTGTTGTTTGCCATAGTCTTTTGGGCATGGTTTGGTGATGGAATCCATTCTAATTCATACACCTTTCATCTCTTTGAAAACTAGATCAACGGCAGTTCAGTAATTTTCATGATTTTTGATGCAAGCATAAGTTCTCCCTGATCTCTACAGGTGGATCCTCTGAATCCCTAGTTCCCTTCTCCTGATTTCTCTCAAGTTTATATAATTATTTCACCATTATTTCTCAAATTACATTCAGTTTATATTTCATCTTAATCTAGTTCTAGTTCTGGTTAGTTTTAGATAGCGTACAAGTTTCAGTCCCTTGGGATTCGACCTCGGTCTTACCGAGTTATTACTACATCACAACCCTGCACTTGGGGAGTGAACACTAAACGCTTGGGCCCAATTGATTTTATCATTGACCGTCCAACTATGGACCCCAGCATACGTCGAGGTTGATTATCGATGTTAGTTATCGATGCCAATTGTTGATATCGGCTACTGTTACAGATTATAATTTTATGACAACATAACATTATGATACATGCCAATACGCATCATTTGTTTGTTTGTTATGAGATGTAATTGGCCATTGCATATGTCATAGTTCAAGTGGTTTTTGTAACCCCCCGATAGGCAGAGTTATCCCACATAAGCGCATTATATGCGTTGGATTGATTGCATGATTAGACTGCATGACTCATGCACTTTGCATTCGTGTAATTGTGATTACTATACGGCCTAGCGACATCAGGACCATGGCCTCCATAGACATGTCGTGGATGGATAGATGGGACTCCAAAAATATTTGGTTTTAGCAGCAGGCCGCCATAGATGGCCCTGGGTGAAAATTCCTAAACACTCTTGGTACTAGGAGATGCCCCAATGTCTATATCGAGTGGATATATATATGAGCGCATGAGGGACGTATACCAGTAGGCTACGTCTCCCACTGTGTCAAGGTCAGTTGGGAGGGGGTGTGACCTTACCCGCCTGAGGAGACAATAACTAGGTTGAGTTTGACCAGCTTGAGGAATGTTTCGGCTATCGATGAGCTGAGTCCGATATTGGCATGCGAATACTAAGGTCTCTTCCGCTTACCCAGTTGTATGCTCAGATAGGGGCGACAAGTTGGCATGGAGTGTACTAGACCCTGGTGATTGTCCAGTATGAGAACTGTACTGATATTTGATGCTCTAGCAATGAGTTGCATTGACATGTGGATTTGGATAAGGACTTGTGTACTTGAGTTGTATCTCGCATTACATGGCCATGGTATGGACGAAATCATTCACTCCTTACATTGTATGACATTGATATGGTCGATAACATTCTTGTTTTGCACCGCATAGCCTTGGTATGGCTAATTGCATTCACACACTCATCAACATGATTCCACATTACTCTAACATTGCATTCTGAACACGCTTATATTGCTCACACACTTGCACCACCCTCTAAGCTTTCTATAATCTTATGCACGATTGATGCATGTAGTGACACCAGGACGCAGTCATAACATAGTCGCAGCAGGAGCATACATTCAAGCTTCAGGACTTTTCATTATTATTATCTTGTATTTTCCTTCATACACATTATACTTTAAAGTTTTTGATCATAGTGGATTTTGTGATGGAGTTCTTATGGTTATTGTTTGTGGGATATGCTTATGGTTATTGTCACACCCCAAACTCAGAAATCGGATTCACAGGAATCTTGATCACTGAATCCGGTGCTGACAGCCTCCGTAGTACCCATTCTGGGCTTCTAGTGCCTATACATTAGGTTGTGATCCTGGGATCCTAGAAGGAGGATTTTCAAACGTTCATTTATCTCGTAAGAAGCATAACCACATGTTTACCCAAATCACAAAAGCAACATCATCATCACATATCCACTAATATAAACCTTTGAATACAATGCTGAAAGGAAAATACATATATCGAAATCAGAACTCCAGAAGACAGCTGCACGCTCCAAGCTCAACACTGCTGTAATCTAACACCACCTGCACGCATCTATCGTGCATAAGCTTATAGAAAGCTTAGAGGGTGGTGAAAGTGTGTGTAAGGTAAGTACCAAGTATACAATAAAGCTCATAAATCATACATCATCGGGATAAAAAAAATACTGACAAGATCATGAATAATACGATATCAAAGTAAGCGAAAAGATACTGGTAAGCCCATGAATCATTCAATAACAGAATACGCAATGCGGATCGGCTATGCAAATGTGGAAGCCAAATATCAGATGCTGATGATGCAATACAATATGAAAATCATGCTAAGTCCGTCTAGGCCGTATAAGTCAAAAAAATTAGTAACCTAAAATGCTAAGTACTGTGAATGCACTATAATATGCGATGCGAATTAAATGACCATGTTGGAATGTGAAGTCGGGATGATAGTATGTAGTATCGTAAAAGGGACTTCTATCCAAACTAGTCCCATACCTAAATTTGGATAGTCAGACTCAATGTGGTAAACTCCTGATCTTAGGTTAGTCGCGCCCCCAACCGAAATCTTGACCATGGGAAGGTACGCATAACAAATAGTTACGCACCACCAGCCCTAGTGGATAGTGAATGAATGAATGAATGAATATGTAATTCCTGCTCAATAAGTCCACATATCAGTACGGTTGCTCTCTGAAAAATCACCGGGGTCTATTATACTCCACACAGACTACCGCCTCCCTAGCCGCACAACCTAACGAGTGGAAGAGACCTCACTATTTTCCTAGCCAGTAGTCTGCCAATACCTACTCGACTCATTGATAGTGGATCCATTTATGAGCTAGTTATACTCAACCTAGCTTATAGCTTGCTCACTTGGGTGGATAAGGCCACACCCCCTCCCAATCGACCACAACATAGTGGGAGATGTGACCTACTGGTATTCGACACTTGGGTGCTCATGTTCCACTCGGTCTAGACGTTGGGGCACCTCCTGGCCTTAGAGATTCTGGAATTTTCACCCAAGGACATCCTAAATGCCAACTGTGCTAGAACCAAGTATTTTCAGTGTCCCATTTTACCATCTACAATGTGCCTATGGAGGCCATGACCCTGATGTTACTAGGGCGTATAATGATCAAGTCACATATGTGAGAGATGCATGAGTCACACTATCCAGTCATGCAGCAATACTGTAAATACTATACGATAATGTGGGCACTCCGTCTCATAAGGAGTCTCGTAAATGGTTTGCCTAATGGCGTATGTTATGATCAAACATTCCTCATATCAGGCATATATATAATGCATATGGGCATAAATCATGGAGTTATACTAAGCATTTTATATGGTGATGAACTATCCTCATAATGAAGATGGGCCTTGATGGCCTACACATAACAAGTATGGGCCCATCAATGGGCCCTAGGGAGAGTTATAATGAAAATATTTAACCAACATTATTCTTACAATGTGGACGTCAAACCAACATTGTTCCCAAGGCATGGCCCGCCATAAACATCATTACCTGCGTTATACAGAAATTACACATTACATCGAGTGCACATTCCTCGCATCGAGCCACATACACACCACATCGGGCCTAACCATGCGGGCCATAAATACATCAAGATGGGCCCATCACATGGGCTGAAAATATATCATAATGGGCCACAACATATGAGCCGGAAACACATCACAATGGGCCTTGCCAAATGAGTCGGGAATACATCACAATGGGCCTTAACCCATGGGCCCGAATACATCACAATGGGCCTCAACCCATGGGCCCCAAATACATCACAATGGGCCTCAACCCATGGGCCCCAAATACATCACAATGGGCCTCAACCCATGGGCTCTAATACATCACAATGGGCCTTAACCCATAGGGCCCAAATACATCACAATGGGCCTCAACCCATGGGCCCTAATACATCACAATGGGCCGGAACCCATGGGCTCCAAACACATCACAATATGCCACACCAATGCACAATAGGTGGGCCCCGTACATATAGTAAATGGGCCCCACTAGATGGTCGGCGTCCCATGGACATGTAGTAAATGGGCCCCACCATAATGCATACATCAAGGGGGTCACACGTCCCATGGACAGTGTGGATAAAACCTACTTCGAGGAAGGCCTTATATGATCTAGACGGTTAGGATATAACACGTATTATGGTGGAGCCCCCACCGTCCTAACTAATGGATGGTGTGGATTAAATCATACATCAAGGTGGACTACGTGTATAGGGTACACGTCCAACACATGGACGGGACGACGTAGATGAAACACTTACATCATGGACGATCCCACATATAAATGGACAACGTGAATACATATGTCAGGGCAGTGGGTATAACGCATACTACAAGGTGGGCCCACATAGAACTTGTTGACGTCAATCGTCAGTGGGACCCACCATCCTGAAAATCAAATGGATGGTATGGATGTAACATATACATCATGTGGCTCCCACCTGCCATCTCAAAATGGCTAGATGGCGTGAGATAGAATAGAAGCATTAAGGCGGTATCCCACCATCCAGATGATGGACGGCTGGGATAAAACACTTACATGTGGGCTCCACACGTATCTGTGGATGGTGGGTGAGAAACGTACATCAAAGGGGACCCACCGTCCCATAGAACTTGCTGACGTCAATCACACCAGCCACTGCTAGTGTGGTATGCCATCCACTCCACTTCAACATAAGTGGGTCCCATGTCGGGCCCATCATAACGTTATTTGTCATCCAAATGTTTATAAGGTCACACGGACCTAGATGAAAAGGGAAAACAAATATCATAATGACCTAATACGTCTGTGAAATCCAAAAATAGAGGCTTCAAAGGCAGCGATTTAATCCAACTGTTTCCTATGACGTGGACCACCTGAACTCCACCAACGGCTGATTTCAGGGGTGGCCCACGGCTAAAGGGTGGTTTGCCCAATGTGCGGTGTGGATGTTCCCACACATCACGATGGGGCCCATGGCTGGGACTGTGGGTCCTTGCTTGACCATCCACAGTGCAGCTACCTGCTACACGTCCTCTGGACGTCAGCGGTAGGGCTGCATATATATATATATATATATATATATATATATATATATATATATATATATATATATATATATATATGTAAACAGTTTTCTACGATTTTTCTACGATAGGGCCCGTATCAGGTGAATCCACCCCACTCATTGGATTCTATGGCTCGAGACTATCCAAATGAGCTTAATATTCGATATGTCTCGGGATACAAAAATATCAGGGTGGATTTCAATGGTATAAACGCTGTCCTCTATGCTATGGTCAGCCAGATAGTTGGATAAGCTTCATTTTTCAGCTCAATGCCTAAAATGAGCTAAGGAATGGAATGGATGGCTTGGATTGAATTTATTCATCAAGGTGGGGCCTACACAAGTGGCCCTTCCCAAAAGTTTTGAACCAGGCTAATATTTGTGTTTAAGTAACGTCTAACATCCAGGGACGCTGGACGGTTTGGGCATACAACGTGTAAGAGGTGGGCCCTGCTCAAGTGGGCCACCAAATGATTGATGGTGTGGATACAACACATATATAAAGTAGGCCCCACCTATAAATGACTTGGATAAAACATATGCCTTATGGTGGGGTCCATCTGGGTGGGCCACACGGCCACATCATCACACCAAAAAAATTATGAAAGAGAGGTAGAGAGAGAGAGAGAGTGAGTGAGAGAAATAGGCACGTGTGATGGAGGGCTCCACCACTATGAGCCCTCCCTTGCATTCAATCATACATCAAGTGGGTCCCAATACATGTGGGCCCTCCAAATCAAAGATTAATGGTGGAGATTCCTTCTCCACCAAAATGGAAGGTCTAGATGACCTCTATCCATGCAAAGAAGATAAACACCATGATGGGGTCCATGGAAAATGGCCCCATCATGCAATGATCATGAGAATCAAGGTAGCCTATTTGCCACACCTAGGGTCCAAAGTGAGATCCATACCATCAATCGATAGGCCTCACTTGGCCCATCATCAAAGCATGAAAATCTAGCCTATAAAGCACCCACCGTTCGATCTTCTCAGTCTGATGGAATGCTTGTCTCCTTGTGCTTCACTTTAATGGAAGGTGATGAGAGATGAAAGGCTAGGATGAAAGATTTTAGGGTGGGAAAGTGGGCTACACAAAATCACTTTTCTCTCTTGGAATGCATGGACGTGTATCTCTCTTGCTTGCTTAGAAAATGTGTTGAGAAATGAGAGCGAGAGAGAGAGGGTTGTAAGGAGAGAGAGAGATGGGTGATGGATGTGAGGTGAGTAATGGGTGAGGTGAGAGACTTGTTGACTTTGGGGTGGTTGCTTGACTTGTGGAGAAAGAAAGCATGGGTTACTTTTTCATTTGACATGAGGTGATTGATTGAATGATTTGAGTGATTGATTAATGAGACATGTTGTAGAGATTCTCTTGGGATTGTAAACGCGCAGCGTTTCTTTAAAATAAACGCAGGCACACATCTCCTAACCTGGGAATCGGGTCGGTGCGCAAGTCACTGCGTTGGAACCACGACGACAGCGCGGTCTTAATGGTACAAGTCTCGAGTCGAGCTGACTCTGAAATATGGGATATGACTAAGGGTTGCGCACAAATGTTATTTATGCTCACGGGTTGCCAAAATTTGAACGGAAGGACAGTGGAAGCCTACAGAACAGTACAGGGTAGGATACGGGTCTTAGAGTTATGCTTATTATGAATTAAAATCATGTTAGAAATCCCCCTTGTAGAATCCCAGGATCAAAATCTAGTGTATGGGTGTTGTGAGCTGAGAATGGGGTACTATGGAGGCTGTTGGTGTCGAATTCGGTGATTGAGAATTTTGTGAGCCTAGTTTTCGAGTTTGGGGCGTGACATTCTTCTTTGCTCTCTTTTCTCACACTTTTCTCTCTCTTTATATTTCTCTCTCTCTCTCTCTCTCTCTCTCTCTCTCTCTCTCTCTCTCTCTCTCTCTTTCTCTCACTCTCTCTTTCTTTTTTTAAACAGCAGCCCATGGCTGGACTTAGTTCATCATCTCAGTTGGGCCGGGACTCAACAGCTCCTTCTTTCTTCCTCTCATTCACTCTCTTTTCTTCTTCTACTTATTCTATTTATTTTTATTTTTTTTCTTCATCCGTCAATCTGGACTAGACTGAGGGCGGACCCGACCCAAACTCTGTTGGCTCGGCCCGAGCTCAAGTTGGAGTGGTTATGGTAGCAACACTAACACTTCCTCTCCCTCATTCTCTTTCTTTTCTTTTCCTTTCTATTGCTTCCCTTCTCTTTTCTTTCCATTTTTCCTTGTTACAAAGTCCATCCATCTCTGGACTCTAGCATCTTGGTCGGACGTGCCCTGAAATGCACTAGTGGCGATGGAGAAGAAGACCCTTGCTAATGGCAGATTTCAAACTGTTGAGTCTTTCTCCAAAATAAAGCTTCTGGGTAGTTCAAATAGGTCTATGGGAGCTTGGGGACATGGATTTTCGAAGGTTGAATGAAGTTAGGTTGGTGGGATAGGTTGTAAGAAGAAAAATGGGCAATTCTTTCTCTCTCTCTTTCTTCAATTCTTTCTCTCTCTCTTTCTTTGTACAAAACCCTAGCTTTGAAGGGCTAGGATCACCCTATGATGGACAGTCGGGATGGAGAATCCCTCCTCTCATGTGGATTGCCAGCATGGCAATAACGGATTTCCATTTCTGAAAATGAGTGTGTTTATAGCCAGATTTAAGGCTGATATTGTGTGCACATGTGTGCCATCCAACGGTGGATCGACCATGGTTCTGTTCAGCTTCAAGCCCTCTACAATATGGACGGTTCAAATCGTTTAGATGGACGATCATGGTGGGCCATGGTCAGTTGAAAATGGACACTATTTGTCTGCTATTTGAGCAGGAGAGGAATTCAAAATCCATTACTCATTTGTGTTTTGCAGTAAGACCTGATTTGACTGGGTCTCCTGGACTAGTGCACAGCAAGTGCATGTGTCTTAAGTGCGTGTCCACTCTCTTGTGGGGTCCACAATGATGATCTTGATCAATCCACTCCGTTCATCTATTTTATTAACTCATATTAGAACCCAGCCCAAAGAATGAGGGAGATCTCAAACTCAGATGGGCCATATATGCCAAGTTCGTGCTTGATTAGTGGTTTTCGTGGCCCATGGTGAGGTTAAGTGAAATCTGGCCCATCCATTAGTTTCAACATTAGTATAAAATTAATATATCATGTAATGCTAATTACATTGCGTATAATATAGTATTTATTATAAATATATACACAACTTATAATACATTTATTGTATTATTTCATATTTTATATTAATAATTATTTATCAATTAATATGGCATTTAATTTGTAATATTTTGTATATATGTATATATTTTTTTTACACACACACACACACACACACACACACATATATATATATATTAATTATTCAAAATGTACTATAACTAATTAATAAAATATTATTATCTATTCATTATAATAAATATTAGTATTTAATATTTTAGATTATATAATAAAAATATATTTATATATCTGTTTGGTATAATACGTTAATAGTTATCGATAAGTATTTATTTCAAATCATTAATACTTATAATGTATTTTTGTGATTATATATGCATATATTAGTATAGAAAAATCAATATTAAGTGATATATATTATATATATATGGTATAATACAATAATATACAGTTAAATTTATAAAATGTAAATATTAATTACTATACATCAATCATATAACAATGTGTTGGTATACAATTTATTTTACATATAGTTTAAATAATACACATAATTTAAATAATTTAAGTAACATATGCATTATTATAAAAAAATTATAAAATTATTTTGTATTATAATATATGTATACAATTATATCACATTTAAAATAAATTTTTATGGTACCAACTTAAGATAGGCCACCCATCTGACTTTGAGATAGATTTATAGCTCAAGTGGGCCATATCGACCCGATGATGACCTGTGGTTCACTCATGAGATTAGGACCGTTCATCTAACTGGTGAGTCAATTAGGGCTACCATTTATTTTAGAGTGATATTATTTTAACCAGATGTGTCACTCAACGTTTTCTCTTGGGTTTGAAACTATGATTTCCATCGATTGGATGGTCGAATTGCCTCTGTGTCCGATCTTCAAATTTCCTATAGATTTCTAGTTAGCTCTAAAGGGAACCTAATGGTTAGTTAAGTGTCGGTCAGTTGGATTGTGAGTTTTAGGTGTGGTCTAATTAGAATATTTGAGTGATTAAAATCCTAAAATAGGTGCCCCCTCACTTTCTAGTGGTTTATTGCTCTCCATTCGAGTATGCTGCTGATGGACAATGGATCTCATGGTCATGGCTCCTAGTCTAAGGTGTAGAGTTAGATCATATCTAATTAAGGAGAATATACTCTTAAAGATAGGTTACTTGATTGGCATGAAAGTCCATTTTGAAAGTAAATGGCTGGATTTTATGCCCAAGTCTTATAAGTTTAGTCGTGTATCATTCCGGACCCATTTCTAAAGGTGAGGAATGAGGATTGATGGGTTCGATGACCCAATACTATAGGTTACTAGTGGATGGTTAGGTTCACTAGACAAATAGGTCCTCTAGATACCGTGACACCATATTTTGTTGACCAATGGATGGATTGTCCTAGGGTCAATGCCTTCTTCCCATCGGCTAGATACTATTCTAAAATGTAGCTTTGACGATAGAGTTAAGCTTATTTTGATAATCCTACCTATGCATTAATGAGACTTAGTTCACACGGTAACACCCAAGTACTGAAACGTATGGGTGTTGCACAAGTTCAATTTTAATACCAGACATAGGCAAAGCATGATATATAGCATCAGAAAATAAGTGCCTAAGCTTGGAATAAACCCAAATATTCCAAGAAATATCCAAAATAAATTTTAATAAAAAAAAAAACATTCATCCCATCCATGGGCACTATCATCCACACCACATATACAAGTATATTAATAAAAATGATCATCGCATACATACATACATACTTAAGCCATCTAAAAAGATATTTATGCCTCAAGCACAATCAATCAACATATGTATTTGATGAAGAGAAGATCACGAGGTAGAGCCGGCATCATGAGGAGCAGTATTGTCACAACGACAAGTTAGTAAGTCGATAATGTGCTGAGTTGTGTGGTGTAGGGCCGTGACCATCTGCTCAAGTCTAGTGAGACTTTCCTCTGTGCATGTCATACGCTTCTCCTAGCGATCAAACCGATCCTCAAGTCGTGCCTATCCTCAAAGAGTTGCACCAACCTGACCCTGATGGCGTTTGTTGCGTTGTACATGCATGGAGTTAGGAGTTGATGGAATAACTGGCGGTGGTCTTGCCTCTTCCTCAATAGGCATTGTAGTCTCTCCTACTTCTGTCTCATCTTGTGTCTCATCCTTATCCGATTCACCCGGAAGTAGATGAAATTTCAGATCCATCCGTCTAATGTTGAGTGAGGTAAATTGTTGCAAGGGATGCTCAGGATCGTCCGTGATAGGCAGGCCCACTTTTTAACTCATAGCACAGATAAGATGGGGAAAAGGAAGATGAGTGGGTCTAGAACTATGGAAAGCTACAGCAAGTTGATGGGAAATTAAGGATGGAAGACATAATTTAATGCCCAATGCAATGCTATATAGAACTAAGACCATGAAAGATGTAAGGTCGACTCGATTGGTGCCACGTGGATAAACATTTGCGGAAAAGATCTCACGTAGTACCAAATATTTGGGAAGCATATACTTGGTTTCGAGAGCATTCCCTTGGTGCCAAGGGACGTCTTTACCATGGCACAAGATTTTGGTCATCAAGGAATGGATGCTAGGATCATCAATGTCGAGTTCAGACAGATTGATGGGAGATAATGTGAGACCGAATTGACTAGAAATTTTGGTAGTTGTGATAATAGCGGTAGATTGTCCAACTGTAATAGTCACCGAGGGTGGATCCAAGACCAGGGAATGACAGTAGGCTAGGAATTAATAGACCTCTTCATCATGACTTTTACCCCCAAAAGTTAGAAGTGGAGTTCAGTCCATGGCCGTGTAACACCCTGAAAATCGGGGGTCGTGTATAAACCCAACTCCCAAATTCCAGACCGTCACTTATGTAACAAAAATGATTATGATTCAATGTTGTCTGAGTTAAAGCATCCACATGAGTAAAAGTATACCAAAACTGCAATTCATACTCCAGATTCAGTGATAAAAGCAAGCGGAAGACTAAAAGATATACATATTACTGTATGGAAAACAAAATAGATCTCAACTGTCTCCAAAGTATGAATACATCTCTGAGTCTCATATACATGTAAATAAGTAAAATCAAAATGTCAAAAGTAGTCCCACTGAGAAGTCCCGCCAATCCAGGTCACCTAAGCAAAGCAGTCGTGATACTTCATATATGAGAACTCGTCCTGGTCCTCATCATAGTCCGGCTCTGCCTCCTGAATTGCTGCCTCACCTGCATCTAAGACAGGGTCTGGTGGGTGTTGCAAACACCATCCCGTAACGTGGGAGTGAGTAGCTAACTCAGTGGAATAATAGAGAAAAGATTAGCATGTTCTCAAATCAATCATGCGATAATAGTAAAGCAGTAAATCAAACATTCCTAATACTGTTGTTAATGCAATATGACATGACATGATGGATGCCCTCACTGACATTCTCCCTCATACGGCACCATCTGCGTCCGCAGCATGCTTGTGTACCGCTCAGTGCTCCACATCTTCCAGGCACATGCAATGTGATGTTGATATGATTATCGAGTTATTATTAGTCCTTTTCATACAGCAATATTGGGAAACTAAGGTACTTCCCTTATATCAATCCCAACACAGATCCTATCTAGGGTCGTCACTCTTAGTAATCTCATACGATGTATATTTTGTAGGTCGCTACAAGGGCTGCCAGGGCTGTTGCTCGCACTCGTTGCACCGCTCCCCCATCACCTTATCAATACAGGCATACTGTACTCTCACTGCTACGGAAGGGTCGTCGCCTCCCGTAGACTCAGAATACGCTCGCGGTCACTACAAAGGACTCGTCGCCTGATCAGTGTAGGCCGACAGGAAGAACATACTGTCCCATACTGCCATAATCTGCTCATGAGTCATAGGTGCTCACTAGTCACTACGGGGAGGTTGTGGCCCCAGCATAGGCCGACAGCTCGACCACGGTGTCCCATACCACCATGCCCGGCTCATGAGTCTTTGTGGATCAAGGTACCATGGTTGATAGGATTTACAATGGTAAGTTCAGTACCCTAGGTTCAAGCAGTTATGACTCATACAGGGTGAGCAAACAATGGCCAGTCGGGTTACTTGACGGGCTCGACTAGCACGAGCGCATCTCAAGTCGAACGACATGAAGTGTATAAAACACCTCGTGTGGCCTAAACACTGCCACCAACTCCAAAACACAGCTCACGTTCATCGACGTGTCGTTCGTGGCAAAGATAAGCCAACCACGAATTTACTCAGTTACCGACTGCCTGGACTAGGTATAGTCCCAAACATTTATGAATTCACATCAGCAATCATGTAAGAGTAATAGAAATGAAATACAACAATGTGAGCATATTAACACATGTTATAACATACAACTTAAGTAAATCATCTAACACATGCATTTCATACATATAATGAAATCATGCATATAGCCAACATGTAGGAAATCATTTACATCAGCATATTATTTGAGAATTCAATCTCAAACTAATTCATAACACCATTTAATTCAATACATACTAATACAAGCATTTATACAAACACTTAAACTGCACACTTAAGTCTACATATATTATATCAACTCAAAGTGCGCATTTAGGCAAATCTCTTCGCCAAACTAATTATGCACGCATTCCTAGTATCCTAATGCGATAAGAAGCCATGTCAATCACATCAGCAAAATATGGATGAAAACAGTATTCCCTACAAATGACTAAAATGCCCTAAATCTCATATTTTTCATCTGCTTACGAAACAGGAAACGGACAGCATATTGTACATGTCAAATGGAGTTGCCGTCGACAATCTACTATTAAACGACATTGAAAGCATTGAAAACAGTCAATCAAAACGTCTAAAATCCGCACCTTTTCTCATATAAGTGTATTGATTCGAACGGAGCATGTACGCTTCGTCTACGGCGAACCGGGAACCTATTTTACAAGATCTGTAAGCTACTTCGCTATGGAAATGACGGAACCTCAAATCAACAAGTATTTAGGGTCTTTTCTTACCTAGAAATGCGGTGTAATCACCGGGAAAGTGATTGAGGTGTGTTGCTTAAGCACGTGCAACACGTAGTGCAAGCAACAGGAAATTCTCTCCCACTCTCTCTCACAATCTCTCACCTTTTCTCTCACACCAGCTAGGGTTTCTAGCAAATTCGTATGGGTGAGAGAAGTGAGGGTTTAAGCCCCTTTTATAACCTAAAACATGCCCAAAACAGGCTTGAGAACAATGTTCACTTGATGCCTAACCAAATCGGGGCTGTTTCGGTCCAAAAAGATATTTCTGGAGGTCCCCTGGCCGAACGCGATCGGACTTAAAATCATGCACATCAGATGTCACTCACATTCCATTTTCAGACCAGTAGTGTTCGTAGATCGCACGTGGCGGTCCAATTTTAGTTCAGCGGTCACCGCACGTAGATCAGGTCTATAAGTCTCATGATATGAAATAGAAATTTTTTCTGATCCAAGGGCGTAATTTGGCTGAATTCTGACGGTCAGAACGCTTAATAATAACGCGTCAAGTCGTGTGCCAGATTTGAATTTCAAATTCCAAATCTAACCCTATTCTCACTCTCTTCACTTCAGGCTCAATGAAATAGCCTGTGAATGTCGGTTGGACTTGATTTTTGAAATGATTGTCAAGTCCAGCTAGGCGGTTATAACGGTCTAAGATTGTAGGTATCAGACTTTCGATTCGCGGTCTAGATCCAATACAAAGTTTCAAAGAGGTCCTGAGAACAAACCGGTTTAGAGTTTGATCCGAGGTTTTAGAATATTATAGCGTCATTGGTTCTACTCGCTTTAGGTCTTGTAGAACGTATTTAAAGTGATCAGGGACTATTTCCCAGCTACTCTAGCATTGCGCTAGCTAGCTTACACATAATTTTCAAAGGAATTAATCCTACGCGATTTCTGCTCGAGTTGGTACTCGAGTCCAAGTACGGATTTTTCCAGGGTGTTACAGGCCGACAAAAGTGGTTTGATCTCAAAGGATCAGATGCATTCTTGATCAACCTGTCATTTGTGTACTACCTGTCTCCTAGAATATTTCTCTAGTAAGCAGGCCCTAGGGGGGACAATAGGAGGTGAGACGGGAAAAAACAAGAGGATCACCATGAGGCAATGATTATTAGGCAGGGTTACTATGTTGTGGCGTAGGAGAACCTTGATCTAACTGTGGCGTAGGGGCCTTGGCCCGTTCTTTAAGAGCCAGGGTTTTCTTTCTTGTTGGTTGTGGGGGTCCTCCTTCGGCAAGAGCTTTCCCTTTGTCCTTTGACCTTAATTCAAGAAGAAACAAAAAACTAGAGCAGTTGTAGATGCTAAAAGAGGAATCCTATTTCTAAAAACCAAGGCAGATGAGAAAGATGGGGATGAAAAAATTTACCAAGTTGGTAAGGATTTGCAAAGGTATGCTGAGGAAGGACTGATTTAAGCTTTGCTTCCACACCAAGACTTTGTTGGGCAAGAAGAAAGTGGTGTAGAGATGCCCCAAAAATTTCCCAAAAGTTTCAGACAAAATAGAAACTTTTTGCGCACACCACATTTATATGTTTTAAGCATCTTCAATGCATCGAACGTGATTCGATGTCATTGAAGTTCAAATTTCGATAACATCGACCAATTGTTCGTTAACATTGAAACCGTATTCGATAGTTCAAATCCTTCATATACTTCGATGATATCGAGGTATGTTCGATGATATCGAACATAGTTGGATGTTATCGAATGATCCATTGAACCAATAAACTTTAGAATCTGCCGCATGATTCGATAGGACAGGAGAATGTACATAATACTATACTTACGAACTTTGTATTCTCATTAAAATTTGTTCAAAAATAATAACCAAAACTATAAACATATCCTATGTTTTTGTTCAAAAAGAATTTTAGAGGCTTAAAAATCCTCAAATGTATCATTAAAAGCTTGTAAACCACAAAATATTTCATCTCGCACATATTCCAAGTGATTTGTAACTTGCTACCAAACCTCATTCTTTTTCAATTTTTTTGAGCACATCTTGTACTTTTGGGCTCAAAAATTTTAAGGTGAGACATCAATGACTCTGGTAACCTTCAGGCTTACTTAGAGTTTTTACATCAACATTTGATTTGTACATTACTCAATAGTTGAGGTTTAAATGAGAGGAAATGTGGATTTGTTATAAAATTTTCCTATGATGCATGAGTCCATAATATCCTCTATATTAATCGAAGGACCAAATGCGTCAGAGGGTTGTTCATTAACAATCCCAATAGCATTTTCTGGAGTAAGTGTCCTCCTTTCATCTTCTGGTAAAGTGTATGCCCAGGTCTTTGGTGCCATGACTTGGATTCATTATTCATAGTCTTGTGGTATCAGGTAGATGAATCATTCTCCCTACTACTTTCAATTACATAGAAGTTGTTGCTTGTGAGAGGACCTTTCATAATAAGTTTTCTTGTAAGGTCTGAGATCTTGCACACATCTTTGGAGAATGTGACCATGTGTTCTTTGTCTCAAATTTGTGAGATACTAAGAAGATTGTGTTTCAATCTTTCTACACAAAGAACATCTTCAATCATGGTCATCCCAGGGCCAACTATTGTTCCTTCCCCAATTATCTTGGCAGAACTCCCATCTCCAAATATGACCGCCCGCCATCAAATTTTGAATAATTGTAAAAGTGGGATTCGTCACCAACCATATGTCTAGAGCAGTTGCTATCTAGATATCACTTAGGACCATTACCTATATTAAGATCAAAATGAATTACTAGGAAAGTGTTCTTGTTTTTCACTACCCATTTGGTCACAATTTTTCTTGGTGAAGGTGCTTTGTCTTTACCATGGGTCTGTTTGGACTTTTCGGGCAACTAAACCAAATTCCTTTGTTTCATCAAATCTTTGGTTTTTTGATTCAGTTGAGCCACCTGATTCAATAACTCCTCCATCCTTTTTGTCATTTTGGGTGGATTAGGATATCTACTTCCTTCTTTTGGTATGTATTTTGAAGGACTCTCTGGTTTTTGCAATGTTCTTCCTATTGGTTTAAATTTGCTAGAATAGTTTAACCTGGAAGTGGAGTGAGACTTACCAAATGTAAGACATTCAAACTTGCTACTTTGGGAAAACCTCTGACTAAGTTCAACAGATTTTTTTAATTTTTCTACATCAAAAATAAGTTTATGATTTTCATTCTTAAGGTACATATTCTCAGATTATAAGAGTTCAATCTGTTTGTTTAATCTCAGCATTTCAGATGTGAGGGAAGTAGTTGTCCTTTCTAGTTTGTCATTTTCCATATGGTATTGTTGAAGGTCATTTATCAAATGGGTATTGATCTCTAAAGTTTTGTTCAAATCATCTTCCAACTGTTTTTTTATATTTTCAGCAACACCAAGTTTCTTAAGGACACTAATTCCATGGATATAAAGTTGATCATAAGCATCATGGATGTCGTCCTTTTCTACTTCTACTACTTTTTTCTCATCATTTGAGGGGTGTGTCTCTTTTTTGTGTGATTCATCTTTTTCCTCATTATCCTTTGAGTTGGGAATAACTATAGTGGTGAAGGTCATAAGTATTTTTAAAGACTTTTAGTCTCCATCACTTTCAAAATCACTGCCTTCAGAGTTGGATTCATCCGTGCCATCCCATGTGGCTGTCATAGCCTTTCCTTTCAATTTTTTGGTAGGGCAATCAGTGGATAAATTTTTCACAACCCCAAGTGTAGGGCTGCGATTTAGTAATAATCTCAGTGAGACCGAGGTCGAATCCACAGGGACTAATCTCGTGTGTCTTCTGAGAGCAACTAGAACTAGAACTAGAAAAAGATAAAAACCTAATCTGAAATATTTGAGAGAGTAATTGTGATAAAAGTAATTAAAACTAATGAATTTAATGGTGGTAACTAAGGTGCCAAGGATCACTTGTAGCAATTGGGAAGCTACCTTGCAATGATTCAAGGACCTAACTGGAATCAGAGTCCTATCTTATCCAGTTGTTAAGAAGAGATTTGTTAGATCTCTGAACTTCTCATGGATCTAAGCATCGATGGATGAGAATGGTGAAGATTTGGAAGTGATTCCATCACCAAACCATGCCTAGGAGATAATGTAAACAACAACAATTTACCAATCCCACAACCAATCATAAAAGAATTGTGAAAGTTAGGGAGGTTTCCATTACCCTACCATACCCAAGGGACAATGGTGAATAACAGGATTTCCTAATTTCACAATCTCAATTCAGGAGAAGAAAATATTCAAAGCAATTGTAGATCCATTGTAATTTGAGTCACAATAAACCATTAAAAACTAAAAATATTCCTTCATAATCAAACCAAAATCCAAGAGAGTTTAACAAAACATGAATCAAAACAACACAAACATCCCAATCATGCTACAGCTTCACCTCTTAGCCTGAGCTAAGAGATTTAGCCAATGATAGACATGATTAAACTAAAAACTCTTAAACACAATAAAAAGACCAACTAAAGAGGAAGAAGAAGAACTCCCAGACGGTATCTCCACCATTTTTCTCCACTCCTCAAACCCTAAAATATCCCTAGGGGTGCCCAAGGGACCCCTATTTATAGTTTTAAGCCTTAACCTTTCACACTGAGTGAAAATTTCTAGAAACTGTCTCAAATTTGCATAACCCTCGACTGGTCTTGGGCCATCATCGATCGGTTGTGGGTTATCCTCGACTGGTTAAAGATTGCCCGAATTTAGAAGCCGATGTTGCTGGAATTCGAGTTGAAGTTTCCTTGACTAGTCCTGCAGGAGCCAGGAATGGTCGAGCGGAAGCTAGGACTAGTCGAGCAAAAGTAGGACTGGTCGAGGATTACGCAAATTCACTTCTAAACTTCAATTCTCTTTATTCTTGACTTGATTTTCTTGGATATTTAGCATGTGAATTCTTCATTCTTAGTCTTCTAAGATCCAATCCTTGGCTTGGTGATTCTTGAGTGTTAAATTTATACTTTTAGCATCCTTTTCAATCCATGCTCTTAAATTCACCTTGCAACACAAACACAATTAAAATAGAACATTAATCATTATCATGTTCATAAAACCAAGTAATAAATAGGGTCCAATATGCAATATTTAATCTTTAACACAATCCCTAACCCACATTTTGCTAGCCCCGAGGAAAGTATGTGAAAAATATTTTGAGAATTACGGGATAAATTCTATAAGCTCAAGTGATTTTTGAAAAATAATTTAGATAATAGAATTCTAAGATACATTAATGTTGAGCATCACCTTCTCCTCAACTCCAGCACTTAGTAAATTTCACAATCTAGTTCAAAGGATTAATTCACAAATTAGAACAATTCTAAACATTGAGTTCCATGGGTGCACAGTGAAACCTAAACTTATCATAATCAATGGTTTAATTATCTATTTCCATGATAATCATTGATAATCAAAATATCATTTAATATAACCATAACCTAAACCAAAACTTTCCTTATAGTTAAGCCTTTTATACTTCCAGCTTTTGATTTTTCCATCGATGGCTTTCACACTATGTTTAATCTTTTCAATGATCTTGAATAGGTAGCCCTTTTATACGACAACTATTTTTTAGCTGGGTATTTTTTTCTTCTTTTCAATTCTTCTCATTAAACATGATGGACAAATTCCCTAGGTTGGTTCCTTCTATGCTTAATAATCATCAAGCTATCAACTCAATGTCAAACTAAAACCTTAATGTGTAAGCAAGATGCGACATGTGAAATCATGACTCAATCAATATTTAAAACTTCTAATCATGAATTAATTATTCACACTTAACTGTGAAATATAACAAGTAACTTATATTTCTAAACCAACATCAAGTATCTTATATTTCTAAACCATGGATGAACTTCAAAATTTTCAGAAAATATTTTCACAATTTTTGTTTAAAGACTAAGAAAACCTGATTAGCTTGCCTAATCCACACCCCCAACCTAAAATCTACATTGTCCTCAATGTAAAAGATATATAAGCATGTAATGCACATGAGACAATGAAAGTAAATGAGAGGTTATAGAAATGTAGTATGAAAGTTCCATGGTTCGTCAATTAGCGTGAGTGTTGAGTCGATAAGTCAAGTGGGGCTCATATGAAGATTGTTTAAAACATTGCCTCAACCGGATGTGTGTTCAGAGCTCATCACATGTAAATTTAGCCTCACATCCCAAATTCCAAAACACCTAGGTAAACAAAAGCCTTAAGAAAAACTTAGAACAACATAGGTGTTAAAAGTCTGAAAACCTGGTTTTAAAATGGAAAATTCTTTAATTTTTCAGTTAAGTTCGATATCATCAATTCTTAATCGATTCAATCGAACATCATTCTCGATATATCAAACTGGTATCGATAACATCAAATCGAGTCCTCCTTATTTCCAGCAACCACAAAGTATTCTAAAGAAAATATTTGATAAATCGAAAGTACCATCGATAGCATCGAATTTCAAATATCAATGATATCAAAGGACAGTCGATGATATCAAAAAGTCTCAGAGCTCTATCCAGCAAAGACTTGGTAAATATTCTTGATATTGCTCAAGGAATCGAAGGACAATCGATATTATCAAAATTCAAATCTCGATAAAATCGGCACAGTATCGGTGACATCGAAATGGGACAAGTTCTGTCTAGTGAGTTTTTGAAAGAAAAAACATCTAAATGTTCGAGGAATCAAAACCCACATCAATATCATCGAGATTCAAATCACAATGATATCGATATAGACTCGATATGATTAAATCAGGATAAAACTGTTTCAGCAAATCTAAAAAGGAAAACCTTATGTGAATAATCAAGGAATCGATACTTGCTCAATATGATCGTAATTCAAAAATCAATGAAATTGATATGGGTTCGATATCATCGAATTGAGTCAAAAAATGTCCAGCAAGCTTTCTTAAAATATTCATTGAAAAGATCAATAAATCGAAACCACTGTCGATGATATCAGAATTCAAAATTCGATATCATCGACGCATGTTCGATGCCATCGATCTTCAGTCAAAAAGTTCTAGGTATGTTCTTTAGCTGAGTTCGCATCATTGAACTCTAGCTCGATGTAATCGAAAGTATACATTCAATGACATCTATTCAGGAGGGATGATATCAAAAGCAGTCATACTTGACATATTAATTACTGTTGAGACTTTCTACCTATATATAGGAAGCTTACTCTTGGTTGCAAAGTGAGAAAAATAGAGAGAGTCTTGCATACTATTTACTCTAAGCTCTTTTTCTCATAGAAGTTCATCCTTCAATCCACCTCATCATTGATATTAAATAGAGTGGATTGAGGAATGAACTTCCCTATTTTGAGGATCATCCAGTTACTACCTTAATGGAAAATTATTGAGCTGGGATACCTTGAATGCTTGGAATCACTCCTTCTCTAAACTAGGAAAATATTTAATAGAGTAGGATTCTAACATAACCTTGACCCAACCCATTGCCTTTATTAGAACATTATTAAGTGTTGGGGATCAAGAGAGCTGAAGAATCTTCATCATCAAGGAGGAGATCTTCATCGACATGCTTAATGGGGCTCATCTACTTATCTGTAAGTCATTAGAGTCTAGAGACCCTGTTGATCGTTCCTTTTGTAGGATTAAGTCACATGTGATTCTCACCCCTTCCAAGCCCTCATAGGAGGCCTCCGATTGGAGAGTATGTATGAGTGATTTGTGTTGACCCTTGCTCTTGTGTAGGGCATAAACTTAGGTCCTTGTGTAAGTCCTTAACTTGTGTGGTATAAAAGGTAAGTTCCTTATGTGGATCCTTTGCTCTTGTATAGGGCATAAAACCTAGGTGCTTTATGTTGACCTTTGCTCTTGTATAGGGCATAAAATCGTGCCTCTGTGTAGGCATTTTAGGTACCTTGTGTAAGTCCTAGAGTCAGCCTTGTGTAGGTTGTACTGGTTTGAGGTAAACCTGATTTGAAACCTCTATTAGTGAAATCCGGTATACTCAAGGGTTGAGTGCATCTACCAGGAGTGGAGTAGGCATATAGATGAACCACTATAAAATGATTGTGCTTGAGATTGGTATTTGCATATTCTCTTATTATGTTTACTTTGAATGATTACATGATGCATGATTATTTAAAACTAATAAGTATCACATCTGACACACAGTTACTCAGTGCATCCATTATAGACTAAATTTATGTACTGTTTAGATATTGAATAGTCTTATGATTGGATCCTCTATTTGGCTTGGAAGCCATTAGAGTCAAGTTGAAGATATCTTGATAAATTGATGTATTAGATCAAGATAATGGTAATAGGATTTTATATTATCATAAAACTTTATGAAGTCCAATTCACCGCCCTCTCGGACACTTTGACCTATTACTACTTCTACTAGAGTAGTCATTACTGCAATTTTAATTGGTATCTGAGCGGGTTTCTCTTAAAGGCTTAACTTCCTAGAGAGTGATCTTGACTAAAGTTAGAATCATGGCCAATAGTGTGGGACTAAAGGGTACAAAAGGTCATACTGCAAATACCCAAAAACAACTGTACTCTGAAACTCTCAAGCTACTGGGTATTGCCAAACAAGGTAAAGGTCAAAATAATTGCCTAGTAATTCATACTACTTTAAAAGTCGGTAATAGTTCAAAATGGTACCTTGACAGTGGGTGCTTTAGACCAAACCCGCTTTTGTGAGTATTCAGATTTTGATGGTGGGTCATTCATGTTTGGAGATGGGAGCTCCACCAAAATAATTGGGCAAGGAACAATAGTCGGACCAGGACTCCCCAAGATTAAAAATGTTCATTGTGTGGAAGGTCTAAAACATAATCTCCTTAGTATCTCACAAATCTGTGACAAAGAACACTTAGTCACCTTATCAAAAGATGTGTGCAGAATCTTAGACCATATATGAAAATCTATCATGAAAGGTTTACGCACAAGTGTCAACTACTGCGTTATTGAAAGTAGCAAAGAGAATGTATTGTCCATGAAATGTAATATGGTTGTGAAAAGCGAGTCCAAATTGTGGGACCAAAGGCTGGGATATGTTCACTACCAAAACTTAGCCAAGTTAAGTTCAGGGAATTTAGTAAGAGGCCATCCCAAGATTAGAAAGGAAGAAAAGATTGTACGTGGTGACTTTCTAAAGGGTAAACAGATAAAATTCGAGAACAAAAAGACAACCACCATAACAACATCAAAGCCTTTGGATTTGCTACATATGGGTCCCACCAAAGTTGAAAGTCATGGCAGAAAAATATACTTCTTAGTGGTAGTAAATGATTACTCCAGATTTACGTGGGTCGCCTTTCTTCGGGAAAAATCTGATGCTTTTGATGAATTTGTAATTATGGCAAAGCGACTCCAAAATGAGAAAGGATACAACATAAGATGTATCAGGAGTGATCATGGTGGAGAACTTGAAAATGAGCGGTTTCAAAGATACTGTGATGAGAAAGGAATTTGCCATGAATTCTCAACCCCAAAAACTCCAAAGCAAAATGGAGTTGTTGAAAGCAATAATCGAGTACTGTAGGAAATGGGGTCAGTTATGCTGAATGGCAAGGATGTGGCAAAAATCTTCTAGGCTGAAGTAGTCAATACTACCTACTACATTATAAATTGAGTATATCTGAGAGCAGGTTTGAACAAGACACCATATGAGCTATGGTAAGGAAAATAACCTAGTGTGAAATACTTCCGTGTCTTTAGCAGTAAATATTATATCCTGAAAGACAGAGATCACCTAGGAAAATTTGAGTCTGAAAGTGATGAAGGTATCTTTTTAGGATATGCCTTGAATAGTCGTGCTTATAGAGTATACAATCTAAGGAGCCTCACAATTCAAGAATCAGTTAATGTGGTGGTTGATGACCAGCCCCATGAAGAAGAAATTACTTTGAATGAATTAGAAGATGATTTGGATTCATGCATTCTAGGTAAATCAGATAACAAAAATCCCTCATCCAATAAACCTCAACCGCCATCTAACATACCCATCATTAATGATTGCCCTCTAATTCAAATCATTAGAGATCCTAATGATGGTGTAAGGACTCGATGTCAGATAGAAAGCATTTATAGTCATTTTTATTTTACCTCAAAGATTGAGCCCAAGAATATTATGGAAGCTCTTCAAGATGAATATTGGATAAATGCTATGCAAGAAGAACTTCAAAAATTTCAGAGAAATAAGGTATGACACCTGGTTCGTAGACCACCTGATACAAATATCATTGGAACCAAATGGATCTTCAAGAATAAATTTGATGAATTTGGGAATGTGATTAGGAATAAATCAAGATTAGTAGCTCAAGGATATTCTCAGATAGAAGGCATTGACTTTGATGAAACATTTTCTCCTGCAGCTCACCTTGAGTCAATCAGGATTCTCATGTCAATTGCATGTGCATTAAAATTTAAACTATTTCAAATAGATGTCAAAAGTGCATTTCTTAATGGCATATTTGATAAAGAAGTCTGTGGAACAACCTAAGGGATTTTCAGACCCTAAGTATCCTTAACATATCTATCGATTGAGCAAAGCACTTTATGGCCTCAAACAAGCACCACATGCTTGGTATGAACGTTTGATGCAATTTATTTTGGACCATAAATTCTGCAGGGGTAGTGTAGATAAAACACTATTCACTCAAAAGACAGAGAATTCATTACTCATGGTCTAGATCTATGTGGATGATATAGTCTTTAGTTCCACATGTGAAGACACTGCTCATAACTTCACCGATCTCATAAAATCTGAATTTGAAATGTGTATGATCGGTGAGTTGAACTTCTTTTTAGGACTATAAGTGAAGTAATTATACAATGGGATCTTTGTATGTCAAACCAAGTATGCAAAAGATTTAGTAAAAAGATTTGGACTTGAGTTTGGTCATACCTATCATACTCCCATGACCACCACACTCAAAGTCCTCAAAGATATAAATGACAAAAGTGTGGATCAACACTTGTATCAAAGCATGATAGGAAGCCTATTATATCTCACTGCTAGTCATTTAGATCTATCATTTAGCATGGGAGCATGTGCACGATATCAGGAAGATTCTAAGGAATCTCATCTAACAGCAGTTAAAAGAATTATCAAGTATGTGGCTATAATAACCCTTTTTGGTCTATGGTATCCATTTGAAACATCTAACATCATTGATGGATATTTAAATGCTAATTGAGCTGGAAATTTAAATGATTGCAAATCAACTAGTGATAGCTGTTTCTATATTAGAAATTTTTTGGTGTCTTAGCAGAGCAAGAAACAAAATTCAATATCCCTGTCCACCGCCGAAGCTGAATATATTGCTGCAGGTAGTTGTTTTGTACAACTCCTCTAGATGAAACAAATGCTACTGGATTATCGAATTAAACAATCCACAATGACTTTCTTTTGTGACAACACTAGTGCCATCAATATTTTAAAAAATCTTGTTCAACATTCACGGACCAAGCATATAAACATTCAACATCATTTCATTCGAGAACTTGTTGAAGAAAAGATATTGTGTTGGACTATGTGTCTACAGAAAAACAACTTGTTGATATCCTAACAATGCCTCTCGATGCAAACAGGTTTAGTGATGTTTAAAATCAATTTGAGTATGTGAAAGTTAATGGAAATCTTAGTCAAAATGAACTAAATAGGCATATCTTAGGACTATGGTCTTCATTTTTTTTGATGGATTAAACGTATATGTGCAATACAAGCATATCTTTGTGAACTAACCATGTTATTTATGTCAAGAGAAATGAAATTTGTTTTTAAATGCTCCAAATTCTACCAAGCTTGAGTAGTTCTTTTGAATATTCCTTGCATGAATGAGGATATATTTCTGTTAATTTTAAATGCAGCCTATCTACTTGCTCATATTATTTACTGGTGATTTGTTTGAGCTTTATAAGAACTGTCTATGGGCTGCATGTTATGTGACAAATGATAATTGATTCTCTCCTGATTATAGATGCTCATAAAAGTGGTTTATTATGTGTGGTATGGTGATTCCATGCTTTATAATGCATATCTGTCTAGAATTATTAGTCCTCCTATTGCCTTGATTCTCCCAGTTTCTTTAATGTCAACTTCAGTCATTCGATTTTTTATTGGTATATTAACCTTTGTCAATGACTGATAAAAAGGGGGAGAACAAATCCCACCATGAGAACACTGCTTGATAAATGGTTTTGAGCATGGTGATGCAGGTGATAGGGGGACCAGCTACAAGAAGATAGGGGGACCAGCTACCTGGATCATGCTTGTCAATGAACTTCATAGTATCTTTATAAAATTGTATAAATTTCATGTACACACAATTTAAGATGTTGTTTTAGGTGTTCTGTCATGAAATTGACAAAGGGGGAGATTGAAAGTGACTTGATTTGTCAATTAGCATGAGTGTTGAGTCGATAAGTCAAGTGGGCCACATATGAAGATTGTCAAGACATTGCCTCAACCGGATGTGAGTTTAGAGCTCATCACAGGTAAACTTAGCCTCACATCCCAAATCCCAAAACACCCAAGTAAACAAAAGCCTTAAGAAAAATTCGAAACAACATAGGTGTTAAAAGTCTGAAAATCTGGTTTCAAAATGGAAAATTCTTTAAGTTTTTAGCTAAGTTCAATATCATCAATTCTTGGTCAATTCAATTGAACATCATTCTCGATATATCAAACTGGTATCAATAACATCAAATTGAGTCCTCCTTATGTACAACAACCATAAAATATTTTGGACAAAATATTTGATAAATCGAAAGTACCATTGATAACATCGAATTTCAAATATCAATGATATCGAAGGACAGTCGATGATATCAAAAAGTCTCAGAGCTTTATCCAGCAAAGGCTTGGTAAATATTCTTGATATTGCTCGAGGAATCGAAGGACAATCAATATTATCGAAATTTAAATATTGATAAAATTGACACAGTATCAATGACATCGAAATGGGATAAGTTGTGTCCAGCGAGTTTTTAAAATAAAAAACATCTAAATGTTCAAGGAATTGAAACCCACATCGATCATTGAGATTCAAATCACAATGATATCAATATAGACTCGATACGATCGAATCATTAAAAAACTATTCCAGTAAATCTGAAAAGGAAAATCTCATGTGAATAGTTGAGGAATCGATATTGGCTCAATATGATCATAATTCAAAAATTGATGAAATTGATATGGGTTCTATATCATCAAATTAAGTCAAAACTGTCCTACAAGCTTTCTTAAAATATTTATTGAAAAGATCAATAAATCGAAACCACTGTCGATGATATCCAAATTCAAAATTCGATATCATCGACGCATGTTCAATGCCATCGATCTTCAATCAAAAAGTTCTAGGTATGTTCTTTAGATAAGTTCACATCATCGAACCCTAACTCAATAGAATCGAAAATATACATTTGATCACATCGATTCAGGACTGATGATATCGAACTCAGTCAGACTTGACATATTTATTATAGTTGGGGATTTTGCCTATATATAGGAAGCTTACTCTTAGTTGCAATGTGAGAAAAATAGAGAGAGCCTTGAGAAAGTCTTGCATACTATTTACCCTAAGCTCTTTTTCTCATGGAAGTTCATCCCTCAATATACCCTCATCATTGATATTAACTAGAGTGGATTGAGGAATGAACTTCCCCATTCAAGGATCATCCAACTACTACCTTAATGGCAAATCATTGAGCTGGGATACCTTGAATGCTTAAATGCTTAAAATCATTCCTTTTTTAAAATAGAAAAATATTTAATAAAGTATGATTCCAACGTAATCTTGACCCAACCTGTCGCCTTTATTGGAACATCATCAATTGTTACGGATCAGGGGAGTTGAAGAATCTTCATCATCAAGGAGGAGATCTTCATCAATGTGCTTAATGGGGCTCATCTACTTATCTGTAAGTCATTAGAGTCCACAGATCCTGTTGATCATTCTTTTTGTAGGATCGGGTCACAGGTGATTCTCACCCCTTCCGAGCCCTCATAGGATGCCTCCGACTAGAGAGTACGTATGGGTGCTATGTGTTGACCCTTGCTATTGTGTAGGGCGTAAACTTAGGTCCTTGTGTAGGTCATTATTCTGTGTGGTCTAAAAGTTAGGTTCATTGTGTGGTTCCTTGACCGGTGTGGTCTAAATGGTAGGTTCCTTATATGGATCCTTTGCTCTTGTGTAGGGCATAAAACCTAGGTTCTTTGTGTTGACCTTTGCTCTTATGTAGGGCATAAACTTGTGCCTCTGTGTAGGGCATGTTAGGTACCTTGTGCAAGTCCTAGATTTAGCCTTGTGTAGGTTGTACCGGTTTGAGGTAAACCTGATTTGAAACCTCCGTTAGTGAAATCTGGTACACTCAAGGGTTGAGTGCATCCACTGGGAGTGGAGTAGGCATATAGCCGAACCACTATAAAATGTTTGTGTTTGAGATTAGTATGTGCATATTCGCTTATTATGTTTACTTTGATTGATCACATGATGCATGATTTTTTAGAATTGATAAGTATCACATATCACACACAGTCACTCATTGCATCCATTATAGACTAAATTTATATACTGTTTAAATATTGAATAGTCTTATGATTGGATCCTCTATTTGGCTTGGAAGCCATTAGGCTTAAGTTGAAAATATCATGATAAATTGATATATTAGATCAATATAATGGTAATAGGATTTTAAATTATCATAAAACTTTATAAAGTCCTATTCACCCCCCTCTAGGACACTTTGACCTATTCCTACGTCTACTAGAGCGGTCATTAATGCAATTTCATAGTACTTGAAGAAGAAATCTAGAGGCTTTTCCAAGAGTCTCAAAGTGAAGATGGGTTAGCAGGAGGACTTAACAGACAACAAGAAAACTATCCTAAAACCAATGGAAAGCAAATTATCATAAATAGCATAAAGTTGACTATCCTAGACATAACATGAAAGTAATAAACTAATCCTAAACTAGAAAAATAAGGAAAAAACTACTTAGTCATGCCACAAGGTTCATCCTTTGGCCAATATCATGATAAATTTCTCAGTAGGTTTCTCAACAAGATCATCCAAAAGCCCTTTTTGCAATAGCTTGAATGCCCTGAAGCATGAATTTCCAGAGAAATTTATGGACCTCAGTAAAAAATTATCGTTAAATCGCTTGAGGTATCTAAAGTATATATGATTCACTTATGATGAAAAAAAGTTTCAATATTAGTACTCCATGGTGAATCAAAGACTACAAGTATATAGAATTTAGAAAAAATCTCAGTGAATGATGTAGTCTCAACACATTCTGAAGTTTCAACTTCGGTTCAATTCTCAGCTCTCCCTCCTGTGATAGTAAACATTAAAGATCAATGGAGGGAAGGATTTCAGAATAAGGGTTCTCTCGGTTAGTAATAATTTTTGAGGTGTTGTCTTGCAAGGCATTCACTATTTCTTTTATCATAAGATTGTTTGAATATATAAAGTGTACTAAACAATCATCCAAAGAGTTAGGAAATTTAGCTGAGAGTGGCTCATTCTTCACATTGAAGTTTACGATGATCTGCCTAAGGATTCCATCGTCTTTGAAAATGGATGGATGCATGCTCTCTTTCTCTTACCCTGCATAGACAGATTAAAAATCAATAGGTGAAGAATTGATATGAAGACTTTGTTCATCGATACCACTTAGTAAGGCATTGTATTGTCAAGGGTTGACAATTCAAATGGGGGCCTCACCTGGATGGTTTCAAATTTCATAGTTATATCAGGTAACTTGTCCATCTCCCTAATCATATTATAATCTAAATCAGGAGAGTGGACCGAACATGTCCCAAAAGAGTCATGGGATTCACCTGGAAGAGACTCTTCCTCCACATTTAAGTCAAACATGTCATATGGGTGGAGTGGAATTCATGTGCCTCGTGATCACCTTCCTAGATCATAATTGAAGTTGATTCTAGTGAATCTTAGGTTTTGCTCTTATGAATCTCATCCCAATACTTATCATCATCCAATTCAATTCAATTCACAAGTGGGATGAGATTACTTACCTCACACTATTTTTTAGATTGGGTTGAGGTTCGAATATACTAACCTCTTCCTCATCATTGAAATAAGGCATGTCGGTATCAGTATATTGGAAAACTAACAATGTTTCTTGATCATTCCTTTGGACAGTCATTGAGATAGACTCATCGTGAATTTGAACCACATGCTCATTAACGGAACCCAACTCTTCATTCTAAATTCCAAAGTTCTTCACAACTAAGTTAGGATCACTTTTCTCGCATTGTATTTTTTTGGGTTGAGTTGTGGCTGGGATGAACGAGCCTCCACTATCTTATTAATGGGTAAATCAAGCTCTTCTAATATTTTTATAATTTTTGTAAGACAATCCATGTAACTCTGATATGAATCCTCTTAGATTGATTCTGGTTGAATTTCAAAGGTAGGGGATCCAAGAGAATAATCATTATAACATGTTGTTGTTTCATCTTTCCAATCTTGATGTTTCCACTGATCATAGTCATACGAATAATAAGTGGGAGAATCTGATGGTTGTTGATACATATTATCAAATATAATATAGTCTCTCATTGTTTTCTTCATGTCTGATGGTTGATAATACTTTTCACTCCCATAATTTTGACAACCCCAACATTCACATACCATTTCCTTAATCTATGGAGTGTGATTATTCTCTTGTATATGATCACATAAGGAGTTCTTAACCAGTGGAGCATTATATTTTGATCAGTTCTCAATGATTGTTTCAGAAAAATTTTGAGACATAGATTGATTTCTATCATAATCATCATACATCCTTTCCTAATATCTCTTAGCTATCTCAGCATACTGACGTTCCCACTCTTTCATGGTGAAACCATAACTTTGAATCTACTCCTAAAATAGAATAAAAGAAAATTCGTATAGTAATATGGAAATTAAGTAGAGGGAAGGAGTTAGAAAGATGTTACTGGATTGAAGAGTTTTATGTTAGGATCCTATAAAATAGAAAACAATGTTAGTTTCTAAAAAAATATATGTATAAAAAATAATCCTGAAAATAAAATTCTAAAATTAAAAAGTTTCTAAACCTAGAGAACAAACCCTACTTTAGAAATAGAAAGAGAGAGATTAGAAAGAGGTTACCAAATTAGAAAGTTCTATGATACACTCCTACAAAAAAAGGAAACGAATTAGTTTTTAAAACAAATCAGGAAAATCCCTAAAAACAGAAAATAGAAAATTTATAAAAAGAGAGAATGTGACTTTCTAAACACAGAGAACCCAAATCCTAAAAATAGAAACTAGAAAAATCTTAATCTTAAACTAATTCCAAAACAAGCTAATCTTAGAAAAATACAACCATTATTCCTCGGTAATAGCGCCAAAAACTTGTTCACAACCCCATGTGTAGGGCTACGATGTAGTAATAATCTCGATAACACCCAGGTCGAATCTACAAGGACTAATCTTGTGTGTCTTCTAAGAGTAACTAGAACTTGAACTAAAAAAGATGAAAACCTAATCTGGAATATTTAGGAGAGTAATTGTGATAACTAGGGTGCCAAGGATCCACTTGTAGCAATTAGGAAGCTCCCTTACAATGATTTAAGGACCCAACTGGAATCAGAGTCCTATCTTATCCAGTTGGTAAGAAGAGATTTATCAGATCTCTGAACTTCTCATGGATCTAAGCATCAGTGGATGAGAGGTGAAGATTTGGAAGTGATTCCATCACCAAACCATGCCCTGGAGATAAGACAAATAATAGCAATTTACCAATTCTACAACCAATCATAAGAGAATTGTGAAAGTTAGGGAGGATTCCATCACCCTACTAAGCCTAAGGGACAATAGTGGACAACAGGATTTCCTAATTTCACAGTCTCAATTCAGGAGAAGAAAATATTCAAAGCAATTATAGATCCATTGTAATTTGAGTCATAACAAACCATTAAAAACTAAAAATATTCCTTCATAATCAAACTAGAATCCAAGAGTGTTCAACAAAACATGAATTGAAATAAAGTAAACATCCCAATCACGCTACAAGCTTCACCTCTAGCTGACCATGGACATGATTGAACTAAAAATCTTAAAAAAAAAAAAAAACAACTAAAGATGAAGAAGAAGAACTCTCGGACTGCGGCTCCACCCTTTTCCTTCACACCTCAAACCCTAGAAGATGCCTAGGGGTTCCCTAGGGACCCTTATTTATAGTTTTAGGGCTTAACCTTTTGCACCGAGTGGAAATTTTCAGAAACCGTCTTAAATTTATGCAATCCGTGAAAAAATTACATAACCCTCGACTAGTCTTGGGCCATCCTTGACTGTTTATAGACCACCCTTAACTAGTCAAACATTGTGCGAATTTAGAAGCTGATGTTGCTGGAGTTCGAGTAAAAGTTTCCTCGACTGGTCCTGCAGGATCCAGGACTGGTCGAGCAGAAGCCAGGACTTGTCCTGCGTAGCCAAGACTAGTTGAGCAGGTGTCAGGACTGGTCGAGGATTACGCAAATTTACTTCAAAACTTCAATTTTCTTCAATCTTAACTTGATTTTCTTGGATCTTTAGCATGTGAATTTTTCATTCTTTGTCTTCTGAGATCAAACCCTTGGCTTGGTGATTCTTGAGTGTTAAATCCATGCTTTTAGCATCCTTTTGAATCCAAGCTCTTAAATTCACCTCGCAACACAAACATGATTAAAATAGAATTTTAAGCATTATCATGCACATAAAACCAAGTAATAAATAGGTTCTAATATACAATATTTGACCCTCGACATAAATAACCATATTTCTTGCAGTTATAACATTAGGGTTCTTTGGACTTTCAAAATGGTGTTTCTTGTCTAATTATTTCCCCTTGTTGTTGTATGGTCTCCCACAATTCTTGTTGAAGAATTTTTTTTGAATCGTTGAGCTAAGAGAGTTACCTCCTCATCACCACCTTCATTTTCACTTTCCTCTTCCTCTATCACAATCATGTTCTTAAAGGTCTTAAGAGCATTGTTTTTGGACTTTGTGTGTGGTTTAAGGTGTAGTTCAAAGGTTTATAGGGAACCTACTAGTTCTTCTACTTTCATTTCTTTAATGTTCCTACATTCTTCTATGGTGGTGACCTTAGGGTTAAATAGTTCCGGCAAGGATCTCAGAATTTTCCTATAAATTTTAAATACAAGAATTCTTTCCCCAAGTCCCCCTATGGAGTTACATATACCATTCTACCTAGTGAAAAACTTCATGAATGTCTCATGTTCTTCCATCTTTATGTGTTCAAATTGAGATGTCAGGAATTGCAGCCTTGACATTTTTATTGTGTTAGTTCCTTCATGGGTATTTCTAATAACTTGCATTCTGCCTTTGAGTTTACACACATACTTATTGACTGAACACATCCTGTGAAACTTCACAGTAAATTTCATTCATATCTTTGGCTTTGCACATCCTCATTTCTTTATTGAATTGAGTCCACTTTTCTTTTGGTTTGGGTTTAGAAATTGTTTTACCATTTTCGAGTACCACCTATTCCGTGGGTGTAACATATCCATTCTTAACTATCTCCTAAATGTCATGATTTAAAGTCTGTAAGAAGTAGATCATTCTTGCCTTCCAATAGGCATAATTTAAGTCATTAAAGATGGGAGGACGTGAGACTAATGGTCCATCTCCTTTGTCCATAATTCCAGCTTCAGTCAAGATCTTCCTCTAGGTGATTAAACCCTTCAAGAGGAACCTTCTTTGATACCAATTGAAATTGCGGTGATACCGCTATAGCAGAAGTATGGAATTAGTCAAAGTGTCCTAGAGGGGGGTGAATAGGACTTTTCAAAAATTCTAATATTACTGACTTGTAATATTTACTAATCCAAATTAGTTCATAAAGATTATTAGAGAGTCATTCACATTCATGGCTATAAAGCATATTAAAGATCCAAATTAATCAGAAGATAAATATTGCATATTCAAGCATATCAAGCCATCAATCCAAATATGCAAGAATCATTGCAAACACATTGATGTATAATGGTTCGGCAACGTGCCTACTCCACTCTCGACTGACACACTCCACCCTATAG
The DNA here is from genome assembly GCA_037074715.1 of Magnolia kwangsiensis. NCBI lineage: Eukaryota > Viridiplantae > Streptophyta > Magnoliopsida > Magnoliales > Magnoliaceae > Magnolia > Magnolia kwangsiensis. The sequence goes on from CM073571.1 coordinate 149,476,982, forward strand.
TGTGCTGGATTTCACTATCTGATGGTTTTAAATTAGGTTAACCACAAACCTTCACAAGCTACACAAGGTATTGTCTACACAAGACAAATATATCCTACACAAGGAATTGCCTACCAAAGGCATTCATGCCTACATTAGGCAACCAATCATGCCTACATAAGGCAACCAATCATGCCTACATAAGGCAACCAATTATGCCTACACAAGGTAACCAAACATGCCTACGCAAGGCACAATAGATCCTACATAAGGACTCTATACGTAATCTTCCGTCGGAGGCCTGTAAAAGGTCTTAGTAAGATTGTGAAACACAACCTGAAGACCAATCTTAAACAAGGAAGGATCCTCAAATTCTATGGACTCTTAAAGACTTACTTGTGAGCAGGTGAGCTCTATTCAGCACATGATGAAGAAGATCTCCCTTGATGGCGAAGGATCTTCAACTCCCTTAAACCATAACACTTGTAGATGCTCCAATAGTAATTGGGTATGGGTCAAGGTATTTGGTGGAATATACTCTAATGAATGTGTATAATTAAGAGACAGAGTGATTCCAGGGTTGTGCATTCAAGAGATTCCGACAGAATGATTTGTCATTAAGTAAGTTGTTGGAAGATCCTTATATGGTGAAGTTCATTCTCCAATCCAATTTATTGAGTATTCAATGATTAAAAGGGGTCTCCCATGAGAAAAATGATTAATGGTGGTAGGTAAGAAGTTACCTTATTGGAACTCTCGCTTTTTTCTCAATGAGAACTCTAAAAGTAAACTTCCAGATATATAGACAAAAATTCTAACAGAAATAAAATGGGCAGAATCTTTCTGCATTCAATGTCATCCAATTAGGTTCGATGGCATTGAAGGATACCTTCTATGTCATTGAATGTTAGTTCGATGACTCGGCATTTTAAATAAAAACATGTTAAATCTTGATGGATAGTTTCTTGACTTAATTCGATATTATCGAAAATGATTCGATGTCATCGAAATTTAAATTTTGATGTCATCGAATCGAGTTTAATTCCTTGATCTGTCAAGTGATTTTTCTTAAGAGCTTTCTGGGCATTTTCATGTCTTTGTTTGATGTCATCGAACGTGATTTGATGTCATCAAAATTTAAATTTTGATGACATCGAATCGGAGTTCGATTCATCAATTTTTTGATGTTTTTTTGCTTGAGCTCACTGTCCATTTGAAGGCACCTTTTCGATGTCATCGAACAGTGTTTCAATGACTCGAAGGAGATAGAAAACTGATATAATTTTCATATAAATTACCAACTTAGTTTTCTATTACCTAATTTATAAAACATGTTTTCCATGTGGGTTTTTTAATAGATTAGAGTGTTTTTTAAATGAGTATTATTTACCTGAGGTGTTTTGGTCATGGGATGTGAGGTTTAATTTACCTTTGAAGCTCTTGATCCATCCACTGTATTATGTCTGCATCTTGTAGTCATTTCATATGAGTTTACTGTACTGATTTACTCAACCTTCACATTAATTGACAAACAAAGGAACTTTGAGCTTTAAGATCCCTCTTCCTATTCTTTGTTAAGCCTAGATGAAAGGAGAATTGATATGAGATCTCTTTAGTACTTCGACCTCTCAAAAGCTAGACGTACGTACATTTCCACTAGAGTATGAAGTTATCTAGTATTGCCAGATGTTTTGGATATATTGGCACCTGAAGAGTGACTGCTTCTTTGTGGTAAGATAAATTAAGAGATATGTAAAAAAATTTGTCGGTGACTATCACACGGTCGAAAGGAGGTTAGTTACGAGCTATGTGAGTGAGAGGACAAGGGATGTACTGAACAAAGTCCAATTGCTAAGTGAACAGCGAAGGATGATATTGTTCAATTTTGGCTTTTGCATTCTTTCATTTCTCAATTATGCCTCCAAAAGCTAGATCTAGCTGATAACAAAGCAATTATAGGCATGATGGAGTTGACCGACTCCATGTTCATCAGTAGGATCAAATTTCCTGGAAAGCCATTCTATTTTGTAAGTGTTTTTGTCTGAGAAGGGCATGAAGGATGGACCGTTATCAAGAAGATCAAGAGAAAAAAAATCTTGCAAATACTTAGTAATAATAGTGACTTTTACGTGGATGTGTAAAATTTGGTCACCATATGAGTAAGACGATAGACTGATATGTTCCTGACCGAAAGTTGTGGTTAAAATCACATAACCACATCTTTACAAGCCATATAGAGCCTCCAGTTGAATACAATCCTCTCGAGTTAACTTCGTAGAGACCTCTACATAAATGGCTGAGAGAAAACAGTGCTAAAGTTATTCATTAACCTTGAACAAGGTATTTGGCCAAAGCAATGTACTCAGCCATAACCTGTTGAGCATTAATGCACAGAAGATAGCGACAAATCCAGAAAAGGAGAAAATTAAGATGCTCGAGTTCTTTGACGAGTCCTATGAGTTTGCGATAAGAATTCATGAAATTGGTATACCCTTTAACATTCTTGTTGGGGAATTTCTTACGTTGTTCGGCTTTGATCTTCGCATGATAGGGCATACCAAAATGGGTAAGATCGGTAGGATAGTAAATGTCCTTGATGGAAACACTCATCGGTCTGCAACCGAACATAAAAATATTGGTAGAAGTATTCTAAAATGAGGTTAATGCTAAAAGAAGATATTAGGGAAATACTCAAAAAGGGAAAGTTTGATACATTCTAAAATAACAAGCTCTTTCCATAGATCTTTGTATTAGGTTGATACTTTCTTGAACTAATCTTCCCATATAGGAAGAGATTTAGACCATAACCTTGGTTTCTTGAACGCATTTTCTGCATTAAGCACTTTTCTAGATTGAATCAAGATATTGTTTCTTGGGAAAATTGGAAAAAAAGAAAGAAAAGGATCTAGGGGTTGTAGGGATTTGACTAGAATGTTTGAAGAGAATGAAGGGCTTAAACCATAAGCATCTTCATGAATCAGAGATTTAAAAATTATATCTTTGAACATTGGTTTGAGAAGAGATCCATTATGGCCATGATGTCTTTTTGGTTGAAAGTGGGTTCAGATGAAGAATCCATGGTCGAAGAAGAGTAAGAAATAAAGTAAAGGAAGAAAGAGATGAGGAATTGTATGAAATGCAAAAAATGAAACTTCGTATTTTTAAGGAGTTTAGAGGCATTATTAATTAGGGAGCACACCTCTTCGCAATAGAATGACTCTTTTTAAAGACACGTCTTTATTTAGGATGCATCCTGAAAGTGCCTTGGTTTGTCAATTAGTCTGAGTGTTGAGTCATCAAGCCAAGTGAACTCCATAGGAAGATTGTTTAAGCGTCTACCTCAATAGGATGTGTACCCGAACTCGTCAAAGGTAAACTTAGCCTTACATCCCATGTCCAAAAATACTAGGTATATAAAACCCTCAAAAAAATGCATAAAAATCTTAGGGTTTTAGGTAAGAAAACTAATTTAAAACATCAAGAAAATCTTTAAATCTTTATGTTTTCTGCCTTTATCAATTTATGGACACGTGGTTTGATGAAATCCTCAAAACTCACTCGATAATATTGAATTGAGGACTTTAGATGTCCAGCAAGTACAAAGAACTCTGGACTGAATTATCAATGAATCAATGGAATGTTCAATATCGTCGAATTTTGAATCTCGAGTCCATCTAGCTAACTCGATAAAATTGACATCTGGTTAGTTGTGTCCAATATTCTGTTAAGGAAAATCAAGTGATTTTTGATATATTAAAAAGAGGCTCGATATCCTCAAAATTCAAATCTCGATGATATCGACAGACCTTCGATGATATCGGATTGGGACACAAAACTATCCACCAAGTTTTCAGGTAAAATATTTCAAGATAAAATCAATATTCAAATATCAATCATATTAAGACGTGGTCGATTGAATCGAAATAGGACACAAACTATCCAGCAAGCTTATTGGAAAATTTCATTAAAATATCGATGAAATCGTCACTGCCATTGATATCATCAACATTCAAATTCTGGTGACATCGATTGATGCTCGATAATATCATATACTCGTTCAGTTTCGAAGGCAACTGCTCTCTCATTTTCAAATGATAAGGAATTGAACCTTGTTTCGATGAAATTAGAGTTTGAAATCCGATGACATCGATGAGTACTCGATTTCCTCGACCAGTTGGCAAAAAGCTTTAAAAATGTTTGACAAATTGAGTTTGTATCATCGAGCGGTCATTCGATGCTATCGAGAGTATATGCTCGATCATATCGAACCTTGCTCGATGATATCAAACTCTATCAAAAATATGACTGTTTTATATCCGTTGGAACCTTTTTTTTCCTATTTAATGAGAGCTTGCCTTTAGTTATTTGTAGAGAAAATAAATAGAGCTTTTGAGTATTTAAATTCAGATCTTGTTCCTTAAGCCTTTTTCTCTCATGGGAGTTCATCCTCTAATCCACCCTCATCATTGACATTCAATGGAGTGGATTGGGGAATGAACTTCCGCATTCAAGGATCGTACAACTACCATCCTAATGGCAAATCATTGAGCTGAGATGCCTTGAATGCATAGATGATTGGAAGAACTTTGTTTCTTTTATAGGAAAATATTTAATAGAGTAAGATTCTAACATAACCTTACAAAACTCGTTGCCTTACATTGGAGCATCATCTATGTTGCAGTTCAAGGGAGCTAAAGATTCTTCATCATCAAAGGAAGAGATCTTCATCAACATGCTTAATGAGGCTCATCTACTGATCTGTAAGTCAATAGAGTCCAGAGAACCCTTGTGATCATTCCCTTTGTAGGATTGGGTCAAAGGTTCTTCCCACCCCTTTCAAGTCCTCATAAGAGGCCTCCGATGGGAGTGTACATGGGGGTGCTTTGTGTTGACCCTTACTCTGTGAAGAGCATAAATATAGGTTCTTGTGTAAGTCCTTGACTTGTGTGGTCTAAAACCTGGGTGATGTGTGTTGACCCTTTCTCATGGGAGCATAAACTGTCAAGTTCCATGTGTGGATCCTTAGCCCATGTTGCCTAAAATCTGGGTGTGCATAAGCTTGTGTCGTGAAGACACATTAGAGTCAGCCTAGTGTAGGTTGTACTAGTTTGAGGTGAACCTGATTTGAAACCTCCGTTAGTGAGATCCGGTACACTCAAGGGTTAAGTGCGTTCGCCGGAAGTGGGGTAGACACGTAGTCGAACCACTACAAAAATGATTGTGTTTGAGATAACCATTTACTTTTACTTCTTGTGTGATTTCTCTGATTGTTCTCATATTGCATGTGCACATGATTATCTAGAATTAAGTAGAATCACAGCTCACATATAGTCACATCCATCATGAACTATATGGTGCATCTTGTTTATCTCTTAAATAGTCTTGTGATTGGATCCTCTATTTGGCTTAGAAGTCATTAGAGTTATTTTGAAGAAATCCTAATACTTACATATTTATTCAGGATTGGGTTAATACATTTTAAATTATCATAAAATACTAAAAAGTCCTATTCACCCCCCCTCTAGGACATCTTGGCAAATCCCTAGTTCGATTAAAGCAGTCATTACCACAATTTTATTTAGTATCAAAGCGGGTCGCTCTTAAGGGCTTCATCGCCTAGAGAGCGATCTTGACTGAAGTTGGTAATATTGACAAAGGAGAGAGCTCATCTGTAACTAGACCTCCAAGATGGATCAAATTATGCATACTAGAAGGCTAGGATGCATTACTTTCTAAGATCTTTGGAGCATGATGTATGTGATATTGTTGAAAGAGGTTATGTGCCACCAACCGAACAAATAGTACTTGAAAATGGCACAACTGTCACTGAATTAAAATCTAAAGAAATGTGGACCACATTCAATAAAGAAAAACAAACCTCTGAATCAAAAGCAATGAATGCTATTTACTATGCTGTGTCCCAAGAAGTCTTCAATCAAATTAGTATGTGTGGAATAGCCAAAGAAGCATGAGATTTGGAAACCAACACAGTGAAAAGATCCAAACTGCAACTCCTAACATCACAATTCGAAAGTCTCAAAATGGAAAAGCATGAGACCTTAATGGAGTTTTTCATAAAAGTAAACATCATTTGTAACTCCATGGGTGGATTAGGAGAAAAAGTTTCAGTTCCAAAAATCTATAGGAAAATTTTGAGATCACCACTAGAACGGTTCAATTCGAAAGTTACAACTATTGAAGAATGTAAAAACATGGATGAAATGAAAGTAGAAGAACTCGTAAGTTCCTTACAAACATTTGAACTACACTTTAAACAAACTCCTAAACCCAAAAATACTTTCCTTAAAACTTCAAAGAATACTACAAATGTGGAAGATGAAAGTGAAAGGGAGAATGAGGATGAGGAAGTGGCTTTGTTGGCTCAATGGTTCAGAAAATTCTTTCATAAAAATCTTGGCCAACCATTTAAAGGATAGTTGGACAATAAGCATTTTATAGGTAAATTTGGTAAAAAGTCTAAGGAACCAACATGATATACCTATCAAAAGTTTGGACATCTATCCATTGAATGCCCAAATAGGAAAACTAAAGGAAAGGCAATGGCAGCCACATGGGATGATACTGAAGAGTCAAATTTAGAATGTAGTGACTCGAAGAGTGATGGAGACCGAAAATTCCTGAAAATTCTTACGATCCCTACAGCCTCCATCACTCCCATAGAAACTGAGAAAATCAAAGAACCTCAAGCCACTGAATCATTTCCATCTGATGATAAGGAAACAGATAAAGAAGAAGAAAAGGATAAAGTATAGGATGCCTATAATCAACTTTATATCCATAGCATCAATATCCTTAAAAGACCTGGGATAAATGAAAATAAAAATAAATTTTTGTAAAAAGATCTAGACAAAACATTGGAAATCAATATGCACTTGATTAATGATCTACAATAATAACACTCTAAAAATGATAAGCTGGAAAGAATCAATCTGTCACTAAAATATGGATCATCAAAACTTACTAAATAGATTGAACTATTGGAAGAAGAAAATGTGCATCTAAAGAATGAAAATCAAACACTTAGGTTTGATGCAGAGCAATCCAAGAAGTCAGTTGAACTAAATTATAAATTCTCCCAGTGTAGTGAAAAATTAGAAAAACTCTTAGGGATGGGAAGACCTGAAAATGACAAGAGTGGTTTATTATATGTCAAATTCAAAATAAAATCCAGAAATTCAGCACCAATGTTTGAAAAATTAGCTGCAAAACGAAGTCAAACAAAAACTACTCTTGTTTGTCATTCACGTGGAGATTCTGGCCATTATAAATTTACATGCATGTCTCCTAGGAGGACTCAAATCAATCCTGGTCAAAATCATACTAGTAAATACAGATAAACTAGAAGAACAATACAAAATGTCAGGAGTCCACCTAGGAATATGGCTGGAGGTAATACATATCCATCACCATCCAGAATGACTGAAAGAATGAAGGATTTATTGAATCAGGTGGCTGAATTAAATAAAAATAACTAATGAATTTGTAGAACATGGAAACATGGTTCCATTATAAGAAAAATGGGCAAAGGCTACGATAAAAAATCGTAGCAAAAGCCCTTTTCCTACTGATATAATCTGTAGCACGTCCGTCGCTATTGGTAGGGTAGTTAAAGGTATCGCTATGGATCATATTCGTAGCAAAAGATACCAATAGTTATGGATACAATCCGCAGCAATAGATACCAATAACTATGGATTATATCCATAGCAATAGATACCAATAGTTACAGATTATACCCGCAGCAATATATATATATATATATATATATATATATATATATATATATATATATATATATCAATAGCTACAGACAATATCCGTAGCAATAGATACCAATAGCTACGAACAAAAGCTTATATTTGTAGCTATTCTTTTAAAAATTATAACAATATGACCTGTTTCCATTGCAAGAACCTACTATGATAGATAACTAATATAAGCTTAATGCTGATAGAAATAGTACATAAAATGCAATCAGAAAAAAAAATGATGCATTTATTACAAATACCAATTAAATCATACAATGCATCCTACATTCACATTTCTAAATAAACAATACTTCACTTTGCTCAACCTATCATAAGAATTACAACTAAGGCGTGCCCTCATGTGCAAGAAACAAATACACTCCAACATAGTAAACACCCCCCATATGCATTCAATAATGCTCACATTTTTACAGAATTTTCTTCCTTCAGACGGTCAATTTCAGCAAATGTAGAAGATAGAGCTTCTTCTTTCCTTGAAACTGCAGATATAACTTCTGTGGACTTCGACACAATATCACTTTCAAGTTCTGAAACCCTTCCCTTGAGAAAATGAATTTCATCATCCACTAACTTCTTTAGCTTGTCAGCCTGTATAAAACACATTTATAGACACAATTAAACAAGCATGCCTTTGTACACATCTCAAAAGGAAGAAAGATTAAAAAAAAAATACTTATATATGAAGAAATAAAAATTGTACCTACAAATCTTCTAAACTTTGGAAAAATCCAACATGATTAATGTGTTCAAACCTAGGATGGACTTTTAAACTCAAAACTCCAGCTCAAACACATTGAAATATGTGACTTGCTATAAAAAATAAACTTACTATTTACAGACGATATCCATTCCTACTAGACTTCATGGTTTTTTTACCAAAAGTAGTAACAGCCCAATTTGGCCTAACCACATTATTCTCCTAATTTTTTAGAGCCCTTTTCATGTTGTCACGTCTCCTAGAACTCAGAAGGATCAAAAGTTATATGTGATCTAAAACTTACCATTTATAGTAAAAATGAAAATAAATTGGACTTTTGACAATTCATTAGATAAAATCTCATAAATTTAGCATGGACAACCTGGCGTAGTGGGGTGTTTCGACAAGGAAACAAATGCGTTTCATTTGGGGGATTTATTCAATGATAACAAAGAATGAATGAGAGAACATTCATCACATTTATCTGAGTTCATTTACATCCTCTAATTCCCTTGATTCTGAAAATAAAGTACAATTAATACAATGTACTAAATGAAAGAGAAGATAGCTCGATGAAAATTTTGACAGCATAACAGCACTATTTTGGTCATCTCCTAGGTACTAAGGAGGAATTGACGAATCTGATCAACCAGTCTTCAATGAGATAGAAATTTCGACAGCATTCCGACGCTATTTCGGTCATCTCCTAGGTACTTAGGAGGAATTGCTGATTTGATTAGCCAGTATTCAATGAGATGGAGCATTCTTCCAGTCATTCTTCCTTAAAATATGAAGCATCACATTGAAGTATGGCCAGGCCCTGAAGAAATCGAGCCGATCATGCTAAACGGGCCTGAAAAGTCTCCCAGAATGTAAGATCAGGGGGTTTCCACCATCCGTTCGGATCAAAACTTTATGTACAGCCCTAGAACTGCAAATTAGCCGAACATGTCAAGTTTCAGCTCCTAAATCCTTGTAGAAATGGCCAAACTGACAAATCAACCCCTGAAATCATGATTTGGGGCCCAGTTGATATCTGGATATGCTTCAGATTTGGTCTCAACGTGTTAAATGCAATGACAAAGCATATAGACGGAGCAGATTTCCCACGAACGTCAAGTCGGGACCACATGTACATCGCATGTACATGAAGTCCAAGTACATCGGCTGTGCGCCTGCTAACTGACTCCTTCTTCTTCATTTCTCAAAATGCACAGCGTCGTTCCCACGCTCACTGCTTTTTGTGTAGTGTGGCCCATTCGCTACTCCATTGAATGATCTGAGCCGTCCATTCTCTTCAGAGGATGGGCGTTACCCTTTCCTTGACGTCCTTTCGTCTCCATGCAGTCGATTGCAGAATCCCAGCTGTTGAACATGGGATGGATGGTAGTTTAAAAGATCATGTGGACCAGACTAATTCTACTCTAAAAACAGTCCATCCCAAATGATTTTTCGCCCTCAACCTAACGGATGGAGTGGATTTTCCCTTCAGCTTCAACAAATGGACCATCATTCTTCAAAGAGTCGACGTACGTCGACTCTGTCTCAAAATAGAGCTTTTGTCCTTTGGTTGTGGGCCACCATCCTGCAATAAAAGCTTGATCTAAAGTGTCTATGAGGTAGAGGGAGAAAAACCCTTCATAGCCATGTTGATCTTTGGCAACCCGGCTCGTTCATATGATCGCAATAGTGATTGAAAACAGACCGGTTAACAACTTTCAAGGCTTAATTATCTAGGTGGGCCATGTCAATAGACAATGAAAACTCTACTTTCAGGGTCGAAATCTCGAGAGGAAGACATTGGGTGGTGTGGATCTTTCAAGAGACGACCATACTGGGCATTAACAGTACCCCAGTAAAAGGAAGAAGCTTTCTTCATCTTTTCACGTCTGCAGCTCCGCCCGGTTGATCAGGTACGCGCAGCAGTGACCTTCCTTGTGCGTGTACGCACAACAGCTCTCCCTTGTGCGACCACGCGCAACAACCTTCATCTGTTGTGCGGGTACACGCAATAGCCAAGCTCTCTCTCTCTCGCTCTCCTGACTTCTTTTCCTCATTTCTTTGACCCACAATTTGATCTAGCCGATCCAACCCCTCAAATGGAGTGGGAGTGGGGTATTTATAGGCCCCACCACTCTTACAGAGTGGTGATCACCACCACTTATCTCTTCACATATGGACTTTCTCTTTCCTTAAACCATGGTGACCACCAAGCTCCCTCTTAAATGGTGGTGTACCACCTTTCTCCTTTCAAATAACACCTTTGCAGCCTTCTTTACCGAACTACCCCTTCCAATGCTTTTTTTACCAAAATATCTAAACTACCCCTAGAGCTAAAATTTTACCAGAATACCTAAACTACCCCTTGAGCTGGAATTTTACCAAAATACCTAAAATACCCCTGAAACTAGAATTTTATAAAAATACCTAAAATACCCCTGGACGTAGAATATTTTTTATGCCTCAACAGATGCCCCCTCAATCCTTCTTTGATTGATTCCTGAAATTTAATGGAGGATCGATCTTCCTCCGCCTGAAGAACTTGAATGAACTACAACTGAAGGATGACCAGATGTTTATGCTTGCATGGAAGACTGGATGATCATTCTTGTATAGAAGACTGGATGATCATGCTTGACCAGAAGATTGAACGATCGCGTTCGAACGAAAGACTAGAATGCTCGCATTCAGACGGAAGACTGGGTGATCGCATTTGAATGGAAGGCTTGCATGATTGCATTCGACTAGAAGACTTGAATAATTGGGCTCGAATAAAAGACTTGAATGATGGCACTCAAGCAAAAAACTAAAATGTTCATGCTCGAACGAAGGGCTTGAATGATTCCGTTGGACCAGAAGACTTGAATGATGGCGCTCGATTGAAAAACTGAAATGCTCATGCTCGAATGAAAGTTTGAATGATTCCGTTTGACCAGGAGACTTGAATGATGGCGCTCGAACAGAAGACTTGAATGATGACACTCGAGCAAAAAACTGGAATGCCCCCAGTCAGCAGTGTCGAGCAAATGTTTCACTAAAGAGGATAAAATTCTCTTTTCATTGAAGCATGCCTCCACAATAGTTGTGACGACTTCATCTTTGAGCGATTTGATCTGAGAACTTTCTTTCAGCACCGTTGCTGCTGTAACGGTCTCTTTGATCAACTCCAGCGATTCTGTCCTTTTGATCAACTCTAGCGATTCTTTCTTTTAACTCTGTATCTTTCTTTAATGCAGCTCCTACCGCAACATCTTCTTCGATTGTTTCCTTTATTCATGATCTGCATAGCCCAAGCTTTCAAATGATGATCTTTCCTGCCAAATTATCAGAATAAGTATGTCAATTCATTTAATAATTATTTTTTTAAATAGATTGAGAGTTTCTTCTTTTTTTAGGCTGAGTGTGATATTCGCAATATGATTTAATCAATCTTTCCTCTTTGTCATCGTGCTTCGCATTGTATTCTTGATATTGTACTCTTGGAGATTTTATCTTTAGCTCCAAAGGTTCAACCGTTGAGTCTTTTTACTGAGTCTTCTCTAGTTTGTGCTCCTTAGCATCTCTTCATAGACTTTTTCTTGGATCTTTGCTGATTCTGAAAAATTGAAAAATAGACAAAACTTCTTTTTAATTTTCATTTAATAATTTTTCAAAGGTCATAGAAGTTACTGATGATGATGATTCTGTTTGTTCTTTATCTCCATCAGATCCGATACATGGAGTCTTACGATACCATTACTTAAATAGCGAGAAATTATGAATCGGCATATGAATTCCTTCATCATGCATAAGAGATTATAAGAAAGATAAAAGCATAGATTATTTTGAAGACATTAAATCGTTCCCCCTTTCCAGGTTAATGTCGCATCAAGATTTCTTCAAAAGACAATATTTCCGAAGTGAAGCTTTCTAATACTCTTGAAGAATGGATAATCTTTACTGCTCTTTTGACGAATCCAAGGAATACATCTGATTCCTTATATTGTCTGATAGAGAATAATAATTCTTCACTAGTGTTTCCTCTGCCCCCTTTTGAGAACCTTGTGCGATAATATGTTTCTATTAATTAAGAAGGCGAGAGATGAAAAGACCTTATAGCTTTTTTCAATATAGTAATTGACCTTGGAGACTTGAGCTTTTGACTAGATAATCGCCAATATCTTGAAGGCATTACTGTTGACGTAATTTGAACCTGATTCAAGAGAAACGTATTTTTGCATGTTTTCTAATCAATATTTAAAATTTTCATCAGGCAATTGCATATTTGAGCATATCTAAATTAAAATATATATTTATAGCATTTTGAATGCTTCACATAGCATATGCTTTTTAAGCAGTGGAGATAGTGTACTTTTGACTAACCATACTTTGACTAGACAAAACTAACCTTGACTTGACTCTACCAGACTCGACTGAATTGGACTGACACAACTAGACCAACACACTAGACCGACACTACTGGATAGACACTTACACACACATTTAGGATCTTGAGTAGTGGAGGAACACATAATTTAAGCTCTTGAGTAGTGGAGCAAGCAGTTTCTTAGACTCATACAGGAGTCGGGTCTCATGTGATGGTCTCTGTAACTCTTAGGAGTTCATTGGACTTCTCACTACCTAGGGAGTTCACAAACTGTGATCCATCAGAGGGGCCCAGTGAAGCTATCGGGGCTGTGAACTCGGTTAGTTTTTTGCACAGAGTTGGCTGCGGTAACTCTCTAGAGTTCACAGAGCTCGCAAGGCTACCTTTGGGGTACCAAATCCATGCTTGTCAGTCCATCGATGAGTAGGTTTAAGCCCTTCCTCATGAGTTAGTGCCGGAATCGAACCACAAATCTGGGGGGTCTTATGCATGGTTGGCCTATTTAAAGCTCGCACTGTGGCCCTTATTTTCTTCCTCTACAAGGTTGAGCCCATTCACGGGAGGGCACTTTCTTCCGTTCCCCATGACGTTACCAAAAAGCTATACAGACGGCATGTGGGTTATGCATGACTGGCCGTTGAGGACTTTTAGTCACTGGCTATGTCAGCTGCCCGCATGGGTATGCGTACGATGGCCTTCATTACTTTTTAGGGCCACTGGCTTCTTGCCGCTGCCCGAATGACGATCTTGATAGGTCTTATGCGTAGCTGGTCCCTTTTAAGACTGGGTCCTTTTAGGACTTGAACTTTTTAAGTCTTGAAGACTTGGTCCTTTTAGGACTTGGCCTTTTTAGGTCTTGAAGACTTGGTCTTTTCAGGACTTGGCCTTTTTCTGGGACTTGGCTAGACTGCCTTAAATGATTATAGGTCTTATACGTAGTTGGCCATATAGGCTTGGCTAGGCTGTCTTAAATGATTATAGGTCTTATACGTAGTTGGCCATATAGGCTTGGCTAGGCTACCTTGAATGATAAGCAACCATCACTGTCGTCAACTTTATATGTGGTTGGATATATAGTTTATTCCACTGCCAAAAGATGGCAATCAATAATTGATACTTCAGATCAATAATTGATATCTCAGATTAATAATTGATATTTCATCGATGCTGATAATGTTCTAAGAACATTCATATTATGTTTGAAATCATGTATCAGCTTGGCGACGATAGCAATTTTGATAAACGATTGGTGACAACAGCGATAGTTGCCAATCTGGGTGATAGTCATCAGTACTTATTAATGAAAATCTTTGGTGGCCAATGCTTGACAGCTATCATCAGTGTTTTGTGGCTTGACAGTAATAATCAGTGCTTGGTAGCGATCATCAACGCTAGGCAGCGATCGTGATTAGCGCTTCGCGTTTGACAATGACTTGATATGCTTGAAAGCTTGTCTTTCATTCAAATACACAAAAGAAATGCATTTTATGGTGAGAAACATATTTCACAGCTTTTACTCACCTATATTGCCCCCTTTTGATTAGGAAGCATTGCTTTAGGAATCTTTGTAATCAAAATCATGATGTTGCAACCTGACACTGCATCCCCTCATACTTTTTGCCTAGAATTAGCTTTGCCCCCAGTCTCGAACTAGTCAAGCCTGTGTATTATTATTTCTTATTTCTTTTTTTTTTCTTTTCTTTTATGTCATACACCTTAACAACTTCTCCTTTATCAACTGTCTTCTGTAACTTGTTTTTCAAGCCATTCACTTTTCTTTCTTCTTCGATTGTATCTCCTTGTCTTTCTCCTGAAATTCAAAGTCATTTGAAAATTTGTGCTTTAATTCATTCGTATAAGGAAGAATACATGACCTTATCTTTTGCAATCCTTTTACTCTAATTATCGGTGACAATCGTTAATGCTTGATAGCATTAGTGCTTGCTTTTTTGCCTCAACTTTATCCTGCAAAAATTGATATAGACAATTATTATAAACAATTATCATTTCGAGGAGTCAGCAATTACCTTATTTGAAATTCTGGGATTTTGTCATTCTGAGACTTTGTTGATCTTGTTCTCTCTTTTGATTTTATTTTTTTTGAGAGAACATCAAAACTGTAACTCTTTATTTACTTTGTATGCCTTTATCTACTCCGTGAATAATTGTGCTGCGAATCTTTTGAGTCAACATGCTGTCTTACTTTCTTCTTACTTGTTCTTCTTTTCTTCTTTGTTTTATTTCCTTTAATACTTTAACTATGGTAATTTGATTACCTCTGCAGCTAGCAATTAATTCCTCATAAGCAATATATTACCTTCTTCAGCTTTGAGAATCCTTTGTTGTGCTTTCTTTCTTCGGCAGTTTGTTGTTATTCCACTAGGACTCTTGAAATAGCCAATTCACATGAGAATGGAGCAACTTTACTTTGACCCTTGCTCTTTTAATCTGGAGAGTTGTGACGATGCTCCCAGGGCTCTCTATTAACTGATGAATTCATTAATTCATTAATTGATCTGTTTACTTGTTGGCGAGCAACGCTTGACTTAGTTGAACTAACTTTTCCTCTGAGGGTTTTCCTTCAAACTTTACTATTGTTCATGGTAGTCGTTGTTGGAAGAGTAATGTCTTTAATAACACATTCATTTGGTGAAGGATGATTAATATCGGCTGGCGAATTGTCTATTTTCTGCACACTTCGAATGTACTGTTATCCGTACTCGACAGGATGATATTTCTTTCACCAAGTCTCAGCCATCTCTGTCAACTTAATCTAAACACCATTGTCCTTGTACGCGCAATACCCTATAACTTTTTTACAAGTCTTATTCTTCTTTACATATCCTTTTTTCTAATCTTCTTTCTTCTTTCTTTCTTGTCTCTAATATCCTCTAATTTCTCAAAGGCAACGTACGATGGAAACTTCGTATACTTTTGTGCATTAACACACTATCATCCATCCTTCATTATTTCACCATGCTACTAATGAAGCAAAAATAGCTTTTAACGTTACTTATCTCAAAGTCAAATTAATCATTGTATACCCTCAAGTACACATTACCAACATGAAGTTCTTTTAAAAGTCTTTCATATGCAAAATCATGTGACTTCTTTTAAGTCATACGAACCATGAGGGCCTTGGCTTGCATGTTGCCGATCCACAAGTTTCAGCAGTTATGCTTGTGTTGACGAATTCCAAAAGATCACAAGACACCAGCCTTCAGCAAAGCATCTTAAAATTTGGATGACACAGAAGCATGAGCCGTAATTTGAAGAGTAGCATCTGAAATGGCCAAGCTATATGTCCTAGAGGGGGGGGGGGGGGGGGTGATTAGGACTATGCCAAATTAAAATTAAATACAGCGGATTAAAATGAAGAAATAGCCTTACGAATTAAATCAATTCACAATGCTGAAATAAAATCAACCCCAATAAACAAGCATTGAGAGGTTGATACAAATTCAGTTCTAAGGACAACCTTACACCATAATCAACAAGGGCTTATGGTAGGACAACCTTATTTCTAGAACGTCTTTTAAATAAAAAAATTAATCTAAAAATAAATAGCAAAGGAATTGTAATCTTAAGAATTGATTATTCTAGGGACAATCATGCATCATAAAAATGGCAGGACAATCTTACTAGAATAATTACTAAAATTGAAGCACAGATTGATAAAAGTATAGCACGAGATAAAATGCTGAAATAAATCTCTAGATTATTACAACATTCTCCACACTTGCTTGAAATGAAAATAGTTACATCATTCACATTGACATGTACATTCCACACAACTGAATAATGAAATTAAACAAGCAATCAATCCACAAGACAAGGAGTTATAGTGGTTCGCCTGTGTGTAGACCAACTGTTTTACAACAGCCACACAGAATGCTACTCCACTCCTAATATCCTCACACAGGGATATTAGCGTTCACTATCAAAATAGGTTTCACAGGTTCACTTAAAACCTTCACAATTGTGTCTTTTAACTTGGGCTTACACAATCTAAAAACCCACACTATTCTAAGTTTTTTGGCTCTCCTCAGATAACCAACAAATGGAATTTTTCTGGCGAATTCCAAACAAAAACCAAAAGAATGAAAATTTTACAGAATTATAAAATACCTGGATTTCTCCTTTGTAGCAGCCTGGAAGAACCAATTAGAGTAGATATTCGGATATGAAAGTTTAATGCCCAATACTCACTTTATAATGGTTCTAAGTTCTAATTGATTTTAAATTAAAACAGACTGGGCTATCTCTATTTGATTTCAATTCCCAAAAGAAGGAAAATAATATTTCCTCTTTTCAAATCAGATTGGAATAATGAATCAAATCAAATAGAAAAAAGCTAACAAAAGGAAATAGAATTATGCACAATATAGCTTAAGAGCAGACACAAACTTATCTCAGAGTGGAGCTTTGATTTCACTTAATTTTCGATGAATAACTCTGAAAGTCGTGTGCTATTTATAGCTGCAGAAATTCATCTTCGACTGGTCCTAGGGTCACCATGACTAGTTGAAGAAGAAACAAATTTTTAAATTTTCGGGCGTAATTAGATAAAACTGTTACACGACTGGACGTGAGCAGTCCACAATTGGTCGAAGGCCGTCCATGACTGGTCGTGGACCTCACACGACTAGTCGTGCAACCTTTGATTTAGTTGTTGGAGTTGGAATCGTGGTTCCACGACTAGTCGAAGGTCGAATCGTGATCATCCCATGACTATTCGAGCAGACTCCAGGACTACTTATAAACGAACAGAAAAAATCTGATAATTTGCAACAAAACTTTGAGTGGTTTTGGAATTTCTAAGATTGGTCGAACCAGTCCTAGGACTAGTCGAACAAGGTCTAGGACTAGTCTTAGAACAGACCAAAATCATTTGTAGAAGATATATGTATTATATATCCAAAATGACCTACACTAAAAGTCAACCTAAGGTCAATCAAACCTTACTAAGGACATTGAACTTTCATTAGCTTAGACGTTGAACTTTACGAAGCTTGAGTTCTTCTTGATGTAATTCGATCACTTCACAAGCTTTGAAGTCACCATCAGTATGAGTTGTGCTCAGTTCCCTATCTTATGCTAGAGTCTTGATCTTGAATATAAGAACTTTGAGTCTTTAACATGAACTCTTCGTGAATATCATCAAAATTGTAGCTTGAACTAGCTTGAGGAGTTCGTCGTCGTATCTCGAAGTATAGTTGTGTTGTCTCGAACATATACAACAAGATACAAGACACATATAGAGGTTTTGACACGCGAAATTTGACAACCAAAGAGGATTCATACCATAGTACTTACAATCTCCCCCTTTGTCAAATTTGTGACAAAACACACTTCTATAGTTCATATAGTTTAAAGCATGCACAAAAATATAATAAGAGAAGCATGCATAAGAGAAGCATCCACCAATAAAGAATCATGCACCGGTTGTCATTGACATGAGATACCCATGGCATGCGTAATGTATCTGGAAGCTTAGAATCTCCCCCTGAGTACAATCTCCCCTTGAGTAGTACACCTACCAATCATCATATTCATCATATGTGTACACAATTATCATCATTGATCATTAAGCACACAATTCTCTCCCTTTTTGTCAAAAATATGACAAAGGAAGAATCAAAAGTAAGATAATTAATAGAAGAGTCAGAATATCATAAAATGTTATCAAGTCAAGTCAAAGAAATCAGTCACACAACCAAAGAGAAAGCAAAGTCGTATAATTATTACAAACCAAAAAGTAAAATTCTCAATCTGATCCAGAAGAAGGAGAAGGTATGGTTGGATCAATTTGATGAAGCCCTTGTTGTAAGCGCCTAAAATACTTGCACAGAATTTTGAATTGGGCATTTTGGCCAACATGCATCTATTCTGCCTTTTCCTCTAATGCACTCAGACGTGCATCCAAATTAGATGGCTCATAATCAGGATCATTTTCAGAGTCAGAATCAATTTCATTAAATATATCATCCATATTGATATCATCTGGAGGAGGAGCATCACCCTCTTCATCATTCCCAGCTTCAGCAGCAGCTCCACCCGCACCAATATCAACTTGTCCTCGAGCCAAATCCAACTGCATTTTGTTTATGTTGGAGTTGTTGAATATAAGGTGTTGGATAGGAGCCTCTCCAACAGGCATAGCTACCAACATGTGAGTGGCTAGCACATTCATAAGATATCCAAATGGAATATCACTATGACTCGGATGAATACGAAATTGAATGATAGAGTAACAAATCAAAGAAGGCAAACAGATATTAGCACCAGTAGCGATTGAATACAAAATGTGAACCATAAGCAGAGTTAACTCATTCTTATTTCCAGAGTGGGGATATAGATTAGAGGTGAAGACACGATGCAACACTCTGTATCTGGGCAACAAATACCTGGTTGCGAGAGCATTCCAAGTATGATTCCATGGTGCATCCATGTTACACAAAGCTCTAGTAAAAATGTGTTTTTCAGATTTTGACACTTTCTCAGCAAGTGTGCTAGGATGAATACCATCATCATTTACAGAAATATCCATGAGGCCTGAGATTAAATGTCGATCAATATGAAAAGGCCCTTCTCTTGTAGCAATAGAGAAAGTTAGTTGTTCAGTAGAAAATTCAGTAATGCACGCAACCATGGCCTACGCTATAGACTGGTATGCCGGCCCGCCCCAACGTAAAATGTTTTCCCATCCTACAGACTGAAGCAGAGGAAAGAGATTAAAAGGAGCAATATTATTGAAATCAACGGCCTTTTCTATAATTACATTGCGCATACGCAAATCACGAACATACGATGGATCATCTTCAACAGCCCTAAGATGGCGTCTGGTGATAACATTAGATCTAGAAGATGAAGCACCTCTAGAATTCTTCTTTTTAGCTCTAGGATCCATTTTCTTGAAGAAATACAATAAATTTCAAGAAAATAAAGATGGGTTTTTCTAGAATCAGTAAATGAGGAAGAAAACCCAAAAATCTTGAAGAAAGAGATGAAATAGAATACAATAATCAAGGAATTGAAGAGAAAAGACAATGAATCTAAGAGAAAAGTAAGCAAAATGCTCTAACCTGAAGGAATCGAACACAGGGGTTCGACTAGTCGAAGCTTGGCTCGTTGGAGAGGAGGTTAGAATGAAGAGGAAGAAGGTTTTCCCCAAAATAAAACCCATCAGGGCACTACACGACTGGTCGTGGGTCGTCCTCGACCGGTCGTGGCACGACTGGTCGAGTACAGCCTCGACTGGTCGTGTACCATAAAAAATACAATTTTTCATCAAAATTTGAAATAAAAATCATTAATATATTATTATATATACACTATACTACTGAAATACATAATCAATCATTTTAAATTACACATACCAAGATCAAATTTCAATTTATTAAACCTGCTTTTGTCGAGCGGTTTAGTGAATATGTCAGCAAGTTGAGTCTCAGTAGGAATATATTCTAAGGATATTACTTTTTCTTCCACTAATTCACGAATATAATGAAATCTAATGTCAATGTGCTTAGTACGTGAATGCAGGATTGGGTTTTTTGAAATATTTATTGCACTGGAGTTATCACAGTATAGAACCATGGAGTCCTGTGCGATACCATAATTACTCAACATTCTTTTCATCCAAACCAGCTGTGTACATGCATTTCCAGCTGCAATGTATTCAGCCTCAGCAGTTGAGAGTGATATGGAACTCCGCTTCTTGCTAAACCAAGAAACCAAGTAGTTTTCAATGTAAAAACAACCACCACTAGTTGATTTTGTCATCGATATTACCCAGCCCAATCAACATCTGAATACCCAGCCAATTGAACACTAGTATCATAAGGATACCAAAGACCCAAATTAACTGAACTTGCGACATATCTAATAATTCACTTAACAGCAGTTAGGTGTGATTCTTTAGGATTAGACTGATATCTAGCGCAAATTTCAGTACTTAAAGCAATATCACGTCTACTTGTAGTTAAGTAAAGAAAACTACCAATCATGCTACGATACAACTTAGGATCTACATATTTACCTGTAGAGTCTTTTGAAAGTCTTAGAGTTGTACTCATAGGAGTATCAAAATTCTTACCTTTCTCAAATCCGAACCTCTTAATCAAGTTCAAAGCATACATGATTTGAGAAATAAAAATTTCATCAGGTTGTTGTTTTACTTGCAACCCTAGGAAATAATTTAATTCCCCAACCATGCTCATTTCAAATTCAGATTTCATTAGATCTGCAAACTCAACAGTCATGTAAGTACAAGTTGATCCATAAATTATATCATCAACATAGATTTGAACCATTAGAATATCATCGTTATGTTTCTTAACAAAGAGTGTCTTATCGACACTGCCCATTTGAAAATTGTGACTCAGTAAAAACTTTGTTAATTTTTCGTACCATGCCCTAAGAGCTTGTTTCAAACCATAGAGAGCCTTTTTAAGACGATATACATGATTAGTAAACTTAGGGTCTTCAAACCCTCGATCTTGTTCCACATATACCTCTTCATGTAAATCGCCATTCAAAAAGGCACTCTTTACATCCATTTAAAAAATTTTAAACTTCTTAAAACATGTAATGGATATAAAAAATCTGATAGATTCAAGACGGACTACAGGGGCAAAGGTTTCATCGTAATCGATGTCTTCAATTTGTGTGTACCCCTGTACAACTAGTCTTGCTTTATTTCGAATAATATTTCCAAGTTCATCAGACTTGTTTTTAAAAATTCACTTTGTTCCAATTATGTGTTTATCTTTAGATCTAGGAACAAGATACCATACATCATTACGAATAAATTGATTAAGTTCTTCCTGCATCGCAACTATCCAGTTTTCATCAGAAAGTACTTTTACGTTTTTCGGTTCAATCGGGGATGTAAAACATATGTAATTGCATATGTATTCAATTTCTCTACGAGTGCGCACACCAGTGAGGGGGTTTTCAAGAATTTGAGTAGTTCGATGATCTTTAATAGTCCTTAATTCAGAATTAATTTCACTTGATGAAGTATCTGGGTTTTCAATTACAAGAACTTCATCATTGTCTGAACTAGGGGCAGGTGTATTCGGGTGATCATCAATGACCACATTGATTGATTCTTGAATCACACCAGTCCTGTTGTTCAAAACATGATAAGCAAGACTGTTTAAAGAATATCCTAAAAAGGTCTCTTCGTCACTTTTAGTGTCGAACTTTCCCAAGTTTTCACGGTCAAGTAAAATGTAGCCCTTACTGCCAAAAGTACGAAAGTATTTAATAGTAGGTTTCTTGTCAAACCACATTTCATAAGTTATTTTGTAATTTGATTTACAAGTATAAACCCAGTTAATAATGTAGCAGGCAGTATTTACTGCTTCAGCCCATAAATTTTTAGGGAGCTTCATGCTATTCAACATAACATTTCCCATTTCTTGAAGAACTTTATTTTTTATTTTCATAATACCATTTTGTTGTGGTGTTTTGGGTGCAAAAAATTCATGTGATATTCCTTGTTTACTACAAAATTTCTCAAAACTGCTATTTTCTAATTCGGATCCACGATCACTACGGATCTTACTGACTTGAGAACATTTTTTAGTTTGGATTTGTTTGATGATCTTTTTCACTTCATAAAGGGTTTCTGATTTGTCTCTCAAAAATGAAACCCAAGTGTATCTTGTATAATCATCTACGATAACCAAGATGTATTTTTTATCGCCTCGACTTTCTGTTCTTGTTGGTCTTATAAGATCCATGTGGAGAATCTCGAGTGGTCTAGATGTGGCATTAGAGTTCACCTTTTTGTGAGAACGCCTAGTTTGTTTACCGTACTGGCATTCACCACATATTTTGTATATTTTTTGTAACTTAAGTAAACCTCTAATTAGTTCTCTTTTGCTCAATTTGTATAAATTTCGGTAATGCACATGTCCAAGGCGTTTATGCCATAATTCTGTTTCATTGGTGTGGACCATGTAACACTTTTGGTTAAATGAGCTACCATCACTTACTATATAGCAGTTTTTAGAAGTTCTGCGACCAGTTAATATTACAGAACCCTTTCTATTTATGATCTCACAACCTTGATTGGAAAATTTCACAATATGGTTGTTATCGCATATTTGAGGTATGCTTAACAGGTTGTGTTTCAGCCCCTCAACATATAAAACATCTTTGAATAAAGGAAGGTTGTAAAGTTGAACCGTACCTTTTTCAATAATCTTGCAATTGCTTCCATCACCAAATGTGACTGACCCATCAGTCGTATCTTTTAGATCCGTGAATAAAGCTTTATATCCTGTCATATGCCTGGAGCATCCACTATCTAGGTACCACTTTGAATGGCTTGTTGCTTTGAAAGTAGTGTGAGCAACCAAGCAGGCACCCTTAGGAACCCATTTCAAAACTGTTTTGGGTTTAGGAGTATAGTTGGTCTTCTTTTGATTGTAGTTAAAAGAATGACCTACCAAGTTAAATTTCAAGAGCTCCTTGAGTAAATCAATTATCTTTTCAGCTAGTGGGTTTCTGTTCTGATTTTTGAAATTGACATGGCTGCTTTTTAATTTTTAAAAGGTTTTTGTATTTTTAGAAAAACCTCGATAAATATTTTTCTCTTTTGAGTTTGATGCTTCTCCTTTCACAATTTTTAGAGGAGTATCCTTATGTTTGGGAGGTATATTTTTATCATAGCCTAACCCAGATCGATCGTCACATTTTCTTGATCCGGATAATAATTTTTCTAATTTTGGATCACCCTGGACATATCTCCATGTGTCTTTCAAACTCAGAAGAGAAGATACTTCATTCTTAAGTTTCTCATTTTCAGATTTCAAATCTTCTATCAGGGAGGTTTTGAATTCCACATAACATTTTGATTTTTCAAGACAATTTGAAATTTGTGCCTTTTCTAAAACAAGAGTCTCGAAACATTCTTTGAGTTTAAAATACTTTTCTTTTTGAAGTTTAAGTTTGACAACAATTTTACAACTTTCCTTATATAAGGCATTATAAGCATCTTGAAGGTCTTCTTCATTTTCATGATCACTATGCAAATTTTCTTCACTAGTTGAATCATCGTGATCTCAAAATGTGAACTTGGCTAGAGTCATAAGGGCTTTTACATCATTGCCCGACTCGGTTTCAGAATCTTCTGATTCAGAAGAGGCTTCAGAATCGGATGATTCGTCCCATGTAGCCAACATACCCTACTTCTTGGGTTTGTCCTTTTTAGGACATTTGTTTGCTAAATGCCCATATTCTTGGCAATTGTAACATTGACTATCTTTTAAAGATTTCCAGGTTCGAAACTTTGGTTTAGATCGTTTCTTTTCGTTTGTCTTTTGGAAATCAACCCTTTTCTTACTTTTGAAAATCTTGTTAAACTTTTTAGCTAAAAGCGCCATATCATCTTCTGAATTTTCTAAATTCGAGTTTTCTTAAGAAATACCTTTAGAAGATGTTAAAGCAATAGATTTATCTTTAGGAGCTTTAAAATTCAATT
Organism: Magnolia kwangsiensis; assembly: GCA_037074715.1. Lineage (NCBI taxonomy): Eukaryota > Viridiplantae > Streptophyta > Magnoliopsida > Magnoliales > Magnoliaceae > Magnolia > Magnolia kwangsiensis. Next base: position 149,501,311 of record CM073571.1, read on the forward strand.
CATAGGTTTGTAAAGAACCAACTAGTTCTTCTACCCTCATGTTATCCGTATCACGAAGTTCCTGGATCGCGGTTACTTTAGAGTTGAACCATTCAGAAAGTGAGCATAATATCTTTGCACATACTTTACTTTCTGAGATTTTGTCGCCAAGACCCCACATTGAGTTTACAATGTCATTCAGTATAGTGTAAAAGTCCATTAACATTTCATTTTCCTCCATATGAATTTCTTCAAATTTAGTTGTGAGGAGTTGGACTTTAGACTTCTTAACAATTGATGTACCCTCGTGTGTCATTTCTAATACATCCTAGGCTTGCTTTGCAATATCACAGGATATGATTCTTTTGAATTCATTTGGTGATAGTGCGCAAGTGATGGCATTTAGTGCTTTAGCATTGGCACTATTCTTACTTTTCTGAAGTATAGTCCATGAGAAATAAGGAGACACTCTCATTGTTTTTGAACCATCGGTTCCAGTTACTTCAGTGGTAGGGGGTTTCCATTTGGTCACTATGGCTTGCCACACACTCTCATCCAATGATTTGAGGAAGATCCCCATCTTAGTTTCTAATCGGCATAGTTGGAGCCATCAAATGGTGGAGGCCTAGTGACTGAAAGGCTATCGAAATTTGACATCTTTTAATATAGCTTAGATCGTTATCTCAGGAAATAAATCCAAATAAAAGCAATAAGAACGAGATATTAGGCTCTGATACCACTTAAAATGTCTAAGTTATATGTCCTAGAGGGGGGGGGGGGTGAATAGGACTATGCCAAATTCAAATTAAATACAGCGGATTAAAATGAAGAAATAGCCTTACGAAATAAATCAATTCACAATGCTGAAATAAAATCAATCCCAATAAACAAGCATTGAGAGGTTGATACAAATTCAGTTCTAAGGACAACCTTACACCATAATCAACAAGGGCTTATGGTAGGACAACTTATTTTTGAACGTCTTTTGAATCAAAAACTCAATCTGAAAATAAATAGCAAAGGAATTGCAATCTTAAGAATTGATTATTCTAAGGACAACCATGCACCATAAAAATGACAGGGCAACCTTACTAGAATAATTACTGAAATTGAAGCACAGATTGATAAAAGTATAGCACGAGATAAAATGCTGAAATAAATCTCAAGATTATTACAACATTCTCCACACTTGCTTGAAATGAAAATAGTTACAGCATTCACATGCACATGTACATTCCATACAACTGAATGATGAAATTAAACAAGCAATCAATCCACAAGACAAAGAGTTATAGTGGTTCTCCTGTGTGTACACCAACTGTTTTACAACAGCCACACAGAATGCTACTCCACTCCTAATATCCTCACACAGGGATATTAGCATTCACTATCAAAATAGCTTTCATAGGTTCACCTAAAACCTTCACAATTGTGTCTTTTAACTTGGGCTTACACAATCCAAAACCCACACTATTCTGAGTTTTCTGGCTCTCCTCAGATAACCAACAAATGGAATTTTTCTGATGAATTCCAAACAAAAACCAAAAGAATGAAAATTTTATAAAATTGTAAAATACCTGAATTTCTCCTTTGTAGTAGCCCGGAAGAACCAATTGGAGTAGATGTTCGGATATGAAAGTTCAATCTCCAATACTCACTTTATAATGGTTCTAAGTTCTAATTGATTTTAAATTAAAACAGACTGGGCTAGCTCTATTTGATTTTAATTCCCGAAAGAAGTGTAACATGCTGAAAATCGGGGGTTGTGTAGAAACCCAACTCCCAAGTTCCAGACCATCACTTACGTAACAAATATGCTTATTATTGAATGTTATCTGAGTTAGTGCATTAACATGAGTGAGATTACACCAAAACTGTAATTCGTACTCCAGATCCAGTGATAAAATGCAAGCGGCAGACTGAAAGATATATATATATATATATATATATATATATATATATATATATATATATATATATATATATATATCACTGTATGAAAAACAAAACCATCTCAAACTGTCTCTAAAGTATGAATATAACTCTGAGTCACAAATACATATAACACACCAAAATTAAATATCATATGATAGTCTAACTAGCAAAATCCCGCTGATCCAGGCCACCTATACGAAGCCGTCAGAAAACTGCATGTACGAGAACTCGTCCTGGTCCTCGTAGTAGTCCAGCTCCAGCTCTTGAATCGCCTCACAACCTGCATCTAAGACAGAGTCTGGTAGGTGTTATAAGCACCGTCCCGTAATGTGGGAGTGAGTGATCAACTCAGTGGAATCATAGAGCAAAGATTAGCATGTTATTAAATCAATCATGCGATAATAGTAAAGCAATTAATCAGACATTCCTAGATACTATTATTAATGCTAGTATGAGTTGCAGTAATGATGCAGGCCCTCACCGACATACTCCCTCATGCAACACCATCTTACATCCGCAGCATGCTTTCTTCCCTTAGTGCTCCACATCTTCCAGGCACATGCAGTGTGATGTGCATATGATTACCGAGTTGTTATTAGTCCTTTCAAACAACAGGATTGGGAAACTAAGGTACTTCCCTTATATCATTCCGAACATAGATCCTGTCTAGGGTCATCACTCCTATTTATCTCATACGATGATGTATTTCTAGGTCACTACAAGGGCTATCAGGGCTGTTGCTCACACTCATTGTACCGCTCCCCCATCACCTTATCAATACAGGCCTAGTTGTACTCTTGTCGCTACGGAAGGGTCGTCGCCTCACGTAGACTCAGAATAAGCTCGAGGTCACTACAAAGGGCTCGTCACCAATCAGAGTAGGCCGACAGCTCGAATGTAGTGTCTCATACCACCACAATCGACTCACGAGTCTGACGTGCTCACTGGTCACTAAAGGGAGGTTTGTGGCCCCAACATAGGCCGACAGCTTGACCACGGTGTCCCATACCACCATGCCCGGATCATGAGTCTTAATGGATCAAGGTACCATGGTTATCAGGGTTTTCACTGGTAAGTTCAGTACCCTAGTTCAAGCAGTTGTGACCAATACAAGGTGAACATATAATGGTTAGTCGGGTTGCTTGACGAGCTCGACTAGTACGAGCGCACCTCAAGCTGAACGACATGAAGTGCATAAAACACCTCGTGTGGCCTAACCTCTGCCATCAACCCAAGCACGACTCACGTTCATCGACGCGTCCTTCGTGGCGAATAGAATCCGACCACGATTTTGAATCTGTTACCGACTGCCTGGACTAACGTATAGCCCCAAACACTTGTAATCTACATCAAGGATCATATGAGAGTGACAGAAATGAAGCACAAATAATCTGACCATGTTAACAGCATGTTACAACAAACAACATAAGCAAACCAATCAAACACAAGCATTTCATATACATAAGGAAATCAATTCAATATAACAAACATGGAGGAAATCATGTGCATCATCATATTAGTTGAGAATCCAATCTCAAAACTAATCTACAATAACATTTACTCAGTACTTACTAACACATACTTTTATACAAACACTTAGTCTACACACATTTGTCTACATAGCGTATGTCGACCCAACGTGTGCATTATGGCGAATCTCTTCGCCAAACAGATCTTACACTCCTAACTAGTATAATAACACGACAAATACACATGGCAATCATTTTATCAAAATACATACGTATACAGTATTTCCTATAAATACCTAAAATACCCTAAATCTCATATTCTCCGTACATAATCGAAATGAAAAACAGACAGCATGTTCTACATGTCAAACAACATTCTTATCGATAATCTACTATTAAACGACATTGAAAGCTTTGAAAACAGTTAACCTAAGCATCTAAAATCCTCACCTTACTCCGTATAAGCGTATCGAATCGAATAGGAACTCTACGCTTCGTTAACGTCGATATGATGACCTAATTCATAAGATAAGTCAGCTACTACGCTACTTTTATCGATGAAATTCCTAAAACAGGTTAAGGTTAGGATTTTCTTACCTAGAATGAAGCCAGAATCACCGGAAGAGTGATTAGAACACGATGGCTAAACATGTGTAGAAGCAGGATCGGGTGACAGGAACCTTTCCTCACAACTCTCACAGAATCTCTCTCTTTTCTCTCTTCTCTTTTCTAGGGTTTTTACAAATTCATATGGGAGGGGTGTGAGAGCGTTTAAGGTCCTTAAATAGGTTAGAAACTCACCTATTTAGACTCTAAACCAAGGTATACTTGGGTTATAGCCAAATCAGATCTTTTTCGATCCAAAAGAGCATTTCTGGAGGTCCCCTGACTGAATGCGGTCGGACTTAAGCTCATGGATGTTGGATCCTGATTACATTAAGTTTTCAGTTCGATAGGGTTCCCAGATTGCACGTAGCGGACTAGTTTCAGTTCAGCAGTCACTGAGACTCGATCGAGGATTCCAAGTACACTGACCTGAGTGGAAAATGTTCCCTGATCCGAGGGTGTATTTGGGTCAGATTCTGACGGTCTGAATGCTTATACTTAACCCGCAAGCATCACGTGTCAGATTTATTTAAATTACATTTAATTTATAAAGAATTTCACTCTTTCTCACCCTCCTTGCTCCAGGCTCAATGAAATAGCCTCAGGACATCAGTTGGGCTTGATTTTCGAAACGATTGTCAAGTTCAACTAAGCAGTCATAATGGTCTGAGATTGTAGATATCGGACTTTCGACGTGCGGTCTGGATCCAATACAAAGTTTCAAAGGGTTCCTAAGAGTAAACGGGTTTAGAGTTGGATCCTAGATTCCAAGGTATTATAGCGTCATTGATTCTACAAGTTTTAGGTCTTGCAGAACGTATTTAAAGTGAACAGTACTAATTTCACAACTAATCTAGCTTAGCGCTAGTTAACTTACGCTTAGTTTTTAAAGGAATTAATCCTAAGTGATTTATGATCGAGGTGGTACTCGGGCCTTGGTACGGGATTTTTCGAGGCGTTACAAGAAGGAAAATAATATTTTCTCTTTTCAAATCAGATTGGAATAATGAATCAAATCAAATAGAAAAAAGCTAACAAAAGAAAATAGAATTATGCACAATATAGCTTAAGAGAAAACACAACCTTATCTCAGAGTGGAGCTTTGAATTCACTTAATTTTCAATGAATGACTCTGAAATTCGTGTGCTATTTATAGCTGCAGAAATTCATCTTCGACTGGTCCTAGGGTCACCACGACTAGTCGAATAAGAAACAGATTTTTGAATTTTCGGGCGAGATCGGATAAAACCGTTGCACAACTGGTCGTAAGCAGTCCACGACTGGTCATGGACCTCACACGACTAGTCGTGGACCTTTGATTTAGTTGCTGGAGTTTGAATCATGGTTCTACAACTGGTCGAAGGTCGAATCATGACCATCCCACGACTAGTCGAGCAGACTCCAAGACTAGTCATAGACGAATAGAAAAAATATGATAATTTTCAACAAAACTTCGACTGGCCTTGGAATTTCTAGGATTGGTCGAACCAGTGCCAGGACTAGTCGAACAAGGTCCAGGACTAGACTTAGAACAGATCAAAATCATTTGTAGAAGATATATGAATTATGTATCCAAAATGACCTACACTAAAGGTCAACCTAAGGTCAATCAAACCTTACCATGGACATTGAACCTTCATTAGCTTAGACGTTGAACTTTACGAAGCTTGAGTTCTTCTTGATGTAATTTGAACACTTCACAAGCTTTGAAGTCACCATCAGTATGAGTTTTGCTCAGTTCCCTATCTTATGCTAGAGTCTTGATCTTGAATATAGGAACTTTGAGTCTTTAATATGAACTCTTCATGAATATCATCAAAATTGTAGCTTAAACTAGCTCGAGGAGTTCATCGTCGTGTCTCGAAGTATAGCTGTGATGTATCAAACATATACAACAAGATACAAGACACATATAGAGGTTTTGACACACAAAATTTAACAACGAAAGAGGATTCATACCATAGTACTTACAGCATCAACAACTGCAGGTATAAGCTCTAGTTCCGTGCAGTGCACGATATCTTCATTTAATCCTTCAAACTTAAGCATCTCAACTCTGGCACTACCAAACTGACTCAAGGCTGAAAATGTGTGCATCACATTAGTAACTACTACTTCAGTCGGTTCGTTTGCAGGAGTAGTTGGTTGAACTACACACACAAAATGAGAAAGAAGTGATGCCAAAAGTGGTATTCCACTATCTCTGACAAGCTCTTCCCCATTTAATGAAGAAGAAGCACACGCAAGCCAAATGAGTTTTGAGGCTGCAACAAGGAGAGTTACTATATCAGATGAAAGAAAATTGTTATCATCTTTATCCACAGTGACTGCATTGAGTAACATTGGAGGGCCATCATATTTAAAAGGCTCTAGGACATCTCCATATCGTCGGTATAAAATGCACTGTCCCTTCAACAGAAGCAGCAGGCTCCCAAGTTGAGGACCCTGCAATCCTTGCATGGTTGCCTGCAAGCATTCATAAGCCTTCTGTACAACAACAATTATTTTTTCTTCCTTCGGGATTTTTATCAGGATGGTATTTCATTGCAAGTTTCCTGTACTGCCGTTTAAGCTTTTCCTCATCAATGTTCTCGATCTGCTTAGAAGTGGTACAAGTCTCTTCATCCATATCAATGGGTGGCTTTCTATCACCATCCTTAACCGATATAACATCTTCAAGGGATATCTCCAATATTTTGCAAGCTTCTTCTTCAGAAAGATCCATAGGTCGTCTGGTTAACTCTTCGTACCACATCACTAACACTGACTTATGCGTCCAGATGATCTCTAGTGTATAAGAATCAGAAACCATTGCTACAGCAGATGTAGCTGGCCCACTACGCTTCAGTACATATAAAAAGGACTCAGGAAAAATCCCACCAAGCACACTATGCTTTGCCAAAGGCAGTGATGAAGATACTGTTGCATCCTCACCACCATGGAATGCTTGATGCACATGTGTCACAGAGAAGAGATGTGCACTTGAATGAAGATTAGATCCAGGATAAGTTAGGGCAAGGTAAAACGTGCCTATCTGGGTTGGAGTGAGAACAGGAACACGAATTGTCAGTGCCCAACGGAGCTCACGGATGTCAAGCAATCCCTTCCAGTCAAGCATCCCAGAAGCCCAGCATCTGGTTCTCCAATCAATGGCTTTCTTTGACCAGAACCTTCTTATGGCATCCTTCTCCAGTGGTCCAACTTGGGCACCATCCTCGGCAATGAATTGTAACCTAAGAAAGATCAAAGCAGCCTATTCCTCTTCCTTAAACAGGTACTGACTAGCTTTCTCCGGTAACTGCCATTGTTCTAGCATCATTTGTCTTTGATCGAAACTGATTTGATCATTTAGAATAGAGCGTTGGTTAATTTATTAAATAAAATCACACCTTATTTTTAGAGATGAAGGGGAGGATGTTCCCGCTGAGAGTCACCATTTTGACATCTTTGTAGAGCCCAAAAAGTTACCATCGAATAATAAAATCCCCAACAGAGTCGCCATTTTGTTTCGACAAGGAAATAAATGCACTTCATTTGGGAGATTTATTCAATGATAACAAAGAATGAATGAGAGAACATTCATCACATTTATCTGAGTTCATTTACATCCTCGGATTCCCTTGAATCTGAAAATAAAGTACAATTAATACAATGTACTAAATGAAAGAGAACATAGCTCGATGGAAATTTTGGCAGCATAACAGTGCTATTTTGGTCATCTCCTAGGTACTTGGGAGGAATTGACGAATCTGATCAACCAGTCTTCAATGAGATAGAAATTTCGGCAGCATTACGGCGCTATTTCAGTCATCTTCTACGTACTTAGGAGGAATTGCTGATTTGATCAGCCAGTCTTCAATGAGATGGAGCATCCTTCCGGTCATTCTTCCTTAAAATATGAAGCAGCTCGTTAAAGTATGGCCAGACCCAGAAGAAATCGAGTCGATCATGCTAAACGGGCCTGAAAAGTCTCCAAGAATGTAAGATCAGGGGGTTGCCACCATCTGTTCGAACTGAAACTTTATGTGTAGCCTTAGAACTACAAATTAGCCGTACACGTCAAGTTTCAGCTCTTGAATCCTTGTAGAAATGGCCAAACTTGAAATGGTCAAGCTATATGTCCTAGAGAGGGGGTGAATAGGACTATGCCAAATTAAAATTAAATACAGCAGATTAAAATGAAGAAATAGCCTTACAAATTAAATCAATTTACAATGCTAAAATAAAATCAATCCCAATAAACAAGCATTGAGAAGTTGATACAAATTCAGTTCTAAGGACAACCTTACACCATAATTAACAAGGGCATATGTTAGGACAACCTTATTTCTAGAACGTCTTTTGAATCAAAAACTCAATCTGAAAATAAATAGCAAAGGAATTGCAATCTTAAAAATTGATTATTCTAAGGACAACCATGCACCATAAAAATGGCAGGGCAACCTTACTAGAATAATTACTGAAATTGAAGCATAGATTGATAAAAGTATAGCACGAGATAAAATGCTGAAATAAATCTCTAGATTATTACAACATTCTCCACACTTGCTTGAAATGTAAATAGTTACAGCATTCACATCTACATGTACATTCCACAAAACTGAATGATGAAAAATAAGGAATTAAGCAAGCAATCAATCCACAAGACAAAGAGTTATAGTGGTTTGCCTATGTGTACACCAACTATTTTACAACAGCCACACAGAATGCTACTCCACTCCTAATATCCTCACACGGGGATATTTGCGTTCACTATCAAAATAGGTTTCATAGGTTCACCTAAAACCTTCAACAATTATGTCCTTTAACTTGGGCTTACACAATCCAAAAATCCACACTATTCTGAGTTTTTTGACTCTCCTCAGATAACCAACAAATGGAATTTTTCTTGCGAATTTCAAACAAAAACCAAAAGAATAAAAATTTTACAAAATTATAAAATCCCTGGATTTCTCCTCTTGTAGCAGCCCGGAAGAACCAATTGTAGTAGATGTTTGGATGTAAAAGTTCAATGTCCAATACTCACTTTATAATGGTTCTAAGTTCTAATTGATTTTAAATTAAAACAGACTGGGATAGCTCTATTTGATTTCAATTCCCAGAAGAAGGAAAACAATATTTCCTCTTTTCAAATCAGATTGAAATAATGAATCAAATCAAATAGAAAAAAGCTAACATAAGAAAATAGAATTATGCACAATATAGCTTAAGAATAGACACAAACTTATCTCAGAGTGGAGCTTTTAATTCACTTATTTTTCAATGAATAACTCTGAAATTCATGTGCAATTTATAGCTGCAGAAACTCGTCTTCTACTGGTCCTAGGGTCACCACGAACTGTCGAAGAAGAAACAGATCTTTGAATTTTTGGGCACGATTGGATAAAACTGTTACACGACCGGTCGTGAGCAGTCCGCGACTGGTCGAAGGCCATCCACAACTGGTCGTGGACCTCACACGACTAGTCATGTGACCTTTGATTTAGTTGTTGGAGTTGGAATCGTGGTTCCATGACTGGTCGAAGGTCGAATTGTGACCATCCCACGACTAGTCAAGCAGACTCCAGGACTAGTCGTAGACGAACAGAAAAAATCTGATAATTTGCAACAAAACTTCGACTGGTCTTAGAATTTCTAGGATTAGTCCAACCAGTGTCAGGACTAGTCGAACAAGGTCCTGGACTAGTCTTAGAACAGATCAAAATCATTTGTAGAGGATATATGAATTATGTATCCAAAATGACCTACATTAAAGGTCAACCTAAGGTCAATCAAACCTTACTAAGGACATTGAACCTTCATTAGCATAGACGTTGAACTTTACGAAGCTTGAGTTCTTCTTGATGTAGTTCAAACACTTCATAAGCTTTGAAGTCACCATTAGTATGAGTTGTGCTCAGTTCCCTATCTTATGCTAGAGTCTTGATCTTGAATATACGAACTTTAAGTCTTTAACATGAACTCTTCGTGAATATCATCAAAATTGTAGCTTGAACTAGCTTGAGGAGTTCATCGTCGTGTCTCAAAGTATAGCTGTGATGTCTCGAACATATACAACAAGATACAAGACATATAGAGGTTTTGACACACAAAATTTGACAACCAGAGAGGATTCATACCATAGTACTTATAATCTCCCCCTTTGTCAAATTTATGACAAAACACACTCCTATAGTTCATATAGTTCAAAGCATGCACAAAATACAATAAGAGAAGCATGCATAAGAGAAACATGCACCAATAAAGAATCGTGCACTGGTTGTCATTGACATGAGATAACCATGGCATGCATAATGTATCTGGAAGCTTACAATCTCCACCTGAGTACAATCTCTACCTGAGTAGTACACCTACCATTCATCATATTCATCATATGTGTACACAATTATCATCATTAATCATTAATAATTAAGCACACAATTCACCCCCTTTTGGTCAAAAATATGACAAAGGAAGAATCAAAAGCAAGATAATTAATAGAGGAGTCAGAATATCATAAAATGTTATCAAGTCAAGTCAAAGAACTCAATCACACAACCAAAGAAAAAGTAAAGCCATATAGTTATTACAAACCAAAGAGAAAGTATGTAAAATTCTCAATTTGATCTAGAAGGAGCAGGTATGGTTGGATCAATTTGATGAAGCCCTTTTTGTAAGCGCCTAAAATACTTGCGCATACTTTTGAATTGGGCATTTTGGCCAACATTTATCTATTCTACCTTTTCTTCTAATGCACTCAGACGTGCATCCAAATCAGATAACTCATAGTCTGGATCATTTTCAGAGTCAGAATCAATTTCATTAAAAATATCGTCCATATTGATATCATCTGGAGGAGGAGCATCATGCTCTTCATCATTCCTGACTTCTGCAGTAACTCCACCTGCACCAATATCAACTTGTCCTGGAGGCAAATCCAACTACATTTTATTTATGTTGGAGTTGTTGAATATAAGGTGTTGGATAGGATCCTCTCTAACAGGCATAGCTACCAACATGTGAGTTGCAAGCACATTCATCAGATACCCAAAGGGAATATCACTATGACCCGGATGAATACAGAATTGAATGATAGAGTAACAAATCAAAGAGGGCAAACAGATATTAACACCAGTAGCGAATGAGTACAAAATGCGAACCATAAGAAAAGTTAACTCATTCTTGTTTCCAGAGCGGGGATATAGATTAGAGGTGAAGATACGATACAAGACTCTGTATCTGGGCAACAAATACCCGGGTAGGAGGGCATTCCCAGTACGATTCCATGGTGCATCCATGTTACACAAAGCTCTAGTAAAAATATATTTTTCAGATTCTGACACTTTCTCAGCAAGTGTGCTAGGATGAATACCATCATCATTTACAGAAATAACCATGAGGCCTGAGATTAAATGTCGATCAATATGAAAAGGCCTTTCTCTTATAGTAATAGAGAAAGTTAGTTGTTCAGTAGAAAATTCAGTAATGCACGCAACCATGGCCTGCGCTATGGACTGGTATGTCGGCCCGCCTCAGCATAAAATGTTTTCCCATCCTACAGACTGAAGGAGAGGAAAAAAGATTGAAAGGAGCAATATGATTGAAATCAACGGCCTTTTCTACAATTACATTGCACATACGCAAATCATGAACATACGATGGATGTAACACCCTGGATTTTGGCCAACCTGGGATTAGACGTCCTTAGGCAAAGGGTTGACTAAAATACCTGGAAAATTGCTCAGAACCCAATTCTATAGCCAAAGAAATCACTTAGGATTAATTCCTTTAGAAACTACGCATAAGTTAGCTAGCACAACGCTAGAGTAGCTGGGAAATAGTCCCTGACCGCTTTAAATACGTTCTACGAGACCCAAAACTTGTAGAATCAATGGTGCTATAGTACTCTAAAACCTCGGATCAAACTCTAAGCCGGTTTGTTCTCTGGACCTCTTTGAAACTTTGTATTGGATCTAGACCGCGCGTCGAAAGTCCGATACCTACTATCTTAGACCATTAGAACCGCCTAGCTGGACTTGACAATCATTTCAAAAATCAAGTCTAACCGACATTCACAGGCTATTTCATTGAGCCTGGACTGAAGAGAGTGAGAATAGGGTTAGATTTGAAATTTGAAATTCAAATCTGGCACACGACTTGACGCGTCAGTATTAACCGTTCTGACCGTCAGAATTCAGCAAAATTACACCCTCGGATCAGAAAAAATTTCTATTTCATATCATGAGACTTATAGACCTGATCTACGTGCGGTGACCGCTGAACTGAAACTGGACCACCACGGACGATCTATGAACACTGATGGTCTGAAAACAGGATGTGAGCGGCATCCGACATGTACGAACTTAAGTTCGATCACGTTCGGCCAGAGGACCACCAGAAATGTCCTTTCGGACCGAAACAGCCCCAATTTGGATATACCTTAAGTATACATTGTTCCCGAGCCTATTTCGGGCATGATTGGGCTTATAAAATGGGTTGAAACCCTCTCATATCTCTCCCATCCGAATTTGGAAGAAGCCCTAGTTTGAGAGAGAGAAAAGGTGAGAGATCGTGAGAGAGAGTGGAGGAGAATTTCCTGCTGTTGGTGCTACCTGCTACACGTGATTAAGCAACACGCTCCAATCACTTTGCCGATAATTTCTCCACTTTTCTAGGTAAGAAAATATCATAATTAGTTGCTGATTTGCTGATTCTTAGTTTCCATAGCCTGGTAGCTGATGGATCTTGTAAATTAGGTTGCCTATTCGCCGTAGACGAAGCGTATACGATCCGTTTGAAACGATACGCTTCTAGAAGAAAATGTGCGGATTTTAGACGCTTTGATTGACTGTTTCCAACGCTTTCAATATTGTTTAATAGTAGATTATCGACGACAATGCCGTTTGACATGTACAACATGCTGTCCGTTTCCTGTTTCGTAAACCGGTGAAGAATATGAGATTTAGGGCATTTTAGTCATTTGTAGGAAGTAGTGTTTTCATTCATATTTTGCTGATGTGATTAACATGGCTTCTTGTCACATTAGAATACTAGGAATGTGTGCATAATTATTTTGGCGAAGAGATTCACCTAAATGCACACTTCGGGTCGACATACTATATGTAGACTTAAGTGTGTAGTGTAAGTGTTTGTAAATGCTTGTATTAGTATGTATTGAATTAAATGGTGTTATGAATTAGTTTGAGACTGGTTTCTCAATTAATATGCTGATGTAAATGATTTCCTACATGTTAGCTATATGCATGATTTCATTATATGTATGAAATGCATGTGCTTGAAGATTTGCTTAAGTTGTATGTTATAACATGTGTTAACATGCTCACATGGTTATATTTCATTTCCAATGCTCTTATATGATTACTGATGTGATTCCAAAATTGTTTGGGACTATACTTAGTCCAGGCAGTCGGTAACCGAGAGATTTCATAGTTGGCCTATCTTTGCCACGAACGACGCGTCGATGAACGCGAGCCGTGTTCTGGAGTTAGCGGCAGTGGTTAGGCCACACGAAGTGTTTTACGCACTTCATGTCGTTTGACTTGAGATGCGATCACGCTAGTCGAGCCCTTCAAGTAACCCGACTGGCCGTTGTATGTTCACCCTGTATGAGTCATAACTGCTTGAACCTAGGGTATTGAACTTACCATTGTAAACCCTGTTAACCATGGTACCTTGATCCACGAAGACTCATGAGCCAGACATGGTAGTATGAGACACCGTGGTCGAGCTGTCGGCCTACGCTGGGGCCACAAACCTTCCCGTAGTGACCAGTGAGCACCTATGTCTCGTGAGCAGATTATGGTGGTATGGGACACTATATTCTTGCTGTCGGCCTACACTGATCAGGTGACGAGTCCTTTGTAGTGACCGCGAGCGTATTCTGAGTCTACAGGAGGCGAAGACCCTTCAGTAGCTGAGAGTACAGTAGGCCTATATTGATAAGGTGATGGGGGAGCGGTGCAACGAGTGCGAGCAACAGCCCTAGCAGCCCTTGCAGCGACCTACAAAATATACATCGTATGAGATTACTAAGAGTGACGACCCTAGAAAAGATCTGTGTTGGGATTGATATAAGGGAAGTACCTTAGTTTTCCAATCCTGCTGTTTGAATAGACTAATAACAACTCAAAAATCATATCACCATAACATTGCATGTGCCTGGAAGATGTGGAGCACTTGAGGGACGATTGCATGCCGCGGTCGTAAGATGGTGCCGTGTGAGGGAGATCGTCGGTGAGGGCATACATCACGTCATGTCATATTGCATTAACAACAGTATTAGGAATGTTTGATTTACTGCTTTACTATTATCACATGATTGATTTGAGAACATGTTAATCCTTGCTCTATTATTCCACTGAGTTAGCTACTCATTCCCACGTTACGGGATGGTGTTTCCAGACACCCATCAGTCCCTATTGTGATTGCAGATGATGGCGCGGCCTGCGAGGCAGAGCTGAATTTGATGATGATGAGGAGGATCCCTCCTCTATGCGTGTTCTGATTGACGGGATTATAGGGAGGTTGATTAGATACCTTGACACTTGTCATTTTATATTTTTAGAGCACTCATGTATATTCTTTTTGTTTACTTTTGAAGTATATATGTATGTATATAACCTGGTAATATGTTCACACTCTAGAGACATACAACAGTTTATCTATGTTATACCTACTATCACAGTCTTCCGTTTGTTAATTTAACTGTCTCTGGAGTATGATATGTTGTTCTGGCGTAATCCTACTCATGTTTAATACATTAACACAGACAACATTCAATCATACATATCTATGTTGCATAAATAACGTTTTGGAACTCGGGAGTTGGGTTTTTACTCGACCCCCCGATTTTCGGGATGTGATAATGGATCATCTTCGGTAGCCCTAAGATGGCGTCTGGTGATAACAATAGATCTAGAAGATGAAGCACCTCTAGCATTCTTCTTTTTAGCTTTAGAATCCATTTTCTTGAAGAAATACAGAAAATTTTAAGAAAATGAAGATGGGTTTTTCTAGAATCAGCAAATAAGGAAGAAAACCCAAAAATCTTGAAGAAAGAGATGAAATAGACAATAGTAATCAAGAAATTAAAGAGAAAAGACAATGAATCTAAGAGAAAAGCAAGAAAAATGCTCTAACCTGAAGGAATCGAACACAGGGGTTCGACTAGTCGAAGCTTGGCTCGTTGGAGAGGAGATTGGAATGAAGAGGAAGAAGGTTTTCCCCAAAATAAACCCATCAGCGCGCTACATGACTGGTCGTGGGTCATCCTCGAACGGTCATGGCATGACTGGTCGAGTACGTCCTTGACTGGTCGTGTACCATAAAAAATGCAATTTTTTCATCAAAATTTGAAATAAAAATCATTAATATATTAATATATATACACTATACTACTGAGATACATAATCAATCATTTTAAATTGCACATACCAAGATCAAATTTTAATTTGTTAAACCTGTTTTTGTCGAGCGGTTTAGTAAATATGTCAGCAAGTTGAGTCTCAGTAGGAATATATTCTAAGAATATTACTTTTTCTTCCACTAATTCATGAATATAATGAAATATAATGTCAATGTGCTTAGTACATGAATGCTGGATTGGGTTTTTTGAAATATTTATCGCACTAGAGTTATCAAAGTATAGAACCATTGAGTCCTGTGCGATAGCATAATCACTCAACATTCTTTTCATCCAAACCAGCTGTGCACATGCATTTCCAGCTGTAATGTATTCATCCTCAGCAGTTGAGAGTGATAAGGAACTTTGCTTCTTGCTAAACCAAGAAACCAAGTAGTTTCTAATGTAAAAACAACCATCACAGGTTGATTTTCTGTCATCGATATTACCAGCCTAATCAGCATCTGAATACCCAGCCAATTGAACACTAGTATCATAAGGATACCAAAGACCCAAATTAACTGAACTTGCAATATATCTAATAATTCGCTTAACAGCAGTTAAGTGTGATTCTTTAGGATTAGACTGATATCTAGCACAAATTCCAACACTTAAAGCAATATCAGGCCTACTTGCAGTTAAGTAAAGCAAACTACCAATCATGCTACGATACAACTTAGGACCTACATCTTTACCTGTAGAGTCTTTTGAAAGTCTTAGAGTTGTACTCATAGGAGTCTCAAAATTCTTTCCTTTCTCAAATCCGAACCTCTTGATCAAGTTCAAAGTATACGTGGTTTGAGAAATAAAAATTCCATCAGGTTGTTGTTTTACTTGCAACCCTAAGAAATAATTTAATTCCCCAACCATGCTCATTTCGAATTTTGATTTCATTAACTTTGCAAACTCAACAGTCATGTTAGTACACGTTGATCCATAAATAATATCGTCAACATAGATTTGAACCATTAAAATATCATCGTTATGCTTCTCAACAAAGAGCATCATATCGACGCTACCCATTTAAAAATTGTGACCCAGTAAAAACTTTGTCAATTTTTCGTACCAAGTCCTGGGAGTTTGTTTCAAACCATAGAGAGCTTTTTTAAGGCGATATACATGATTAGTAAACTTAGGGTCTTCAAACCCTGGAGGTTTTTCCACATATACCTCTTCATGTAAATCGCCATTCAAAAAGGCACTCTTTACATCCATTTGAAAAATTTTAAACTTCTTAAAACATGCAATGGATATAAAAAGTCTGATAGATTCAAGATTTGTGTGTACCCCTGTATAGGGGTAAAGGTTTCATCGTAATCGATACCTTCAATTTGTGTGTACCCCTGTACAACTAGTCTTGCTTTATTTCGAATAATATTTTCAAGTTCATTAGACTTGTTTTTAAAAATCCACTTTGTTCCAATTATGTGTTTATCTTTAGGTCTAGGAACAAGATACCAGACATCATTACGAATAAATTGATTAAGTTCTTCCTACATCGCAACTATCTAGTTTTCATTAGAAAGTGCTTCTTTTATGTTTACCGGTTCAATTTGGGATGTAAAACATACGTAATTGCATATGTCTTCTATTTTCCTACGAGTCCACACACCAGTGAGAGGGTTTTCAAGAATTTGGGTAGTTGGATAATCTTTAACAGTCCTTAATTCAGAATTAATTTCACTTGATGAAGTATCTGGTTTTTCAATTACAAGAACTTCATCATTGTCTGAACTAGGGGCAGGTGTATTTAGGTGATCATCAATGACCACATTGATTGATTCTTGAATCACACCAGTCCTGTTGTTCAAAACACGATAAGCATGACTGTTTAAAGAATATCCGAAAAAGGTCCCTTCGTCACTTTTAGTGTTGAACTTTCCCAAGTTTTCACGGTCACGTAAAATGTAGCACTTACTGCCAAAAATATGAAAGTATTTGACAGTAGGTTTCTTGTCAAACAACATTTTATAAGCCATTTTATTATTTGATTTACAAGTATAAACATGGTTAATAATGTAGCAGGCAGTATTTACTGCTTCAGACCATAGATTACTAGGGAGCTTCATGCTATTCAACATAACATTTTTCATTTCTTGAAGCACTATGTTTTTTCTTTTCATAATACCATTTTTTTGTGGTGTTTTGGACACAGAAAATTCATGTGATATTCCCTGTTCGCTACAAAATTTTTTAAAACTTCTATTTTCAAATTCGTATCCATGATCACTACGGATCTTACTGACTTGAGAACATTTTTCAGTTTGGATTCGTTTGATGATATTTTTCACTTCATCAAGGGTTTCTGATTTGTCTCTCAAAATTAAAATCCAAGTGTATCTTGTATAATCATCTACGATAACCAAGATGTCTTTTTTTCCGCCTCGACTTTCCGTTCTTGTTGGTCCGATAAGATCCATGTGGAGAAGCTCGAGTGGTCTAGATGTGGCATTGGATTTCACCTTTTTGTGAAAACTCCTAATTTGTTTACCATACTGGCATTCGCCAAATATTTTGTCTATTTTTTGTAACTTAGGTAGACCTCTAATTAGTTCTCCTTTGCTCAATCTATATAAATTTCGTTAATGCACATGTCCAAGGCGTTTATGCCATAATTCTGTTTCATTGGTGTGGACCATGTAACACTTTTGGTTAGATGAGCTACCATCACTTACTATATAGTAATTTTCAGAAGTTCTGCGACTAGTTAATATTACAGAACCCTTTCTATTTATGATCTCACAACCTTGATTGGAAAATTTCACACTATGGTTGTATCGCATTTTTGAGATATGCTTAACAGGTTGTGTTTTAGCCCCTCAACATATAAAACATCTTTGAATAAAGGAAGGTTGTAAAGTTGAACCGTACCTTTTCCAATAATCTTGCAATTGCTTCCATCACCAAATGTGACTGACCCATCAGTCATATCTTTATGATCAGTGAATAAAGCTTTATCTCCTGTCATATGCCTGGAGCATCTACATTCTAGGTACCACTTTGAATGACTTGTTGCTTTGAAAGTAGTGTGAGAAACTAAGCAGACACCCTTAGGAACCCATTTCAGAACTGTTTTGGGTTTAGGAGTATAGTTGGTCTTCTTTTGATTGTAGTTGAAAGAATGACCTATCGAGTTAAATTTCAAGAGCTCCTTGAGTAAATCAATTATCTTTTCAGCTAGTGGGTTTCTGTTCTGATTTTTGAAATTAGCATGGCTGCTTTTCAGTTTTTGAAAAGTTTTTGTATTTTTAGAAAAACCTCGATAAGTATTTTTCTCTTTTGACTTTAAGGCTTCTTCTTTCACAAATTTGAGAGGAGTATCCTTCTGTTTGGGAGGTATATTCTTATCATAGCCAACCCGGATCGATCACCACATTTTCTTGATTCGGATAATAATTTTTCTAATTTTAGATCACCTTGGGGATATCTCCATGTGTCTTTCAAACTCAGAAGAGAAGATACTTCATTCTTAAGTTTCTCATTTTTAGATTTCAAATCTTCTATCAGGGAGGTTTTGAATTCCAAATCACATTTTGATTTTTCAAGACAATCTGAAATTTGTGCCTTTTCTAAAACAAGAGTCTCGAAACATTCTTTGAGTTTAAAATACTTTTCTTTTTGAAGTTTAAGTTTAACAATAATTTTACAACTTTCCTTATATAAGGCATTATAAGCATCTTGAAGATCTTCTTCATTTTCATGATCACTATGCATATTTTCTTCACTAGTTGAATCATCGTGATATGAGAATGTGAACTTGGCTAGAGTCCTAAGGGCTTTTACATCATTGCCCGACTCGGTTTCAGAATCTTCTGATTCCGAAGAGGCTTCAAAATCGGATGATTCGTCCCATGTAGCCAACATACCCTTCTTCTTGGGTTTGTCCTTTTTAGGACATTTGTTTGCTAAATGCCCATATTCTTGGTAGTTGTAACATTGACTATCTTTCAAAGATTTTCAGGTTAGAGATTTTAATTTAGGTCGTTTCTTTTCGTTTGTCTTTTGAAAATTGACCCTTTTCTTACTTTTGAAAATCTTGTAAAACTTTTTAGCTAAAAGCACCATATCATCTTCTGAATTTTTTAAATCTGAGTTTTCTTGAGAAATACCTTTAGAAGATGTTAAAGCAATAGATTTACCTTTAAGAGCTTTAAAATTCAATTCATAGGTATGTAAAGAACCAACTAGTTCTTCTACCCTCATGTTATCCGTATCACGAAGTTCTTGGATCACGGTTACTTTAGAGTTGAACCGTTTAGGAAGTGAGCGTAGTATCTTAGCACATACTTTGCTTTCTGGGATTTTGTTGCCAAGACCCCACACTGAGTTTACAATGTCATTCAGTTTAGTGTAAAAGTCCATAAATATTTCATTTTCCCCCATATGAATTTCTTCAAATTTAGTTGTGAGGAGTTGGACTTTAGACTTCTTGACAATTGATGTACCCCCGTGTGTCATTTCTAATATATCCCAAGCTTGCTTTGCAATATCACAGGATATGATTCTTTTAAATTCATCTGATGATAGTGCGCAAGTGATAGCATTTAGTGCTTTAGTATTGACACTATTCTCACTTTTCTAAAGTGTAGTCTATGAGAAATAAGGAGACACTCTCATTGTTTTTGAACCATCGTTTCCAGTTACTTCAGTGGTAGGGGGTTTCCATTCGGTCACCGTGGCTTGCCACACACTCTCATCCAATGATTTGAGGAAGATCCTCATTCTGGCTTTCCAATTGGCATAGTTAGAGCCATCAAATGGTGAAGGCCTAGTGACTGAAAGGCTATCGAAATTTGACATCTTTTAATATAGCTTAGATCGTTACCTCAGGAAATAAATCCAAATAAAAACAATAAGAACGAGATATTAGGCTCTGATACCACTTAAAATGTCCAAGCTATATGTCCTAGAGGGGGGGGGGGGGGGGGGGGGGTGAATAGGACTATGCCAAATTCAAATTAAATACAGCGGATTAAAATGAAGAAATAGCCTTACAAATTAAATCAATTCACAATGCTGAAATAAAATCAATCCCAATAAACAAGCATTAAGAGGTTGATACAAATTCAGTTCTAAGGACAACCTTACACCATAATCAACAAGGGCTTATGGTAGGACAACCTTATTTTTAGAACGTCTTTTGAATCAAAAACTCAATCTGAAAATAATTAGCAAAGGAATTGCAATATTAAGAATTGATTATTCTAAGGACAACCATGCACCGTAAAAATGGCAGGGCAACCTTACTAGAATAATTACTGAAATTGAAGCACAGATTGATAAAAGTATAGCACGAGATAAAATGCTGAAGTAAATCTCTAGATTATTACAACATTCTCCACACTTGCTTGAAATGAAAATAGTTACAACATTCACATCCACATGTACATTCCACACAACTGAATAATGAAAAATAAGGAATTAAGCAAGAAATCATTCCACAAGACAAAGAGTTATAGTGGTTCGCCTGTGTGTACACCAACTGTTTTACAACAGTTACACAGAATGCTACTCCACTCCTAATATCCTCACACAGGGATATTAGCATTCACTATAAAAATAGGTTTCATAGGTTCACCTAAAACCTTCAACAATTGTGTCTTTTAACTTAGGCTTACACAATCCAAAAACCCACGCTATTCTGAGTTTTCAGGCTCTCCTCAGATAACTAACAAATGGAATTTTTCTGACAAATTCTAAACAAAAACCAAAAGAATAGAAATTTTACAGAATTGTAAAATACCTGGATTTCTCCTCTTGTAGCAGCCCGGAAGAACAAATTGGAGTAGATGTTTGGATGTGAAAGTTCAATGTCCAATACTCACTTTATAATGGTTCTAAGTTCTAATTAATTTTAAATTAAAATAGACTGGGCTAGCTCTATTTAATTTCAATTCCCAGAAAAAGGAAAACAATATTTCCTCTTTTCAAATTAGATTCGAATAATGAATCAAATCAAATAGGAAAAAAGTTCACAAAAGGAAATAGAATTATCCACAATATAGCTTAAGAATAGACACAAACTTATCTCAGAGTGGAGCTTTTAATTCACTTAATTTTTGATGAATAACTCTGAAATTCGTGTGCTATTTATAGCTACAGAAATTCATCTTCGACTGGTCTTAGGGTCACCACGACTAGTCAAAGAAGAAACAAATTTTTAAATTTTCGGGCGCGATTGGATAAAACCGTTACACGACCGGTCATGAGCAGTCCATGACTGGTCGAAGGCCATCCACGATTGGTCGTGGACCTCACACGACTAGTCGTGCGACCATTGATTTAGTTGTTGGAGTTAGAATCGTGGTTCCACGATTGGTCGAAGGTCGAATCATGACCATCCCATGACTAGTCGAGCAGACTCCAGGACTAGTCGTAGACGAACAGAAAAAATTCAATAATTTACAACAAAACTTCGACTGGTCTTGAAATTTCTAGGATTGGTCGAACCAATGTCAGGACTAGTCGAACAAGGTCCAGGACTAGTCTTAGAACAAACCAAAATCATTTATAGAAGATATATGAATTGTATATCCAAAATGACCTACACTAAAGGTCAACCTAAGGTCAATCAAACCTTACCAAGGACATTGAACCTTCATTAGCTTAGACGTTGAACTTTACGAAACTTGAGTTCTTCTTGATGTAGTTCAAACACTTCATAAGCTTTGAAGTCACCATCAGTATGAGTTGTGCTCAGTTCCCTATCTTATGCTAGAGTCTTGATCTTGAATATACGAACTTTGAGTCTTGAACATGAACTTTTCGTGAATATCATCAAAATTATAGCTTGAACTAGCTTGAGGAGTTCATCGTCATATCTCGAAGTATAGCTGTGATGTCTCGAACATATACAACAAGATACAAGACACATATAGAGGTTTTGACATACAAAATTTGACAACCAAAGAGGATTTATACCATAGTACTTACAAAACTGACAAATCAGCCCCTGAAATAATGATTTAGGGCCTGCCTAATATCTGGATATGCTTCAGATTTGGTCTCAACCTGTTAAATGCAATGACAAAACGTATGGACGAAGCAGATTTCCCACGAACGTCACGTCGAGACCACATGTACATGGCATGTACATGAAGTCCAAGTGCACCGGTTGTGTACGAGATTTACCAAAGTCAGTCAGCGCCTGCTGACCGACTCCTTCTTCTTCATTTCTCAAAATGCACAGCGTCCTTCCCACGCTCACCGCTTTTTGTGTAGTGTGGCCCATTCGCTGCTCCAATGAATGATCCAAGCCATCCATTCTCTTCAGAGGGTGGGCGTTACCCTTTCCTAAATGTCCTTTCATCTCCAAGTAGTTAATTACAGAATCCTAGTGTAACACCCTGAAAATCGGGGGTCGTGTATAAACCCAACCCCCGAGTTCCAGACAGTCACTTATGCAACAAAAATGATTATGATTCAATGTTTTCTGAGTTAAAGCATTCACATGAGTAAAAGTTTACCAAAACTGCAATTCATACTCCAGATCCAGTGATAAAAGCAAGCGGAAGACTAAAGAATATATATATCACTGTATGGAAAACAAAGTAGATCTCGACCGTCTCTAAAGTATGAATACATCTCTGAGTTTCATATACATGTAAATAATCAAAATCAAAATGTCAAAAGTAGTCCCACTGAGAAGTCCCGTCAATTCAGGCCACCTAAGCAAAGCCGTCGTGATACGGCATATATGAGAACTCGTCCTGGTCTCCATCATAGTCCGGCTCTGCCTCCTGAATTGCTGCCTCACCTGCATCTAAGATAGGGTCTGGTGGGTGTTGCAAACACCATCCCGTAACGTGGGAGCGAGTAGCTAACTCAGTGGAATAATAGAGCAAGGATTAGCATGTTCTCAAATCAATCATGCGATAATAGTAAAGAAGTAAATCAAACATTCCTAATACTGTTGTTAATGCAATATGATATGACATAATGGATGCCCTCACCGACATTCTCCCTCATACGGCACCATTTGAGTCCGCGGCATGCTCGCGTACCGCTCAGTGCTCCACATCTT
Source organism: Magnolia kwangsiensis (assembly GCA_037074715.1). Classification (NCBI taxonomy): domain Eukaryota; kingdom Viridiplantae; phylum Streptophyta; class Magnoliopsida; order Magnoliales; family Magnoliaceae; genus Magnolia; species Magnolia kwangsiensis. The sequence continues at coordinate 149,524,724 of CM073571.1, forward strand.
CCAGGCACATGCAATGTGATGTTGATATGATTACCGAGTTATTATTAGTCCTTTTAATACAGCAATATTGGGAAACTAAGGTACTTCCCTTATATCAATCCCAACACAGATCCTGTCTAGGGTCGTCACTCCAAGTAATCTTATACGATGTATATTTTGTAGGTCACTGCAAGGGCTGCCAGGACTGTTGCTCGCACTCGTTGCACTGCTCTCCCATCACCTTATCGATATAGGCATACTGTACTGTCACTACTACGGAAGGGTCGTCACCTCCCGTAGACTCAGAATACGCTGGCGGTCACTACAAAGGACTCGTCGCCTGATCAGTGTAGACCGACAGCAAGAATATAGTGTCCCATACCACCATAATCTGTTCACGAGTCATAGGTGCTCACTGGTCACTACGGGGAGGTTTATGGCCCCAACGTAGGCCGACAGCTCGACTACGGTGTCCCATACCACCATGCCCGGCTCATGAGTCTTTATGGATCAAGGTACCATGGTTGACAGGGTTTACAATGGTAAGTTCAGTACCTTAGGTTCAAGCAGTTATGACACATACAGGGTGAACATACAATAGTCAGTCGGGTTACTTGACGGGCTCAACTAGCACGAGTGCATCTCAAGTCGAACGACATGAAGTGCATAAAATGCCTCGTGTGGCCTAACCACTGCCGCCAACTCCAAAACACGGCTCGCGTTCATCGACGCGTCGTTCGTGGTAAAGATACGCCAACCACGAATTTACTCAGTTACCGACTGCCTGGACTAAGTATAGTCCCAAACATTTATGAATTCACATCAGCAATCATGTAAGAGTAATGGAAATGAAATACAACAATGTGAGCATGTTAACACATGTTATAACATACAACTTAAGTAAATCATCAAGCACCTTCATTTCATACACCTAATGAAATCATGCATATAGCCAACATGTAGGAAATCATTTACATCAACATATCATTTGAAAATTCAATCTCAAATTAATTCATAACACCATTTAATTCAATATATACTAATACAAACATTTATATAAACACTTATACTACACACTTAAGTCTACATATAGTATGTCGACTCAAAGTGCGCATTTAGGCAAATCTCTTCGCCAAACTAATTATGCACGCATTCCTAGTATCCTAATGCGACAAGAAGCCATGTCAATCACATCAGAAAAATATGGATGGAAACAGTATTTCCTACAAATGACTAAAATGCCCTAAATCTCATATTTTTCGTCTGCTTACGAAACAGGAAATGGACGGCATGTTGTACATGTCAAACGGCGTTGCCGTCGATAATCTATTATTAAACGACATTGAAAGCATTGAAAATAGTCAATCAAAGCGTCTAAAATCCTCACCTTTTATCCTAGAAGCGTATTAATTCGAACGGAGCGTATACGCTTCGTCTACGGCGAACCGGGAACCTATTTTACAAGATATATCAGCTACCATGCTAAGGAACCAAAGGAACCTTAAATCAGCAAGTATTTGGGGTATTTGCTTACCTATAATCGTGGTAAAATCACTGGGAAAGTGATTGAGGCGCGTTGCTTAAGCACGTGCAACACGTAGTGCAAGCAGCAGGAAATTCTCTCCCACTCTCTCACAATCTCTCACCTTTTCTCTCACACCAGCTAGGGTTTCTAGCAAATTCAGATGAGTGAGAGAAGTGAGGGTTTAAGCCCCTTTTATAACCTAAAACTTGCCCAAAACAGGCTTTGGAACAATGTTTTCTTAATACCTAACCAAATCGGAGATGTTTCGGTCCAAAAAGATATTTCTGGTGGTCCCCTGGCCGAACGCGATCGGACTTAAGTTCATGCACGTCGGATGTCACTCACATCCCATTTTCAGACCAGTAGTGTTCATAGATCGCACGTGGCGGTCCAGTTTCAGTTCAGCGGTCACCACACATAGATCAGGTCTACAAGTCTCATGATATGAAATAGAAATTTTTCCTGATCCAAGGGTGTAATTTAGCTGAATTCTGACGGTCAGAACGCTTAATACTGACGCGTCAAGTCGTGTGCCAGATTTGAATTTTAAATTCCAAATCTAACCCTATTCTCACTCTCTTCACTCCAGGCTTAATAAAATAGCCTGTGAATGTCAGTTGGACTTGATTTTCGAAATGATTATCAAGTCCAGCTAGGCGGTTATAACGATCTAAGATTGTAGGTATCGAACTTTCGACGTGCGGTCTACATCCAATATAAAGTTTCAAAGGGGTCCTGAGAACAAACCGGTTTAGAGTTTGATTCGAGGTTTTAAAGTATTATAGCGTCATTGGTTCTACTCACTTTAGGTCTTGTAGAACGTATTTAAAGTGATCAGAGACTATTTCTCAGCTACTCTAGCATTGCGCTAGCTAACTTACACTTATTTTCTAAAGGAATTAATCCTACGCGATTTCTAGTCGAGTTGGTACTCGAGTCCAAGTACGGATTTTTCCAGGGCATTACAATCTACCCCCCTTAAAAAAAAAATTTATCCTCGAAATTTATACCATTTCGTACTCCTCGAGAAGCTGTGGGTAGTTCTTTCTGATCTCGACTTCTGTCTCCCAGGTAGACTCTTCCTCAGAGTGATGCGTCCATAATACCTTCACAAGGGGAATCACCTTGTTACGCAGTACCTGCTCCTTCCTATCTAGGATACGCGTCGGTCGCAGGATATATGTAACATCCTCTCCTAACTGCGCCTGCTCCCATTTGATGATATGGGAAGGATCAGAAACGTACTTCTTCAGCATTGAAACATGAAATACGTTGTGAACGCTAGCGAGAGGCGTGGGTAAAGCCAAACGCTAAGCCACTGCTCCCACACGATCGAGGATCTGGAATGGACCAATAAATCATGGTGCTAGCTTCCCCTTCTTCCCGAACCGAAGGACTCCCTTCATAGGAAAAACTCGTAAAAATACATGATCCCCAACTGTGAACTCTAGCAGCCGCCGTCTCGTATCGGCATAACTCTTCTGTCTGCTCTGCGCTGTGAGAAGCCGACGTCTAATAATATCAATCTTCTCCGACGTTGCCTGCACTAACTCTGGGCCAATCAAGCTACGCTCACCAACCTCTGCCCAGCAATGCAGTGCGCGACAAGGTCGCCCATACAACACCTCGTAAGGTGTCATACCGATACTCGCCTAAAAACTGTTGTTGTACGCAAACTCCGCATATAAAAGACAATCATCCCAACTGTCCTTGAAGTCCAATGCGCAAGCTCGCAACATGTCCTCTAAGATCTGGTTCACCCGCTCTGTCTGTCCGTCTGTCTGTGGGTGGAGGGCAGTACTGAACTTCAACTTCACACCCATAGCCTCCTGAATGTGAGTCTAGAAAATAAAAGTGAACCGCATGTTTCTGTCCGACATGATCTCCAACGGAACTCCATGAAGACGCACAATCTCTCTGATGTACAGTCTAGCCAGCTCGTCTGCAGAGTTCATAACTCTGATCGGTAGGAAGTGCGCCGACTTCGTCAGATGGTGGACGATCACCCAAATGGAATCATGTCCCTTCCTCGTCTTCGGCAGCCCAGAAATGAAGTCCATGGAAATGAAATTTCACTTCCACTCAGCGATTGGCATAGGCTGTAAAAGTTCAGGTGATCGGCGATGCTCTGCCTTCACCTGCTGACAAGTGAGACAACGGGACACGAACTCAGCTATGTGGGTCTTCATACCTTCCCAACAATACGTCCTCTTCACGTCACGATACATCTTCGTACTACCTAGATGCATCGCGAGTCTAGTACAATGCGCAGCCTCGAGAATCTCTCGTCTCAAGTCAGGGACATCTAGGACGCATAGGCGGCCACGATATCGTAAGTCCCCATCCATACCAACTCGCCACTCGGCGTCAGCATCGTCACTGGCCTGCTCTCGAAGCTCAGTCAGATGCGCATCGTCCCTCTGCACCTCGATGACCCGGTCATCGATCTGAGATCGTACCTGTACATGTGCGATGAACTCGTACGGCTCCTCTACAGTGAGTTTCTGATCAAAGTCTCGCAAAAACTCAACCATATCCCACTTAGCAACCATCAGCGGAGCCGCAAACTCTATTACCTTCTTGCGGCTCAACGCGTCAGCCACAAGGTTTACCTTCCCAGGATGGTAAGAGACTTCAAACTTGAAGTCCTTCAACATCTCCATCCATCGCTGCTGCCTCATATTCAAGTCTCGCTGCGTGAATATGTACTTGAGGCTCTTGTGGTCGCAAAAGAGCTCGAACTCCTCTCCATAGAGGTAATGTCTCCAGAGTCTCAGTGCGAATATGATGGCTTCCAACTCTAGGTCGTGTGTAGGGTAATTCTCCTCGTGCTTCCTTAATTGTCTCGAGGCATACGAAATTACCCTGTCCTTCTGCATAAGGACACAACCCAAACCAACGCTAGACGCGTCAGTGTATATAGTGTATCTAACCCCTTGCTCTAGCAATAATAGCACAGGGGTAGACGTAAGTCTGTCCTTCAGCTCCTAAAAAGCTGACTCCGCCTTGTCATTCCAGGCGAACTTCACGTCCTTCTGTATCAACTGAGATAAAGGTCTCACGATCTTCGAGAAATCCCGAACGAAGCGTCGATAATAGCCAGCGAGACTCAAGAAACTCCTCACCTCAGTGACAGAACCAGGCTGCTCCCAGTCCTGAACTGCAGCTAACTTAGACAGGTCAACTGTCATGCCATCCTTGGACACCACGTGTCCCAGGAACTTCACTTCCTGCTTCCAGAAGTCGCACTTCTTGTACTGTGCAAACAACTGATGCTGTCTGAGTGTATCCAGGACCAAACGCAAGTGCTCCTCATGCTCCTCTCGACTCCTGGAGTATACCAAAATGTCGTCAATGAACACAACGATGAATCGATAGAGGAAAGGCCGAAATACCCGGTTCATCAGATCCATGAACACGGCTGGTGCATTCGTGAGACCGAACGACATCACAAGGAACTCGTAGTGGCCAAAGCTGGTCCTGAATGTTATCTTCTGCACGTCCTCATCCCTGACGCGCAACTGATGATATCCTGACTGAAGATCAATCTTCGAGAAGTACTGCGCTCCTCTCAACTGATCAAACAAGTCATCGATCTTGGGTAAAGGGTACTTATTCTTCACCGTGATCTGGTTCAGCCTGCGATAATCAATACACAATCGCATCGAACCATCTTTCTTCCTTACAAATAGAACTGGTGCTCCCCAAGCAGACACACTAAGTCGAATAAGGCCAAGCTCCAACAGACCATCAATCTGCGTCCTCAACTCCTCCATCTCACACGGTGCAATGCGATACGTCGGCAGTAAGATGGGCGTGGAACCCGGCACCAGATCGATAGTGAAATCAATCTCTTGTCGAGGCGACAAACCAGGGATCTTCCTGAACAGATCTCCAAAATCACAAACGACTGGCGTATGCTCAAGCATCTAGGCACCAGTGTCCAGTAGTAAAGTAGCGTAGCTAAATATGTGGAAGGGGAGATTTACCCGCACTGGGAATGTAAGGGATGCGCCCTTTGGCTCGTAGGCAGTCACTATACGAGTCTCGCAGTCAATCTCGGCCCTCGCTGCAGTCAACCAGTCCATGCCAAGAATGACGTCGAGATAAACAAGAGAGGGGTCGACGACAAGATCAAGAGCCATCGTCCTGCCCCCTAGATCCACCAAACAGCTCTCACACATCAGGGTGGCATCTGTAAAGGACCCGTGAGCTGTATAAAATTGCACCTCATCCACCTAATAGTCAGTAGCCCAATGCGCCTGACTATGACATGTGATATCAATGAAATCGTGGATCTTGTGTCCACCATCACAAGAATAGGAATACCTCCGATGTGGGCAGTGACCTCAAAGGCCGAATGCTGAGAAGTCTCTATCGCAGCTGCCTCAGCTGTCAAGGCATGCACCCGCGCCTGCTGTGGCCAGTTCGGTCTCTGTGTCATGGGCCGTAGAGGCAGCCTGAACTGAGATACCGGAGGTCTGAAGGAAGGGTGCGCAGGAGCCAACCGTAAAGGCAGTGCTGATATAGCCTGTGGACATGCACGGTCGATCTTTTACGGCGGTGAAAACCCACTGTCTCGCATCCGAGCGAAACAACTCTATGCTGAATGGCCCGATCTCCCACAGTAAGTACATGATAAATTGGGGCACCGCAACGGTAGTACTGGCGCGGTAGCCCTAGGAGGGTCGGTGTGAGGCCTCTTGCCCGCAAAGGGCCTGTCCTGCAACTCTGGTCGTGGTCTATGAGCAATAGGGCCACGAGATCGCGTAAGTCGATCCACATCCTGCTCTGCCCACATGGACATGTGAATTAGCTCTATATAGGAGGGAATGCTCACGCAGCACATCTTCGACCGAATATCCGGTCGCAAACCCTCAGAAAAGTGTCGTATGCGCATCTGCTCATCTGTCAGTATAGTCGGGACGTATCTACCCAAACAGAAAAAAGAAAATCTAGGTGTTGTAGAGGGATGCTTCAAGCTCTCCTAGGGTGGATTTTCAAAAAGAAAAGAGAAGGAAAAAGGGGAATGGAGCTCCACACGATTTCAGCACGTTTTGGGGGTTGTAGGAGCTTCAATGGATGAGATCGGAGAGGGAGAGGGTTGCTAATCACGTTGGAGGTATGGGATAGGGTCATTTTTAGTAATGGGAGGAATTGGGAGTGATTTGGGGTCGCAGTTTTAAGATGGGCAGCAGAAAAATGAGCAAGGGAGCTTGGGAGGGGGCTGTTTGTGAAAGAAGTACTCTTTTTAGGAATTTTCTATGGATGGACCGCATGTGGTAGGGGTGCCCTACCCCAAAAACCACACGCGCCCAAGTTTCAGCCCCAACAGGGCCCACCGGACGGCGATGCATCGCCGGATCGGTGATGGGATCGCCGACCATCTCACAAGATGGCCGGTGGGACCACATGGGTTGGGTCCCCCCAACCTCAGGGACCCAAAATATGTATGGGCCCCACCTTTGTTCATTCTAAATTGGCCTAGGGAGGCCCAAACATCCATTCTGTGCTTTCTGGGGCCAATTTGTAAACCTGAATGCAATCTCCTATCATGCAGCATATTATTTTGGGGTAGAAGGAGCTAATACATCAATCTAGCCCATTATTTACTAAAGATTGAAAACTTAGAATGGCCTAATGGCCAGTTTTCATAAAATTTTACTATTCACTGTAAAATTTTGTCGAAGTATGATTTTATATCATTTTCACATTAGGATCAATGCCTAACATGAAAATAATAAGAAATAATTGAAGAATGGAGTGGTGAGAGGAAGAATTTTGAAGAAATTAGGTGAAACGGGGTTTTTAAGCCCTAGCGATTGAATGTAAGGGTTGTGGTCGCCCCGCAGCCTAAGGATTTACATTTACAGGTTTAGAACCGTTCAAAGAATGTCTCAACCCACCTACCTACAACCTAGGAGCTACTTAGGTCGCGTCATGCGACCCTAGATGCGTTACGGACTTGATCGCACGATCGATACGAATAGACTTCGCCTATTGGCGAATCTGCGATCCTATAAGTGTTTCTAGACCCTTCTCGCACCCACCTAAGTCAAAGGAAGCTACAGTGTACTTCGCATGACCATAATCCAGGCCCGATATAATCTCATTCATACTCTGATACCAACTTGTAACACCCTGAAAATCGAGGGTCGTGTATAAACCCAACTCCCGAGTTCCAGACCGTCACTTATGCAACAAAAATGATTATGATTCAATGTTTTCTGAGTTAAAGCATTCAAATGAGTAAAAGTATACCAAAACTGCAATTCATACTCTAGATCCAGTGATAAAAGCAAGCGGAAGACTAAAGAATATATATATCATTATATGGAAAACAAAGTAGATCTCGACTGCCTCCAAAGTATGAATACATCTCTGAGTTTCATATACATATAAATAATCAAAATCAAAATGTCAAAAGTAGTCCCACTGAGAAGTCTCGTCAATCCAGGCCACCTAAGCAAAGCCGTCGTGGTACTGCATATATGAGAACTCGTCCTGGTCCTCATCATAGTCCGGCTCTTCCTCCTGAATTGCTGCCTCACCTGCATCTAAGATAGGGTCTAGTGGGTGTTGCAAACACCATCCCGTAACGTGGGAGCGAGTAGCTAACTCAGTGGAATAATAGAGCAAGGATTAGCATGTTCTCACATCAATCATGTGATAATAGTAAAGCAGTAAATCAAACATTCCTAATACTGTTGTTAATACAATATGACATGACATGATGGATACCCTCATCGACATTCTCCCTCATACGGCACCATCTGCATCCGCGGCATGCTTGCGTACCGCTCAGTGCTCCACATCTTCCAGGCACATGCAATGTGATGTTGATATGATTACCGAGTTATTATTAGTCCTTTTCATATAGTAATATTGGGAAACTAAGGTACTTCCCTTATATCAATCCCAACACAGATCCTGTCTAGGGTCGTCACTCCTAGTAATCTCATACGATGTATATTTTGTAGGTCGCTGCAAGCGCTGCCAGGGCTGTTGCTCGTACTCATTGCACCGCTCCCCCATCACCTTATCAATACAGGCCTACTGTACTCTCACTGCTACGGAAGGGTCTTCGCCTCCCGTAGACTCAGAATATGCTCGCGGTCACTACAAAGGACTCATCGCCTGATCAGTGTAGGCCTACAGTAAGAATATAGTGTCCCATACCACCATAATCTGCTTAGAGTATGGTGCTCACTGGTTACTACGGGGAGGTTTGTGGCCCCAGCGTAGGCCGACAGCTCGACCACGGTGTCCCATACCACCATGCCCCGCTCATGAGTCTTTATGGATCAAGGAACCATGGTTGACAGGGTTTACGATGGTAAGTTCAGTACCCTAGGTTCAAGCAGTTATGACTCATACAGGGTGAACATACAATGGCCAGTTGGGTTACTTGACGGGCTCGACTACCACGAGCGCATCTCAAGTCGAACGACATGAAGTGCATAAAACGCCTCGTGTGGCCTAACCACTGCCGCCAACTCCAAAACACGGCTCGCGTTCATCGACGCATCGTTCGTGGCAAAGATACGCCAACCACGAATTTACTCAGTTACCGACTGCCTGGACTAAGTATAGTCCCAAACATTTATGAATTCACATCAGCAATCATGTAAGAGTAATGGAAATGAAATACAACAATGTGAGCATGTTAACACATGTTATAACATACAACTTAAGTAAATCATCAAGCACCTTCATTTCATACACCTAATGAAATCATGCATATAGCCAACATGTAGGAAATCATTTACATCAACACATCATTTGAGAATTCAATCTCAAATTAATTCATAACACCATTTAATTCAATATATACTAATACAAACATTTATATAAACACTTATACTACACACTTAAGTCTACATATAGTATGTCGACTCAAAGTGCGCATTTAGGCGAATCTCTTCGCCAAACTAATTATGCACGCATTCCTAGTATCCTAATGCGACAAGAAGCCATGTCAATCACATCAGCAAAATATGGATGGAAACAGTATTTCCTACAAATGACTAAAATGCCCTAAATCTCATATTTTTCGTCTGCTTACGAAACAGGAAATGGACAGCATGTTGTACATGTCAAACGGCGTTGCCGTCGATAATCTACCATTAAACGACATTGAAAGCGTTGAAAACAGTCAATCAAAGCGTCTAAAATCCGCACCTTTTATCCTAGAAGCATATTAATTCGAACGGAGCGTATACGCTTCGTCTACGACGAACCGGGAACCTATTTTACAAGATGTATCAGCTACCATGGTAAGGAACCAAAGGAACCTTAAATCAGCAAATATTTGGGGTATTTGCTTACCTATAATCACGGCGAAATCGCCGGGAAAGTGATTGAGGCGCGTTGCTTAAGCACGTGCAACACGTAGTGCAAGTAGCAGGAAATTCTCTCCCACTCTCTCTCACAATCTCTCACCTTTTCTCTCACACCAGCTAGGGTTTCTAGCAAATTCGGATGGGTGAGAGAAGTGAGGGTTTAAGCCCCTTTTATAACCTAAAACTTGTCCAAAATAGGCTTGGGAACAATGTTTACTTGATACCTAACAAAATCGGGGCTGTTTCGGTCCAAAAAGATATTTCTGGTGGTCCCCTGGCCGAACGCAATCGGACTTAAGTTCATGCACGTCGAATGTCGCTCACATCCCATTTTCAGACTAGTAGTGTTCGTAGATCGCGCGTGGCGGTCCAGTTTCAGTTCAACGGTCACCGCACGTAGATCAAGTCTACAAGTCTCATGATATGAAATAGAAAATTTTCCTAATCCAAGGGTGTAATTTGGCTGAATTCTGATGGTCAGAACGCTTAATACTGACGCGTCAAGTCGTGTGCCAGATTTGAATTTCAAATTCCAAATCTAACCCTATTCTCACTCTCTTCACTCCAGGCTCAATAAAATAGCCTGTGAATGTCGGTTGGACTTGATTTTCGAAATGATTGTCAAGTCCAGCTAGGCGGTTATAACGGTCTAAGATTGTAGGTATCGGACTTTCGACGCGTGGTCTAGATCCAATACAAAGTTTCAAAGGGGTCCTCAGAACAAACCGGTTTAGAGTTTGATCCGAGGTTTTAGAGTATTATAGCATCATTGGTTCTACTCGCTTTGGGTCTTGTAGAACGTATTTAAAGTGATCAGGGACTATTTCCTAGCTACTCTAGTGTTGCGCTAGCTAACTTACACTTATTTTCTAAAGGAATTAATCCTACCTGATTTTTGGTCGAGTTGTTACTCGAGTCCAAGTACGGATTTTTCCCGGGCGTTACACCTAGCCGTTGAACACGGGATGGAAGGTAGTTTAAAAGATCATGCGGACCACACCAATTCAACTCCAGAAACAGTCCTTCCCGGACAGTTTTTCACCCTTAACCCAATGGACAGAGTGGATTATCCCTTCAGCTTCAACAAATGGACCATCATTCTTCACAGAGTTGACGTACATCGCCTCTGTCTCAAAACAAAGCTTCAGTCCTTTGGTTGTGGGCCACCATCCTTCAACAAAAGCTTAATCTGAAGCGTCCATGAGGTAGAGGGAGAAAAACCCTTCACAGCCATGTTGATCTTTGACGACCCGACTCGTTCATATGATCGTAATAGTGATCGTAAATGGACCATTTAGCAACTTTCAAGGCTTGATTATCTAGGTGGGCCATGTCAACAGACAATGAAAACTCTACTTTCACGGTCGAAATCTCGAGAGGAAGACATTGGGCGGTGTGGATCTTTCAAGATATGCCCATACTGGGCATTAACAACACCCCAATAGCAACGACCTTCCTTACGCGTGTACGCGCAGCAGCTCTCCCTTGTGCGACCACGCGCAACAGCCTTCGTTGTTGGGTGGGTACGCGCAACAGCCAAGTTCTCTCTCTCTCTCCTAACTTCTTTTCCTCATTTCTTTGGCCCACCATTTGATCTAGCCTATCCAACCCCTCAAATGGAGTGGGAGTGGGGTATTTATAGGCCCCACCACTCTTACAGAGTGGTGATCACCACCACCTATCTCTTCACATATGGACTTTCTCTTTCCTTAAACCATGGTGACCACCAAGCTCCCTCTTAAATGGTTGTGTACCACCTTTCTCCTTTCAAATGACACCTTTGCACCCTTCTTTACCAAACTACCCCTTTCAATGCTTTTTTTTTACCAAAATACCTAAACTACCCCTGGAGTTGAAATTTTACCAAAATACCTAAACTACCCCTCGAGCTGGAATTTTACTAAAATACCTAAAATACCCCTGAAACTGGAATTTTACCAAAATACCTAAAATACCCCTGGACGCAGAATATTTTTTGTGCCTCAACATGGGGTTTGTTTGTTAAAGTAGCTTCTCCTACATAAAATAATATATGATATGTTAAAAAACTTATTCTGGTTTGCTAAAATGTTAACATGATAAAATGTTGTACGTGAGCAGAAACCACAAAATAAACAATCCTATGGAAAAAAATAAATGAGAAGAGAGAACATATGAGAGGTGATCCTTATCTCCTTTGATAGATTCAAGCTGCATGTTCCCTACCCAACTTCATATAAGGAGAAGTTATATGGGTCATGAAATAATATTGGTGACAAATCCACCTTGTCTATTAATATTATCATAATATGTTCAGACATGACTCTAAAAATGAGATAAATTCAAATCTCAAATAATTTATGCTATAAGAGATATTAGAGATGGAAATAATGTTGAGATGTGGAGCCACATCTGGGGCCGTCCTCGACCGGTCGTGGGGTATGCACGACCAGTCGTAGGGCCCACTCAACTGGTCGTGGACCGACTCGACTCAAAGTTCAGCGAGCATTATTTTTTAATTCCGAGGTGATCGACTGGTCGAGGACCATGCTCGACCGATCGTGGGGTCCTCTTAACCGATGGTGCAGACTGCTCGACTGGTCATGGTTACGCAGATTCGTTTCCGAATTCGATGCGGACTGCGAATTTTGATGTCACCTTTCGCAAGAGTGTGAAAAGGAGAGTTGCCTAAACTATAAATAGGGGTTCCTAGGACTTTTCTAGGTATGATGAAAGTTATTCTAAGGTATAGGCTAAGGGTTTTCTATGTTCTTCCAAGGGAGAGGTTAGTATTTTGCCTTGTAATCTCCATTCTTCTTCATAGTGGAAGTTTGCATCCTTGGTTTCCTAATTTAGGGTTTTTTCACGTATATCTTGTTTGTGGTTTACTTTGATTGCTTTAATCTATTTCTAGTCTATATTTCTTCATGTTTATCGGTTGTGGGTGAGGCCTGAGATTTGATCTAGGCTCACCGCGTTGTTGGCGTGCCGCGCAATAACTGGTATTAGAGCTATTGGTTTAGTTCTATTGGGAGCGATGGCGGAAGAAGGGAAAACTAGAATTGTGAAGTTTGATGGTTCAAACTTTACTTTCTGAAAGATGCAGATGGAGGATTATCTGTATCTGAAGGACCTCTATATTCCTCTAGGAGGAAAAGAAAAGAAATCAGAAAAGATGACAGATGATGAATGATTTTTACTGGATAGGAAGGCTTTAGGAATGATCCGACTCTCTTTGTCTAAGAGTATCGCCTTTAATATAACTAAGATGAAAAATAAAAAAAAATTAATAGAAGCCCTAGCTACCATGTATGAAAAACCCTCTGCATCCAATAAGGTTCATCTTATGAAACAGCTATTCAACATGAAGATGTCAGATGGTGGGAGTGTGGCTGAACATCTAAACGAGTTCAATATAGTCACGAGCCAGTTCAAATCCGTTGGCATCATTTTTGAGGATGAGTCCAAGGCACTACTGATCTTATCCAGTCTGCCTTACAGTTGGGATGGTTTGGTGATTGTTCTGAGAAATTCTTTAGGGTCGACAAGTCTGAAATTTGATGATGTGGCTTGTCTAATTCTCAACGAAGAATCTAGAAGGAAGGCATCAGGAGTTTCAGGGGATTCAGGGAATGCTCTAAATATTAAAGGAAGAGGAAGATCACTGAACAAAGGAGGCAATAAACAGAGACATTCTAAGTCAAGGAAGAAGTCCAAGCCGAAAGACAAAGACGGGTGTTGGTATTGCGGCAAGAAAGGGCGTATGAAATGTGATTATAGGACAGTTAAGAAATAAGATGAAAGCCCTCAAGGTGGGAAGGATTCAATGAATCTGTCTGAGGAGAGCGACACAAAGGCATTGATCTTGTCTCTTAATGTAAGGAATGAGTCTTGAGTTATAGACTCGGGTGCTTTGTTTCATGCCACTTCATGTAAGGAAGTTCTACGTGATTATGTGTCAGGTGACTTTGGGAGAGTCTACCTAGGTGATGATGAGCCGTGTAGTATCGTTGGAAAGAAAGATGTTCACGTCAATCAGAAAGACGGAACGGTTTTAAAATTGAAGGATGTCAGACATGTACCGAGTTTGATAAGGAATTTGATCTCAGTGGGGCAGTTGGCTGATACCGGTTATGTGACGACATTCACCAGTGATTCCTAAAAGATCACAAAAGGTGCCTTAGTGATATCTCGAGGTAAAAGGAAGGTACTTTGTACATGACTTCAGGATTATATAGTTCACTCGTAGTCACATCAACTTGAGTGAATGGGCACTTATGGCATCAGAGCTTGGAACATATGAGTAAGAAGGGGATGAAAGTGCTATTGTTAAAGGGGAAGCTACCAGGGCTGAAGTCTATTGACTTAGAATTCTACGAAGACTGTATGTATGGCAAGTAGAAGAGGGTGAGCTTTAAGAAGACAGGATGCGCTCCAAAGACACATCTGATGGATCTTGTACACACTGATGTGTGGGGACCGACACAGGTATCATCTCTTGGTGGCTCACGTTATTTTATTTCTTTTATTGATGATGCTAGTAAAAAACTATGAGTTTCTTTCTTAAAGCATAAATCTGATGCATTTGATGCATTTAAGAAGTGAAAAGTTATGGTAAAAAATGAGACAAGTAAAACAGTAAAGTGTCTCAGATCTGATAATGGGGTAGAGTAATGCGATAAGAGGTTTGAGGAGTATTGTGTAGTAAGTGGAATCAAACATCAAAAAATGATTCCAGGGACACCATAACAGAATGGTGTGGCTGAGCGCATTAACAAGACCATCCTTGAGTGCATCAGGAGCATGAGGTTACATGTAGGGTTGTCCAAGACCTTTTGGACAGATGCTCTGAATACTGTCGTATATCTTATCAATAGAAGTCCCTCAACAGCATTGGATGGTGTGGTACCAGAAGAAACGTGTACTGGAAAAGAAGTGAATCTTGCACATCTCAGAGTGTTTTGGTTGCACTTCATATATTCACATTGATGCAGAGAAAAAAAAATAAGCTGGATGCGAAATCCATGAGGTGCACGTTTATAGGCTACGGACAGCATGATTTTGGCTATAGGTTTTAGGATGCAAAAAACAGGAAAATCATTCGAAGCAAAGACGTAGTCTTCAAAGAAAAAGTGATGCATAAGGACTGTGTGCAAGAAAAGAATGCCAAGGAAAAAGAATTCGTAAAATTGGAAGAGTTACCGGACACGGGTGTTACAATACCACAGGATGATCATGCACAGGAGCATTATGAAGCAGAGCCACAGACACCGGTTGTGAGGAGGTCTACTTGGGAGAGGAGACCCACGGTCCGATCCTCACCCTCCTTACATTATCTACTGCTGACAGATAATGATGAGCCAAAGTGTTTTGAAGAGGCGTTATAGTCAGATACACTGGTTAAGTGAGAGCATGCCATGGATGAGGAGATGGACTGTCTTGAGTCTAATCGAATATGGGAACTAGTCACTCTACCTAAGAGTAAGAAGGCTCTTCATAACAAGTGAGTTTACAGACTGAAGGAGGAGCATGATGGTTCGAAATGGTACAAGGCTAGATTGGTTGTGAGAGGATTTCAACAAAAGGAAAGTATCGATTTCACTAAAATATTTTCACCTGTGGTGAAAATGTCTACGATTCGCATGGTCTTGAGTATAGTGGCTACAAATGACTTATATCTAGAGCAGCTAGATGTTAAGACAACCTTTCTTCATGGGGACCTTGAAGAAGAGATATATATGCATTAGCCGACAGGATACGTGGCACTAGGAAAGGAGAACAAAGTGTGTAGACTGAAGAAGAGTCCATATGGCCTGAAGCAGGCCCTGAGGTAGTGGTACAAGAAGTTCAACAGTTTCATGTTGGAAAATAGTTTTAGGAGGTGTCATGCAGACCATTGCTATTATTTGAAGAAGTTTGATACTTCGTACATCATCCTTCTTATGTACGTTGATGATATGAATGTGACCGGTTTAAGCATGAAGGACATCTCAAATCTCAAAAGACAACTGTCTAGAGAATTTTCCATGAAGGATTTAAGAGCTGCAAAACAAATCCTAGGCATGAAGATAAAGCGTGATAGGGAAAATAAGAAACTATTTTTATCAAAGGTAGAGTACATAGCCAAGGTACTTCATTGATTCAATATGGGAGGTGCTAAGTTGGTTAGCAGTCCATTAGCCAGCCACTTCAAGCTATCTAAGGAGCAAGGGGCAAAGGCATAGGAGGAATGAGACTACATGGCTAAAGTCCCATACACATCAGCTATTAGGAGTCTCATGTATACTATGGTGAGCACAAGGCTAGACATTGCTCAAGCAGTGGGAGTTGTTATCAAGTTCATAAATAACCCCGGAAAGGAATATTGGGAAGCTGTGAAGCAGATCCTTAGATACCCGGTAAGTACTAAGGATGTAGGGCTGTGTTATGGTGGATTGAAAATTAAGCTACAAGGCTACATGAATTTAGATTTGGTAGGAGATTTCGACAACTAAAGAAGCACTATTGGTTATGTCTTTACTCTGAAGAGTGCTGTAGTCAGTTGGGTCTCTCAGTTACAGAAGATAGTATCTATCACTATGACAGAAGCAGAATATGTTGCGGCTGTAGAAGCATCCAAGGAGATGGTGTGGATGTAAGGTTTTATGAAAGAGTTGGGTAAGAAGCAAGTAGATTGCACGTTGTATAGTGACAGTCAGAGTGCAATACACTTGGCTAAGAATTCAGTCTTTCATTCAAGGACCAAGCATATTGCCATCAGATATCAATTCATACGTTTGTTACTGGAAGATAGATCGATTGCTCTAGAGAAGATTCATACAAATGAGAATCCTGCGGATATGATGACCAAGGAGGTCACACGGGAGAAGATAAAGCTCTGTTCAACTTTGATTGGCCTTCAGGCTTGAAGACAGGGAGATGGTGCACTCCAGATGAGGAAGATAAAGGTTTATAGTGATGTGTCTTCAAGTGGGAGATTGTTGAGATGTGGAGCCACATCTGGGGCCATCCTCGACCAGTTGTGGGGTATACACGATCGGTCGTAAGGGCCTGCTTGACCGGTCATGGACCAGCTCGACTTAAAGTCTAGTGAGCATCATTTTTTTATTTTGAGGTGCTCAACCGGTCGAGGACCATGCTCGACTGGTTGTGGGGTCCTCTTGACCGGTTGTGCAGTTTGCTCGACTGGTCCTAGTTTTGTAGATTTGTTTCTGAATCCGACGCAGATTGTGGATTTTGATGTCGCCTTTTGCAAGGGTGCGGAAGGGGAGTTGCCTAAACTATAAATAAGGGTTCCTTAGACTTTTCTAAGTATGATGAAAGTTATTATAAGGTGTAAGCTAAGGGTTTTCTATGTTCTTCCAAGGGAGAGGTTAGTATTTTACCTTGTAATCTTCGTTCTTCTTTATAGTGGAAGTTTGCATCTGTGGTTTTTTATCCTAGTTTGGGGTTTTTCCAAGTATATCTTGTATTGTGGTTTGCTTTGATTGCTTTGATCTATTTTTAGTCTATATTTCTTCTTATTTATTGTTTGTGGGTGAGGCATGAGATTTGATCTAGGCTCACTACATGTGTGTCACGCAACAAATAGATGCATTGTGATACTTGAGTTCGAGTATGTTTGCCAACAAAGTAAGATTTTCTTGTTTGTTGCCATGTGATTGGGCTACATTATTACATCAATCAGGTTCGGGTTCGGGATCGGGTTTAGGTTTGGATTTTTAAGTTTAGGTTTAAGTTTAGGTTTGGGAGTTGAGATTAGGATTAAGTGTAGGTTTAGGTTATGGATTTGATATCAGGATTAGGTGTAAGTTTAGGTTTAGGGATTTGAGAATACATTTAGGTTTTAGGTTTAGGTTTAGGTTTTAGGTTTAGCTTAAGGTTAGGTTATAGGTTATAAGTTTAGGTTATAGGTTATGGGTTATAGGTTAAGGTTTAGGTTATAATTTTTGGTTTAAGTTTAGGTTATGGGTTTAGGTTTAAGTTTAGGTTAAGGTTAAGGTTTAGGTTTAGGTTATAAGTTTAGGTTAAGGTTTAGGTTTAGGTTATAGGTTATAGGTTATAGGTTAAAGCTTTAGGGAATTGAGAATAGGTTAAAGTTTAAGTTTAAGAAATCGGGTTCGGGTTTGAGATTGGGTTTAGTTTGGGTTTTCAAGTTTAGGTTAAGGTTAAGGAGTTGAGATGAGGATTAGGTGTAGGTTTAGGTTTAAGGAATTGAGAATAGATTTAGGTTTTACATTTAGGTTTAGGTTTTAAGTTTAGGTTAGGTTTAGGTGTAGGTTATAGCTTATAGGTTTTATATTATAGGTTATAGCTTTAGGGAATTGAGAATAGGTTAAGGTTTAGGTTTAGGAAATAAAGTTCAGGATCGGGATCGGGTTTAGGTTTGGGTTTTCAAGTTTAGGTTTAGGTTTAGGTTAGGGAGTTGAGATTAGGATTAGGTGTAGGTTTAAGTTTAGGGATTTGAGAATACATTTAAGTTTTAGGTTTAGGTTTAGTTTTTAGTTTATAGGTTTAGGTTTTAGGTTTAGGTTAAGGTTAGGTTATAGGTTACAAGTTTAGATTATATGTTATAGGTTATAAGTTATGGTTTAAGTTATAGGTTTTAGGATATAGGTTAAGCTTATAGGTTTTGGTTTAGGTTTTAGGTTTAGGTTAAGGTTCTAGGTTTAGGTTAGGTTTAGGTGTAGGTTATAACTTTAGGGAATTGAGAATAGGTTAAGGTTTAGGTTAGGGAGTTGAAATTAGGATTAGGTGTAGGTTTAGGTTTAGGGATTTGAGAATACATATAGGTTTTAGGTTTAAGTTTAGGTTTTAGGTTAAAGGTTTAGGTTTAGGTTTTAGGTTTAGGTTAAGGTTAGGTTATCAGTTATAAGTTTAGGTTATAGGTTATACGTTATAGGTTAAGGTTTAGTCTATAGGTTTTGGTTTAGGTTAAGGTTATAGGTTTAGGTGTAGGTTAAGGTTTAGGTTTAAGTTATAGGTTTAGGTTAAGGTTATAGGTTTAGGTTAAGGTTATGGGTTTAGGTGTAGGTTAAGGTTAAGGTTTAAGTTATAGGTTTAGGTTAGAGTTTAAGTTTAGGTTATATATTATAGGTTATAGGTTATAGCTTTAAGAAATTGAGAATAGGTTAAGGTTTATGTTTAGGAAATCGGGTTCGGGTTCGGGATCGGGTTTAGGCTTGGGTTTTCAAGTTTAGGTTTAGGTTTAGGTTAGGGAGTTGAGATTAGGATTTGGTTTAGGTTTAGGTTAGGGAGTTGAGATTAGGATTTGGTTTAGGTTTAGGTTAGGGAGTTGAGATTAGGATTAGGTGTAGGTTTAAGTTTAAGGATTTGAGAATACATTTAGGTTTTAGGTTTAGGTTTAGTTTTTAGTTTATAGGTTTAGGTTAAGGTTAGGTTATAGGTTACAAGTTTAGGTTATAGGTTTTGAGATATAAGTTAAGCTTATAGCTTTTGGTTTAGGTTTAGGTTTAGGTTTAGGTTTTAGGTTAAGGTTAAGGTTATAGGTTTAGGTTAGGTTTAGGTGTAGGTTATAGGTTATAGGTTGTAGCTTTAGGGAATTGAGAATAGGTTAAGGTTTAGGTTTAGGAAATCAGATTTGGGTTTAGGTTTGGGTTTTCAAGTTTAGGTTTAGGTTTAGGTTAGGGAGTTGAGATTAGGATTAGGTGTAGGTTTAGGTTTAGGGATTTGAGAATACATTTAGGTTTTAGGTTTAGGTTTAGGTTTTAGGTTAAAGGTTTATGTTTAGGTTTTAAGTTTAGGTTAAGGTTAGGTTTTCGGTTATAAGTTTAGGTTATAGGTTATAGGTTATAGGTTAAGGTTTAGTTTTTAGGTTTTGGTTTAGGTTAAGGTTATAAGTTTAGGTGTAGGTTAAGGTTTAGGTTTAAGTTATAGGTTTAGGTTAAGGTTTAGGTTTAAGTTATATATTATAGGTTATAGGTTATAGCTTTAAGAAATTGAGAATAGGTTAAGGTTTATGTTTAGGAAATCGGGTTCGGGTTCAGGATCGGGTTTAGGTTTGGGTTTCAAGTTTAGGTTTAGGTTTAGGTTAGGGAGTTGAGATTAGGATTTGGTTTAAGTTTAGGTTAGGGAGTTGAGATTAGGATTAGGTGTAGGTTTAAGTTTAAGGATTTGAGAATGCATTTAGGTTTTAGGTTTAGGTTTAAGTTATAGGTTTGGGTTTAGGTTTTAGGTTTAGGTTAAGGTTAGGTTATAGGTTATAAGTTTAGGTTATATGTTATAGGTTATAGGTTAAGCTTATCGGTTTTGGTTTAGGTTTTGGTTTAAGTTTTAGGTTTAGGTTAAGGTTATAGGTTTAGGTGTAGGTTATAGGTTTTTGTTTATAGGTTTAACTCTAGGGAATTGAGAATATGTTAAGGTTTAAGTTTAGGAAATCAGTTTCAGGTTCGGGATTGGGTTTAGGTTTGGGTTTTCAAGTTTAGGTTTAGATTTAGGTTAGGGAGTTGATAATAGGATTTGGTTTAGGTTTAGTTTAAGGAGTTGAGATTAGGATTTGGTGTAGGTTTAAGTTTAAGGATTTGAGAATACATTTAGGTTTTAGGTTTAGGTTTAAGTGATAGGTTTAGGTTAAGGTTAGGTTATAGGTTATAAGTTTAGGTTATAGGTTATATGCTATAGGTTAAGGTTTAAGTTATAGGTTATATGTTATAGGTTAAGCTTATAGGTTTTGGTTTTGGTTTAGGTTTAAGTTATAGGTTTAGGTTAAGGTTATAGGTTTAGGTGTAGGTTATAGCTTTTTGTTTATAGGTTATAACTATAGGAAATTAAGAATAGGTTAAGGTTTAGGTTTAGGAAATCAGTTTCAGGTTTGGGATCGGGTTTAGGTTTGGGTTTTCAAGTTTAGGTTTAGATTTAGGTTAGGGAGTTGAGAATAGGATTAGGTGTAGGCATAGGAAAAGGGATTTAAGAATACATTTTGGTTTTAGGTTTAAGTTTAGGTTTTAGGTTTAGGTTTAGGTTATATGTTATACGTTATAGGTTAGGTAATCGGTTATAAGTATAGGTTATAGGTTAAGGTTTAGTTTATAGGTTTTGGTTTAGGTTAAGGTTATAGCTTCAGGTTTAGGTTATAGGTTATAGGTTATAAGTTAAAGCTTTAGGGAATTGAAAATAGGTTAAGGTTTAGGTTTAAGAAATCAGGTTCAGTTTTGAGATCGGGTTTAGTTTGGGTTTTTAAGTTTAGGTTTAGGTTAAGGAGTTAAGATTAGGATTAGGTGTAGGTTTAGTTTTAAGGATTTGAGAATACATTTAGGTTTTAGGTTTAGGTTTTAGATTTAGGTTTAGGTTAAGGTTATAAGTTTAGGTTAGGTTTAGGTGTAGGTTATAGGTTATAGCTTTAGGAAATTGAGAATAGATTAAGGTTTTGGTTTAGGAAATCAGGTTCGGGTTCGGGATTGGGTTTAGGTTTGGGTTTTCAAGTTTACGTTTAGATTTAGGTTAGGGAGTTGAGATTAGGATTAGTTGTAGGTTTAGGTTTAGGAATTTGAGAATACATTTAGATTTTAGGTTTAGGGTTAGGTTTTAGTTTATAGGTTTAGGTTAAGGTTAAGTTATAGGTTATAAGTTTAGGTTATAGGTTATAGGTTATTGGTTATAGGTTAAGGTATAGGTTATAGGCTTTTAGTTATAGGTTAAGCCTATAGGTTTTGGTTTAGGTTTTAGGTTTAGGTTAAGGTTATAGGTTTAGGTCACGTTTAGGTGTAGGTTATAGGTTATAGGTTATAGGTTATAGCTTTAGGAAATTGAGAATAAGTTAAGGTTTAGGTTTACGAAATCAGGTTCGGGTTTGGGATTGGGTTTAGGTTTGGGTTTTTAAGTGTAGATTTAGGTTTAGGAAAAGGGATTTAAGAATACATTTAGGTTTTAGTTTTAGGTTTAGGTTTTAGGTTTAGGTGTAGGTTATTTGTTATCTATTATAGGTTATAGGATAGGTTATCGGTTATAAGTTTAGGCTATAGGTTAAGGTTTAGTTTATAGGTTTTGGTTTAGGTTAAGGTTATAGGTTTAGGTTTAGGTTAAGGTTTAAGTTTAGGTTATATGTTATAGGTTATAGGTTATGGCTTTAAGGAATTGAGAATAGGTTAAGGTTTAGGTTTATGAAATCGGGTTCGTGTTCGAGATCGAGTTTAGTTTTGGATTTTCAAGTTTAGGTTTAGGTTTAGGTTAGGGAGTTGAGATTAGGATTAGGTGTAAGTTTAAGTTTAGATATTTGAGAATACATTTAGGTTTTTAGTTTAGGTTTAGGTTTTAGTTTATAGGTTTAGGTTTAGGTTTTAGGTTTAGGTTAAGGCTAGGTTTTAGGTTATAGATTATAGGTTATAGGATAAGGTGTAGGTTATTTGTTAAGCTTATAGGTTTTGGTTTAGGTTTAGGTTTAGGTTTTAGGTCTAGTTTAAGGTTATTGGTTTAGGTTAGGTTTAGGTTTAGGTTATAGGTTATAGGTTATAGATTTAGGGAATTGAGAATAGGTTAAGGTTTAGGTTTAGGAAATCGGGTTCGAGTTTGGGATCAGGTTTAAGATCAGGTTTAGGTTTAGGTTATAGGTTATAGGTTTAGGTTACAAGTTTAGGTTTATGTTAGGTCATAGGTTATAGGTTTAGGTTTAGGTTATGGGTTATAGGTTATGGGTTAAAGTTTAGGTTATAGGTTAAGATTTAGGTTTAGGTTTAGGGTGTGGTCCCTGTAAATACAGATATAAACACAGCTTGTCCAAATGGCCAGGCCCTTCCAATGTTATCCATAGAAAATGGACAACTTCATCATGGTCATAACAGCAGTTCCCATCTTCTAGGGACCCCCGGTCAACATTTGGATAACTTCGACACACATCTGGATCTGCTTCATCAATTTCAAGATAATACATAAACACGGGCCTGTCCAAATGGCCAAGCCAACCGTATTACTATCCATAGGAAATGGACAGCTTCATCATGGTCATAACAATAGTTCCCACCTTCCAAGGACCTCCGCTCAACATCTGGATAGCTCCGATGCACATCTGAATCTGCTTCATCAATTTTGGGATAATATATAAACATGGGCCTGTCCAAATGGCCAAGTCACCCATATTGTTGTCCATAGGAAATGGACAGCTTCACTATGGTCATAACAGTGGTTCCCATCTTCCAGGGATCCCCGTTCAATATCCAGATAGATCTGACGCACATCCTAATCTACTTCATCAATTTCGAGATAATATATAAACATGGGTTTCTCCAAATGGCCAGGCCACTTCATCAATGAATCATATAGTATGAAGGAAAGAAGACTCACCAATTTAGCTAGCAAGGAGAGAAAGTGTGAGTGCTTGGAATGTCACCCTTTCTTTGAATAATGGATGCATATTCCATAATGCAATCTAAGAATGAGTAAGTTTTTTAGTTTCTCCAACAATGCATATGGGCGTAGATTTACAAATAAAGATTTTAAAGATTGTAAAACAGAGTAAATGATTATATTAACTTCTAAGTATCGATTAAGAAGAAAAATGTAAATAATGATAGGAAAGAAATCTCGATATATTAAATTATTGAAGGACAATGAGACTACATCCAGTGTGCCCTTTAGATCAAAATCTCGATCAACAGACTTTGGGCTTCATATAGAATTAGGTGCCTCTGTAAGCAATGAAATTATTTTTGTTATTATTCTCATGGACAATACATAAGAATTTAGGTTTAGGTTTAGGTTTAGGTTTAGGGATTTGAGAATAGATTTAGGTTTAGGTTATAGGTTATAGGTTTAGTTTATAGGTTATAGGTTTAGGTTTAGGTTATGGTTATAGGTTATAGGTTTAGGTGTAAGTTATAAGTAGGTTATATGTTATAGGTTATAGGCTTGGGTTTAGTTTTAGGTTTAGGTTTTGGGTTTAGATTATAGGTTTAGATTGAGCTGACATAGAAGATCAAGGTTGGTGGAGAGTGAATCACATCCTACCAAATTTTTCAAGAAACATAGGAGGTAGATCCCACGCATAAGGGTAATTTGTATCTCTGACAAAAATAGATTGTAAGATCAAGAAAGGCATTTCTCCACTGTTATTAAAATTTTATAATACTGAAAACATAGATGATGAATAACAAAAACTAACACAAGAAAAGAGTGTTGTCCTGCCATCCATTCTACTGGACTCCACAACAGAAAAGAGCGCCACCATTAGAAACTAGTACTCCATTAAAGTACAAAACAGGACACACATTCAAGAAAAAGGTCCGACTATCAGATTAGGGTAGTAACAAAACTAGAAGGGATATCCGGAACCAAAGAAGTCAAACGAAAATCTCAGCAGCCACATTGCAATGGACTCGAAAGGATCCATGCCTCAAAGGATAACTCTATGCCTTGGCCTCTGTTGGAAACAATTGGTCAACACCATAATAAGCATTAGGCTCACATGCTTTGTTCACAATGCCACATTATGCCTAACCTGTCAAGGGGATTGGGAAAAATATAGCCTAAGCATGCCAGAATGCATAAACAACTCTCACAATCTATTGTCAGCTTGTTTCGGATTTTACCAATAGAAGATTTTTTTTTTTCCTTTCAAACTTCACATATAACATGCTTAAAAACACCCAAACACCCTTTCAGTATAATATATTAGTTATCAATTGTTCTGAAAATAAAGCAAAAAGAAAATCTTCTACAATAAAAGAAAAACTAATTTCATAAATTCATCAGAGAAATAAACAAATAATCTTCACAATCACTCTACTAGCTCCTACTCAATTTCTCTACATGCCAAAACATAGACAGAATCCCCTTCTTATGTTCATGGTATTGAGTATCGGCATCATAGGGCATGTTAGAGTCGTCGAAAACCGACACAACATAGGCATATCATATTTATGTCAACCCTTAGGAGACTGTATTGGACTGTGTTAGTAAATAATAATAATAAAATAAAATAAAAACTAAAAAAATAGTGTAAAATATAAGGAAGTGGAAGAAAAAGGAAATTCAAGAATTTATCATTTTATCTTGTATGTATAAAATAGTGTATCAGATCATTCTTTGATAAGAAAATCATCTGTCACCCTGACTAGCTAAATGTCAATTAAATGGACCCTACTTAGACACAAATAAGCTTTATTTCATGAATCAAGTTCCGTTACATTGAAATACAAGAAACAAAAGATGAAAACACACACGCACAAACAAACATACACACACACAAGAAAGGTATTAATTTACCCTTTACCAATTTTTCCTGCAATAGCCCACTGACTTGACTCATCAAATCACACTAAAATCTTTTGTTTTGATCCCCAAAATAGGTGCAGGCCTAATCTAAAATGTCTTTCTAAGTTTCCTTCATGGTTGGAATTTAAAAAAAAATAAAATAAGGAAAAGAAAATTCTGGCCATTATGGTTATATTGGCATGATAAAATCATTGTAAGAAAATTCTGGCCATTATGGTTATATTGGCATGATAAAATCATTGTATCAGGCCGACACAGATCTAATGTAGTTGCATTGACCAATACGATACAGATATTATGAACCATGATCATACTAAATGAAAACAAATCATCATTTAACCAATCGCTTTGATGATGTGCTATCAAATGATTCTCAACAAATTCATCTTTAATGTTAAAAAATTCTCTTATAGCTCAACTACAACAGTATCAATAGTAACATAAACAAAATAATCTCAACAAACAGAAGTACTGAAATCTTAATGTTTGCATCCATTAGATATAATTGAGCCGCAGATGAACTTACATGAAAGTGCCGAAATTTTGGGACAAAGCCATAAAAATGAGTTGATCTTTGTGCATCATTAGCATTTACTGAAATGTGCCATCAAAATTACCACATCAATCTCACCTAAAACACATGAGTAAATGGCATGGAGTAAGGTAAGTGCTTACATTCACACTCACATAAATAAAAAAGAAGTGAAAACATCATGCCAAATGAGTGTTTTAGTCATCAATTAGTAGGGTGATTAAAGGCTTCTCATGCTTCTATTTCCCACACACATTCCAAACACAATTATATATTGACTTTGATAGCATGAATTGGTCATGGGATCCATCCAAAATATGTCACGGGGCTCATTTATAGATGATTTACTGAAACAACTACATATTAAAGTAAGATGTTTCACATGTCCATAACTGTTAGAATAAGGGATCAACCACAATTTTAACCATCATCACCAAGCAAACACTTAGGAATGTCCAATCAGCATGAATTTCGAGTTATGTTCCCATCACAATAGGGACCGCATTTAGACAGTCAGGAATGAAGTTTATCCATGACATCATATACGGTGAACGTGTTGCGTTACAAGTGACAGAAAACCCGATTAACTGTTAGGTAGCAGCTCATGAAGGCTAGCAACTAATCTTTAAAATAAGTGGTCAAGAACTTCATCAAATAACTGAATTTAAAAAATAAAAAAAAAAAAAAAAGGTAAAGAAAAACATCAAGAACTCAATGTGGAGCACACCCTTCTGCTGACACAATGAGCCCAATGCCCCAAAACCCTCAACCACTTTCTGATCTTCTCTTCTTTTCACCTGTCCTTGTGTTATTGCTCTACTATGTTTATTTATGCACAAAACTCTTTCTATCCCAATCAAGTCTTAAAAAACTAGGAATGCTGATGCTTATATGACAAGTAGTAATTAAGAGTTTTGATATTTACTTAGAAGAACCCATAGAACATGATTTAGGAAGAATGGATTTAATATGCTTGGAGTGACTTTCCTCATATTTAGTAAATTAAACAACAAGAGATCCCTAGCCACTTAAAGTGCTAGTGTCTGGCCATTAACGATATACACATTGTGAAATGTGTAGAGACCTAGTTATGTCCCTCTTGCATTTTCTACCTCACTTTACATGCTGCAGGACATATGCATATAGCCACATCCCATGCCTATAATGGCACATAACCATTGTGGATCAACTAAGCCATATGCTTGACTGTATAAAGTCTTATCTTTCATTATGCACATCCGTGCAATACCCTATATGGAAACATAGGACATGCAACCGAAAACCTACACTACAAATCCCTAATTCTAATATGACAATACTTAGGAATCAAAATCAGACTCCAAGCCCTAAATCTCCTTATGAAATTTATCAGGAAAAAAACAGGAATCCAACAAAAACAATACCAGAGGTGGTTCATCATTGTCATCTTCATCTGCAGCATCGGAATACACTAGCACTACCCAAATCCACCAGGGTCCACCGCCAGCAACACCCCCTGTCAAGAAAATAAACCCCCCCCCCCCCCCCCCCTAACTTTGCTGATAACCATTGTTTCCGACAGATTTGGTCCAACCCAAACCCTTATCTTCTCTGTCTCTCATCCCCAGTGACCACATTTTCAGCTCGTGATTGCTGAACCCATCCACATAGACATCATCGTGAATCCATATCCCTCACTCTACAATGGAAAGAGATAGAAGAGCTTCACAGTGTGATTGATGCATTGGAGATAGAGGGAGGAGAATGAGAGAGATAGAGCAGAGACCGAGAGGGAGAGAGAAGAGTGGGGAAAGAAGAGATTAGGCAACAAAGAGATTAAGGAATGAGGAGAGAGATAGAGAGAGAGAAGAAAAACTTTTTTTGGGCATGGCTCTGTTTTAAGCACGTGCCCAAATTTAGGCGTGGACCATGGACGGTCCTGACAAGGGCTCCATGGGGCCCACCATGATGTATTTGGTTTATCCATTCCGACTAATAATTTTATTAATTTATTTTAGTTCATGTTCTTAAATTCAAGGTAGACTTAAGGCCAAAGTGGACCACACCATAAGAAACAAATATGATTTAATATCCATGTTTCCTACCGTGTGGTCCACTTGAGCCTTTGATCTAGTTGATTTTTTATTTCATGCTCTAAAGTAATATTTCCAAATATATGGACAACTTAGATAGGACATATTTTTTTAGGCCCCATAGAGCCCCTTACAACACCATTAATTATTAACGGTGTGTCAACTTTTTAGCTACGGATTAAAACCGTAGCAAATGTAGCTAAGGTTTATATCCGTATCTAAAAATAACGTGGTCTATATCCTTTGCCCTTTTTTTTGGTAGTGTTCAGTTACCCAACATGCCTATGGACATCCATAATAAAACTACAATAACAAGAAATCTAGTCACTAAATGGATCGTGAAAGAAAAGAAAATTTGTCTTGTTATTCACTAAAATCATTCAACAAGAAATAGTACTAAGTGGTATCTAAATAGTGGGTGCTCAAGACATGTCATAGGTGACAAATCCCTTCTCTTAACTTATTCAGTTCTTAATGATGGGATAGTCACTTACGGTGATGGAAGCACCACTAAGGTAGTAGGATGTGGAACCATAAGAGGAATGGAAATGCTAAAAAAGGAGAATGCTTTTTGCATAAAAGGATTGACTCATAATATTTTAAGCATCTCTCAAATATTTAACAACAAACATGTGGTTACCTTTGTGTAACACCCCGGATTTTGGCCAATCTGAGATTTGACGTTCTTAGGCAATGGGTCAATTAAAACACCTGAAAAATTGCTTAGAAACCAATTCCATAGCCAAAGAAACCACTTAGAATCAATTCCTTTAGAAAATATGACTAAGTTAGCTAGTGCAACGTTAGAATAGCTGGGAAATGGTCCCTAATCACTTTAAATACGTTCTACAAGGCCCAAAGCGAGTGGAACCAAGGGTGCTATAATGCTCTAAAGCCTCGGATCAAACTCTAAGCCGGTTTGTTCTCGGGACCTCCTTGAAACTTTGTATTGGATCTAGACCGCGCGTCGTAAGTCAGATGCCTACTATCTTAGACCGTTATGACCACTTAGCTGGGCTTGGCAATCGTTTCGAATATCAAGTCCAACTGACGATCACAGGCTATTTCATTGAGCCCGGACCGAAGAGAGTGTGAAAAGGGGCATAGTTGGAATTTCAAATTCAAATCTGGCACACAAATTTGACGCATCAGTATTGAGCATTCTGACCGTCAGAATACAGCCAAATTACACCCTTGGATCAGGAAAAATTTCTATTACATATCACGAGACTTATAGGCCTGATCTTGGTGCGGTGACCGTTAAACTGAAACTGGGCCGCCACATGCGATCTGGGAACCCTACCGGCCTGAAATCTGGATGTGTGCTAGATCCAGTATGCATGAGCTTAAGTCCGACCGCATTTGGCCTGGGGACCTCCAGAAATGCCCTTTTGGACCGAAACGGCCCTGATTTGGTTAGGCACCAAGTAAACATTGTTCCCAAGCCTATTTTGGGCATGTTTTAGGCTATAAAAGGGGTTGAAACCCTCACTCCTCTCTCCCATCCGAATTTGAGAGAAGCCCTAGCTTGGGAGAGAGAAAAAAAGAGTGAGAGATTGTGAGAGAGTGGGAGAGTTCTTCCTGCCACTTGTGCTACGTGTTGCACGTGCTTAAGCAACACTCCTCTACCGCTTTCCCGGTGATTCCACCGCGATCCTAGGTAAGTAAAAACCCTAAATAGTTGTTGATTTGAGTCTTCCTTGTTTCCATAGCGATGTAGCTTATGGATCTTATGTATTAGGCTCCTTACTCGCCGTAGACGAAGCATATACGCTCCGCTTCAATTCCCGAGTCTACAAGACACTAGGTGAGGATTTTAGACGCTTTGATTGACGGTTCCCAACGCTTTCAATGTCGTTTAATAGTAGATTCTTGACGGCATCGCCGTTTGACATGTACAAAATGCTCTCCGTTTCCCGTTTCGTAAGCTAACGAAGAATATGAGATTTAGGGCATTTTAGTCATTTGTAGGAAGTACTGTTTACATTCATATTTTGCTGATGTGATTGACATGGTTTGTTGTCGCATTAGGAAGTTAGGAATGCGTGTATAATTAGTTTGGCGAAGAGATTCGCCTAGTTGCGCACTTTGGGTCGACATACTATATGTAGACTTAAGTGTGTAGTGTATGTGTTTGTATAAATGCTTGTATTAGTATGTATTGAATTAAATGATGTTATGTAGTGGTTTGAGAATGATTTCTTGATTAATATGCTGACCTAAATGATTTCCTACATGTTGACCATATGCATGATTCCATTACATGCATGGAATGTATGTGCTTGAAGATTTGCTTAAGTTGAATGTTATGACATGTGTTAACATGCTCACATGATTGTATTTCAATTCCAAAACCTTTGCATATATTGTTAATGTGATTTCATAGATGTGTGGGACTAGACTTAGTCCAGGCAGTCGGTAACCGAGCGAATTCGTGGCTGACTGGTCATAGCCACGAACGACGCGTCGATGAACGTGATTCGTGTTTAGAGTTGGCGGCAGTGGTTAGGCCACGCGAAGTGTTTTACGCACTTCATGTCGTTCGACTTGAGATGCGATCGCGCTAGTCGAGCCCGTCAAGTAACCCGACTGGCCGATGTATGTTCACCTTGTATGAGTCATAACTGCTTGAACCTAGGGTACTGAACTTACCATTGTAAACCCTGTTAACCATGGTACCTTGATCCACGAAGACTCATGAGCCGGGCATGGTGGTATGGGACACCGTGGTCGAGCTGTCGGCCTACGCTGGGGCCACAAACCTCCCCGTAGTGACCAGTGAGCACCTTGACTCGTGAGCAGATTATGGTGGTATGGGACACTATATTCTAGCTGTCGGCCTACACTGATCAGGCGACGAGTCCTTTGTAGTGACCGCGAGCGTATTCTGAGTCCACGGGAGGCGACGACCCTTCCGTTGCAGTAGAGTACGGTA
Source organism: Magnolia kwangsiensis (assembly GCA_037074715.1). Lineage (NCBI taxonomy): Eukaryota > Viridiplantae > Streptophyta > Magnoliopsida > Magnoliales > Magnoliaceae > Magnolia > Magnolia kwangsiensis. The sequence continues at coordinate 149,555,313 of CM073571.1, forward strand.
GGCCTGTATTGATAAGGTGATGGGGGAGCGGAGCAACGAGTGCGTGCAACAGCCCTGGCAGCCCTTGCAGCGACCTACAAAATATACATCGTATGAGATTACTAGGAGTGACGACCCTAGACAGGATCTGTGTTGGGATTGATATAAGGGAGGTACCTTAGTTTCCCAATATTGCTGTATGAAAAGGACTAATAACAACTCGGTAATCATATCACCATGACATTGCATGTGCCTGGAAGATGTGGAGCACTTGAGGGAGTGCGGCATGCCGCGTCGTAAGATGTTGCCGCATGAGGGTGATCGTCGGTGAGGGCATACATCACGTCATGTCATAATTGTATTAACAACAGTATTAGGACTGTTTGATTTATTGCTTTACTATTATCGCGTGATTGATTTGAGAACATGTTAATCCTTGCTCTATTATTCCACTGAGTTAGCTACTCACTCCCACGTTACGGGACGGTGTTCCTGGACACCCACCAGACCCTTTTGTGATTGCAGATGATGGCGCGGCCTATGAGGCGGAGCTGGACTTGATGATGATGAGGAGGATCCCTCCTTTATGCGTGTTCTGATTGACGGGATTACAGGGAGGTTGCTTAAATACCTTGACACTTGTCATTTTATATTTTTAGAGCACTCATGTATATTCTTTTGGTTACTTTTGAAGTATACATGTATGTATATAACCTGGTAACATGTTCACACTCTGGAGACATACAATGGTTTATATATGTTATACATACTATTACAGTCTTCCGCTTGCAAATTTAACTATCTCTGGAGTATGATATGCTGTTCTGGCTTAATCTCACTCGTGTTTAATACACTATCACAGACAACATTCAATCATACATATCTATGTTGCATAAATAACATTTTGGAACTCGGGAGTTGGGTTTTTGCTCGACCCCCCGATTTTCGGGATGTTACACTTTGACAAACAAAAGTGCAATATTTTAGATCTATCAGGAAAATCAATTATAGAGGGTCTTCACACTAGTGGCCACTGTTACATCATCAAGGGGCTTGGAAAAGTTGATCCATATGCTTAGTAACAACTGAGCATGTCCAGGCCATGCATCTAGATCTGGATGGTTATTAAAATGATGTAATTTTGATGATTTTCATGATATATCTGAATTATTATTATTATTATTATTTTGAATAAACATTTTGATGTTTATTATTTTGAATGGTACAACTCTTGTACAATTTTTTTATGTGTATACAGACTGATATGAAAATATACTAAGTTAAACATATATGATAGAACATAGAAGTACTAGAACAAAAGTCATACACCTTCTCTTTGATATGTGTGTTAATGAATCGTGTGGATCCTCGATTAAATCGAACAAATATCGATATCATCGACGACCCTTTGGAATCAAAATCGTCACATGTTCAAGGATGTTATTGAGGACGTCATCGAATGGGGTATATCGATATCATCGAAACAAGTGTTGATGATATCGAAGATCACCGCCCGATAAATAGCTGACAAGCGGGAAAAATTCATTTTTGCTTCCCTGCTCAATTTTTTTAGGATTTTCATCCATAGCTCTCATCGTCTGTCAACTGTAAGCCATCTAAGATATATTAAATCAGGTAATCTCTGACACATACTCTTGATTCCTCAAAGTATACTTCGTTGTGTTAAGGTCCTTTTAGTTGGAAATTTCAGTTCGGTTCTTACGGTCCTCAGATTCTTCTTTCCTTTGATATTTCCCTCTGAGTTGTTCTAATGAGTAAGGAGAAAGGAAAGTTTCCTGCCATCGGTGAGTCATCCCGGCCTATTAAAAAGAAATCCGTGGCTTCAAGAGAAAGAGGAAGAG